>JBBGZY010000400.1:3140000-4637500 GCA_037952925.1 Lithobates clamitans | reverse complement strand
ATGAGGTGGAACTTATGGGCACTGATGAGGCGGCACTGATTAGGTGGCACTGATGAGGAGGCACTAATATGCCGCACTTATGGGCACTGATAGTTGGCACTGATATGTGGCACTGATGAGCACTGATAGGCGGCACTGATGGGCACTTAATCATCACTGGGTTTTTTATTTTTTGTTAAACAAATGAAAAAAGGCCGAAAATTTTGAAAAAAAAGTTTCTTGGTTTCTGTTATAAAATTTTGTAAATAAGTAATTTTTCTCCTTCACTGATGTGCGCTGATGAGGATGCACTGATGGGCACTGATAGGCTGCACTGATGAGGCAGCATTGATGGGCACTGATTGGGCGGCACTGATGGGCACTGATAGGCATCACTGAAATGCCCTGAAAGGTGGCACTGATAGGCAGCATATGCATATTGCAGAATATTGAAGAGAATATGCATGCATCATACATACTAAGGGGAATACAACTGGGGGGAATCAATAGTGGAGAAGGATCTGGGTGTTCTGGCAGATCATAAGCTTAATAATAGCAAGCAAAGCCAATTTGTGGTTTCCAAAGTTAGCAAAGTCCTTTCTTGTAATAAGAGAGGTATGGATTCCAGAAAGAAGAAAGATATAATTTTTGACGATCTACAAACCATTAGTAAGACCTCATCTGGAATATGCAGTTTAGTTTTAGGCACCAGTTCTCACAAAGGATATGGGGGAACTGGAGAAAGCTTTTAACGCATACTGTTAGACAGGTTATTTGGTTGTCTGCGGGCTGGTGGTAAGTTAAGTTTGTTTTTTCCCTTGGATTTATCCTTGGCCTTGTTTGAGCTGGAGAAAGTGCAGAGAAGGGTAACCAAACCTATAACAGGCATGGAGGAGTTCAGCTATAAGTATAGATTAGAGGAACTGAATTTATTCTGTCTAGAGAATAGGTGATTAACATTTCTTTAGAATAATACAACAAAAATTTATAAAATTTACTTGGGGGAAACTCAAACCACAAATATCTAGAGAAACCTTATTTCTTCCAAAAATCCATGGTGGACTAGGATTTCCAAACATTTTAATACATTATAAAGCCGCTCAACTAGCACAATCCATAAAATACCATCAGAGCAATAGATTTTGACCCTCTCTCCATACACAATATTTTATGGTTACGTCCCACAGATTGTAAAAAATTTAAAAACCCAATCACTAAACATTCTCTAGCTATCTGGTATAGACTCAAGAAATCTCATGCCTCGTATACACGATCGAACATTCCGACAACAAATGGATTTTTTTCCGACGGATGTTGGCTCAAACTTGTCTGGCATATACACGGTCACACAAATGTTGTTGGAAATTCCGGTCGTCAAGAACGCGATGACATACAACACGTACGATGGGACTAGAAAAAGGAAGTTCAATACCAAGTGCGCCACCCTTTGGGCTCCTTCTGCTAATCTCGTGTTAGTAGAAGTTTGGTGAGAGACGATTCGCGCTTTTCAGCCTCGTGCTTTTCAGTTCATATCTGTTCTTCAGTTTGTGCTTGTGGGTTCGTATCTGTTCTTCAGTGCATGCTGTCAGTTCATATCTGTTTTTCAATGCATTCTTGTCCGCTCGGTTCTGATTTTCAGATCATTCTTCTCAGGTTCTTTCTGATTTTCAGTGCGTTCTGTTAGTTCGTTCTGACCAGCCGACCGTTTTCTAGCCATGTTGCAGGTACGTACTCGTCGTAGAGTTTGTGCTGTGCAGGGGCTTGGTGTTGGAGTTCTTTCTTTGACCCAAGTCCAGTCCATGAACAGGGCGAGGAGGAGTTCATGGACGAAGAATTGGTTGCTCCAGCGTGACCAATTCTCACACATGCCTTTGTTGCGGGAGATCCGGGAGAATAATCCTGATGATTTCAGGAATTATCTCCGGATGACGGACCCCATCTTTCACCATCTGTTGGCTTTTCTGTCTCCTTATATTACCAAACAGGACACCTGCATGCAGCAGGACATCACTCCCGAGCAGAGGCTCGTCACCACCTTGTGGTACCTGGCAACGGGGAGAAGCCTGCAGGACATCAAGTTCTCGACAGGCATCTCCCCCCAGGCTCTGGGGATCATTATTCTAGAGACCCATTCTGCCATCATACAGGTCCTGCAGAAGAACTATATTAGGGTAAGTTTTATCCTTTAACATCACATTCTATGTATTTAATGTTTGCTAATGTATTTATTTCATCATTCCCTAATTACCATGATTGTAATATGTTGTGAATGTCCTCTTTGTCTTCATGCATGCTGAAAGCTTTTAATGCTCCTTTTTTGTCCTTCATGCATATTTGCCTTCACTAACCTCCCCAGCATGCTATCCTGGGCCCATACACACCTAGCCTAGTCACTTAACAATGTATTTTGTCAGCTCCATTGTAGTGCTTACCCTAAACACCCCCTAAAATGTGTCCAAATGTTATTTTTGTCCTTAAATTCATGCATGGTGAAAGAGGCTTTTTTTGGGGGGGCCAAAACTCATTTGGAACCCACGCTCCCCCCCAACCGCTAAGTCAACCGGTACCAATCCTCTATCTGCTGACTTTGCCAAACTCATACACACTATACCTACCTCTTTTGTGTTCAGATTTATGGATGAATTCACCAAAGCATTTAGTGCAAGGGCCTGCCTGAATACTTTCAAATGGTACTGTTTCAAGTTTTGTTCTCCTATTATCTTGATAGGTAATTGTAGAATGTAAAAATGTGCTTCGATTTGTACAGTGTGTATTCATATTCATATTCATTAAAATAAATGTTATACTTATGTTGGCCAAGAATGTTTGTGTCTAATCTGCTTGCAATGTTATGTGCAAAAGTACAATTTTTTTTTTCTTGTTTGACTCCACAGTTTCTGTCAGGGAAGACCAGCCAGTACTCAAGATGGCCAAAGGAGAAGTCGACCTGTGACCTCAGCCTGTCAGGGAAGACTAGCCAGTACTCAAGATGGCCGAAGGAGAGGTCGACCTGTGACCTCAGCCTGTCAGGGAAGACCAGCCGGTACTCAAGATGGCCGATGGAGAAGTCGACCTGTGACCTCAGCCTCTGTCAGAACACCTTCGGTTCACCTGTGTGCACATTACCAAGGGACTATTTAAACTTGGTCTGTGCTTGCATCCAGTGCTGTCCGTTCTACAGTGTTCCTGTGTGTTCCTGCCTGCTTTACCCATGATACCTGCACCTGTTTACCGACTCGGCTTGCCTCTGACTCTGCTACCTGCTGCCTGCATCTGACCCGGCTTGTTCTGACTCCGCATCTGCCTGCTCCTTCTACTACCACGCTGCCAGCCGGTTGCCGACCCTGCCTGCATTCAGACTACGCACCTGCCTCCGCTTCTGTTCCTGACGTTCCTGCCAGTGTTTGACCCGGCTTGCCCGACCTGCATCTTCCGCTCATTGGAGAACCCTGTTCCAGCACCCTGCCACCTGCCGCTGTTCTACATTACAGTGAAGACGAACTGTTTGACACTTGTGTGACTCTGCACTTCTGCTCCTCCTGTCTACTCTATCAGGGGGCCAGAATCAGAGGAGCAAGAGAGGCCGTTCCCTGCACATCAGGCTCTACCGTCAGGTACGTGACGGTTTCCTTCAACCCCACTGGAATGGCAGACCAGTGGGAATTCCCTAACTGCGGAGGGGCAATAGATGGGAAGCACGTCCACATCATCCCACCCCCCAACTCGGGTCGTACTATTACAACTATAAGGGGTTCAATAGTATTGTGATGTTGGCGGTGGTGTTGGCGACATACAAGATTTTGTCTGTGGATGTGGGGAAGAATGGCCGGATGTTGGATGGTGGAGACATCTCCCAGACGGAGTTCTACAGACGGCTCCAGAATGGCAGCTTGGGCTTGCCACGTGCGGAAGACAACGCGGCTGGTCTTCTGTTTGTGTTCGTTTGGGCTGGATGACCATCTCATGAGGCCATTCCTGATGAGGACCCTCACCCCGGACCAGAGGATTTTTAGCTACTGGCTGGCCAGAGCCAGAAGAGTCGTGGAGAATGCGTTCAGAATAATGGCCAGTCGGTTCCACCTATTTCTGACAGAAATACACATGGCGGAATGAAAACTAAACCATATTGTACTTGCCTGCTGCATTCTCCACAATTACCTCCGAAAAAATGCAACAAACTATGTGGCCTCAGTTGGGGCTGAGGCCGGATTTCAAAATACAACTCTGATGGCACTTGAACCTGGCCATCACCAGTTGCCCCCCAAAAGCGCCCGCGAAGTTAGACAAAGTTATGTCTTGTACTTTGCGGGTAGGGGGGCCATTGATATGCCAGCCAATGTGTGAAACATTTTTAAAATATTTTTTTTTTGATAAACTGACCTAATATTTAATTTGATTTACTGCTTGTGTTTCTTTTAGCTGTCTCCTAGGTTCTCCAATGTGTTTTTTATTTGGCCATTTTCTTCAATAGTGCAAACGTAATTTCTTTGATACATGAGGTGACAATCTCTTCTTCAGCTTACTATTATTATGTTGTGGGTCTGTTACACACACACCTTATTTTTGTTGTTAATGTATGTAATGCATTAATGATAAAAAAATTAACCTTTTCAGCTCCATGAATTAATTGCTTTGAGTCCCTAAAGTGGCGTGATTGGGGCAAATTTTAGAGCACTGTGGGGGTTATTTACTAAAGGCAAATCCACTTTGCACTACAAGTGCACTTGTAGTGCAAAGTGGATTTGCCTTTAGTAAATACCCCCCATTGTCACTATAAAACATTTTACTCCGTGCACATTCACATGTGCATTAGAAAAGGGTTTTTAACAAACCAACATCTTTGTTGTATAACATTTTTATGTTTGACAGTAGAAATATCCTTTTTGGGGTTAAACAGGCATGTGTAGCCTCCCTGGCGGTTTTCCCGAGTGTGGCTCGGGTTAAAATTCAGCACCATTAGCGGTAACCCCGAGCCACACTCGGGATTACATTGCAGGATCCTGGTGCCTCCTTACTTACCTTGTCCCCGGGATCCTGCGATGTCCCCCGCAGTGTCCGCGGGCTGTTTCCTCCTCCGAAGCCTCTCTGTGCCAGGCTCCGTTCCCTGCGAGCGTCGCGACGCACGGGGCGGAGCCTGGCGGAAAATAAAAAAAAAGTAAAAATCATAACACATACAGTACTGTAATCTTACAAATTACAGTACTGTATGAAATGATTTCACATCCCTTTTGTCCCCAGTGCTTTGGCCCATGCCCTGCATGCAGTTTTACATGATATACACTGTTCTTTCTGCCTGGAAACTGGAGATTGTCCATAGCAACCAAAAAGTGTCCCTTTACGTCAAAAGTGGCTTTAGACCAGCTAGAAAACAGATATAGTAAATTAGAACACTTACAGAATTGAGCGATAGTGAATCGTGGGGAAATTTATTTTATTACTATTTATTTTTATTTTTTAAATTATTTATTTTTATTTATTATATTATAATTTATGTTTTTGTGTTTCAAAATTTATCATACCCGGGATATCTACTAGACTCTGGTTTGGACAGATTTAGGTGCATTATTGTTAAGATTTACAGACCTAAAATATAAAACGCCAAATTTCCATGCAAAATAATTGTACCGCTTTCAGCACCTAAAATCCGAAAGATTCATACCGCCAGGGAGGTTAAAACCATAACATACACAACTCAGGAACTTACAAAGTTCAACTTGGATAAATTGAAGGTAATATGTGACATTAGTATGTCATAACTGTGTTGATCTTGCCTTCATCAGATGGGGTGATGTCAACCCTGTAAAAGCCAAATTTTGAAGATGCACACAAATTGGGAGTGAAAATGTGGATTTCCCTCCTGATCCCATGCCTAATGTCAATATGTGCTAGCTCCCATCATGGGGGATCAATGGACGTGTTTCGGGGGTGCAACCCCTTCCTCTCATCTACTTTAGTTTGGAGGAAGGGGTTGCACACACAAAACGCGTACATCCCATGATATCCCATGATGGCAGATAGCACTGTGTGCATCTTCAAAATTTGGCTTTCAAATTACTTTAAAACTTTTAGAAAATAAAAAAATATAATGACAAAATGTAAAAATTTTTGGGTGTTTTATAACTCTGCCAAAACCGACAATGCCTGCATATTTATAATACATGGTGTGTTTTTTTAATTTTTAGGTGATGTAGTGATGTTGTGGAAGAAGAAACTCATTTCACCCGTGCAAGTGCATACATCCTCATTGGGAAAATCATGGCGTGCAATCGGGAATTAGAGAAGATAAAGGAAAACATAAATGATATTGAAAAAAGACTCAACAACATCATTGATGTTTTAGGCAAGGGCAGGGGAAAAGGAGAGAAAAAACTTATTTTGTGTGTGTATGTATATATATATATATATATATATATATATATATATATATATATATATATATATATATATATATATATATTTTTTTTTTTTTTTTTTTTTTATTTATTATTATTATTATTACTCATTTATTTATTATTTTTTCTTTCCGGAATATCTTCTAGTACTCGTAGGTAGATTACTACACTACTTACAATAATAATATTTTATGGTTTATCCACCATTGGTTCCAGTTTAATTAGCCTTTGGTTTTTTCTTTGTTTTACTACACCTAGGCTATATTGTTTTTTGTTTTGTTTTATGACCTTGTCATATTCATCAGTTTTTTATTTATCATATATTTAACATAAACTCGGCCAGATGGTTTCCTATATGGAATGATTCTGAAATAATTATTATTCTATTACTACATTTATAGCTATAGCTACTGTATTTAATGCTTAGTTATAATGTTTTTTGTATGTTCTCTGGTGACGTCTATCCCACAGGAACTTCTTGTTGCCCCCTTATCACGATACCCCCTGAGACGTTCCCACACCCTATTTGTATGCTGTCATTTATGGATATTTTATATATCTTATAGGGTTTTTCGATTCTTTTTTACTCTATCCTTTTTCTTCTCTTTTTTCTCCACTTCCTTTTTCTCTCTCCTGGTGGTGGTTCTGGCTCTGGCCTTGGACTATGCTCCTTTTACCATATTGTTTTCCCTGGATTTATTATGGCCCCCATAAACATTTTATCCTTGAATGTACAAGGCTTCAACATCCCGCAAAAGCGAAACAAAGCAATGCGTTCTTTTGGAACTAAAAAAGCACATATTATTTGTCTTCAGGAGACCCACTTCATTGATAAAGCTTGTCCTAAATTTCTTTCCGCTTCTTACCCTCAATTCTACACAGCTTCAGCCACAACTAAACAACGTGGGACCCTCATTGGTTTCCATCGCTCTACGCCATTTTCTCTTACCTCACAAGTATGTGACCCTGAGGGTAGATATATTCTACTCACAGGCCTTATTGCTGATACCGCAATTACATTGGTATCTTACTATGCTCCAAATAGGCACCCAGAAGCCTTTCTATCACACCTTTTTCAGGTGGTGGAAGCCCATAAGATTGGCACTGTTGTGTTATGTGGAGATTCTAATACTACAGTTTTTCCTTTTCTAGATAAATCCCCACCAACCCCTATTTCAAATATGCATAAACAAACTTTTCAACAGCTGCTTACTACACATGGTCTGGTAGATACATGGCGGGAAATTAACCCGACTAGTAAAAATTTTACACATTACTCTTATCCACATAAGTCTTTTTCACGTGTAGACCACATACTTACTCCATCAAGCATGTTACCTGAGATTATTTCCTCTATTATCATTCCTTACACATGGACTGACCATTGTGCAGTTTTTTCTACTCTGGCCTCCACGATTCCTAGGTCACATGATGCGACTTGGTGTATTAATGATACTACGTTGACTCATCCCTCACATTGCCTAGAAATTGAAACAGCTCTTAAGGAATACCTCTCATTTAATGATACAGAAGACATTTCTGCCCTTAAATTATGGGAAGCCCATAAAGCTGTCATCCGAGGCAAGTTGATACAGCAAGCGTCAGCTCTTAAGAGAGAACGTAAACTCACGTTTGCAAAGTTAGAGGCTAACTTTAATAAATGCCATGAGACCTTTCAATCTGCCCCGAATGCCATCAACACTACTAAATTAGATAGGGCTCGTCTTGATCTTGACCTTTTTTTGACCGACTCCGCAGACAAACTCCTACGTAAAAGACAACATATTCAATATCTTAAAGCCAACAAGCCAGACACGCCTATGGCACGTAGCCTAAAGAGAATCCATCATCCACACACATCTATTAGACTTAAAACATCACGAGATGCATACACTAGCAACCCTGTGAAAATATTAGAGATTTTTCGCTCAAATTTAGCTAAACTCTATTCCCCTGCTCAGAATTTCGATAAGAATAAAGCAGATACCTTGTTCGCTGATATTAAACTACCAACTCTAGAACATGAACAACTTCATTTTCTTGAGGATCCCATTACTCCATTAGAAGTCCAAGTCGCTATTAAAGCACTAAAGCCTCATAAAAGACCAGGCCCTGAAGGGTTTACGGCTTCATATTTTAAACAATTTATGTCTATTTTAACACCTATATTGACTAGAGCCTTTAACTCTATACTAGCTGGACACTCATTTAGTAATGAATCATTATTCTCCATTATCTCTATGCTTCCTAAACCTAAATCAGATACCACATCTTGGACTAACTATCGTCCTATATCTTTATTAAATCTGGACATTAAATTATTAGCCAAAATCTTAGCAAATAGACTAAATTCCGTCATTGGCAAACTTATACACCGCGACCAAACGGGGTTTATGCCCACACATCAGGCAGGAGACAATATTAGAAGAGCGCTCTTATTGACACATGCAGCTAAAATAAGACATATTCCGACCTGCCTTCTATCTCTGAAAATTAGGAAGGCATTTGATTCGGTTACCTGGCCATATATGCATTTTATTCTCCAAAAATGGGGCTTTGGAAACATTTTTTTGTCTTGGATCTCCTCTTTATATGGTAATCCTAGAGCATACATTAAGTATATGGGCTACAAATCTGCCATGATAGATATTAGAAGAGGTACAAGACAAGGTTGCCCTTTATCCCCTCTACTTTTTGCCCTACTTATAGAACCCTTGGCTCATTTAATTAGGAATAACCCCAATATCAAAGGAGTGGAATTAGGTGGACATCAACATAAAATTTGTCTTTTCGCAGACGATATACTTATATTTTTAACTCATCCTCATATCTCCACTCCCAATCTTCTTGACATTCTAGATAAATTCGCCCATGTTTCAGGACTTCAAGTTAATCCTAATAAATCTAATGCGCTCAATGTTTCCTTACCACAAGCTGAACTGCAACAAGCCCAAACATCATTACCATTTAATTGGGTAACACAATTTATCCCATACTTAGGAGTCCAACTCACAGCCTCATTATCAAATTTGTTTACAACAAACTATCTACCACTATTGAAACAAGTCACTGGTTTAATGAAGCAATGGTCCTCCTTCCCTTTATCTTGGCTTGGGACGATCAATGCTATAAAAATGTCCATATTACCAAAATGTTTGTATTTATTTAGGGTACTTCCTAACCAAATACCATCTTATTTCTTAAGACTTTTGCAATGCAGAGTCATGTCTTTTATATGGGGTAATACCAAACCATGTATCCCTAAATCAACACTCTTTCTCGACAAGCTTAGTGGTGGGTTAGGATTACCTAACTTTTCTTCTTACTATTATGCAGCACAATTATTGCAACTGCCTAAATATCATGCGAACATGGAATCTCCATTATGGGTTGCTATCGAAGCTATTGAAATTGACCCTATAACTGTAGCCAATATGTTATGGTTATCTCCCAAAGGAAGAACTCATTTATATAACCCCATAACTAAGCATTCCCTAATAGGGATGAGCTTCGTGTTCGAGTCGAACCCATGTTCGACTCGAACATCGGCTGTTCGACCGTCCGTCGAATTGCGAACGATATGGGCCGTTCGCGCCAAATTCGTGTGGCGCGTCACGGCCCATAATTCACTGCGGCATCGCAGTGCATTGCTGGCTGATGATTGGCCAAGCATGCACTATGACCCGCATGCTTGGCCAATCACAGCGCCGTCAGTAGAGAGAGCTGTAATTGGCCAAAGCCAGGGTGGCTTTGGCCAATTATGGCTCAGGGGATTTAGTACACACCCCACACTATATAAGGCCGCCTGCACGGCGGCCCTGTGTAGTGTGTGTTCCGGTGTGCTGAGCGATAGAGAGAGAGAGAGACAGTGTCATTTGATTTGAGTTAGATAGATTAGGCAGAACAGTCAGTCAGTTAGCTGCACTTACAGTGTATTGTGTATATATATGCATCCCAGGTGTTGCATATATATATATACACTGTATTCAGTTTAGCTAGATCCGTTCCTGTTATCTTCTATCTAGACTATTTACATTCAGTGCAGTGTGTCCTGCTCACAGTGTTCAGCTAGATCCGTTCCTGCTATTTACATTCAGTACAGTGCTTCCTGCTCACAGTGTTCAGCTAGATCCGTTCCTGCTATTTACATTCAGTGCAGTGCGTGCTGCTCACAGTGTTCAGCTAGATCCGTTCCTGCTATTTACATTCAGTGCAGTGCGTCCTGCTCACAGTGTTCAGCTAGATCCGTTCCTGCTATATACATTTAGTGCAGTACGTCCTGCTCACAGTGTTCAGCTAGATCCGTTCCTGTTATCTTCCTACTGACAGGCAGGCTTGTCTGGTTACAGTATATAAAGCTACCTGAAGAAAATTACAGGTGTTCTTTTTGATCCTATTAGTACCACGGTCAGGCAGCTAGACTATTTACATTTAGTACAGTGTGTCCTGCTCACAGTGTTCAGCTAGATCCGTTCCTGCTATTTACATTCAGTGCAGTGCGTACTGCTCACAGTGTTTAGCTACATCCGTTCCTGCTGTTTACATTCAGTGCAGTGCGTCCTGCTCACAGTGTTCAGCTAGATCCGTTCCTGCTATTTACATTCAGTGCAGTGCGTCCTGCTCACAGTGTTCAGCTAGATCCGTTCCTGCTATTTACATTCAGTGCAGTGCGTCCTGCTCACAGTGTTCAGCTAGATCCGTTCCTGCTATATACATTTAGTGCAGTACGTCCTGCTCACAGTGTTCAGCTAGATCCGTTCCTGCTATATACATTTAGTGCAGTACGTCCTGCTCACAGTGTTCAGCTAGATCCGTTCCTGTTATCTTCCTACTGACAGGCAGGCTTGTCTGGTTACAGTATATAAAGCTACCTGAAGAAAATTACAGGTGTTCTTTTTGATCCTATTAGTACCACGGTCAGGCAGCTAGACTATTTACATTTAGTACAGTGTGTCCTGCTCACAGTGTTCAGCTAGATCCGTTCCTGTTATTTACATTCAGTGCAGTGCGTCCTGCTCACAGTGTTCAGCTAGATCCGTTCCTGCTATTTACATTCAGTGCAGTGCGTCCTGCTCACAGTGTTCAGCTAGATCCGTTCCTGCTATTTACATTCAGTGCAGTGCGTGCTGCTCACAGTGTTCAGCTAGATCCGTTCCTGCTATTTACATTCAGTGCAGTGCGTCCTGCTCACAGTGTTCAGCTAGATCCGTTCCTGCTATTTACATTCAGTGCAGTGCGTCCTGCTCACAGTGTTCAGCTAGATCCGTTCCTGCTATATACATTTAGTGCAGTACGTCCTGCTCACAGTGTTCAGCTAGATCCGTTCCTGTTATCTTCCTACTGACAGGCAGGCTTGTCTGGTTACAGTATATAAAGCTACCTGAAGAAAATTACAGGTGTTCTTTTTGATCCTATTAGTACCACGGTCAGGCAGCTAGACTATTTACATTTAGTACAGTGTGTCCTGCTCACAGTGTTCAGCTAGATCCGTTCCTGTTATTTACATTCAGTGCAGTGCGTCCTGCTCACAGTGTTCAGCTAGATCCGTTCCTGCTATTTACATTCAGTGCAGTGCGTCCTGCTCACAGTGTTCAGCTAGATCCGTTCCTGCTATTTACATTCAGTGCAGTGCGTCCTGCTCACAGTGTTCAGCTAGATCCGTTCCTGCTATATACATTTAGTGCAGTACGTCCTGCTCACAGTGTTCAGCTAGATCCGTTCCTGTTATCTTCCTACTGACAGGCAGGCTTGTCTGGTTACAGTATATAAAGCTACCTGAAGAAAATTACAGGTGTTCTTTTTGATCCTATTAGTACCACGGTCAGGCAGCTAGACTATTTACATTTAGTACAGTGTGTCCTGCTCACAGTGTTCAGCTAGATCCGTTCCTGTTATTTACATTCAGTGCAGTGCGTCCTGCTCACAGTGTTCAGCTAGATCCGTTCCTGCTATTTACATTCAGTGCAGTGCGTCCTGCTCACAGTGTTCAGCTAGATCCGTTCCTGCTATTTACATTCAGTGCAGTGCGTCCTGCTCACAGTGTTCAGCTAGATCCGTTCCTGCTATATACATTTAGTGCAGTACGTCCTGCTCACAGTGTTCAGCTAGATCCGTTCCTGTTATCTTCCTACTGACAGGCAGGCTTGTCTGGTTACAGTATATAAAGCTACCTGAAGAAAATTACAGGTGTTCTTTTTGATCCTATTAGTACCACGGTCAGGCAGCTAGACTATTTACATTTAGTACAGTGTGTCCTGCTCACAGTGTTCAGCTAGATCCGTTCCTGCTATTTACATTCAGTGCAGTGCGTGCTGCTCACAGTGTTTAGCTACATCCGTTCCTGCTGTTTACATTCAGTGCAGTGCGTCCTGCTCACAGTGTTCAGCTAGATCCGTTCCTGCTATTTACATTCAGTGCAGTGCGTCCTGCTCACAGTGTTCAGCTAGATCCGTTCCTGCTATTTACATTCAGTGCAGTGCGTCCTGCTCACAGTGTTCAGCTAGATCCGTTCCTGCTATATACATTTAGTGCAGTACGTCCTGCTCACAGTGTTCAGCTAGATCCGTTCCTGCTATATACATTTAGTGCAGTACGTCCTGCTCACAGTGTTCAGCTAGATCCGTTCCTGTTATCTTCCTACTGACAGGCAGGCTTGTCTGGTTACAGTATATAAAGCTACCTGAAGAAAATTACAGGTGTTCTATCCCAGCTTAGTGCAGCTACAGGCCATTAGTATGTCTGGAAGGCCAAGAAGGAGAGGCAGACAGTCACAAGCCAATAAGAGAGGGCAAGCAGGCTCTGTGTCTAGTGCTGGTCGTGGAGACGGTGCATCCTCATCAGCACGTGGCCATGGGACACGCTTGGCCTTTTTTTCGGCAGCTGGCCGTGTTGAGCCGCAACATGCGGAAGACTTGGTCGAGTGGATGACCAAGCCGTCCTCATCCTCCTCATCCTCTCTCACCCATGCCCAGGGTGCTTTGTCTGGCAAAGCAGCGGCCTCTTCCCTCAGCTCAATGTCATCAGTGACTCCTTCCCTAGCCCCACCATGTCCTCCTGAGGATTCCCTCGAACTGTTTGACCACAGTGTTGGGTACATGCTCCAGGAGGATGCCCAGCGTTTGGAAGGCTCTGATGATGATACTGAGCTCAATGAAGGCAGTAACATGAGCACGGACAGAGGGGGTGCCCAAGAAGGACAGCAATCTGGCAGTCATGCTCCCCCTGCTGCAGCATACTGCCAGGTTTGCTCCAGTGATGAGGAGGGAGGGGATGATGAGGTCACTGACTCAACGTGGGTGCCTGATAGGAGAGAGGAGGAGGAGGAGGAGGAGGAGGAGGAGGAGGAGGTGGCACATCACCAACTAGGCAGGATGCCCTCCAGGGGCCAGCCTAAGGGCAGCACATTGACTGCATCACACCCCAAAGCTCCACATGTGCAGGGCGCTGCAGTCTCTGCGCGTTATTCAAAAAGTTCTTTGGTGTGGGCCTTTTTTGAGACGAGTGCATCAGATCGCACCGCTGCTATTTGCAATATATGTCTCAAGCGTATCTCGCGTGGCCAAAACATCTCCCGCTTGGGTACCACATGCTTGACCAGACATATGTTGACCTGCCATGCAGTTCGTTGGCAAGTGTATCTAAAAGACCCACACCAAAGAACAAAGACGATCTCTCCTTGCTCCTCATCAGCTGAGATTTCCAACCCCACTAGACCTTCAGTCCTCTCTGCGACCTGCAGTGAGAGGAATGAAGGTGTAGAATTAGGTGTGTCACAGCCAAGTACTTATGGGCAATCTGCTTTTGGTACACCGACGTCAGATTGTACCAGGCAAATTTCCCTGCCCCAGCTGCTGCACCGC
Source organism: Lithobates clamitans (assembly GCA_037952925.1). Lineage (NCBI taxonomy): Eukaryota > Metazoa > Chordata > Amphibia > Anura > Ranidae > Lithobates > Lithobates clamitans. The sequence continues at coordinate 4,623,270 of JBBGZY010000400.1, read as the reverse complement.
CGAAAGAAGTTTGCTCCCAGCCATCCACATGCCCAGCGGTTGAATGCTAGCTTGGCAAAATTGCTAGCACTTCAACTGCTGCCTTTTCAGTTGGTAGACTCTGCCCCCTTCCGTGAGTTTGTGGAATGTGCGGTTCCTCAGTGGCAGGTACCCAAACGCCACTTTTTCTCACGGAAGGCGATTCCGGCTCTCTACCGGCATGTGGAAGGCAATGTCCATGCCTCGCTGGACAGGGCGGTCAGCGGTAAGGTGCATATTACCGCTGACTCATGGTCCAGCAGGCATGGACAGGGACGTTACTTAAGTTTCACGGCGCATTGGGTGACTCTGCTGGCAGCTGGGAAAGATGCAGGACAAGGTGCAGTAGTGTTGGAGGTTGTTCCGCCACCACGCCTCCAAAATGCTGATTGTGACACACCTCTCTCCTCCACCCCCTCCTCTTCTTCTTCCTCCATGGCCTCTTCCTCGGAACCAGCGGTGCTCCGTAGGCGTTCAAGGGGCTACGCAAGTACGCAGGCCAAAAGATGCCATGCGGTGCTTGAGCTGGTGTGCTTGGGGGACAGGAGCCACACTGGGGCAGAGGTTCTGTCAGCTCTGCAGGGGCAGGTTCAGAGGTGGTTGACGCCACGCCAACTTAAGGCAGGAATGGTGGTTTGCGACAATGGCACCAACCTCCTCTCTGCCCTCCGACAGGGACAACTGACCCATGTGCCCTGTTTGGCTCACGTCCTTAACTTGGTGGTGCAGCGGTTCTTGGGCAGGTACCCGGGCTTACAGGATGTCCTGAGGCAGGCCAGGAAAGTCTGTGTGCATTTCCGCCGGTCATATAATGCCAGTGCTCGGCTGACGGACCTCCAAAAGGAGTTTAACCTGCCCAAGAACCGCCTAATCTGTGACATGCCCACCAGGTGGAACTCGACGTTGGCCATGCTGCAGCGGCTGCACACGCAGCAGAGGGCCATCAATGAGTACCTGTGCGACTATGGCACCAGGACAGGGTCAGGGGACCTTGGTTTTTTTTCCCCACGCCAGTGGGCCATGATCAGGGATGCATGCACTGTCCTGTCACCATTCGAGGAGGCCACGAGGATGGTGAGCACTGACAGTGCATGCATCAGTGACACTGTCCCCCTTGTCCACCTGTTGGAGCACACGCTGCGTGGGATAATGGACAGGGCACTTGAGGCAGAACAGAGGCAGGAAGAGGAGGACTTCCTTAGCTCTCAAGGCCCCCTTTATCCAGACAGTGTTCCTGCGTGCCCGCCGATCACACAGGAAGAGGACGAGGAGGAGGAGGAGGAGGAGGAGGAAGATTGTGTCAGTATGGAGGTGGAGCCTGGCACTCAGCATCAGCAGTCTTTAAGGGATCAGTCCCAAGGAACACATGGACTTGTACGTGGCTGGGAGGAGGTGGCTGCGGACGTTGTTGTCCTTAGTGACCCAGAGGACTCCGGACCGAATGCCTCAGCAAACCTACGCTGCATGGCCTCCCTGATCCTGCAAAGCCTGCGTAAGGATCCTCGTATTCGTGGTATCAAGGAGAAGGACCAATACTGGCTGGCAACCCTCCTTGATCCACGTTACAAGGGTAAGGTTGCGGACCTTATCTTGCCATCGCAGAGGGAGCAGAGGATGAAACATCTTCGGGAGGCCTTGCAGAAAGGTCTGTGCAACGCGTTCCCAGAGACTGGGAGGTTACAAACTCCTGTTTCTGGACAACGTGTTGCTGAGGCTTCGGTCAGTCAAAGAAGGAGCGGTGGAGAAGGTGGCCGTCTGACCGATGCGTTCAGACAATTTTTTGGTCCGCAGCCCCAAGGTATGATCGGTTCCAGCAACCATCGCCAGCGTCTGTTTTACATGGTGCAGGAATACCTAGGGGCAAGATCAGACTTGGACACCTTTCCCACCGAAAATCCTCTGGGTTACTGGGTCTTGAGGATGGATCACTGGCCAGAGCTTGCACAGTATGCAATTGAGCTACTGGCCTGTCCTGCATCCAGCGTTCTTTCGGAACGCACATTCAGTGCTGCTGGAGGCGTGGTAACCGATCACAGGGTGCGTCTGTCCACCGACTCGGTCGATCGGCTGACCTTCATAAAAATGAATCAGTCTTGGATCACCACCAGCTACCAAGCACCTGATGCAGATGTAACCGAATAATTTTTTTTGAAATCTCAGATCCCTTCAAAGACTGCCTATGCTGATGCTGAGTGACTATCCCTGAGTAATTATCCTCTTCCTCCTCAATCATCACGCTGATAGCTTGTAAGAACATTTTTGGTTCTGGGCGCCACCACCAGTGCCTAAGGCACAATTTTTCAGCCCCTGTTTAACAGGGGCGTGTAATTACAATTTTTGATGTAATACTTTGCAGCAGGGCTCGTTCCTGCATTCCAACTAGAGTGTCTGTGAGGGGTTGCAGTGTTGTGGCACCAGCACCAGTGCCTAAGACCCAATTTTTCAGCCCCTGTCTAACAGGGGCGTGTAATTACAATTTTTGATGCAATACTTTGCAGCAGGGCTCGTTCCTGCATTCCAACTAGAGTGTCTGTGAGGGGTTGCAGTGTTGTGGCACCAGCACCAGTGCCTAAGACCCAATTTTTCAGCCCCTGTCTAACAGGGGCGTGTAATTACAATTTTTGATGCAATACTTTGCAGCAGGGCTTGTTCCTGCATTCCAACTAGAGTGTCTGTGAGGGGTTGCAGTGTTGTGGCACCAGCACCAGTGCCTAAGACCCAATTTTTCTGCCCCTGTCTAACAGGGGCGTGTAATTACAATTTTTGATGCAATACTTTGCAGCAGGGCTTGTTCCTGCGTTTCAACTAGAGTGTCTGTGAGGGGTTGCAGTGTTGTGGCACCAGCACCAGTGCCTAAGACCCAATTTTTCAGCCCCTGTCTAACAGGGGCGTGTAATTACAATTTTTGATGCAATACTTTGCAGCAGGGCTTGTTCCTGCGTTTCAACTAGAGTGTCTGTGAGGGGTTGCAGTGTTGTGGCACCAGCACCAGTGCCTAAGACCCAATTTTTCTGCCCCTGTCTAACAGGGGCGTGTAATTACAATTTTTGATGCAATACTTTGCAGCAGGGCTCGTTCCTGCGTTCCAACTAGAGTGTCTGTGAGGGGTTGCAGTGTTGTGGCACCAGCACCAGTGCCTAAGGCCTAATTTTTCAGCTCCTGTTCAACAGGGGCATGTAATTACAATTCTTGATCTAATATTTCACAGCAGGGCCCTGTGAGGGCTTACAGTGTTTTGGCCACAGCAACACCTAAGGCCCAAATTTCTGCTGAGTATATAGGGCAGGACCCTACTTTCAAACATCTAACTTACAAACGACTCCTACTTGCAAACGGAAGGAGACAACAGGAAGTGAGATGAAATCTACCCCTAAGGAAGGGAAATTCTCTCCTGTAAGAGTTAATATGGGAAAACAATTTTTCCTTTCCACTGATGCTTTCCAATCCTTGTTCCACAAAAAAACACAAATTTTCAAAAAACATTTTTCATTGGGACAAAAAAGTGAGGTGAAATCTTCTGAAGAGGAGGAAAGACGCAAAACAAATGTCACAGGGGTGATAACCCTTCCCTATGTTTTCCAAAAAGCTTAGAAAAGATTTTTTGGCTGGAGCTAAACACATTAAAAATGTTCAAAATTACAAACAGATTCTACTTAACAACAAACCTACAGTCCCTGTCTTGTTTGCACCGCCTGTATACTGCTGTTCAGAGTATATAGGGACCTTTCCTTATTTTAATTTGGGTGCGGGGTTCCCCTTAATATCCATACAAGACCCAAAGGGCCTGGTAATGGACTGGGGGGTACCCATGCCGTTTGTCTCACTGATTTTCATCCATATTGCCATGACCCGACATGACATTAAACCCGCAAGCAGTTTTAAATGAGATTTTTTCCTTTAAAAATGACATTTGGTGCAGGGACTGTTCTAAACATGGGAAACACGCGTCACTTTACAGGCATACTATAGACACCCCCCAGGTACGATATTTAAAGGAATATTTCACTTTTTTTTTTTTACTTTAAGCATCATTAAAATCACTGCTCCCGAAAAAACGGCCGTTTTTAAAAGTTTTTTTTGCATTGATACATGTCACCTGGGGTAGGACCCGGGTCCCCAAACCCTTTTTAGGACAATACCATGCAAATTAGCCTTTAAAATGAGCACTTTTGATTTCGAACGTTCGAGTCCCATAGACGTCAATGGGGTTCTAACGTTCGTGCGAACTTGCGGTCCGTTCGCGGGTTCTGGTGCGAACCGAACCGGGGGGTGTTCGGCTCATCCCTATTCCCTAAACATATGGGATAAATTTAGAAGCTCTCTTAAACTTCAATCCACTCACAACCCCCTTCCTTTCCTTCATTAGGAACCCTGCTTCTTATCCTGCATGGAAATTTCCAATGTCATTTATTGCCTGGTCTTCTAAAAATTTGGTTTGTTTTCATGATTTAGTCTCCACTAATTCTATTCATACTTTCCCCACTCTTTGTGATATTTATAAGCTCCCTAACACTGAGTTGCTCCGCTATTTACAAATCAAAAATTTTATATACCATTTATGAAGACGGGATCAATACTTAATCAATTGTCGCAATTCGAAAGAATCTGTAAAAGTGACCCTCATACCAGAGGACTGATTTCACTTTTATATAAACAACTTAACTCGTTATCTACTGATACTCTACCTTCTTACGCTACTAAATGGTCAATAGACATGAATAGAACATTTAGTACAGATGAATGGCGTAGTATCTGGTTAGCCACTAAAAACTCCTCTCCTAATTGTTTCGCACTGGAAACTAATTTTAAAGTCCTGGCACGTTGGTATTTGGTACCAGCTAGAATAGCTAAATTTGTCCCCTCTTATCCAGAGTATTGTTTTCGAGGTTGCACTTCACCTGGTACCCACTTTCACATTTGGTGGCAATGCCCGATTGTTCAAATCTTCTGGAAATTTTTTTTTGATATGGCCTCTAAAGCTCTGGAAACCTTGATATCTCCTGACCCGGCCCTGGCACTTCTAAATCTTAAACCTCCGGGTCTCACTCGGGCTCAATTTCAATTACTAATACATCTCACAACTGCTGCCAAACAAACTATAGCTAAAGCATGGAAAACTCAAACGCTAGTTGTGGCTGAAGCTACACACCGAATGAATAAGGCTCTTATCTTTCACAAAATGTCATCTATTGAAGATAATAATATCAAAAAATATCACAAGATTTGGCAACCTTGGGTTAAACATCATCTATCTACAGACTTTGATCTAACTCTGTTGATGCCTTATTGATAATTATTGATGTTTCTTACATCTTCCTGTTAATATTTTTTATTATAGGTACCCCCGGGGCTGGGGTCTGACCACCACCACGAGAACCTTTTCTTTCTCTCTCTTCCTCTCTCTTCTTTTCTTTTTCATTTTCTTCTTCTCTTCCTTTTCTTCTTTCTATTTATTTTTCATATATGATATATGAACATGGGATTACGATTTATTCCTTTTACTCATGTATACAACTTAGAGCCTCAGTTACAGCTACCCTACTGAATTCTCATTTATTATAGCTTCCCTATGACGTTTAAGTAAGGCAATTGAGTATCATAGGGTTTACTTTAAGACCCCGGCATACCTTATAAAAAACACGCTTTTCTTTCTCTTTTTGATAAACTCCATTTATTTAAAAAAAAAAATGCCCCTACTCGTCCACAGTTTGAACCCATTAGGGGTGGACGGGTGGTGAAGAGCTATACTTTATTTTTATTTATTTATTTATTTATTTATTTATTTATTTATTTATTTATTATCTTTGAAAGAATGAAAATATAATTCGGGGATATTTTGTTTTTTTAATTATTTCTTTTTTTTTTTCCTAAGTTATACCAATATTTTTTTTTCTGTACAACAATTGCTGTATATCCTATTCTTATTTTTATGCTCAAAAGTGATTACATCTATGAATATCTGATTATTTTATTTATTATGAATCTCCCATGTTTGCAATTTTCTTTTTCTTGTTATGATATGTATTTTCTTATGTAAACTTCAATAAAAATATTGAACAAGAAAATGGATAAATTTAATGACCATGACTTCCTCCCCAACTTCATTGATTAGTACAGAGATGTGCCATGTCTGTGGCAGGTGAAACACCAATTTTATAACAACCAACTGAAGAGGAAGGCAGCACTGGATCAATGTTGGAATTGGTGAAGCCAGTGATTCCCACACCAGACATCACCTATTTGAAGAAAATAAAAATACGCTGCGCTAAAAGTGTAAAGGCAAAGGTGCCAAATAATGTGCAAAAAAAGTTGTTGTTTTTTTGAATGAAGTAAAATATGTAAACGTAAAAATATATAATGTAGTGTTCCTGCTGCTTACTCTCAATGGTAACATAATCTAATAGTGTTGGGGATCAGTACAAATATGCATATGAATAAACAGATATAACATCTATAAATCATCAAATATGCATATATAATAAATAAAACATAAAGTGCCTTGTGTAGTGGATCTAAAGCAGTAGATATATGATGTGCAATATACAGTGAAAATGCTAAGTGACCACACATAAGTGAGAGTATAACAACATTCAAAGTCTATATGTCAAGTGATCCGTGTTCAATAATAAAGGTATTTAAATTGTCCATAAAATCCAACATGCTCCAAAAAATCTGTGCTTTGAAAACCATGCTCCAGTGTGCATCCAGAGACCCCCCAGGGAAAGCTGCTCACCTCAGAGCATGTGACTCAGCTGTGACACTGAGTCAAATCACGCTTTGGAGCCCCTCCACGGCTCGGTGTATATATCCAGGTACACAGCTTTGGCAGTGGTTCCACAGTAAGGGAAGATGAGAAGAAAAGACCCCTCAAAAATCTTCAGGAAGAAATTGGAATGTATCATAAAACAAGGCACAGATCATAATCTTCTGAGTAAGCAGGAAGCCAAATATTTGATTCCAACGGCCAGTAAAATCCCAGTAATATAATATTTACTGAAGATTCACAAGAATAGCAGCAATCCTCCCGGAAGACCTATAATAAGTGGGATCGAATCTCTAACATCTAGATTGGGCGAATATATAGATCTCCATTTACAACCCTTGGTAAATAACACGCCAACTTTTCTTAAAGACACCAAGCACACTTTACAACTGCTGAAAGAATCTGTGACGGATACTAATGTGATTATGGCTACAGGAGATGTAGCTTCTCTCTATACTAATATTGATCATGATGGGGCCCTGGATGCTGTAAGGTGGGCTTTGGATAATGCTGATAATTTGATGGAGGTGAATTTATGGAACTTCATCATGAAGTGTTTGGAGTTTTGCTTACAGAATAATTTCTTCTGGTATAACAACAAGTTTTACTTACAAGCAAAGGGCGTCGCTATGGGCTCTAAATTTGTCCCTAGTGTGGTGAACCTCTATATGGCCAAGTGGGAAGCTGAAGGAGTGTTGGGTGAGGGTTATGCGAATATCATGTTGTACAAAAGGTTTATAGATGATCTGTTGATCATCTGGAAAGGTAGTATGGAATCTTTGAAGGAAGTACTGGAGTCTATGAATGAGAATGACCGTAACATCTCCCTTACTTGGAATGTTAGTAAGGATAGTATACATTTTTTAGATCAGGAAATACACAACACTACTAGGGGTTTTGAAACTAAGTCTTTTTTCTTTTTTTTAAATTGTTTATTTAACATTTTTCATGACATTTATAATAACATTGTTGTCACATTCAGAAGAAAAAAAAAAAAAAAAAGGAAAACATGAGGCTTCAATACTGTCTATCGAGAGTGCATGACCTTATCAGGAACCATAGGATATCTTACACTACAACTGTAAGGTTAGGAATAACAAGTGATAAGAACCTTTGGTCATTAATTAGGCGAATCTACTGTGATTACATTACTTGTCCTATAGGAAAAGGAAATCTTGTTGAGGAGAATTTGCACAAACAGAGGGGTAAGGTGTGTGTTAGCCCAAGAGATATAAAATGTTTATTGCCATAGATGTCTATCATTTCATCCTGTTTCATTTGTCGTACTATTGTCATCATAGTCGTCCCAAGGTTGCCAGATGATAGAAAATTTCTGTATGGAACCTTCAACAATGGCAGTTAGATGTTCCATTCTACGCATATCCATTAAGATGGTTAGAGTATGTGGTAGGGTGGGAGGGGAAGTGGATAGCCAAAGTTTGGGGATAGTTTTTTTAGCTGCTAGTAATACGTATGACATCAGTTTCTGTTTTGTTTTGTGAAGACCTTGATAGGGAAGACCACTAAGTCTTTTTTCAAGACAACTGATCGCAATTCATACATTCCCACCACCAGCTGCCACTTCAGACCATGGTTGGATAACATCCCTAGAGGACAGTTTATGAGAATGCGGAAAAATTGAACATGGGATGGAAATTTTGAGGCCCAATCTAATATGCTCAGCAAGATGTTTAAAAAAAAAAGCCAATCTTTTCTTCTCATCTTCCCTTACTGTGTAACCACTGCCAAAGCTGTGTACCTGGATATATACACCGAGCCGTGGAGGGGCTTCAAAGCGTGATTTGACTCAGTGTTACAGCTGAGTCACACGCTCTGAGGTGAGCAGCTTTCCCTGGGGGGTCACTGGATGCACACTGGAGCATGGTTTTCAAAGCACAGATTTTTTGGAGCATGTTGGATCTTATGGACAATTTAAATACCTTTATTATTGAACACGGATCACTTGACATATAGACTTTGAATGTTGTTATACTCTCACTTATGTGTGGTCACTTGGCATTTTCACTGTATATTGCACATCATATATCTACTGCTGTAGATCTACTACACAAGGCACTTTATGTTTTATTTATTATATATGCATATTTGATGATTTATAGATGTTATATTTGTTTATTCATATGCATATTTGCACTGATCCCCAACACTATTAGATTACGTTACCATTGAGAATAAGCAGCAGGAACACTGCATTATATATTTTTACGTTTACATATTTTACTTTATTGAAAAAAAAAAAAAAATTTGGCACATTATTTGGCACCTTTGCCTTTACACTTTTAGTGCAGCGTATTTTTATTTTCTTCATGGTGGTGCACGGTATATGACAAATGTTCACGCAGGCAGCTAGGTGTTTTCTTCACTATTGAGGCAATATATCCTTGTGGCTTGCAAGAGTTCTCTATACTTATAGACATCACCTATTTGAAGGCCAAAATTGGTGACCTGAGGAGCACGTATAATAGGGAGCACAAAAGGGTCCAGGATTCCATGAGATTAGGAGCAGCAGCAGATGACATTTATGTTCCCAGGCTGTAGTACTATGACAGACTGCGTTTTTTGTCAGACCAGAGTGTGCCCAGGCCATCACTCTCAACCCTTCCTTCCACACTTCCTTCCACTCTTCCTTCCACCTCAGATGAGGCTTCAGACGTACAACTTGGGCCTTCCACCCAGGAAGATGTGGAGGAGCCCAGCTTGAGCCAGGTATAACATTGTTCAACATATTTCTGGTCAAAATTTTAATGATGTTAATTAGATGTTATTATTGATCACTAATTTCTGATTTAAAAAAGTGGTTTACATATCAATAGACAGTAGTAGCCAAAATGATTGGGACAAGAATGAAAAATGCTGGGGTCTGAATGCTAGTCTTTTCTATTTGTTAACATTCAATTTGCAACAGTCATGAGCTCTAAATTGTGTGTGATTGATGACCAAAAAACTAAAACTATGTTCCATTTTCATACACAGGAAAGTCTCAGCCAGGAGGTGGCTGTGGAAAGTGGCAGCCAGGAGGTGGCTGTGGAAAGTGGCAGCCAGGAGGTGGCCATGCCCAGTAGCCTGACCGAATTCCAGGTTCCTTCCCCTCCACCTACCAACAAAAAGGCCCAGGAAGGGTAGGAACGTGGAGGAGTCAGCGCTTGGTTTGATTCGGCAGGCTACTGCAGTCCTCACAACCACCCCTAATGTCCAGGAGTCTTTTGCCTGTATGACGGTCAGTAAGATGCAAGAAATTAAGGAGGAGTGCCAACGCCTCATCTGTAAGGAGGTCATATTTAGGCCCTAAATAAGGGGGTGAGTGGCCAACTCACCATTAAAAGTCATATATGTGGGTTGGACCATACTCCTCCTCCACCTCCTGAAACAACTCCAACACCACAGCCACAGCCTGGAAGGAAGCGTGGAAGGAAGTCAAGAGAGTGATGGCCTGGGTTCAGTCTGGTCTGGCAAAAAACACAGGCTGTTGTAAGACCACAGCCTGGGGACATATATGTAGTCTGCTGCTGCTCCTGATCTCTCGGAGTCCTGGATCGGATTGTGCTCCCTATTAAATGGACTCCTCAGGCTACCAATTTTGCCTGTCAAATAATTGATGTCTACCCTGGGGTACAAAGGCTTCGCCAATTTCAACAGTTTATCCAGCGTTGCCTTCCTCTTTAGATTGTTATGATCCCTAATAAATTACTATTTTTTTTTTACAAATACTTGGCTATGTGTTTTAGTTCAAAAAGGACAGTTTGTTTGTGAGTAGGCAGGTACATTTCAAAAATACAATGTCAAATTAACAAAGAATACCAACACCAAGCAACCTCTTTGAGGTTAAAAAAAATAAGATAATAATGGTGTTGTGGTAACTTGACACACAAAACAACAAAAAATATTATGGAGATCACTATAAAAAAAAAATCAGGAAATCTTGATAAAAAAAAAAAAAGTAGATCACTCTAAAAAAAATAAATAAACATTTGGAGATCTGGCAAAAAAAAAAAGATTATTCAGGAGATCACGAGAAATAATAAAGAAATCAGTTTGTCAGAACTGTGTGTGAATATCAGCAGCAAAGCAACTTTATTATTCTAGCATTATAAAGAAGAAGAGAATGTGCTACATTGAAATATTTCAAAATTTGCAGCGTGATGAATGTGCTATCTCCATTGTGAACGCTAGTTTTACCAGACCGAGCGCTTCCGTCTAGTACTTGATTCTGAGCATGCATGGAATTTTGTGCCTCTGACTTGTGTACACACGCTCGGAATTTCCGACAACAAAGTTTTTTGTTGGAAAATTTGAGAACCTGCTCTCAAACAGTTGTTGTCGGAAATTCCGACAGCAAATGTCCGATGGAGCATACACACAAGCTCACATCAAACATTTCCCGTCGGAAAATCCAATCGTGTGTACGAGGCATCATGAAAAACCCAGCTTTCTATCCAGCCTGGACTTATCCCAGATCTTTTCGGGCTTGGTCTAAACCAAGGTATAACATGTTTACATCACATGATCCTAAATAAAATAATCCATCCCCTCCCAGACTTATGCAAGTTTTTTGGGCTCCCCCAATCATAAATATTTTGTTACCTTCAAATTAAGAACTTTTGTATTCCTTTCCTAAGCACTAACGACTCTGTAGATAATTTTACTAAGTTGGAAAATATATGCATGAAAGACCCTCATGCCAGAAGTCTCATATCAACAATATACTCCACATTGCTAGTTAAATCAGATGTTAAATTACCATCTTATGTGGTGAAATGGGAAAAAGATCTTGATCAAACTATGGATAAAACAGAATGGTCTACAATCTGGTCCAACAGCAAATCTTTTTCTCCTAATGTGACAGATATTGAAACCACCTACAAGGTACTCTCACTCTGGTATTTGGTTCCTGCTACAATAGCTAAATTTGCACCTGATTACTCAGGTCTCTGCTTTCGCGGCTGTTCAGAGCAAGGAACATATATACACATGTGATGGAATTGTTCTATTATAAAAAAAATCTGGAAAAAGGGTTTTTTTACTCGCTTCAGAAATGTTTGCAATAACAATAATAGATCCAGAAATAGCAATTTTAAATATAAAACCTGATTACATGACTCGTAAACAATTCAAACTATTCATACAACTTATGACGGCCACGAAACAGACAATAACTAAAGCATGGAAAACTCCCTTACTAAACATAGCAGAAATCAAGTACAGAATGAATCGGTCTTTGTTGCATGCAAAAATGGAAGCCCTAGATAAAGAAAATCTGAAAGGATATGAAGGTCTATGGAAACCATGGATCACACATTATTTACCTATAAACTTTGACCACCAGGTACTCCATGGTAACAATGATAAAACTAGAAGAACAGATTATGCATCCGGAACACCCCATGCCCTCTGTCCACCTCACCTTTCCTTACTCTAATGCCGCGTACACACGAGCAGACTTTACGGCGGACTTTGCCCGGCGGACTTTTCGACGTACTTTCCGACGGACTTTCTGAATGAACGGACTTGCCTACACACAATCCACCAAAGTCCGTCGAATTCGTACGTGATGACGTACGACCGCACTAAAACAAGGAAGTTCATAGCCAGTAGCCAATAGCTGCCCTAGCGTGGCTTTTTTGTCCGTCGAACTAGCATACAGACGGCGGACTTTTCGACCGGACTCGATTTCAACGGATAAATTTGAAACAAGTTTCAAATCTAAGTCCGTCCAACTTTTGAGAAAACAAAGTCCGCTGGAGCCCACACACATCAAATTGTCCGTCGAAATCCAGTCCGCCGGGCAAAGTCCGCCGTAAAGTCCGCTCGTGTGTACGCGGCATTAGTTTCTTTCTTTCTTTTTTTTTCTCTTTCTTATTTCTCTCTTATTATCATTTCATAAGGTACCTAACAGAAACAGGTGATATTGAATATATTTAAAATATCACACTCAGTAGTTTGATACATATACTTTAAGCAAATGTTTAACACACATAAGAACTCAGACACAAATAGACCTAATTTTTTTTAATTAACTGATAATGATCCTCTAAATATTAATGTAAGCTAATATTGAAACAGTCTGAAAACTCTATCATTTTGATAAAAAGGGAACTTATCTAACATTAATTCTACCATCTGTGTTATATTAATACAATGCCGTAACCTTTAATTTACATGTAACTACTAAAATACCTTTAACCACTTCAGCCCTGGAAGATTTGGCTGCTGAATGACCAGGCCATTTTTTGCGATCCGGCACTGCATCGCTTTAACTGACAATTGCGCGGTCGTGTGGGGCTGCATCCAAAATTGACGTCCTTTTTTTCCCACAAATAGAGCTTTCTTTTGGTGGTATTTGATCATCTCTGTGGTTTTTATTTTTTGCGCTATAAACAAAAAAGTGTGACAATTTTGAAAAAAAATCACAATATTTTGTACTTTTTGCTATAATAAATATCCCCATTTTTTTTTAAAAAAAGCTATTTTTTTTCTCAGTTTAGGCCGATATGTATTCTTCTACATACTTTTGATAATAAAAATTGCAATAAGCGTATATTGATTGGTTTGCGCAAAAGTTATAGCGTCTACAAAATAGGGGATAGGTTTATAGCATTTTTATTATTATTATTATTTTTACTAGTAATGGCAGTGATCTGCGATTTTTATTGGGACTGCGACATTATGGCGGACACATCGGACACTTTTGACACATTTTTGGGACGATTGACAATTATACAGCGATCAGTGCTATAAAAATGCACTGATTACTGTATAAATGTCACTGGCAGGGAAGGGGTTAACACTAGGGGGCGATCAAGGGGTTAATTGTGTTCCCTGACTGTGTGTTCTAACTGTAGGGGAGGAGACTGACTAAAGGGGATGACAGATCGTGGTTCCTAGCTGTTAGGAACTCACGTTCTGTCTCTCCTCACAGAACAGAACAGGGATTTGTGTGTTTACAAACACACGTCCCTGTTCTGCCTCTGGTGCCCACGATCGCTCATGGCCGGCAGTCATCGCGACTGTCGGCCACGAGCATTGGGACCCCCGCAGTGCAGCGGGCGCGCGCATGCCTGCTATTAAGGGAGCCGACATATAGCTAGGACGGCTTGCGGATCGTGCCAACCTGCCGTTGTATAATGGCGGCGGCTGGTCAGCAAGCGGTTAATTGATACATTATACTTGTTACCATATGTTGATCTTTCAATAAAAACCTTTGAATGAGAGAATAGGTGATTAACCTCCTCGTACCCGCACTATAGTCGAAAGATGGCTACAGCCGGGCCTAAATTGCAGGGAGGGTGTCCATGTACGTCCTCCTGTGCATGAGCTGTCTGCACGCTCCCTGCGGGGTGCACATGGCTCGCTCTGTGAACAGCGAGTCAATGAGACTCGGCTGATCACAGATTGGAGTAAGGGGTCGATCTCAGCTCCTTATCATGTAATCAGCTTTCAGGCAATAACAGCTGATCACGTGATGTAAACAGAAGCAAGTAATCAGCTTCTGTAAACGGGACTTCAGTCCCGCACACGGAGAGCCACTGCACTTTATTAGTGCCCACCAGGGCCACCTACCATTGCCCATAACTACTGCTAAGCAGTGCCCACCAGTGCCACCTACAAGTGCCCACCAGTGCCACCTATCAGTGCCCACCAGTGCCCCATAATCCATGCCACCTATCTGTGTCACCTATTAGTGCCTATCAGTGCCCATCAGTGTCACCTATTAGTGCCCATCAGTGCCACCTATCAGCGTCACCCATCAGTGTCATCTATCAGTGCCCTTCAATTCCACCTATCAGTGCCACCTATCAGTGTCCATCAGTGCCACCTATCAGTACAGGCTCATCAGTGCAGCCTCCTGAGTAGTGCCCACCAGTCCCGCCTCATCAGTGCCATCAGTGCCACCTATCAGTGCCCATCCGTGCCACCTTATCAGTTCTTATCAGAGCCACCTATCAGTGCCCATCAGTGCAGCCTCATCAGCACACATCAATGAAGGAGAAAAATTACCTGTTTGCAAAATGTTATAGCAAACTATGAAACTGTTTTTGTTTTTTTTTCGGTCTTTTTCTGTTTGTTTAGCAAAGAATAAAAAACCCCAGTAGTGATTAAATACCACCAAAAGAAAGCTCTATTTGTGTGAAAAAATGATAAAAATTTCATATGGGTACAGCGTAGCATGACCACGCAATTGTCATTCAAAGAGTGACAGCGCTGAAAGCTGAAAATTGGCCTGGACAGGAAGGTGTCCAGTAAGCAAGTGATTAAGAGGGGATATGTGCAAATACATAAGGGGTCCATATAGTGAACTTGGTATTGAGTAGGGATGAGCTGAACACCCCCCGGTTCAGTTCGCACCAGAACCTGCGAACGGACCGAAAGTTCGCACGAACGTTAGAACCCCATTGATGTCTATGGGACTCGAACGTTCGAAATCAAAAGTGCTCATTTTAAAGGCTAATTTGCATGGTATTGTCCTAAAAAGGGTTTGGGGACCCGGGTCCTACCCCAGGGGACATGTAGCAATGCAAAAAAAACTTTTAAAAACGTCCGTTTTTTCGGGAGCAGTGATTTTAATGATGCTTAAAGTAAAAAAAAAAAGTGAAATATTCCTTTAACCACTTGCCGACCGCCTACCGCATATATACTGCGGCAGAATGGCACGGGCAGGCAGAATCACGTACCCGTACGTGATCTGCCTCCCGCGGGCGGGGGGTCCGATAGGACACCCCCCCGGTGCCATCGGCGGTCGGCATTTGACTGGGAGCGTCGGGAGGCGAGGGGGAGACCATCCGATCGTGGCCCCCCCCTCGCGATCGCTCCCAGCCAATGGGAATCCTCCTCTGCCTGTGTGTCGTTTCACACCGGCAGAGGATGTGATGTCATCTCTCCTCGGTCTGGCAGTTTCCGTTCCAGCGCCGAGGAGAGAAGACAAGTGAGTGCACACAACACACACACAGTAGAACATGCCAGGCATACTTTACACCCCCGATCCCCCCCGATCGCCCTCCGATCCCCCCCAATCACCCCCCCCCCCTGTCACAAACTGACATTAGCAGTATTTTTTTTTTTTCTGATTACTGCATAGTGTCAGTTTGTGACAGTTACAGTGTTAGGGCAGTTAGTATTACCCCCCTTTAGGTCTAGGATACCCCCCTAACCCCCCCTAATAAAGTTTTAACCCCTTGATCACCCTCTGTCACCAGTGTCGCTAAGCGATCATTTTTCTGATCGCTGTATTAGTGTCGCTGGTGACGCTAGTTAGGAACGTAAATATTTAGGTTCGCCGTCAGTGTTTTATAGCGACAGGGACCCCCATATACTATCTAATAAATGTTTTAACCCCTTGATTGCCCCCTAGTTAACCCTTTCACCACTGATCACCGTATAACTGTTACGGGTGACGCTGGTTAGTTCGTTTATTTTTTATAGTGTCAGGGCACCCGCCGTTTATTACCGAATAAAGGTTTAGCCCCCTGATCGCCCGGCGGTGATATGCGTCGCCCCAGGCAGCGTCAGATTAGCGCCAGTACCGCTAACACCCACGCACGCAGCATACGCCTCCCTTAGTGGTATAGTATCTGTACGGATCAATATCTGATTCAATCAGATCTATACTAGCGTCCCCAGCAGTTTAGGGTTCCCGAAAAAGCAGTGTTAGCGGGATCAGCCCAGATACCCGCTAGCACTTGCGTTTTGCCCCTCCGCCCAGCCCAGCCCAGCCCACCCAAGTGCAGTATCGATCGATCACTGTCACTTACAAAACACTAAACGCATAACTGCAGCGTTCGCAGAGTCAGGCCTGATCCCTGTGATCGCTAACAGTTTTTTTGGTAGCGTTTTGGTGAACTGGCAAGCACCAGCCCCAGGCAGCGTCAGGTTAGCGCCAGTACCGCTAACACCCACGCACGCACCGTATACCTCCCTTAGTGGTATAGTATCTGATCGGATCAATATCTGATCCGATCAGATCTATACTAGCGTCCCCAGCAGTTTAGGGTTCCCAAACACGCAGTGTTAGCGGGATCAGCCCAGATACCTGCTAGCACCTGCGTTTTGCCCCTCCGCCCGGCCCAGCCCAGCCCACCCAAGTGCAGTATCGATCGATCACTGTCACTTACAAAACACTAAACCCATAACTGCAGCGTTCGCAGAGTCAGACCTGATCCCTGCGATCGCTAACAGTTTTTTTGGTAGCGTTTTGGTGAACTGGCAAGCACCAGCCCCAGGCAGCGTCAGATTAGCGCCAGTACCGCTAACACCCACGCACGCAGCATACGCCTCCCTTAGTGGTATAGTATCTGATCGGATCAATATCTGATCTGATCAGATCTATACTAGCGTCCCCAGCAGTTTAGGGTTCTCAAAAACGCAGTGTTAGCGGGATCAGCCCAGATACCTGCTAGCACCTGCGTTTTGTCCCTCCGCCCGGCCCAGCCCAGCCCACCCAAGTGCAGTATCGATCGATCACTGTCACTTACAAAACACTAAACGCATAACTGCAGCGTTCGCAGAGTCAGGCCGGATCCCTGCGATCGCTAACAGTTTTTTTTGTAGCGTTTTGGTGAACTGGCAAGCACCAGCGGCGTAGTACACCCCGGTCGTAGTCAAACCAGCACTGCAGTAACACTTGGTGACATGGCGAGTCCCAAAAGTGCAGTTCAAGCTGGTGAGGTGGCAAGCACAAGTAGTGTCCCGCTGCCACCAAAAAGACAAACACAGTCCCGTCGTGCCCATAATGCCCTTCCTGCTGCATTCGCCAATCCTAATTGGGAACCCACCGCTTCTGCAGCGCCCGTACTTCCCCCATTCACATCCCCAACCAAATGCAGTCGGCTGCATGAGAGGCATTTTCTTTATGTCCTCCCGAGTACCCCTACCCAACGAACCCCCCCAAAAAAGATGTCGTGTCTGCAGCAAGCGCGGATATAGGCGTGACACCCGCTATTATTGTCCCTCCTGTCCTGATAATCCTGGTCTTTGCATTGGTGAATGTTTTGAACGCTACCATTCACTAGTTGACTATTAGCGTAGGGTACAGCATTGCACAGACTAGGCACACTTTCACAGGGTCTCCCGAGATGCCATCGCATTTTGAGAGACCCGAACCTGGAACCGGTTACAGTTATAAAAGTTAGTTACAAAAAAAAGTGTAAAAAAAAAAAAAAAAACACAAACAAAAATATAAAATAAAAAAAAAAATAGTTGTCGTTTTATTGTTCTCTCTCTCTCTATTCTCTCTCTATTGTTCTGCTCTTTTTTACTGTATTCTATTCTGCAATGTTTTATTGTTGTTATGTTTTATCATGTTTGCTTTTCAGGTATGCAATTTTTTATACCTTACCGTTTACTGTGCTTTATTGTTAACCATTTTTTTGTCTTCAGGTATGCCATTCACGACTTTGAGTGGTTATACCAGAATGATGCCTGCAGGTTTAGGTATCATCTTGGTATTATTCTTTTCAGCCAGCGGTCGGCTTTCATGTAAAAGCAATCCTAGTGGCTAATTAGCCTCTAGACTGCTTTTACAAGCAGTGGGAGGGAATGCCCCCCCCCCCAACGTCTTCTGTGTTTTTCTCTGGCTCTCCTGTCTCAACAGGGAACCTGAAAATGCAGCCGGTGATTCAGCCAGCTGACCATAGAGCTGATCAGAGACCAGAGTGGCTCCAAACATCTCTATGACCTAAGAAACCGGAAGCTACGAGCATTTTATGACTTAGATTTCGCCGGATGTAAACAGCGCCATTGGGAAATTGGGAAAGCATTTTATCACACCGATCTTGGTGTGGTCAGATGCTTTGAGGGCAGAGGAGAAATCTAGGGTCTAATAGACCCCAATTTTTGCAAAAAAGAGTACCTGTCACTACCTATTGCTATCATAGGGGATATTTACATTCCCTGAGATAACAATAAAAATGATTAAAAAAAAAAATGAAAGGAACAGTTTAAAAATAAGATAAAAAAATAATAATAATAAAGAAAAAAAAAAAAAAAAAAAAAAGCACCCCTGTCCCCCCTGCTCTCGCGCTAAGGTGAACGCAAGCGTTGGTCTGGCGTCAAATGTAAACAGCAATTGCACCATGCATGTGAGGTATCGCCGCGAAGGTCAGATCGAGGGCAGTAAGTTTAGCAGTAGACCTCCTCTGTAAATCTAAAGTGGTAACCTGTAAAGGCTTTTAAAGGCTTTTAAAAATGTATTTAGTTTGTCGCCACTGCACGTTTGTGCGCAATTTTAAAGCATGTCATGTTTGGTATCCATGTACTCGGCCTAAGATCATCTTTTTTATTTCATCAAACATTTGGGCAATATAGTGTGTTTTAGTGCATTAAAATGTAAAAAAGTGTGTTTTTTCCCCAAAAAATGCGTTTGAAAAATCGCTGCGCAAATACTGTGTGAAAAAAAAAATGAAACACCCACCATTTTAATCTGTAGGGCATTTGCTTTAAAAAAAATATATAATGTTTGGGGGTTCAAAGTAATTTTCTTGCAAAAAAAAATTATTTTTTTATGTAAACAATAATGCCGCGTACACACGGTCGGACTTTTCAGCTACAAAAGTCCAACGGACGCTGACGGACTAAAGCTGGCTGGTAATCCGATCGTGTGTGGGCTTCTCCGGACTTTCAACGTACTTTTTTAGCCTCAAATCCGACGTACTTTAGATTTGAAACATGCTTCAAATCTTTACGTCGTAACTACGACGGACCCCGAAGTCCGCTCGTCTGTATGCTAGTCCTACGGACAAAAACCCACGCTAGGGCAGCTATTGGCTACTGGCTATCAACTTCCTTATTTTAGTCCGGTGTACGTCATCACGTACGAATCCGTCGGACTTTTGTGTGGTCGTGTGTAGGCAAGTCCGTTCGTTAGAAAGTCTGCAACAAGTCCGCCGCAAGTCCACCGCAAGTCCGCCGAAAGTCTGTCGGACAGGCTGTCGGACTTTTGTAGATGAAAAGTCCGACCGTGTGTACGCGGCATAAGTGTCAGAAAGGGCTTTGTCTTCAAGTGGTTAGAAGAGTGGGTGATGTGTGACATAAGCTTCTAGATGTTGTGCATAAAATGCCAGGACAGTTCAAAACCCCCCCAAATGACCCCATTTTGGAAAGTAGACACCCCAAGCTATTTGCTGAGAGTCATGTTGAGTCCATGGAATAATTTATATTGTGACACAAGTTGCGGGAAAGAGACAATTTTTTATTTTTTTTATTTTTTTTGCGCAAAGTTGTCACTAAATGATATATTGCTCAAACATGCCATGGGAATATGTGAAATTACACCCCAAAATACATTCTGTTGCTTCTCCTGAGTACGGGAATACCACATGTGTGGGACTTTTTGGGAGCCTAGCCGCGTACAGGACCCCAAAAACCAAGCACCGCCTTCAGGCTTTCTAAGGCCGTAAATTTTTGATTTCACTCTTCACTGCCTATCACAGTTTCGGAGGCCATAGAATGCCCAGGTGGCACAAAACCCCCCCAAATGACCCCATTTTGGAAAGTAGACACCCCAAGCTATTTGATGAGAGGTATAGTGAGTATTTTGCAGACCTCACTTTTTGTCACAAAGTTTTGAAAATTGAAAAAAGAAAAAAAAAAAAATTTTTTCTCGTCTTTCTTTATTTTCAAAAACAAATGAGAGCTGCAAAATACTCACCATGCCTCTCAGCAAATAGCTTGGGGTGTCTACTTTCCAAAATGGGGTCATTTGGGGGGGTTTTGTGCCACCTGGGCATTCCATGGCCTCCGAAATTGTGATAGGCAGTGAGGAGTAAAATCAAAAATGTACGCCCTTAGAAATCCTGAAGGCGGTGCTTAGTTTTCGGGGTCCCGTACGCGGCTAGGCTCCCAAAAAGTCCCACACATGTGGTATCCCCGTACTCAGGAGAAGCAGCTAAATGTATTTTGGGGTGCAATTCCACATATGCCCATGGCCTGTGTGAGCAATATATCATTTAGTGACAACTTTGTGCAAAAAAAAAAAAAAAAAAAATTTGTCACTTTCCCGCAACTTGTGTCAAAATATAAAACATTCCATGGACTCAACATGCCTCAAAGCAAATAGCTTGGGGTGTCTACTTTCCAAAATGGGGTCATTTGGGGGGGTTTTATGTCATCTGGGCATTTTATGGCCTTCAAAACTGTGATAGGTAGTGAGGAGTAAAATCAAAAATGTACGCCCTTAAAAATCCTGAAGGCGGTGCTTGGTTTTCGGGGCCCCGTACGCGGCTAGGCTCCCAAAAAGTCCCACACATGTGGTATCCCCGTACTCAGGAGAAGCAGCTAAATGTATTTTGGGGTGCAATTCCACATATGCCCATGGCCTGTGTGAGCAATATATCATTTAGTGACAACTTTTTGTAATTTTTTTTTTTTTGTCATTATTCAATCACTTGGGACAAAAAAAATGAATATTCAATGGGCTCAACATGCCTCTCAGCAAATTCCTTGGGGTGTCTACTTTCCAAAATGGGGTCATTTGTGAGGGTTTTGTACTGACCTGCCATTTTAGCACCTCAAGAAACGACATAGGCAGTCATAAATTAAAGGCTGTGTAAATTCCAGAAAATGTACCCTAGTTTGTAGACGCTATAACTTTTGCGCAAACCAATAAATATACACTTATTGACATTTTTTTTACCAAAGACATGTGGCCGAATACATTTTGGCCTAAATGTATGACTAAAATTGAGTTTATTGGATTTTTTTTAGAACAAAAAGTAGAAAATATCATTTTTTTTCAAAATTTTCGGTCTTTTTCCGTGTATAGCGCAAAAAATAAAAACGGCAGAGGTGATCAAATACCATCAAAAGAAAGCTCTATTTGTGGGAAGAAAAGGACGCAAATTTCGTTTGGGTACAGCATTGCATGACCGCGCAATTAGCAGTTAAAGCGACGCAGTGCCGAATTGTAAAAAGTGCTCTGGTCAGGAAGGGGGTAAAACCTTCCGGGGCTGAAGTGGTTAAATATCGTACCTGAGGGGTGTCTATAGTATGCCTGTAAAGTGACGCGTGTTTCCCGTGTTTAGAACAGTCCCTGCACCAAATGTCATTTTTAAAGGAAAAATCTCATTTAAAACTGCTTGCGGGTTTAATGTAATGTCGGGTCCTGGCAATATGGATGAAAATCAGTGAGACAAACGGCATGGGTACCCCCCAGTCCATTACCAGGCCCTTTGGGTCTTGTATGGATATTAAGGGGAACCCTGCACCCAAATTAAAATAAGGAAAGGTGTGGGGCCACCAGGCCCTATATACTCTGCACAGCAGTATACGGGCGGTGCAAACAAGACAGGGACTGTAGGTTTGTTGTTAAGTAGAATCTCTTTGTAATTTTGAACGGGTACATTTTTAACGTGTTTAGCTCCAGCCAAAAAATCTTTTTTAAGCTTTTTGGAAAACATAGGGAAGGGTTATCACCCCTGTGACATTTGTTTTGCCGTCTTTCCTCCTCTTCAGAAGATTTCACCTCACTTTTTGTCCCAATGAAAAATGTTTTTTGAAAATTTGGGTTTTTTTGTGGAACAAGGATTGGAAAGCATCAGTGGAAAGGAGAAATGTTTTTCCCATATTAACTCTTACAGGAGAGAATTTCCCTTCCTAGGGGTAGATTTCATCTCACTTCCTGTTGTCTCCTTCCGTTTGCAAGTAGGAGTCGTTTGTAAGTTAGTTGTTTGAAAGTAGGGTCCTGCCCTATATACTCAGCAGAAATTTGGGCCTTAGGTGTTGCTGTGGCCACAACACTGTAAGTCCTCACAGGGCCCTGCTGTGAAATATTAGATCAAGAATTGTAATTACATGCCCCTGTTGAACAGGAGCTGAAAAATTAGGCCTTAGGCACTGGTGCTGGTGCCACAACACTGCAACCCCTCACAGACACTCTAGTTGGAACGCAGGAACGAGCCTTGCTGCAAAGTATTGCATCAAAAATTGTAATTACACGCCCCTGTTAAACAAGGGCTGAAAAATTGGGCCTTAGGCACTGGTGCTGGTGCCACAACACTGCAACCCCTCACAGACACTCTAGTTGGAACGCAGGAACGAGCCCTGCTGCAAAGCATTGCATCAAAAATTGTAATTACACGCCCCTGTTAAACAGGGGCAGAAAAAATGGGCCTTAGGCACTGGTGCTGGTGCCACAACACTGCAACCCCTCACAGACACTCTAGTTGGAACGCAGGAACGAGCCCTGCTGCAAAGTATTGCATCAAAAATTGTAATTACACGCCCCTGTTAAACAGGGGCAGAAAAAATGGGCCTTAGGCACTGGTGCTGGTGCCACAACACTGCAACCCCTCACAGACACTCTAGTTGGAATGCAGGAACGAGCCCTGCTGCAAAGTATTACATCAAAAATTGTAATTACACGCCCCTGTTAAACAGGGGCTGAAAAATTGTGCCTTAGGCACTGGTGGTGGCGCCCAGAACCAAAAATGTTCTTACAAGCTATCAGCGTGATGATTGAGGAGGAAGAGGATAATTACTCAGGGATAATCACTCAGCATCAGCATAGGCAGTCTTTGAAGGGATCTGAGATTTCAAAAAAAATTATTCCGTTACATCAGCATCAGGTGCTTGGTAGCTGGTGGTGATCCAAGACTGATTCATTTTTATGAAGGTCAGTCGATCGACCGAGTCAGTGGACAGATGCACCCTGTGATCGGTTACCACGCCTCCAGCAGCACTGAATGTGCGTTCCGAAAGAACGCTGGATGCAGGACAGGCCAGTAGCTCAATTGCATACTGTGCAAGCTCTGGCCAGTGATCCATCCTCAAGACCCAGTAACCCAGAGGATTTTCGGTGGGAAAGGTGTCCAAGTCTGATCTTGCCCCTAGGTATTCCTGCACCATGTAAAACAGACGCTGGCGATGGTTGTTGGAACCGATCATACCTTGGGGCTGCGGACCAAAAAATTGTCTGAACGCATCGGTCAGACGGCCACCTTCTCCACCACTCCTTCTTTGACTGACCGAAGCCTCAGCAACACGTTGTCCAGAAACAGGAGTTTGTAACCTCCCAGTCTCTGGGAACGCGTTGCACAGACCTTTCTGCAAGGCCTCCCGAAGATGTTTCATCCTCTGCTCCCTCTGCGATGGCAAGATAAGGTCCGCAACCTTACCCTTGTAACGTGGATCAAGGAGGGTTGCCAGCCAGTATTGGTCCTTCTCCTTGATACCACGAATACGAGGATCCTTACGCAGGCTTTGCAGGATCAGGGAGGCCATGCAGCGTAGGTTTGCTGAGGCATTCGGTCCGGAGTCCTCTGGGTCACTAAGGACGACATGGTCCGCAGCCACGTCCTCCCAGCCACGTACAAGTCCATGTGTTTCTTGGGACTGATCCCTTAGAGACTGCTGCTGATGCTGAGTGCAAGGCTCCACCTCCATACTGACACAATCTTCCTCCTCCTCCTTCTCCTCCTCCTCGTCCTCTTCCTGTGTGATCGGCGGGCACGCAGGAACACTGTCTGGATAAAGGGGGCCTTGAGAGCTAAGGAAGTCCTCCTCTTCCTGCCTCTGTTCTGCCTCAAGTGCCCTGTCCATTATTCCATGCAGCGTGTGCTCCAACAGGTGTACAAGGGGGACAGTGTCACTGATGCATGCACTGTCACTGCTCACCATCCTCGTGGCCTCCTCAAATGGTGACAGGACAGTGCATGCATCCCTGATCATGGCCCACTGGCGTGGGGAAAAAAAACAAGCTCCCCTGACCCTGTCCTGGTGCCATAGTCGCACAGGTACTCATTGATGGCCCTCTGCTGCGTGTGCAGCCACTGCAGCATGGCCAACGTTGAGTTCCACCTGGTGGGCATGTCACAGATTAGGCGGTTCTTGGGCAGGTTAAACTCCTTTTGGAGGTCCATCAGCCGAGCACTGGCACTATATGACCGGCGGAAATGCACACAGACTTTCCTGGCCTGCCTCAGGACATCCTGTAAGCCCGGGTACCTGCCCAAGAACCGCTGCACCACCAAGTTAAGGACGTGGTGCCATTGTCGCAAACCACCATTCCTGCCTTAAGTTGGCGTGGCGTCAACCACCTCTGAACCTGCCCCTGCAGAGCTGACAGAACCTCTGCCCCAGT
Organism: Lithobates clamitans; assembly: GCA_037952925.1. NCBI lineage: Eukaryota > Metazoa > Chordata > Amphibia > Anura > Ranidae > Lithobates > Lithobates clamitans. The sequence continues at coordinate 4,598,401 of JBBGZY010000400.1, read as the reverse complement.
GTGGCTCCTGTCCCCCAAGCACACCAGCTCAAGCACCGCATGGCATCTTTTGGCCTGCGTACTTGCGTAGCCCCTTGAACGACTACGGAGCATCGTTGGTTCCGAGGAAGAGGCCATGGAGGAAGAAGAAGAGGAGGGGGTGGAGGAGAGAGGTGTATCACAATCATTAGCATTTTGGAGGCATGGTGGCGGAACAACCTCCAACACTACTGGACCTTGTCCTGCATCCTTCCCAGCTGCCAGCAGAGTCACCCAATGCGCCGTGAAACTTAGGTAACGTCCCTGTCCATGCCTGCTGGACCATGAGTCAGCGGTAATATGCACCTTACCGCTGACCGCCCTGTCCAGCGAGGCATGGACATTGCCTTCCACATGCTGGTAGAGAGCTGGAATCGCCTTCCGTGAGAAAAAGTGGCGTTTGGGTACCTGCCACTGAGGAACCGCACATTCCACAAACTCACGGAAGGGGGCAGAGTCTACCAACTAAAAAGGCAGCAGTTGAAGTGCTAGCAATTTTGCCAAGCTAGCATTCAACCGCTGGGCATGTGGATGGCTGGGAGCAAACTTTTTTTGGAGGTGCAGCAGCTGGGGCAGGGAAATTTGCCTGGTACAATCTGACGTTGGTGTACCAAAATCAGATTGCCCACAAGTACTTGGCTGTGACACACCTAATTCTACACCATCATTCCTCTCAGTGCAGGTCTCAGAGAGGACTGAAGGTCTAGTGGGGTTGGAAATCTCAGCTGATGAGGAGCAAGGAGAGGTCCTCTTTGTTCTTTGGTGTGGGTCTTTTAGATACGCTTGCCAACGAACTGCATGGCAGGTCAACATATGTCTGGTCAAGCATGTGGTACCCAAGCGGGAGATGTTTTGGCCACGTGAGATACGCTTGAGACATATGTTGCAAATAGCAGCGGTGCGATCTGATGCACTCGTCTCAAAAAAGGCCCACACCAAAGAACTTTTTGAATAACGCGCAGAGACTGCAGCACCCTGCACATGTGGAGCTTTGGGGTGTGATGCAGTCAATGTGCTGCCCTTAGGCTGGCCCCTGGAGGGCATCCTGCCTCGTTAGTGATGTGCCGCCTCCTCCTCCTCCTCCTCCTCCTCTCTCCTATCAGGCACCCACGTTGAGTCAGTGACCTCATCATCCCCTCCCTCCTCATCACTGGAGCAAACCTGGCAGTATTCTGCAGCAGGGGAGCATGACTGCCAGATTGCTGTCCTTCTTGGGCACCCCCTCTCTCCGTGCTCATGTTACTGCCTTCATCGAGCTCAGTATCATCATCAGAGCCTTCCAAACGCTGGGCATCCTCCTGGAGCATGTACCCAACACTGTGGTCAAACAGTTCGAGGGACTCCTCAGGAGGACATGGCGGGGCTAGGGAAGGAGTCACTGATGACATTGAGCCGAGGGAAGAGGCCGCTGCTTTGCCAGACAAAGTACCCTGGGCATGGGTGAGAGAGGATGAGGAGGATGAGGACGGCTTGGTCATCCACTCGACCAAGTCTTCCGCATGTTGCGGCTCAACATGGCCAGCTGCCGAAAAAAAAGGCCAAGCGTGTCCCATGGCCAAGTGCTGATGAGGATGCACCGTCTCCACGACCAGCACTAGACACAGAGCCTGCTTGCCCTCTCTTATTGGCTTGTGACTGTCTGCCTCTCCTTCTTGGCCTTCCAGACATACTAATGGCCTGTAGCTGCACTAAGCTGGGATATATATATATATATATATATATATGTACTGATACTGCAGCTAGCAAAATCAACTGCCTGCCTGTAGTATGAGAACACCACCAACCTTCTACAGGTAGCTTTAGCTGAACACTGTGAGTAGGACGCACCCCACTAACTTGTAGGTTTAGCTGAATACTGTGAGCAGGACGCACTGCACTAACTGTAAATAGTCTAGCTGCCTGACTGTGGTACTAATAGGATCAAAAGAACACCAGCAATTTTCTTCAGGTAGCTGTATTTACTGTAACAAGACAAGCCTGCCTGTCAGTAAGAAGATAACAGAAACCGATCTAGCTGAACACTGTGAGCAGGACGCACCCCACTAGCTTGTAGGTTTAGCTGAACACTGTGAGGTGGATGCACCCCACTAACTTGTAGGTTTAGCTGAACACTGTGAGCAGGACACACCCCACTAACTTGTAGGTTTAGCAGAACACTATGAGCAGGACGCAATGCAGTAACTGTAAATAGTCTAGCTGCCTGATTGTGGTACTAATAGGATCAAAAGAACACCAGCAATTTTCTTCAGGTAGCTCTATTTACTGTAACAAGACAAGCCTGCCTGTCAGTAAGAAGATAACAGAAATGGATCTAGCTGAACACTGTGAGCAGGACGCACCCCACTAGCTTGTAGGTTTAGCTGAACACTGTGAGGTGGACGCACCCCACTAACTTGTAGGTTTAGCTGAACACTGTGAGCAGGACACACCCCACTAACTTGTAGGTTTAGCTGAACACTGTGAGCAGGACGCACTGCACTAAATGTAAATAGTCTAGCTGCCTGACTGTGGTACTAATAGGATCAAAAGAACACCAGTAATTTTCTTCAGGTAGCTTTATATACTGTAACAAGACAAGCCTGCCTGTCAGTAGAAAGATAACAGGAACGGATCTAGCTGAACACTGTGAGCAGGACGCACTGCACTAAATGTAAATAGTCTAGCTGCCTGACTGTGGTACTAATAGGATCAAAAGAACACCAGTAATTTTCTTCAGGTAGCTTTATATACTGTAACAAGACAAGCCTGCCTGTCAGTAGGAAGATAACAGGAACGGATCTAGCTGAACAGTGTGAGCAGGACACACTGCACTAAATGTAAATAGTCTAGCAGACTGACTGTGGTACTAATAGGATCAACAGAACACCAGCAATTTTCTTCAGGTAGCTGTATTTACTGTAACAAGACAAGCCTGCCTGTCAGTAAGAAGATAACAGAAACGGATCTAGCTGAACACTGTGAGCAGGACGCACCTCACTAGCTTGTAGGTTTAGCTGAACACTGTGAGGTGGACGCACCCCACTAACTTGTAGGTTTAGCTGAACACTGTGAGCAGGACGCACCCCACTAACTTGCAGGTTTAGCTGAACACTGTGAGCAGGATGCACTGCACTAAATGTAAATAGTCTAGCTGCCTGACTGTGGTACTAATAGGATCAAAAGAACACCAGTAATTTTCTTCAGGTAGCTGTATTTACTGTAACAAGACAAGCCTGCCTGTCAGTAGGAAGATAACAGGAACGGATCTAGCTGAACACTGTGAGCAGGACGCACTGCACTAAATGTAAATAGTCTAGCTGCCTGACTGTGGTACTAATAGGATCAAAAGAACACCAGTAATTTTCTTCAAAATACTGTAACAAGACAAGCCTGCCTGTCAGTAAGAAGATAACAGGAACGGATCTAGCTGAACACTGTGAGCAGGACGCACTGCACTAAATGTAAATAGTCTAGCTTCCTGACTGTGGTACTAATAGGATCAAAAGAACACCAGTAATTTTCTTCAGGTAGCTTTATATACTGTAACAAGACAAGCCTGCCTGTCAGTAGGAAGATAACAGAAACGGATCTAGCTGAACACTGTGAGCAGGACACACTGCACTAAATGTAAATAGTCTAGCTGCCTGACTGTGGTACTAATAGGATCAAAAGAACACCAGTAAATTTCTTCAGGTAGCTTTATATACTGTAACAAGACAAGCCTGCCTGTCAGTAGGAAGATAACAGGAACGGATCTAGCTGAACACTGTGAGCAGGACGCACTGCACTAAATGTAAATAGTCTAGCTGCCTGACTGTGGTACTAATAGTATCAAAAGAACCCCAGTAATTTTCTTCAGGTAGCTTTATATACTGTAACAAGACAAGCCTGCCTGTCAGTAGGAAGATAACAGGAACGGATCTAGATGAACACTGTGAGCAGGACGCACTGCACTAAATGTAAATAGTCTAGCTGCCTGACTGTGGTACTAATAGGATCAAAAGAACACCAGTAATTTTCTTCAAAATACTGTAACAAGACAAGCCTGCCTGTCAGTAGGAAGATAACAGGAACGGATCTAGCTGAACAGTGTGAGCAGGACGCACTGCACTAAATGTAAATAGTCTAGAAGATAACAGGAACGGATCTAGCTAAACTGAATACAGTGTATATATATATATATATGCAACACCTGGGATGCATATATATACACAATACACTTTAAGTGCAGCTAACTGACTGACTGTCCTGCCTAATCTAGCTAACTCAAATGAAATGACACTGTCTCTCTCTCTCTCTCTATTTCTCAGCACACCGGAACACACTGCACAGGGCCGCCGTGCAGGCGGCCTTATATAGTGTGGGGCGTGTACTAAATCCCCTGAGCCATAATTGGCCAAAGCCTCCTTGGCTTTGGCCAATTACGGCTCTCTGTTAAGGCGGCGCTGTGATTGGCCAAGCATGCGGGTCATAGTGCATGCTTGGCCAATCATCAGCAAGCAATGCACTGCGATGCCGCAGTGAATTATGGGCCGTGACGCGCCACACGAATTTGGCGCGAACGGCCCATATCGTTCGCAATTCGGCGAACGACCGAACAGCCAATGCTGTTGTTGAAGCTCATCCCTAGTATTCAGTTATCCACTTTAAGGTCATTACAGAGGATAAGGGGACACACTTTACGTCTAAAGAAAAAGAGATTTAATTTCCAAATACAGAAAAGTTTCTTCATAGTAAGAGCTGTAAAAATGTGGAATAGACTGTCTGAAGAGCTGGTTCTGGCCAGCTCAGTAGATTGCTTTAATAAAGACCTGGATTCTTTCCTAAATGTACATAATATAACTGGGTACTAACATTTATAGGTAAAGTTGATTCAGGGAATATCCGATTGCCTCTTGGGGGATCATGAAGGAATTTTTTCCCCTGCTGTAGCAAATTGGATAATGCTTTGCTCGAGTATTTTGCCTTCCTCTGGATCAACTGTGGGGATAGGATTGGGTATATGGGATTGTAATTTTTTTTTCTCTTTTATTGGTTGAACTAGATTGACTTATGTCTTTTTTCAACCTGACTATGTGACTATGATAAGTTTGTAATGTACATCATAGTGTATACAGTTCAGTAGTTAGGACTATGCAGCATATACAGTGCAGCAGCTGGGAATATGTAATTAATGTACAACATAGCATATAGAGTACAGTGGTAAGGCCTATGTAGTGTACAACAAACCACATATAGTACAGCGGTCAAAACCACATAATGTACAGCATATTGTAGCCAGCACTGCGGTCAGAACTACATAGCATATATAGTAAATGGTTAGGATTATGTAGAAGCAAGTGTTCTCATGCTGGTGTTGAGTGGTGTTTTTAGCCTTCTTACATTCTTGTCCAGTGGTGTGTGCCCCCCTTACATTAGTGTACAGTGGTCTGTGTGCTCCCCTTACATTGGTGTCCAGTTTTCTATGTACTCCCACTTACATTGCTCTCCAGTGGCCTGTGTGATCCCTTTCTTTCCTTTTCTTACAAAAATCACCTTAATAAACATGTACAAGGTTTAAAAATAAAATAAATGCCAATTCCATGTTTTAGGTATATAGGGAACATGCAAATGCTTTGTTGGAAGCTTGTGTCTTCCCATTTCATTGGTAGTCAATGGGGGCAGTGTTTACTTATACTGGAAAGTCTAGCACCACTTCCTCCAACCTCTCTGTTTATTTCTGTTTGACATTGCATTGGAAATCATTTAACCTGGTCCTTGCCTGCATAGAACAGAGGAAGTCACACTGACAAAGTTATGTTTAGAGGAGGAACAACCTATCTTCTGAAAGGCTCTTATTATAATAAAGGATTTATCATCTTTACCTGGATGTCTTATAAATAAGTCAGTAATTAATAGTCACATTTTCTAAATGGCTGTTTTTTTATTGGCGAAATGTAAGCACCACCCTCTCTTTCTAACACATTGGTACATAAAGAATGGGGAGGAGAATACAGTAAATTATAAATTGAACTGGAAATGGAACTGGTGCAAGAAGGAGAGTTTTAGGTTTATGGAGAACTGTGATGACTTTGCAGTTAGTCACTGACTATACAGCAGAGATGAACTGCACCTAAAGTGGAAGGGTGCAGTTCTGTTGGGGGACAAGATGGCTAGAAAGTTGGAGGACCCTTTAAACTAGGATTTGAAAGGGGGTATCAGGGGTAGTATACAATGCAGTGAGCAAGGGCCAAAGTGTACATACAGTATGTGGGCAAAGTCAGGGGAGGGGTTCTCCAACCAGGTGGTAGAGGAACTAAAGTTTCCAAGCCTAGCAGACATGCTGAACCCAGAGGCAATCAAAAGATATGTGTGACAGACCCAACCGGGACAGGGGCTTTTGGAGGAGACTGCAGGGTAGCATCTTGCCTGCCTACTGACTATGGGCCCTGGCATTTGAGGGAGCTACAAGCATTCAGGAAGATGTCCTGTTATATAATGCAAGATAACATTACCACATTTAACAGTCAAGGAAGCCATGATGGTCTCTGCCAACTTGAAAAAGTGTGAAGATGGATGTGAAAACAGTCCTGGGTCTTCTTCTTTCTGGGGAACTGGTGCCGTACAGTATGGGTGGGCACTGACCTGAGTCACCTAGGCTTATTTAAGTGACTAGTTGTTAATTAGCTTACTGTTAATTAGATCACTGTTAGCTATTAGTTGCTAGTTGTTGATGAGCTTACTGTTTATTTTAGCTGTTCATTAGATGTACTGTTAGATGGTGCTATGCACTGGCTGAAAGCTTTGTGGATGTTTTGCTGCAGTAGGGCAGCTCAATAGATGGAGAGTTACACCTCTACTATTTGATGTTTACTTGCTCTATAGCCTGTGATATGATTCCATCAACTATACATGCGAATATATGGGGGAATCTATCCATTTTTTATGACAGTACCTTCCATGGAGACTACTACCCTAATGACTGTTTGAGTACATGACTTATTCATCAAAGGTCTCCAGATCAGATGTTTCCAACTTTGGCATTTGCCAATACAAGTTTGTTTGACTCATAGAACGTACGTCTTTTTGAGTTCAAACCATCCGGTAAGCTTTCATCCTATTGGTGGCGGATCACTCACCTTTACATATTTTCTAATCATCTATTCACTATTTTGATGTTTAAATGAACACTAGGCATATGTCCCTTTAAAGGTCATTTGGTTACACCACATTTTTGGTCTTTCATTACACTCATGGACTTTATGTTTATTTTTTTATTCTTTTTCATGCAAAATCACTGTGTATTTATTGATTTAGAGTTTCACATTGTTTGTATAGATCATTGTGAGACCTATTCAATGGTCTTTGTTCACTTGAAATTTTTGCCCTGCACTTTTGCTTTTGTATGTACTGTACTGATGATATTACTGTTTAAAGTTTGCATTGTTTAAGGTAATGTGATCAAGCACTTATCTGATTTTGTGTGGTATATATTCTGGGTGAATTTCCAAGTCAGTTCCAGTTTGCACCTAAGCTATTGTCGTCTAGTTCTTGGGTGCAATGCTTAACTATAATACCTGGTTCCTGGTTCCAGAGTGGAGGAAGCTGTATCTTGGTAGAGGCAACCAAGTGGGGTGCCAGGCAGTCCGTCACAGAAAGCAAGGATAGAATGTGCACGTGTACTAAATTAAAAGGCACGAACACAAATAATAAAAATCAGGTTAATAAATGGTAGAACTAGAACTTCTAATACATGATGAGAATTTTGACTTTTTTGGAATATCAGAAACCTGGTTTGACAGCTCACATGACTGGCTTAAAACTCTCCAGGGGTACTCCCTTTATCGGAGGGACAAGGTGGGTAGAAGAGGAGGAGGAATATGCCTGTATGTCAAGCATGAATTGACCGTGAATAAGAGGGATGACATTGCTAAAGGGGCTGGTGAGGAGGTGGAGTCTTTGTGGCTGGAGATTCAAAGGGACAAAACAAACAGTAAATTATATATGGGTCTATGCTATAGGCCCCCTAACAATAAGGAGAAGGAGACACATCTACTTTCATAGTTAGAGTTAATGGGGTGGCAGGGAAATGTTATAATCATGGGGGACTTTAACTATCCTCTTCATTTCTCAAATGTAATGCAGGACAATTTCATGTGTGAAATGGTAGAAGCCCCAACTAGAAACGATGCTCTGCTGGACCTACTAATTACAAACAATACAGAGCTGTGGGACTTATGCCCCGTACACACGGTCGGATTTTCCGATGGAAAATGTCCGATCGGAGCGTGTTTTTGGAAATTCCGACCGTGTGTGGTCTCCATCGGACATTTTCCCTCGGATTTTCCGACACACAAAGTTGGAGAGCAGGAGATAAAATTTTCCGACAACAAAATCCGATCGCGTCAATTCCGACCGTGTGTGGCCTGTTCCGACGCACAAAATGCCACGCATGCTCAGAAGAAATTCCGGCACGGAACAGCTCGTTCTGGTAAACTTAGCGTTCGCAATGGAAACAGCACTTTCGTCACGCTGCAATGTCAAAAATGGTTTAATACAGCGCACTCTCTTCTTCTTTATAATGTGCGAAGAATTAAGTAGTTTTGCTGCTCATATTCACACACACTTCTCACAATTTTTTTTTTTGTTTTTTTTATTGGGATTCCCTGAATATATTGTTAGTTGTCACATCTGACAGAATGTTTTTTTTGGGGGATTTTAAGCCTTTTTTTTTTTAGATTTAATGTTTGTATTTTTTCCAAGGCTGATCTTTGTTCAATGTTATTTTTATTTTTACTCCAGAATATTTTTGTGTGTGTTTTGTGTGTCAAGTTACCCCAACACCATTGATATCTTTTATTATTTAATCTCAAGGAGATTGTTTGGTGTTGGTGTCCCTTGTTAATTTCACATTGTATATTTGAAATGTACCTGAATCCTCACAAACAAACTGTCCTTTTTGAAGTAAAACACATAGGAGAGTATAATTCAAAACAAAATTCCTTTATTAAGGGCTCAGAACCAAACAAAGAGGAAGGCAACACTGGATCAACAGGAGAAATTAGATAAGCCTGGGACCAGCACGGCAGACATCAATTCTTGAACATCAAAATTGGTGGCCTGAGGAGTCCATATGTAAGGGAGGGCAGTCTGGTCCAGAATTCGCAGAGATCTGGAAAGCAGCAGATGACATCTGTGTCCCCAGGCTGTGGTACCACAAGAGGCTGCATTTTTTGGCTGACCAGACTGAACCCAGGGTCCTCACTTTCTGGTCTTCCTTCCACGCTTCCTTCCTGGCTGTGGCTGTGCTGTTGGAGATGTGGCAGGAGGAGGAGTAGGACCTGGAGGAGGAGGAGGACTGGGAGGACCTGGAGGAGAAGGAGGAGGAGGACCTGCAGGAGGAGGAGGAGGACCATCGCAAAGGTGTGTCTGAGCTGTAATTTGGCCCCTCATACCTTTCTTAAGAGCCTCCAATATGAGCGACTCACACAAGACTTGTTGGCCCTCCTCCATCCTCTGCATTTTATAGGCAATGATGGCAGCAATGTCCTCCTCCACGGTGTGTCGTGCTCCCAGGACCTCTGTAGCTCTCCAAAAGAGTCCTCTGCCAGCCTCCTCTAGGGCACTCCTCCTCCTGCCACTTTCTCTTTCCAGGGGGGGTGGAGGGACCTGCAGGTCAGCCAGCCAGCTCGGCCCGGCCACCTCCTGGCTGCGACTTCCCTGTGTATGAAAAAAGGACATGGTTTTAGTTTTTGCTTCATCAATCACAATCCTAAATTAGTACTCCCAACTAACATCTAGTTAACATCATTGATTGGACAAGCAGAAATATTTAGAGCAGGGATGTCCAAACTACGGCCCTCCAGCTGTTGCGGAACTACACTTCCCATGAGGCATTGTAAAACTCTGACATTCACAGACATGACTAGGCATGATGGGAATTGTAGTTCCTGAACACCTGGAGGGCCGTAGTTTGGACACCACTGATTTAGAGGAATGCTATACCTGGCTCAATCTGGGCTCCTCCATGTGTTGTTGCCTGGAAGGCCCAGGTTGGGCGTCAGAAGCCTCAGCCGGGGGGGAAGGAAGCGTGGAAGGAAGACTGGAGAGGGATGGCCTGGGTTCAGTCTGGTCTGCCAGAAAATGCAGCCTGTCATAGTACCACATCCTGAGGACATAGATGTCATCTGCTGCTCCGGATCTCTGCGAATCCTGGACTTTCTTGCGCTCCCTTAGATATGTACTCCTCAGGCCACCAATTAAGATCTTCAAATAGGTGATGTCTGCCGTGGGGAAAACCTGCTTCACAATTTCACACAATTGCTCCAGTGCTGCCTTCCTCTTTCCTTGGTTCTTGTAATGTGGGTGTTTAATCTCCCACAGACATGGCAGCTCCCTTAACATATCAATGAATAGTGACATGAAGTCATTGTCTTTCACTAGCATATCCATGTTCACTGCAAGACACAACACAAGACAAAGCATAATGTCAGACAAAACTCTCCTAATCTTGTTACAATATAGGCCTCAATGTAGAAGCAGTATAGGCACAAGTTTGTCTCTTACCTTCGTTCTTACGATCGGCGCGTCCAATGCTCCTTCCTCCGCTCACAGATCGTACGTAATGCGCACGTGTGTTACGCTTTATATACACTGCGCATGCGTGTAACTCCGCCTGCCCCTGACGTTCTTTCTAGTCTATTCCCCGCCCCTTTTCATTCGGCGCAGTGGGGGAAGAGCGCATGGCGGAGTCACAGCAGGTGCGTGATAATTACAGGAACGAGGAGGAGGAATGCCCGGATCCGGACATGTCCCGATCCAGAAGGAGACGATTTAAGGCCACAAATATGTCCTTTGGGGAGATGTTGGAGATGGTGGACATCCTGAAGAATGCCAACTATGATGGGAAGTATGGGCCTTACCCCAACCCCAGTATCAGAAAGGCCAAGATCATTGCGAAAGTGGTCAAAAGTCTTCACAGGAATTTCGGTGTATGACGATCGAAAGATCAGCTCAGGAAGCGGTGGCCGGACCTGAAATTAAGAGAGCCAGAGCAGTACAGAAAGATCCGGAGAGTGCTGCAAAAAAATAAGTAGTTGTGCTGTGTTCCTATTCTTTTTGTCTTTATTACGTTCGTGCTGCTCCATATGGTTTTCTTAATTGTACAGTTTAAAAGGGCAACTTTAATGTTCATGGGCCCATTATTCGTTCGTATCAAACATTTTTCTTTTGGCCTCTAAAACACCATTGTTTAGGCCATATGCATTTTCCCACATTTTTTAGGGCCTACTTGGATGCCAAATATTTGTTTGTGTAGATGGGTTTGTTACTAGAATGAAATGCAAACTAGATTCTGTGTAAGGAGAAGACACTGAGCAGCTGTTTTCACATCTGGACACTGGAGCACTAGTGTGGGACACCAGAACACCATTTTTATTAGGGGGGCCACACAGGTGCTCCAGTGTATACTATAGGGAGGGCTACACCTGTGAAGCTTGTACTAAACAGGTAAAGTATTGCAGCTTGACAAAGGGCAATAAAAAAAGACATTTTGGAACTCGGCTAAAATAGACAATTGTACCCCACTTCCAAGCAATGTTTCCTATTTCTAGTTCTGCCATCAAATATCTGTGTGCTAATTATAGCATTTTTGTTTTACATAGGGGAGAAAAGACTCGGAGGACACCCCTCATCTGAGGAGACCACAGACCCCCCACCTATGGAAGAAGGTGAAATACCCCCAACCCAAGAAGAGCAGGAGGAAGAAGAAGATGTGGTGGAAATTGGCACCACAACAGGTGAGTGTCTGCGACCACAGACTCAGGTAAGAGATGGATGGTGGCAGATTTTTGATACCTGTTTTTGTTTGGTTTCTCTCTTTTTAGGTGATCGTGATGTAAGGGATCGAGATCCTTTCACATCTGAAAGTGCCCAGATCCTGATTGGGGAGATCATGGGGTGTAATGTAGAATTGGAGAACATCAAGACAAAAATAAATGATGTGATTCAAAAAAATAATAACATCATTGATGTTTTGGGGCAAATTTAAAACCCCACAAAATCACTTTTTGGATTGTGGTCCAATGTTTTAAATGTTTTTGCAATGTTTTGAAAAGCCGAATTTGGAGGATGCACACAGTGTGCCAACATGTGCTATCTGCCATCACGGGAGATCAATGGAAGCGTTTTGGGGGTGCAACCCCTTCCTCAATTATAAAGTAGCGGTGAGGAAGGGCTTGCTCCCCCAAAACACGTCCCTTGATCCCCCATGATGGCAGATAGCACATGTTGACATTCGTAAATTGGTGTGCATCTTCCAAATTTGGCTTTTCCAGGGGTGATTTCCCCCCATCTGAACGCAATATCAAACACAGTTCCTAAATATTGATGTCTGATATTGCCTTCAGGTTTTACCATATGTGAACTTTGTAAGTTCAAGTTTTTTGTCTTTTTTGTTGGTTTTACACAGGCCTGTTTTATCGTAAATGGACATTTCTATTTTTGATAATGCCACCCCAAAAATTGTTATACAACAGACATGTTGGTTTGTTTTAAAAACCTTTGGTAAATGCACATGTGATTGTGCAGGTATAAAAAAAGTTGGTTAATCAAGAATGTGTGGATTATTGTCTCAACACTACAACACTTTTGGGGTGATGTAATTGCTGTTTTCAGCAAAAATGGGGGTTAATTCCTAAGGGCAAATCCTCTTTGCACTACAAGTGCAGGTTCAGTGCAGTTGCAAGTGTACTTGTAGTGAAATGTGTTTTTGCATTTAGGAAATAACAGCCAACAGTGCTTTGTATAAGGTTACACAATCACGCCATTTTATGCACTCAACACATTTCTGTCAGGGTCAGCTAAAACAAACACAAGAAGTAAATGTCCACAAAGAATTTCTTTTTTTTTTAATTATAAAAAGGCTTCACATATTTGCTGGCATATTGATGGCCCCCTACCCGTAAAGAACTCCAGGTAGCGTAACCGGACATCACGGGCACTCAGGGAGGGCAAGCCAGGACGGCCGCTTTCAAGCGCCGTCAGTGTGGTTTCATGTATCATTCCGGCCTCAGGCCCAACTGAGCCAGCATAGTTGGCCGAATGTTTCCTTAAAAAGTTATTGAGAATACAGCACGCAAGTATAATATGGTTCAGTTTATACTCCGCCATATGGATGGGTGTCAGGAATAGGCGGAACCGGCTGGCCAGGATTCCAAATGTGTTCTCCACCACTCTTCGGGCTCTGGCCAGCCGGTAATTAAAAACCCTCTGTTCCGGGGTGAGGGTCCTCATTGGGAATGGCCGCATCAGGTGGTCCCCCAGCGCAAACGCTTCATCAGCAACGAACACGAATGGGAGTCCTTCCACATTGTCCTCTGGAGCTGGCAAGTCCAAGCTGCCATTCTGGAGACGCCTGTAGAACTCCGTCTGGGCGATGACTCCACCATCGGACATCCGGCCATTCTTCCCCACGTCCACATACAGGAAGTCGTAATTAGCCCACACCACCACCAACATCACTATACTATTGAACCCCTTATAGTTGAAATAGTACGACCCCGAGTTGGGTGGTGGGACGATGTGGATGTGTTTCCCATCAATTGCCCCTCCGCAGTTAGGAAAGTCCCACCGCTGGGCAAAGTGGGAGGCCACAGTCTGCCATTCCTGTGGCGTGGAAGGAAACTGTTGAGGAAAAAACAATAAACAATACTATTTTTGATCAGAAACATGGCAAGCAGATTAGACACAAACATTATGGGTCAACCTCCAGATAGCATTTATTAAGGGGAATTTAACAACGCCAAAGTATAAGGTACACCTATCATATTCCCCCTCCCCCCTCTCATGGGCCATTTCTAACATTATAGGGGGTGTGTGGAAATCTTGGACAGGTAACCCTCTTCACTTCATTGAGAGATGAATGCCTAAATACAGGGTATTACTTGGAACAGCCCCTCCTTAGTTACACTATTGGCAGCCCACTGGACAGGTAAGAAGTGTCATAATACAAAGATATAAATACACATTGTACACATTTGAGGACATTTGGACATTCTGCTATTACCTATCAAGATAATAATAGGATACAAAAACTTTAAACAGTACCATTTGAAAGTATACAGGCAGGCCCTTGCACTACATGCTTTGGGGAATTCATCCATAAATCTGAGCAAGAGATGGGTATAGTGTGTATGGGTTTGGCAAAGTCAGCAGATAGATGATTGAGGATAGAGAATTGGGATCAGCTGACTTAGCAGTTGGGGGAGGGAGGGTTACTAAAAATTATTTGGGGACACCACCAAAAAAAGTCTCTGGCACTCTGCCAGAATATAAAGCAAAAATAACATTTCAAAACATTTTAGGGCAGTGGTTCTCAACTCCAGTCCTCGGGACCCACCAACAGGCCAGATTTTAAGTATTACCTTGGGGAGTTGCAGACTAGAATACTGCAATCACTGAGCAGCAAGTGATATCACCTGTGATGTATTTCAGCTATCTTGCAAACCTGGCCTGTTGGTGGGTCCTGAGGACTGGAGTTGAGAACCACTGTTTTAGGGGGTGTTTGGGGTAAAGCACTACTATGGAGCAGAAAAAATACATTGTTAAGTGACTACATGAGGTGAATATAGGCCAGGAGACACCATGCTGGGGAGGTTATTGAAGGGCAAACATGTATGAAGGACCTAAAATAATAATTACATAAAAATCCAGCATGCATGAGAACAAAGGGGACATTCACAGCATATTACAATCATGGTAATTAGGGAATGAGGAAAGAAATACAATATATTAGCAAACATTCAATACAATAAAAAGTGATATTAAAGGATAAAAATCTTACCTTCATATACTCCTTCTGCAGGACATGGATGATGGCAGAACAGGTCTCTGGGATAATGATCCCCAGAGCCTGGGGGGAGATGCCTGTTGAGAACTTTAAGTCCTGCAGACTTCTCCCTGTCGCCAAGTACCGCAGGATAGCGACCAACCTCTGCTCCGGAGTGATGGCTTGCCTCATGCAGGTATCATGCCTGCTAATATAAGGGGTCAGCGAAGCCAACAGACGGTGAAACACGGGGTCCGTCATCCGGAGAAAGTTCCTGAAATCATCAGGATTATTCTCACGGATCTCACGGAGCAAAGGCATATGAGAGAACTGGTCACGCTGAAGCAACCAATTCTTGGTCCATGAACTCCTCCCCACCCTGTTCATGGACTGGACTTGTGTCAAGGTCAGGACCCCAACACCAAGCCCCCGCACAGCACGAACTCTACGAGGAGTACGCATATGCAAC
This sequence comes from Lithobates clamitans, assembly GCA_037952925.1. Classification (NCBI taxonomy): domain Eukaryota; kingdom Metazoa; phylum Chordata; class Amphibia; order Anura; family Ranidae; genus Lithobates; species Lithobates clamitans. The sequence goes on along the minus strand of JBBGZY010000400.1, from coordinate 4,583,129 downwards.
ATGGCTAGAAAACGGTCGGCTGCTCAGAACGAAGTAACAGAACGCACTGAAGAACAGCAAGGCCTGTGAAGAGCGACCTGAAAAACAGTAACGAACGAACAAGAATACAATGACTAATTAAAGTCACACGGAACTTGCTGCACGCACTGAAGAGCAGATACAAACCCACAAGCACAAACTGAACGGCAGAAAACGATCTGAAAGCCACGAGTCTGAAAAAGCGCGAATCGTCTCTCACCAAACTTTTACTAACACAAGATTAGCAAAAGGAGCCCAAAGGGTGCCGCGCTTGGTTCTGAACTGGCCTTTTCTAGTCTCGTCGTACGTGGTGTACGTGACCGCGTGGTTGGCGATCGGAAATTCCGACAACTTTGTGCGACCGTGTGTAGACAAAACAAGTTTGAGCCAACATCCGTCGGAAAAAATCCTAGGATTTTGTTGTCGGAATGTCCGAACAAAGTCCGACCGTGTGTACGGGGCATAAGAGATCATTTTGATGACATTGATCACAAAGTATTTACATTTGACAGAACACTTCATTTTAAAAGAGCCAACTTTACCAAACTACATGACACTAAATGGGATCAAATTCTTGTAACAAAGAACACTGAAGAAAAGTGGGGGTGTTTTAAGAACATAATAAACAACAGCATTTGTCAGTGCATTCTACAAAGCAACAAATATAAAAGAACAAACGTTACTCCAGGGTGGCTAAATACTAATGTAAAATTGCATATTAATGAGAAAAATCAGTCCCTTAATAAATATAAGGCTGAAGAGTCATCATCATCATCATTCCAAAACTGCAAAAAAATTCAATGACACTAAATGGAATCAAATTCTTGCAACAAAGAACAGTAAAGAAAAGTGGGGGTGTTTTAAGAACATAATAAACAACAGCATTCGTCAGTGCGTTCTAAATACTCACCATATAATGGTAAATAGATTATATGCATTTACTGTATCTGATCTTCTGTGATGTTACTATCTTATATTAATGGTTGAGATTTGTCCAACCTCATGTGCATTTTTGCCATTTGCTAGATTTTTTAGCATTATAAATAAAACATTGGATGCATTTATTGCATCTATATGGTATTTTTTTGGGTATTGCATTTTGCTCTGTATTTGAGCACTATGTCTCTGTAATTGAGAAATAAGTCATTATCGTTGTCCATTGTTTTGTTTGTTTTATGCTATATTCGTTTTTGGCGTATTTCCTTGCCTTACAGGCTCGTTGCTATCCTATATGTCAGGGCTGGGCTCAGCCCTTCCTTCTCTGAGCTGGCCACTCAGCTGTCGGCTAATTGTCAGCTCCTATCTCTCCACAGTTACTCAGTTGTTGATGATATCCTGTTAGTCAGTCCTACCTAAGCCGTCCAGTCCAGAGGTTCTCTACCTTCGCCTTGGTCAACATCACAGAAACGATCTCCTGCAATCCTGTTCAAGACTTGCTTTGCTGACATCCCTTCTGGCTCCAGATCCTGCTTGCTGTTCCACTACATCGATCCCTGACTTCTGGCTTGGCTGACTATCCATTACGGTTACTGAACTTTGGCTATGTTTTGATCACGTTTGTTCTTTTTACTTTTATTATTAAACAATAATAAGTGATTTAACTGTACTTCTGTCTCGGCCTGATTTCATGGTTTCTGATAGTAGGCGAAGGCCATGAATTCATAAGATGCAGCCAATCCACTTGTTGGTAATATTTTTTCCAGATTGGATGAACTGGATCACCGCATGGATCAGTTTGCCATAGGGTTACAAATGCTGCTGAGTGGCACGGCTCACCTGGAATCTCCCACTGTGGCCGCCCTGGTACAACCTATGTTGCAGGCCGACTTTGCTGCTGCTGCTCCAGTCTCTGTGCAGGTACCCGCCTCGAGTATTACCTCTATAAGAGGAATGTCTGTTTCCACTCCACTACCCCAGTGATTTTGGGGCGATCCAGTCCAATGCAGAGGGTTTCTCAACCAGGTTGAGATATACTTTGAGATGCTGTCCCAGTTGTTTCCCACGGACAGAAGCAAAGTAGGTTTCGTGATATCTTTGCTTTCTGAGAGAGCCTTAGCCTGGGCAAACCCTCTATGGGAAAAAAACTGTTGTCTTGCGCTACCCTGAGTTTATGGCTTTGTTTAAAAGGGTATTTGACATTCCCGCACGGTCCGCTTCTGCTGAGAAATGTTGCTGACTAGGCCATTGAATTCTGTACTCTGGCAGCAGAGGTTGTGTGGAACAATGAGGCTCTTGTGTCTGCTTTTTCTCATGGTCTCTCGGTTACCATCAAGGATGATATAACAGCCCAAGATATACCTACAGAGCTGGAGAAGTTGATCACGTTTGCCATCCTCATTGACTCCAGACTCATGTACATTTGTCTCTGAGCTTTGCAGTCCCACCCGTGCCTCCCACTCCTCCATGCCTCCTGGTACTGAGTCGGTGAGTGAAGGTGAACCCATGCACTTGGGTTTCACGTGTCTCTCTGCAGATGAGAGAACCTTTAGGAGTAGGGAGAGATTGTGCCTTTATTGTAAAAGAAAAGGGGATTTGGGACTTTGAATGAGGTTCAAGACATGGTGGGGGTACGTTTGAAGAAAGGTCTGGGCGGGATCCCCAGCACATCGACGCCACGCTACGTGCCTCACGTGTGAAGTCAGTCTTGGCGTCATGATGTGGGGCACGAATATTACCATCGTAGCCGCCACAGTTGGGGAGGTCAGTCCCTGTCGTGGGCGTTGTTTACTGTCCAGTTCGGAGCCCCTCCCTGCACGTGTTGAGCCAGCGTAATGTCAGTAGGGGCCAGCGTGCAGCTGTGTGGAGTTTATACAACACGCCGCTCATATATAGCTACTACAATCACAGTGTGGAACATGCCACATTGCCCAGGGACCCTCTGCTTCTCTCTGCACGCCATCAAGGAAACTCCATCGTCAGCCAATATGCCACTAGATTTCCTAGTGGGACCATATTATTTAATATAAACTTTATCTATTCAATATAGATCATATGGCAGTTATCATCACCTCCTATCACTGTGGCGCATTATTAAGATTGGCTATTTTTTCTTTGGGAAGCTCTGTGCATTGCGTCCCAGTTACAGACGGCTCCAGATTACCCCAGCTTCCGGGACAGTCACCTTCTTGTTGGCCCTGGTCCCACATCTACTATCCACCTTTTTGTCAGGGCTGGCTCAGCCCTTCCTTCTCTGAGCTGGCCGCTCAGCTGTCGGCTAATTGCCAGCTCTCATCTCTCTCCACAGTTAACCAGCTGTTGTGGATCTGCTCGTCAGTCCCGCCTACTTAAAGATCTCCAGCTCATTTCATTCCTGCCTTCGCCTTGGTCACATTACAAGAAACTGTCTCCTGCATATTCCTATTTAAAGACTGGCTTTGCTGAAATCCCTTCTGGCTCCTTATCCTGCTTGCTGTTCCTCTACTTGGATCCCTGACTTCTGGCCTGGCTGATTACCTGATCTGGTTACTGAACTCTGGCTTGGCTGATTACCTGATCTGGTTACTGAACTCTGGCTTGGCTGACTACCCGATCCCGTTACTGGACTCTGGCTATGCTTTGACTACGCTTACTCTATTTACCTTTTTATTTTTAATAATAAACAAGTGTGATTTTACTGTACTTCTGTCTCAGTCTGGTTCATGGTTTCTGACACTTTTCCTGTTATGCTTAATGTTAGATTAGACTAATTATATTCCAATCTTTTTAGATATTTGGGAGCATCCGCCCCTAATGAGTGTGAAAACACAAAACGCGTCGGTCAATCTTGGATGCTAACACATACCCTGATCAGTAACCTACCTAGTCTACTGTCCAAAAAGCAATAGTTTTTTATCCATCTACACCATGCCACTTCATTGCACTGTGCCGCTCCAAGAACTGTGTATATATATATATGAATATATATATATGAATTTATGGGAATTGCTCATTAACTTTCATTATTGTCATGTGCTTCTAAGTTGATATTATTTTGTATCCTTGATGTACCATGTTACATATATGTATTTGCCATATTGTCTTGAGTTTCTTATGTAAGTTGATATGATTATGTGTCTCTGATGTCCATGATACATATATATTTTAATGTGCGACCTTATGACCCAGATATTTTCACTCATTTATCCTCCATGTTAATAAACATGTGTTTTCTTCAAACATGTCTTGAACCTCATTCAAAGTCCCAAATCCCCTTTTATATTACTTTGTACCAGGGATGGAGGCACACTAGTCATGTGCCTCATTCAAAGTCCCACCTGTGTTTTCACACAGTCCCCCTTTTTCTCTTTTCTTGTGCCTTTATTGTGGCCAGGCAGGTCACTTTTTGAAGTCTTGTCCTACCCGTCCAGGAACACCCGATCCTTGAGGTCCTGTCATGGACAGACCTTAGGTGGCGTTGCTTCATCCCCAGTTATCCAGAAGGATAACTCTCTGGTTTCGTTCACCCTTTTTTGGGCTGGGTCGTCCGTTGAGGCTATAATTGATTCTGGGGCTGCAGGCCTGTTCATTGATGCTGCCTTTGTATGGAAGCACTAGATTCCACTGAAGCTGCGTGACACTCCACTTGCCATTGAGGCTCTTGACGGGAGATCTCTACAGCCTACCCATGTGACTCATGAGATGGTTCCGTTGTCCATGGACAAAGGGGCTCTTCCCCATGAGATAATCCAATTCCAAGTCATTTCCTCTCCTAAGTTTCCGCCGGTTATTGGTTATCCTTGGTTACAGAGGCACAACCCCTCTTTTGATTGGCTCCATGCTGAGGTTCTCTCCTGGTCACCACAATGCAGTGAGACATGCTTCCAGAAGGTAGCCAAGGTCCTGTGCACCTCTTCACTCTCCTCCCTGCTGGAGGAGTACCGGGATTTTAGCGATGTCTTTGACAAAGGTCAAGCCAGTAGTTTGCCTCTAAACCGGCCTTATGATTGCGTAATTGACCTTCAACCTGGTGCCATACCCCCTCGTGGCTGGGTTTACCCTTTGTCGGTCTTGGAGGATAAGGCCATGCAGGAGTATGTTGCAGACACACTTTCTAGAGGTTTCATCTGCAAACCCTCATCTCCTGCTGGTGCTTGTTTGTTCTTTGTGAAGAAGAGGGGTGGTGAATTGAGACCTTGTATTGATTATAGGGGTCTCAATCGTTTTACGATTAAGAATGCCTATCTGATTCTGTTGATTACAGAGTTATTTGACTGCCTCAAGGGAGCAACAGTTTTCACAAAGCTTGATTTGAGAGGGGCATACAATCTCCTGAGGATTAAGGAGGGCGATGAGTGGAAAACTGCGTTTAATACCAGAACAGGTCATTATGAGTACCTTGTAATGCCTTTTGGCCTTTGTAACATCCTGGCAGTTTTCCAGGAATTTATTAACGATGTCCTCTGAGTTTTGTTGCACGATTGTTGCAGCGATCATTTTAGCCCTGAAAGAATGGAGACATCTTCTCGAAGATACCACTGTTCCGGTTCTCATTCTTACTGACCATAAGAATCTCACATTCTTGTCTGAGGCTAAACTCCTCTCTCCCAGAACGGCGCAATGGCCTCTTTTCTTGTCAAGTTTCAATTACGTTGTTTCATTCTTTCCCGGTACTAAGAATGTAAGGGCTAATGCCTTGTCACGTCAATTTTCCTCCACTTCCAAGTTGGAGTCGGTTCCGATTCCTATGATTCCTCCTGATCGTATTCTGGCTACGGTTCGCACCAGTCTCACTTCTCCTTTGGGTGACAAAATTCTTGCTGCTCAGGTCCATGCTCCTCCTGAGAAACCTTGTGTGCTTTGTCCCAGAGAGTCTCTGTACTGCCATGCTCCAGACTTACCATTCTCCCAAGGATGCTGGCCACCCTGGGAAGAATCAACTCTTTCGGGCCTTTTCCCAACAATTCTGGTGGCCTAGTCTATGTGCTGATGTAACTGCCTTTGTAGCTGCCTGTTCCATGTGTGTTCAGAGTAAGACTATACGACACCTTCCAGTGGGCCTCCTACAACTCATACCCAATAGAGAGAGGCACTGGACCCAGCTGTCTATGGATTTCATTGTGGAGTTACCCAACTCCCAGGGCAACACAGTTATCCTTATGGTGGTTGACTGGTTCTCAAACATGTGTCATTGTATTCCACTTAATAAGTTGCCCACTTCTAAGGAACTGGCTTCCATTTTTGCTCGGGAGATATTTCGCTTACATAGGCTACCCAAGGTGATTGTCTCGGACAGGGTTAGTCAGTTTGTGTCCCGGTTCTGATGAGCCTTTTGTGCACAGTTGGGAATTCAGCTTGTTTTCTCCTCTGTGTATCACCCGCAGTCTAATGGGGCCACAGAACGAGCCAATCAGTCCTTGTAGCAATTCCTACATTGCTGTATTTCTGACCATCATAACAACTGGTCAGACCTATTAGTGTGGGCAGAGTTTGCTCACAACAGTGCCTTAAATTCTGCTTCCCGATTGTCCCCATTTATGGTCAATTATGGTTTCCAACCTTCCATGTTGCCTGACTCATTTGGTCCGCAGAGTATTCCTGCATTAGAGGAGCATCTCCGTGGTCTTTGTTCCACTTGGGCACAAGTCCAGGAGGCTTTGCAACATGCTAATGATAGGTACAGACTCCATGCTGACTGCAGACGCCTGCCTGCTCCTTCCTATCAAGTTGGGGACAGGGTCTGGCTGTCATCTCGCAACTTTCGACTTTGTGTTCCCTCACTGAAGTCACACTTTGTTTTTTGGGCCTTTCCATATTCCTCGCAGGATTAACCCAGTGGCTTACACATTAGACTTTCCTTCTAATATGCATATCTCGAATGTATTTCATGTCTCCTTATTAAAACCGTTGGTCTGCAACCGCTTTACCACCTCGGTGCCTCGTCCTCACCCTGTACAGGTTGAGAACCATGACGAGTATGAAGTACAGTCCATTGTTGACTCTCGTAGGTTCCATGGGCGCATACAGTACCTGGTGCATTGGAAAGGGTATGGTCCGGAGGAACGCTCTTGGGTCTCATCCACGGACCTACATGCCCCTGTCCTTCTCTGTGATTTCCATAGATGTTTTCCCCTCAAGCCTGGTGGCCCTCCGAGGGGGAGGGGTCATTGAGGAGGGTATGCTGTCAGGGCTTGGCTCAGCCCTTCCTTCTCTGAGCTGGCCACTCAGCTGTCGGCTAATTGCCAGCTCCCATCTCTCTCCACAGTTACCCAGCTGTTGTTGATTCTGCTCGTCATTCCTGCCTACTTAAAGTCGTCTAGCTCACTTGATCTCTGCCTTCGCCTTTGTCAACATCACAGAGACTTTCTCCTGCGTACCTGTTAAAGACTTGCTCGGCTGACATTCCTTTTGGCTCCAGATCCTGCTTGCTGTTCCACTACATTGATCCCTGACTTCTGGCCTGGCTGACTATCCATTCCTGTTACTGAACTTTGGCTATGTTTTGACTACATTTATTCTTTTTACTTTTATTGTTAAACAAGGTGATTTAACTGTACTTCTGGCTCAGCTTGAATTCATGGTTTCTGACACTATATTAGTTCTTATATTTGGCCTCTTTCCATCTGGATCTCTCTGGAAGCATAAGAGTTCTCCTGGTGAGGTGATGGATGTCACATTTGGCTTTTAAATCTATGTTGACTGGTGTACTTATGCTCTGTACCATCTTAGGACATGTAAGTGTACTGTGTGTATATATATACATACAGTATTTCACAAAAGTGAGTACATTTTTGTAAACATTTTATTATACCTTTTCATGTGACAACACTGAAGAAATTACACTTTGCTACAGTGTAAAGTAGTGCACAGCTTTTATAACAGTGTAAATTTGCTGTCCCTTCAAAATAACCCAGCACACAGCCATTAATGTCTAAACAGCTGGCAACAAAAGTCAGTACACCTCTATGTAGGGAGTTGTCATCATACCAAATGGCTGTGTAACATACCCAGAGAGCAGTTTATTCATCTACGGCATAACTGCACCTCAGAGGAAGATTTAATTGTCCAGTCTCAGGTCTTGTCAACCCGATTTCAGGAGAAAGGGTATGATAGATTAAGCCTTAAGAAGGAGGTGGAAATAGTATGAAAAATGGATAGGAAGATTTTGGTTTCCAACATATCCCATAAGGATGCAAATACCTCTACTAATGTGAAGATGGTTATTGACTACAACATCCAATATAAAAAAAGTTTGAAAAAGATATCCAGAGATATTGGCCAATATTAAAGAAGGACAGGATTTTGGATCCAGACCTCCCTGAAAGGCCTCAGTTTATCTACAAGAAGGCACCCATGCTCAGAGATAGACTGGCGCCAGGGGTAATTGACCCCCCTACCCAAGTACAGAATAGGCTCTTTTCTTTTCTGAATGCCTTCTATGCATGCGGGCGATGCCCAGCTTGTAGGCAGGCCAGGGGCAATATGAAAAAAAGAAAGGATTTTGTGGCAGCTGCCACCAATAAAACCTATAAAATCAAAGAGTTGATTACTTGTAAGACTACAGGAGTTTTATATATGTTGGAATGCGAGTAAGACTTGCAATACGTAGGTAGAACTTCTAGACCGTTACATGTCAGAATTAGCGAACATGTTAATAATATTAAGAAAGGACTCATAACCCATAATGTTTCTAAGCATTTTAAATTGTTTCATAATAGTGACCCCAGACACCTCAAATTTTGGGGTGTTGAGAGAGTTCAAAAACATTGGAGGGGGGATAATTTTATCCAACAACTCAGCTGTCGAGAATCATATTGGGTATATGAAACTAAGGTGGCAGTGCACAAGGGTTTAAATGTATAGTTTTATTTAAATTGTTTTATTTCAGATCAGATTGATTTTTGGGTTTTGTATACATTTTTGCATTTAACCTTAGAATTAAATTTCTTTGTGTGGCACTATAAGTTTTTAAAATTGTTTTAAATTTTTAAAAATATCAATATGTATTTTAAAGTGTAGGTTGGTTGCTCTGATGTTTTAGTTTTAATTTTTCAACTTTTATATATTGCGCAATGGCGAGTTTTGTATTATTTGCAGCTCATCGTAACAATTTGAGCACTATTGATGGAAATTCTCTATCATAATTGTGTACTTACGATCCTTTCCCTTTCAGGTGTGTTTGCCAGGGACAGGGCTTGCTCAGTTTTTTCCCTGTATGTCCATTTCTCACAGGGCTCCAGCTGATATGTTGTACTGAGTTCAGCCACTATGTCCGTACAGTAATTAACACCGCTAGGATCACCACTGCGCATGTCCGGTAATCAGGTGGCTGAAAATAGGGCTGTTGTATGTGCCTCCGAACACCGCTGATGAACACGTCAGCAGCAGCCACCTTCCACTTAGTCTCTGTGAGACATGCTTGCAGCAAACGTTTTTATTATTAGCACTGGGACCACAGTGCTTCATTTGTGAGTAGAATTCTTTTGGATCTAATGAAATGTATTGAGTACATTCAGAGGGCACTATGCATGTTTTATTGTGATCTTACATAGTACAACGAGGTTTGTCTGTAACAACACTGATTGGGAGATCTGATGAGTGATCTGGAGCAGTAAAGCAGTGAATGTTTATAATGAGCTGGATCTCTGGAAAAGCACCTATACCTCTATTTAACCCCTTGTGAGGGGAAGTGCTTTTGTTGACCTATCTGTTAGCTCAGTAGGTCCACTGTGTAAGGTGAGTGGCTTGTATTACTGTCGGTGGCGAATCTGCACAAGATTGAATAGTATTGTTACAAGCACAAGTGTTCACAGCTGAGGACTTTTCTGCCTTACTCCCTGTTTACCTGTTTACATGCATGGACTTCTTTCTCTGAAGATTTTATAGCTATGTATCTAATTTAGTTTTTAATTAGCGCTGCACTATTTATGATTTAAAAGTTTTTTTGAGGATTTGTTTTTTGACCTTGAGTGTTATAGCGTCTTCTTAGGTTAGGTTACTTGTTTGCTTCAATTGATTACAATTTACTTTTGAGAACATATTGATTACATAAAAGATGATTAGGGGAAGTTGGTCACAAGTGACAGAATGAAGGCAACTACATTAAATTTATTCTCCTCCTCAGTTTATACAAATCAAAAAAGAGGGGTATAAAAAAACAAGACAGTATTGCTAACCTATATTGAATATACCCTTGTGGCTGACAGAGATCAGTGTTCAAAAAAGACTAAAAAAACTTAATGTGAATAAATCACCAGGACCTGATGGCTTACTCAAGAGTTCTCAAAATAAGTTAACCATGTTATAGCAAGACCATTTTTTCCAAATTTTAAGGACAGCTTACTGACTGGAATGGTACATACCTGGAAACTACCAACCAGTCAGCATAACATGAATAGTATGTAAACTATTGGAAGGAATAATAAGGGGTCATATTCAAGAATGTGCTGATGCAAATAGCATCATTAGTATCAAACAACATGGTTTTAGGAAAAAACTTGTCAGACCAACTTTTTAATATTTAAGGCTGGGTTCACACTTATGTAAATTGGATGTGGGTTTCCCTGCATCAAATTCGCATGACAGGAGAATGTGACCAGCTCTCAATGGAACCGATTAACACATCTCTGGGGCAGTCGCAGAGCGCACAGCAGAAGGGTCCTGTACATCTTTGACTCCATTTCAGATACAAATTCAGGCAAACATTCGGGCCTGATTCGTCCCTGAAATGGAGAACAGGGACGCACCAGACCCCTGCTGTCAGCCGCATCCATTTTTGGTGTGAATCCAGGGGAGAATCTCTGGAGGATTTGAGAATAGTAAAGAATCTGGGGGTCCTGGTAGATCACAGACTCAGCAATAGCATGCAATTATAAGTTGCAGCAAGCAAGGCCAGTAAACTATTAGTATACATTAAAAAGGGTATTTACCCAAGATATATAACTACTGTATTTTTACCACTACTGACTCTGGGTCGGCCACATCTTGAGTATGGGGTCCAGTTTTGGTCTTTATTCTCTTTAGGAAGCATGTGCTTGAACTGGAGAGAGTCCAGAGAAGGGCAACAAAGCTAATGAGGAGTGACTATAAACATTAAATCATTAAATGCATTCTCTCTGGGGAAGAGGTGTTTAAGAGGGGATATGTGTAAGATATATACATTTTTGAATTGTCACAATATCATTGAAAGTGTTTCCACCACTCAGGCTGACACTGACCCAGGTGTAAGTGGAAGTTTCAGAGCAGAAGAGCTCCAGGTGCTGGCTGAATGCTAGGCAAAGCAGGCTTGAATGGAGGAGAAGATTTGGATGCCGCACACCGGATGTAGTCAAAAAAACTTCATATTAATATTTGTTAGCTATGAGTAAGCACTCAGTCCTGAGTGCGAAACGCGTCAGCTTACCTGTACTTTCTGCATGACAGTCTTGTTATTTTGATGATCCCATTTTTTCAATAAAGTGAAGTTTTTTTGACTACATCCGGTGTGCGGCATCCAAATCTTCTCCTCCATTCAAGCCTGTCACAATATCATTGGCAGAAAACTGTATAACTTACATATGCGGTGGCAAGGTAGAATATACTTCTGGGGAGGGGGCACGCATGCGCATTGCCCCTGACCCACTCCTGCTGTGATTATACACCGCTAGAGCTGATCTGTGGGTTCCATGGACTCGATGTCCACCAGCACGAGGCAGAATGGCAGTCTGACAGGAGGGAAGGCATGGATCTGTGTCTCTGCAAAGCAGGGACTAGGATCCATATCTTCCCCTACTAAAAGCACCTCCCACAGTACACTAAAACACTGGTCAGGCACACAGTTAACCTTTTTTTATCGCCCCTGATGTGTAACTCCTTCTCAGCCAGTGTCATTAGTACAGTGACAGTGCATACCTTTAGCACTGATCACTTGACCAGTGTCACTGGTCCCCAAAAAGTGTCAAAAGTATCAGTTAGTGTCTGACTGCTGCAATATCACAGTCCTGCTATAAGTCACTGATCAATGCCATTAGTAGTAATAAATAAATAAATAAATTAATACAATAAAATCCCATAGTTTGTAGATGCTATAACTTTTGTGCAAACCAATCAATATACGCTTATTGGATTTTTTTTTTAACAAAAATTTGTAGTAGAATACATATTGGCCTAAACTGATGAAGAAATTCAATATTTTCAATTTTTTTTGGATATGTTTCATAGCAGAAAGTAAAAAATATTGGGTTTTTTTTCAAAATTGTCAGCCTTTTTTTTAATAATAGAACAACCCCCTCCTCCGCATAGGTGATCAAATACCACCAAAAAAAAGCTCCATTTGTGGGAAAAAAAGGACACAAATGTTATTTGGGTCCAGCATTGCATGATCGCGCAATTGTTAGTTAAAGTAATGCAGTGCCGTTTAGAAAAAAAAATGGCCTGGTCATGAAGGGGGTAAATCTTCCGGAGGTCAAGTGGTTAAACTGAGTAAGGCGTTCTTTACTATTAGAGCAGTAAGGATATGAAACTCCCTTCCACAGCTGGTGGTGTCAACAGAGAGTACAGATAAATTAAAATAAGACTTTCAAATGTGTAACTCAGTAGGCACACATAAACACATTCAGGTTTAGCCCTGGTTCACACTGGAGCATTTTAACATGCGATTTGACATGTCAAAATGGTGGCAATTGCCGTCAATGGCACCGTCCTAATCGGTGCAACGCCGCATCTGCAGTGCTGCACCGATTTCAAAAAGTAGTTTCTGTACTACTTTTTGTGATTTTGGGCTGCGATTTACAGTGACATCTGTGCAGAAACCTGCACAGATGTCACTGAAATCGTGTCCGAAATCGGGACTGGCATGTGGGAGTGAAATCGGCTTCATTCCCGCAGCTCAGTGTGAACCTGTGCTAAACTGGGTGAACTGGTGTCTTTTTTTTTATTTCAATCATTTTTATTGAAAATTTTTTAGAACATCTTATAAGTACAGCCAACAATTTTGGCGTGAAAAGAAAATCTTGTTACAACTAGACATCTCAACAGTAACATCTCATGAAAGTCTTTAACATTTTTGTTTATATAGCTTGAATATCAAAGTTTTCACTGAGAAATGTAAGTAAGAAATCATTATAAATTGTGGATTCTATACTTAAAGCTGAGTCAAGGGAGAGGACAAGGATCCTCCGGGCACCCCAATGGGAACAAGCTGTGCTCGCAGAGGGTCCCCCCTCTCTGTTGTTATTAGTGTACATACCATTAAACATTGGCTTTGCCAGTTAAGTCAACTCGGATAGGGTACCATTATGTTAAACTATGGATTATACCATCCGTAAGTACGTTAATTATTTTACAAAAAACGTACTTCAGAAAGGAATCAGGAGAAAAGAAAAAGTTTCCATGGAGACCAGTTTTTTTCAAATCTAAGTGAGTTTCCATCCCTGTGTGCCAGAATTTTTTCATATTCTAATATTGTGTTAATTTTCATTTTGACCTCTTTAATGGTAGGTACATCTATGGATTTCCATCTATACATTATTTCCATCCTTGCTGCTAGTAACACATGTGTAGCAATGCATCTATATCTGGGTAGGAACTGATCCATATTTATACCAAGGACAGCTTGTTCTATCTTTGGATCAATCCTGTTGTCAGTTAGTTTTGATAGCATATTATAAACTATCCGCCAAAATTTCTTCACCTCAGGGCAGGACCATAACATATGAGTTAAGGTCCCTACTTGCCCACATCCTCTCCAACATACATTTGAATTATCTTTAGAGAATTTTGCTGTTATGTAAGGGGTATAGTACCATCTCAGCATGAGTTTCTGGGTTAATTCTTCATAATTTGCGCATCTTGAAAATTTGCGATTAGTAGAAATCGCAGTTTTCCATTGAAGATCTATAAATTCTTTACCGATTTCTCTTTCCCATTTAATTATTTTTTTATTCTTTATAAATGCATCTTTAGCGTGAAGCGAGTTGTAGATCACTGTTATACCTTTCAGTTTGGGGTTATTGGACTGGAGATAGGACGATACTTTTTCTATGATAGATATGTGCGTCAATTTCGTTGTTTGGAAATAGGAGGAAATTTGGGTATATGTCAAGAATTCTGAGTGTGGAAGCTGGAATGTCTGTTGTATTGTTGTAAATGGCAACATCTTGTCTCCACTGGTGATATCTGTTAAGTGTAATATATTTTTGCTAGTCCAGTTGTGAAGTATGATGTTAAGAATTGTCCATTGTAGTGTATCTAAAGGAATAGGTATGTTTTTTGATGGGTAAAAGTCGTTCCCTTTCACATTTATTTCTTCCCAGGATTGTACTATTGCTTGTATTGATAGAGGGAAAGGATTTCTACCGTGTTTTTTCGACTGGTTAGCTATCAGAAAAGACAGTGGTGATGTCTTATTTAGCCACAATATTTCTAATTGGCACCAGGGTTTTATGATGGGAGTAGTGAACCAATTTTTAAGTTGGTCTAGGACTACAGTTGTGTGATAGTCTTTTAGTATTGGTAAGCCCATGCCACCTGCTGATTTATTTTTGGTCTGTATTTCAGGGGAGCATCTCGGCCTTTTCCCCGCCCATACGAAATTTGAGAGTTGTTTTTGCAGTGACCTAAAGAAGGACGTTGGGATAGGTATTGGTAAAACTCTGAAAATATACATTAATTTCGGGAGAATGAACATTTTGTACGCTGCTAAACGGCCTGACCACGTCAAATAGTTTTTCCCAAGTCTAGATAGTTCTGGTTGGAAGGAAGTCAGTAGGGGGATGTAATTGATGTTATATATGTTTGATATGGGGTGTGTAAGTTTGATACCTAGGTAGTCAATATAGTCTGTTGTCCAAGGATATAGAAGGGTGTTCTTAAGGAATTTTTCAAGTTTTTCATTTATATGAATTCCTAGTATGTTGGATTTGGATGCATTTACTTTATAGTAGGAAACCTTGCTGAAGTGGTTAAGGACATCGTGTGCTGCGGCTAGTGAGGTAGCTGGGTTTGATAGTGATAGGATGACATCATCAGCAAATAAGGAGATCTTATGTTGTCGGTCATGCGATTTAATACCTTGTATAGTCGGGTGAGATCTTATTTTCTCCGCTAATGGTTCCATAAGCATAGTGAATATTATGGGGGATAGGGGGCACCCCTGTCTGGTCCCGTTTGTGATGAGGAATGGTTTAGAGAACATTCCTTCTGTGTACACAAATGCTGATACTTTTCCAAGACTTTGGCCAAGTATCCCCAGTGTACTCTATCAAAGGCCTTCTCTGCGTCTAAAGTCAGAAGCAGAGAAGGCTCCTTGTTTTCCCCAACCATGTGTAGTAGGTTTAACATCCTTCTGGTGGCGTCCGTGGTTTGGCGGCCCAGTACAAATTCCACCTGGTCGTAATTTATCAATTTGGGTAAAATAGTTGATAATCTATTCGCTATTATTTTGTCGTGCAGTTTAACATCTACATTTAATAAGGATATTGGCCTAAAATTTTGTGGTAGGTTTGGTGCTTTTCCTGGTTTTGGGAGGGTGATTATTGTGGCTATAAGCATGTCTGGTGGAAATTTTGCCGTGAGTGAGGCTGCTGCAAAAACTGGATGTAAATGAGGGGCAAGGATAGAGGTAAATAATTGGTAGTATTCGGAGGAATAGCCGTCTGGGCCTGGGGCTTTGTTGTGGGGGAGGTTTTTGATGGATTTCTCTATTTCTTGTAAAGTAGAGGGTTGATTCAGACAAGATAAGTCTTCTTGGGATATTTTAGGGAGATGAATTGTTTCTAAAAAATCATAAATCAACACTTCATTGGGTTGATGTGTGTCTGGGCCAGTATTAAGATACAATTCCTCGTAATAATCACTAAATGCGTCCGCTATTTCCTTTGGGTTGTTTACTGTCTGTTTAGATTTAGGATTGATGATGTGGGGTATTTTTTGTTTAATACATTTTTCCTTTTGTTGTGTAGCTAATAACTTCCCTGCTTTGTTCCCATACCTGTATGTCTGGGCTTTGAGAGATCTCAGTTGATGGTTATGATGATCTATCAGATGTGTTCTTAATTCTTGTCTTGTCTTAAACAGTGTTTCTCTTGTGTCCTGTGTGGTTTGCTGTTTGTTTGTGTTTTCTAAACTCTGGATTTTACCTAATAATTCGTTTAACTTTTCCAATCGTATTCTCCTTGCCCTTGCACTCATCTGTATTAGTAGACCTCTTATATAAACTTTATGGGCATTCCATAGCGTGAACGGATCGTCCACCGAGGGGGCATTGATGGAAAAATATTCTTTGATTGCTTTTTCAATTTGCGCTCGGTTTTGGGGTTGAGATAATGTGTAAATATCATTTCGGAGCATGGTCCGACCATGTGATACAATGCAAATCTGATTTTGAAACCTGTTGCAAGCTAAATTTATCTACCAAAAACAGATCTATATGAGAGTACGTATGATGCACATTTGAGTAAAATGTAAAGTCTTTTTCAGATGAATGTTGACATCTCCACACATCATACAAACCCAAAGAGAAAATGAAACTATTCAGGGTGGTTCTTCTTCTTGAGTGTTTTGTTTGACTGGATACATCCAATTGTCCGTTGGGGACAACATTAAATTCTCCACACATAATGACATGTCCTTGCCTCATTATTGATACTTTTTTCCATACCTTTTTTAGGAATGAAAGTTGTTTGGTGTTGGGAAGGTATACATTCACCAGTGTGTATTTTTCGCCATTGAGATTGCATACTAGGACTATGAATCTTCCTGAGTTGTCTAAGTGTACCTCCAAACTTCGGAATTGTAGTGTGTCCTTAATTGCTATTGCTACTCCTCTTTTTTTTGAGATGTAATTTGCTTGAAAGACATGGGAGAAATGTCGGTTTTGAAAGGTGGGCGGATTATGCGAGGCAAAATGGGTTTCCTGGAAACACATTACGTCACTGTGAAGATTTTTGGCTTCTTTCCATGCCATTTGCCTTTTATATGGGCTATTTAGCCCTTTAACGTTTAGAGATACAATTTTGATAGGCATGGTGGAATTGTTGGGTTAGAGTGTTTCTAGACGTCAAAAAGTAATATAGATTTGGTTTACCTTGAGTCCAATATGAGGTGGTGGTGGATCTGGAAGGTTGGATTACTGCTGATAGTTGTGTTTCAGTTGGTGTGGTGGGACGTAGGAATGAGAAGATCTTCAGGTGATTGCTGTTCCGGGTGACTGGTAAGGATGGTCCGGTGGGTAGAGTCTTTGATCAGACGGTGTTAGTAGATGTCTTTGTTAGCACACAAAGATGGATACGAGTCTTGGAAACTTCGAAGAAACAGTTAGTATAAGAATATATAAAGTAACAGTGTTAACTTGTGATTCGTGAAAGAATCTGTGCGATAAGAACAACCGCTCAACTTAAGGGGTGTTTAACGAGTAAACAAAAAGTGGCAATCCCCTGGGCCATCAGGGGTGTAGTAAAAGCACAGAACTCCTAAGAGTTTAGTTAGCTTGTTTGTGCTGCTTTCTAGCCATTGTTATCCTGGTCAGAGGCATCAGGCGCGATAATCTGCCATTCCCGCAAGAGACGGAGGCCATCTTTAATGGTGGAAATCAAATGCGTAGTGCCTTCTTTTATGATCATAAGTTTTGCTGGGTATATCCACCGATACGTGATGTGGTGGTTGTTTAAGGGCTTTGTAATAGTAGCCAGTTGGCGTCTCTGCTGCATTGTAAACGCTCATAAGTCAGCATAAAAAGATAGGTCTTGTAGATCTTCTGGTAGGGAATCACGATTTCTTGTTGCTGTCATAAACTGATCCTTGACGTGATAAAAATGGATCCTGACAATAGTGTCCCTTGGTAGGTGTGCAGCAATGTGTTTAGGCTTCGGCAGTCTGTGGATGCGGTCCACAATGAGTTCATCATGTGGTACTTCTGGAAGGACTGATTTCAGCATTTGTATGAAGTGAGGTTTTAGGTCTGGAGGTTTAATTGTTTCAGGGATCCCCCGTATTTTAACGTTATTCCTTCTAGACCTGTCTTCTAGATTTGCTAGTTTCAATTTCAGTTGCAGCATGTGGTCGTCTCTATCACCATGGGCGTCCACTAGTTCATTAAAAGTGCATGCAAACTCTCCCATTTTCGTTTCTACATGTGATATTCTTTTATTTACCAATGAAATTTCGGTCTTGAATTGTCTGGTTAATGACTGTATATCTGCATGCAATGTAGATCTTAGAGAAATCAGCATATCTTTAAGCGTGGTGTCCATTATTGGTGTGTTTGCAGTGGGGAAGTCAGTTATGGAGTCCTGCAGTTCCCTAGTATCATCCTGAGATGAGTGCAGGCTTACCTCTTCATCTTCCTCCTCTGTGTGCTCCAGTTTTTGTTTGCTTTTAGCTGGGCTGGATGAGGCTGAAGGTGGTAAGGAGTATTTGTCCACTACAGGTGAACTGAACGAGCGGTCCGAACGTCTCCCCTGTGCAGCGTTGCTCTGTGAGAGAGAGCCTTGTGTACCTTTTCCCTGCTTGCCGCCGCCATCTTGCTCTGGAGACCGCCGCTGCCACATAAAGTAATCCGGTAGTTTATTTGGGTAAATTTCTTCTTTCCTTTTCCGTGATGCCATCCTGAGGGGTCCCCAAGCTGAACCGCACTGGCTGCGAGTGAAATTAAGGCTTCTAGTCGCTGTATTTTTGCCTGATGGCCCCTGGCAGAAAGGAGCTCTTTCAGTGAGCATCCATTCACTGCGCCGGCTAGCCACGCCCCCTGAACTGGTGTCTTTAATCGACCTTGTACTACATAACAATGTAACTATGAATGTAAAATTTTTTGCAAAATATGCTTTTAAACTGATAATATGGTTTAGTATATACAGTATGTTTAAACATCTAGAAAGTATTCACAGCACTTCCTTTTTTCCACATTTTGTTATGTTACAGCTATATTCCAAAATTCTACAAAAAATGCCCTATTATGACAATGTGAAAGAAGTTTAATATCTTTGCAAATTTATTTAAAATAAAAAACAAAACAATCACGTGTACATAAGTATTCACAGCCTTTAGGCCGGGTTCACACTAGTACAACACGACAGTCGTACCACTTTGGATCTGACTTTGCCCTGCGACTTGAAGTTCGACATGCGTCCAACTTCATTGAACAGGGGTCCGACTTTGATCCCCAACAATACCAGGCGCTGTGTCTGTTATGAATCTTTAGGGGGAACTCCACGCAAAATATTTTAAAAAAACAGCATGGGTTCCCCCTCAAGGAGCATACCAGGCTCTTTGGTCTGGTACGGATAAGAGGAACACCCCACGCCGAAAAAACTGTGTGAGGGCCCCCAAAATCTATACCAGACCCTTATGCGAGCACACAGCCCAGCAGGTCAGGAAAGGGGGTGGGGACGAGTGAGTGCCCCCCTCCTGAACCGTACCAGGCCGCATACCCTCAACATGGGGGAGTGGGTGCTTTGGGTCAGGGGGGTCCTACCTGGAGCCAGAGGAATGCTTTTGGAACAACTACAGCAGATATCGTGGCGAACTGGTCGCACTGATTATATTCACATGCGCATTGCCCCGTTGGGGTGATTGGATCCGGTGAGTGGGGACCCTTGGGGGGAGCACAAAAGTCACCTGGAGATACTGCGAGCACTCAAGTCATCTATAGGTTTCTGCCATACACCTGAGCATCACCAGACTTACACCTTATATGAACTGTCATTTATCCATCTACATGTGAATTGATTCCTTATCACATAAATGGACATATATATGCCTTTGGAGTTGTTTTGAACTTTGGGACTTTGTCATATCCCCACATTGGGGATATTGTGTTTGGGATTCTCTGACACAATATTTTTAGATGTGTTTCACTTTATCATTTTCACTGTATTATTTTGGTAGATGGATTTAATACTACCAGATATTCACTCATTTTTGTTGCACTTGCATAATATTTCTCATACAATTTTGATATGTAGCTGCCAGGACCTACATGCCACTTATTCACAGCTTTGTTTATATACATATATTAGGCACCTTTAGGTCGTGTTCTGCGGCTACCACACTAAGGGCTACCCTGCACGGTAGTTCACTTACACGCTTTACAAGGTGTATATGTTTCTTTTGTACACCCACATACACTCCATAGGCACACCTATATATGAGGCACTGACATTCTATTGCAAGTTGGGGCTTTATGAACTGTGCACCGGTGAAGCCCATATATCCACGGTGTAGGCCTCTCATACCCCCATATACATCTGTATGCCCTTAGCCATTAGTTAGTGCCATACACCCCATCTCATTGTTTGTTCCTTCATCATTTAGAGTTCCCCTAGGGGAGCCCTATTAGGGGAGGCAGCAACCTATCTTTTTACCCCCATCCTAAGCGCGGTTATTTTATTTATAACGTGGCTATAACATATGCGCAAACCAGTCAATATATACTTATTGCGATTTTTTTTTACCAAAAATATGTAGAAGAATACATATTGGCCTACTCCGTTGAAGAATTTTTTTAGGGATGTTTATAATAGCAAAAAGTAAAAAATATTGTTTATTTTTCAAAATTGTCTGTCTTTTTTTGTTTATATCGCAAAAATAAAGCGCAAAAGAAAGCTCTATTTGTGGGAAAAAGGACGTCAATTTTGTTTGGGAACAGTGTCGCACAACCGCGCAATTGTCAGTTAAAGCGACACAGTGCACAACAAATAACAGATAGGACAAAATAACAGAAAAAGTCAATGTGCATAATTATTCACCCCCTAAAGTCAATACTTTGTAGAGCCACTTTTTGCGGCTATCACAGCCCCAAGTTGCTTTGGGAAAGTCTCTATGATAGTGCCACATCTTGCCACATCTTACCACAGGGATTTTTGCCCATTCCTCCTTGCAAAACTGCTCCAGCTCCTTCAAGTT
This sequence comes from Lithobates clamitans, assembly GCA_037952925.1. Taxonomy (NCBI): domain Eukaryota; kingdom Metazoa; phylum Chordata; class Amphibia; order Anura; family Ranidae; genus Lithobates; species Lithobates clamitans. The sequence continues at coordinate 4,562,318 of JBBGZY010000400.1, read as the reverse complement.
GGATAGTTTATGCCTGTGGACAGCAATCTTTAAACTGATTGTAAAGGTTTGTGTTTTTTTTTTAATAACACACATGTCCTACTTACCTCCACTGTGCAGTTCGTTTTGCACAGAGTGGCCCTGAACACTGACTTCTGTGCTCCTCCTCTTATCAGATAACCCCCTAGGAGAAGCACTCTCCCAGGGGATTACCTTCCGGGCTCGCTCCCGAGTCCAGCATTTGCGTCCATAGACACGAATGCCAGACTCAGCCCCGCCCCCGGTGCCATTGGATTTGATTGACAGCAGCAGGAGCCAATGGCTGCGCTGCCATCAATCTATCCAATTAAGAGCTGAGAACCCCGGGCAAAGGAAGAGCGCGTCTCTGCCAGGTGAAATTCCACAACACAGGTAAGTAAAATGGGGGGGCCAGTCATTACCATGTGTTTTTTCACCTTAATGCATAGGATGCATTAAGGTGAAAAATCACGGGGGTTTACAACCCCTTTAAGTCTGACCACAGATTTTCTATTGGATTGAAGTCTTGGCTTTGACTAGGCCATTCCAACACATTTACATGTTTCCCCTTAAACCACTCAAGTGTTGCTTTAGCAGTGTGTTTGAGGTCATTGTCCTGCTGCAAGGTGAACCTTCATCCTAGCCTCAAATCACACATAGAGTGATACAGTTTTTGCTCAAGGATATCCCTGTATTTAGCACCATCCATCTTTCCCTCAACTCTGACCAGTTTCCCAGTTCAGACTGCTGAAAAACATCCCCAGAGCATGATGCTGTCACCACCATGTTTCACTGTGGGGATAATGTGTTCTTTGGGTGATGTGATGTGTTGGGTTTGCACCAGACATAGCATTTTCTCTGATGGCCAAAAAGTTCAATTTTAGTCTTATCAGACCAGAGCACCTTCCTCCATACATTTTGGGAACCTCCCACATGCCTTTTCGCAAACTCAAAACGTGCCATTTTGTTTTTTGCTGAAAGTAATGGCTTTCTTCTGGCCACTCTGCCATAAAGCCCAACTCTATGGAGCTTACGGCTTATTGTCGTCCTATGTACAGATACTCCAGTCTCTGCTGTGGAACTCTGCAGCTCCTCCATGATTACCTTAGGTCTCTGTGCTGCCTCTCTGATTAATGCCCTCCTTGCCCGGTCCATGAGTTTTGGTGTGCAGCCGTCTCTTGGCAGGTTTGCTGTTGTGCCCTGTTCTTTCCATTTGGCTATGATAGACTTGATGGTGCTCCTAGGGATCATCAAAGATTTGGATATTTTTTTAAAACCTAACCCTGACTTGTAATTCTCAACAACATTGTCCCTTACTTGTTTGGAGAGTTCCTTGATCTTCATGGCAGTGTTTGGTTAGTGGTGCCTCTTGCTTAGGTGATGCAGCCTCTGGGGCCTTTCAAAAAGGAGTTTATATGTAATTACAGATCATGTGACACTTAGATTGCACACAGGTGGACATAATTTCACTAATTATGTGACTTCTGAAGGTAGTTGGTTGCACCGGAGCTTTTTATGGGCTTCATAACAAAGGGGTGAATACATACGCACATGCCATTTATCAGTTTTTTATTTCAGAAAAATAGTTTTATGTATATATTTTTCTAATTTTACTTCACCAACTTAGACTATTGTGTTCTGATCCATCACATAAAATTCAGAATAAAAAAACATTGAACTAAAGGCTGTAATGTAACAAAATATCTAAAAAGTCAAGGGGGGGGGGGCGTGGCTTGGCGCACGGAGCTGTAGGACGCACATCGCGGCAGCTCCCGGTCCTGACGATCTCCACGGGGTCCCATCTCCTCTAACATCACCCATCCAGCTCCCAAAACTGTCCAGATGGGCAAGGGAAAGCCCAGGGACCACGGGAAGCCCACCGGTGACCGGACACAGAGCGATTTGGGGAACTTTGTGACCCGTTCCTCCGCGGCCTACCAGAGCCAGAAAGCCTCCAAGATGGCGACGGCACCTCCATCTCCGGCCCGCTCCTCACATGAGGACGCCGAACAGGTACGATCCAGGGGCCGCTCAGCCTCCCTCACAGACCTAGAGCCCCCACTATACCACCCACACAGCCCCCAAAGCCTCTCCCAGGCCTCCCTGTGCTCCGGAGATGGATGGGACATGGAGTCACAGATGCGATCCATGCATGCCTACCTCCGCTCTTTACCTACTAAAACTGACTTTGAACACTATGTCTCCCGCATGGAGAAGTCATACAGGAAAGAGATCGCTGAGCTTAAGAGGGATCTGGGGACTAGAATGGAGGATGTAGAAAATACTACTGACGGCATGTGCAACACATTACAGTCCCATGAAGAAATCCTTAATACCCATACTAACATATTGCAACAGCTCATGTACCACCAAGATGACATCGAAAACCGCAGCAGACGGAACAATATTAGAATCCGTGGCATACCTGAAGCTATAGATCACAATGATTTACATGGAGCAGTCACTGCCATATTTAACCAAATTTTGCAGCAACCCAAAGATACCCCTATTGAGCTGGACAGAGTTCACAGAACCTCAGGCCCACGCAATACTGATTCCTCTTTTGTTCGAGACACACTATGCAGGGTGCACTTTTACAAAGTTAAAGAGGAGATCATGAAAGCAGCCAGCACACAGGACTCCATTCGGCTGAATGACACCCCAGTAATGCTGCTACCTGACCTATCACGCCAAACTCTAGCCATGCGCCGCGCACTCAAACCGATTACATCTGTCCTCCAGGAAAAGAAGATTAAATACCAATGGCGGTTTCCTTTTCAATTACGGGTTCACCATGAAGGTAAAACGGCCCTCTTCCGCACATTAGGAGATCTACCAAGGTTCCTGAGTACCCTGGAGCTACCCCAGATCTCCCTGCCAGACTGGCCCCTTCCCTCTGCCACTCCGGGACTTCCATTCCACACGCAATGGCAGAAAGCGTACAAGAACAAGTGACCAAGAAGCTCCCCTCAGAAGTCACCAGACGGCTGACCGGTCACTGGACCCTGCAGACACCACACCTTCACCCTGCCACCGTGACTATCATATTGTTCTTCAGTTTTATTTCTGATCTCTTTTGATCTCTTCTCCCCCCTTTTGTTTTTCCTATTTTCTCCCTCCCCCCAAAGAGGGAGAGAGTGGGAAAGCGGTGCAGGCCATCTACCCTTGAACCACTTTTAAGTGGCAAAGAACTCCCTGGACTACCCTGCCTATTTACTACATTAGCAGTGTTACAGATCCAACATCCCCCCCTCCCCCCTCCTCTTTTTCCTCTTTTAAAGCAACAAGGCTGGGGCAGATGGGTCCCATAATTGTGGCCTGCCCCCCCCACCCATACAGGAACCCGTTCCTAACTACGATTTAATGTACAAAAGCCTTGAAGCACTGCTCATAAGTTTTTCTCCTAGAGAATTTTTTTTTCTTTTTTTTTTTTCTCTTTGATATGTTTGGAGGGGGAGGGGGGGGAAATACCTGTTATTTATAGCAGATCGTTAGCTATATGTTCTTACTGTATTATCTTATTGCAACAAATTGATGATTATCTAATGTTCACTCCAATTTATACTTCCCCCGTGGACCCCGGGACCGGGAGGCGCTCCAGGCGCTCACCACATTCCCCCCCTTAGGGCTTGTAGTGCCTGTTTGTGCACTTTATTGATGCTAGTTTATAAGCACTTCTTAGAAATGTTTCTACATTCAAGTGATTACCTAATACTGCCACCTAGTGGCTCACTCTCTTACCTATTTCTTTTTTTCACCTTCTTCTCCCCTCTCCCTCTCCCCCTTTCCACTTCCCCATCTCCCCCTGCCTACCCACTCCCTTCACACCCTCACCCTTGGGCTGGATGGACCTCGGCACGGAGGCGACTAACACATACTACTACCTCTCCTCATTCCTACTATGTCTCTACTTGAGCATCTAACTTTATCGTCCTATAACTGTAGAGGCTTCAATACCCCCGAAAAAAGAAGCCAGGTGTTGTACCACTTTCATAAAACTAAAACTAAAATCCTTTTTTTACAAGAAACGCATTTCAGGGGTTCAGAGATTCCATCCCTCAAAAACCCTCACTTTCCCCAATGGTTCCACAGCACGAACCCTCATACAAAATCCAAAGGGGTATCTATAGCTTTTCATAAATCATTCCACCCAGAAGTCTTAGATTCCCTAATAGACCCACTAGGGCGCTATTTATTCCTCAAACTTAAATTTAATTCTTCTATTTTTACAGTGGCTAATGTCTATGGACCAAACCAGGATCAGGGGAACTTTCTTTCCAAGGTTCTAAACAAACTACAATCATTTGGGGGTCCTTGTATCATTCTAGGTGGCGACCTCAACACAACTTTATCTCCAGCCATGGATACTTCTTCGGGTAAGTCAGCTATGACCCACACGACTCTTACACGCATAAAATCCCTTCTACACTCGGCACAGCTAGTAGACATATGGAGGATACAACACCCCCTAGAAAGAGACTACAGCTGCTACTCAGTAGCCCATAAATCCTATAGCCGTATCGATTACTTTTTAATCTCCCAATCACTACTAGACATACCACTTAAGGCCTCCATAGGAAATATCCTTTGGTCGGACCACGCACCCGTACACCTTAATCTAGCACACCCACCGAAGTCCCGCACCCGGTCCTCATGGCGACTTAATGACAACTTACTGACTGACTCGGTATGTGTTGCAGCAGTTGAAAAAACGATTGGTGACTTCATTACAGATCACCGACAAGATGATACTAATCCCCTCACTAAATGGGAAGCTCTGAAGTGTGTGATTAGAGGGACACTAATCCAACATGGCTCTCGACTAAAAAAAGCCAGAACGGCTGATATCTCACGTCTACTATCTCTAATTAAAACACTTGAAGTTACACATAAGCGAGACTTAGACCCTGCAACATATACCGACCTATCTAACGCACGCAGAGACCTACTCCGATTACTTGACGCTAATTCCCTTATAGCCAGAGATCAGGGACGCAACCGACATTACACTCTAGCCAACAAATGCGGGCAACACCTCGCAAGAGTTCTACACCCTCGTCCCCCACGCCGACCTATCCCACAAATCTGCACAGCTGACCAACGAAAAATTAATAATCCCAATGGTATCTCTGACGCATTTAAACAATACTACTCTAATTTATACAATCTCCACACCCCAAACGAAACGACCCCCACTAATGACACACACCTGTCCTCCATGCAAGCCTACATTTCTGATACAGCTCTACCACATCTAAACACTGAACAGATGGCTACCATGGACGAACCCCTTACAACAGAAGAATTCACTGCCGCTATTAAAAATCTGAAAAATGGTAAATGCCCTGGCCCCGATGGGTTCTCCCCGAGATTCTACAAATACTTTGCTCAACATTTGACCCCATTACTAACTAACGCGTTTAACTCCATAGACGATACCCATCTCCCCTCTAGAGACCTCCTAGCAGCTAATATTTCAGTAATACCCAAACCTGGTAAAGACCCCTCTCAATGCAGCAGTTATCGCCCCATTTCACTCCTTAATCTGGATATTAAACTTTACGCCAAGGTCCTAGCTAATCGCCTATCCCCTATTCTACCATCACTAATACATAGAGACCAGGTGGGTTTTGTCCCTGGCCGAGAGGCCAGGGACAATACCACGAAAACTATTCACCTCATTTCCTATATCCGAAAACACAACCTAAAAGCGTGCCTGCTCTCGTTTGACGCCGAGAAGGCCTTTGACCGGGTCAACTGGGACTTTTTACGCCTCTCCTTACAACAGATAGGACTGGGCTCCACCTTCATCTCTAAGGTCATGGCCTTATACTCACGTCCCTCAGCGTCAGTTCTGGTCAATGGTTCCTCCTCCGCTTCATTCCAGATCTCAAATGGCACACGACAGGGCTGCCCCCTGTCTCCCCTTCTTTTTGTTTTAGTGATCGAACACCTAGCCCAAGCTATTAGACAAAACACATCTATAGTAGGAATCCAGACACCCACATCTCAACATAAACTCTCACTTTACGCAGATGACTTATTAGTCTACATACAACAACCTCATACTACTTTGCCCTCCTTGATGTACGAATTTCGTAGATTTGGACAGTTTAGCAACTTCAAACTGAACATGTCTAAGACCGAGGCCTTAAATATATCACTACCCAGTACCACCCTTACCCAAATTCAGACTAATTTTCCCTTCCAATGGGGTTCCAGAGGCATTTCTTACCTAGGGATCACGATCCCTGCCAATCTTTCTGATCTCTACACTTTAAATTATATACCCCTTCTAACCAGAATTAGAAAGGAATTAGATTCCTGGAACTCCTCCACATTACCTTGGTTTGGACGCATTAATACCTTGAAAATGGATACCCTATCAAAATTACTATATTTATTTCAAACTGTTCCTATTCTGGTCCCTAAACAATTTTTCACGTCTCTTCGCTCTTTGTCCATAAGATTCATATGGCACGATGGAAAGTCCCGTATTCGCCACAACTTGCTCACATATCCCAAAATTCAAGGCGGAGTGGGCCTACCTGACTACGAGCAATACCACAGAGCTGCATTGTTATCCAGGGTCCTAGAATGGTTCCCTCGCCCTTTCCCCAAGGCATCCACCATGGTGGAACAGGATCTAACCACTTTAGATCTCAGAGCCCTGCTTTGGGGATACGGTCGACATTTACATTTACTCTCCTCTACTTCCCCACTGACGACCGCAGCTTTACATTATTGGTACAAGAAAGGCATACAAACCCTCCTATCCTCAGAGCCCTCTCCACTCACCTCTCTATTTGACCACCCCACACTCCCCCAAGACGAAGGTTCTACCACCATCGGCCCATACTTACGCTCTATGTGGCCTGTAGCGAGATCATTTGTAAACCCTACTTCTGGTACACCCATCCTCCCAAACACACAAGGTAATTGGCTCACAACTCTCCGTATATCTTCCTTTTGCTCCGACTTGTTCTCCTCATCTAAAATCCACAGACCCTTAACGGAATTTGAACAACTGTGTTCCCTCACAGAAACCCCCAGACATTTACTCTCCACCTTATACAAGATACAAATTACACTACTGCATAACAAACCCCCCTCATACACCAAGAGATGGGCCACGGAACTAAGAAAAGAACTTCACCCAGAGGATTGGCAGAAAGCATATCACTTTACACATAAATCCTCAATCTCCTGCTATACACAGGAAAAAAATTTTAAGCTTCTTTCCCGATGGTACAAGGACCCCCAGTCCCTCAACAGAATTTTCCCCTCGGTCCCATCCTCCTGTTGGAGGTGTGGCTCTGAGGATGGAAGCTACCTACATATCTGGTGGGACTGCCCATCCATTCAACCACTTTGGTCCCAGGTTTTCTCCATTTATAGTAGTCTCTATGATCAACCCTTGCCACCCTCCCCAGAAATAGCGTTACTATCCATGCTCCCTGGTTCCATCACTTCACAGAAACGCTCCCTTTTACGCTTCTTTCTATCGGCTGCCAGGCAGATCATACCCTTATTTTGGAAAACTCCCACCCGACCCCCACTTACCTTGTGGGTGACGACCATGAATGACATTATGCGAATGGAGGAGAGGTTGGCCTTGGATAACGATACTTTTGATAAATTTCAAACCTTATGGCTTATCTGGATTGAATACTCAACCTCAGACGCCTTGAAAACTTTATTGACTACCTGAGATTGGACATGATTGTTCATTCTTAATACTTCTTACATATGACACCGTGCCGAGGTCTACTCCAGGCCCACTCCACGCCCTCTTCCCTTCCCCCATATTCCATGCCTTTCTATTCCCCTTCTTACCGCTCTTCTTTTCCCTCTCTTCACCTTTCTGAACTCTGATATGACCTTATAGTCAGTGATCACAGTCTCTCATGGACTAGTTTATAAGTCTTTATGAACAGTTTATTATTTTATACTTCTGGTTGTTGATAGTCCTCTTACGTAAGACTTCACCAAACACTATACACTGAACTAAAAATTATTCAATGATGTCTCTGTCAATAATAACTGACTACCAATGTTTATGTATAAATATGCCTTGATATTGTTAATAAAAATATATTTGACACTAAAAAGTCAAGGGGATAAATACTTTTGCAAGGCACTGTATAGAGCTATAATAGATTAAGTTCAAAGTATACATTTTCTAAATCCAGGTAGTGACTAAGAATGAGCAAATTGACAATTTAAATATGATTAAATTTTTGGTGATTTTTTTTTTAGATTTTTTGCTGAAAATTCACATTATGACCTCCTGAATGCCTGTCAGATGCCCCTTGCTGCTCTGTGAAAAGTGATCCACCACAGGTTGCTTTCCACAGACAACACAAATGTAAATGAGCCCTCATTTTGGGGCAATACATCTTTTTTCCCATCTCATTGGGAATGCTGTCAGCATGCTATCTCTACTTGGTACACTGGGAAAAAGAAGGTACTCTCTCCATCTCCTCTGTATTCGCTCTGCTACACCATTTTAATATTGCCAGAGTGCTCAATAGCCTCTATAAATGATCAACACTGCTGAAAGAATTCAGCTCCCTGTACGGAGCCATTCTTTTTGTGCAGCAAAAACATTTTGCCTGATCCAAACTACCTAAATTGAACTTTAAACATTTTCCTCACATCTTAACAGCAAACTCTGAAAAAAAGAGTTACAACTGTAATTTGCTCCACAATCTTTTTGCAATATATTCATGGTGTGGAAGATACTTAGGGTCGCTATCTCATTTTGATTTGTAGGAATAATAACATGCTTTGTACTTTGGTAAATATATATGCTTCCAATGTCAGATAGGTAAGATTCCTCAACAAAGCCATTAGAACTAGGCCAAGGCCTAGGTGGAGATTTTAAAGGTGGAGATTTTACACAGTGGGTGACCTTTTTATGAACTTCACAGCACCAAATAGGAAAAGTACTAACTGTTTAAAAATTTGTTTTTCATAGCCATGACCTGTTTGACATTTGAAGGTGCCAACATGGCTCCAAACACAATTACATGTATTTTTCAGTGGCACATCAAATGTATTCTCGAATTGATATGATACTTGCTGACAAATAGTCATTACAACAAATAATATTCTCTAGTAAGAAAACTATTTAATGGTCGCACCATGATTCTGTAACAATAACAGTCACAGAATGAAATAATGGCAACCCAAGCTACTTTTTGGCAGCTCAACACCTTTCTAATGGCATACTCAGAACTATGCACATGAAATATCAAAGGCATTGAAACAATTCTTTGAAGTAAACAATGCTAACAGATCACTATACATTTTAAGCATTCATAAGGCCATTATAAGGGGTATTATGCAAATTTTTTTTTTACATGCTAAGAAAAAAAAAGCAAATTGATCACATAGCAGAAAATAAAACCCGAACAAGATTTTAACAAAACACCACCTTTCCCCAAATTTAATTTCCATTTCTTAAAGACAGACAAGTCCATAGAACACTATCACTGTACAAGTAAAAAGTGGAAAAAAACATTTACACAGTTTTAGAAAACAGCTTTTAGAAACTGTGTAATGTATTTTAACATAGAGCAGCTATATTTGCTCATTACAAATGCAGGCTCTGCTAGAGTGTGTTTGTACTTCCTCTGAGCAGAAACACCTTTCTGAGAGGCAGGGTTTTCAACCCCTGTAGCATGCATAGCCTACCATGACTAACGAGCATAGACAGATTGGGAAGGGCTTAAACAGGGATCAATAAACAGAATCTGTGCCTTGAACAGTCCTTGTTCCCACAAAATATTCCCAATTACTATACCACAACTGACAGCCTCACAGACACATATAAACCTCAGGACAAATGATTTTTGCTTTTATGCACACATAAAGGATATAATTGTGTCTGACTGAGCATACATTAAAGAGGAACATCATTAAAACCAGCAAAATGTTGAAAAAAGGAACACCTTGTTGATGTACAACATAATGTATAGAGTGCAGCAGTCAGAAGCAAGTAACATTCAAACACTATATAGAGTGTAGCAGTCAAAATTAACTCTCTGTTCATATTAGAGTCCCCCTTAAATCAAAGTCCCCAGCATTCCCCTATTTTCTCCTTACATCAGTGTTCCCCCTTACATCAGAGTCCCCAGTGTTCCCATTTAAACCAGAGTGCCCCCTTACATAGGAGTTCCCCCTTAAAACAGTCATCCAGCATTCCCTTCTAACATGAGAGTCCACAGCATTCCCTCCTTACATCAGAATCCACAGTGTTCACCCTTACATCAGAGTCTACAGATTTCCCCCTTACATCAGAGTTCCCAGAGTTCCCCCCATACATCAGAATCCACTGAGTTCTCTCTTACATCATAATTCAAAGAGTTCCCCTTAAATCAATGTCCCCAGCATTCTCTCTTTACATCAGAGCCCCCCCTTCACCTGAGTCCTCAAACTCATTGGTGGGAGACCCAACACAAAAATCTTCGGATCAAAAGGCACCTCAGTGTCAAAGATGGATCGGAGCAGGGAGTGTACCAGTTGCCAATACGAAGTGATCAGGGGGCATGTCCAATAAATATGAAATAGCGTCCCTCTATCCTTGCAGCAACGCCATCAGCGAGCATCAGCCGATGGATATATGGAGTGGAGCAGGTCTAGGGTTTGATACCAATGGAACAAAATCTTATATTGATTCTCTTTGTAGAGCGTGCATACAGAGCTCTTAGAGGCCTGGGACCATATGAGCTGCCAAGTATGTAGGGGGATATCCGTTCCCAAGGCTCACTCCCACTTTCCCATATAGGCATGACGGGCCCGGCTGGCGAAGAATCAAAGGTCAAAAGCTGATAGGCTTGTGAGATCATACCCTTAGGGGACGAACTTTCTAAGCATAGTTTTTCAAAGTCAGTTAGGGGGGAGAATTGAAGATTAGGGTCTAGGGATTGTGCATAATGTCTTATTTGTAGGTAGCTAAAGAAAGCTTGTTTAGGAATACCAAATTCTTTTTGCAGGTCCTGAAAGGATCTCAGCTTTCGGGTCCTAGGGTCTATCAACTGGCCGTAGCGAAATAGGTTCTTTTCCCACCAGAAGTGTGACATCTGTGAAGTCAGGCTATCTGGAATGTTGGGGGTAAATAGGAAGGACGTTACCGGTGAGGAGAGGGTGGTAAGCGGGTATGTCGTTTTAGCACGGCGCCACAGCTGGCACGGGAGGGACATTGGGCCTAATAACTGTAAGCTTTCCGCTGGCACATCAGAGCTCCACAGCATGGAGTTTGGATGCAGAGGGGCCAACCATAGCTTCTCAATTTGTGTCCATCGATTAAAAGCATGAAGGGTACATCAAGATGCCACAGGGCGTAATTGGGCTGCCAGGTAATATTTGGCTATGTTAGAGAAAGCTAGACCACCTTGATTACGGGAGGAGTAGAGAACCGATTTTGCAATCCGATGTCTTTTATAATTCCAAAAAAAATTTATCAAGTCGCCCTGTAGTCTCTTAAGGTGTGGGGTCGGTATGGGTATCGGGAGCATCTCGAATAGGTATAGGAGCTGAGGCAAAATCATCATCTTCAGGGTCACGAGACGACCAAAGAGTGACAGCTTCAGGGGTTTCCATTTAGTCAATGAAGCTCTGATAGAGGTGAATAATTGGGGAAAATTAGCTTTGTAGAGGGAGTCATATGTGGCTGTAAGATGGACCCCGAGGTATTTTAAAGAGGAGGTCTTCCAGGAGTAGTGAAATGCTGACTATAGAGCAGCTAGCGTCTGAGGTGGCATATTGAGAGGAATGGCTTCTGTTTTAGAGTTATTAATTTTATACCCCGATAAGGCACTATATCGATCCAACTCTGTATGTAGGTTCGGTAGGGAGATATGGGATTGCGTCAAAGTAAGAAGAATATCGTCAGCGTACAGCGATATCTTAAAGTCTCTGGTGCGAACTGGGATACCATGTATATTTGGATTCTCCCTGAAATGGGCCGCCAAAGGTTCAATGCAGAGGGCATAAAGGAGTGGTGAAAGCGGGCAGCCTTGTTGTGTTCTATTAGATATCGGGAAGGTGGTAGATGTAGCGTGTTGGGTACGTACCATGGCCGATGGAGACGAATACAGGTGGAGAATGGCTCGCAAAAAGGGACCTTTAATGCGTGCACGTCGCAGAGTCGCAAATAGAAAGGGCCAACTTAGCCTATCGAAAGCTTTTTCTGCGTCAAGACTGAGCAAGAGTGCTTCTAGTTTGGTTCTGTTTGCAATCTCCACGAGGTCAATGACCCTGCGGGTGTTGTCTCCTGCTTGGCACATAGGTATGAAACCTACCTGATCCTTATGAACCAGTGACGGCATAAAATTGTTCAATCTATTAGCTAATAATTTCGTAAAAATTTTTAGATCTGCATTAAGTAGCGCAATGGGTCTGTAGTTTGATGGTAGGCTGTGGTCCTTTCCAGGCTTGGGAATCAATGTAAGGAAGGAGTTTTGCATGTCGCGAGGGACAGGCGTATCAGACAAGAACAAATTAAATAGGGTTGTCATGTATGGAAGTAAGCATGGTGAAAACGTTTTGTAGTACTGATACAGAAGTCTATCGGGGCCTGGGCCTTTGTAATTCGGGAGAGTTTTGATCGTATCATTAATTTCTTCTTCTGTGATATAGGAGTTTAAGGTGGTCAGGACAGAAGGGGAAAGTCGCGGTAAGTCTCAGTCTGCTAAATATGAGTGTATCATTTGGGACATGTCATGTGAGGGAGGATTATGTGGGACAGTCGGGTTGTTATATAGTGACGAGTAGTAGTCATGAAAGATCTAAGCAATCTTAGTGGGGTGGGATTGGGGAGTTCCACTCTCGTCTTTAAGGTGGATATTGAGGCAGCCGCGGCTCGTTCCCGTAGCTGTCTAGCTAAAAGTGTATGCGGTTTGTTAGCCTTATCATAGTAGGTTTGTCTTAAGCGTAGCAACGCCTTTTCAATTTTACCTAGGTCTATATCTCTTAACCCTGCCTGAACACTGGTAATCCCTTTAAGAATGCGCAAAGATGGAGAAGAGAGTAGGCTCGCTTCCAGCTGTTTAAGTTTATCTAACAAGGCCCTGCGGGCGTTATCAGCGTTTCTTCTAAAAGCCGTGGAGAGTGAGATACATTGGCCTCTGAAGACTGCTTTATGACCCCCCCAGAGAGAAGAAGCGGAAACCTCAGGGGAGCTGTTTTCTGCAAAATATAGCTTCAGAGTTTTTTCCAGTTCAACCCTGGAGGGGCCATGTTTAAGCAGAAATTCATTCAGGCGCCAGTGGCATTTGCAGAAGGTCCCTGGGGACAGTTCAAGAGATAATGTAATCGGGGCGTGGTCTGACCAAGAAATTGCCTGGATATCTGAACTAGTACAAGCCCTCAGGGTCGGGGCATTCACAAAAAATAATCTATGCATGAATGAGATTTATGAGGGTGAGAGTAGAACGTAAATTGTTTGGCTGTCGGGTAGGTAGTCTGCCAGGAGTCAAATAGAGCATATTTCCTAGTCAATTGATGGAAGAGAATTGATCTTCTGTCAAGAGCTTTGGGGGTTTGCCCCTGTCCTAGGGAGTGTCTGTCTAAACATGAAGAGAAAGTCAGGTTGAAATCCCCTCCGATAACCAGGTACTGGTGGGGTGATTCGAATAGTCGTTTATACACTGTAGATAAAAAAGAAGTTTGGTTAGTATTCGGGGCATAAATGTTGCAGAGGGTGAGATTGGTGCCTTTCCATGTATGCCTCAGAATGATATAGTGCCCTAGGGGGTCTGAAATTGTGGATTGTAGCTGGAAGGGGGAATCTTTTTTAAAAAGAATTGCTACTCCAGCTCGCTTATGTGGGTTGGAGGCTAGGTGTATTTGGGAATAGTGCTTGGAAGCAAATGCCATATTGATGGTTTTAGTAAAGTGACTTTCCTGGATGAAAACTATGTCAGCTTTAGATCGTTTGATTTCCCATAGAGTTAGGCTTCTTTTAGTTTTGGAGTTGAGGCCTTTCACATTTAGTGATATTATGTCAATCATGGTGGGTGGGTAAAAGATGGAAACATTAGCTTACCGAGTCGGCTGAAGTGGCTCTGGATGCGTAGGAGGATGAACAATTGATTCCCCATGAAGATTACGTACCAATTGAGGGGGACGGTTCCACAGACGGAGACCGGACTCCGGAGGCAGGGGGCGCCCACAATGTAGAAGGTGAGAGGGAAGAGAAGAAAGGAGATACCAGTAGAAGAGAGGAAGCAAGAAGAGTGGATGAAAAAGAAAACAAAGATTAATACAAAATCAAATAATAACCAGTGATAGTTTAACCCACCTAAAAAAGGTGGTAGGTCGGAAATCCTCGGAGGGCCTACCCCGTAGAGGAGGTAGAAAAAATACCTTCCCAGGGGGTTGAAAGGGGAGCCATCCGAAGATCTCCCGAGGGAGGATGAGATAGGTCCAGGACGGATGCCACCCTCTCCCAGGACCGCCTGCTATTAAGTAATAATGCAGCACACCGTAATAAAGCAAAAAGATAAATAAAACCTGTATATAGCAACCTGTAACTAGAATGCCATTTGGTCTAGGCTATAACCTCAAACTGATGTAGTCAGTCACTCACCAATAAACCAAAAGTAAGTAATACATAAAGCCCATATCGGAATAGGAGCCTAACGCCCATCCTGGTGTTCCCTAACAAACACCAGGAAGGGCGGGAGTAATTGCTTATGCGTAATAGTATACCCTGTTATAATGTGGGGTGGAGGGGTGGAAAGGATAGGAGGGTAGAGGGGTTGGTGGAGGTAAAAGGTGGAGGAAGGTAAGGGGGAGAGAGGGAAAGTAGGAAAAGGAGGGTGGGGGGGTAGGGGGGAGAGGAGGGGGGTGGGGGAGGAGGGGAGGGAAAAGGGGTAGGAGGGGAGGGAAAAGGGGTAGGAGGGGAGGGAGGTGGGTGGGTAGGAAAAGGGGGGGGACCCCTTCTGTAGGTTAGGAAAGCCAAAACATAACATTGAAGTGTGAACCAGAATATGCAAACTTAATGTGCAGCAAAACAAGACAAAAATACCACAGAACTGAATGTTTGGCATTTATAATCTAACTCTCGGTAAGTGAAGGAAGAAAACAGGTTAGTGGGGGCGTGGTCTGGACATGGCCGAGTGAAGTCGCGTTTGCACGGAGCTCCCGGCCTCTCCTAACCCATCTTGGCTATTTTAGCTCTTTTTTCGCAGAATGCTCTTAGCTAAGAAGCGCACATACAGACGCAACAAGAAGAAGCCCAGCCCGGCTCCTAGTACGCCCGCATTAGGAGACTTACAGAGACTTTTTGGCAGGTCTTGCCCCGACTCTCCGGATCTTAAAATGGCAGACCCGAGTACCTCACGCGCGCAGACCCCAGACCGCATGGCGGCTCCGGCCTTCTTGGAGGGGTCCCGCAGCCCAACGCTCTTCTAAAACTCCCCCAGCCTAATAGAGACAATCCCGGATGGGTCGCCCCGCCAGCTATTTATGGTAGGAGCGGACGCTGAGCTGAAGGCTCTCCTACGAGCGCTGCCGACCAGAGCAGATATTGAGGCCATCGTGGGGAAGGTGGAGGAAGCTCATAGGAAGGAGCTTAGCGCGGTGAAGCAAGAAGTACACTCGCTCAACACGCGACTGTCATCGGGAAAAACTTCGCTCGCGGCCCTGGAGAGGAGAGTGTCTTCTCTGGAGACAAATCAGGTAGACCAACACGCCTCAGCAATAGACCTACAGCTACGAATAGAAGAAATGGAGGATAGGAGCCGTAGGAACAATCTGCGGCTCCGAGGCCTCCCAGAAGCCACAGGTCAGGCAGACCTTCAGGCCACAGTAACGAACATTTTACGGAGAGTGGCGGGAGACCATTTACCAGAGCGGATCGAAATCGACCGAGTTCATAGAGCCCTGGGCCCTAGATCGTCGGAACCGACTAGACCCAGGGATGTGATTTGCCGCCTTCACCACTATACCCACAAGGAGGTTATCGTACGGGGAGCCTGGGAGGTGGAAGAGATAGAATTTGATGGCGCGCAGGTAAAGCTGCTGCCAGATATTTCAAGATCAACCCTTATCCGCCAAGCCATTTTGAAACCCTTGCTGTACCTTGCACGGCGCTGCAATGCCACCTACCGTTGGGGCTTCCCGCTGTCAGTTAATTTCATCAAAGAACAGAGATCCTTCCTTCTACGCTCCCCGGATTCCCTACCAGCCCTGTTTAATTTTCTAGGCACGGATCCAATAGACATCCCTAACTGGCTGGACTATCTGCCTAGAGTACCTGGCCGCCCTAATGCAATGCGGCACTTGGCACAGAGACCGCAGAGAACACAGAGAAGTGGATGTCGCCCTCGATCTCTTTCCCAGGAGAGCCAGCAGGAAGTGTGAGTAGACTTTTGTTTGTCCCCCTCTCTTCCTTACCGCAGGAGCTGTTTGTCCACAACACATGGACTACTGCTGAAATATCCCTTTCACCATCCCCCTAGGGAGATCCTCACTGAGTCATCCCCCCCAACAAGTCTGGTTCAGCACGGGCTCAATTTTGCCACCTCCCAATGCAGGTCTCCCATGCACTCATGACCCAATGTGAAGGCCTGTTGGAGTGCGTTACTGACGTTTACCTCCATTCGCAGCTTATGCGGTGCCAGCACCTGCCCATCACCCACGATAGGTCCCCTGGAGACTTTCCTTTGACTCTTTCCCGATTGGTTACAAGACCCTCCGTTGGCCAAGTTGTTATCCTGCCTGCAGCTGCCGGACTTTGCTCTCCTTGGAGGGATCCAGTGGATCAGAGGACACACCAGTGGATAACCCAATCTGACTCAACCAGAACTTCCCCCCTATGTAGCTGACTTATGCTTTTGTCCGCAAGTCAGGTGTGAGGTAACCAGAGCTTCTCACTCGCTGGACCTTCCTTTTATGTTGGTATTTTAAGTATTATGTTTTTCTTAGGTTTGATAAGACGGGAAATCTGGCTGGGGAATGTACTGTTAACTGGATTCTCACTATGTCATAGGATGCATGGTCATTTGAGGGCACATTCTGCCCAACAAGGGAGACGTTTGACCGCGTGGGGGGGAGGGAGGGGGGATAGTCTAGGTAAGCGGTTGATCAGGGGAAACAACCCAACCTACATTGCTAAGGTAGTAACGCACCTTATGTGTTCTGCAATTTTGATATGGGCCTATAGATCTACTCTCTATGGATCACCAATCACCACCAGGTGGTGGTTGCCGGGGAGGAGAGGGGACCTCTAAACGACTTCCCTGAGTGGACAGGTACTGGGGGTAGCCGGCCTAACCATTTTACTTTTCTTTATTTGTTATATTGGTTATTAATTACAGTTTTGCTTCTTGAGTGGACCAAGATGGGAGGGAGTCCCGGGACCTCACCCGCAGGCGGTATCCACCCACACCCCACATAGGCCACGGCATATACCCGAGGTTTTAGGGTATTATGCATTTTAAGTAAGCATTGTCTTACTGATTTAGACTTATAACTAGGTGTAGACAGCTAGAGTGTGAGTAGTTGCTGTTATAACACCTTTCTGCTCCTTCTTCTTTCTTATCTCCCCCCCCCCCTCCCTCTGCTTCTCCCCCCCCATCTTTCCCTATTTGAGTGTGACCTTTGTTAGTTTTTCCCTTTAACTTCCCTGAAGACATAGTGGTAGACACTTTCAAGGTGACTTGCCTTAATGCTAAAGGCCTCAACACCCCGGAAAAGAGACGCATACTTCTCCATGATCTTAAAAAAGCACGCACAGACATTGCGCTTATACAAGAGACCCATTTTAAAACAAATAAATCTCCTGCACTCCAGAATAGATCCTTCCCACATGTCTATCGCTCCACAAACTGCAACGCCAAATCCAGAGGGGTGTCGATCTTAGTCTCTAATAGGCTGCCTTGGCGATTCCAGGAAATGCTGGCAGACCCAGAGGGACGATATTTATTCCTAAAGGGACATTTGGGGGAGGCCCAGTTCATGCTGGCCACCCTTTATGCCCCCAATGAGCAGCAGGCAAGCTTTATTAAGCGTACGTTAAAGAAACTGATGGAATACAGGGAAGGCCAACTGGCCAACTCTCACCGAAAATGTATCAAACAATCTTTACACGATGCCCATCTAATTGATATTTGGAGACTCCAACATTCGGGAGAGAGGGATTATACCTTCTTCTCTTCCCCTCATAAAGTATACTCCAGAATAGATCTATTGCTGATGCCACACGACCAACTACACCTGGTGGAAACGTCCACAATTGGTCAGATTACATGGTCAGACCATGCGCCAATCCACCTCACATACACACTCACTTAGAGTCCCTCACCGAGGTCTCTCTTCTGGCGGCTGAATGAGAGCTTGCTGCAGATTCCGGGGGTGTTGGGAGATGTGTCCAAAGCCATAGATGCATATTTTCAGGAAAACGATTCCCAGGACTGTGACCCCGGTATTTTGTGGGAGGCTCACAAGTGTGTGTTACGGGGTGTATTTATCAAACATGGGGCCACTATTAAAAAAGAGAGGAACGCACAGCTTGCCAGGTTGCTCTCTGACCTGTCTGCAATAGAATTGCAACATAAACAGTTGCCCACTCGAGACCTTGAGCTGAAGTTGGGGACCTTGCGTGCACAAATTACAGATTTACTTTTCTATAAAGCAAAGATGAAATGGATCGGTAGCATCTACTCGATTCCTTCAGCACAAGTGAAGGTCAATGGTATACTCTCAGGTCCCTTTCCCATTAGGAATGGCACGAGACAAGGGTGCCCTTTGTCCCCTCTGCTCTTCGCCCTTTCCCTTGAGCCCTTCCTATGCAGGATCAGGTCGCACCCGGACATAACAGGCCTTCAAGTAGGTAACACGCACTGCAAAATCTCAGCTTACGCTGATGATCTTTTGTTCTCCCTAACAAACCCTAAAATCTCCCTCCCAAATCTAATGCGAGAGTTTAAAACATATGGAGACATCTCTAATTTAAAAATAAACTTCACTAAATTTGCAGCAATGGGCGTTTCGGTCCCCTCCAGCATCCTAACTGACCTCCAGTCAAACTTTAAATTTAAATGCACCTCATCAGCACTAAAGTATTTGGGCACGTTCATCCCCCCAGATGTAACAAGAACATTTGATCTAAATTTCCCTCCATTATTGACAAAGACCCGGACATTGTTAGACAGATGGCACTCAGGCTTCCACTCCTGGTTCGGGAGATGCAATTTGCTTAAAATGAGTATTTTACCGAAATTCATTTACCTTATTCAAGCTTTACCGATTCATATCCCGCCCTCTTTCTTTAAACAGACTCATGCACTCTTCACCAGATTCATATGGGCACACAAAAGACCGCGCTTACGCCGTTTACAGCTAACCTTACCCAAACAATATGGGGGATTGGCAATGCCCGATATTCGCTTATACTACATGGCCTCGCACTTGGGTCGTATACTCGACTGGAGGAGAAATAGCACTTCCAAATTATGGATTAAACTTGAACAGTCACAGTCGGGTGTGCCCCTGGGGGGGGCATTGTGGTGTGCTGGCGATCTCCCAAGCACTCTAAAAATTCACCCTCTGATTGGAACCACCCTGAGGAATAGCCACCAAATCACTTTTCACACAACTCTCACATCAAAGACCTCACCCCTATTCCCCATTTTGGGCAACCCAAAATTTGAACCAGGCATGGAAGCAGCGGAACTAACGTCTCTCAGAGAGGCAGGAAGGGATTGCGCAACTAAGTTTATCAGCGGGGGGAAGTGGCCAACCCTAAAAACTCTGGCTCCAAAGAGTAGAGGATATTAAGCGGATGGAGGACTTGATATTGACAGCGCAACATAAGCAAGAGACGTTTAAGCAAACTTGGGACAATTGGAATATGTTCATATTCTCTGATGAGGGTCAACGACTCTTGACCTGACTCGGCGGGTCTCGTCCTTTTAGCCGGATTCAGTGAGCGGACCAATCTACCGTCATGTCTCCCCCCCCCCCTCTTCTTCCCTCCTACTCCTTTTGTACTCTCCTACCCCCCCCCCACTTCACCTGCCCACACATTTCTCCTATTTCTTTCTTACTACATCTCTTCGCTATCCTTTGGATACTTCTGTTCTTTTTAGAGTAAAGTGGAAATTGGGTGAGGACCACCATAAATAGATAATTCTGATACGTGTTGAGGATTGCCACAGAATATACCTTAACGGTAGACAAGACATATGTTTATGCACCTTATGTTTCCAAGCCTGATCGGCGCTACAATGTATATTTTTCCTCTGCAAATTACAATTGTAACACGGTTTTTCTCAGTATAATTGTTTGTATTGGTGGGTTCCCCACCCATGTTTGGAGTTTAATAAACTTTATATTTGAAAAAAAAAAAAGAAAACAGGTTAGTTCCATAGGCTCCCATCAGGATAGACAAGGACAGAAAATCCTATAGTTGATTTTCAGTGTAGCCAAATGACTCAAAACAACAGAGAGTTATCTCTGGTAAACAGATGCATGAGGGACAGTTGATTGCGGCCTCTGGCGCTTTCTCCTGTTCACTGGGACCCATGGTTCTGGACGAGGTGGAGGGGTTGGAGGGGGATCCCATCCAGGAGTGGGCGGGACCGAAATGTCTAGTTCCTTGCAGAATGAGTGGAGGTCCTCCGGATATCGTAGGGTGGTGGATCTCCCATCCTTCTTTGCCATGAGGCTGAAAGGAAAACCCCAGTGATAGCGAAAGTCATGTTCCTTCAATGATGTGAGGAGTGGTTGTAGAGAGCGTCTTTGCTGAAGGGTGATCCAGGACAAATCAGGGAGCTGTATGGGGGCACCATCAAAGTCGATGGTGTGCATATTGCGCGCTTTTCTCATTATGTCCTCTTTCAGAGCGTAGTTGTGAACCCTGCAGATTACATCTCGTGGTCTGGGACCCGGCCACCGGGGGCGAAGTGCACGGTGGGCCCTGTCCAGTTTTACTTTTTGGTTTTCCGGACGACCCAATACATTATTGAAAATAGCTTGCAGTGTCACTTGTAGGTCTTCATCCTGAGTCGCTTCTGGGAGTCCACGGACTCTGATATTGTTGCGCCTGCCTCTGTTATCGAGGTCTTCAAGGTGGCATTGAAACTCTCTGAGGGCAGAGGCTTGCGTGGACAGGCGATCGTGTATGTGGGAGATTTCCATTTTAGTATCATATGCTTCTTCCTCTATGGAGGCAACTTTAGCAGAAAGATGGTGAAGGTCAGTACGGAGCATATTAATTTCAGATCTGCATGTGTCACGTACCTCTTGAATAAGCATACGAAAGTCCTGCTTCCTAGGCATGCATCGGACATAGTCTCTCCAAGATTTGCACGTTTCTAGTTCAGGGTCTTGCTCCATTATAGCACGGGGGTACGGATCCCGCATGGTAGTGGAGGGATCAATCAAAGGGGGGTGTCCTCCCTGAGGTGTATGAGGGGGTGCACTGGGATTGAGCTTCATTACCCGATTAGAAGCTTGTAGGCAGTCAGATTGTGAATAAGCCCCCTGTAGCTCTACAGTCTGTGATGGCGGGGGAGACCCTGGGGCTTTACTGGGGTCCCTGTACTGTAGGTATAAGGAGGATGTCCTATCCTTGGAGGCCTGGGGCCTCTGTGGTAATGAGCATGGATCCCAGTCCTGAGCCGAGGTCTCCCACAAAGGTGAGACCTGGCCGGTGCACGCTGATGGCGGGAGCTCCAGAAGGCAGGGGGGGAACGGCTGGGACAGGCTGCCAAGTGTGTTAGCCTTAGGGGAGGCCGCGGAGCCGGCCTGTGTGTAAGTTGAGGGGATCGGTGAGCGATCCAGCAGCAAGTCTCCCTCAGAGGCATACCTGTCGGTTCGTAGTCCCAGGGAGAGCTGCGGAGGAGAGAAGGAGAGGGCCGCTGCGTATGTTGGAGGAGCCTGCGCCATCTTGGCCTTGTGCTGTCCCGTCGGAGCTCCGTGGCCAAAGTACTCCGTGATGAGAGGTGGAGGAGCCGAGGATGATCTTGTGGTGTGTCCTTTAGGCTCTGTGTCCTTAGCTTTTAGAGGTTTGCCCATGATTTTGGTGTTTTTGGCTGCTTTTAGCTGTGTTCAGGCGGACCTGGTCAGGAGCTTCAGGGAAACACGTCCAATTCCGGAAGCCATCCAAGCCACGCCCCCTGATGTGAATATTTTTATGGTGGGAGTTAAAGAGAAAACACACCAAATGATGCTGAGGAGTAGGGACAAGCAGGGACAGCCACAAGACCCTCATCCCCAGATTAATGACAGTGATGAACAGGGGGATGATGAGGAATTGTCAGGATTGGGGCCTTATGCAATCGCCCGGTGCTGGTTGGCAAAATACTCAGAAGCTGATAGGAATTGTCATCTATCAGCAGATGACAAAAAGGGGAAGCCACAACTTGCTGCCAAGTTTGACACCCCATTTAAAACCCTGAATGAATCACAGAAAAACTCTTCCTGTGAAACACTGAAACAAAAGGAAAGAGATAGCGCAGCAAGCCAGGGGAAGGGAATTCTGGAACCAAGGGAGAAAAGTCTCTCCAGTTCCAGAGACCATATACCATCAAAAGGGATACTTTCTTCCCCTCTGACGGAAGAACCTCCCAAATATAGTAATCCTCCATTTACTG
Organism: Lithobates clamitans; assembly: GCA_037952925.1. NCBI lineage: Eukaryota > Metazoa > Chordata > Amphibia > Anura > Ranidae > Lithobates > Lithobates clamitans. The sequence continues at coordinate 4,539,711 of JBBGZY010000400.1, read as the reverse complement.
GCTGCGAGCCAGCATTCTCCCCTAGATGGCAGTTAACAAGCAATTCCACTGCTGTAAGCAATACTAGCAGTTCTGCTATGGAGTACACTGCCTATGTACCTTTACATCCCCACATAACTAGCACCCCACAGCAAGGACCTGTGTGGTGTCACGCTAATGTGGAAAGGATATCACCCATGTGGGCACACCTGTGTACCATGGGACTGTTATTGCCACCCTTCAGGGCACTTTGCAGTTGGATAAAGTGCCCCCACCTGGCAGCAACAACCTTCCCCAGTCTTATTGGGATTCTGTGACAGAATCCCAAAAGACCAATCAACAACTGATATCTTTTTCAGATGACATATCTGTCTATCCTGTAAGAGAACATGTGGTTTATGATAACAGTAGGAGATCCACTGGAAAGATGACACATCACGTGCCGTGGACTCCCTCTGAGATAAGGGTATTCCTGAGTGTTATCCCCCATTCAAGGACAGATCCCATTAAATTTGCCAAAGAGCTGCTGGAAATCCTGGCAAGCTACAATGCAAACTGGGGTGATATGCTTCAAATAATGAAAAGGGTTTCAAAAGGGAAACTGGTTTGCTTCAACTGCCACAAACCCGGACACTTCAAGAGGGAGTGTAGAGCTCCAAGACAAAGTAGGCCACCACGACATGAGAGGGAATCTGAAAGAGACCTCAAGTGATGGGGAAAGCTCCCGGTGTTACCTGTAATCTTGACAAATGAGCAAGGCAGTGCTTATGTACAAATGTAATTAAATAATCAGACCCTAAATCTATTGGTAGACTGTGAGGCAGCTCACACCATTTTAAAATCCAGTGAGGTGAATCTTCCCATTTAAAATACCGTGAGAAGTTGGGCTAGGTGGAATATCATATCCCCTATTGGAAACCACTCCCACAAAAGTTCAATTTGGACCCTTTAAAACTGAAGCCTCCCTGCTCTTGAGCAATTCAGTCCCTTGCAATTTGCTGGGAAAAGATTTGCTCTCCCAAATGAGAGCACAAATACAATTTACTGAGGATGGAGTGGAAGTAAACATCCTTTCTGATCCTGACCAACACCAAATCGTAGAAACCTGCTATAGCATCATTGCCTTATGTAAATTGGAACTGGACACAAGTTTTGCAGAGAGCTTGCCCAGTGATTTATTTGAATATATGTTGTGTCGTCTAACTCTGAGGTCTGTTGTCTCAACTGCTGGGAACCCACCCAAATGACCCTCCCACCCTTCTTTCTGACCAGGTCGATGAGAGTGTAAAGTTAACTGTATTGACATGCAGATTACCTGAGCCAAGATAAATATCTGTAATAGTGAATTGAAATGTGTATTTACTAAAATGTGTTTGTTTTCCAGAGAGACAGTTCTGCGAGAGGTTCTTTGTGGTGAGTAGGGATGAGCTTCGTGTTCGAGTCGAACCCATGTTCGACTCGAACATTGTCTGTTCGCCCGTTCGCCGAATTGTGAACGATATGGGCCGTTCGCGCCAAATTCGTGTGGCGCGTCACGGCCCATAATTCACTGCGGCATCGTAGTGCATTGCTGGCTGATGATTGGCCAAGCATGCACTATGACCCGCATGCTTGGCCAATCACAGCGTCGTCTGAACAGAGAGCCATAATTGGTCAAAGCCAAGGAGGCTTTGGCCAATTATGGCTCAGGGGATTTAGTACACGCCCCACACTATATAAGGCTGCCTGCACGGCGGCCCTGTGTAGTGTGTGTACCGGCATTCATTGAGAGAGAGAGAGAGACAGACAGTGACATTTGATTTGGGTTAGATAGATTAGGCAGAACAGTCAGTCAGTTTAGCTGCACTTACAGTGTATTGTGTATATATATGCATCCCAGGTGTTGCATATGTATATATATACACTGTATTCAGTTTAGCTAGATCCATTCCTGTTATCTTCCTACTGACAGGCAGGCTTGTCTTGTTACAGTATTTACAGCTACCTGAAGAAAATTACTGGTGTTCTTTTGATCCTATTAGTACCACAGTCAGGCAGCTAGACTATTTACAGTTAGTGCAGTGCGTCCTGCTCACAGTGTTCAGCTAGATCCGTTCCTGTTATCTTCCTACTGACAGGCAGGCTTGTCTTGTTACAGTATATACAGCTACCTGAAGAAAATGACTGGTGTTCTTTTGATCCTATTAGTACCACAGTCAGGCAGCTAGACTATTTACAGTTAGTGCAGTGCGTCCTGCTCACAGTGTTCAGCTAGATCCATTCCTGTTATCTTCTTACTGACAGGCAGGCTTGTCTTGTTACAGTATATACAGCTACCTGAAGAAAATTACTGGTGTTCTTTTGATCCTATTAGTACCACAGTCAGGCAGCTAGACTATTTACAGTTAGTGCACTGCGTCCTGCTGACAGTGTTCAGCTAAACCTACCAGTTAGTGGGGTGCGTCCTGCTCACAGTGTTCAGCTAAACCTACAAGTTAGTGTGGTGCGTCCACCTCACAGTGTTCAGCTAAACCTACAAGTTAGTGCGGTGCGTCCTGCTCACAGTGTTCAGCTAAAACTACAAGTTAGTGAGGTGCGTCGTGCTCACAGTGTTCAGCTAAACCTACAAGTTAGTGGGGTGCGTCCTGCTCACAGTGTTCAGCTAAACCTACAATTTGGTGTAGTGAGACCTCTGCACAGTGTTCATCTAAAGCTACAAGTTAGTGCAGTGTGTCCTGCTCACAGTGTTCAGCTAGATCCGTTCCTGTTATCTTCTTACTGACAGGCAGGCTTGTCTTGTTACAGTATTTACAGCTACCTGAATAAAATTGCTGGTGTTCTTTTGATCCTATTAGTACCACAGTCAGACAACTAGACTACTTACAGTTAGTGCAGTGCGTCCTGCTCACAGTGTTCAGCTAAACCTACAAGTTGGTGTAGTGAGACCTCTGCACAGTGTTCATCTAAAGCTACAAGTTAGTGCAGTGTGTCCTGCTCACAGTGTTCAGCTAGATCCGTTCCTGTTATCTTCTTACTGACAGGCAGGCTTGTCTTGTTACAGTATTTACAGCTACCTGAATAAAATTGCTGATGTTCTTTTGATCCTATTAGTACCACAGTCAGGCAACTAGACTATTTACAGTTAGTGCAGTGCATCCTGCTCACAGTGTTCAGCTAAACCTACAAGTTGGTGTAGTGAGACCTCTGCACAGTGTTCATCTAAAGCTACAAGTTAGTGCAGTGCGTCCTGCTCACAGTGTTCAGCTAAAACTACAAGTTAGTGCTGTGCGTCCTGCTCACAGTGTTCAGCTAAACCTACAAGTTGGTGTAGTGAGACCTCTGCACAGTGTTCATCTCAAGCTACAAGTTAGTGCAGTGCGTCCTGCTCACAGTGTTCAGCTAAAACTACAAGTTAGTGCTGTACGTCCTGCTCACAGTGTTCAGCTAAAACTACAAGTTAGTGCTGTGCGTCCTGCTCACAGTGTTCAGCTAAACCTACAAGTTGGTGTAGTGAGACTTCTGCACAGTGTTCATCTCAAGCTACAAGTTAGTGCAGTGCGTCCTGCTCACAGTGTTCAGCTAAACCTACAAGTTAGTGCCGTGCGTCCTGCTCACAGTGTTCAGCTAAAACTACAAGTTAGTGCTGTGCGTCCTGCTCACAGTGTTCAGCTAAACCTACAAGTTGGTGTAGTGAGACCTCTGCACAGTGTTCATCTCAAGCTTCAAGTTAGTGCAGTGCGTCCTGCTCACAGTGTTCAGCTAAAACTACAAGTTAGTGCTGTGCGTCCTGCTCACAGTGTTCAGCTAAAACTACAAGTTAGTGCTGTGCGTCCTGCTCACAGTGTTCAGCTAAACCTACAAGTTGGTGTAGTGAGACCTCTGCACAGTGTTCATCTAAAGCTACAAGTTAGTGCAGTGCGTCCTGCTCACAATGTTCAGCTAAAACTACAATTTAGTGTGGTGCGTCCACCTCACAGTGTTCAGCTAAACCTACAAGTTAGTTTTTTGCGAGCTCTGCACAGTGTTCAGCTAAAGCTACCTGTAGAAGGTTGGTGGTGTTCTCATACTACAGGCAGGCAGTTGATTTTGCTAGCTGCAGTATCAGTACATATATATATATATATATATATATATATATATATATATATATATATATATATATATATCCCAGCTTAGTGCAGCTACAGGCCATTAGTATGTCTGGAAGGCCAAGAAGGAGAGGCAGACAGTCACAAGCCAATAAGAGAGGGCAAGCAGGCTCTGTGTCTAGTGCTGGTAATGGAGATGGTGCATCCTCATCAGCACGTGGCTGTGGGACACGCTTGGCCTTTTTTTCCGCAGCTGGTCGTGTTGAGCCACAACATGCGGAAGACTTGGTCGAGTGGATGACCAAGCCGTCCTCATCCTCCTCATCCTCTCTCACCCATGCCCAGGGTACTTTGTCTGGCAAAGCAGCGGCCTCTTCCCTCGGCTCAATGTCATCAGTGACTCCTTCCCTAGCCCCACCATGTCCTCCTGAGGAGTCCCTCGAACTGTTTGACCACAGTGTTGGGTACATGCTCCAGGAGGATGCCCAGCGTTTGGAAGGCTCTGATGATGATACTGAGCTCGATGAAGGCAGTAACATGAGCACGGACAGAGGGGGTGCCCAAGAAGGACAGCAATCTGGCAGTCATGCTCCCCCTGCTGCAGCATACTGCCAGGTTTGCTCCAGTGATGAGGAGGGAGGGGATGATGAGGTCACTGACTCAACGTGGGTGCCTGATAGAAGAGAGGAAGAGGAGGAGGAGGCTGCACATCACCAACGAGGCAGGAAGGCCAGGGGCCAGCCTAAGGGCAGCACATTGAATGCATCACACCCCAAAGCTCCACATGTGCAGGGCACTGCAGTCTCTGCGTGTTATTCAAAAAGTTCTTTGGTGTGGGCCTTTTTTGAGATGAGTGCATCAGATCGCACCGCTGCTATTTGCAACATATGTCTCAAGCGTATCTCGCGTGGCCAAAACATCTCCTGCTTGGGTACCACATGCTTGACCAGACATATGTTGACCTGCCATGCAGTTCGTTGGCAAGCGTATCTAAAAGACCCACACCAAAGAACAAAGAGGACCTCTCCTTGCTCCTCATCAGCTGAGATCTCCAACCCCACTATACCTTCAGTCCTCTCTGAGACCTGCACTGAGAGGAATGAAGGTGTAGAATTAGGTGTGTCACAGCCAAGTACTTGTGGGCAATCTGATTTTGGTACACCGACGTCAGATTGTACCAGGCAAATTTCCCTGCCCCAGCTGCTGCACCGCCGAAAGAAGTTTGCTCCCAGCCATCCACATGCCCAGCGGTTGAATGCTAGCTCGGCAAAATTGCTAGCACTTCAACTGCTGCCTTTTCAGTTGGTAGACTCTGCCCCCTTCCGTGAGTTTTTGGAATGTGCGGTTCCTCAGTGGCAGGTACCCAAACGCCACTTTTTCTCACGGAAGGCGATTCCGGCTCTCTACCGGCATGTGGAAGGCAATGTCCATGCCTCGCTGGACAGGGCGGTGAGCGGTAAGGTGCATATTACGGCTGACTCATGGTCCAGCAGGCATGGACAGGGACGTTACCTAAGTTTCACGGCACATTGGGTGACTCTGCTGGCAGCTGGGAAGGATGCAGGACAAGGTGCAGTAGTGTTGGAGGTTGTTCCGCCACCATGCCTCCAAAATGCTAATGATTGTGACACACCTCTCTCCTCCACCCCCTCCTCTTCTTCTTCCTCCATGGCCTCTTCCTGTGCTTTGTCCTCGGAACCAGCGGTGCTCCGTAGCTGTTCAAGGGGCTACGCAAGTACGCAGGCCAAAAGATGCCATGCGGTGCTTGAGCTGGTGTGCTTGGGGGACAGGAGCCACACTGGGGCAGAGGTTCTGTCAGCTCTGCAGGGGCAGGTTCAGTGGTGGTTGACGCCACGCCAACTTAAGGCAGGAATGGTGGTTTGCGACAATGGCACCAACCTCCTCTCTGCCCTCCGACAGGGACAAATGACCCATGTGCCCTGTTTGGCTCACGTCCTTAACTTGGTGGTGCAGCGGTTCTTGGGCAGGTACCCGGGCTTACAGGATGTCCTGAGGCAGGCCAGGAAAGTCTGTGTGCATTTCCGCCGGTCATATAATGCCAGTGTTCGGCTGACGGACCTCCAAAAGGAGTTTAACCTGCCCAAGAACCGCCTAATCTGTGACATGCACACCAGGTGGAACTGCACATTTAGCAGAGGGCCATCAATGAGTACCTGTGCGACTATGGCACCAGGACAGGGTCAGGGGAGCTTGTTTTTTTTCCCCACGCCAGTGGGCCATCATCAGGGATGCATGCACTGTCTTCAAATCAAATTGGAAAAATTCTGTGAGCCACAATGATCTTATGCCTTGCTTGTGCTACCTCCAGCTGCATGCGCTAATCACGCTTCATATAACGTGCATGGGATAAATTTACAAGTTATGCGCTGCGCTTGGGTGACCCCAAAAACAAAATTAATAATAACCAACTTTGTGCTTACTAGTGCGATAATATTAAATACAAAAAATATGAATGTAGAATAAATAAACAAGGTGTGAAAAAAACAGGTGCTTGTTACACCATAAATAAGTGCTTATTAGTGCTTTTTACACCATACATAGTGTCTTAATCAACATAAAAAGTGTGCTTAGTGCTCAATACACAGTAACCTACTTTTCTTAAATGAAAAAAAAAAGTTCTCTATGGCACAATGTCCAGCAGTGATAATAAAACAATGTGTGCAGGTGGTGTTCAGCTGTGACAACAATCCAACATCATGCCGAAGATATCCTGAGTGCTGCAAAACATGCTCCTGTGCTCCTTCGTGACCCCCTTAAGCTAATGTGCTCACCTCAGAGCGTGTGACTCAGCTTCTACCCTGAGTCCAAAATTGCTTTGGAGCCACCCCTGGGCTCAGTCTCAGTGTCTGCTCCACTCCTCCAGCTGGAAACAATGTGGCTCCATACATAGAATGAAAAGGAAACTATATAGTGTAAAATAGTCAAAATGCTTTTATTAAAAGAAAACGCTCCCCACACCGGGGGAACTCACATGGCACTGGTGCGTCAGTGCACCATACTATAACGGCTTTCTATGCAAAATCAGTGGAAGTTTGGTGCGGTATGCTGTGCTGAGACAGCGCTGGTGTAAAGTCTGTGTCAGTCTCTCCGTCCTGGCCCCATCCCCCTGATGATGACACGTGATCCCTGTGTCGAAGACGCATAGGGGAGGGGCCAGGACGGAGAGACTGACACAGACTTTACATCAGCGCTGTCTCAGCACAGCATACCACACCAAACTTCCACTGACTTTGCATAGAAAGCCGTTATAGTATGGTGCACTGACGCACCAGTGCCATGTGAGTACCCCGGTGTGGGGAGCGTTTTCTTTTAATAAAAGCATTTTGACTATATTACACTATATAGTTTCCTTTTCATTCTATGTATGGAGCCACATTGTTTCCAGCTGGAGGAGTGGAGCAGACACTGAGACTGAGCCCAGGGGTGGCTCCAAAGCAATTTTGGACTCAGGGTAGAAGCTGAGTCACACGCTCTGAGGTGAGCACATTAGCTTAAGGGGGTCACGAAGGAGCACAGGAGCATGTTTTGCAGCACTCAGGATATCTTCGGCATGATGTTGGATTGTTGTCACAGCTGAACACCACCTGCACACATTGTTTTATTATCACTGCTGGACATTGTGCCATAGAGAACTTTTTTTTTTTTTTTTCATTTAAGAAAAGTAGGTTACTGTGTATTGAGCACTAAGCACACTTTTAATGTTGATTAAGACACTATATATGGTTTAAAAAGCACTAATAAGCACTAATTTATGGTGTAACAAGCACTTGTTTTTTCACACCTTGTTTATTTATTCTACATTCATATTTTTTGTATTTAATATTATCGCACTAGTAAGCACAAAGTTGGTTATTATTAATTTTGTTTTTGGGGTCACCCAAGCGCAGCGCATAACTTGTAAATTTATTGCATGCACTGTCCTGTCACCATTTGAGGAGGCCACGAGGATGGTGAGCAGTGACAGTGCATGCATCAGTGACACTGTCCCCCTTGTCCACCTGTTGGAGCACACGCTGCATGGAATAATGGACAGGGCACTTGAGGCAAAACAGAGGCAGGAAGAGGAGGACTTCCTTAGCTCTCAAGGCCCTCTTTATCCAGACAGTGTTCCTGCGTGCCCACCGATCACACAGGAAGAGGACGAGGAGGAGGAGGAGGAGGAGGAAGATTGCATCAGCAGCAGTCTTTAAGGGATCAGTCCCAAGAAACACATGGACTTGTACGTGGCTGGGAGGAGGTGGCTGCGGACCATGTCGTCCTTAGTGACCCAGAGGACTCTGAACCGAATGCCTCAGCAAACCTACGCTGCATGGCCTCCCTGATCCTGCAAAGCCTGCGTAAGGATCCTCGTATTCGTGGTATCAAGGAAAAGGAACAATACTGGCTGGCAACCCTCCTTGATCCACGTTACAAGGGTAAGGTTGCGGACCTTATCTTGCCATCGCAGAGGGAGCAGAGGAGGAAACATCTTTGGGAGGCCTTGCAGAAAGGTCTGTGCAACGCGTTCCCAGAGACTGGGAGGTTACAAACTCCTGTTTCTGGACAACGTGTTGCTGAGGCTTCGGTCAGTCAAAGAAGGAGCGGTGGAGAAGGTGGCCATCTGACCGATGCTTTCAGACAATTTTTTGGTCCGCAGCCCCAAGGTATGATCGGTTCCAGCAACCACCGCCAGCGTCTGTTTTACATGGTGCAGGAATACCTAGGGGCAAGATCAGACTTGGACACCTTTCCCACCGAAAATCCTCTGGGTTACTGGGTCTTGAGGATGGATCACTGGCCAGAGCTTGCACAGTATGCAATTGAGCTACTGGCCTGTCCTGCATGCAGCCTTCTTTCGGAACGCACATTCAGTGCTGTTGGAGGCGTGGTAACCGATCACAGGGTGCGTCTGTCCACCGACTCGGTCGATCGACTGACCTTCATAAAAATGAATCAGTCTTGGATCACCACCAGCTACCAAGCACCTGATGCTGATGTAACCAAATAATTTTTTTTGAAATCTCAGATCCCTTCAAAGACTGCCTATGCTAATGCTGAGTGACTATCCCTGAGTAATTATCCTCTTCCTCCTCAATCATCACGCTGATAGCTTGTAAGAACATTTTTGGTTCTGGGCGCCACCACCAGTGCCTAAGGCCCAATTTTTCTGCCCCTGTTTAACAGGGGTGTGTAATTACATTTTTTGATGCAATACTTTGCAGCAGGGCTCGTTCCTGCGTTCCAACTAGAGTGTCTGTGAGGGGTTGCAGTGTTGTGGCACCAGCGCCACCACCACCACCACCACCACCACCACCAAAGGCCCAATTTTTCTGCCCCTGTTCAACAGGGGCATGTAATTACAATTCTTGATCTAATATTTCACAGCAGGGCCCATTTCTGCGCCCACCAAGAGCGAGTGAGGACTTACAGTGTTGTGGCACCAGCACCACCACCACCACCACCAAAGGCCCAGTTTTTCTGCCCCTGTTCAACAGGGGCATGTAATTACAATTCTTGATCTAATATTTCACAGCAGGGCCCTGTGAGGGCTTACAGTGTTGTGGCCACAACAACACCTAAGGCCCAAATTTCTGCTGAGTATATAGGGCAGGCCCCTACTTTCAAACATCTAACTTACAAACGACTCCTACTTGCAAACGGAAGGAGACAACAGGAAGTGAGATGAAATCTACCCCTAGGAAGGGAAATTCTCTCCTGTAAGAGTTAATATGGGAAAAACATTTCTCCTTTCCACTGATGCTTTCCAATCCTTGTTCCACAAAAAAACCCAAATTCTCAAAAAGCATTTGTCATTGGGACAAAAAGTGAGGTGAAATCTTCTAAAGAGGAGGAAAGACAGCAAAACAAATGTCACAGGGGTGATAACCCTTCCCTATGTTTTCCAAAAAGCTTAAAAAAGATTTTTTGGCTGGAGCTAAACACGTTAAAAATGACAAACAGATTCTACTTAACAACAAACCTACAGTCCCTGTCTTGTTTGCACCGCCTGTATACTGCTGTTCAGAGTATATAGGGCCTGGTGGCCCCACACCTTTCCTTATTTTAATTTGGGTGCGGGGTTCCCTTTACTATCCATACAAGACCCAAAGGGCCTGGTAATGGACTGGGGGGTACCCATGCCGTTTGTCTCACTGATTTTCATCCATATTGCCAGGACCGGACATTACATTAAACCCGCAAGCAGTTTTAAATGAGATTTTTTTCCTTTAAAAATGACATTTGGTGCAGGGACTGTTCTAAACACGGGAAACACGCGCCACTTTACAGGCATAATATAGACACCCCCCAGGTACGATATTTAAAGGAATATTTCACTTTTTTTTTTACATTAAGCATCATTAAAATCACTGTTCCCGAAAAAACGTCAGTTTTTAAAAGTTTTTTTTGCATTGATACATGTCCCCTGGGGTAGGACCCGGGTCCCCAAACCCTTTTTAGGACAATACCATGCAAATTAGCCTTTAAAATGAGCACTTTTGATTTCGAACGTTCGAGTCCCATAGACGTCAATGGGGTTCTAACGTTCGTGCGAACTTTCGGTCCGTTCGCAGGTTCTGGTGCGAACCGAACTGGGGGGTGTTCGGCTCATCCCTAGTGGTGAGGCATTATGATTTGTTGATAAATGGTACCGCTAACAGGTTTATTATGAGTTGCTAATTTTTTTCTCACCATGGCGAATACAATTTTTTGGGGAAATTAATGGTATATCATAAAACAAATATCCACGTGGACGAGTAATTAAAGTTGAGCTCAACAATTTTTGGTATTTTAAAAAAGTGCACTGTTCCAAAACAAATAAGAAAGACTTTCTTTATGGAATGTAATGTAATGTATGTTTGTGTTTTGTTTCTGTCTTGTTACAGGTATATGACTATTGTTTTTTTACGTTTCTAGGTAAAAAATTAAATGTTTATTACTAAATTTTATTGGTGTTTTCTCCCTCAGATTTTATAATTGGGTTTCATGGCTTTTTCAAAACAAAAGGAAATCACAGCCTCCATAGACAACTTTATAAAAAATTGTTTTTCTTTTTCCTGGTTTGTCGGGTTCACATGTGAATGTTTTAGGTTTTCAGCACCAGTATGTAGTTGGTGCTTCTATTTGTCAGTCCATTCGGCTGTGTTTTGGACTACCTAGTGTGTGTTGTATGTTCTGATCTGACATGTATGAAGCTCTGGTGTGAACAAGTTTTTTTGCTCCACTGATTAGCATAACCAACTAACTGAAGTCTGCATTTCCAGTTCTCACTTATTTTTTTTTAATGAAAAGTAAGTAATACTGCAGGGGATAATTGTCACTCTAACACATATATTAGGCTAGGAAGTGTTATAAATCTGTCAGTGTTATTGCATTTAGTGGTAAGTGTTTTGGTATTATCCAGAGTTTGAATTGGATCTGTCATAGATCTGTTACATATCTGTTTCCTATTCCCAAAGATCAGTGGCTATGCTGATACTTGTAGTTTCATGGCTTTAAAGGATAAAGGTCTGATGTTACTTTTGTGTAGACATGTGTTTCAGACTGACTAACCCCCCTGCTGTTATGATAATTATTTACACGCCCAGCCATGCCTGGCTGTTCAAGCTCTACTCATTGCCTCAGGCTAAGGTATGTTAATATCCATAGCAGTCCATCTGTGTGTCCCCAATTGTATTTCAAGCCTGCTTCCTGCCCAGTGTCACCATGCAACTCTATTTACGCCTAGAGTTTTTTGTTTGTCTGCCTTTACGTGTCTATTTGTTACCAGTTGTTTAATGTGTCTTTGGCATATATGTCACTAATATCTGTGTGTTTCAAGGCACACCGGTTGGCTCAAATTGTACCCCCTACTGTTCAGTGATCCCTGCGCCTCAGTGCTGCAAGGGGTTTTTCTTTGCCTGTTGGCCAGTTGTGCAGTAGTTCTTTGAGTTGGGTACACATTATGCAATTTTTGTTGTTCAGTTTTCTTTAGATTTACCTTCAGATTTGTAATACGAGGGCCTGCCTAAATGCATACAAGTTGAGATTGTATAGGTCTGGCCTTGTATTGTATGGCTTTGGGTGAGTCTGGAAAAGAGTTGTGCAGGAACATTGTGTGGGGTGTTACCAGCTCTTGGCTGTTTCAAGGACCCTTATTTTTGTTATATGTGTGAGCATGCTGTATTCTCCTCAGTTAATACCCATAGGTGTCCTTCCTGTCCTAGACTCCTTGTGTACCTTAACTAGTTCTCTGTGTCCTGCATGCCAAGAAGACCAGCACTCCAGTGCTACACTATGCCCCTGTCATTCATGTGAGTCTTGTCTGAAGAGTGTAGGTAGTTTATTTATTTTTTTTTTGATAAAATTTTTATTTTGAAAGAAAACAAGTACAGAAAACTCAAACATTACGGAAACTCATACAGGTGTTGTCATTGCAATATTACAGTGCATGCATTAATATCAACATTCAATAGTGGCCTTTCCTCGCTGTCGCCTGGTCTGGTAGAGTCTGTGTAGAAATATAACTTGCTCTGCCATACCTGGCCTAGTAATATTACCTGTGTAGTGTTGACCTATCTTCTGGGTTACGTGGTTATTGTCTGGAGGGGTTGGTTATTCTAAGTGGTTAAGGGAGTTGCATTTGAGCTTGGTTAATGGAGTTTGTGGATGTAAGTGAGGGCCGGTACGTTGTGTCTCCGACCTGGTCATGGAACTGGATGCGTTTGCCAGAAGAGTAGGTACGGTGGAAAGTGTTTAAGGAGATAATCTGTAATAGGTCTGGTTGGTATTTTCTTTGTGGGGGTAAGGGGGAGGAGGAGGAGGGGGTAACTTGGGGGGATGGGAGAGGAACGAAAGAAAGAGGGGAAGAAGAAAGAAAGAGAAAGAAAAAAAAAAAAAAAAAAGGGGGGGGGGAAGGGGGGGAGGGGGGGGGGAAAGAGGTTTCCATCTCTGACTCCTCTTCCCGATTTATTTGAATGAGTGGGGGTTTCCTGTCTCTTTTTACCATGAGAGTTTGATTTGGAGTGTCTGGAAGTAATCCTGGGTGGGTGTTGTGATTGTTACATCTTGATATGCTGTTAATTTAGGTTGGTTTGGGTGTTCTCTATTGCTTTATGAAGGGGGTTCGAATGTTCTGAGGTATGCGGGTGTGGTTTGGAAATGTATCCAACATGCCCATTTTGTACTGAATTTCGAGGGTGTGTCTCGTGATATGTGAATTAACTCTTCCATCTCAGAGGTTTTACGTATTCTGTGAAACCACTCTTTGACTGTGGGTGTGTGGGTAGAGCCCCAATGTATGGGGATACATTGCCGAGCCGCATTGATCATGTGCATTGTCAGGGACTTATGGTATGTCCTGTGTGGTTGTGGGGAGTGGTGAAGCAGGAACTGGGCTGGAGTTAGGGATAGTTCATAAGTGGTTACTTGAGAGGTGATTCTACATACTTCTTTCCAAAAGGTTTGTATTAGAGGGCATGACCACCATATGTGTAGGAGTGTTCCTTTATCTTTGTGGCATCTCCAGCATCTATCTGGTGTGGAGGGGTAGAGTCTATTTAGCAGTGCGGGTGTGCGGTACCATCGGGATTGAATCTTGTATCCGTTTTCTTGTGTGCTGACGTTCAAGGAACCCTTATGGTTGTTTAGAAAGATATATTCCCATTGTTCGTCAGTAAGTGAAAGGGATAGGTCTTCTTCCCAACGTGTACAAGCTTTGCTTGTATTGGGGTGTCTGTTTTCAAAAAGAAGGTTGTGTGTGTGAGCTATGAGGTGTCGTTGGGGTCTTTTTTGGGAGCAAAGTTTTTCAAAAGATGTTAGTTGTCTTGAGCACTGTCGGTCCTTGTCTATGGATTTGAGGAAATGGGCGATCAATAGGTATGTCCAGGGTGGGATGGGGGGCCCGTTCATTTGGACGGCTAGGTTTGAGGGCGATATGAGTTTTCCTGCGTTGTAGAAATGGTGTGTCCGGGTTTGGTCTTGTGACCAGTTGTCTGAGAGGAAATGGTGGGACATTCCAGGAGGGAAGTCAGGATTTAATTTGACTGAAGTTAGTGGTCCTGGTATGGAGGATATATTTGTGCGGGTGCATAGTTTTTGGAAGCACGAGAGTGTTGGTCCTATGAGTGGGTGTTGCCGGATTGTCAGCGGAATGTGTTTAGGGGTCATCCAGGGAAGAGATGCTAGGGGGAAGGAGGTGAGGGATTCCTCAAGGGGGACCCACTCTTTGTAAGGTGAATGAATGTTCCAGTCAACTATTCTGGACAGGTGTGTGGCTGAGAAGTAGTTTCGGATGTCTGGGAGGCCAATTCCCCCTAATCTTTTTGGTCGGGTGAGTTGCTGGAAGCTAATTCTGGGTTTCCGTTCCCCCCATAGGAATCTGGAGCACATACTTTTGTGTGCCTTAAAAAAGGTTTGTGGGACATGAATCGGTAGTGTTTGCAATACATACAGTATTCTTGGTAGAGCATTCATTTTTAGGATTGCTGCTCTGCCAAACCATGAGAAAATAGGTTTGTTCCAGTTTTTAAGGTCTTTATTAAGTGTATTTAGCAGAGGTAAATAATTTGTTGCGTAAAGATTGGATAAATTGGAAGGGATTTGGATGCCTAAGTATGTAATTGAATCATTTTTCCAATGAAATGGGAAGTTGACCATGCATTGTTTTTTGATTTCTTGTGGGAGTGATATGTTAAGGGCATATGATTTGGAAAAGTTAATTTTAAGATTGGATAAGGATTGGAAATGTTGAAATTCAGACAGGAGGTTAGGTATGGTAGTTAGGGGTTCTGTAAGGAACAATAATATATCGTCCGCAAAGGCGGCGTATTTGTATTCCTTGTGGGGAGTTTGGATTCCTTTAATGTCCTGATTTAATCTTATTTTCCGTAAGAAGGGTTCCAAGGTGAGAATGAAAAGGATGGGGGAAAGGGGGCATCCCTGTCTGGTACCATTGCGAATGGAGAAGGCGTTTGACAGAGTGCCGTTAACCCTGACTTTGGCCGTTGGGTTGGAGTACAAGGATAAGATAAAGCTTAGCATGCGCGGTCCCAAGCCTATGGCCTTAAGTACTGCTTCCATGTAATCCCAAGCCACTCTGTCAAACGCCTTCTCTGCGTCTAGGGACAGGAAAAAGCCTTTTTTCCCGGTGTGGGTCATCAGATGGTGTATGTTGATGGCCTTTATGGTGTTGTCCCTGGCTTCGCGTCCAGGGACAAAACCCACCTGGTCTGCTGTAATGAGGGAGGGGAGGAGAGGGAGAAGTCTGTTTGCTAAGATCTTTGAGAAAATCTTGATATCGACGTTCAATAAAGAGATTGGCCTGTAACTGCCTGTATTAGTAGGGTCCTTGCCTTCTTTAGGGATGACCGTTATGTGTGCTTCTAAGAGCCCGTGGGAGATTGTCTTTGAGGGGGAAATTGAGTTAAATGCTTTTAGATAGGGGGTCTGAAGTGTCTCTGCGAATAGTTTGTAGTAAGCCGCGGATAGTCTGTCTGGGCCTGGGCTCTTGCCGGGTTTTAATTGTTTTATTGCTTGTGCCCATTCCGCTGGGGTGATTGGTGATTCGAGTGTTTTGGCTATGTCTGTTGGGATTGTCCCTGTACTGAAATCACGTAGGAAGTTTTGTATTTCTTTTTGTCTGCGTTGGGAGGGAGAGGTGTTGTTGTTCGACTTGTTGAGGTTGTATAGAGATGCATAATATTGTTCAAATTCCTGTGCGATATCTACGTTCTTCGTGTGTATATTGCCTGTTGGGGAGTGTATCTGATGTATGGTATTTTTGGCTCTTTTCAAACGGAGGGCCTGAGCTAGTAAATGACCTGGTTTGTTGCCGTGTTCATAAAAGAGCTTCTGGGAGAGGATGAATTTTCTTTTTAAGTTACGGCCCAGTTCTTCTTGTATGTGTGAACGTAGTTCAGTAAGCTCTGCATGTGTGTTTTGAGCCAATGTGCGCTTATGTTTCGCTTCTAGTGTTTTGAGTTTTGTGAATAAGTCTGAGAGCTTGGCTGATTTCTCTTTTCTGATTGCCGCTGCTAGGGATATTAATCTACCTCGTACTACACACTTGTGGGCCTCCCATTGTGTCAGCTGGGATACCTCTGGTGTGTCATTTTCAGCGAAATATTGCATTAAGCATGTACGTATCTCTTCTTCTCTAATTTTGTCTGTCAGGATGGACGTGTCCGGTCTCCATATGTTGGTATGTGCTATTTTGTCTGGGAAGGTAAATGTGGCCGTGATAGGGTGATGGTCTGAGAAGGTCATGGGCTCTATCGTTGCTTTAGTTAGGGTTTGGAGATCCTGTTGCGTGATAAAAAGGTAGTCTAGGCGGGAATACCTTTTGTGTGGGATGGAGAAGAAAGTGAAGTCCTTCTCCTTGGGATTGAGGGTTCGCCAGGTATCATGGAGTGACAGGTCTTGTAAGCTTCTCCTAATTTGTTTGATGGCCTTAAAAGGGATATGTGAGGTACCAGATGAGGTGTCTAGAAGTGGGTCTAGTGGTACGTTCAAATCGCCACCTAGAATCAGTGTTCCTTCCTGAAATGTCATTAGTCGGCGTGCTATGTCTCAGGTGAAGGGGACCTGGGATGTGTTGGGGCTATATATGTTTGCTAGTGTTATTCATTTGTTGTTGAAAGTTCCTTTCAGAAAGAGGAACCTGCCTTGATCGTCTACAAGAGGGTCTGAGATTTGGATAGGTGTGTCTTTGGAAAGAAGTATGGAAACCCCTTTGGATTTAGTGGTGGGGGAGGTTGCGTGGAAGCCGTGGGTGAAGAAATGATTTGTCAATTTGGGAACCGATTTTGTACTAAAGTGGGTTTCCTGTAAGAAAACAACATCTGCTTTCATGGATCGCATGCTGTTTAGTGTTTGTGTGTGTTCAAGCCTTTTACGTTCAGAGATATGAGTTTCAGTTTAGAGTTAAGGGTTCTCGTGTTTGGCGTGTCCATGGTAGTAGTAAATACGCGATGGGATGTGATAAAGATACTTTGGGAAAGAGGAGTCAGAGAGGAAATGGAAGGGTCGGGGGGGACCGAGGTAGGGAGAGTAGAGGAGGGGAGAGAAAAAAAAAAAAAAGAAAAAGGAAAAAGGGGGAGAGAAAGGAGGAGGAGGGGGTAAGGAAGGGAGTGTGGGTTCAGGGAAGTTTGGATAGGAAAAGAGGAGTGGGTAAAGGGGGTGACGATCAGGGGATAATACCGGTTAGAAAGTTGAACCTGTCAACTCTCTATGTTGGGGGGTGGGCGACCGGGATGGTCAACGATAACTGCCAGAGTCTGTTGTGTGGGGGTGGTAGATAAGGTAGTACAAGAGGTGTGCGCTCTGTGTTCCTATGAGGCCAAGGATTTATGCGTCCGGCATGTTGTAAGTGGTGTCTCTGGTTTATGGGGTGAGGGATATGTCCTCATCCTCTTCTGAAACCGATCCACTACATTAGTAAGTAGTGTTAGTGATGGGGTGAGTGTGTGTTGTCAGTATTGGGTGGTGGGGTGGTGTGAGGTATATTCTAGAGATACTGTCGTCTGGATAGAAGACATGTCTTGGATATAATGACGATAGAGTACTACAGCTGAGATATGTTTGGAGGGAATCTCGTTTGTAGTTGGAGTAGGAACGATTCCCAGTGAAGGGTTTAATCAGGTGGGTAATGTAAAGAGTACCCTTGGTGTGTCAGGTTTGTTTAGTACCTTTTTTTAAAAACGTAGTGTGGAACATCTAGTAGCCTTTTCCTTTACATGACACTTAATAAGAAGAGAACCAAATAAGAACAACAAACATGGAAAACAATAACTGTAATACCTGCTGTGAGTAAAAGTGGGGTTTCGGGGTCCGAGATGGAGGCGTCCAGCCATCAGATCGACAAGCCAAGTCTCACGGGTTGATCAAGACGAGGAGGAGAGGGGGATCTTATAGGTGAGATATCATTTTGGGTATAATATATATGACCCTTGATTTTTCCTATCATATGTTTTGCGAGGATTGTGAGAATTTCACCTGGACACCCCCATCTCGGACTATCCGAAATAAGATAAGGGTGGGCATGAGGTTCTTTAGTGGGACCTCTCAGTCCGTGCGCTGCAAGATAAACATATAATTCTGTTACTCGAACTACTTGTAATATGAAACAGTTTAGTACCACTCACACTCAGAGAGAGAAATGAATGAAAGAGAAGGAGAGGGGTAATGGAGGTAGGTTAGTAAGGGCGGTAGAAGAGAGACATTACAAGAGTAATAGGGGAGGTGGGTTGAGTTAAGTGTGTAGGGAGGGTGGTTTAGTTGAAAGGAAGGTAAGAGTAAGAGTATACTTGACTGCATGTTCTCAGGTGATGTTGGTTGTCCCAGAAAGCCGTTGTATGATAGTGGAATGCCTGATTTGGCAAACAAAGAGAATGGTGAGGGGGGTATTGCTCATTCCCAAAGGTTGGTCCATATGTCCACTTTTGTTGGCGAGTATTGAGTTCTAAGTCCACATAAGTGTATGGGGGTTTGGTGAGGAATGTGTTTGAGTCCCGGCTGGTCAGGTGAGGGTCCTGGCGTTGAAAGCTGGGGGATTCTCTAGTGTGGAGCGGTCTTGCCGTTGTCATTTTCTGCTTGGAACATCTGGGACATGGCATGTGGTGTAGCATAAGAGGAGAAGGACGCTTATGTGGTAAGATAGAGTTTGCTTCAGTTTCCGCTGGATGTACCGTTGGCGTCTCAGGTGGTGGATGAGGGAAGCTTATCAGGCTGCGGCCTGTTTCAGCTCTGTGGTTTGAGTTCGCTGGTGATCTTCCTCATTTGTGGATACAGGTGGGTGGCAGAGCATTTGGAGGTTGTATCAGGAGTCTTTAGTGCGCTTCCGGGAAGAGTCTTCAAATCTAAATTGAAGTTGGGCTTTGGATTTCACTATAATTGTATTTGTATGTGAGTCTAGTAAAGTTGTTACTGTCCGAGTCAGTATTCTCTCTCCGAGTGGGAGCAGGGCAGGCACCGTGTGTCTTGATTTTGTAGTTATTGAGTTAAGGGTAAGTTTACTTCATGTGGAGCAGGCGATGGGGGCTTCGTTGCTTAAGCATAGTGGTTGCAAAGCATGTGGGTAAATATGAGTATCATAGTAGTGCTTCTCATCACAGTCAGGCATAAAGGGGTGAACTGAACTAAAGAATAATAGGTGTCATGAAGGAGTTGAGGTAAGAGAAATGTACCTGATCAGAGCATTCTTGCTCTGCGGTGAGCCGGAGAGGCTGTCGGGCTTCCGTTTCTGGGGCCTTCTGCAGTTGCCATAGGTGGGTGTAGTGGAGCCGGTTGCTGTGCATGGCGGCGGCGGCGTCTTATGCTGAAGCCTCCTGCTTCGTCTATTCCGTCCATGGATGTTGCTCTGTTGATTGAAGGGAGTCTGAAGTCGCTGTACTAATCAGGTAGATCTACAAGTGGAAGATCTAGAATAGAGCAGAAGTGTTCTAGGTCTTCAGGGACTCTGAGGTTTGCTGTACGTCCCTGGTGTGTTACTGACAGGCAGAATGGAAACTTCCAGCGGTATACGATAGATCTCGCCCGTAGTGTGTCAAGAAGGGGCCTCAGTTCTCTTCTGCGCTGTAGGGTTATGTTGGACAGATCCTGGAAGATTTTAATATTAGAGCCCCTAAAGGATAATTGGTTTCTGCTTCTTGCTTTATATAGAATTTCCTCCTTTAATGGGAAATCTGTCAGGCAGCATATTGCGTCCCTGGGAGGGTCTGTGTCTTTCCCTCTCGGGCGAAGTGCTCTATGTATTCGCTCAAAGGCGATCGGTGTGTCAGGGGGTCTTTCTAGTAGGTCATTGAAGATATTGGTGACTGCCTGTGAGAGGTGGTTGGGCTCTATGGATTCAGGGATCCCTCTTACCCTGAGGTTGCGGCGTCCCCCTCTGTTATCGAGGTCTTTCATGTGTCGGTTGATTTCTCTCAGGTGTATGGCGTGTGACTCGGTTAGTTGTTGTACTTGGCAGAGGGAAGCGTCATGGCGGGCTTGTGTAGTTTCCACTTCTTCCACCCTTAGGGCTATAGCTTGGATGTCGGCTCTTAAGTCCGAGATAGCGGCAGAGAGAGTGTTCTTTATGTCTAATGCGACACTGCGGAGGTCATCGAGGGTCAGTGCAGGGGATGTTCGGTTCTCTGAGCTCTCACTACCGCGCCGCGGGCTTCTGCTGTGCGAGCGTGACTCACGGGGGAAGGCGTCTTGTGATGGCTGCGTCCCGCCTCTAGGCCTTGTCCGGAATATCTCGGGTATTTGGCGGCTTAGCTGTGTGTCTGGTTCCGGAGCGGAGCTGGGTCTTGTCGCCGGTACACTCCTGGATGTGCTCTCCATTTTGTAGTTGCGGTGGGTTCGTGTATTAGCCAGATGCTGAAGTTGCTGGGCCTCGTGAACAGGAGCTCCAGAGCTACACGTCCATCTTGGTACGATGTCAGGCCACGCCCCTAGTTTATTTTGTATGGGTGAAGGATAGCCTTGTCTGATTACCGAATTGATAAAGGAGGGAAAAGTGGTGCAGCCTCTATAAAGAATCAAGTGTACCTGTTGGCAGGCTTTTTTCAATCCGGGTATTCAGACTATTCCAGTACTTAGGATAAAGAGAGGCTTAATGGAGACTGCCTTTGGAGCTAGAGAAGAGGCACTGCGTACCTTAAAACACTATGGAGCCGGAGATACTCAGGACCACATTGGGAGGTCTTGTGCTATATATCAGGGAAGGGGTTAGGAAATCCAACTTGCTCTGTCCAGCATTCAGGACCTCACAGAAGTGACTGACTCTTTCTCAGTGGGACAATTTTCACTTTGCAAGGACAGGCAGGTGAGGGTAGTATCCAGGTTGCCTATGAGTCCTAATAGATTGTCAAAATCTAACTTGCACTGTTCTCATCCCTAATGGCAGAGACGGAACATTGTGCAGATATCACGGTAAATCTGGGTACTATCCTATCGGACTCTACCGTGTTACACCCTGGAGTCCATCTTGTTCTTGTTGCTTTGAGTCCAGACAGCCTCAGATGACTGGTACTGATGAGTGCTGGAGAAAGGAAGGTGTTGTGCTATCAGAAAAGAACAGAATCATGAGACAACAATGCTGGCACAGGAGGGGGTTGTGTCTAATGGATGCCCGAGTAGTGTCCCAGCTGGTCCTAAACAAAGTTGAAAATATTTGAGACCTGAGACCAGGGTACTGATGCTGGTATCACATGTCTAATGATGCACTGTTTTCAGCATCAGGTTAAATTGTACTCAGCAGGGTACATTACCTTGTGGAGTCTATTGTACATCTCCTCTTGCCCTTGGCGTGGATATAGCAGGAACACTGGGTTGTACCCCAATAACCCCTGAAGAAAGGTTTTATAGCAAACCAGACACCCCCTTACACCTACTGAAACTTCCGTTGGGATTCGGGGAAGAGTTAAAAGTTGGGTAGTTGGGCAGTTTGAGCAACAAGATTTAGTGCCAACAGTTTGTGCAGGGCATGAATAGAAGGGTCCTGCTCAAGGCATTTATAATCTAAGGGGAGGAGGGTGGTACAAAAATAATAGCTGCTGGGAATATTCTGATATGGAGCTGGCTTGTAACATTTTAGGTGGAGGCGGGGTAGGCTTCTCAAAATAGAAGAGTTTTTAGGGATCACCTAATGGTGGACAGGGTAGGAGCTGGCTGGACATATTGGGGTGGGGAGTTCCAGAGGTTCTGGAGCAGTCCTGATGTTGAGCATGGAGGAGCAGAGTGGACGATTTGGGTGATATCACAAGATCGAAAGAGGTTAATCCAAATATCTAAAACTAAAGTTTCCTAATGGAAAAAGTTCATTCAGGTACTGTCTTAGGGCCACAGCTTAAGTAAACTCCACCCTGTTGCTGTCCTGATGTGGGTATCTATTAAGAGACCGATGTAGAGTATTGTGCGCATTTAAGAGAGGACCCTAAGACTATATTTTTCTTGTTTTTTTGTTGTTTTAGGGATATGCCTCTTCAATTTGTAATAATAAAGTACAGTCAGGTTTACCTTAATTCTAAAAGTTTTAATCATTTTTTTCTCTCTCTCTCTCGTTGTTAATATCTGTGTACCTGACCTGCAAAAATACTGCTAATTACTAGCATGGGATAGGAGTTGTTTTTTTTTTTAAAGAACTATATTTTTTTTTTTTAGCAGTCAGCAAAAGTTTTTCAGTGCAACTAGGTATTCGTTTTTTTTAATACAGATTAAATGCTCTTTCACGGTCTAAAGAAAAATCTTGGTTGAGCAGCATTAAATCTGTAGTTTTTTGTTTTTGTTTTTTTCATTATTATTTTTACTATTCTTCTTGTTCATTTTCGTTACTCACCTCTCTTTCGTTCCCTTTTCCTTCTTTGATATTATGCTCTCTAAGTTTTTCTTTTGGTTTCTATCATCTATCTCCTCAAGATAATGTAACTAAGACATCAGTCATATAATTTTTGTTTTTGCAAATTAGGAGGCGTGAGCATTCCTGTCCGCCAGTACCATATTTTACACCCAGTGAAACCAAAGTATCCCTCAACATCCAGGTCTTATGTCTTAATGTAATTCTACCTCCCCAAATGTAATTCTACCTCCCCTAGTCTGCTTACTGCTTTAACCTGAGCCCTGTGAGGAGGTGTGGGGAACCCAGGGACCTGGTAATAGCAGGCAGTGTTGACTATCCTTACCATAAAGGGCCATGGATGATACTGTTGCTCTGACTCTGTACCTTTGTTGATCCCACTTTACTCATCCACATTACACTCCTTATAAGTATTTATTCTTAATAGCCGGCATTCCTCCAATAAGGGTACACTGACATTCTTCTTTTTTTTTTTTTTTTTTGTATTCATGCATGAGTGTCCAGAGGCCCGCCCGACCACCACCTGAAGAAGCAACAACAAACAAGTCATTTCTTGGGACAAATATTTCTCTGATTAATGCTCTCTTTGCCCAGCCTGTCAGTTTATGTGGACGGCCATGTCTTGGCAGGTTTACAGTTGTGCCATACCCTTTCCATTTTCAGAAGGTGGATTGAAGAGTGCTCTGTGAGATGTTAAAAGTTTGGGATATTTTTTATAACCTAACCCTGCTTTAAACTTCTCCACAACTTTATCCCTGACCTGTCTGGTGTGTTCCTTGGCCTTCATGATGCTGTTTATTCACTAAGGTTCTCTAACATACCTCTGAGGGCTTCACAGAACAACTGTATTTATACTGAGATTAAATTACACACAGGAGGACTCTATTTACTAATTAGGTGACTTTTGAAGGCAATTGGTTCCGCTAGATTTTAGTTAGGGGTATTAGAGTAAAGGGGCTGAATACAAACGCAAGCCCCACTTTTCACATATTTATAAAGCATTTTAAAAACCATTTATCATTTTCCTCCCACTTCACAATTATGTGCCACTTTGTGTTTGTCTATCACATAAAATCCCAATATAATACATTTACGGTTATTTTTTGGTTGTAACATGAAAAAATGTGGAAAATGTCAAGGGGTATGAATACTTTTTCAAGGCACTGTATTGTGCAGCAATATTGACTTGACTCAAAAAATTAGAAAAAATAATTATTTGCTTACCAGAAATATAACCAGTGTCCTCACCAGTACGCATTTTACCTCTGCGAGACTGACTACCTCAAAAACCTCCTCATTCAGGTGACCCAGTTGACAACCAGGCATTCCCACTTTGGCTGAACCAGAGAACAATGTATTTTACGCATGCTTTATGAATTTACATATAAGGCATTTTTTCTTTTTGCACTGGAAGGTGCCTATTAGGTTACCAAACAGATTACCTCTACTGATGCATGGTTTAGTATATGGGGTAATATTACTAGGAGCTATCTTACCCTTAATATTTAGTGCTCTCTAAAAAGTGACTTTGGGTTTGAGGAGAAGGAGAGACCCAAACTGTAAAAGGATGGAGCAGTGTTTTGAGAAAATGTTTTTCATGTTCTGGTAGTTATAGTGGAATTATGTTTGGAATCTTTTATACGTGGGACTCTCATTCTTCATCAGCTTCTCTTTTGTCAAAGGGAACAGGTAGAAGTTCCATCAGCTTTGCACCTATTTGAGTCCACTTTCCTGAGAAATAGGCAGGCTTGAAAAAGAAGCAAGATTGCTCTGAATTGCCTCCTATAGAATTAAATATGGTCCGGTGCTAGGTTTGGCAAACTTCAAACAAGTGGATATATTCAAACCAGAGAAAAGGGAATATAGGGATTATGACGGTGCCAGAAAGAACACAATATGTTCAAATATTAAAATAAGTAATTTTTATTAATACACAGAAGTTGTAAAAAATAAACAATAGAATCACAAGGACATGGTGTGTATAAATGCTAAAAACATATCTGTAGCGAGCTTCACGTCACTTGGCCTCATGGATGTAATGGCCAATGCAGTAGGTAGGTATTTTAAGTGCCCGACATGTTTCGCCAGTATTGGCTTCTTCAGGGATAGATTATTAATACCTAGAGCGCTACAGTAATTCTATGAGAGAAATATAACAATCAGTAAATATACTGGGACAAATGATACATCGAATACAGGAAGAATATCAAAGATCTAAATATACACATGTTTGCGAGCCGTCAGTGTGGACTAACCCCCACCACCAATCAAAGAGCACCAAGGGGACCTCCTCACACATACAACACCAGATAGCCAGAAGCCCCCCCACACCAAAACAACCGCCCAACCAGACATTCTACAGATGGAAATGATGTACCTGCAAGTCACCAAGAGGGTGCCACACACTTCCAGGGCTAAGCCTCCAGCATAGATCACAGTAGGTAGCTGCAGGGGACAATAGGAAGGACCTGGCCGAATGTATGTCTAAGAAGGTATAATTATTTGAAAATGAGTTCATCATCATAATTTCTAGGGGGGTCATATGGCTCCCATTAGTTAATAAATAAAGAGATTATATAGGACTAAGATAGTCTCTAATTAATTTACTTACAAAGAAACACTCTTTAAAATGAATAACAGGACACCGATAGATCCCTAGCGTTGAGAAAAACTTTTTTCTTTCAACAGCAGCAGAAAGCGTATCTCTATAGGTTAAATAAAAAAAGGCGGGAGAGAATTTTGTGGCATTATAAATTATCTGAGGGGAAGTGCGATTGCAAATTGCACTTTAGCTAATCAGTGAATGGATTAGACCAACAATGAACAAAGTAAGTTTAACACTTACCACTAAGTAGATATAGAGTGAGATGCTGGGCTCAGAAAAAGCCTGCAGCCAGTTACAGCGCCAAATGAAATAAGCTGAAGGATAAAGGATAATGTCAGCAAAAAGTAAATCTATTCATGCCCCAAATATAGATGGTCCATAAAGATGCCTACCGGATCAGATGGCAATGAATACGTCGGTGTCCTGTGACATCCCTGGCGTGTGTACTGGCCTGGGATGCCGGCGTTCTTATGCCCCCCACACACGTGCGGCATCTGACATCACCGCACGTGTGAGCGAACAAAAAAAGAGCCACAGCGCATGCGCCACTCGCATATCCGTCCAGGCCTACAAGGTCCAGAGGGCACTGCGGTGGTGCAAACACATCACAGACAAGACGCAGTAACCAGACGCCGCGAGAAGCAGCGTGATACCTGGAAGGTGGCATCAATTTCCAGTGCGCCGTGGCTGGGGCGGGCAGAGGAGAATCCAATGCCCTTGAGTGTCCATACAGCTAAATGTGTCCTTGACAGGGGGCTAAAGGCACCAGATCGGGTGCACATCCTCCACAGCGGAGTGCAGGGGCCCAAAGGCAGTAGAGAAACCAGAAGGGGAGAGGGAGGAGGGAGGGGAAGGGAGGAAAAAGGGGGGAAGGAAAAGGAGAGGGAACGGAGGGGGGGGGAAGGGGAAGGAGAGGGGGGGTAAGGAAGAAAGGGGGATAGAAAGACTTGGGCATCCGGAGGTACGAGGATGCCACCAGGGTACAAAAGGGGAGGAGGTAGAGGTGGGTGAGAACAGCCCAAGGATATATATAAACCCCCAAAGAAGCGCCTGCACACATGGCATGAAAAATGGGACAGAATTCAGAAGGAAAAAGTAGAGAGGGGCTGAATCCCTGGGATGTGCTCACACAGATCACCATGACAGCTCGCAAAGACAATATTTGAATAATAACACAGAATATTCATAAACTGCAAATCAAACAGTTAAAGTCAGAACATATATTTACAGTAATGTACATGTCATGGTAATGGAGAAGACATGTCTTAATTATACATATATCATATACACTCATGTACCAAATGGTGAAAAATTAAATAGAAACAGAAAGAAGAAGGGGACTGTATCCTGTATAATCCAACATGGCTATCTCATACGTAGGAAAGGCCAAAGGGAGGAGAATAAAGAAACGTAAACAAAATAAAATGATAAGAGATATATACTGAGATGCAAGAGGACTTGAAAAAAGATTTTTTTTTTTTGAAAAATCCGTAAAGAAAAATATTATGGTCCGCCCCCAAAGGGGGTCTTTCATAAAAGGGGTTTAAAACTAATATTTTCATTAAGCCCAGGATATGTGGTAGCGTCCAGAATGTGTATCCACTTGGTTTCCAATTGTAAGAGTTTCTGGTCAATGTCTCCACCCCTCACATGTGCAGGGATGTGTTCCAATGCTGTAAATCCCACAACATGGGGATTAGAATCATGGTACTGTGCTATGTGTCGATTGATAGAAGTAGAAGTCTTACCTTTGAGTAAAGGTTTGATATGATCTCGGATCCTAACACAAAATTGGCGTTTGGTTTTGCCCACATAATAGCTACCACATAAACATGTGGCAAGGTATACTACACCAATAGTTTGACACGTGATCTTATGTTTGATTTTGTGTGTTTGGCCATTGGGAAGCAGTTTCTCGCATGTATCATAAATGAACTCACATATGTCGCAATGGCCACATGGGAATGTGCCAAACACAGTTGAAAGACACTCTAGTTTGGGTGTATGATGACTCGCCGTGACTTTGTCCCTTAGGGACGGGGAACGACGGTAGGTAATTTGAGGCTGGGACTGAATGTATTTTTTGATGGTGTTATCTGCTGTTAAGAGGGGCCAAAATTTACATAAAATATCCCTTATCTCCTTATGATGTTGGGAGTATTGGGTTATAACCCGAACCGGTTGAATGTCGTCCTTCTTTTTGGTAGAGAATATCAATTTTCTGCGATCCAATTTTTTAACTTTGTTAAAGGCCTGCTTCAACAGATTATGGCTATACCCTCTTCTTTTTAGTCTTTCATAAAGTTCATGTGAGGCCCTAAAGAAATCTCCCTCATCAGTGCAATTTCGTTTAATGCGCAAATATTGGCTGTAAGGAATGCTATTAAGCAATGGTTTGGGATGAGCGCTATTAGCATGTAAAATAGTGTTCCCTGACGTTTCTTTACGATACAGGGACGAAGAGAGATTTCCTTCAGGATCCAGTCGTATTTCCAGGTCAAGGAAGGTGATCCTTGTCTGGCTACACTCCATTGTGAACTTGAGATTATAAAGATTAACTGCCAGAGTATCTACAAATCTTGAGAGATGTTCTCGAGTGCCCGACCAAAAGAAAATGATATCGTCTATATACCTGTGCCACGAAATCACGTGGCACAGGAAATCGACTAAATCACAATTAGAAAACAGGTCCTTTTCCCACCCCCCCAGGTACAAATTGGCGTAGGATGGCGCAAATTTAGTGCCCATGGCCACGCCTTGTACCTGGAGGAAGTGGGAAGTACCAAATACAAAGTGGTTACGTGTTAGGATAAAGTTCAGGAGATCAACAACAAATTGATTATATGCCTCAGAACTGGGGCCTCTATCATGTAGCAATGTAGAGATGACTTTAATACCAGTACCATGAGGTATAGTGTTGTACAGACTTTCTACATCTAAAGCCACCATCCAGGTGTTGTTTGGAAGCTTTAGGTTCTCAAAAATACGGAGAAGGTGTACTGTGTCCTGTACATAGGAGGGAAGGGCCTGAACATGTGGATTCAAGTATTTGTCCACCAGGGCACTCGCATTTTCTGTCAAGCTTGAACATCCTGATATAATCGGACGCCCAGGAGGGTTTTTTAAGGACTTATGAAGTTTGGGCAAAGCATAGAATGTGGGTATTCTTCCATCTTTGACATTTAAGAATTTCCAGGTATTAATGTCTATGATTCCCTTCTGATAGGCAGAAAAAATAAGTTCATAATATTTGCGAGCGTAATTTTCAATAAGTGTGCGTGAAATGGGTCTATACCAGTCAGGGTTGTCAAGGATGTTGCGGCACATGATTTCATATGCCGCAACATCCATGACAACCACGTTGCCACCCTTGTTGGCAGGTTTTATAACCAAACCTGGGTGGTTTTGAAGAGATTTCAGGGCCTGCCTCTGGGCACCAGACAAATTGGAAGAACATGGGGTGGAGAAATCAGTATCTTTGATGGTCTTGCTTATTTGTTCAACGAATGCCCAAATATTGGGATTCATGGAAAGATTAGGAAAATTAGTAGATTTGGGTTTAAAAGATAAGGGAGGGGGAAAGGATACTCCAGAGGCGACAATGCCGTGGTCATCAGATTGCCACTCGCATTCGTCCTCTGTACCACCCTCTTCAAGAAGCGTTAACAGGCCTTCGATGGCCTGAATTTCGGCCACCGTAGGGACAGTGTTATCTGGAACTGAGGCTACCGTTGAAGTAACCGTGGTTTTATCAAAAATGACCTTATACATTAATTTTCTTGCAAACAATTGTATGTCTTTGACAAATCGAAATTTGTCAAATTCTGCTGAAGGGCAGAAGGTAAGGCCTAATTGCAAAACTTTTATTTGATGTTTAGTTAAAGAAAAGGACAAGAGATTGACCACATCTAGATCCAAAGTATTAGACACAGGAGTAGTAGGTGCTACAGTGTTGGACTCTGGGTTGAGTCCAAGGCTTGGGGTAAAAAAATAGGGGCTAATTTAGGATCAATCGACTGAGATGCTGTAGGAAACATAGTAGTTAGAGTAGGTTCACTTACCCGTCTTGCCATAGGAGCAGGGAGTGCAAGTGGTGCCGGAGTGGTGGTAGGGAGTACCACCGTACGCTTTGTGAGGAATACGATAAGGAACTAGCAGTGTTGGATGTCTCCATTAATGAATAGCTTGCGGATCGGGCCGCAGATGTAGCCTCCTCGAGGTTTGCCCAGAGGGAGAAAGACCTCTGCGCTCACCTCGAGGACATATAGACATAATTAATGCCAAACAAAACAAGTTTCTGCGGGACAAACTTGCCCATACTAATGGTTATGCCTATAGATGGGATGGAAATACTCCCAAAAAACCCTTCACTAAATCCAACTCGGATAATGTACCTAAAAATAACACTGAAGCACCTAATGTTTTTTCTACTTCCTTTTCCTCCAGCTCATCCACCACTTACCGTGAGCTTTCACAAGATGGAATTCCTAAAAAAAGAAAGAGCGATTTACCTACCTCTTACACAGACTCCATTTGACGCACTTTTGGAACTACGCACTCCGCTAAGCCCTTAGGGGCCCGACCTAAAACTACGAGCACCTCTACTCCACTCACACGAGCACTACCACGACCACCACTCACTTCCACTCGTACTGCGCACTCGGTACTCCCTACCACCACTCTGGCACCACTTGCACTCCCTGCTCTTATGGCAAGACGGGTAAGTGAACCTACTCTAACTACTATGTTTCCTACAGCATCTCAGTCGATTGATCCTAAATTAGCCCCTATTTTTTTACCCCAAGCCTTGGACTCAACCCAGAGTCCAACACTGTAGCACCTACTACTCCTGTGTGTCTAATACTTTGGATCTAGATGTGGTCAATCTCTCGTCCTTTTCTTTAACTAAACATCAAATAAAAGTTTTGCAATTAGGCCTTACCTTCTGCCCTTCAGCAGAATTTGACAAATTTCGATTTGTCAAAGACATACAATTGTTTGCAAGAAAATTAATGTATAAGGTCATTTTTGATAAAACCACGGTTACTTCAACGGTAGCCTCAGTTCCAGATAATACTGTCCCTACGGTGGCCGAAATTCAGGCCATCGAAGACCTGTTAACGCTTCTTGAAGAGGGTGGTACAGAGGACGAATGCGAGTGGCAATCTGATGACCACGGCATTGTCGCCTCTGGAGTATCCTTTCCCCCTCCCTTATCTTTTAAACCCAAATCTACTAATTTTCCTAATCTTTCCATGAATCCCAATATTTGGGCATTCGTTGAACAAATAAGCAAGACCATCAAAGATACTGATTTCTCCACCCCATGTTCTTCCAATTTGTCTGGTGGCCAGAGGCAGGCCCTGAAATCTCTTCAAAACCACCCAGGTTTGGTTATAAAACCTGCCGACAAGGGTGGCAACGTGGTTGTCATGGATGTTGCGGCATATGAAATCATGTGCCGCAACATCTTTGACAACCCTGACTGGTATAGACCCATTTCACGCACACTTATTGAAAATTACGCTCGCAAATATTATGAACTTATTTTTTCTGCCTATCAGAAGGGAATCATAGACATTAATACCTGGAAATTCTTAAATGTCAAAGATGGAAGAATACCCACATTCTATGCTTTGCCCAAACTTCATAAGTCCTTAAAAAACCCTCCTGGGCGTCCGATTATATCAGGATGTTCAGGCTTGACAGAAAATGCGAGTGCCCTGGTGGACAAATACTTGAATCCACATGTTCAGGCCCTTCCCTCCTATGTACAGGACACAGTACACCTTCTCCGTATTTTTGAGAACCTAAAGCTTCCAAAGAACACCTGGATGGTGGCTTTAGATGTAGAAAGTCTGTACAACACTATACCTCATGGTACTGGTATTAAAGTCATCTCTAAATTGCTACAGGATAGAGGCCCCAGTTCTGAGGCATATAATCAATTTGTTGTTGATCTCCTGAACTTTATCTTAACACGTAACCACTTTGTATTTGGTACTTCCCACTTCCTCCAGGTACAAGGCGTGGCCATGGGCACTAAATTTGCGCCATCCTACGCCAATTTGTACCTGGGGGGGTGGGAAAAGGACCTGTTTTCTAATTGTGATTTAGTCGATTTCCTGTGCCACGTGATTTCGTGGCACAGGTATATAGACGATATCATTTTCTTTTGGTCGGGCACTCGAGAACATCTCTCAAGATTTGTAGATACTCTGGCAGTTAATCTTTATAATCTCAAGTTCACAATGGAGTGTAGCCAGACAAGGATCACCTTCCTTGACCTGGAAATACGACTGGATCCTGAAGGAAATCTCTCTTCGTCCCTGTATCGTAAAGAAACGTCATGGAACACTATTTTACACGCTAATAGCGCTCATCCCAATCCATTGCTTAATAGCATTCCTTACAGCCAATATTTGCGCATTAAACGAAATTGCACTGATGAGGGAGATTTCTTTAGGGCCTCACATGAACTTTATGAAAGATTAAAAGAAGAGGGTATAGCCATAATCTGTTGAAGCAGGCCTTTAACAAAGTTAAAAAATTGGATCGCAGAAAATTGATATTCTCTACCAAAAAGAAGGACGACATTCAACCGGTTCGGGTTATAACCCAATACTCCCAACATCATAAGGAGATAAGGGATATTTTATGTAAATTTTGGCCCCTCTTAACAGCAGATAACACCATCAAAAAATACATTCAGTCCCAGCCTCAAATCACCTACCGTCGTTCCCCGTCCCTAAGGGACAAAGTCACGGCGAGTCATCATACACCCAAACTAGAGTGTCTTTCAACTGTGTTTGGCACATTCCCATGTGGCCATTGCGACATATGTGAGTTCATTTATGATACATGCGAGAAACCGCTTCCCAATGGCCAAACACACAAAATCAAACATAAGATCACGTGTCAAACTATTGGTGTAGTATACCTTGCCACATGTTTATGTGGTAGCTATTATGTGGGCAAAACCAAACGCCAATTTTGTGTTAGGATCCGAGATCATATCAAACCTTTACTCAAAGGTAAGACTTCTACTTCTATCAATCGACACATAGCACAGTACCATGATTCTAATCCCCATGTTGTGGGATTTACAGCATTTGAACACATCCCTGCACATGTGAGGGGTGGAGACATTGACCAGAAACTCTTACAATTGGAATCCAAGTGGATACACATTCTGGACGCTACCACATATCCTGGGCTTAATGAAAATATTAGTTTTAAACCCCTTTTATGAAAGACCCCCTTTGGGGGCGGACCATAATATTTTTCTTTACGGATTTTTCAAAAAAAAATAAAAAATCTTTTTTCAAGTCTTCTTGCATCTCAGAATATATCTCTTATCATTTTATTTTGTTTACGTTTCTTATTCTCCTCCCTTTGGCCTTTCCTACGTATGAGATAGCCATGTTGGATTAGGATACAGTCCCCTTCTTCTTTCTGTTTCTATTTAATTTTTCACCATTGGGTACATGAGTGTATATGATATATGTATAATTAAGACATATCTTCTCCATTACCATGACATGTACATTACTGTAAATATATGTTCTGACTTTAACTGTTTGATTTGCAATTTATGAATATTCTGTGTTATTATTCAAATATTGTCTTTGCGAGCTGTCATGGTGATCTGTGTGAGCACATCCCAGGGATTCAGCCCCTCTCTACTTTTTCCTTCTGAATTCTGTCCCATTTTTCATGCCATGTGTGCAGGCGCTTCTCTGGGGTTTTATATATCCTTGGGCTGTTCTCACCCACCTCTACCTCCTCCCCTTTTGTACCCTGGTGGCATCCTCGTACCTCCGGATGCCCAAGTCTTTCTTCCCCCCTTTCTTCCTTTCCCCCCCCTCCCCTTCCCCTTTCCCCCCCTCCGTTCCCTCTCCTTTTCCTTCCCCCCTTTTTCCTCCTTTCCCCTCCCTCCTCCCTCTCCCCTTCTGGTTTCTCTACTGCCTTTGGGCCCCTGCACTCCGCTGTGGAGGATGTGCACCCGATCTGGTGCCTTTAGCCCCCTGTCAAGGACACATTTAGCTGTATGGAAACTCAAGGGCATTGGATTCTCCTCTGCCCGCCCCAGCCACGGCGCACTGGAAATTGATGCCACCTTCCAGGTATCACGCTGCTTCTCACGGCATCTGGTTACCGCGTCTTGTCTGTGATGTGTTTGCACATCACCATGGACACCACCGCAGTGCCCTCTGGACCTTGTAGGCCTGGACGGATATGCGAGTGGCGCATGCGCTGTGGCTCTTTTTTCATCCGCTCACACGTGCGGTGACATCAGATGCTGCACGTGTGTGGGGGGCATAAGAATGCCGGCATCCCAGGCCAGTACACACGCCAGGGATGTCACAGGACACCGACGTATTCATTGCCATCTGATCCGGTAGGCATCTTTATAGACCATCTATATTTGGGGCATGAATAGATTTACTTTTTGCTGACATTATCCTTTGTCCTTCAGCTTATTTCATTTGGCGCTGTAACTGGCTGCAGGCTTTTTCTGAGCCCAGCATCTCACTCTATATCTACTTAGTGGTAAGTGTTAAACTTACTTTGTTCATTGTTGGTCTAATCCATTCACTGATTAGCTAAAGTGCAATTTGCAATCACACTTCCCCTCAGATAATTTCATAAAGCCACAAAATTCTCTCCCGCCTTTTTTTATTTAACCTATAGAGATACGCTTTCTGCTGCTGTTGAAAGAAAAAAGTTTTTCTCAACGCTAGGGATCTATCGGTGTCCTGTTATTCATTTTAAAGAGTGTTTCTTTGTAAGTAAATTAATTAGAGACTATGTTAGTCCTATATAATCTCTTTATTTATTAACTAATGGGAGCCATATGACCCCCCTAGAAATTATGATAATAAACTCATTTGCAAATAATTATACCTTTTTAGACATACATTCGGCCAGGTCCTTCCTATTGCCCCCTGCAGCTACCTACTGTGATCTATGCTGGAGGCTTAGCCCTGGAAGTGTGTGGCACCCTCTTGGTGACTTGCAGGTACCTCATTTCCATCTGTAGAATGTCTGGTTGGGCGGTTGTTTTGGTGTGGGGGGGCTTCTGGCTATCTGGTGTTGTATGTGTGAGGAGGTCCCCTTGGTGCTCTTTGATTGGTGGTGGGGGTTAGTCCACACTGACGGCTCGCAAACATGTGTATATTTAGATCTTTGATATTCTTCCTGTATTCGATGTATCATTTGTCCCAGTATATTTACTGATTGTTATATTATATCTCTCATAGAATTACTGTAGCGCTCTAGGTATTAATAATCTATGCCTGAAGAAGCCAATACTGGGGAAACATGTCGGGCACTTAAAATACCTACCTACTGCATTGGCCGTTACATCCATGAGGCCAAGTGATGTGAAGCTCGCTACAGATATGTTTTTAGCATTTATGCACACCATGTCATTGTGATTCTATTGTTTATTTTTTACAACTTCTGTGTATTAATAAAAATTACTTATTTTAATATTTGAACATATTGTGTTCTTCCTGGCACTGTCATAATCCCTATATTCCCTTTTCTCTGGTTTGATTGTTAATTTTTGGGATGAGGTGCTGTATCACATTGAGGGCCGCCCAGCCACATAGTAATTTAAGTGGATATATTCATTCAGAACTAGTTAAAGGAAAGCCCAGTAACCTGTTAAATGACCTGTTAAAGTCTATTTAAAACCAGTCCTTAAAAAAAAAAAAAAAAGTAATGCGCACACTTCTACTTCCAAAATGTGGAGCATTTACAAAAATTGTTAGTGCAATTTCAGAGCAAATGGAAATATTTCACACACTATACTGGTAAGACATTCACAAATGTATTGGTGTATACTATTGCCACAAAGATAAAAATAGCCTTCTACATTTATCATTAGCTTGTGTCTCATCATTAGCAGTTGTGCACATCTGTGGATTCTTGTGGCATCGGCAAATTTTGTTCTCAAAACAGTGTTATGGACAACACTCCAATGATAAATCAGTTCATTATATGTACAGTATCTCACAAAAGTGAGTACACCCCTCACATTTTTGTAAATATTTTATATCTTTTCATGTGACAACACCTAAGAAATTACACTTACACTTTGCTACAATATAAAGTAGTGAGTGTACAGCTTGTATAACAGTGTAAATTTGCTGTCCCCTCAAAATAACGCAACCCACAGCCATTAATATCTAAACCGCTGGCAACAAAAGTGAGTACACCCCTAATTGAAAATGTCCAAATTGGGCCCAAAGTGTCAATATTTTGTGTGGCTACCATTATTTTTCAGAACCGCCTTAACCCTCTTGGGCATGGAGTTTACCAAAGCTTCCCAGGTTGCCACTGGAGTCCTTTTCCACTCCTTCACAATGACATCACAGAGCTGAGAGCCATGATTGGCGATGTGCTGT
The DNA here is from genome assembly GCA_037952925.1 of Lithobates clamitans. NCBI lineage: Eukaryota > Metazoa > Chordata > Amphibia > Anura > Ranidae > Lithobates > Lithobates clamitans. Next base: position 4,504,329 of record JBBGZY010000400.1, on the reverse strand, counting down.
GAGAGCCATGATTGGCTCTCCCCAAAAAGGCCACTCCCCACGCTATATAAGGCTGCTACTTACATGGTGGCTATATACAGTGAATGAATAGAGATTAGGCAAGTAGTTAGTGAAGTGTGCAGTCAGCGTAGTATATATAATACAGTTCAGAGTATGTAGTGCAGTCAGTGTAGTATATATAGTATAGTTCAGAGTATATAGTGCAGTCCGTGAAGTATATATAATACAGTTCAGAGTATATAGTGCAGTCCGTGTAGTATATATAATACAGTTCAGAGTATATAGTGCAGTCTGTGTAGTATATATAATACAGTTCAGAGTATATAGTGCAGTCCGTGTAGTATACTGTATATAATACAGTTCAGAATATATAGTGCAGTCTGTGTAGTATATATAATACAGTTCATAGTATATAGTGCAATCTGTATAGTACAGGGGTGTCCAAACGTTTTTCAAAGAGGGCCAGATTTGATGAAGTGAACATGCATGAGGGTCGACCAATTCGTCTGACATTCTTTGAACCATTAAAATTTGGTCTAAGTGTGTTCGTCCGAGCACTAATACACTTCCCAACAAGAATTCTCTTGCCTTTGTGGCTGTGTGTGGTGAAAAGATGAGCTCGGGCATGTTATTTGTGTATATATATATATATATATATATATATATATATATATATATATATAAAAATATATATACCGGTATATATATATATATATATATATATATATATATATATATATATATATATAAATATATATATATATATATATATATATCTCTTTTGTGGCCCGAACGAATCCCCAAACACCGCTCAGGTCTAAGGATGAGCTTGGGCGCCTTATTTGGATATATCGGCGTATAACACGCACAGGCGTATGACACGCATCTTCACTTTAAGAGGGAAGTTTCAGGAAAAAACTTCAATTTTAAATAACGAACTGTGAAGCAAAATAAGAGTCAGTGCCCATCAATGCACCCTAATCAGTGTCCATCTGCAGCCTAATCATTGCCATAATTGCAGCCTCACCATTGCCATGAATGCAGCCTCACCATTGCCATGAGTGCAGCCTTACCATTGAAATCAATGCAGCCTTACCATTGCCATGAATGCAGTCTCACCAGTGCTAGGGATGAGCCGAACACCCCCCTGTTCGCTTCGCACCAGAACATGCGAACAGGAAAAAAGTTTGTTCGAACACGCGAACACCGTTAAAGTCTATGGGACACGAACATGAATAATGAAAAGTGCTAATTTTAAAGGCTTATATGCAAGTTATTGTCATAAAAAGTGTTTGGGCACCTGGGTCCTGCCCCAGGGGACATGGATCAATGCAAAAAAAGTTTTAAAAACTGACGTTTTTTCAGGAGCAGTGATTTTAATAATGCTTAAAGTCAAACAATAAAAGTGTAATATCTCTTTAAATTTTGTACCTGGGGGGTGTCTATAGTATGCCTGTAAAGGGGCGCATGTTTCCCATGTTTAGAACAGTCTGACAGCAAAATGACAATTTAAAGGAAAAAAAGTAATTTACAACTACTCGCGGCTATTGCATTGCCGGTCCGACAATACACATAAAAGTTCATTGATAAAGACGGCATGGGAATTCCCCACAGGGGAACCCCGAACCAAAATTTTAAAAAAAAATGACGTGGGGGTCCCTCTAAATTCCATACCAGGCCACTTAGGTCTGGTATGGATATTAAGTGGAACCCCGACCAAAATTCAAAAAAAAAATGGCGTGGTTCCCCCCAAAAATCCATACCAGACCCTTATCCAAGCACGCAACCTGGCAGGCCGCAGGAAAAGAGGGGGGATGAGAGAGCACCACCCCCCTCCTGAACCGTACCAGGCCACATGCCCTCAACATTGGTAGGGTGCTTTGGGGTAGCCCCCCAAAACACCTTGTCCCCATGTTGATGAGGACAAGGGCCTCATCCCCACAACCCTGGCTGGTGGTTGTGGGGGTCTGCGGGCGGGAGGCTTATCGGAATCTGGAAGCCTCCTTTAACAAGGGGACCCCCAGATCCCGCCCCCCCGTGTGAAATGGTAAGGGGATACTTACCCCTACCATTTCACTAAAAAACTGTCAAAAATGTTAAAAATGACAAGTGACAGTTTTTGACAATTCCTTTATTTAAATGCTTCTTCTTTCTTCTTTCTTCTATCTTCCTTCATCTTGTTCTTCTTCTGATTATTCTGGTACTTCTGGTTCTTCCTCCATTGTTCTCGTCCAGCATCTCCTCCGCGGCGTCTTCTACCTTCTTCTCCTCGGGCCGCTCCGCACCCATGGCATGGGGAGAGGCTCCCGCTCTTCTCTTCATCTTCTTCTCTTCTTCATCTTCTTCTCTTCTTCTCTTCTTCATCTTCTTTTTCGGGCCGCTCTGCATCCATGCTGGCATGGAGGGAGGCTCCCGCTGTGTGACGCGTTGCCTCTTCTGACGGTTGTTAAATAACGGGGGGCGGGGCCCCCCGGTGACCCGCCCCCCTCTGACGCACGGTGACTTGATGGGACTTCCCTGTGACGTCACGGGGAATGCCACAGGGAAGTTCTGTCATGTCCTGTGCGTCAGAGGGGGGTGGGGAAACCGGGTGGCCCCGCCCCCTGTTATTTAAGAACCGTCAGAATAGGAGAAGCGTCACACAGCGGGAGCCTCCCTCTATGCCAGCATGGATGCGGAGCAGCCCAGAGAAGAAGATGAAGAAGGGAAGAAGATTAAGAGAAGAGCGGGAGCCTCCCTCCATGCCATGGATGCGGAGAGGCCCGAGGAGAAGAAGGGAAGAAGACGCCGCGGAGGAGATGCTGGATGAGAACAGAAGAAGAAGAAGAAGCATTTAAATAAAGGAATTGTCAAAAACTGTCTTGTCATTTTTAACATTTTTGACAGTTTTTTAATGAAATGGTAGCGGTACTTTTGTACCCCCTTACAATTTCACACAGGGGGGAGGGCTGGGATCTGGGGGTCCCCTTGTTAAAGGGGCCTTCCAGATTCCGATAAGCCCCCCGCCCGCAGTCCCCCACAACCACCGGCCAGGGTTGTAGGGATGAGACTCTTGTCCTCATCAACATGGGGACAAGGTGTTTTGGGGGGCTACCCCAAAGCACCCTCCCAATGTTGAGGGCATGTGGCCTGGTACGGTTCAGGAGGGGGGCCGCTCTCTCGTCCCCCCCTCTTTTACTGCGGCCTGCCAGGTTGCGTGTTCGGATAAGGGTCTGGTATGGATTTTTGGGGGACCCCACGCTGTGTATTTTTTTATTTTGGTGCGGGGTTCCCCTTAAAATCCATAACAGACCTGAAGGGTCTGGTATGGAATTTAGGGGGACCCCATTATATATTTTTTTTAAATTTGGCCGGGGTTCCCCTTAATATCCATACCAGACCTGACTTTTTTCCTTTGAAATGTCATTCTGCTGTCAGACTGTTCTAAACACGGGAAACATGCGCCCCTTTACAGGCATACTATAGACACCCCCAGCTACGAAATTTAAAGGGATATTATACTTTTATTGTTTGACTTTAAGCATTATTAAAATCACTGCTCCAAAAAAAAAACGGCTGTTTTTAAAACTTTTTTTTGCATTGATCCATGTCCCCTGGGGCAGGACCCGGGTCCCCAAACACTTTTTATGACAATAACTTGCATATAAGCCTTTCAAATTAGAACTTTTGATTATTCATGTTCGTGTCCCATAGACTTTAACGATGTTCGGGTGTTTGAACAAACTTTTTTCCTGTTCGCATGTTCTGGTGCGAACCGAACAGGGGGGTGTTCGGCTCATCCCTAGTGTAGTATATAAAATACATTGCAGAGTATATAATGCAGTCAATGTAGTATACTGTATATAATACAGTGGAGAATATATAGTGCAGTCAGTATAGTATATATAGTACAGTGCAGGGTATATAGTGCAGTGCAGGGTATATAATACAGTGTATTGAAGTGGTTAAGGGGAACTCTATTATAGAATTAAGAAAAAAATGGCGTGGGGTCCCCCCCAAAATCCATACCAGACCCTTATACCAGCATGCAGCCTGACATACCAGGAAAGGGAGGGAATGAGCGAGCGCCCCCACCCCTCCTTAACTATACTAGGTGCTTGCCCTCAACATTGGGAGGGTGCTTTGGAGTGCCCCCAAAGCACCTTGTCCCCATGTTGATGGGGACAAGGGCCTCTTCCCGACAACCCAGGCAAGTGGTTGTTGGGGTCTGCAGACTTATCGGAATCTGGAAGCCCCCTTTAACAAGGGGGCCCCCAGATTCTGCCCCCCCTATGTGAATGGGTATTGGGTACATTGTACCCCTACCCATTCACCAAAAAAAGTCAAACCACAAGAGACAGTTTTATTACAATTCCTTTATATAAAAAAAAGTGTCCCGCGATGTCCATCCATCTTCAATCACGCCGCCCGATGGACCGCTTTCGGCGACTGCTGTCTTTTGGCTTTGACAGCTATTATATAGGCAAGGGCAGGGCCACCCACTGATGTAACCGAAAGACCCTGTCTCCTTCTGATGACATGTGACATCATGTGACAACATGGGGACAAGGTGCTTTGGGGTGGGGGAGCGCAGAGCCCCCCCTACCCCAAGCACCCACCCTCCATGAGGACATGTGGCCTGGTATTGTTCATGAGGTACGCTCTCTTGTCCCCCCTATCCTGACCTCCAGATTGTATGCTCGGATAAGGGTCCGGTATTGATTTTGGGAAGACCCCACGCAAATTTTTAAAAAAATTTTGGCATGGAGTTCACCTTAAAATCCATACCAGACCTGAAGGGCCTGGTATGGACTGGGGGGGCACGCCAGCAATACATTACAGCCCCGAGCAAGTTTATGTGACATTTTTTCCTTTAGAAATGTCATTATTGCTGCAGCACTTTTCTATACATCGCACAGATGCACCACTTTACAGGCAGACCAAGGGGAGCCCCAGACACGATATTTAAAGGAATATTTCATTTTTATTGTTTCACTTTAAGCATTAATAAAATCACTGCTCCTGAAAAAACAATCTTTTTATAAACTTTGCATTGATACATGTCCCATACCCGGGTCCCCATACACTTTTTCTGGCAATAACTTGCATATAAGCCTTTAAAATGAGGACTTTTGATTTTTCATGTTGGTGTCCCATAGACTTGAATAGGGTTCGCATGTTTGCTAGAACTTTTTGCCTGGTCGAGGTGTTCTGGTGGGAACCGAACCAGGGGAGGCGTTCGGCCCATCCCTACTTGTAACACTAATGAGTCACATGGCACCGAGGAGAGAAAATGGCTAATTGGGTCCAATTTGGACATTTAACCCTTAGGTGTGTACTCACTTTTGTTGCCAGCAGTTTAGACATTAATGGCTGTGTGTTGAGTTATTTTCAGGGGACAGCAAATTTACACTGTTATACAAGCTGTACACTCACTACTTTACATTGTAGTATTGTGTCATTTCTTTCAATTTTTACAAAAAATATGAGGGGTGCACTCACTTTTGTGAGATACTGTATATTTCACCATCATTTTGGATTGTGTTTCATTGCTTTGAGCTGCTTTCACTGCTTTGTATCTGGCACATGTACAATGGGGACGGAAAGTATTCAGACCCCTTTAAATTTTTCACTCTTTGTTATATTGCAGCCATTTGTTAAATCATTTAAGTTAATTTTTTCCCCATTAATGTACACACAGCACCCCATATTGACAGAACAACACAGAATTGTTGATAGATTTATTAAAAAAGAAAAACTGAAATACCACATGGTCCTAAGTATTCAGACCCTTTGCTCAGTATTTAGTAGAAGCACCCTTTTGATCTAATACAGCCAAGAGTCTTTTTGGGAAAGATGCAACAAGTTTTTCACACCTGGATTTTGGGAATACTCTGCCATTCCTCCTTGCAGATCCTCTCCAGTTCTGTCAGGTTGGATGGTAAATGTTGGTGGACAGCCATATTTAGGTCTCAATTGGGTTTAAGTTAGGGTTCTGGCTGGGCCATTCAAGAACAGTCACGGAGTTGTTGTAAAACCACTCCTTTGTTACTTTAGCTGTGTGCTTAGGGTCATTGTCTTGTTGGAAGGTAAACCTTCGGCCCAGTCTGAGGTCCTGAGCACTCTGAAGAAGGTTTTCGTCCAGGATATCCCTGTACTTGGCCGCATTCATCTTTCCCTCGATTGCAACCAGTCGTCCTGTCCCTGCAGCTGAAAAACACACCCACAGCACGATGCTGCCACCACCATGCTTCAATGTTGGGACTGTATTGGACAGGTGATGAGCAGTGCCTGGTTTTCTCCACACATACCGCTTAGATTTAAGGCCAAAAAGTTCTATCTTGTTCTCATCAGACCAAAGAATCTTATTTCTCACCATCTTGGAGTCCTTCAGGTGTTTTTTAGCAAACTCCATGCGGGCTTTTATGTGTCTTGCACTTCTGTTTGGCCGGACGCCCAGCTCCAGGAAGGGTTCTGGTCGTCCCAAACATCTTCCATTTAAGTATTATGGAGGCCACTGTGTTCTTAGGAACCTTAAGTGCAGCAGAAATTGTTTTGTAACCTTGGCCAGATCTGTGCCTTGCCACAATTTTGTCTCTGAGCTCTTCAGGCATTTCATTTGATCTCATGATTCTCATTTGCTCTGACATGCACTGTGAGCTGTAAGGTCCTATATAGACAGGTGTGTGGCTTTGATAATCAAGTCCAATCAGTATAATCAAACACAGCTGGACTCAAATGAAGGCGTAGAACCATCTCAAGGATGATTAATAGAAATGGACAGCACCTGAGTTAAATATATGAGTGTCACAGCAAAGGGTTTGAATACTTAGGATGTGATATTTCAGTTTTTTCAATGTCAACAAACTGTGTTTTTCTGTCAATATGGGGTGCTGTGTGTACATTAATGAGGGAAAAAAAACGAATTTAAATTATTTTAGCAAATGGCTGTAATGTAACAAAGAGTGAAAAATTTAAGAGGGTCTGAATAGTTTACGTTCCCACTGTACATAAACGGTTGGATAGGAGCAGAGCCAATGCGGGTGGATGCACTAGAACATCCCCCCCCCTGCATCCACCACCTGTGTGCGCTCCCTGGGAGCGTGCAGCGGCACTATCTGTGCCCGCTGTGTCCACAGATCGCTGTACTAGGCTCTCCACAGCCCAGTCAGCGTTCACATGCACAGTAGTAAACAAGATGTCATTTCCCAGCATTATTGTTTACTACTGTGATCAGTCATTCAAATGGCCATTCACAGCAGGCTTGTACCATGGGATAGCTGTGACCAATCACAAATTCTCAACGTAAAAACATTTTTTGAAAATGTATAATTTTTTTTCTTTTTAACTCACTGCCACCAGTCAGTGTCCCTAATCACCGCCACGCTGGTAAGAGTGTCCGTGATCACCGCCACAACAGTTACGGTGCCCGTGATCACCGCTATGACAATTATAGTGTCCATAAACACCACCACACCAGTTACAGTGTCTGTGATCACTGCCATTCCAGTTACAGTGTCTGTGATCACTGCCGTGAAAGTTACAGTGTCCATGATTACCGCCATGCCAGTTATGGTGTCCATGATCATCACCACTCCAGTCCCAGTGTCCCTGATTACCACCCCACCACTGATATTGTGCCTATTCACTGCCACACCACTCAAAATGTCCATGATCACCACTACACCAGTCAGATTATCCCTGATTACCGCTTCACCACTCATATTGCCCCTGATCACCGTTGCAACAGTTAACCACTTGCCTCTCAAGCCTACTCTGACACTTTTCTTTAACATTTTTAACTTCTTCAGATCCGCGCTATAGCCGAATGATGGATACGGTGCGGACCTACTTTGCCGGGAGTACGTCAATAGATATCCTCCCGTGCCTGAGCGGCCTGCCCGCCCCCTGCAGGGTGATTACATGATCAGCTGTCAGACAATAACAGCTGATCATGTGATGTAAACAGAGCCGGTAATCAGCTATTTTTTCTCCTTAAAAAAAAAGCTGATCACCGGTGGCTCTCAGAGGGACATAGGTCCCAATCAAGGAGAGCTGCCACCAGCTCATCTGTGCCCACATGTGCCACCTACCAGTCCACAACAGTGCTGCCTACCAGTGCCCACCAACACCCCCTACCAGTGCCCACAGTGCCACCCATCAGTGCCCACAGTGCCACCTATCAGTGCCACCTATCAGTGTCACCAATTAGTGCCTCATCAACAGTGCTGCCCATCAGTGTCACCTACCAGTGCCCATCAGTGTCACCTACCAGTGCCCATCAGTGCCACCTATCAGTGCCATCTATCAGTGGTACATATCAGTAACACCTATCAGTGCCCTTCAGTGCCCATCAGTGCCACCCATCAGTGCCACCCATCAGGGCCCATCAGTGCCATCTTATCAGTGGCCATCAGTGCCGCCTTATCTGTGCCCATCAGTACCGCCTTATCTGTCCCCATCAGTGCTGCCTTATCTGTGCCTATCAGTTCCACCTTATCTGTGCCTATCAGTGCCCACCAGTGCCACCTATCAGTGCCCACCAGTGCCACCTCATCAGTGCATATCAATGAGGGAGAAAAATTACCTGTTTGCAAAATTTTATAACAAGCTATGAAACATTTTTTTTCAAAATTTTCCATCTTTTTTTGTTTGTTTAGCAAAAAATAAAAACCCCAGCTGTGATTAAATACCACCAAAAGAAAGCTCTATTTGTGTGAAAAAAATGATAAAGAATTAATTTGGGTACAGTGTTGTATGCAGGAGGGGGTTTTAAGTGCCCAGTAAGCACGTGGTTAAAATAGATAATTACTTAGAAATCACCAAACATCATGTATTTTCTGAAAGCAAAGGCCAAGGAAAAAAATGTTGATTGTTGCAATTTTTTATGTCACACGATATTTGTGCAGTGTTTTTTCAAACACATTTTTTTTTTTAAATTACACTTTAACCACTTGCATACTGGGCACTTAACCCCCCCGCTCTCACACTTTGAATGGCAATTACTCAGTCATGTAATACTGTACCCAGATGAATTTATTGTCCTTTTTTCATACAAATAGAGCTTTCTTTTGGTGGTATTTGATCACCTTTGGGTTTTTTATTTTTTGCGCTATAAATGAAAAAAGACAGAAAAATTTGAAAAAAAAACACACTTTTCTTAGTTTCTGTGATAAAATTTAGCAAATTATTAATTTTTCTTCATCAATTTTGGCCTCAATTTATACTGCTACAAATCTTTGGTAAAAATAACCCAAATTAGTGGATATTATTTGGTCTGTGTGAAAGTTAGAGAGTCTACAAGCTGTGGTGCAAATCATAAAACATTGATCAAATCTGATGTACTGGTGGCCTCATTTCTTGAGACACGAACAAGCCAGAAAAGTACAAATACCCCCCAATTGACCCCTTTTTTGAAAGTAGACATTCCAAGATATTTAGTATGATGCATGGTGAGGTTTTTGATATTGTCATTTTTTCCAACAATTCTTTGCAAAGTGAAGATTTTTTTCCCACACAATTGTAATTGTAATAGGTTATTTCTCTCACATGGCATGTGTATACCACAAATGACACCCCAAAATACATTTTTATACTCTTCCTGAGTATGGCGATACCACAAGTGTGGGACTTTTTCACAGCCTAGCCAAATAGAGAGACCCAACATGCAGGGAGCACCATCAGGTGTTCTAGGAGCATAAATTACACATCTAACTTGTTGACTACCTATTAAACTTTTGAAGGCCCTGAACAATGGAAACGCCTGCAAAATGACCCCATTTTGGAAAGCTAACACCCCAATGTATAACCTATGAGGCATAATGAGTCTTTTGAACGGTTAATTTTTTTCCAGAAGTTTTTGGAAAATGTGGAAAAAAAATTAAAACACATTTTTTTTTACACAAAGTTGTCCATTTATAAGATATTTCCAACTCATAGCATGTACATAGCAAAAATTACACCCCAAAATACATTCTGTTACTCCATATGTATGAGACTTTTACACAGCCTGGCCATATACAGAGGCCCAACATGCAAGGAACACCGTCAGGTGTTCTAGGGACACATAGCATGCACACACCAAGAATTACATCCCAAAATACATTCTGCTGAGCAAAAAATTACCTGTGGTTTTAGTAGCGCAGTTGTCCACAGTAGGTTAGCATTGGTCCAGGCAGCAGGCAGGGACTTGGTAAGCAAAAGCAAACACAATTGTCCAGGCAACAGGCAAGAATACTGTCCATAGTCAGTACAGGCAGCAGGCAGGGATACTGTCCATATACAGTCTCGGGTCAGTGCAGGCAGAGATTGTCAGCAGTGCCAAAATATTGGTCCTGGTAGTAGGCAGGAACATGGTCCATGTGATATGGTCAGTTCATGCGACAGGCAGAGGCATGATGGCAGAGGTCCTACAGGCAGCAGGCAGAAGTAGGGCCTAGTTCAAGACAGAATGGGGACAGGGGTAAAGGCTTCTCCCACCCAAATCTCTTTGAAGCCCCTGAGTCTCCAGACCCTAATCTAGGAATGAGAAAACAAAAAAAATGTCTTCATCCAGAAAAACAATTCTGGAGCCCCTCACATATGTGAGACCCCTGTGTTACGAATCCCACTAGTCCAGTAGCAGGGTACAAGATCAGTCCAAGAGGCAGGAAACAAACATGGTCAAACAGTCCAGGGTCAGTTCCAGATCAGGCAGAGGTATGTTCAGAATCGGTATGTAGAAGCATGGTCAAATAACAAGCCAGGGTCAGTTCCAGATCAGGCAGAGGTATGTACAGAATCGGTAGGCAGAAGCGTGGTTGAATAACAAGCCAGGGTCAGTACCAGATCAGGCAGAGGTATGTACAGAATCGGTAGGCAGAAGCGTGGTCGAATAACAAGCCATGGTTAGTTACAGAGCAAGCAGAGGCATAAGTAGTGTGAAGGTAAATGGTAGGAAGTGAGGGTTATGTTTACCATAGTTCACTAATAATTTACTGAAGTATGGTAACAACGGAAACAGTCACCTATGCAGAGGCCTGGTTGGGAAGGACATTGGGGACAATAATAAGTGGTGTCTCTTCTAATTCCTCCACTGGAGCACACTGGGCATTATTTCTGACGTTTTTGGCCTGTTGGTCTGGGAGGGATTTTATTGGGAAAGTGGCATTCGGAGAGTCTGCTAATCACACCGGACCAAATGTTTTCTGGTGGGCAGTTCAGGAATATAAGGGCAATGGTGATTTCCTCCTGGTAGCCAAGGAAGGGTTTGGGGCTTTCAGTTGAGTTGCGATATATTATATAGATGTTGTATATGGCCAAATGAAACAAATAAATTGATACTTTTTTATACGATTGGTATGTTCGTCTTGTGGCAAGGTAGGGTTCGAGCATTTGGTCATTGAAGTCGACACCCCCATGAACATATTGTTTTTGTGGATACATGTTGGCTTTCGGATTGGGCCATTCTTCCTGGTGATCTCCATGAAGGTATTATTGTGGATCGAAGACAGCATGTAGAGACATCCCTTCTGTCCCTCCACTTCACAGCCAGAATTTCCTCATTCCGCAAACTTGCCGTCTCCCCTCTTCTTAACTTCTTGTTGATTAGCCTTTGAGGAAAGCCCTTCCAGTTCTTCCTAATGGTGCCACATGCTGGAGTGTTCTTCCTGTGAAGGTTGTGGAATAGAAGCAAACTCATATAGAAGTTGTCTACATACAAATGGTAGCCTTTCTCCAGTAGTGGGTTTATGAGTTCCCAAACGACTTTCCCGCTTGATCCCATGTAGTCTGGGCAATTAGGGGGATGCAGCTGGGTGTCCTTTCCTTCGTATACCATGAAGGCATATGTATACCTTGTGGCTCGGTCACACAATTTATACAGCTTCACCCCAGAGCGGGCCCTTTTGGTGGGAATAAATTGCTTGAAGCCCAGCCTGCCAGTACATTTGATAAGTGACTCATCCATGCATATGTGTTGGTCTGGGGTAAACAACTGGGGGAAGATTTCAGAAAAATAATTTAGTAGTGGCCGAATTTTATAAAGCTTATCATAATTTGGGTCATTTTGGGGAGGGCGCTGGCTATTATCATTATAGTGTAGGAACACCATTATCATGAGATATCTGGTTATGGGCATTACTGAGGAAAAGATGGGCATGTAGCGGATGGGGAGGGTTTACCAATATGAACGTCATTCATTTTTTTTGGTTAGTCCCTTACAGAATGTGAGGCCCAAAAAATCGTAAACTCCTCCACTGTTTGGGCTCTCCACTAGGGATGAGCCGAACACCCCCCCGGTTCGGTTCGCAGCAGAACATGCGAACAGGCAAAAAATTTGTACGAACACGCGAACACCGTTAAAGTCTATGGGACATGAACATGAATAATCAAAAGTGCTCATTTTAAAGGCTTATATGCAAGTTATTGTCCTAAAAAGTGTTTGGGGACCTGGGTCCTGCCCCGGGGACATGTATCAATGCAAAAAAGGTTTTAAAAATGCCAATTTTTTCGGGAGCAGTGATTTTAATAATGCTTAAACTGAAACAATAAAAGTGAAGTATTCCTTTAAATTTTGTACCTGGGGGGTGTAGTATGCCTGAAAAGTGGCGCATGTTTCCCATGTTTAGAACAGTCCCTGCACAAAATGACATTTCTAAAGAAAAAAAGTAATTTAAAACTACAGATAAAAGAAGTCATTGAAAAAAATGGCATGGGATCCCTCCAGTCCATTACCAGTTCCTTTGGGTCTGGTATGAATATTAGAGGGAACCCTGAACCAAAATGTAAAAAAAAAATTGAGTGGGGGTCCCCCAAGTTCCATACCAGACCCTTCAGGATTTTAAGGGAAACCCTGTGCCAAAATAAGAAAAAAAATGGCATGGGGGTCCCTAAAAAATCCATACCAGACCCTTATCTGGGCACGCAACCTGGCAGGCCCCAGGAAAAGATGGGGGGCGAGAGAGCGTCCCCCTCCTGAATGGTACCAGGCCACATGCCCTCAACATGGGGAGGGTGCTTTGAGGTAGCCTCCCAAAGCACCTTGTCCCCATGTTGGTGGGGACAAGGGCCTCATCCCCACAACCCTTGCCCGGTGGTTGTGGGGGTCTGCAGGCAGGGGGCTTATTGGAATCTGGAAACCCCCTTTAACAAGGGGACCCCCAGATCCCAGCCTCCCTCTGTGTGAAATGGTAACGGGGTACATTTGTACCCCTACCATTTCACAAAGAAAGTGTCAAAATGGTAAAAATGACAAGACACGGCTTGGGACAAGTCCTTTATTAAAAAAGAAAAAAGAAAAATGTCCCACAAAGCCTTCTTCTTCTTCTTCTTCTCTTGCTCCGCCGATGGACCAAAAAAAAAAAAAAAGCGACCGACTCGCCTCCATGGGAGGCTCCCACTGTATGACGCGTCATGGTGTGGCCCAGCCCTCAGTTATGAAAGAACTGTCAAAGCGAAGATGCGTCATACGGCGGGAGCCTCCCATGGAGGCGGGTCGGTCGCATTTTTTTTTTCGGTCCACCAGTGGAGCAAGAGAAGAAGAAGACTTTGTGGGACATTTTTATTTTTTTATTTTTTAATAAAGGACTTGTCCCAAGCCATGTCTTGTAATTTTTACCATTTTGATACTTTTTTTGTGAAATGGTAGGGGTACATTTGTACCCCATTACCATTTCACACAGGGGGGAAGCCGGGATCTGTGTACCACCACGCATGTTGTCTACCTGATGTGGTGCCCATGCGGCCTATTTTATGTGGGGAGAACCAAGAGACAATTGAAGATCCGTATAAGTGAACATTTGACTAACATAAAAAATGGGTACAAATACCATAGTGTGTCCCTGCACTTCAAGGATAAACATCAACAGGATCTGTCCTTACTACAGTTCTATGCCATTGATGTAGTGCATCCCTCCTGGAGAGGATCCAATAGGACAAGGGATCTATCACGGAGGGAAACTGAATGGATATTTCTTTTTAAAAGTTTGACCCCTAGAGGACTCAATATTGAACGGGATCTGAACTGTTTTATCAATGATTTCTAATTTTTATAATTTGACAATTATTTTAATAATAATTGTCGGAATGTTGTAGCACCGACCGATATATGAGATAGTTTTCAGAAGATATCAGCACAACACTGTCACTTTAATTTATGGGAGTGTGGATGCTACCGATTTATGAGATAGTCTCAGAAGATACTGATACAGCACTGTCACTTGAATTAGGGGGAGTGTATGTGTCATTGGAGAAAAGAGAGGTAGTACACCTATATGGAGTTTTTACCCCCGTTAGATCTACCATGTGTAGGATTTCATGTACTTCTTTATGGGACATACATATGATAACGAAGAGGTGAGTATCCACCAAAAATGTTATCATAGGTTGTGGGTTTACCTAAGAGTAGTATAGATTATACTATAATGGAGAGGGAAACATCTGATTTTAGAGAATGCAGGCTGGATTCATGCAGCTTCACACTGAGGGAAAAGTAAAGATGAATCTCTGACCGACATCTACCAGTGGTCGTTGGGAGGAATCCCCAGTGGAGTCTACACTCCAGATTGTATATAGATACCAACTAAGGACCAGTGGGAGTAAACCCCAGTGGATTCTGCACCACATAGGATATACACTATGGTATATTATATGCAGGGTAGGGGGGATATGACATATAACTATACGAAATTACAAAATCTGGAAGATATGAATGAGAAACCACCCACTCATGAAGATTACAGTCCAAATAGTCAAAATTAGTTAGGATTATTTAATTCCAGCCACCCATAGTTGTCTTTTAAGGAGATAAAATGTGAATGTATATTTTTAATATTTTTAATATCAATTTATTTTAAATATTGTTTTTTATGAATATGTGTAATTTTAAATAAGTATTTTTATTATTGTACATGATTATAGTTCATTTATTCATTTTTTATGATTTTTGGGAAGATGAGGTTGCTTGGTGGCGTTTATCTTGTTTGAGTAATATTGCTAAAGCAACCAGCCTGGAAAAGGTTAACATTTAGGGTCCGGTATTTATATTTAGAAGCATCGAACTAAGTACTGCTTATTACTAAATAATGTGTGATTGAAAAAGTATTGACACCTAATAAATGCATATTTAAAGTTGATAGTCAAGCAATACAGTCCGATGCTGTAGGACCCATTGAGCAGCGGTCCCAAGCAATGGGCGTTTGCGCTCACGGGGACACGATTAATGTGCAGGCGTGACGTACACGTAGGGCGCATGTGCACTAAATTATCCTCTGTTAATCACGGACGGAAGGATATATAAGGATTGATGGACACTCAGGGCGGCCTATCCCATGAATAAGTCACAGGTGTGACGAAACATGTCGGGGCGTGGCCGAGTAGTGGTGGACATCGCTAACGAGTGACGTGCAGAGGGACGAGCGTTGCAATGTAGCCTACCTAGGAACAGATCGGGTCTAGCAGTTGGGCGAACGAGGAGTGGGTGAGAGAATCACACTAGACGCCTGCTTATCTCGGGTCCGCCGTGACCGCATACCCTCAGGGTGTTTACAAGTTGCTGTGTTGTATACTGTTTATACAGTGTGCTGTGGAGGTTGCTGTGCAAGTTTTACATTTTTAGAATGTGAGTTTAACCATTGGAGATTTGTTTGAAGTGTGTGTTAATAAACTGGTTTTACATTATCACACTATTTGGAGCATTTTTTCTCATTTCACATATGGAATACATTTTATACGTGCACTTGGATGGAGAAATTGTGAGCTGTATCCCGGTGATTTGGAATCATTAAGCTTTAAAGCCTTACATGCAAGTGGGGGCAATTGGAGCTGGTATGTGAGTTTTTCATTGGGAGCGGGCTCACCGAACACCCGGGTGTGGTGGAAGTTTTTTGTAAGAAGATTCTTCACATGGTGTTCTGAAGATTTTTTTGGCACGAATTTTAATGAACTTTTGTTTCTGTCACTGGATCACAATTTTTTATATACGACATAGTATATATAACAACTGCATATCCTCATCTTTTATGATTTTTGTATTTTTTTACAGTATTGGCACTGTGCTATAGCTTGTAATTTTGTTCACTTGGTGTTCACCACATTTTTTATATATTTAATTTTTGTTATGATGATACACACTTTAATAGGTGTTCATTATTAGAGTATTTACTCACTGTAATGCCCCATACACACGGTCGGATTTTCTGACGGAAAATGTGTGATAGGACCTCGTTGTTGGAAATTCTGACCGTGTGTAGGCTCCATCACACATTTTCCATCTGATTTTCCGACACACGAAGTTTGAGAGCAGGATATAAAATTTTCCGACAACAAAATCTGTTGTCGGAAATTCTGATCGTGTGTACACAAATCCGACAGACAAAGTGCCACGCATGCTCAGAATAAATAAAGAGATGAAAGCTATTGGCCACTGCCCCGTTTATAGTCCCGACGTACGTGTTTTACGTCACCGCGTTTAGAACGATTGGATTTTTCGACAACTTTGTGTGACCATGTGTATGCAAGACATGTTTGAGCCAAAATCCGTCGGAAAAAATCCTAGGATTTTGTTGCTGGAATGTCCAAACAAAGTCCGACCGTGTGTACGGGGCATTAGGGTGGAATTTATTTTATTTGTAGGAAGCGCCACTTTTTTATTTTACACGTGTGATTCACATACATTTGACACGTTATAGATAAAAATTATTTGTTATATGGGATCTGGGGGTCGCCTTGTTAAAGGGGGCTTCCAGACTCTGATAAGCCCCCCGCCCCCAGTCCCCCACAACCACCTGGCAACGGTTGTGGGGATGAGGCCCTTGTCCCCATCAATATGGTATGATTCAAGTGGGGGGGCGCTCTCTTGTCCCCCTCTTTTCCTGCGGCCTAAAAGGTTGTGTGTTCGGATAAGGGTCTGGTATGGATTTTTGGGGGTATCCCCGTGCCATTTTTGTTTTTAATTTTGGTGTGGGGTTCCCCTTAATATCCATACCAGACCTGAAGGGCCTGGTATGGAGTTTGGGGGGACCCCCACGCATTTTTTTTACATTTTGTTTCTGGGTTCCCCTTAATATTCATATCAG
Organism: Lithobates clamitans; assembly: GCA_037952925.1. Classification (NCBI taxonomy): domain Eukaryota; kingdom Metazoa; phylum Chordata; class Amphibia; order Anura; family Ranidae; genus Lithobates; species Lithobates clamitans. The sequence goes on along the minus strand of JBBGZY010000400.1, from coordinate 4,487,296 downwards.
ACCCGAAGGGACTGGTAATGGACTGGGGGCATCCCATGCTGTTTTTTTCAATGACTTATTTTATCTGTTTTGCCGGGACCGACAATTCATTATAGCCGTGAGTAGTTTTAAATAACTTTTTTTCCTTTAGAAATGTCATTTTGTGCAGGGACTGTTCTAAACATGGGAAACATGCGCCACTTTACAGGCATACTATAGACACCCCCCAGGTATGAAATTTAAAGGAATATTTCTCTTTTATTTTTTCACTTTAAGCATTATTAAAATCACTGCTCCTGAAAAACTGCCATTGTTAAAACTTTTTTTTGCATTGGTACATGTCCCCTGGGGCAGGACCCAGGTCCCCAAACACTTTTTATGACAATACCATGCATATAAGCCTTTAAAATTAGCACTTTTGATCTTGTTATGGGGGTGTTTCTTTTGAGCAGGGACTGGAGCACTTGTCAGGTTGGAAGGAAAGATGGATGAGGCAAAATACCATCAAATTCTTGAGTAAAATCTGCTGCCCTCTGCCAGAATGTTGTCAATGGGAAGGAGGTTTACCTTCCAACATGACAATGACCCAAAGCACACAGCAAAAATGACCACACAGTGGTTGAAGGAGAAAAAGGTAAATGTCATTGCATGGCCTAGTCAGAGCCCAGACTTAAACCCCATTGAAAATCTGTGGAATGACTTGAAGACTGCAGTCTACAAATGGTCACTATCAAATTTAACTGAACTTGAGCAGTTCTGCAAAGAAGAGTGGGAAAATATTGCAAAGGCTAGATGTGCAAAGTTAGTTGTGACATATACCAACAGAAAAAGGCTGTAACTAGTCACTTCAGCCTTGGACAAATTTACCCCCTTCCTGACCGGGCCATTTTTTGCAATACGGCACTGCGTCTCTTTAACTGACAATTGCGCGGCCGTGCGATGCAGTACCCAAACAAGATTGATGTCTTTTTTTTCCCACAAATAGAACTTTCTTTTGGTGGCATTTTATTACCTCTGCTGTTTTTATTCTTTGCTATAAACAAAAAAAGAGGGACAACAGAATATTTTTTACTTTTTGCTATAATAAATATCCCAAATTATTTAAAAAAACAAATTTTTTCCTCAGTTTAGGCCGATATGTATTTTTGTACAGATTTTTGGTTAAAAAAATCGCAATAAGCGTATATTGATTGGTTTGGACAAAAGTTATAGCACCTACAAAATATGTTTAACATGTTAGATTGAAGAGAGATTATTGATTTATGGCATTTTTATTATTATTTGTTTTTACTAGTAATGGCAGCGATCTGCGATTTTTATCGGGACTGCGACATTGCGGCAGACAGATTGGACACTTTTGACACATTTATGAAACCATTGACATTTATACAGCAATCAGTGCTATAAATAGCCACTGATTACTGTATAAATGTCACTGGCAGGGAAGGGGTTAACACTAGGGGGCGATCAAGGGGTTAAATGTGTTCCCTCACTGGGACTGACTGGGGGAGAAGACTGATCGGTGTTCCCCTATACTATGGACACACGATCTGTCTCCTCTCTCCTGACAGAACGTGGATTTGTGTGTTTATACTAGGGATGAGCCGAGCAGCCCCCCGGTTCGGTCCGCGGCAGAACATGCGAACAGACCAATAATTTGAGCGAACACCGTTAAAGTCTATGGGACTCAAATGTGAACAATCTAAAGTGCAAATTTTAAAGGCTAATATGCAAGTGATTGTCATAAAAAGTGTTTGGGGACCTGTGACCTGCCCCAGGGGTCATGTATCAATGAAAAAAAAAGTTTTATAATCGGCCATTTTTTTTGGGAGCAGTGATGTTAATAATGCTTAAAGTGAAACAATAAAAGTGAAATATTCCTTTAAATATCATGCCTGGGGGGTGACTATAGTATGCCTGTAATGTGGTGCATTTTTCCCGTGTTTAGAACAGTCCCTGCACAAAATGACATTTCTAAAGGAATAAAAGTTATTTAAAACTGCTTTCGCCTGTAATGTAATGTTGCCCCCCTCCCAACCCATTACCAGGTCCTTTGGGTCTGGTATGGATATTAAGGGGAACCCCGCACCCAAATTAAAAAAAAAGGTGTGGGACCCCCAGGCCCTATATACTCTGAACAGCAGCAGTATACAGGCGGTCCCCAGGTTACAAACAAGATAGGGACTGTAGGTTTGTTCTTAAGTTGAATCTGTTTGTAATTTGGAACAGGTACATTTTGCAAGTGTAGCTCCAGCCAAAAAATCTATTTTTAAGCTTTTTGGATAACATAGGGAAGGGTTATCCTCACCCCTGTAACATTTGTTTTGCTGTCTGTGCCCTTGTTCAGAAGATTTCACCTCACTTTCTGTCCCAATGACAATTGGATTTAGAAAATTTGGGTTATTAGGGAAACAAGGATTGGTGATAAAGCATCAGTGGAGACACCTTTTTCCAATATTAACTCTTACAGGAGAGAATCTCCCTTCCTAGGGGTAGATTTCCTCTCACTTCCTGTTGTCTCCCTCCATTTCTAAGTAGGAGTCGTTTGTAAGTCGGATGTTTGAAAATAGGGGACCGCCTGTATATACTATACGGCCTGCCCTATACACTCTGCGAAAAATTGGTCCTTAGGCATTTGGTGGTACGAGGACACTGTAAGCCCTCACAGATACTTTTGTTGAGCCCAGGAACAGGCCCTGCTGTGAAATATTAGATCAAAAATTGTAATTACACGCCCCTGTTAAACAGGGGCAGAAAAATTGGGCCTTAGGCAGTGGTGGTGGTGCCCTGAACCAAAAATATTCCTAAAAGCTATCATCATGAAGATTGAGGAGGAATAGGATAGTCACTCAGCATAATAGGATAGTCACTCAGCATATGCAGTCTTCAAGGGATCCCACATCCATAGAAAAATCAATCGGTTACATCAGCATCAGTTGCTTGGTAGCTGGTGATCCAAGACTGATTCATTTTTTATGAATGTGAGCCGATCAACAGAGTCTGTGGACAGGCGCACTCTGTGATCCGTTACAAAGCCTCCAGCAGCACTGAATGTGCGTTCAGAAAGAACGCTGGATGCAGGACAGGCCTGTAGCTCAATTGCATATTGAGCAAGCTCTGGCCAGTGGTCCATCCTCAAGACCCAGTAACCCAGTGGATGTTCTGGTGGAAAGGTCTCCAAGTCTGATCTTGCCCCTAGATATTCCTGCACCATGTAATTAAGATGCTGACGATGGTTGCTGGAACCGATCAGACCTGAACGCTGAAGAATGAAGAATTGTCTGAAGGCATCGGTCAGCCAGACACCTTCTCCATTGCTCTTTCTGTGACTGAACAAAGCCTCAGCAACACGTTGTCCAGCACCAGGAAATTGTAACCTCACAGACTCTGGAAACGCATTGCACAAACATTTCTGCAAGGCCTCCTGAAGATGTTTCATCCTCTGCTCCCTGTGCGAAGGCTGGATAAGTTCTGCAACCTTACCCTTGTAACATGGGTCAAGAAGGTTTTCCAGCCAGTAATGATCCCTCTCCTTGATACCATGAATCCTAGGGTCCTTTCGCAGGCTTTGCAGGATCAGGGAGGCCATGCAGCGTAAGTTTTCAGAGGCATTCGATCCTGAGTCCTCTGGGTCACTCCCAGCCACGTACAACTCCATGGGTTTCTGGGGACTGAAAATGATTCCTTGAAGACTGCTGCTGATGCTGAATGTTATCCTCCACCTCCATGCCGACACAATCCTCCTCCTCCTCCTCTTCTTCTTCCTGTGTGATTGGCGGGCCCGCAGGAATACTATCTGAATAAAGGGGGCCTTGAGAGGTAAGGAAGTCCTCCTCTTCCTCCCGCTTTTCTGCCTCAAGTTCCCTGTCCATTATTCCATGAATCGTGTGCTCCAACAGGAAGACAAGAGGGACAGTATCACTGATACATGCACTGTCACTGCTCACCATCCTCATGGCCTTCTCAAATGGTGACAGGACAGTGCATGCATCCTTGATCAGTAGCCACTGGCATGGCGAAAAAAAGCCAAGCTCCCCTGACCCTGTCCTGGTGCCATACACAGATACTCATTGATGGCCCTCTGCTGTGTGTGCAGCCGCTTCAGCATTGCCAACATTGAGTTCCACCTGGTGGGCATGTCACAAATGAGGCGGTTCTTGGGCAGGTTGCATTCTCTCTGAATGTCAGCCAGCCGAGCACTGGCATTATATGACCGGCAGAAATGACCACAGACTTTCCTGGCCTGCCTCAGGAGATCCTGTAAGCCAGGGTACCTGCTCAAGAACTGCTGCACCACCAAATTCAGGATGTGAGCCAAACAGGAAACTTGGGTATAGTGTCCCTGTCGGAGGGCGGAGAGGAGGTTGGTGCCATTGTCGCATACAACCATTCCTGGCTGAAGCTGGTGTGGCATCAACCACCTCTGAGCCTGCCCCTGCAGAGCTGCCAGAATCTCTGCCCCAGTGTGGATCCTGTCCCCTAAGCAGGCCAACTCAAGCACCGCATGGCATCTTTTTGCCTGAGTGCTTGCATAGCCCCGTGAACGCCTACAGAGCACCGCTGGTTCAGAGGAGAAATCTGCAGAGGAAGAGGCCATAGAGGAAGAAGAAGAGGAGGGGGTGAAGGGGAGAGCTGTGGCAGAATCACCACTACTAGCATTTTGGAGGCTGGGTGGCGGAACAAGCTCCAACAATACTGCACCCTGCCCTGCATCCTTCCCAGCTGCCAGCAGAATTACCCAGTGCGCCATGAAAGAAAGGTAACATCCCTGCCCATGCCTGCTGGACCATGCAGAAATATGACCCTTACTGCTGACCGCCTTGTCCAATAAAGCCAAGACATTGCCTTCCACATGCTGGTAGAGAGCCGGAATTGCCTCCCGTGAAAAGAAATGGCGTTTGGGAACCTGCCACTGAGGTACCACACATTCCACAAATTCACAAAAGGGGCAGAGTCTACCAGCTGAAAAGGCAGCAGTTGCAGTGCTAGCAATTTGGCCAAGCTAGCATTCAGATGCTGAGCATGTGTATGGCTGGGACCAAATTTCTTTTGATGGTTTAGCAACTGGGGTAGGGAAATTTGCCTGCTAAAATCAGATGTTGGTGTACCGCTAGCAAATTGGCCGCAAGTACTTGGGACACCTATTTCTATACCTTCATTCCTCTCAGTGCAGGTTTCTGAGAGGACTGGAGGTATAGTGGGGTTGGAGATCCCAGCTGATGAGGAGCAAGGAGAGGTCCGCCTTGTTCTTTGATGTGGGTCTTTTAAGTGCTGTTGCCAACGGACTGCATGGGAGGTTGTCATATGTCTGGTCAAGCATGTGGTGCCCAAGCGGCTGCTGTTTTGGCCACGTTTGATACGCTTCAGACATATGTTGCAAACAGCAACAGTGTGATCTGCTTCAATATAATACTAGGTGGTTCTGCGCAAATCCTGGACCCCCTTACTGGGTAACTGTGGGTGGTATTAAATAGATAAAAAAGTAGTGTAAACAATGAAAAAGTGTTGGCACCAGCCATAAAATAAGCTCACTCATAAAATAATAATTCTGGGTGCTAAAACAAAATAAATGAGGTATAGAAGTCAATATAAATAACCCTGTAATCGTGTGCATAAACAGGTAAACAATAGTGTAAACAATCATCAAATAATAGTGAAGTGTATCATAAAATCTATGTGACTCGAAATAAAACGAGCAGATAAAGTGACATAGTGCAATGGTGGAAAATTAAGAAGTAAATAAGTGGAATATCCAAGGATTGTCAGAGTCTATGACATGCAATCTGTAATAAATATGTGACTTAAATATATTGGCATGCACCAAGTGTGACAATAAGGGGAAGTCCTTTTTAAAAAAAAATTGCAATAGCATCCTAGCATGCAACAGCCGCTCTGCGGTGCTTAAAATAAATCACACGGTGTTCATCTTCGTGTTTCAACACTCATGTGAGAGATGACCCCTTACCTTAAGGCAATAGGGCAAGCGCATATAACCAAAGATCTTTCAAGGGGTCCTCCTTAAGGCAATAGGGCAAGCGCTTATGACCAAGTATCTTTGAGGGGGTCCTCCTATGGATGTAGCAAACTATCCTCACGGTCCTAGTTTCAGGGGATAATTCCCTCGGTGGTATAGGGGGATATAAAAAAACACGGGGAGCCCCAATAGTATAATACCATTTTAACCAGCAGCTTTATTAAGTAAAAACAAGGGTACTCACATATAAAGAAAAAACAGTGTTCGTATCTCCGACGAGCGGCGAGCTCGTATATCTATCACAGCATGTAAAGCCTGTCCCGTCCCTACACGTGATGTCACACCGCACGTGACTTCATCAGGGGATAAGTACAGGCTGAAAACTTGTCCTTAAATAGTCTTATAATGGGCACTAATGGGCGGCCATTTTCCCGGAGTCCTATGACTAACATTACGGTGGCCATTTTCCTGAGGATCGTACGGCGCGGCCTTGTTTAGGTGTAATATGCACCCGCCCACCCTCTGTACCAGCTGATCCTGGCGGCCAATTAGGTGGAGTTAGCCTTCCTTCATCTCCCGCACTGTCAGCAGGGAAGGGCAAAGTGTCTCTCGATCGATCTCCGTCCGTGACGGTTTAAATAGCAAGTGTAGTGATGAGGGGAAAGGCTCGATCCATCTCCATCCGTGACGGTTTAAATAGCAAGTGTAGTGATGAGGGGATAAAAATTACAGGGGCAGCAGCGTGTTATAAAATTAGAGGGATAAAAATTGCTTGAGCTGTATTCAGAAGATATGCAAGCTTGCCCAAAAATAAAGCGGCGATAGCAAACATTAAAAACATTAAAAAGGATATGTCCAATTAAAAAGGAAACTAAAACATTTATGGGTAAAAATCCCATAAATAAACCGAAAATGTAGGTAAACTATACAGCAAAGCCAAGGACTATAACTATATCGATCACATAAAATTAAACAATTTAAAACCATACAAAGTAATATAAACAACAGCATAGATACAGTGGCATGGACATAATAAAAGATCGATAATATAACAGTAAGAGCCATCCAAAATTGAGCTAGTATGTCAAAGTTATACTAATAAATATAATCTAAAAACACATATGGGATCAGGCTATTCAGTCTACGGTAATAAGGGGAGAGGGGATTAATTTATTAAGAACACCCTAACATCTAATCTAAATATGCCCCGTCTGATAACATTAAAATCGCATAAAAATCATAAAAGGTGGTAAATTTAAAAATCACTAAGGAAACAGTTAAGATCAAATTCGATATTAAGGCCACGAGGCGAGAAAGTATCCAGGGTAAAAATCCATTTGGATTCTAGTTTACTCAGAGTCCTCACCTTGTGGCCCCCCCGCCAGTGTTTGATACATGGTGTTATACCCCAGAATTTCAGGTGGGTGGGATCCCTATTATGACACATCAAGAAGTGTTTTGATACGCTGTGTTTATCATAGCCATTCAGGATATTTTTAACATGTTCTTTGATGCGGACTCTCAGAGGTCTTTTCGTGCGTCCAACATACTGGAGACCGCAACTACATTCAAGAGCATATACCGCCCCTTCGGTATTGCAACAAATAAAATCCTTCACCTTATAAGTATCTCCCGTGCTCGTAGAGGTAAAGTTGAATACCTTTTCATTTGGGCGTTTAGTCCTTAAACAAGCGAAACATCTTTTACACGGAAAAAAAACGTTACCGGTAAAAAATGAAAAAGGTTTCTTCGGTGGATCCACAACATTTTTAACTACTAAATCACGAATTGTGGGTTCCCTTTTGTACACAAATTTTGGATACCTCGAAAGAATCTCATATAGCTGTCTGTCTGCCAGTAGGATATGCCAGTAGCGTTTGATGATCCTTTCAATTCTTTTATGTTGCACATTGAAGTCTAAAATTAGCGGTATTCCTTCCACTGGGTTTCTTTGTATCTCCTTTTCTTTAATCAGTTCTTTCCGATCCATCCTTGTGATTTCGGTGATCTTGGACTTAATGAATTGGCAATCGTAGCCTATTGAGATAAACCTCTCTCCCATCTTCTCAGCTTGTTCAAAAAACGTCTCAATTTTAGTACAATTTCTTTTTATCCGCATTAATTGGCTTTTTGGGATATTAAAATCCAGTTTTTATGATGGCAACTATCTGTTGGGAGGTAGCTATTCCTGTCTACGCTCTTAAAGTGCGTCTTCGTGCTAAGTGTAGAGTCCTTGAGTGTGATCTCGAGGTCCAGGAAGTTAATTTTATTCTTACTAATGTCCCAGGTTAATTGGATGTTCCTGTCATTAATATTCAGTTTTTTCAGGAACCCAGTTAGTGCATTTTCTTCACCGTCCCATAATATAAAAATATCATCGATATACCTTTTGTATATCACTAGTTCTCTCGGATGCTCATTGAAGACATTTTCCTCCTCCCACTTTGCCATGAAGAGGCCAGCTATACTTGGGGCGAATCTTGCTCCCATGGCAACTCCCGTTTGTTGATGGTAGTAAGTCTTGTTGTACCAAAAGTAGTTGTTCTTGAGACTAAATTCAAGGCATTTTATCAGGAACTTTCTCTGAATGTATGGGAGATCCGTATATTTCCTTAGGCCCCATTTTGCGGCCCCACAGGCTCGATGGTGGGGGATCACCGTATATAGGGATGATACATCCGCAGTGGCCACAACCCATGGTTTGTCTCCTACTGGGAAATTTTCTATAATTTGCAACATCTGTTTAGTATCTCTCAGATACGCTTCTGTCTTTTGAACTGCTGGCTGTAAAAAAGTATCGATGTATTGTCCTATCCTCGAGGTCAGTGAGTCTATGCTGTTTACTATCGGCCTCAGTGGTGGATCAGTTTTGTTTTTATGAATTTTTGGTAGTAAATACATAACAGGTGTGCGGCAGGAGTCTGGTATAAGGAATCTTGCTTCTTTTTTGTTCAATACCAATTTTTTTACACCCAAATGCACAATTTGTTCAAGTGCTTTCCGGCAGCTGAATACGGGATTCTTCAATAACTTAGTGTATGTCTTGGTGTCAACTAACATCTGAGTCATTGATTTGTGATATTGTTCTTTCGAAAGGATCACAATCCCACCTCCCTTATCTGCTGGTCGGATCACAATATCTCTCCTTTTCGTCAACTTCCGGATGACATTTTTTATAAACTTGGGTTCATCTCTCTTTTTTATCTTCAGGTCTTTAACTTCTTCTAAAACAATTTTTTTTAAAACATCAATATGTTTGCTGTCTTTGATTGGGGGATTAAAAATAGATTTGTTCCTTAGTGAACTATGTAAAATTTCATCTTTTGTGGATATTGTAATTTTGGGTCTCGGGGGATTTCCTGCCAGGTATTTCTGAATATTCAATTTACGCACAAATTTTTGTATACCAATATAGGTTTCAAACTTGTTAAGGTTTTTTGTGGGTGCGAATTTCAACCCTTTATCTAATACGCCCACTTCTTCGTGTGTCAGGTCCCGGCCACAGAGGTTAAAAATGCCCTCTCCTTTTATTCTCTCTTTCTTTTGTTGTCTCTTTCTGGCCCTTCGTTCTCTCTTCTTTTGGACTTTTTCTTGACATTCGTATCTTGTCTGAGTTTCTCACTGGGTGATTTTCTCTGTTTCGGTCTAAAAAAGATTTGTTAAACTCTTGATCTCCATAGTATGGGAGGTATGGTCTGGCTGATCTTTTTTCTCCTTCTCTACTCATCAAAGGGGCATAGTAATTGTATGTGAGGACAGGACTACGTTCGTCTTGCCTATAATTTCTCTGTGTAGGTCCCCTTCTGTCTTCATACCCATATTCATGGATCGGGCTCCTATCCCTTGGTCTATAGTATTCGTATCCCAAATCTCTGTTTTCTCTATATTCTTGTATGGGCCTTCTCTGGTCCCTCTGCTCATATGGTGGTCCCCTATAATCTCGTTCTACATACGGTGGTCTGTTCCAGTTATTTCTATTTTGGGGTCTTCTATTGTTTTTCCAATAATGCTGCTTTCTCCCTCCATTTGGTGGTGTCCGGTAGTTTTGTTGAGGTCTTCTCTCATTCCGGTATGGAGTGTTCGCATAATATTCAGTATTTCTCCTATCATTATCTCTGTGTCTTGGGGTCGTCCCTCCATTTCCATCTCTGGGTTCTGGGTGTCTAGTATTTTCTATATTTGGCCTGGGTTGTTCATTATGTGGTTGAGAGTACATACTGACTATTTTTTCTGGTGTGGAGTATGTGGATGAACTTTCTGTTTTACCTAGCTGGCTTTGCAATTTGAAGACTTGGTCATTCTAGAAATCATTGGTATCTCTGATGTGCTTCTTACTTTTCCTCTGTTGGACCTCTTTATCTTTTTTATTGAGGTCCCTATTTAATTGGGTCATAAGAGTGTTGAATTCGGTACTATCTTTTTGTGGTTCTAATTCTCCTCTCAAATCGGCAATATTTTGATCTATTTTCTTGTTTTTTCTTCCTTTTTTTTTTCCAACAAAAATCCTATGTGTTCCAGGTCTTTATCATTAAAAAATTTGAACCATTCGTCATTAGATTCTTGGTCCACAAGGCCATCATTCGGGGGGGCATCCCACCTCAACCTTCTTGGGACTATATTTTCTTTGAGGTATGTCTCAAAGGTGCAGATGTCCCACCATAGGCTCACTTTCTTTTCCATATTATGGCCTAATTTTCTCATTAAGCTTTCTAAATCTAGATTAGTATTAGGTTTTTTATTCGTAACATTAAATACTTCCTCTAAGTTCACTCTCCTTTTTTCCATATAGGAAAACACATCCATGTTTGCTGCAGGAATGGGTGGTAGATAACAGGTAAACTAAAATTAAAAGGTTATTCCTGCGCTAACAGGTATAAAATCTAATGGACAATACTAGGAAAAGCTGCATGCACCGAATCAGGTGCAAACCAAACCTTAAACGAACATCAATATAATACTAGGTGGTGCTGCGCTAATCCTGGACCCCCTTACTGGGTAACTGAGGGTGGTATTAAATAGATAAAAAGTAGTGTAAACAATGAAAAAGTGTTGGCACCAGCCATAAAATAAGCTCACTCATAAAATAATAATTCTGGGTGCTAAAACAAAATAAATGAGGTATAGAAGTCAATATAAATAACCCAGCATAAATAGTAAAATTAAAATTCAATCCGTAACTGTAATCGTGTGCATAAACAGGCAAACAATAGTGTATACAATCATCAAATAATAGTGAAGTGTATCATAAAATCTATGTGACTTAAATAAAACGAGCAGATAAAGTGACATAGTGCAATGGTGGAAAATTAAGAAGTAAATAAGTGGAATATCCAAGGATTGTCAGAGTCTATGACATGCAATCTGTAATAAATATGTGACTTAAATATATTGGCATGCACCAAGTGTGACAATAAGGGGAAGTCCTTTTTTTTTAAAAATTGCAATAGCGTCCTAGCATGCAACAGCCGCTCTGCGGTGCTTAAAATAAATCACACGGTGTTCATCTTCGTGTTTCAACACTCATGTGAGAGATGGCCCCTTACCTTAAGGCAATAGGGCAAGCGCATATAACCAAAGATCTTTCAAGGGGTCCTCCTTAAGGCAATAGGGCAAGCGCTTATGACCAAGTATCTTTGAGGGGGTCCTCCTATGGATGTAGCAAACTATCCTCACAGTCCTAGTTTCGGACGATAATTCCCTCGGTGGTATAGGGGGATATAAAAAAACACGGGGAGCCCCAATAGTATAATACAGTTTTAACCAGCAGCTTTATTAAGTAAAAACAAGGGTACTCACAGAAAAAACAGTGTTCGTATCTCCGACGAGCGGCGAGCTCGTATATCTATCACAGCATGTAAAGCCTGTCCCGTCCCTACGCGTGACGTCACACCGCACGTGACTTCATCAGGGGATAAGTACAGGCTGAAAACTTGTCCTTAAATAGTCTTATAATGGGCGCTAATGAGTCCTATGACTAACATTACGGTGGCCATTTTCCTGAGGATCGTACGGCGCGGCCTTGTTTAGGTGTAATATGCACCCGCCCACCCTCTGTACCAGCTGATCCTGGCGGCCAATTAGGTGGAGCAAGCCTTCCCTCATCTCCCGCACTGTCAGCAGGGAAGGGCAAAGTGTCTCTTGCTCGATCCATCTCCGTCCGTGACGGTTTAAATAGCAAGTGTAGTGATGAGGGGATAAAAATTACAGGAGCAGCAGCGTGTTATAAAATTAGAGGGATAAAAATTGCTTGAGCTGTATTCAGAAGATATGCAAGCTTGCCCAAAAATAAAGCGGCGATAGCAAACATTAAAAACATTAAAAAGGATATGTCCAATTAAAAAGGAAACTAAAACATTTATGGGTAAAAATCCCATATATAAACCGAAAATGTAGGTAAACTATACAGCAAAGCCAAGGACTATAACTATATCGATCACATAAAATTAAACAATTTAAAACCATACAAAGTAATATAAACAACAGCATAGATACAGTGGCATGGACATAATAATAGATTGATAATATAACAGTAAGCGCCATCCAAAATTGAGCTAGTATGTCAAAGTTATACTAATAAATATAATCTAAAAACACATATGGGATCAGGCTATTCAGTCTACGGTAATAAGGGGAGAGGGGATTAATTTATTAAGAACACCCTAACATCTAATCTAAATATGCCCCGACTGATAAAATTAAAATCGCATAAAAATCATAAAAGGTGGTAAATTTAAAAATCACTAAGGAAACAGTTAAGATCAAATTCGATATTAAGGCCACGAGGCGAGAAAGTATCCAGGGTAAAAATCCATTTGGATTCTAGTTTACTCAGAGTCCTCACCTTGTGGCCCCCCCGCCAGTGTTTGATATATGGTGTTATACCCCAGAATTTCAGGTGGGTGGGATCCCTATTATGACACATCAAGAAGTGTTTTGATACATTGTGTTTATCATAGCCATTCAGGATATTTTTAACATGTTCTTTGATGCGGACTCTCAGAGGTCTTTTCGTGCGTCCAACATACTGGAGACCGCAACTACATTCAAGAGCGTATACCGCCCCTTCGGTATTGCAACAAATAAAATCCTTCACCTTATAAGTATCTCCCGTGCTCGTAGAGGTAAAGTTGAATACCTTTTCATTTGGGCGTTTAGTCCTTAAACAAGCGAAACATCTTTTACACGGAAAAAAACCGTTACCGGTAAAAAATGAAAAAGGTTTCTTCGGTGGATCCACATTTTTTTTTTTTTTCCAAAGTATTTTATTTTATTGATGATTATGAAATCCTAACAGGAATCATTGATCATCAAGCATTGAACAATGAAAATGAAACAGTTGTAACATATACAGAGATTTACAAAAACAGAATGTCCCAGCTATCAGTGAAAATCACTTCCATGCTAGGTCGATTGTAAAAAGGGGTGTTAGCCCAACTTATTTCTTTAATTGGGCATTAATTGTCCCATAACTGTTGTTCTATGGAAATTGTATACTTCTTACAGTGAAAGTATCAATATCCTGCTCTTGGAAAGTGAGAATCGAGTATGACTTCTGTCGAAGGTGTAACATACTTGTCACTGTGTCTGTGTGGGCCTGGTTAGTGATCGTTCAGTATATTTTCGTGAGTGTCTGAAGTTTGTTTCATTGGTTGGGTATCTAATAAGTATTTGAAGTGGAAGGACTGTATGCTTGCCTGGGTGTCTAAATAGCAGGTATGGATGATGGGGGGGTAGCGCGAGGGGGGGGGCTGGGGGGGGGGAGAGAGGGATATGTAAGGAGGGGGGAGGGGGGTCTCTGACTTCCCCTGGTAAGTGGTATTTGGCAACTGGATTTTGATGGAGTTTGTTTAGGGTAACTTGGGGGGGTAGTCTCCCATTGAAGGACGGAGGAAGTAATGAAGGGGAGTTTGGGTTAAGGACAGATATGTCATCGAGGTTACCTCTGCTTCATGTGGGTGTATCTATCGTATCTTTGTATTCAGGTAAAGTTTGATAGTGCATCCAACAGGCCCACTTATGACTGAATTTTGTGGGCGTGTCACGTGAGATGTGTATTAGCTGTTCCATTTCTGCTACTCTGTTTATTCTAATAAACCATTCTTTGATAGTGGGTATATGAGTTGAATTCCAGTGTACAGGTATACATTGCTTAGCTGCATTAACCATGTGCATCATTAGTGATTTATGATAGGTGGCATGTGGTAGAGATGAGAGGTGTAGAAGAAATTGGGCAGGGGTGAGCTCCAGTTCGTAAGTGGTAACTTTCGTGATTATGCGTTGGATCTCTGACCAAAAGGCACGCAGTGGGGTGCAGGACCACCATATGTGTAGAAGGGTACCCTTTTCTTGATGGCACCTCCAGCATGTTTCAGGGATAACCGCTTTGAATTTATGTAACAGTACTGGGGTATGGTACCATCTGGCCTGAATTTTGAACCCATTTTCCTGGGTGGTGACATTAGTTGAACCCTTGTGTATGGTTATAAATATTTGTTCCCATCTTTCTTCCGTTAGTTGGATGGATAAGTCGGCTTCCCATTTTTTGCATGACTGATTTTCGTTAGCTTTGAGATCAGTGAAGATTAGGTTATGTATTTAGGAGATAAGATGAGATTGGGGAGTTGTCTTGATACATAGGGATTCAAAAGGTGTGAGCGGTCTGGAGCATTGACCATTTTTGTCTAGGATTTTGAGGTAGTGGGCTATTAGCATGTATGGCCATGGAGAGATAGGTGTCTTTTCTAACCGGGCGGCGATTTGACCTGCTGTGAGTAATTTGCCGTTGTGGTAAAATTGGTGGGCTCTGATATGTCCCTGTGGCCAGTTGTCCGAGAGATATTGGTGATGCATTCCTGGGGGGAAATCTGGATTTAACTTTATCGGGGACAGTGGACTGGGGGTGGAGGAGATGGAGGTTTTCTTACATGTTTGTTGGAAGCATTGTATGGTGGGGCCAATCGTCGGGTGTAAATGAATTTCTGGTGGGAGATGGTTTGGGGAAATCCAAGGGAGCAAGCTCAGAGTCAATTTCGTGAAGGAAGCTTCTAAAGAGACCCAGTCTTTCTGTTGGTTATGGACATTCCAGTCCACTATTCTGGCAAGATGTGTGGCTGTGTGATAGTGGAGGATGTTCGGAAGACCTATGCCTCCTAGATTCTTCGGGCGAGTAAGTTGGTCGTGACCAATTCTATGTCTAAGTTTCCCCCAAAGGAAGTTGGAACATATCTGTCTGTATGTTTTGAAGAAAGAGGGGGGATCTGTATCAGGATTGTCTGTAAGAGGTAAAGGATTCTTGGCAGAGCGTTCATCTTCAGTATGGCCGCTCTGCCAAACCATGAGAAAGTCGGTTTGTTCCATGTTTTGAGGTCTGAGGTTATATTTAGAAGTGGAAGAAAATTTTTGGTGTATAAATCCGATATTTTGGAGGGGATTTGAGTTCCTAGATATGTGATTGAATCTGGTTTCCAGTGAAAGGGGAAGTTCCCCTTGCATTGATGCTGGGGTAGTGATATGTTTAGGGCGAAAGATTTTGTGAAGTTGATCTTTAAGTTAGATATGATCTGGAAATGCTTAAATTCAGATAGTAGGATTGGGAGAGTAGTTAATGGTTGTGAGAGGAACAACAATATATCATCTGCGTATGCAGCGTATTTGTATTCTTTATCTGTGGATCTAATTCCTTTGATGTCTGGGTTAAGTGTGAGTTTGCGAAGGAAAGGTTCAAGGATAAGTATAAAGAGAATGGGTGACAGGGGGCATCCCTGTCTTGTGCCGTTGCGGATTGGGAAGGCGTCTGACAGAGTGCCATTGACTCTCACCTTAGCTGAGGGGTTGCTGTATAATGATAGGATCAGTCCAATCATATGGGGCCCAAGTCCTAGAGCTCGTAGGACTGCCGACATATATTCCCAGGACACTCTGTCATACGCCTTCTCCGCATCTAAAGATAGGTAAAAGCCGCTTTGTTTAGTTAGGGAAATCAGGTGGTGTAGGTTAATTGCTTTAATGGTGTTGTCTCTGGCTTCGCGATCAGGGACAAAGCCTACTTGATCCTGGGACACTATGGAAGGTAGGAGGGGTAATAGTCTATTGGCCAATATCTTGGAGAATATCTTTATGTCCACATTTAGTAAAGATATTGGTCTATAAGTTCCTGTGTGAGAGGAATCCTTGCCCTCCTTGGGAATGACCACAATATGAGCCTCTAGCATTCCCTTTGAGAGTGGGTTTGAGGGGGAGAGCGAATTAAAGGTTTTAAGAAAGGGGGTCTGGAGCGTGTTTGAAAATGTCTTATAATATGCTGCTGGAAGACCATCTGGACCTGGACTTTTACCGGGTTTAAGCTGTTTGATTGCCTGTTCCCATTCTGTGGGAGAGATCGGAGAGTCTAGGGATGTCACTGTCTCCTGGGGTAGTTTCTCAGGAGCGTATTGTTCTAGGAACGAGTCAATCTTTAGAGTTCTCTGGGGTGCTGGGATCGAATCATGATCGGAATTTCGTAGGTCGTAGAGGGGGAATAATATTTTTCAAATTCCTTTGCTATGTCATCATTGCGTGTGAGGGGTTTTCCCTTAGCTGAGTGTAGCTGATGTATCGTGTTATTTGCTTTCTTCTAGTGCTCGTGCAAGAAGGTGGCCACTTTTGTTTCCAAACTCGTAGAAGAGTTTGTGAGAAAGAATGAATTTTTCCTAAGATTGAGGTGCAGTTCTTCTTTGATACGTGTGCGTGTCTCGATAAGTTCGGAGTGGGTTTGTTGAGCTAAAGTGTGTTTGTGTAGAGTTTCAACTTTCTTCAGTTTGGCAAATAAATTGGATAGGGTAGCTTTCTTCGCTTTCTTGACTGTAGCTGCTAAGGATATCATTTTGCCTCGTATGACACATTTATGGGCCTCCCATTGTGTCAGTGAGGACGTGTCTGGGGTGTCATTTTCAATGAAGTAATCCCTTAAGCTGGACTGGATCTCTTGCACATTTAATGCATCTGTTAAAAGTGTCGGATCTAATTTCCAAATATACGTTCGATGGAGCGTTTCTGGAAAAGTAAGTGTCATGAAAATGGGATGATGGTCCGATATTGTCATGGGGTCTATGGTTGCTGCTGTCAACGTCGGGAGGTCTTGGTGTGAGAGAAACAGGTAGTCAATTTGAGAGTATTTGTTGTGGGGGTAGAGTAGAATGTGTAGTCTTTGTCTTTTGGGTGGAGGGTACGCCATGCATCGTGGAGTGACAGTTCTTGGAGGCAGCTCCTTATTTGTTTTAGAGCCCTATATGGTAAATGAGATTTGCCTGTGGAGGTGTCTATTAGAGGGTCTAGTGGAACATTCAAGTCACCCCCCAGGATTAAGAGGCCTTCTTTGAAGGCAGCCAGCTTCTCTATCACTGTTCGGAGAAAGGGGATTTGGGCAGCGTTAGGGCTATAGATATTTGCGAGGGTAATTGGCTTATTGTTAAATGTGCCCTTAAGAAAGACAAACCTTCCCTGATCATCTAGCATGGTGTCTGTAACTTGAAGGGGAACATTTTTGGAAAGGAGTATGGAAACCCCTTTCATTTTTGAGGTTGGGGAGGTGGCAAGATAATGGTGGGGGAAAGAGTGGTTTTTCAGTTTAGGAATGTTTTTACAGCTGAAGTGGGTCTCTTGGAGAAAGACTATATCTGCTTTTGCTCTGCGCATTTGGGCTAGAAGTTGCGATCGCTTTTCAGGGGTATTTAAGCCTTTCACATTAAGTGAGATTATTTTCAATGAGATCTTTGCGGGTGGTGTTCGATGGTGTGTCATTGTAGCCGATTCTGGGTATTAGTTACCTAGTTAGTTGTGTACTTGGGGGGGAAGTCAGAGACAAAGGGAGGAATGGGAAACGAGGGCTGTAATGGGAGAGAGGGGGGAGGAGGGGAGGGGGGATAGGGTTATTCGGCGATAGGTAGGAAGCTAAGGTAGTATAGAATAGAATGGGGAGTGTGGGAGCGGGGTAGGAGAAAGATATTCTGGGGGTTGTACCGGTTGTGGTGATTGACCAGCAGTCCCACTAACAAAGGGTATGGGGAACCGGTGTGAGTCAGCGGTAACTACCTGAGTCCGCTGGAGGCGGGGATGGTAGGTGACGTTTATCCAAGGGAAGGAGTCCTATGTCCCGAAGAGGTCTTCTGGGCTTAGCATGTGGTTTACCGGTATAGTTGTCAGGGTGTCAATAGAGCTGAAAAATGGCCTCGTAGATGTTCCTGACCAAAAGGGGAGCTTTTTCTTACTATGGAGAGAATATATGTTATAGGCTCGGGGAGGGAAGGGGAGAATGAAAAGTGTGGACAAGCCTTAAGGCGAAGTATATATTTACCCTATTGGGAATCTATTTAAGAGTGTCAATGTGATCATCTCAGGTAGAGAATTTTAACTATTTCTATACCTTGATGTCATGTGATGGAGGATCATTGCGTTGGTTAGGTGATATCGTGTGTTAGTGGAAAGAGTATGACATTATAATTAAATAACGGGGACAAAGGGCGCCTTTATCCAGCATGGGTTTAAGAGGAAAGAGAATAAAAAAACAAAAAAAAAACATATTTGAACATATTAAATGGGAATTTACCGTCCACCTGACACAGGGTGGTGTATCAGGCCTAGAGTGTAACATAACTTGCCTGTTCGTCTATAACAGTAAAACATAAAGATTAGGAACTGTGTTCATTTCTTACAGTACGTGCATACCTGTGTGAGAAATAAAGAATACTGTATAGGGCATCTCTGGGATCGAGGGGGACGTGCTCTGTAGCGGCTGAAAAGGATTTACTGTGCATATGGATCCCCTTGAGTCAGGGATAGGGATGTACATTATGCTCTAGACTGGAGGGTGAGATTTGGTCTTTTGGCCATTACGTATGTTAGTGTAGATTGAATTGGTGCATTCTTCTTACCTGAGCACGTCTCCCTCGACTCCCAGGTAGCCCCCCACATTCCTTGGTTCTAATATTTAATTGGAGGAGAGATCTAAAGAAGATGAGGAAAGAAAGAAGGGGGATAAGGGTTTAGAAGAAGAACACAATATGATGGATCAAGAAAACGTTGTTTGAGAAAGACACAAAGAGAGGCAGAAAATATTATGAAGTGGCCGAGGGAGATGAGGGGGAATGGAGAGGAAAGCGAGAGAAGAGAAAGAAAGGGAGGGGGGAAGAGAAAAGGAGGAATTGAGTTGAGGAAGGAGATTACGGTATTTGCAAATGTCTGTTGGGGAGCATCCGAAGAAGGATTCTTGACATTGTTGTCAACTCGGTCTAGGAGCCTGGGTAGTCAAAAGAGCGGATGGCTGGTGGCAAGCTCCGCTTCCTGTTGGTTCTGCAGGAGGGTACAGTTCGAGCTCGAGCCACGAGATTCATGGAGTGTGGTTAACTGAAGTCCGGTATCCGTTTTCTTGTTAAAGAAGGAAATGGTAAAGGAGGTAGAGCAATATGTGGGGGTCTTGACTTCTCTCCTCGTGGGGTGGGTTTCCGCATAATGCAGTGATATTGTCATAGTCTGGCTGATTTGTGAGAATGAAGATGAAGCGCCATAGGGCTGTAGTTCTCATAAACAGGAATGCAGAACTCCTCAGGTGTTTCAGTTGAGCGTTAGAGTAACTGGTATCCATTCGGTAAATCTCTCACAGGCACAAATGGTGTGAAGAAGGGGGGATTATAGAACTTGGTATAAACTCGCCTGTGTCAGGTGTTTCTGAAAGACATGACAGGCAAAATTAATTTAGGTGATACGAGCTCTGCGGTGTGCGGGAGAGGCTGTAGGGCTTCCGTTCCGTGGCATCCCTGGATCTCACAGTGGAGAGTGAGGGGGAGCTGGGTGAGGACGACGGCGACCAAGATTGAAGTTGCCAGCCTCGGAAATGCCATCCATCGATGTGGCCCTGTGCATTTGGGGTAAGCGAAAATCGCTATACCAGTCGGGTAGCACAACTACTGGAATGTCCAGAGTGGAGCAGAAATGTTCCATGTCTTCGGGGACTCTGAGAAGAGCTGTGCGTCCCAGATGTGTTGCTGAGAGGTCGAAGGGAAACTTCCATCGATAAACAATAGATCTGGCTCTGAGAACATCTAGCAGTGGTCTCAGTTCACGCCTCCTTTGCAGGGTGATATTTGAGAGATCTTGGTAAATCTTGATGTTGGAGCCTTGGAAAGTTAGTTGGTTACGATGCCTGGAAGCTCGCAGAATTTCTTCCTTAAGGGTGAAATTAATAAGGCAACAGACCGTGTCTCTGGGAGGGTCTGTGTCTCTTCCCCTCGGGCGTAGTGCTCTATGGATGCATTCAAAAGCGATAGGAGCATCCTGGGGTCTCTCAAGTAATTCATTAAATATGGATGTGGCCGTCTGAGAGAGTTGGTTGGGGTCTATTGATTCTGGGATCCCCCTAAGGCGGAGGTTGCGGCGTCTCCCGCGATTATCAAGGTCCTCCATATGCCTATATATATCCCTCAGGTGCACTGCATGTGATCCAGTAATTTGTTGTACATGGCAGAGGGATGATTCCTGGCATGTCTGTGTCATTTCAACTTCCTCTACTCTAAGTGAGATGGCGTGTAGGTCGGACCTCATGTCCGAGATGGCTGCCATGAGAGTGTTTTTGATATCCGCAGCTACACTGTGTAAGTCATCTAGGTTAACGGCGGGGGGATGTCTCTGTTCCGTCCCCATGTCTGATGGGCTCTGAGCGTTGGAGCGGTGGGGGCTGTCACCCGCACTTGAAGAGGCTGGGAGTGAGCCTTGCGTCCTACCTCTAGGCCACGCTCGGAAGATCTCCGGAATGTGCCGGTCGTCCTGTGTTTCTTGGCTCCGTGGGGATCTGGACATGGTGGCTGAGGCGCTGCGGGATGTTCTCACCATAATAGTGGGGTCTTGAGGGCTAAAAAGCTGATGAAGCCGGACCTCATGGACGGGAGCTAGGGGACTACACGTCCATCTTGGAGTGGCACCAGACCACGCTCCCCCACAACATTTTTAACTACTAAATCTCGAATTGTGGGTGCCCTTTTGTACACGAATTTTGGATACCTCGAAAGAATCTCGTATACAAATCTCGTATTTAGTAGTTAAAAATGTTGTGGATCCACCGAAGAAACCTTTTTCATTTTTTACCGGTAACGTTTTTTTTCCGTGTAAAAGATGTTTCGCTTGTTTAAGGACTAAACGCCCAAATGAAAAGGTATTCAACTTTACCTCTACGAGCACGGGAGACACTTATAATGAATGTAGTTGCAGTCTCCAGTATGTTGGACGCACGAAAAGACCTCTGAGAGTCCGCATCAAAGAACATGTTAAAAATATCCTGAATGGCTATGATAAACACAGCGTATCAAAACACTTCTTGATGTGTCATAATAGGGATCCCACCCACCTGAAATTCTGGGGTATAACACCATGTATCAAACACTGGTGGGGGGGCCACAAAGTGAGGACTCTGAGTAAACTAGAATCCAAATGGATTTTTACCCTGGATACTTTCTCGCCTCGTGGCCTTAATATCGAATTTGATCTTAACTGTTTCCTTAGTGATTTTTAAATTTACCACCTTTTATGATTTTTATGCGATTTTAATGTTATCAGTCGGGGCATATTTAGATTAGATGTTAGGGTGTTCTTAATAAATTAATCCCCTCTCCCCTTATTACCGTAGACTGAATAGCCTGATCCCATATGTGTTTTTAGATTATATTTATTAGTATAACTTTGACATACTAGCTCAATTTTGGGTGGCTCTTACTGTTATATTATCGATCTATTATTATGTCCATGCCACTGTATCTATGCTATTGTTTATATTACTTTGCATGGTTTTAAATTGTTTAATTTTATGTGATCGATATAGTTATAGTCCTTGGCTTTGCTGTATAGTTTACCTATGACAGCATGACCGCCTGTCCCTTCTACATTTTCGGTTTATTTATGGGATTTTTACCCATAAATGTTTTAGTTTCCTTTTTAATTGGACATATCCTTTTTAATGTTTTTAATGTTTGCTATCGCCGCTTTATTTTTGGGCAAGCTTGCATATCTTCTGAATACAGCTCAAGCAATTTTTATCCCTCTAATTTTATAACACGCTGCTGCCCCTGTAATTTTTATCCCCTCATCACTACACTTGCTATTTAAACCGTCACGGACGGAGATGGATCGAGCAAGAGACACTTTGCCCTTCCCTGCTGACAGTGCGGGAGACGAGGGAAGGCTAGCTCCACCTAATTGGCCACCAGGATCAGCTGGTACAGAGGGTGGACGGGTGCATATTACACCTAAACATGGCCGCGCCGTACGATCCTCAGGAAAATGGCTGCCGTAATGTTAGTCATAGGACTCCGGGAAAATGGCCGCCCATTAGTGCCCATTATAAGACTATTTAAGGACAAGTTTTCAGCCTGTACTTATCCCCTGATGAAGTCACGTGTGGTGTGATGTCACGCGTAGGGACGGGACAGGCTTTACATGCTGTGATAGATATACGAGGTCACCGCTCGTCGGAGATACGAACACTGTTTTTTCTTTATATGTGAGTACCCTTGTTTTTACTTAATAAAGCTGCTGGTTAAAACGGTATTATACTATTGGGGCTCCCCATGTTTTTTTATATCCCCCTATACCACCGAGGGAATTATCCCCTGAAACTAGGACCGTGAGGATAGTTTGCTACATCCATAGGAGGACCCCCTCAAAGATACTTGGTCATAAGCGCTTGCCCTATTGCCTTAAGGAGGACCCCTTGAAAAATCTTTGGTTATATGTGCTTGCCCTATTGCCTTAAGGTATCTCTCACATGAGTGTGGAAACACGAAGATGAGCACCGTGTGATTTATTTTAAGCACCGCAGAGCGGCTGTTGCATGCTAGGATGCTATTGCAATTTAAAAAAAAAAAGGACTTCCCCTTATTGTCACACTTGGTGCATGCCAATATATTTAAGTCACATATTTATTACAGATTGCATGTCATAGACTCTGACAATCCTTGGATATTCCACTTATTTACTTCTTAAATTTTCCACCATTGCACTATGTTACTTTATCTGCTCATTTTATTTCGAGTCACATAGATTTTATGATACACTTCACTATTATTTGATGATTGTTTACACTATTGTTTACCTGTTTATGCACACAATTACAGTTACGAATTCATTTTTAATTTTACTATTTATGCTGGGTTATTTATATTGACTTCTATACCTCATTTATTTGTTTTAGCACCCAGAATTATTATTTTATGAGTGAGCTTATTTTATGGTTGGTGCCAACACTTTTTCATTGTTTACACTACTTTTTATCTATTTAATACCACCCTCAGTTACCCAGTAAGGGGGTCCAGGATTAGCGCAGCACCACCTAGTATTATATTGATGTTCGTTTAAGGTTTGGTTTGCACCTGATTCGGTACATGCAGCTTTTCCTAGTATTGTCCATTCGATTTTATACCTGCTAGCGTGGGAATAACCTTTTAATTTTAGTGTGATCTGCTGCACATGTGTCAAAAAAGGCCCACACCAAAGATCTTTTCAAAATATGCAGGGAGTCAGCAGCGCCCTGCACCTGCTTAGCTCTGCGGTGTGATGCAATAGGGTGGCTACCCTTAAGCTGCCCCCTGGAGAGCATCCCAGCTTGTTGGAGATGTGCCTCCTCCCCCTCCTCCTCTCATCTATTAGGCACCCAATTAGAGCCAGTGACCTCATCATCCCCTCCCTCCTCGTCACTGGAGCAAACTTGGCAATATGCTGCAGCTCGGGGAACATGACTACCAGTTTCTTGACCTTCTTGGGCACCCCCTCTCTCTAGGCTCACGTTACTCCCTTCCTCAACCTCGGTGCCATCATCGGAGCCTTCAAATCACTGCGCATCCTCCTGCAGCATGTACCTGACACTGTGGTCGAATAGTTTGGGAGACTCCTCCGTGCATGATGGTGGGGCTAGGGAAGGAGTGACTGTTGACATGGAGCCGATGGAATAGGCCACTTTGGCAGCTACATTGGCAGGCAAACTACTCTGAGCCTGGGTGACAGAGGATGAGGAGGATGAGGAGGGCTTTGTTATCCATTCCACCAACTGCATGTTGTGGCCCAATAACATGGTCAGCTGCAGAAAAAAAAGGACAATCATGCCCCACAGCCACGTGCTGAGGATGCACCATGTCCACGACCAGCACTGTAGACACAGACCCTGCTTGTTGTCTTTTAGTGGCCTGTGAGCGTCTGCCTCTCCTTGGTGGCCTTCCAGACATACTGTAAATTTTGTTTAGCAAAACCACACTACACTATATTGTGTACTGTGTACACCACCAGAAAAGTAGTAGCAAGTGCACTAGGGGTGCACAGTACTGTGTACACCAACAGAAGTGTAATAACAACTATGGGTGTACTGTATGTATTGTGTACTGTGTACACCAGCAAATTGTCAAAAACGCAAAAGAAGTGGAAAAATGGACTTTGTAGGCACCAATCATAAAATTTAATATAAATATTTTATTATACAAAAAGTACATGACACCAAAAACACAGACATGTTAAAACATTGCAATAAATTGCAGAGCAAAAGCTAATACTCTCTCAATCATGGATCATAGCCTCCAGAGAGATTTACCCTTAAAAAAGGGGGACATAGCCCTCTGTACAAAAAATACATCAAACTAACACAGCTCTACATGTTTCGCAATTAGATGCTTCTTCAGGAGCCCGTTTGAGTCACCTGTAGTAGAAAAAAGGAGAGAGACAACAGACAAACAAAAAATGCATACAATCAATTTTCACTTTAAACCTTATTGGTAATGCGTCTCAATCAGTATCAATGAGCACTGTGGAGAAACCAGCAAGTGGACCTGAAAGCCAACATGCATAAGGTGACAAACACTCACATGCGGGTACGTGTCTGGTAAGGAAACCGTAAAAGGCGTAGGAAACCGGGAAGTCGGCAAAATGATACTCCCGGCTACCAATAAAGAGTTAAATAAAGCCATACCAAGCTTAAAAGGTGGTAAAATTATGGAAAACGCTCCATGTGTGGGGGGAGAAAGAAAAAGGGGGGGAAGAGGGGAAACCAAAAAGGAAGAGGGCAAAACAAGAAAGAAAAGGGGGGGGGGGTTGGAGGAATAGAAAGAGAGAGGGGGGAGGAGATGGGGGGGAAATAAAAACAGAAAAATGAAAAGGTAACAAAGACAGTAGGCAAAATTGAGGTATTGATAATAATGCACAGGCAGGTGCAATTAAGCCTACATCAGAATGAAAATAAAATCTGTAGGTAGCTGGGAAATGTATAATGCAATCATAGGCTTCTGGATGGCAAAACTGAACTTGATGAACAATAGCGTTGATTCTAAAGAGTATATGCACATGTAAAGTAAATCAGAGCTGAATATATATATATGTATATATATAAAAAACACATATATATAGAAAAAAAGGGGGGTAATGGTAGGAAACTATTCCAAGAGATAACTAGCTAACAAAGCGTTCAGGTAATATTCATAAAGCCATATATGTGGATATAAAAAGTCTCACCTTGTTAGAGGCAATGCAAGCTGAATAGCAATTGTGACACAGATCATAAGCTGTTCCCTTGTAAACCAGCCAGCAAGAGAAAAGCGACAAACAGGGCTGTACTGGGGTTTTAAATGTACCACTATAAACAGTTTGGCAACAGCCATATGAAAGCCATCTACAATAGAAGAAAAATAACTAAGTATAGCAAATAAACCACAAAGCATGGAGTGTGATCGCCAGTATAAGGTATGCCATAACTATAGGTAAAGCCATAAGAGGATCTTACCAGACAAAATATGGTAGTATAGATGACGCTCAGAGACCGGAGCACCATATGGGAGAAATGGCGTGGTAATAGGCTAGACTGCTAGCCTTAAATACATGCCCCAATCAGATGTGCATCTTGTGCAGCACCTGACTCGGCCGGGTAGGGCTGCGCGCGCACCCACAACGGACCGCGCTTGCGCAGTACAGAGAACTGACTGCCATAGACACGGACGTGTAGGGGGAGCGCAGTCCTAGAGGTAGCAGGGCTGAGAGCTCCCTCTAGTGGCTCCTCCACAGTACCAGTGCTGAATAGCGCTGTATAAGGCAGATGGAAAAAGCCTGGAGATGGTAAAAAACACAGCAGGGAGGTTGCAAGCACATACATAGGGGGAGAAACACAGGCCTGAACCGAGAGCGGCAAGATCCATCTCCCAAAAGGGGCGGAATGCGGCTACCCGGCCACACATGTGGTTGAGTACGCCAGCAAGTCGGCAGGGTCCAGAGGCTGGTGACCACCGGGTCCTCACTACAAGCCCGAGACACAGGGCCAGTCAATACAGATATACAGTAGTTCAACTGAAAAAAGAAAATATTTCTTCCTTCATTATAAAATAAAAATGAAAGAAAACCAGCAGTAAAAATATAAACAAAACTACACACATTCTGCATAAAACAGTGTAACTTGAGTTGGAATTTCCTGACACCACAGGACAGTATGAACGAAGAGAACCTCTGAATAGCAGAAATTACATCAATCAAAGTATGTTCAATAGGACCTACATGGTAGGGACTACATCAGAAGGGGAAGGGACAATTGGATCACCAACATATAAAGAAGCCAAGTGGACTGCTACTGTATACTAATAGTATATATTTGATACGATAAATCAAAAAATTTTTTACCTTTTTCAAAACAGAAAGTGGTCGTTATTAAAGGAATGATTTGTAAGATTGTACTTCATTAATACCTGACCAACCTGTGGCATTCAAACGTTCAATCCACTTTGCCTCTTGTTGGAGCATCCTCTTATCCCAATAACCACCTCTTGGGTTCCGTGGGATCACTGCCAAAACAGTGAAAGTCGCAACAGAAGTGTCAAATCTATGACAGAGATCAAGATGTCTGCTAATGGGGCTAAGCATTCTCCCATTGGCTGAGTCATAAACGTGGTCGCGTATTCTTTGCCAGAATTGGCGGATGGTCAAAGACCCCACATTTGCAAGTCATCAGATAAATAACCCCCTGAGTGTTGCAGTCAGCCCAAAAATCTGGGTAAAACATCTCGCCATTAGGTAGTTTAAATCTTTGACCAGTGGAGACCCAAGAACAAAAAGAGCAATGACCACAGGTATAAATGCCTACTTGGTTGGTAGTATGATCCTGCAGAGGGACAAAATGACTTTTGGTCAGCTTATCACGTAAGGATCATGAACACAATCTCTGGGTGATCGCTGACGTATTTGCTCAAAATAGGATCCTCGTAAAGGATATGCCAGTGTTGCTGCAATACATTGCGCAGTTGATAATGTTGATGCGAGTAGTGTGTGATAAATTTAACCGTTGAGTGTGCTTCTAACTTGGTTTTATTCTTGTAAAGCAGTGTATTTCTAGGTTGGTCGCAAGCTTTATTGAAAGCTTTACGAAGAAGTGACTTCGAATAACCACGTTGGAGAAGTCGTTCCCTAAGTAGATCCGCATGGTGTTTGAAGTCGCTGTCAACAGTACAGTTCCTTCTGAGCCGGATATATTGTGCGTAGGGAATACTCCACACCAGTGTAGAAGGGTGAGCACTGGAAGCGTGCAGGATCGTATTGCCTGCCATTTCCTTATGGTAGAGTGTGGTAGCCAAGCAGTCGTTAAGGTCTTTATATATTACAAGATCAAGAAAAGAGATTTTGTGCATATCACTATTGACTGTGAACTTCAAATTATAAGTATTGCTGTTCACGTGATTAACAAAAGAATATAGTGACTGCTGAGAGCCACCCCAAATAATAAAGATATCGTCAATATATCTTAACCACATCAACACCTCATTGGTGTAATTGCTAAGCTGTTCATTTGAAAAGATGTCACGTTCTCACCCCCCAGGTACAGATTGGCGTAGGCCGGGGCACAACATGTGCCCATGGCCACGCCCTGCACCTGGAGGTAGTGGGATCCGTTGAAAATAAAACAATTGTGTGTCAAAATAAAGAAGAGCAACCTCAATAGAAACTCGTTGAAGGGCCAAATATGATGGTCTTCCTCCACGAGGAAGGAGCAAACCATCCCAACACCCTGCTCATGAGGGATGCTGGAGTACAAAGCCTCCACATCGAGAGTCATGAGCAGGACATCGGGAGGGATCGCAACCCCCTCAATCTGTTTAAGGAGGTCCCGGATGTAGGAGGGCAATCGTAGAACATGGGGAGTCAGAAAAAAATCAATACATTTGCTAGCATTCTCAGTCAGTGAACCTATCGCAGAAACTATGGGCCTACCAGGATGGGCCTCTATGTTCTTATGGATCTTTGGTAACGCGTAGAACGTAGCAGTACGTGGGAATTTATTGTCCAAATAAGCATGCGTGTCCTGATCAATAAGACCCACATGGTAAGCCTCTCCAATGAGTGATCTGTATTCATTGACAAAGCGATGGGTAACACTCACCGCAATTTTGCAGTACCAGGATCTATTGTTCATGATACTCCTACACATTTTTATATACTGCTGGTCAGTCATTAATACGATATTGCCCCCTTTATCTGCCTGTTTTATGACCAGGTCGGGGCAGTTGCGTAATTTAGTAAGAGATTGTAGTTGGTCAGGCAGCAAATTTTTGGGCATGGGATCTAATGTGAGGCGCCTCAAATCCCCTATCCAACTATCCAACTATGGGTGTACTGTATGTATTGTGTACTGCGTACACCAGCAGAAAAGTAATAGCAAGTGCACTAGGGGTGCACGGTACTATGTACACCAACAGAAGTGTAATAACAACTATGGATGTACTGTATGTATTGTGTACTGTGTACACCACTAGAACCTGCCTGCCAGAAGTATATTAGAAAACAGCTTGCAGTCAGATATAGCTAAACCGTGTGCAGTGGATATATATTTTAACCCTTGTGATAATAAGAACTATTAGTATTATCACAAGGGTTAAAATTGGACATTTACCTTCAGCCTTTAGTCATCTCTGGGCGATCATATTTGAAAGATAGCCGAGCTCTTATTCAATCTTTACAGAATATCACGATATCCTCAAACACTTTACTAGTGACTATTGATATAGAATCACTCTATACTAACATTAAACAACAAGATGCCCTGTTAGCAGTTAAATTAGCACTTATTGATCAATCAAAACTTAAATTACTGCAAATTGAATTTTTAGTCGAAGGACTAAAATTGGCTATGGGGAATAACTATTTCTGGGCACACCACCAGTTTTACAATCAGGTCAAAGGAGTTGCCATGGGGGCTAGGTATGCCCCCAGTGTAGCAAATATAGTGCTCAATAAATGGGAACATGAAACCATTTACCATCAACCTAATAAATCATTAAGGTACTATAAAAGGTACATTGATGATGTCATTCTTTTGTGGGAGGGCACCATATCGGACTTTCAAGACTTTCTTCTGAGTCTGAATGACAACACCTATGGACTTAAGTTTACTGCTGAGTTTAGTTGGGATACTATCAACTATTTAGATCTTACTTTAATCAAACAAGGGAATAGGCTGGTTTCCAAAACATTTTTCAAGGCCACTGACCGTAATGGATTTGTGCCAGTAAACAGCTGTCACCATCCACAATGGTTAGGAGCCGTCCCCAAGGGTCAGTATATGCGCATTAGGAGAAATTGTGATGATATTACTGATTACCATGCACAATCTGAGATCCTTACCCAAAGGTTTCAGGAGAAGGGCTATCCCCTTAAAAATCTTTTAAAAACCAAAAATCAAGTTTTGGCCATGAATAGAGATTCCCTTTTAGTCTCCAAGGAAAAAGCCCCCTTTTTGGGGGACATCCCATTTATATCAGGTTTCCATCGCCAATATAGGGGTGTGGAAAAAATATTTCACAAATACTGGCCCATACTTTGTAAGGACAGAGATTTACAGAATCTACTCCCCCCCAAACCAAAGTTTATTTATAGACGCGCACCAGGACTTAGGAATATGATAGCCCCAAATGTGCCTGACCCCCCAAAAAAACTGTCTACCTTTTTGGATGGATCAGGCTTTTATTATTGCACCAGATGCAAGGCCTGCCGTACTACAAATAGAGCAGGGAAAAAGATTTCTAAATTTCACTCCAAGGTTACCCGACAAGAATTCTCCATAAAACCTCTGATTACATGCAACTCTAGCTATGTGACTTATGTGTTGGAGTGCCCCTGTTCAATCCAATATGTAGGTCGCACCACCCGCAAATTGAGAGTTCGTATCAACGAACATGTAGCCAATATTTCCAAAGGTTATCTAAACCATAGTGTATCACGGCACTTCCGTATGGTCCATAATAGAGACCCTCGATTACTTACTTTTTATGGTATAGATAAGATCACCCCCAACTGGAGAGGTACTGACCTCAAAAAGGCTGTTTCTCAGAATGAGACCCAGTGGCTGTACCGTTTACAAACGATGCAGCCGCAGGGCCTGAATATCGAACTGGATTTAAATTGTTTTTTGACTAATGATTAGGTTTATGCTGGTCTTCTCCTTAGACATAATTAATCAATTTTTCTTGATTATATTTTTTGTTTTTTGAATATTGTTTTTAAATTTATATTTACCATTCTAAAATATTAATTATTGATTTGATAATTTGATTGTTATTCAATTAATTAATTAATTAATTTTTTATTTTATTTTATTTTCTATTTTTATATTTATTTTTATTTTTATTTAATATTTTTTATTTAATTTTTTATTTTATTTATATTAATTTTTTTCATTTTTTCCATTTTTTATTATATAATTCACTATTTTTTTTGATATACAGCATTTTTTCTATATACTGTTGGGCTCTAGTCTTTTTTAGCCGGTTTTATATTCTCAATTCATATTGAGTTATACTCACTATGATCAGTGAATATATAAAAGTTTTTATTATCTATTTTTATTTTCCAATTGTCTCATTTTTTATAGTTAGGTATTGGCGGAATATTCTTCATTCCAGTTTCATTATTGAAACTTGTTTCCTATCAGTAATAATATATACAAATATTCATATTGTGTAAATGATTTTGTTGAAGCGAATCTACCTTTGTCAATCAAACTGCTATTTGAGACGGTTGTACGGTGTTCTATGAACGGCACTGAGGCTGTGAAGCATTCAACCCCTCCCCTTTATGCAAATTTTATACTCTATTTAAACTGTCTCCATAGTGACCAAGTACGCTTCCTGAAGACGTGTAAAACGAAACGTACGTCGAGGCGGTACTTGGTCACGCAATTACATCACTTCCGGCCTCCGTGGTTCGTCTGTCCGTCGAGGGTGGAACGCACGCCGCTGCCGTGATTATCCGGGAAAACTTTCTCCCATAGATCGGATTTTCCATCCCTAGTTACGCTTTCCAGCCTCAGTGCCGGGCGATGGCACCTTCTATGTGAGTAGCCATTTGGCTATGTTCTGTTTTTATTTTTATTCCTAATAAATGGTATTACACTATGTTCGGTTCCTCTCCATCTATTTTATATCCCATGCGTGAGACCCTGTGATGTGAGGACAAGAGTCTGGTATATTTTTCTTCATTGCAGCAAGCAATATCTTGCTAAAGCCTATTTGACCTTTTTTTAATTAAATTGGTCAACTTCATCTGGTAAGCGGACATCCATTTCCATGAGCACATTGGTGTATTTTTTTCAGTGATGGTGAAGGGATTTTGCTGCTCACGTTTTTGTTATCGAGATTTACATCAGGATCTTACACCAATTTTGGATGGACTTTGTTATTGATGCTAATTTATATTTGATATATAATTATTATATAATATATTTTTTTGACATCACATGTCACGATTGCACAATTATTATTGTCCACTGGCATTCAGGTTTATGAATTTTGTTCACTCAAGTTTATATATATGGGCAGGCTGGTATTTTTTTATTTGAATTTATTCACATTTTAAGGATTCCTTTGGTTTATATGTATTAATATTTTTTTGTCAATTATTTAGCGCTCCCCAACCCCCCCCTTGTTTCACATTTATGCATTTATGGAATTTTTTCATTTTTTGCTCAGGGTGTAGCTGCTTCACTCATTTTTTCTTGGCTAACATTATTTTTATTTGGCGCGGAATTATTTATTATTTATTCACAGCATGCAGCTTGGGATGAGCGATGCCTTCCAAAAGTCGCGGAGAGACGCACAAACATCACAATCAGCTATCACAATCAGCTTACGCGTTTCGAAGGGAATGTCCCTTCTTCATCAGAGCTGTGCTGTGATCCCTCCTTCAGCAATCCCTTTTTATAAGTGACTGAGTGTCAAATGAGGGGGGTGGGTGGGTGGGGTGAAATAAGGAGCTCCTCCCCCTCAGGGGATCCCTCCCTCTTGTGCCCTCCAATCGTACGGGCAACACTCCACTTAGTGACAGGAAATAGTGTGTATTGCACACATAGATACACAACCATATACACACAAACATACATATACATACACACACATACATGTGATGAAATATAATAAGCATATACATGTACAGTAGGTGACCGCGATATTGTGTCAATCTCGCCGCACTTCTCGGCGAGATTTGACACCTACGAGCCCCGTCGCAGGAGCCAGCGCCGAGATGGCTCACTCATCGGGAAAGGAAAACTTTGTCTTCCTTCCGCGATGAGTGACAGGCAGTGCTGACAGCTGTCTGGTATGAATCCTGAGGCGGGAACACCGCGCCAAATTTTAAATGAAAAAATCGGCGTGGGTTCCCCCCTCGGGGGCATACCAGGCCCTTGGGTCTGGCATGGATTGTAAGGGGAACCCCCTATGCCGAAAAATCGGCGTGGGGTCCCCCCCAAATCCATACCAGACCCTTATCCGAGCATGCAGCCCGGCCGGCCAGGAAAGGGGGTGGGGACGAGCGAGCGCCCCCCCCCCTCCTGAGCCGTACCAGGCCGCATGCCCTCAACATGGGGGAGTGGGTGCCTTGGGGGAGGGGGGCGCCCTGCGCCCCCCCCACCCCAAAGCACCTTGTCCCCATGTTGATTAGGACAAGGGCCTCTTCCCGACAACCCTGGCCGTTGGTTGTCGGGGTCTGCGGGCGGGGGGCTTATCGGAATCCGGGAGCCCCCCTTAATAAGGGGGCCCCCAGATACCGGTCGCCCACCCTGTGTGAATGAGTTTGGGGTACATGGTACCCCTACCCATTCACCTAGGGGAAAGTGTCAATAGAAAAAAAACACACTACACAGGTTTTAAGAGTCATTTATTAGTCAGCTCCGGGGGTCTTCTTCCGACTTTGGGGGTCTCCTTCCGACTTCTCCCGGTGTTCTGCCTCTTCTCCCGGGCCCCGCCGCTATCTTCTTCCAGCTCTATTGCCAGTGAGGGGCCCGGTCTTCTGCCGCTGTCTTGTCGCCGCTGTCTCTCCGCCGCTGTCTCGCCGCCGCTGTCTCTCCGCTTCTTCTCTTCTTTTCTTCTTCCCCGATGTTGACACGACGCTCTCTCCGGCTCGAATGCTGTGTGCGAGCTGCGGAGCCATTTATATAGGCGGTAACCCCGCCCCCTTATGACGCCAGAGTCCCTGCGCATGACACCATTCAAGATAGTCTTTTATTTGTGAAATATATGTATTGTTCTGTTATGCATTTTTTAGCCATTTTCACAACCATTTATTGCACATTGTGACTGGAGAAGAGATCACTCATCCCCCCCCCCTCTTTTATTGTAATACAATGATATTTATGTATGTCTAGCAATCTGCGACTATCATGTTTTAGACATCGTTTCTCCAGTCGCATTATGTTGTTGCTTGTGTATATCTCCTTCAGCATGACCTTTATTTTATTTTAGTGCAACTCCAATTGGGTTTGTTCCTGTATATATAGTTCCCTCAATTGCTGACCTATGGTTGAGGCATGGCGCGCTGGGCTGTGGGCACGTATATGTGCATATATAGAGCTGTAGATGTGATGCGTGGTTTGTGCGCTGGCAGCCAGAGGATGGATAATTTATTCCATTATATTACCATTGCGCGTTCTTCCTTAGGTTTCCAGTATTACCACTATCAGTGTATAGTACATGTAGCTTTATGAACATGGATTTTATTATTCTTATTTCACCATTGAAGATTTATTGAGTACCATTTTAGCTATCAATTTCAATTTTTTCATTTTTTAATTCATCCATTAATTAATTAATCTTGCATCAACTTACTATCAATATTTAAAAGCATTATTATCATTCTTATATCTTTATATTTATATTTAATATTAATTTTTCTTATTAATATTATTATCACACTTGATGTGTGTATGTATGCATACATATATATACTACATTAGCAGTTAAGAGCCCTCTGTTTTCTTGCTGGAGCTATCTGGTATCTTGGTATTTCGAGGCTGCTACTAATCCAGTCTGACACTAGAATTGCTCCAGTGAGCAGACGGCCCCTTTTATGCTGGCCCCGCCCCCAGTCACATGACACTAGGCTGTCCCTCGCCGCTCACATTGTGAGTGAACTATATGAGATGCGGAAGGGGCGATGTGGATCCCGCCCCCTTCCTACAGCTTGGAACGCAAGCACACCAGCGTGCATTCCACCCGGATGCAGCCACGCGATCACCGGCCCGCTGTGCACCTGATACAGAGGTGCTCTACTCACGCTGACCCCCTGAGACAGCACCGCGGGTACTCGCTCCGTCCGGATGCAGCCACGTTGTCACCGACCTGCTGTGCACCTGACACAGGGATGTTCCACTGGCGCTGACCCCCTGAGATAACACTGCAGGTACTCATTCTTCCTCATCCATGATCCAACATGTTTAGTTTTATATGCATCATCTTTCACAGCTCTGTATTTGTGCACATTGGTTTGATGGGACTGGTGGCTTAGTGGAGTGGGGGGTCCCCACCTACCATGTCTACTATTGCTCACCATTATCTCTATCCGGTACACCTTATGTTTTGTCATCTGGTGCATTCTATAGGCACAGCGCGCCATGTTTTATCACCAATGGTTCAGCTTGCTTCTGGTAAATTATCATTGTCTATTTAATGTACGTAATTTATTTCACATACATGTATATGCTTATTATATTTCATCACATGTATGTGTGTGTATGTATATGTATGTTTGTGTGTATATGGTTGTGTATATATGTGTGCATGTATGTGTGTGCATATATATGTATATATGTGTGTGTGTATGTATGTGTATATATATATATATATATATATATATATATATATATATATACTATTATTATTTTTATTATTTACACCATACACACTATTTCCTGTCACTAAGTGGAGTGTTTCCTGTACGATTGGAGGGCACAAGAGGGAGGGATCCCCTGAGGGGGAGGAGCCTCCTTATTCGACCCCACCCACCCACTCCCCTTATTTGACACTCAGTCACTTATAAAAAGGGATTGCTGAAGGAGGGATCACAGCACAGCTCTGATGAAGAAGGGACGTTCCCTTCGAAACGCGTAAGCTGATTGTGATAGCTGATTGTGATGTTTGTGCATCTCTCCGCGACTTTACTATTATTATTTTTATTATTTACACCATACACACTATTTCCTGTCACTAAGTGGAGTGTTGCCTGTACGATTGGAGGGCACAAGAGGGAGGGATCCCCTGAGGGGGAGGAGCCTCCTTATTCGACCCCACCCACCCACTCCCCTCATTTGACACTCAGTCACTTATAAAAAGGGATTGCTGAAGGAGGGATCACAGCACAGCTCTGATGAAGAAGGGACGTTCCCTTCGAAACGCGTAAGCTGATTGTGATAGCTGATTGTGATGTTTGTGCATCTCTCCGCGACTTTTGGAAGGCATCGCTCATCCCAAGCTGCATGCTAGCTGTCGGTACACTATATGTTGTGCCTCCTCCATTTACTGCTTGTGAGTCGTTTCATTTTATCTTTTTATATTAAATATTTTTTTAAAAAGTTAATGCACAAGGCTGGTGCGCCCTTGTTTTTCTTTTATTTCGGTTTGCACTAGGACTCCCCATCCCTGAGGGCAGCAAGGCCTGTGTGGACTCATCGTTTATATGGTGATCCACCTGTGCGCAGGAGTCGTTGTTTTTTTGTTTGCCAATACTCTGCAACACTGTAAAATACTCTGCAACATTGTGCAATACTCTGCAACACTGTGCAATACTCTGCCAATACTCTGCAACACTGCAATACTCTGCCAATACTCTGCAACTGCAATACTCTGCCAATACTCTGCAAAACTCTGCCAATACTCTGCCAATACTCTACCAATACCCGCCAATACTCTGCCAATACTTGCCAAAGTGATTAGTAAACTAAAATTGCATTTTTTAAAATATATAAACCCATTGCAGTAATAAAAGAAGTTTTGATTTTTTGCCCAAAACTTCTAACTCTTCCTTTATTTTGGAAAGTGGATAGGTATCCCAATTAGTACAATAACATAATATTTATACAAAAACAAAACTTTCTCTTTCTATACAATGGTATTTGGGACTCTCTTCAATCTAACATGTTAGTTTATTGTTCTTTGTTTTCATATAAGGTAAATGTATATTTTGTTCTATATTACTTATTGAAAGTTAGCATCTCCCTTGTATACAGTAAGTAGGATGGTTTCATCTATAATACAATATTCTTAAGTATTTAAATGTTACCGCAATCTTTTTTCATATATTAAAGAAAACTGTAATGTATTTCTGTCAGTTTTTGGGTCAAATTTTAGCCAGTCTTATAGGGCGTACACACGGTCGGACTTTGTTCGGACATTCCGACAACAAAATCCTAGGATTTTTTCCGACGGATGTTGGCTCAAACTTGTTTTGACTACACACGGTCGCACAAAGTTGTCGGAATTTCCGATCGCCAACCACGCGGTCACGTACACCACGTACGACGAGACTAGAAAAGGCCAGTTCAGAACCAAGCGCGGCACCCTTTGGGCTCCTTTTGCTAATCTCGTGTTAGTAAAAGTTTGGTGAGAGACGATTCGCGCTTTTTCAGACTCGTGGCTTTCAGATCGTTTTCTGCCTTTCAGTTTGTGCTTGTGGGTTTGTATCTGCTCTTCAGTGCGTGCAGCAAGTTCCGCGTGACTTTAGGTAGTCATTGTATTCTTGTTCGTTCGTTACTGGTTTTCAGGTCGCTCTTCACAGGCCTTGCTGTTCTTCAGTGCGTTCTGTTACTTCATTCTGAGCAGCCGACCGTTTTCTAGCCATGTTTTGTATGCGTACTCCTCGGTAGAGTTCGTGCTGTGCGGGGGCTTGGTGTTGGGGTCCTGACCTTGACACAAGTCCAGTCCATGAACAGGGTGGGGAGGAGTTCATGGACCAAGAATTGGTTGCTCTAGCGTGACCAGTTCTCTCATATGCCTTTGCTCCGTGAGATCCGTGAGAATAATCCTGATGATTTCAGGAACTTTCTCAGGATGACGGACCCCGTATTTCACCGTCTGTTGGCTTCGCTGACCCCTTATATTAGCAGGCAGGATACCTGCATGAGGCAAGCCATCACTCCGGAGCAGAGGCTCGTCGCTACCCTGCGGTATTTGGCCACAGGGAGAAGCCTGCAGGACCTCAAGTTCTCGACAGGCATCTCCCCCCAGGTTCTTCTTTGTGGACATTTACTGCTTGTGTTTGTTTGAGCTGACCCTGACAGAAATGTGTGGAGTCCAGAAAATGTTGTGATTGTGTAACCTTACAAAGCACTGTTGGCTGTTATTTACTAAATGCAAAGACACTTTTCACTACAAGTGCACTTGCAACTGCACTGAAACAGCACTTGTAGTGCAAAGTGGATTTGCCCTTAGGAAATTACCCCCATTTTCTCATAAAACAACAATTACATCACCCCAAAAGTGTTGTAGCGTTGAGACAATAATCTACACATTCTTGATGAACAATCTTTTTAATACCTGCACAATCACATGTGCATTTACCAAAGGTTTTTCTGACAAACCAACATGTTTGTTGTATAACAATTTTTGTGGTGTCCTTATCCAAAATCAAAATGTGCATTTTATAGAAAACAGGCCTGTGTAAAACCAACAAGAAAGACACAAATCTTGATCTTACAAACGTCACATTTGGTAGAACTGGAAGGCAATATCAGACATGAGTATTTAGGAACTGGGTTTGATAGTGCGTTCAGATGGGGGGAAATCACCCCTGGAAAAGCCAATTTCGGAAGATGCACACAAATTTCACAATGTCAACATGTGCTAGCTGCCATCACGGGGGATCAAGGGATGTGTTTTGGGGGAGAAAGCCCTTCCTCACCGCTACTTTATTATTGAGGAAGGGGTTGCACCCCCAAAACGCGTCCATTGATCTCCCGTGGTGGCAGATAGCACATGTTGGCACACTGTGTGCATCCTCCAAATTTGGCTTTGGGAAAAATCACAAAAACATTTCGCACATTGTAGCACACAAAAGAAGAAAGTGATTTGGAGGGGTTTTAAACTCGCCCCAAAACATCAATGATGTTTTTATATTTTGGAATAACATCATTGATGTTTTGCTTGATGATTTCCAATTGTAAATTACACCCCATGATCTCCCCGATCAGGATCTGGGCACTTTCGGATGTGAAAGGATCTGGATCCACAACCTCACAATCACCTAAAAAGAGAGGAAACCCAAAATAAATTAGGTTTCAAAAAAATGCCGCCATCCATCTCTTATCTGAGCCTGTGGTCGCAGACACTCACCTGTTGTGGTGACTAGTTCCACCACGTCTTCATCCTCCTGCTCAGCTTGTGTTGGGGGGATTTCCCCTTCTTCCAGAGGGGGGGGGCTCTGGTCTCCTCGGATGAGGGTTGTCCTCCGAGTCTTTTCTCCCCTATGTAAAACAAAAATGGTATAATTAGCACACAGATATTTGATGTCAGAACTATAAAGATGAAACATTGTTTGGAAGTGGGGTACAATGATCTATTTTAGCAGAGTTCCAAGATGTAGCTTTTTTAGTGTCCTTTGTCAAGCTGCAATACTTTACCTGTTTAGTACAAGCTTCACAGATGGAGACCCCCCTATAGTATACACTGGAACACCTGTGTGGCCCCCCTAATAAAAAGGGTGTTCTTGTGTCCCACACTAGTGCTCCAGTGTCCAGATGTGAAAACAGCTGCTGAGTGTCCTCTCCTTACACAGAATCTAGTTTGCATTTCATTCTAGTAACAAAGCCATCTACACAACCCAATTCTTTGAAGCCAAGTATAGGGCGTCAAAATGGTGGCCAAATGCATATGGCCTAAACAATGGTATTTTATAGTCCGAAATAAAAATGTGTGATCCGAACGAATAATGTGCCCATGAACATGAAAGTTGCCATTTTAAACTGTACAACAGTTCCTAAAAGCACATGGAGCAGCACGAACGTAAGAAACATAAAGAATAGGAACACAGCACAACTACTTACTTTTTTGCAGCACTCTCCGGATCTTTCTGTACTGCTCATGTTCTCGTAATTTCAGGTCCAACCACCGCTTCCTGAGCTGATCTTTCGATCGTCGTACCCCGAAATTCCGGTGCAGACTCCTGACCACTTTCGCCATGATCTTGGCCTTTCGGACATTGGGGTTGGGGTAAGGCCCATACTTTCCATCATAGTCGGCCCTCTTCAGGATGTCCACCATCTCCAACATCTCCCCAAAGGACATATTTGAGTCCTTTAATCTCCTTCTAGAGCGGGACGTTTCAGGCTCCGGCCTTTCCTCCTCCTCCTCCTCCTCATTGCTACAATTAGCACGATACTGCTGTCTATCCGCCATGTGCTCTTCCCCCACTGCCCTGAACGAAAAGGGCGGAGAATAGACTAAAAAGAACGTCAGGGGCGGGCGGAGTTATACGCATGCGCAGTGTGTATAAATCGTAACACGCACGCGTCTTACGTACGATCTGTGAGCGGAGGAAGGGGCATCGGAGACGCCGATCGTGCTAACGAAGGTAGGATCTAAACTTGGGCCTATACTGCTTCGAAATGGAAGCCTATATTGTAACAAGATTAGGGGAGTTTGGCCTGACATTAGGGTTTGTTTTGTGTTGTGTCTTGCAGAGAAAATGGATGGGTTCAACGACCACAATTTCCTGCCCCTGTTTATTGACAAATACAGGGAACTGCCCTGTCTGTGGCAGGTGAGACATCCCCACTATAATCACAAACAAAAGAGGCAGGCAGCGCTGGAGAAACTGCTGGAGTTGGTGAAGCCGGTGGTCCCCACAGCAACCATCACCTATTTAAAAGCTAAAATTGGTGGCCTGAGGAGCACATATCTTAGGGAGCGCAAGAAGGTCACAGATTCCCAGAGGTCCGGAGCTGGCTCTGGTACTATGAGAGACTGCGATTTCTGTCAGACCACACTGAAGTCAGGGAATCCCTCTCCACCCTTCCTTCCACGCTTCCTTCCACCCCAGCTGAGGCTTCCGATGTCCAACCTGGGCCTTCCAGCCAGGAAGAAGTGGAGGAGCCCAGCTGGAGTCAGGTATAACATCCTTCTACAGATTTCTGGTCAATAAATAAATGATGTTCACTATAGATGTTATTGTTGATCACTAATTGCTGATTGAAAAAAGTGTTTTACATATCAATAGACAGTAGTGGGCACCCAAAATTGGGACAAGAATGCAAAATGCTGAGCTCAGAAGGATAGTCTGTTGTATTTGTTAACATTCAATTTGCAGCAGTCAGGAGGTGAAAATTGCGTGTGATTGATGGAAAAAATACTAAAACTATGTCCCTTTTTCATACACAGGAAGACCTCAGCCATTAGGAGGCTGTGGAATGTGGCAGTCAGGAGGAGGCAGGGATTAGTGGCAGCCAGGAGGAGGCGGGGCTAAGTGTCAGCCAAGAGAAGCCTGGGACAAGTCGCAGCCTGACTGAGTCTCAGGTTCCTCCCCTCCGCCTGCCATACAAAAGGGCCAGGAAGGCCACTCCCAGTCCTGTGCAGGATTCAGCATACAGGCTGATCCAGGAGGCTTCTGCGTCCCTCAGAGCCTTCCCCAGTCCTGCAGAGGCCTTTGCCTGCAGGGCTGCCACAAAATTGCAGGGCATGCAGGAGGGCCAACGCAGGCTCTCTGAGGACCTTATTTATAAAGTCCTACGTAAGGGGTTGAGTGGGGAACTAACACCCAAGACGGATGTCATTGAGATCGACGATCCTCCTCCTCCTCCTGCTGCCACAACTCCACCACCACAGCCAAAGCCTGTAAGGAAGCGTGGAAGGAAGACCAAAGAGTGATTGCCCTGGGTTCAGTCTGGTCTGACAGAAGATGCAGTCTCTCGTATGACCACAGCCTGGGGACAGAGATGTCATCTGCTGCTTTCCGGATCTCTGGGACTTCTGGACCACACTGCACTCCCTTAGATATGGACTCCTCAGGCCACCAATTTGCTTTTAAATAATTGATGTCTGCCCTGGGGGTCCAAGGCTTCGCCAATTTCTGCAGTTTCTCCAGCGTTGCCTCCCTCTTTGTTTTTTTATAGTTGTGACCCCTTAATAAAATTTTTTTAGGTAAATACTACTCTCCTGTGTGTGTTTTCATCCAAAAAGGACAGTTTGTTGGTGAGTATTCAGGTACATTTCTAAAGTACAATGTGAAATTAAATTAAGGGACAACAACACCAAACAATCTCCTACAGATTAAATAGAACAACATATTAGTGGTGTTGTGGGAACTTGTCACCAAAAACACACAAACATTTTCGGGAGTACAAATCAAAATCACCAAAAAAAAAAAATATAAAAAAGAGAAACACAAAAAAAGATTCTACATTAAAGCCAAAAAAAAAAAAAATATACAAAAATATGTTGTCAGATGTGAGAAATCAAAATATATTGAGGGAATCTCGATAAATAGTAACAAAATAAGTTTGTGAGAAGTGTGTGTGAATATGAGCAGCAAAACTACTATATTCTTGTCACATTATAAAGAAGAAGAGAGTGCGCTGTATTAAACCATTTTGAACATTGCAGCGTGACGAAAGTGCTGTATCCATTGCGAACGCTAAGTTTACCAGAACGAGCTGTCCCGTCTCGGAATTTCTTCTGAGCATGCGTGGCACTTTGTGCGTCGGAACAGGCCACACACGGTCGGAATTGACGCGATTGGATTTTGTTGTCGGAAAATTTTATCTCCTGCTGTCCAACTTTGTGTGTCGGAAAATCCGATGGAAAATGTCCGATGGCGCCCACACACGGTCGGAATTTCCGACAACACGCTCCAATCGGACATTGTCCATCGGAAAATCTGACCGTGTGTACGGGGCATAACTCTGCACCATTTACAGACATTACACCATTCAACATGCATTCTGTCACTTAAGAATATAGTATTTTGTGAGTGCATCTTCGCATGC
Organism: Lithobates clamitans; assembly: GCA_037952925.1. NCBI lineage: Eukaryota > Metazoa > Chordata > Amphibia > Anura > Ranidae > Lithobates > Lithobates clamitans. The sequence goes on along the minus strand of JBBGZY010000400.1, from coordinate 4,445,072 downwards.
AGTGAACAATAAAATTCAACACAGGAGCAGGCATTTTCTTTGCATTACAGCGTTACTGATGAAGTTGAAGAGTGTACAAAGATTAAAGAAGATAAAATATGTTGTAGAGAAAGTTGACCTATAATATTGAACTTTTTTCAGAAATGTCAGAACAGAACAAAATTAATTAGAAATTGCTAGCGGCATGATGCTAAGTGCCAGCTTATTTCTTTGGAAATCTGTATACTAATGAGCACTTAGGAAAGCATAACATTTTAGATCTTGCAGTACAAGTGCACTCTTTATAGTACATTCTACATTCATTTTTTACAGAAAGAAATCAGAAGATCAGGGTAAGTTTGAAACAAGCTCAGGAATTGTACAGGATATACTAGATGGTTTAAATCTATATGCTTGAGAAAACGTAAGGTTGGTCAGGCAAGGCACTTTTTGTAAATATATAAAAACAAGAGAGAGCGCACGCCAGCCCTAGTGTGTTATCGTTTAATAGATGATGATAAGTATATAAAAAATGAGGGTTGCACTCACAAACATCCAGCGTTAAATGGCATAAACAGCTCCATAATAGCCTCCTCTCCTGGTCTGTAGGGATCAGTTAGCTCACAGCAACTAGCAGCGTGGTAAAGTATTCCAGTAAGCACAGACCGCCTGCTTGCTTGTAACGCAGACCGCCCAAAGCACTCACACTGACCAGCCGGCGCTGCCTGACGTCACTCGTGGCCAGGGAGGGGATGCACAGTAATGCAGCTGACTCCTCTTGTTAGCTTCATGCAATTGCTAGGACAACATGTTTTGGAGGCATGGCCTCCTTCTTCAGGTAACGCCCTCATCTCCTCTAGTGATAATATATGCTCAAACCCCCCGCCCCTCCTATCTATGAACCAATGGCATCATAACAGATATATATTAGTTAATATCATCAACAACAGAAAATCACGATGCAAGGGCATAATCATACATATCAAAATACATGAATAAATGATATATAATATATACATAATACAACATCATATCAATAAAGATGCAAGACGTCATGGCATATCCAATGTAGAAATTAATTGTTTTATATTATATGGTTTTTAGGTGGTGAAGAAATAAAGTTATATTAAGCAATAAAGTATATGGTGGGGTCCCATACTAAAATGGACCCCTATCTGATAAAATTATAATCTGATTCATATAAAGTGAATAAGTATTCAGGGCAGCACAGTGGTGTAGTGGGCAGCACTCTCAACTGGCAGCACAAAGGGTCACCGGTTCAACTCCAATCCACAACACCACCTGAATGAAAGGCCAAACAATGTCAAACAGAATATACAGAATTACATCTATAACATCATATGAGAGTACCTATTTCAAGTTCTTTGTTTAACCCTTCTGGTGCCATACTGTTTAGAGTGAAAATCCAATAGGATTCACGTTTGCATAAACGAGCAAAACGTTCACCTTCCGGGATAGACATAGGTATGGATTCTATACCAAAAAGTTCCAACCCTGTAGTGTTGCCATCATGTTTATGCTTAAAGTGACGTGGCACACTATGCTTCTCAACCTTTTTTTCTATGAACCTACGGTGTTCACCAAAGCGGGTCCATATCGCACGCACCGTTCTACCTACATAGAGGTACCCACTTGGGCACCTCAACCCATAGATAACAAACTGGGTATTGCAACATATAAATTGTTTAATGTAGAAGGTACGGCCATCTTTATAACTAAATGACTTCTGGCCATGAGAGATAAATTTACACGCTTTGCATTTAATGCCTTTACATCTATAACATCCAGTAATGTTAAAGAACTGAGGGATGTTTTGCATTTTCAAGCTTTGTTTGTCTTTAAGGCGACTGGGGGCAATTAAAATTTTCACATTTTTCGCACGTCGGAATACTACCCGAGGTTTATTGGGGAGGATTTTTCCAAGTGTATTTTCCTGCCCCAACATTGGCCAGTGCTTTTGGACAGCTCTTTTTATAGCCCAGTGCTGATCGTTCAATGTTGTAATAAAGAGAATGTCATGTTGTTCTTTTGCAGATGTAGTCATAATCTTGTTCTTTTTGTGCTTGATACAACAAACATTCTAAGACCTTTCAAAATAATCAATAATTTTGTTTGCAAATAAATAATAATAATAATAATAGTTGCAAGATAATGATAAACTGACAAATAGCAGATAAAACAGAAAATAATTCTAATCAATAATCAACAGTAGATGTTATCAGTATGAACAAATGCAGAGAATTTGGGGAATATCGAGTTGCTGATACATTTAAAAATATAATCATGGACACATATTATTTTTTTAATTGAAAATTTCTAAATTAGTTTGCTTAAAGCATATGTCAAGGCAAAATAAAAAATGTAATATGCAGTAAGTACTTGCAACACATTTCTTTATGTTTTTCAAAGACTCTGCAAGCATAGAAATATACTTGTTGATCTGTCAGAAATGCACTCTGCTTTTAATTTCCTATTGTTGGCTAACAACACATTTTTGTTGACTGAGTGTTGTTAGATGCAGTTTTCTTTTGCTAATATACTCAATCCATCCCACTTTCTTCAACTGCAAAGCATAGCCTAATTGACTTGTCCTAAAATAAGAGCTAGGAGAGCTTAATAGACTTTTTGAGATAACACTGGAAGTGAGCAGAAGACACAGGACAGCTCTGAATTTCACAAAAAAGTTGACATGGTTTTTCTTACTTATAAAACATTTCCTACTAATTCCTTCCTCTTGCCCTTTTTACCTGCTTTGGTATAGGCAGGATCAATAAAGGTAGCAGAGGCAGTTGAATGTTGTTTGTTGTTTGTTTTGTCCTTTTCCATCTTTCTTTCTGAATGATATTTATTATTTATTATTACTATTTATTATTTATTTTATTTTGCTAATTTAACTTCAGGTATTTAAGCCAAATGTGTTGCAATTGGCAGAATATCATCTGCAATATAGAACATTTATTTTACAAGCTTCAACTATATGCAATGTCAAATGCATGTTTAAAATTGTTTATTAACACACATTAAGAGAAATGTCAGTGAGGTTGCCCATTGAATTGATGGACCTATAAGGTGGCACAATAGGTGGGAAGGGCTAGGTCACACTTGACTTTTTACAAGAAAAGTTATGCTTGGACATAGGTAAAGCTGCCTGTCATTCAGTTCGTATTGCCAAAGTTTGTGACAGGTTTACATTAAGCAAAGGTTTAAGCAACTTTTGGCTATAAGATATTACACTTTTACAATTCAAGAGACCCTGAGAAGCAATCTGAAACTGGCAAATGATAAACTTGACTTCCCGCTGAGTTGGATACAGCTTAATTCTTAACACCAACCAAAACTTGTTTTTTTGCTTCAGACAGAGTAGTTAAAAGAGAAGTATGTTTTTTTTTTTTTTTTTTTAGAAATCATACTTACCTAGGTGGATGCATCTGTCCCCCGGCGACTCTAAGACTGAGAACTGAGTGATCATGGACCACTAATCACTCAGTTCTCTGTGAGCAGAGAGCTGGTGACTGTCAGTCACCACTGTCTGCTCTGCCCCCTCTACTCACTCACTGGAGCACTGGGCTGTGAAGGGGGCATGAGTGGCTGGCTCAGGCCCTCAGTGGCCCGTACTTCCCCTATTCACTGGCCAACCTGAAATTCAGGTGGAAACAGCAAATTTAAGGCCCGTTGAATTTTTTGAGCTGTTTTTCACTGAAGATTTGTACAGATCTATTGTGGACCAAAGCAATTTATATACTGGTCAATTCATCGCCCAAAACCCAAATTCGACCCTTGCTAGACAATTTGGCTGAGAAAACCTATAACGGTTCCCGAATTTAAGACCTTTCTAGGTCTATCCCTCAACATGGGCATTACTAAAAAGAGTGAGTTGTGGTCATATTGGTCCACTGACCCAATTCATCATCTGCCCGTGTTCTCTGCTGCCATGGCCAGGGCTAGATACAAGCAGATATTGCGGTTCATGCATTTCAATGACAATTAATTCTGTTGTCCTCTGGGTGACCCTGAACATGATCGGCTCCACAAAATTCGGCCCCTTGTAAACCACTTCAACTAAAAATTTGCAGCCTTGTATATCCTCAAACAATATGTTGCGTTGATGAGTGCCTGATTAAATTTTCTGTCCGCCTTGTTTTCAAACAATTTCTCCCCAGCAAGCGTGCAAGATATGGGGTCAAAGTATACTGTATAAGCTCTGTGACAGGGCAACAGGCTATACATGGAGTTTCCTGGTTTACGAGGGAAAAGATAGCAACGTGGAGCCCCCCAACTGTCCAGACTACATAGGGAGCAGCGGCAAGATTGTTTGGGACTAGATTTCACCCTTATTCGGAAAGGAGTATTATTTATACGTGGACAATTTTTATTCAAGTGTGCCACTTTTTAGACACCTCTTTCAATTAGGAATTGGCGCATGCGGCACCGTGCGATATAAACACCAGGGCATTCCCCAGCGGCTTGTAAATTCCCCACTTAGTCAGGGGGAGAGAGCCTGCTTGAGGTCCAATAAATTATTTGCAGTGAGATGGAAGGACAAATGGAACTCTTTAGTTCTGTCTTCCATTCACCCAGATATGGCAGTCCAAATTACTATGGTGACTGGTGTTGTTGAGAAGCCCCTCTGTGTCCACGACTATAACCATAAAATGGGAGTGATGGACTTCAACGACCAGACGCTGGCATAAAAAAGTGTCTGTGTACCTATTCCAATTGACTCTGTACAATGCTTATGTACTATACAAAGCATCAGGAAAAACTGGGCCATTTCTAAAACTCCAGGAAGAGGTCATCGCAACCCTTCTGTATCCAGGAGGTGCTGTGGCCCAATTTCTCAATCCAGATCCAGTGAGCCGGCTGCATGAGAGGCATTTTCCGGATGTCTTTGCTGGTACCCCTACCCAACCAGCATCCCAAAAAAGATGCCATGTCTGTAGCAAGCACGGATACAGGCATGACACCCGCTATTTTTGTCCCTCCTGTCCTGGCAAACCTGGTCTCTGCATCGGGGACTGTTTCCGTCGCTACCACACACTAGTGGAGTATTAGTATAGGGTACAGCATGGCACAGTCCTAGGGCACATATTCACACAGGGTCTCGAAAGATGTTAGATATCACATTTTGAGAGAACCTAAGCTGGAACGTTTATAGTTATACTAAAAGTGTAAAAAAGTTTATGCTATACTGCAATGTTTTATTGTTACTGTGTTTTATTGTGTTTGCTTTGCAGGTATGTCATTCTACTGTTTTACTGTACTGTTACTGTGATTTATTGTTAACCACTGTTTGTGATGGACACAGGAGCGGATTACCCCTATGCTTCGCCATAAATTTTTTACTCTTTTTTTGGCACATATTGTAATAAAAAAAAGTTGTTTCATTGAGTTAATGTTTTATTGATACTGTGATTTTCTGTTAACCATTGTTTGCTTTGCAGGTATGCCATTCAGCTGCAGCATTGATTTTTTTATTTTGACAGCAACAGAGTTTGCTCTCACCATACGTAAATCCGTTACTCCAGTGCTGTAGGAGGTGATTTCACCACCACAGTTAAAAAAAAGAGCATATATGCCAAAGCATAGGGGCAGGGGTGGTCATAGGGGCGTATCGCCCCTATGCTTTGGCATATATTTTTATTCACTTTTCTTGGCAGAAATTTCCTCATCCACATTGATCAATGTCAATGGAGGAATCTGTTGGGCTGAACAAAAAAAAAGAACAGTGCATGTATGCCCATCATTAGAAGTGGGTGGATGCAGGGTGGTATTCTAATGGTGGGCATACCACCGATCGATCGATGTGAATTATATGCAAGTTATTGGACTTATATGCAAGTTATTGCCAGAAAAAGTGTTTGAGGGCCTAGGTCCTGCCCCAGGGGACATGTATCAATGCAAAAAATTGTTTTAAAAACTGCAGTTTTTTTCAGGAGCAGGAATTTTAATAATGCTTAAAGTGAAACAAAAAAAATGAAATATTCCTTTAAATATCGTGCCTGGGGGTCTCCTTAGTCTGCCTGTAAAGTAGTGCATCTTTCCCATGTTCATAACAGTACCACAGCAAAATGACATTTCTAAAGGAAAAAATGTCATTTAAAACTGCTTGCGACTGTAATGTATTGCCGGATACCGGCAATATAGATAAAAATCATTGAAAAAAAGCCAAAAAAAATGATGTGGGGGTCCCCCAAAATCCATACCAGGCCCTTCAGGTCTGATATGTATTTTAAGGGGAATCCCATGCCAAAATAACAAAAAATGGCGTGGTGTCCCCCCAAAATCCATACCAGACCCTTATCGGAGCGCGCAACCTGGCAGGCCGTAAGAAAACGGGATGAGATGGCACCCCCTCCTGAACTGTAGCAGGCCACATGCCCTCAACATGGGGAAGGTGCTTTGGGGTCCCCCCAAAACACCTTGTCCCCATGTTGATGGGCACAAGGGCCGCTTTCCCACAACCCTTGCCCTGTGGTTGTGGGGGTCTGCGAGCGGGGGGCTAATCGGAATCTGCAAGCCCCCTTTAACAAGGGGGCCCCTAGATCCCGGCCCCCCATGTGAATGGGTAGGGGTAAATTTTTTTTTCTCTGGACTGTCGGCACTGTGATTGAAGATGAATAGACATCATGGAACACTTTTTTTAATAAAGGAATTTTCCAAAGCTGTCTCCTGTCATTTTTACTTTTATGACACTTTTTTTGTTGAATGAGTAGAGGTACAATGTAACCGAAACCCATTTACATGGGTTTCCAGACTCAACTACATATTGGTATTTACATTCCCTGTGATAACAATAGAAAATATTTAAAAAAAATAAAAATAAAGGGACAACATAAAAAAAGTAAAAAAAAAAATTAAAGCACCCATCCCTCCGTGCTCGCGCAAAGGTGAACGCACGCATTGGTGTCGTGTCATTTGTAAACAGCAATTGCACCATGCATGTGAGATATCACCACAAACGTCAGATCGAGGACAGTAATTCTAGCAGTAGACCTCCTCTGTAAATCTAAAGTAGTAACCTGTAAAGGCTTTTAAAAATGTATGTAGTTTGTCACCCCTGCACGGGTGTGCGCAATTTTAAAACATGTCATGTTTGGTATCTATGTACTCGACATAAGATTATCTTTTATATTTTACCAAATGTATGGGCAATATAGTGTGTTTTTTTGGCATTCAAATTCAAAAAACTGTTTTTAATCTAATTCTAATCTGTAGGGCCTCTGCTTTAAAAAATATATAATGTTTGGGGTAATTTTCTAGCAAGATTTTTTTTGGTCTTCAAATGACCCCTTTTTGGAAAGTAGACACCCCAAGCTATTTGCTGAAAGGCATGTTGAGTCCATGGAATATTTTATATTTTGCCATAAGTTTAGGGAAAATGACAAAAATTCCTCTTGGGGTGTCTACTTTCTGAAAAGGGGTCATGGGGGGGGGGTTGTGCTATATTGGCATTTAATGGCGCCCGAAACTGTGATAGGTAGTGAGAAGTGAAATAAACAATTTATGCCCTTAGAAAGCCTGAAGGCGGTGGTTGGTTTTCAGGGTCCTGTACGCGGCTAGACTGACAAAAAAGTCTCGCATGTGTGAGTTATTTATCATTTAGTGACAACTTTGTGTAAAAAAAAAAGTTGTAGTTTTCCAAAAACTTGTGGCAAAATATAAAATATTACATGGACTCAACATGCCTCTCAGCAAATATCTTGGGGTGTCTACTTAACAAAATGAGGTCATTTGGGAGGGGTAGGGGTGCTATCTTGGCATTTCATGGCCTCTGAAACCGTGATAGGTAATGAGGAGTGAAATCAAAAATTTACGCCCTTAGAAATCCTGAAGGTGGTGATTGGTTTTCGGGGTCCTGTACGTGGCTAGGCTCCCAAAAAGTCTCACACATTTGGTATCCTCGTACTCAGGAGAAGCAGCAGAATGTATTTTGGGGTGTAATTCCACATATACCCATGGCATGTGTGAGCAATATATCATTTAGTGACAACTTTGTGTAAAAAAAAAAGAAATTATAATTTTGTAATATTCCTGAAACTTGTGGAAAAATATAAAATATTCCATGGGCTCAACATGCCTCTCAGCAAATAGCTTGGGGTGTCTACTTTCCAGATGGGGCCATTTGGGGGGATTTGTGCAATCATGGCATTTCACTGTGATAAGTAGTGAGGAGTGAAATCAACAATTTACGCCTTTAGAAAGCCTGAAGGCGGTGATCGATTTTTGGGGTCCTGTATACAAATAGGCTCCCAAAAAGTCTCACAAGCAGCAGAATGTATTTTGGAGTGTATTTCTATATATACCCATGACATGTGTGAGCAATATATTATTTCATTAACAACTTTGTGTAAAAAAAAAAAAAATTTTGTCATTTTTTTAATCACTTTGTGACAAAAAAGTTAAATATTCAATGAGCTCAACATGCCTCTCAGAAAGTTCCTTGGGGTGTCTACTTTCCAAAAAGGGGTAATTTGGAGGGATTTTGTACTGCCCTGCCATTTTAGCATCTCAACAAATGAGATAGGCAGTCATAAACTAAAAGCTGCATCAATTCCAGTAAATGTACCATAGTTTGTAGACTCTATAACTTTTGCATAAACCAATAAATATACGCTTATTGACTTTTTTTTACCCAAGACATGTGGCTAAATACATTTTTGCCTAAATGTAGGACAAAAATTTAACTTATTGGATTTTTTTATAACAAAAAGTAGAAAAGTTTCAGGCTTTTTTAGTTTATATCGCAAAAAATAAAAGTCCCAGAGGTGAACAAATACCACCAAAAGAAAGCTCTATTTGTGGGAAAAAAAGAATGCAAATTTCCTTTGGGTACAGCATTGTATGACTGCACAATTACCAATTAAAGCAGTGCAGTGCCGAACTGCAAAAAGTGCTCTAAAAAGTGGTCATTAAGGGGGTAAATGAAGTGGTTAAATACCACCATAAAGCTCTAGTTGTGTGAAAAAAGTACAAAATGTCATATGGGTACAGTGTTGCATGACTGCGCAATTGTCATTCAAAGTGCGACAGCGCTGAAAACTGAAAATTGGCATGGGCAGGAAGCAGGTAAAAGTGCCCGGTATTGAAGTGTAAAAAATTTAACTTACACTCAAGCACATTAAATGTCCCCCCAAAAATATTTTGAGGCCCCCCACACACACATATATGCACATACAAACGTAAATTAACGCTTGGGGATGCCTATGCATGAAAATGATGATTGCAATACACACAGATCTATAGGAATATTTTAAAGCCTCGCCTATGAAATATATAGGATTCTGAAGTTTGTCACCATTTCACAGGTGCACGCAAATTTTAAGTTTGAGATGTTGGTTATCTATTTATTCAGTGTAACCTTGTCTTTTATATTTTACCAAAAAATTGGGTTATTTATTGCCTATGTGTGCCCTAAAATTAACTTTGGTGTATTTTTGACTGATATTTTGCGATTACCTTTGCAGTAATATTGTGTGACATAAAAAATTGGAACTACCACTATTTATTTCTCTAGGTTGTCTGCTTTTAGAAAATATACAATTTTTTGGGGTTTTATGTAATCTTCTGGCCTAAAATGAGGTGTGCAAAAAGGCAAAAACACCTCTGGTAGCAAAAGGGTTAATGGTCCAAGGAAAATCGATATTCCATTAGCAGATAGACACTAGCAATTGAAATAATAATAATCAGTCAGCTTTTTCTTATCCCTTTGTGACTTAGGTGGCAAGATACTGCCTCCACGTTGCTTATTGAACCATGTTGATAAGTCCATTGCAGTGGTGTTAAATTACCATAATTGGATCCTACACTTATTAAATCATGTAACATTGTGCAAAATGCGCATGTAGGAGGGCAACACTTTGTTCTAGCTGCACAATTGCCAAGGGGGTGCAGAAACTTTGTTTAAGATATCTTTCCATTGCACTTTCTCAAAAAATATTTTAGGATTTAACCCGCTAATGTGTATCAAAAAGGCTTTATTGGGACTAGGCAAAGATAATGATATGTACTTAGTTAGTTCTAGTTAGTCTATCCTCTGCTTTTTAGATGAAGTGATCTCCAGAGTAACCCCAAGCCTAATGGCAGACTTATTTGTGACAGATTTGTGTCCCGGATATTTGTCAATGCAGGGTGCTTGCATGGCCTTATTTTTTAAAGGGAAAATCAAGCACAGCAATCTACGGGGAGAGCCCAATTAATTTGAAAGATCAACTTACAGGTGTCCAGGCTCAGTGTGTCCATTCACACCAGAACAAGATATGCAAAAAGATGGAGCCGGCAACACTGTAATCTGTATGCGTATTTATTGACTACACTACAAGAGTGAAAATAAAACAAAGAAGCTGATACGTTTTGGCGAGAGCCTTAGTCGTGCTATGACTAAGGTTTTTTGCCGAAACGAGAGCCCTCACCGAAACGTGGCATCGTCTTTATTTTATTTTCACTCTTATGTAGTCAATAAATATGCATGTGGATTACAATGTTGCCGGCTCCATCTTTTTGCATTACTTTTTAAAGGTCTATATGGCAATAGGATAAAAATGCCTTCTAGTTAAACAAAAAATATCTATTATGCTTCCAAAACACTCAAATACTCTTTCTATTTTATTTTCCTTATTACTTCTATAGGTGTAAAATCAAATATACTGTAAGTACTATATATATTCCCAAATAGCAAATAGTTTCCCATGGGGAGCATTTTCTATAGATTTAATTAAAACTTTAAAATTATTTACATTGCAGTTAAATAAGACACACAACTAGTTAAAAGAAAAGCATTTGAAAAAATAAGCAGGAAGAAAAACTAGTATAAATAAGTCATTCATTAGGTACAATGGCAACTTCTCATACTTTGCAAGTAATAATTGCCATGAGTAGGACCAGAGAGCTTAGCAAACATTATCCAGCACATTTTAATTAGCACTCAGGGGATTAAAGACTTCAGCATAAGTCCCTAGGAAATCTTTATCAACCAATAGCAAAGTGTGCTAAATAATTTTACATCAGCTTGCCTGTCAAAGCATATCAGTGTACATTTTTCAGTTATCTAGTTAGAAAGTAACATACCTGTCTGCTTATAGAAGCAAGGAACATTATCTTTATAATTTGTGTTATTCATTTCCCCCCGCTGTTAAACTTTCCCAAGCTGAGATTTTGCATATCTGTTTTCTTTGTATCTTTTGTTTGCAGCAAATAGAAGATTGATGCAGACTTATGTATGTATGAATGAATATTGATGTCTGTTAGAGATACGGTTTCCTTTGCAAATCCGCATGCCTAAAGCAAACAGAAACAACAGAATGCTAAAGAAATGCATGCTATCAAATTGAATTACAGTACTTTTTTTTAACCAAGGAAGCAAATATTCCAGCAAGAATTTTAAATATGTTTGCCAAATTTGGAAAATGATCTGTGTAATACAGTTTTATCAGTATACAACATAAATGTACATATCCAGTTCAGTTAGTCACAATGTTAGACAAAGGTTAAAAAAATAGCAAGTAATTAACACAAGTAACGATACCAAATATTAGGCTTCATGCACTAGTTTAAAAAACAAAGTGTTTAGGGCTATTAATTGAACATTCTTGAACATATCTGAAATGCAAGCAATGCTTTTCAATGTCTAAGGCTGGGTTCACACTGGTCTGGCAAACGCTCCGACATTGGGAGCTCATGTCGCATGATGTCGGGCGGCGCAGTGGTGTAGTGGGTAGCACTTTTCCCTAGCAGTAAGGAGGGTCGCTGGTTCAAATCCCAACCATGACACTACCTGCCTGGAGTTTGCATGTTCTCCCTGTGCCTGCGTGGGTTTCCTCCGGGTACTCCGGTTTCCTCCCACACTCCAAAGACATGCTGGTAAGTTAATTGGATCTTGTCTAAATTGTCCCTAGTATATGTACGAATGCGAGTTAGGGACCTTAGATTGTAAGCTCCTTGAGGGTAGGGACTGATGTGAATGTACAATGTATATGTAAAGCGCTGCGTAAATTGACGGCGCTGTATAAGTAACTGAAATAAATAAAATTAAAATGAAATGACGTGTGAAATTCAATGTTTCCCTATGGGAGCTGTCCTAACTGGTCCGTCACAAGTCGTTCCGACTTTAGAAATGCTCCCTGTACTACTTTGGTCCGACTTTGATCCTACTTCAGCCCATTGACTATCATTGAAGTTGGATCAAAGTCGGATCGCTGTCTCGCATGATCCGACTTCGGTATGCGACTTGTGCTCAGATGATCTTGAGGGGGAACTCCGCGCCAAATTTTAAATAAAAAACTGGCAGGGGTTCCCACTCCAAGAGCATACCAGGCCCTTGGGTCTGGTATGGACCTTAAGGGGAACCCCCTACGCCGAAAAAACGGCATGGGGGTCCCCCCCAAATCCATACCAGACCCTTATCTGAGCACGCAGCCCGGCCGGTCAGGAATGGGGGTGGGGACGAGTGAGCGCCCCCACTCCTGAACCGTACCAGGCTGCATGCCCTCAACATGGGGGATGGATGCTTTGGGGCAGGGGGCGCCCTGTAGGCCCCCCACCCCAAAGCACCTTGTCCCCATGTTGATGAGGACAAGGGCCTCTTCCCGACAACCCTGGCCGTTGGTTGTCGGAGGCCGGGTGGGCGTATCGGAATCCGGGAGCCCCCTTTAATAAGGGGCCCCCAGATCTCGGCCCCCCACCCTTTGTGAATGAGTATGGGGTACATTGTACCCCTACCCATTCACCTAGGGAAAAAAGTGTCAATGAAAAAACACAGTACATAGGATTTTAAAGTAATTTATTAGTCAGCTCTGGGGTCTTCTTCTGACTTTGGGGGTCTCTCCGGCATCTCCTCCTGGTGTCCTGATCTTCTGCCGGCTCCTCCTCTATCTTCTGCAGCTCTTTTGCTAGTGGTGACCCGGACTTCTGCCTTCTGCCTTCTTGTCTTCTTCCCTCTTCTCTTCTTCTGATGTTGACACGACACTCTCTCCAGCTGGAATGCTCTCTGAGCGCTCCGCAATGGACTTGTATAGGCGGTGACCCCGTCCCCTTATGAGGTCACAGTCCTGGGAGCATGCTGGGACTGTACCATCATAAGGGGGCGTGGTCATCGGGTGATGTTGACAATGCCCCCTTATGCCCCGGGACTGTGACCTCATAAGAGGGCGGGGTCACCGCCTATATAAGTCCATTGCTGAGCGCTCAGAAAGCATTCCAGCTGGAGAGAGCATCGTGTCAACATCGGAAGAAGAGAAGAGGGAAGAAGACAAGAAGGCAAAAGGCAGAAGGCAGAAGTCTGGGCCACCACTAGCAAAAGAGCTGTAGAAGATAGCGGAGGAGCCGCCAGAAGATCAGGACACCGGGAGGAGACGCCGGAGAGATCACGAAGTCGGAAGAAGACCCCAGAGCTGACTAATAAATTACTTTAAAAACCTGTGTACTGTGTTTTTTCATTGACACTTTTTTCCCTAGGTGAATGGGTAGGGGTACAATGTACCCTATACTCATTCACAAAGGGTGGGGGGCCAGGATCTGGGGGCCCCCTTATTAAAGGGGGCTCCCGGATTCCGATAAGCCCCCCGCCCGCAGACCCCGACAACCAATGGCCAGGGTTGTCGGGAAGAGGCCCTTGTCCTCATCAACATGGGGACAAGGTGCTTTGGGGTGGGGGGCCCGTAGGAATGGGGGTGGGGACGAGCGAGTGCCCCCCCTCCTGAACCATACCAGGCCGCATGCCCTCAACATGGTGGGGTGGGTGCTCTTTACAGCATGAGGGCAGACAGTACACTTACAATACAGACCAATACAGGCGGGATCAAAGGGCCCTGCTCGTTAGAGCTTATCTTGTGCTCAGAACTGTTTATGTGCCCAGCATTTAGATCCATTTACAGAGCAAATCTGTTGTAAACTAATGTAAGCACAAGAAATGTTAACCTGTTCCCGCCAACTGTACACATACAGTAAATGCGGCCTCTGGGCGGGTGGGCTTTAACGTCTGGCAGCTGCATATATGTGTCTATAGGGAATGGTATTTTTTGCTGAGAGTCAGCTCACTGGGCGCTTCCAGCACAGTAAGTAAAATATCACAGAAAGCTCCAGATGCATGCTTGGGACCATAAATATTTTGATCATGATCACATGTCTGCCTCTGCTACTGGCATTTTTATTCTATTAAAGAGCTGGGGGTGGGTGTGGAAAGGGGTTAACATGTGTTTATTGGTACAACATTTGTCTACAGAAAAATGAGGGGATATAACCTTTACCCAGGTATTTTATATTTTGGCTTGTTGTATCATATTTGTCTTGCTTTATAATATCAATATCCATTATAAAACCAGGTGGGCATGGATGGTGAGCTGATTCGGTGGTTCAATGGGCCACTTGACTGGACTTGCCCCCCCCCAGGCCTAAGGCTGCCAGCCCTCCCCTGCCAACACCTATGGTCACATCCTCACCTGGTCCAGACCCTTTCTATCCCAAAGCTTCATACCATTGTGCAGAGAATGGAGTATACATACCACCCTATAGATTATGCATGTAATGCCATCTTTTATCCAATATAGTTCTAGCCAATCTCAATCCTTGAGCCATTTTGACATGTCATCTCATTACGAAACATATGGTAGCAGTGGCTATGAGTAGTGTCCTCCTACCCAACCACTTATATATCACAATCTTTAACCATTTTTTTCCACTCTTGCCTTGAACTTGAAAAATATCTTTTGAGACAGCTTTGCACTCTTTTAGTTATTCTCCTAAACACTTAACATGTCTAGAGCACATATTTTCTATGTAGATTCGGAATGTGAATATTGATGCATTTCTTTCAGAGCTGTATAGTAACCCAGCATGATACTTTTTCTTAGAATCATGTAATTGAAGCTTGATCACTGCTATGTCTCCTGCTTGTCCAAGGGTGACTGGTCTCTAACCACCTTCTATTGTTTACTGCTTCCATCCTGTTAAAGGTAATTTTGCTGGGTTACTCTAACAGCTTTGCTTAGGCTCAGTACGGTGCAGTATGGTAATGACGTTATTACTTCTCTTCCAAGGGTATAGCACATTTTGACCAAACTCCAGCATAAGCAAATATTATCCAAGTAGGTAAGGTAAGTGTATGCTGGGTATTTTTTTGACAGCTGTGCAATAGCCCAGCATGACACTCAGTATTCATATAAGAGCTTCTGTAGAAATTTTGCAGAATACCTTTTTAAGAAGAAAACTAATTTGTAAAATTGCAAGCTTTGAAGATGGCTAAATTACCCTCACCAGGCGTTTTTGAAGAATTCCTCTTGCTTACAGTAATGAATCCAGATAAAACAAATACACATTGTCCAGGAAATATTTTATTATTTTTGTCCAAGAAATTACAGTTATATGTTTCCAAATGGATAGATCCAGCTCTTAAAACTTCCACTTCCATAAACTTCCTTTCCTTTACTAGATCCCACAGGACAAAGCAGTCTGGAGATGCCAACATCTACTAGATGGGCAAAAAACACCAGGAAAAGGCAGTGGGCAGAGTGGAAGTGTGCCGGTACCTCTGGCGAAAAACCAGGGTTACTAGCAAACATGCAAGAATGCCACCATAGGAACCTTTGCAAAGGAATGTTGACACCATATATATTATGGCTACTGCTCAGGGGACCAGATGAATCTTCATGAAACTAAAAGTCAACATCAAGGAGAATAATCCAATGTAAACTATATCATCATGTGAAGTAGTTAAAAATGATCTGACTTTAAAGGTGAAGCTCTGAAAGACACATGGAGTAAAGTGGAGTAAAGTTATCTGTATAAATATTAGGGTTTGAGATCCATTTTTCTGACATGTATAAAGACTGAAAAAGGGATCAAAGTTATTTCCTAAGCTTGCATTTCTAAGAACTTAAGCTGGCCAAGAGTAACACAAAAATGGCAAACATGATCCAATACTACTGTTACAGCTTCCTGTGATAGGTCTGGTCACTGCTGCACTTATTGACTGTTGTTAAATGTCACAACCATATTTTTTTGCTTGCATCTGGTAGTCATTGATCTCACTAGATTACTCCAAAAGCTTTGCTGTCTCTAGCAATATTTTACTGCACTGTTTTTGCAGGCATTAGATGCACAACTAGTGGATTGATCTTTTTTATTGCACTTATTTACTGTAATTACACAAAACTATGTAGTCACTTGCAGGGGACAGCATAGATGATCAGCTTCCACATCATCTCGTCACCAGATAAAACCTTGAACTCCACCGTTCATAAAAGAAAAAGGCAGTCACATAGTGTAAAACCATAAACTATGGATTTATTATAAATGGTAGAACACTTACATCAATGATGATATATTCAGGCACAGAAAAAAAGTGATCACAAATGAATCCAGAGAACGCAATGGCATTGAGCTAGCTCAATACGACAATAGGGTCTGGTGACAAGATGGTGTGGAAGCTAATCCTCTATGCCGTCCCCTGCGAGTGACTACATTCCCAGTTTTCATGCTTTTTTGACCCTTTGCTGCTGGCATAGGGTCCACTCAGTCCGGTAAGAGTATTGATTCTCCCTGGTTGGTGGTGAATGCACAATATATGGTGATTTCCTATTGGATGGTGGTCAACCTCTATAGATGCCGAGTATATCTCCAACCTTACCTTTTCTCACCCTCAAGGGTTAAAAGCTATTTTTTCATCTAAAGTTTTGAGTTTGAATTTATACATGTGGGCTTATAATTTTTTTGCACAGTGCACTTTATTTATTGGTTATTCATTTATGCCATTTACATGCACAAAAAAAGTTTGCATTTGCTCACTTATATGTCATTGTTTGCATGCTTGCAAATTTTTGCTTGTTTACACATGCAATATTGATTAGCACTGCACTTTTTTGATCTATTACCGCCACAATTTGTCTAACTGTAGTTTTAGCTGCTTTGTTCATCCTATTTTGTAGTGCAGTAATTTTTTAGAATTTGCAAATGTCCCATAATGCATTGCCAAAGCCATCATTGGACAACGTATTCTACCTGATCTCTGGATAGCTGCAAAACTTTGGCCAGTGATGGTTTTGAGCCACATTGTAACTCACACCTTATAAATGGCTGCTCTCCTTGGTGCTAAGCATGCTATACAGCCAGAGCATGTGGAGGAGGTGGTGGAGTGGTTAACCAAGCCTTTACTGTTTTCCTCCTCTTTCACCCAGGTACAGACCAGCTTGCAGTGCACGTCAGCTGCCAAATCACCCTGTCTCAACATACACATCCACAGTTACTCCTGCTATTGCCCTGCTAACTGTGATGTGGGAGTCTGCTGAATTTTTTGAGCATTGCTGCTAGAGGATGTGCAGCAATTAATGAGATCTGAAATTGAGGTGGAGAGCTACGGGAGCCCAGAAGGAGGGCCACCAGCTGCAGCTGCAGTTGCAGCGTACTGCCAAGTTGGCTCCAGCGATGAGGAGGGAAGGGGGATAATGATGTTTCTGATTGTATTTGGGTGCCCAATAGAGCACAGGAGGAAAGAGAGACGGAAGCACAATCCCAGTAAGGCAGGATGTAATCCAGGGGCACCTTGCATAGAAGTAGGGTGGCCTTTAGTAACAGGTGTGCATTAGACTACACCATTAGTATTTAAATACTCTGCCTCGAGTATATCAAGCATGGCAATACTATCACTCAATTTGGTACCATGTGTATGAAGAAACATCTCAACTGACCATACAGCACCAGGACACTCTTCATTATAAAAAGGCCTACATTCCTCCTCCTTCCAGCTCCTCCATTTCCATCTCTACTCCCAGTATACATGATTGACTCCCAGCAGTGAGAGGCATGATGGTATATCAAGGGATGTCAGATGTCTACCCTATGGCTCCTCCAACAGGAAAGAGCATCTGCATGCATCTAGGCAGAGTAGGGTCAAATGTAAGCTGAAACCTGACTCTCATTCTGCCGACTCCAAACTACCAGCCGTTGCATTAAGCAAACAATTGCTTCCCCAGCTACTAGAACTAAAAGTACACCCCAGCCATCCTTATAACCGGCACCTAAATGCCAGCTTGGAAAAATTGCTGGACTTGCAATAGTAGTGGAGTATGCCCACTTTCAGGAATTTGCAGCCTGTGCTGTACCACAGTGGTAGGTTCCCAGCTACCACTGTTTTGCCTGTAAGGCCATCCCTGCCCTTCACCATCACATGGAAGGCAATGTTTTCACATTGCTTGATAATGCAGTCAGTAGCACAGTCCACTTGGACACAGACATGTGGTCCAGCAAGTATGAACAGGGGAACTATATATTGTTTCCAGCCCACTGGGTGACTCCACTGGGAAGGGTGCAGAACAGCATACAACCTTGGAACTTGTTTAGCTACCCCACATCCTTACGGCTGCTAGTGATGGAGCCAGAGCAGTCCCCTCCACGTCCTACTCTTCCTCTACAACACCTTCTTTCGCTGAGTTGACCTCTGATCCACTAGTACTCCCTAAGCATTCAGGAGGCTATACTATGGTTCAGGCTCAACGTTGACACACAGTCCTGCAGCTGGTATGCCTATGGGACAAGAGCCACACTGGCCAGAGATTATTTCAGCTCTGCAGGGGCAGGCCCAGCAGTGTTTAAACGCTGAATCTGGCTCACAACTGCTAATTACAGCTGTGACACTGCTAATCTTTGTTTTTCTAAACATTTTTCAGTAGGGAACAACAGGGAACAGCCTACAGCTAACAGCCAACATCCAATCACCCTGATTGGCCACATTATCAGATGCAGGTAAGACTCATTGCGACACAAATTCACTTCTACAGAACTATGTAATTACCCTTTATTAAAGTATTAGCTGCAGTGGCAGAACATATAATGTATGCTTCCCTGTGTAAGAAACCTGAGTTCAAGACCCAAGAGATTTAGCCCAGACAGAAAAAGGAAGCACTGGCAAAGAGAAAAACTGGAAGAAATGGGGTTGGCCAGATGAGCAACTGTTAAAGTACATCATTGTGGTTTTGTATAGAGTGGGGAAGTGTTCAAACCCCTGCCAGGTTTTTATTGTTTGTAGGGAATACAACAGACAGGTTAATAATTCTTGCAGTTGCCATGCCAAACAGCCCCCAAAACATATGTATATATACCGTATATAAAATCGTTTGGTAAATACTGTATATGTAAATCAGCTATATAAAGTCACAGAAAGTCATGCTAACAACCACTCATTGTTATCAAATGTCTACGATATATCTGAAGAACCTTCATATAAAAGGATTATGTATTATGTGCAAATCTTGAATCAGATTATACAGATCAGCACTACAGTCTATATCTGCAGCTCAGATCAAGTGGGAAAAACACAATAGGGCAGTTGTACAAAAGTCAGCAGCTCGACTTCTGTAAACTACAGTGCCCATACATGGATCAAAATTCGTACGGTCCCTGTTGAACCAGCCAAAATTCGATCCATGTATGGCAGGAATAAGTAAAAATGAGAAGCATAGTCCATATACTGTTTTAAAATGATCAATTTAGCATTCTGTGTTTAACCACTTCAGATCTCGAAGCTTGTACCCGACTAGGCCATTTTTGGCAATACGGCACTGCGCTACTTTAACTGACAATTGCGCAGTCATGCACCACTGTACCCAAATAATAATGATGTAATTTTTGTTCCCACAAATAGAGCTTTCTGTTGGTGGCATTTGATCACCTCTGTGGTTTTTATTTTTTGTGCTATAAACAGAAAATTTTGAAAAAAAAAACAATATTTTTTACTTTCTGCTATAAAACATAACCAATTAAAAAATTTTAAAAATCGAATTTCTACATCAATTTAGGTCAATATATATTCTGCTACATATTTTTGGTAAAAAATATCCCACTAAGCACATATTGATTGGTTTGTGCAAAAGTTTGCGTCTACAAACTATGGGATATTTTTATGGATTTTTTTTTATTTTTTACTAGTAATGGCGGCAATCAGTGATTTTTAGTGGGACTGTGACATTGCGGTGGACAGATCGGACACCTAACTGACACTTTTGACACTTTTTGGGGACCTTATATAGTGATCAGTGCTAAAAAAATGCACTGTTACTGTACTAATGACACTGGCAGGGAAAAGGTTAACATCAGAGGCGATCAAAGGATTAAGCGTGTTCCCTATTAGAGCTTTCTAACTGTGGGGGTGTGCTTTCACTAAAGGAAAACAGAGATCCGTGTTTCTGCTTAGCAGAAACACAAGATCTCAATTTTCCTCTCTGGGAGAACGGCATTCTGCCTCTGCTCAGAACGATTGTGGGTGGCTGGCGAACATCGTGTCTGCCGGACTCACTGATTGGCTCCCGCTGTGTACAATCACAGCGGGAGCGGGCTTAGGCGGTGCACGTATGCCCTGGAGCCAAAGAAGTAAATCAAGTACAGGTACGTGATTTTGCACTTAAGGGCCGCCCTGCTGCAGTAAATGTACGTCAGGCGGTCCTTAAGCGGTTAATATCACTTTAATCAATGACAGAACAGGAAATTAGGGGATGTACGACTAAGTGAGCACATTTTGCTTCCTTTACAGCTGTCACCAGAACAGGTCTCCTGATTAAAAGACCTATTCTTACCTTTTTTCTGTTGACTACACTAAAATTTTAGATTTTCTCTAACTTCTTTTTATATGACAATGATCCCAGGACAAATAGCTGTGAATCCCCAGCAAAGACAAAGACAGCAAAAAAAATCTGAAAGCAAGCATAACCCTTCACTACTCTTTCCAAAACAAAATAAAAGGTTTTGCCACTACATACTATATTCATATGGGTGAGTTTGGTGCGAACAACAGCGGTAGGAATCTGTTGATAGTCAAAAAATAAAATTGCGCTCTATAAAGGCTTAAACATGCAGCAAGCATGCTGCAAGAAAGTCCACACAATGATAAAAGTCCATGTGATTTCCAAAGACAAAAAAGGAAGCTCCACCACAGAGACTGGCCGCTTACCAGCTCCTTAGACTCCTATTACGGAAGGTCTATATCGCTTTAGGCTATTAAACCTAGCCAAACATCATTCAAGGGAGAGCTTGATCACATGGGGACCTCAAAAGAGATAAGGCTTCCAAAGTGTAAAATCTTTACATTTATTGAAGATTCAAAAACGATAGCACTTAGAAGAAGTTGTTTTAAAATATGCAAGAATAAGCCGGCCGGCTCACATAAAACAGCCTGTCCTTCCGGGACCTGCGCAAAACACAGTGACGTCAGCACGTCGCTCCATCCTACGCATTTCATCACAAGATGACATCTCACAGAAAAAATTGCTGCTGTTGGATCACTTTTTAAAATTAATTTATCTAATTATTATATTTGGTAACACAGTATTATTTACCATTTAATTCATGAATCTGCTGATACCTGCAGCTGTTTCTGCTGCCTGTGAGTGGCTAGCACAAAAGGCATCCAGCAGCGATCATCGCAGGTAATTGCTAATTTTCAGCTGCTGCTGTGTCTCAGCCAATCATGAGGGAGAGTCCCAGACTGCCAAGGCTCTAGTGCAAGATCGCTGAATCGAGATGGGGCTCAGGTAAGTATAAGGGGGGCTGAGGGGGACTGCTGCACACTGAAGGTTTTTTATCTTAATGCATAGAATGCATTAAGATAAAAAGCCTTCTGTCTTTAGAAACACTTTAAGGATTGAATGTAAGCACCAAGGACCAAGAATTCCTAACAGCACATGTCGATGAACTTTCAACCTCTACACAGCCAGCTTACAAACTCACTGTCACTCTGCGTGGCAGCTTTAACATGCCCAAAATATAATATTTTAGAAAGAACACTAACCTAATTGGCATGCCAACAAATATTAACTATTTATTTTTTAAGATATTTTCAGGTTTAAGAAACAATTATAAACATTGTTCAATTCCCCATATTTTTTGTCTTTTAACCTTCCTATTACAAGCCATCATTGCTGCTGAAAAGTTTTTAATAGGTGTAAATTTTGCGTTTGGAATAAAAAAAATGACTGCCTCTTTAACTAATAGCATGTCACATCCTTAATCATGCTGATTCTGAATTATTCAGTCACGGTGGAAGTTGCTAGTTGAGAATCTATGGCTCTGTATCTCGCTGGGGGAAGTTTATTATTAGTGAGTCTGACAGGAGAGAGCCCTGGCAGGTTAATTGCTGCAGCAAAACTAGCTGGGAGTTTGTTGTTGATATATGGTGACTAAAGGGAGAGAAGGAGATTGACTATGCCTGTTACAGCACAAATATCTTCATGCGCCTCAGGTTTCTTACAAAGATATGGGAAATAAATGCTTGCTGTTCATTTTCTGTCTACACAATACAAATAGCCCGGGGCTGAACATGGCAACCACAGCAAGAAGAGTGTAAAAAAAAAGAAACTCACAAATTAACATTATTATGAACATCTCTGCCTGAAAGTGCTAAAAATCAATTTCAATACATTTTGCATTTTAATAAGATCCCCCACAAATCAACAGAGTTTATGCAATACACGACTACATGCAATGTGCTTTGATTACACTTGCTTTTCCTTTATGAACCAAAAAACTCAATACATTTTTGATAATAATTTCAAGTTTATATAAGCTATTAATACAGTAGGAGAAGATTAAAAGTTATATGTATGCTTAGTACAAGCTGTATGTATTACTAACTGGTAAAAAGACAAAAAAGGTGTTTTAATAATAAATGCACAATAAGAAAGCAGAACAAGAACTTTTTAAAGATTTTTCTTTGTTCATTTGATTTTTATTTTTGCAACATTATTTTTTTACACTATCCTGGAAACTACAGAAACGATATAAAGGTTGAACTGTAGTGGTAATTACTTACTGACCATTCTGTTAGTATTTTCATATATTATTAGTTTAGAATTTTAATCCTTTAAGGAATTCATGTCCTAAAATTCTCCCTTTAAGCCCCAGACTTTTGGGGGAGGAAATACTGTCTTTCCATAATTTGATGCACTGTCAAAGGCATTTAGTTATATTATATGTTGCTTTGTATCATTTGCTATGTCTGTTATATTCTTTACTCCTTTTAATGTACATGTGATTTTGAATTACTGTATATTTGTTATGCCTTTTTTATACTTTGTTACTTTTTTCTTTTTGTATATCTTTGAAAACGTAATAAAAAAGAGTGAAAGTAAATCTAAAGAAGATCTTTTTAGTCATCTCCAGTGGGTTTTTTCTTCATGGATTCAGTCAGTTGCTTTAGTGATTTGCATATGTCTGATATACTGCTTATTATTTTATTTATTACAGGTACTTACAGTATCTCACAAAAGTGAGTACACCCCTCACATTTTTGTAAATATTTTATTATATCTTTTCATGTGACAACACTGAAGAAATGACACTTTGCTACAATGTAAAGTAGTGAGTGTACAGCTATTATAATGGTTTAAATTTGCTGTTCCCTCAAAATAACTCAACACACAGCCATTAATGTCTAAACCGCTGGCAACAAAAGTGAGTTCACCCCTAAGTGAAAATGTCCTCAGTGGGCCCAATTAGCCATTTTCCCTCCCCGGTGTCATGTGACTCATTAGTGTTACAAGGTCTCAGGTGTGAATGGGGAGCAGGTGTCTTAAATTTGGTGTTATCGCTCTCACTCTCTCATACTGGTCACTGGAAGTTCAATATGGCACATCATGGCAAAGAACTCTCTGAGGATCTGAAAAAAAGAATTGTTGCTCTACATCAGTGGTTCTCAACTCCTCAGGACCCACCAACAGGCCAGACTTTAAGTATTACCTTGGGGAGATGCAGACTAGAATACTGCAATCACTGAGCAGCAAATTATATCACCTGTGATGTATTTCAGTTATCTTGCAAACCTGGCCTGTTAGTGGGCCCTGAGGACAGGAGTTGAGAACCACTGCTCTACATAAAGATGGCCTAGGCTATAAGAAGTTTGCCAAGACCCTGAAACTGAGCTGCAGCACGGTGGCCAAGACCATACAGCGGTTTAGCAGGACAGGTTCCACTCAGAACAGGCCTCATCATGGTCGACCAAAGAAGTTGAGTTCACATGCTCAATGTCATATCCAGAGGTTGTCTTTGGGAAATAGACGTAGAAGTGCTGCCAGCATTGCTGCAGAGGTTGAAGTGGTGGGGGGGTCAGCCTGTCAGTGCTCAGACCATACGCCGCACACTGCATCAAATTGGTCTGCATGGCTGTCATCCCAGTAGGAAGCCTCTTCTAAAGATGATGCACAAGAAAGCCCAAAAACAGTTTGCTGGAGACAAGCAGACTAAGGACATGGATTACTGGAACCATGTCCTGTGGTCTGATAAGACCAAGATAAACTTATTTGGTTTAGATGGTGTAAAGGGTGCTTGGTGGCAACCAGGTGAGGAGTACAAAGACAAGTGTGTCTTGCCTATAGTCAAGCATGGTGGTGGGAGTGTCATGATTTGGGGCTGCATGAGTGCTGCCGTCACTGGGGAGCTACAATTCATTGAGGGAACCATGAATGCCAACATGTACTGTGATATACTGAAGCAGAGCACGATCCCCTCCCTTTGGAGACTGGACTGTAGGGCATTATTCCAACATGATAACGACCCCAAATACACCTCCAAGATGACCACTGCCTTGCTAAAGAAGCTAAGGGTAAAGGTGATGGACTGGCCAAGCATGTCTCCAGACCTAAACCCTATTGAGCATCTGTGGGGCATCCTCAAATGGAAGGTGGAAGAGCACAAGGTCTCTAACATCCACCAGCTCTGTGATGTCATCATGGAGTTGTGGAAGAGGACTCCAGTGGCAACCTGTAAAGCACTAGTGAACTCCATGCCCAAGAGGGTTAAGGCAGTGCTGGGAAAATAATGGTGGCCACACAATATATTGATACTAATTGGGCCCAATTTGGACATTTTCACTTAGGGGTGTACTGACTTTTGTTGCCAGCGGTTTAGACATTAATGGCTGTTTTGAGTTATTTTGAGGGGACAACAAATTTACACTGTTATACAAGCTGTACATTCACTACTTTACATTCTTCAGTGTTGTCACATGAATAGATATAATTAAATATTAACAAAAATGTGAGGGGTGTACTCCTTTTTGTGAGATACTGTATATAATACTGACAATTCACGCAGCACTTTACATATATATTATACATTTACATCAGTCCCTGCTCTCAAGGAGCTTACAATCTAGGGTTCCTAACTTGTATTCATATATATAAATATTAGGGCCAATTAACCTACCAGCCTACACTGTCTTTGGAGTGTCGGATGAAACTAAAGTACCCAGCGAAAACCCACACATGCACAGGAAGATCATGCAAACTTCAGGCAAGTAGTGCCGTGATTGGGATTCGAACCAACGACCCTAGTAATAACAGGCAGAAGTGCTAACAATGTAGCCACTATGCTGCTCACTTAGCAAAAAAGGTGACACCACTTTGAAGGAGTACATTGGTATTGCCAAAATAATGTCATGTGCACTTCTCTATATTTAAATATGTTCATTGTGTTATACTGACAGTACTGTACAGTGTGTTAAGCTGACAGGCTGACAGTACTGTACAGTGTGATATAACCTGACAGGATATGCAGGGTTCTGTTGTGCAAGGTGTTGCAGTAAGTTGACAATAAAATAAAAAAAGTGGTTATACTTGCATAAAATGCATTAAATTACTTTTAAATGAATACGTACCTAAATGTTTCCAACCTTTTTGGATAAGCTAAAGACCTCTATCGATCTTTTATTTTTTTAGTGCCCCTGTTTGAAAGAATGCTTCCTCCTTACACCATACAAGCCCGGCATGTAATAAGTGATAGCAGCATCAGTCTAACTCCTTCCAGGCCAAGTACCCCAACATGTATTGTCCCACCCACAGGGCTTAACAATGGAGGTAACCATACCTTCATGACTAAGCCCTGTGGGTGGAAACATGTCGGGATGTGGCCTGGATGAAGTTAGGCTGAGGCTGCTTTCACTTATTACACACTGGGCTTGTATGGTGTGTGGTGCCTGAGATTTTCTCTATTTGCTCTTTGGATTGCATGGAGTCAGGGCGGACTCCTAGCACATCTTGAACCCTCAGCAGAACACACTGAATGGGGGACATAGATGCTGGAGTGGAGAACTAAAGTTTGTTTAGGTTCACAGTAATTCCTCCTTCCTTTTCTGTATGATAGATGTTAGAAAGAACAAGAAGTAAGGGAAAATCTCCCCACTTCTGTATTTTTGACAGGTGTAAAACAGAACCTGAAGTTATGGAAAATCTTTCCACTTATTTGACAAGTGTCAGACAGTCAGAAAGAATACAAAGTGAGAAGAGATCTTCATAGTAGGAGAGAAAAGAAAAAATACATTTTGTAGTAAGCGATGATGGTTTAGAACCTTTGCCAGTATTTTCTTGCACCTTGTGTCTCCGTTAAATTTCACCTACTTCCTGTCAAAATGACACAGGTCAAACAAAAAAGCAAATGGGGAAAAACTCCTCAACTGAAGCACAAACAGCATTTAAAAATCTTTAAGGAGATTAAACCCCTCCCCAATCTAAATGAAAAAAAAATATGAAAGTTGAGTTATAAATGTTTGCCTGATATTCAGCTTGAAATAAAGAGTGGATAATTATATCACATAAAAAATAGTGTTGGCTTCATATTGTTGTTACCAATTATTACATCTAACTGATTTTGAACCATTATCGTATGAATTAATCCTACAATGAATCATAGAATAGTCCAAACACCTTCCTAAACACACAAAATCACACACCTTTTCTTCTTTTTCTAGCTAGTGTTTTTGAATTATAATTTCCTATTTCTGTATCTGTAGATAAATTACAGGAATCAAAGAAATATTTTGTAACATAATTTTGATTTGTTAATCCTTGTGATGCAAGTAATTTGATTAGTGGCACCGTCCAACTTTAATATTGTTAATATCTGCCAAACAAATGAAAAAAAATGGAGCCACCTGCATTTGCCTAGAGGTGAGTTATTAAATATGAAGTCAACGATTCTTGTAAAACCATTTGTTTATCCTGTATGTATGGTGTACAGAGAATAACAGCAGGCAACCTTTGATGAAAACACCATTAAGATGAAATCCCAGAGTCCTCTTGCAATAGTAAGTTTCATAATTCTGATGTTTCCACAGAAAAGTTCTGATCATATTTTTTTTTTTAAAACTACAATTTATAGTCGCAGTAAGAATTCACAGCAAGGAGAAATTGAAAAATGTAGATTTATTGTCTTATTTTTATAGCTTGCTGCTATAAGGCTACCTCAATCATAAAAAAAACTCCCAGATGCATAGCTCAGAACATCATACAAGCACATTATCAAAATATCTTTGCAATAACATTCTTCGGTTCCAAAGGGCCATAGACAGTGAAGCATATAATGGATGGGTCGTAAAACCAAGTTAACAATATCCTTTTCTGCTATGAGATTACTTGAAAAATAACTTAACGTTTGTTTTGTAAAGCAGAAGGATCACCCTTAGACATGGCTCCAAAGCATGATAAATCTGATATATGTTGTACATAACCAGTAACACAACAGTGGTATCAATTTTTTGTCAGGCAATTTAACTTCATGCCAGACTAATTCAATTTTGCTACTGTTTTATTAAGTCCTGCGAAAACCAACTTTTTGTTCCCTAGTAAATCATAGTTTTCACAACAAATTTCAGCAGCAGAGGCCTCTTGCTTTGTAATTTTGATATATTAAATATCTGGAAAAGGTTTCACTAGGCCATCAATCTAAAGTGATAAAATAAATCATATTAAAGAAAATAAATATTTTATTGCAATTTCATGAGGCTTGGTTTCTTATTTCTATTATTGGTAAATGTTCAAAATTATATAAAATACATCAGAGCAACTATCCAAGCAATAGCGTTTATGAGTCATATCATATGTCAATATAAACAACTCAAGCACCCGAAGCCCACCTGTCAGTATGTGTTAATAATGGGATTGTAGTTATTACAAATATTATCATGGCATACTGAAAATAAAATATGACACAAATACTGTAAATGACAGCAAGTAGCTTTATACTAATTCCTGAGAATTAGTTTTTTTTGCAGGTTGTTCTCTAAAACAAGAAAAAAAAAACAAACACACAAGGGGCTATTTATAAATGTTTTCACACAAGATCCACACAGCTTTGACTCAGAATTCAAACATTTTTCAAATTAATCCAGTTAGAAAAATATGTGAATCTTAGGTAAGAGTTTTGTGAATATTGTGTAAAAAAATATTTTGTAAATAGACCATTAACTTTCTGAAAGATGAATTCTGAATGGGTGCTGTGGGTAACTGCATGTCGTTATTTGCCCTTTTGAATAAGCGCATTCGTGAAATTTATCCGCAAAAGGTTCACAAGATACAATCAAGCATTGCTAACCAACACTGTGAGCATTGTAGCAAAATATGACCAAATCAAGTTCTCTCTGGATGATGGGGATATGCTGATAAATACAGTATCTCACAAAAGTGAGTACACCCCTCACATTTTTGTAAATATTTCAGTATATCTTTTCATGTGACAACACTGAAGAAATGACACTTTGCTACAATGTAAAGTAGTGAGTGTACAGATTGTATAGCAGTGTAAATTTGCTGTCCCCTCAAAATAACTCAACACACAGCCATTAATGTCTAAATCGATGGCAACAAAAGTGAGTACACCCCTAAGTGAAAATGTCCAAATTGGGCCCAATTAGCCATTTTCCCTCCCCGGTGTCATGTGACTCCTTAATGGTACAAGGTCTCGGGTGTGAATGGGGAGCAGGTGTGTTAAATTTGGTGTTATCGCTCTCACTCTCTCACACTGGTAACTGGAAGTTCAACATGGCACCTCATGGCAAAAACTCTGAGGATCTGAAAAAAAGAATTGTTGCTCTATATAAAGATGGCCTAGGCTATAAGAAGATTGCCAAGATCCTGAAACTGAGCTACAGCATGGTGGCTAAGACCATATAGCGGTTTAACAAGACAGGTTCCACTCAGAACAGGCCTCGCCATGGTCGACCAAAGTTGAGTGCACGTGCTCAGTGTCATTTCCAGAGGTTGTTTTTGGGAAATAGATGTATGAGTGCTGCCAGCATTGCTGCAGAGGTCGAAGGGGTGGGCGGTCAGCCTGGCAGTGCTCACACCATACGCCTCACACTGCATCACGTTGGACTGCATGGCTGCTGTCCCAGAAGGAAGCATCTTCTAAAAATAATGCACAAGAAAGCCCGCAAGCAGTTTGCTGAAGACAAGCAGACTAAGGACATGTATTACCGGAACCATGTCCTGTGGTCTGATGAGACCAAGATAAACTTATTTGGTTCAAATGGCATCAAGCGTGGGTGGTGGCAACCAGGTGAGGAGTACAAAGACAAGTGTGACTTGCCTACAGTCAAGCATGGTGGTGGGAGTGTCATGGTCTGGGGCTGCATGAGTGCTGCCGGCACTGAGGAGCTACAGTTCATTGAGAGAACCATGAATGCCAACATGTACTGTGACATACTGAAGCAGAGCATGATCCCCTCCCTTCAGAGATTGGGCCGCAGGGCAGTATTCCAACATGATAACGATCCCAAACATATATTCAAGATGACGACTATCTTGCTTAAGAAGCTGAGGGTAAAGGTGATGGACTAACCAAGCATGTCTCCAGACCTAAACCTTATTGAGCAACTGTGGGGCATCCTCAAACAGAAGGTGGAGGAGCGCAAGGTCTCTAACATCCACCAGCTCCGTTAGGTCGTCATGGAGGAGTGGAAGAGGACTCCAGTAGCAACCTGTGAAGCTCTGGTGAACTCCATGCCCAAGAGGGTTAAGGCAGTGCTGGAAAATATTGGTAGCTACACAAAATATTGAAACTTTGGGCCCAATTTGGACATTTTCACTTAGGGGTGTACTCACTTTTGTTGCCAGCGGTTTAGACATTAATGGCTGTGTGTTGAGTTATTTTGAGGGTACAGCAAATTTACATTGTTACAAGCTGTACACTCGCTACTTTACATTGTAGCAAAGTATCATTTCTTCAGTGTTGTCACATGAAAAGACATAATAAAATATTTACAAAAATGTGAGGGGTGTACTCACTTTTGTGCAATACTGTATATGCATACATATACTTCTTTATCTGCCAATGGTGCAAGGTCTTATTTGCCCTTATTGTTTTTTAAAGTTACACAAATACATAGTTAGGTTGAAAAAATATACAAGTCCATCTAGTTCACCAATAAAAAAAACTAATAAATAGAAAACCTCTATATCCACTTGCCGACCAGCCACAATACAAATACTGTGGCTGGGTGGCATGTACAGGCAAAATCACGTACATATATGTAATTTTGCCTGCATGGGCTTGGAAGGGCACTGTTCTCCCCCCTGCCCCACGACTGCTGTGTCCATCGGGCCCCAGTGATTATGTGATTCATAGCTGTTACCCGTAAGTTATATTTGAGATTTATTATCTCTCACATATGCTTTGGGTTAAATTGGAGTTCTTTGACCATGAGTGAATGCTTTAACACAATAACAAAAAATTATTGGTAAGTAGTAAGAAGGTTTAAACTAATACACAGCAATCTATCTATCGTACAAGAAAAGGATAAAAAGCATGGATTGATAATACTCAAAACCTAAATACAAACAATGAGAGGGATAAGACATAAGACAAACATTTAGATACAAGTGCCAGGGAGATATTCCATAGTTACCATGAGACTGCACATACAAGGATTCCATTCAGGTGACTGACCTTCCAGAGTGAGTGTTCTCTCTCCTCCCATCTAATCTGTGTATATCATTACAGGCCGGTGCCTCATTGGCTGGCATGGCGTGGCTCTGATTGTCTCTTATTGGTGGGCCTCCCTATTCCTGGTTAAGGATTGGCTAAATCTCCAATCCCTATATTTTGCATTAGTCAGCCTCCTTTAATGTAAACCCTTGGCACAGACTATTTTGAGCAGGAAATTTAACTTGTAGGTAAATGACATTTTCAGGGAAGTTAAGTATTGATCATGGGCTGGCCACCCTCATTGCATATTTAACCAAGGGATCCGTTGAAGTGAATATTTGTAGAACAAAGGGGTTTGGGTCCCATTGTTTAGATAAACAAGCTTAGGCACCAAATCGTCTGTATAACAGGGACTTCTGGGAAGCTATATTACACACCAACATTGATACAACTCTAAATGAAATATATTTATAATTTTTAATATCTTACAGCTGTTAATGGAGATTTCACATAAACTCATAAGGCAACATAGCTATGTTGCCTATGCTATGATTGACCCACAGCAATCACATGGTACCTGGGCCAACCACCCTGTACCAAATGATTAGCTGTAGCAAATCACAGATCACTAGTGAATAGAGCTGTCATGAATGGTCAACCCATGAAATGGTAATTCATGACAGTTGAAAATGTTGCTCTTACAATGATCTTCATTGTAACAGCAAACATAGTGTAAAAAAAACACCAAACTGCTTCACTAGGCCCCACACTCCAGATCCCGTCGTGGCCCGGCTTCATCCTCAGCCAGGAGCATCTACAATTTGCTCAAAGCTCAGCCAGCAGAAGGAGGCAAAAAAAACCCCTATATATAAATGCTGTAGTGCACCGATGACAGAATATAAAAGAAAACACGTTTTATTTATTATATTTAACTGTTCTGGCATTTTAGGGCCTCAAGAAATGAGATCCGTACATCAGATTTGATCAATTATCAAATATACTGTATATACCATAGTTTGTAGATGCTATAACCTTCACACAAACAAATTACTATACACTTATTGGGTTTTTTTTTAACCAAAGACATAGCAAAATACATTCTGGCCTAAATTTATGATGAAATTTGATTTGGATAGATAGAATATGTTTTATGACATAAAGTATAAAATACTGCTTTTTTTCAAAATTTTCTATATATTTTCATTTATATTGCAAAAAAATAAAAAAACTCAACGCTGATCAAATACCACCAAATGAAAGCTCTATTTGCATGAAAAAAAATTGATAAAATTTAAATTTGTATACAGTATTGCATGACCACGCATTTGCTAGTTAAAATAGCGCAGTGCTGAAAAGCAAAAAAATGCCCTGGTCATGAAGGGGTAAAACCTTCAGGAACTCAAGTGGATATGTAGAACCCTATGCCCAAAGTTGATCCAGAGGAAAAAACAAAAATAAAGCATGGTCCAATTTTCTTCAATGGGGGAACTAAAAAAAAATCCTTCCTGATCCCCTAAAGGTGATTGGATATTCCCTGGATAAAACAACCTCTGGTGTTACAAGTTTTACTATGCTGTTATATTTTGTGCATTTAGGAATGCATCTAGTTCTTTATTAAAACAATCGACTTGGCTTGCTAGAACTATTTCCTGACAGAAAGAAGAAAAGAGGGCACACAAGCCTATTATGTTTATTCAAAAACACAATTTATTTAAAGAATAAGAATAAGTTATTATATTCACAAATTGTATATAGTACTCATCACATATCACAAAGAAAATGATCAAAGGACAGTGGCTTAGTGAGCGGCCAGAATGGAAGCACATTAATAGAGCTCCGTGAATGACACAGCCTAAAGCCTGACACCCTGCTTGCTCCGACCTGGAAATGGGCAAACTGCTTCACCAGACCTCACACTCCAGATCCCGTCATGGCCTCAGCCAGGAGCATCTCCTATTTGCTCAAAGCTCAGCCAGCAGCACGAGGCAACGTGGCGGGGCACAAGATGGCACGGGCCCAGCATGAAGAGGAGGACTTCAGCGAGGATTCCCAGTCTGCTGCAGAGGACACAGGTAGGGGCCAAACACGCTCCAACAAACCCCTTACATACTCTGTGTCAGGAGAATTAGTAGACCAGACTGTGTGGACTGCACAGAGATAACCCAAAACGCATGAAAATAATAATATTTATTAAGGTGATAAATAAGAAAATACAAACAGTGCACAACCAACCCAACAAATCCACCAACAACAACAGTTTATACAACTAGGGGCAGTGCCAGAAACAAAGATGTCAGCCAGGCCAGGGTCATATACAGCAGATCAGCAGAAGAACAAGGGATGTTCCAGAAACATAAACATTAGTCACGCCAAGGTCATACATGGGGAGATCAGTAGATGAGGGACTGGGAACCAACAGGACGGGGAGGGGATGGATCGGGCTGAAGGGTAAAGGAAAGGGTACAGGAACACAGGAGGGACTGGGTCAGGATAAGCTTGGAACAAGGTCAGATGCAGGCTCAGGATCGGGTAATAGGCGAACAAGGTCAGGGCTCAAGGAGAGAGATACAAAGGCAAGCATGTGAAGGCTTGCTGGGTATTATTGGGACTGCCAATAATTGTCTTCATGTAACACCTGAGCGCAGGGAGTGTTGTCTGCTCCATACTGCCAGGATCCATCCGCTGGTGGACGTCAGTACTGCGGCCCAATGATGACATAACACCAGCAGGGAAGGAATCCCCTGACAGTTCCAAACTGCCAGGAGACACATGCTGGTGGACCTCAGTACTGCATGCCAAATGATAGATTTTAACAGCGGACGGACCCTTTCCTGACAGTACCCCCTAAAGGAGCAGCCTCCAACTAGTTTTAATTGTCCATAGTCTATGGCATCGAGCAGAACGGTGGAAGAGAGTATTTCAGGCTGGTCATCAGGCACATGCAGGCAGACAGCGGGCACATCCGGGCAGACAGCGGGCATATCCGGGCAGACAGTGGGTGATAGGCAACAGGCACTGACTCGGCAAGCAGAGTAACGGGCATCGGTTTAACAGACTGGGGCACCAATATCAAGACAACAGGCTGGAAGGCAGACACAAAGACATCAGGCTGGAAGGCGGGCAACTAGACATCAGGCTGGAAAGCGGGCACATCAGACTGGAAAGCAGGCACATCGGACTGGAAAGCGGAGACATCAGGATGGAAGGCAAGCACCAAGACATTAGGCTGGAAGGCAGGCATCGAGACATCAGGCTGGAATGCAGAAACCAAGACATCAGGCTGGAAGGCAAGCTTCGAGACATCAGGCTGAAAGGCAGACACTGAGACATCAGGCTGGAAGGCAGGCACTGAGACAACAGGCTGGAAGGCAGGCACCGAGACATCAGGCTGGAAAGCGGGCACATCAGACTGGAAAGTGGGCACATCAGACTGAAAAGCGGAAACATCAGGATGGAAGGCAAGCACCAAGACGTCAGGCTGGAAGGCAAGCTTCGAGACATCAGGCTGGAAGGCAGGCATCAAGACATCAGGCTGAAAGGCAGACACCGAGACATCAGGCTGGAAGGCAGGCACTGAAACAAGAGGCTGGAAGGCAGGCACCGAGACATCAGGCTGGAAAGCAGGCACATCAGACTGGAAAGCGGAGACAGGCTGGAAGGCAAGTACCAAGACATCAGGCTGGAAGGCAGGCATCGAGACATCAGGCTGGAAGGCAGACATCGAGACATCAGGCTGGAAGGCAAGCTTCGAGACATCAGGCTGGAAGGCAGGCACTGAGACAACAGGCTGGAAGGCAGGCATCGAGACATCAGGCTGGAAGGCGGGCACATCAGACTGGAAAGTGGGCACATCAGACTGGAAAGTGGGCACATCAGACTGGAAAGCGGGCTCATCAGACTGGAAAGCGGGCACCAAGACATCAGGCTGGAAGGCAGGCATCGAAAAACATCAGGCTGAAAGGCAGACACCAAGACATCAGGCTGAAAGGCAAGCTTCGAGACATCAGACTGGAAGGCAGGCACTGAGACAACAGGCGGAAGGCAGGCACTGAGACAACAGGCTGGAAGGCAGGCACCGAGGCATCAGGCTGGAAAGCGGGCAAATCAGACTGGAAAGCCGTCACATTAAACTGGAAACCGGGCACATCAGACTGGAAGGCAGGCACCAAGACATCAGATTGGGTAGTAGGTACTGGCACTTCAGACTGGGCAGCAGACACAGGCGCTGGCACGTCAGGCAGAACAGCAGGTGCTGGCACAACAGGCAAAACAGCAGATGCATCGGACTGGATAGTAGTCACTGGAGCTTCAGACTGGAACATGGACACTGGGATGTCAGGCTGAGCAGCAGGCACTGGGACCTCAAACTGGACAGAGAGGGCACAGGCATTGGCACAACAGGCTGAGTAGCAGACACTGGCACATCAGGCTGGGCAGCAGACAGTGGTACATGAGGCTGGGCAGCAGACAGTGGCACATCAGGCTGGGTAGCAGACAGGAACACATCAGGCTGGGCAGCAGACAGGAACATATCAGGCTGGGCAGTGGACAGGAACACATCAGGCTGGGCAGTGGACAGGAACACATCAGGCTGGGCAACGGACAGGAACACATCAGGCTGGGTAGCGGACAGAGGCACATCAGGCTGGGCAGCAGACAGAGGCACATCAGGCTTGGCAGCAGACAGTGGCACATCAGGCTGGGCAGCAGACAGTGGCACATCAGGCTGGGCAGCAGACAGTGGCACATCAGGCTGGGCAGCAGACAGTGGCACATCAGGCTGGGCAGGAGACAGTGGCACATCAGGCTGGGCAGCAGACAGAAGCTCATTAGGCTGGGCAGCGGACAGGGGCTCATCAGCCTGGGCAGCAGACAGAGGCACATCAGGCTGAGCAGCAGACAGAGGCACATCAGGCTGGGCAGTAGACAGATTCACATCAGGCTGGTCGGCAGGTATTGAAACATCAGAGTGGAACATGGACACAGGAACATCAGATTGGGGCACAGGAACTTCAGGTGGAGACACTGGCTAGATAGCAGGCAGAGGTTTGGCAGAATCAGGTGGGTTATCAGGTTCAGCTGGCATGTAAGCAGACTGGAGCAGGTTGGTTGGTGTGGAAGCAAGTTGGGTTACTGGCAGGATCGTGTGGGTTGGAAAGAACTTTTGTTTCTTCTTTGGTTTAGCAACCGCAGCTTTGTAGGTAACTGCAGGGCTGTAAGAAAAGGATGTAACTGGGCAAAAGGAAGACCAGGGAACAGTGGCTGGAGGAGGGTTTTGTGGGATTGTTACAGGTGGAAGAAAAGAGGCAGGTGGATTAAAAGCAGGATAGGTGCAGTGAGTAGAGACTGGGTAATAGTACTTGGTGGGAAGCTGTGTATACTGGGCTGTAGCTGAGGTTGCCATGGGCGCCTGGGAGAAAGATTCTTGGGAAGGCAGGTGACTAATGGCGGGGCTGGATTGTTTTGGCTTAGCTAAATGCAGGAGATCTAACCATGGTTGCAGCACAGGTTGAACAAAAGTTGGTTCACATAAAGTCTGTCTAATCAGAGATTGTACTGAACAAATGCAATCGGATAACACCTGCTGGGAACAAGAGGAATAATGTTCATCAAAAAAAGCCAGATCATCCACTAACAACCATACCAGGGATTCAACCTGGTCACAATTTAAGGGAGGGGAGAAATCATCACTTCCTTCGGGAAAGCATGACAAGGCTGGCTTTGCACATAACTGGATCAAAGGCTGAACATCCTCAAATAACATGACCCTGATCTACTAGAGAATGAGCTGATCGGATCGTTTCCAGTAGTTGGTCACTGGTCCAATCTTTAAGAGTCTGGTGGCAACATTCGCCATCCTCTGCAGCCAGCAGAGAATAGTAGACAATTTCATTAAAGTCCATCTTTCGCGCGCCCACCGAACCAGGATGGTTTGTCAGTGCAGCCACATCTGATCAGGGATGGCCTTGGTATACTGTCAGGAGAATTAGTAGACCAGACTGTGTGGACTGCACAGAGATAACCAAAAACTCATGAAAAGTGAATAATAATGATATTTATTAAGATACGTGATAAATAAGAAAATACAAACAGTGCACAACCAACCCAACAAACCCACATACAACAGTATATACAACAAGGGGCAGTACCAGAAACACAGCAGATCAGCAGAAGAGCAAGGGATGTTCCAGAAACATAAACATTAGCCAGGCCAAGGTCATACACGGGGAGATCAGTAGATAAGGGACTGGGAACCAACAGGACAGGGAGGGGATGGATCGGGCTGAAGGGTAAAGGAAAGGGTACAGGAACACAGGAGGGACTGTGTCAGGATAAGCTCGGAACAAGGTCAGATGCAGTCTCAGGATCGGGTAACAGAGAGATACCAAGGCAAGCATGTGAAGGCTTGCCGGGTATTTATTGGACTGCCAATAATTGTCTTCATGGAACACCTGAGCGCAGGGAGTGTTGTCTGCTCCATACTGCCAGGATCCATCCGCTGGTGGACATCAGCACTACAGCCCAATGATGACATAACACCAGCAGGGAAGGATTCCCCTGACAGTTCCAAACTGCCAGGAGACACCTGCTCATGGACCTCAGTACTGCACACTAAATGATAGATCTTAACAGCGGACGGACCCTTTCCTGACACTCTGACATGTCTGGGTTCCCTGCAGATATCAAATTGACATTCTCAGCGGCCATTACTGATTTGAAATCAAACCTGCTAGTCCTCACTGAAAAGATGGCGACAATGGAAGCCACGGGCAGACACAGGGACAGAGCAATACACAGGCTGGAGCAGATTCTCATGTCTCTCACTTCGTTGAAATGAATAGACATTTAGAGGATCTTGACTATAGAGGACGCAGAAATAATATAAGAGTAAGGGGGATCCCTGAGACTGTGGACACGGAGCAGATCATACCTGCTCTAAGGAGTGTTTTCAATAGCCTATTGCAGGGATATACAATTAGCGGACCTCCAGCTGTTGCAGAACTACAAGCCCCATGAGGCATAGTAAGACTCTGACAGCCACAAGCATGACACCCAGAGGCAGAGGCATGATGGGAACAGCTGGAGATCCGCTAATTGCATATCCCTGGCCTATTGGAACGGCAGGAAGATTCAGAAATAGACTTTGTTAGAACTCACAGGGCTCTCAGAGCCAGAGGTCCTGACACTGCTCCCCTGAGGGATAAAATCTGTTGTTTGCAGAATTACCCGCTTAAAGAAGACATTATGAGAAAAGCTCGCAGAAACAACCACATTGTCTTTAATGGGGAAAATATCATGCTCTTCCAGGACCTCTCAAAAATTACTCTGAGAAACAGCAGGGCATTGCCCCCCCTTCTGGGCAAACTTAGGGAAAGAGACTTGAGATACATATGGCGCTTCCCTTTCGCCCTGGTTGTCACCAACGCCGAGAAACAACACACTCTACGCTCTCCTACTGCCATATTTCTGTGAGGCCATAGACTTGGAATTAATAGAACTCCCAAAATGGTACCAAGAATTCACCCTACCATCCCCCACCAGAAGCCCCCCAGCTCTCCCTTCTCCTCACTGGAAAAACAACAGTCCAAAAAAATGAAGCATGGTCGTGGTGGTGGTTCACATGTAGGACCCCAACCTCACACCCTACTCCTTCCAGGTCCCACGCAGCTGAGTAAATGAGCACCTTTGCTTGCCCAGATTTGATACAAAATGCTCCCCAGGCCTAAAACTGTGGAAGTTGACTTTGGAGGTTTCGTTCTTGCTCCCCTCTTGTAATGCACTGTAATGGTAACAAACTGATTATGACCCATCCTTGTTGCAGGCCAGGGGAATTGAGGTTCAGCCAGAGGGTTCACTTATTCATACCACCATAAACTACTGAGGGGATCTTTGTGTTTAACCACTTGACCACTGGGCACTTAAACCCCCTTCCTAACCAGACCAATTTTCAGCTTTCGGTGCTCTCACACTTTGAATGACAATTACTCAGTCATGCAACACATGCTTTTTTTCACACAAATAGAGCTTTCTTTTGGTGGTATTTAATCACCGCTGGGATTTTTATTTTTTGCGCTATAAATCAAAAAAGACTGAAAATTCGATTAAAAAAAAAATCTTTGTTTCTGTTAAAAATTATTTCAGTGTATTGGCGAGTATTGGCAGAGTATTGGCAAGTATTGGCAGAGTATTGGCGAGTATTGGTAGTGTTTTGCAGAGTATTGGCAGAGTATTGCATTGTTGCAGAGTATTGGCAGAGTAATGCACAGTATTGCACAATGTTGCAGAGTATTGCACAGTGTTGCAGAGTATTGGCAGAGTATTGCACAGTGTTGCAGATTATTGCACAGTGTTGCAGAGTATTGCACAGTGTTGCAGATTATTGGCACTGAGCAGCGCTGTGGGCACTAAGCATCCAGCCCACAGCACTGCTGCAATCTCTCCCTCCCTCCCCTCGCGCTGTACCGATCGGTACACAGAGGGGAGGGAGGAACCGGCATCATGACATGACGCCGGTTTGGTTACAAGTGATCGCTCCGTCATTCGATGGAACGATCACGTGGTAAACGGCCGCTATCAGCGGCTATTTACCGTGATCCATGATGGGCCGGGTCCTCGGGACCCGGCAGTCACGGATGATCCCGGGTGCACGCACCAGGGGGCGCGCGGGAGCAACATTCTGGAAGGACGTCCCACGGACGTCCACCCAGAATAACCAGACCGCGCTGTAGCCGTCTTTCGGCTATGGCCCGGTCAGCAAGTGGTTAAAATGGCTGTGACGGCTCGATTGGGGGGTTGGAGAACACCGCAGACCGCCTGGTCAAATTGAATATCCCCCTGGAACCACTGGGATCCATTGTACTTCAATAAGAACACAGCACGACTAGGTTCTGGAATGTAACATCCAGGGACCACTGAGATTGTGAACTCCCTTGGACTTATCACTCAGAGATGGACCTGATCCCCCCCGTCTTAAGTTTCAGTTGACACAAGAACCAGGAACATTCCTCAATAAACCTAGAGACACTCACTGTAAGGGCCGACATACTTCAAACTGCAGGAGCTGTAAAAAATCTGTGGGACTCACTTTACTCTACCTATACAGGGTACCCCCCTTTACTCTACCGATCCATTTAGACCCAAACAACTTGGGCTGTGTCATTCTATGTACTACCATTAACTTTTATGTTATACCGTTTTGATCTAGATATTGATATATCCATACAGTGTGATCGCAAACACACTGGCAGTAGCTTATCTATGTCCCTGCAAAGTGTACCTGGGTTGAGGTTTCCTCATCCCAGATACACTACTTTATTACTTTAGATAAGAATATATATTACCTAAAGTGTTTAGCTAGTGCTCCGTCTGTTACAGGATTCACCTCTCCTCTTTGAATACTCACCTTTCTCTCTACCTAATTTCATCCCTGTTTACTCCTTCTCCCCCTTCTGTTTTTACCTGGTTTTTGGCTTTTCATGCTGTTAAAAAATTAGTCGCTAACAGACTCTTGAGATTTGTATTGCAGAAGCCCACATCTAACATCTTTCCTCTGGAATCCTCCTGATGGCTTATTCATCACTGGGGAAATCCCCCTTAGTGATCTCCCACAATACGAAAGGCCTGAATATACCAGAGAAATGCACGTCCCTTCTTAGGGAATTGAAGAAAGGTAGGCCTCACTTTGTTTTCTTGCAGGAAACCCACTTTAAAATGAACCAGGTCCCAAAACTCACTAATGCCTTCTTCACAGAGGCTTACCATGTGACCAATGACAGTGCTAAAACTAAAGGAGTGATGACCTTTGTGAGCAAGGATCCCCCGTTTACCCTTACGGATAGCTTAGCTTTTTAAGGAAAGCTTTGTTTTTCTCAAGGGTACCTACAGTGGCAAGCCAATTACTCTAGCAAATGTCTACTTTCCTAACTCAGCTCATATTTTTTTTTGTCAGTACAGGAGCTCACAGGCTTCACGGGCCTCCTAATCCTAGGTGGTGACTTTAACATCCCATTGAACCCTTGATTCCTCATCTGGGAAATCCTGCATCACTTACCCAGCCCTTAATAGAATCAAAACCCTATTGAACTACCTACAGTTGGTAGACACCTGGAGATTCCTCC
Source organism: Lithobates clamitans (assembly GCA_037952925.1). Taxonomy (NCBI): domain Eukaryota; kingdom Metazoa; phylum Chordata; class Amphibia; order Anura; family Ranidae; genus Lithobates; species Lithobates clamitans. Next base: position 4,404,285 of record JBBGZY010000400.1, on the reverse strand, counting down.
ACCCAGATGCTGGAGACTTTACATTTCACTCAATCCCACATGACCGCTATTCACTCTTATTCCCCGTACACATGGTCGGATTTTCCAACGGAAAATGTGTGATAGGACCTTGTTATCCGAAATTCCGACTGTGTGTGGGCTCCATCACACATTTTCCATCGCAATTTCCGACACACAAAGTTTGAGAGCTTGCTATAAAATTTTCCGACAACAAAATCCGTTGTCGGAAATTTCGATCGTGTGTTTTCATAAATCCGACGCACAAAGTGCCACACATGCTCAGAATAAATTAAGAGACAAAAGCTATTGGCTACTGCCCGTTTATAGCCCCGACATACGTGTTTTACGTCACCGCGCTCAGAACGATCAGATTTTCCGACAACTTTGTGCGAGCGTGTGTATGCAAGACAAGTTTGAGCCAACATCCGTCGGAAAAAATCCATGGATTTTGTTGTCGGAATGTCCGATCAATGTCCGACCGTGTGTACGGGGCAATAGGCTACTTGTTCATCACCCAAAGAGATCTGCAGACCGTGACAGGTGCTCATATAGTCATTCAATCACATTCTGACCACGCTCCAATATCACTTATAGCAGACCTATGTATACCCACACATAGATTGAATACATGAAGACTGAACGCCTCTCTATTGACAGACCCCAGCCTGCTACCCAAAATCACGACAGCACTCTCAGACTTTTCTTTTCGAACTCAATACCACCCCAGACATGGACCCCATGATGATTTGGGAAGCACACAAATGTACTCTCAGGGGGGAATTGATCAAAATGGGATTGCAATGCAAATAGACACAGGAACAGGAAATCAACAATCCAGCAGGGAAAATTTATAGACTAGAAACTACGCACAAACAGTCCCTGTCTGTCCAGTCCATGAGGGAATTATTAGATACTAGGAAAGCCCTACAGCACATATTCGAGGTCAAAAAACAAAAGACTGCTATTCTTTAAAAAGAAAGTCTTTTATGAGTCAGGTGACAAAACAGGCAGATTCCTAGCCAGAGCTCTAAAAGAGCTCCCTCTCATGTCTGAAGCTTCAGGCTAAAAGCACACTGCGTCCTCACGTGATAACTGACTAGTTTCGTCAGGAAGACTTTTTCAAAGAGCATGCTTTTCAAAGAGGACGCAGTGTGCTTTTAGCCTAAAGCTTCAGACACGAGAGGGAGGAAGTACGGATCAGCTGTGCCTGGTTGACACGCAGTGCGCTCCAAGCTTGTAGTTGTATACTAGTGGAATGAAGGACTGATCAGCTGTGAGTGTGTAACATCCATCCAGTCTGCAACCAGTACCCTTGTGCTTTGAGAGAAGCAGTTTGAGTTATCCACTATTACCAACCAACTGAAAGCTAGAAGGCTATCCTTTGTAAGGAACTGCGCCCACTGATTTTTACAGTGTATTTACTTTATTTGTGACTTACAATAAATTATCAAAACGCTACTGGACTATTCGGGGTCTCTTTTTTACATGTGGACATTGTTGCTGTTATCTGATCATCAACCCTGGAGGACTTTGGGAAAAAACAGAGAGAGGATTTGATCCAAGGCTTGTTAACCTCCTGGCTCCGGTGAGTTTGAACCCCTATGGGGTATGTGCAGCACAAGGTGTCCCAATAGATGGTGAAAGGTGCACTCATCAGATCTACTATTCATATAAGGGAATCCAGACCGAGCTCCAACAGCTGTGTCTTTGTTGGAATTTACCTGCGTGCATGTGTTTTGCTTGCATTTACAAAGACTTTGTTTTATCAGTCAGCATTGAGGACTGAAAATAGTGCTGCTTTGATGGGTTAATTGCTGTTTCATATAGTACATTCATTCATCCATATTTATATTTCTATTTTTTTATTAAGTGGCTGCTGAGAGATATCTCACTCAGAATATGGTGACATCAGGTTAAATCACTGCAGTTTATTACCATTATTATCTTCCATCTGTATATACTGAATATCCTTTAGCGCTGAGATAGGAGGATTGGAGTAGGGCGTATTGTCTCCTTTTTGTTTGTATGAGGTACATTGTGCAGAGACGCAAAGCACCCTCCCATGTCAAGGGCATGTGGCTTGAAATAGTTCATGAGGCAGGGGCCGCTCGTTCACCCCCCACTTTCCTGGCCTGCCAGCTGTTCAGATAAGGGTCTGGTATCGATTTTGATGGGACCTGACGCTATTTTTTTTAAAATGTTTGCATGAGGTTCCGCTCAAAATCCTTACCAGACCCGAAAGGCCTGGTATGGATTGGGGGACCCCAGGCTGTTTGCCAGCAATTCTTTTCTTTAGATTCAGCTGTCAGCAGGGAATCCCGCTGACAGTTGATAACTCATTGGTTGATAAGAACGTGGCAGCCACCCACTCCTTAACAACTGGCTATTCACAGTTTCTTAAGAAGAAAAAAAATGCAAAACACATGAAAACTGCATGCAAAAAACACATCAAAAACACAAAACGCACTGCAAAAAGTGACGGAGAACCGCAAAAGCATAAACTAAGAGGATCTCCACACAGAAGAAAAAAAAGGGTGAGTTCCTCCCCAAATGCTATAACAGACCCTTTGGGTCTAGTATTGCTTTTAAGGGAGAGCCCAATGCAAAAAACAACAAATCAAAGCATAAGCCCCCTCCTGAACCATTTCAGGCCATATGCCCACAACATGGTGTGTAGATTACCAGGGGGTACCCTGGCAAAGCACATTATCACCATGTTGATGATAACAAAAGCCTATTTACCACAACCCTGGCCCAGTGGTTGTGGGAATTTTATTAGAATCTGGAAGCCCCCTTTAATAAGCGGAACCCCAGATACCAGCCCCCTCTATATAAATGAGTGAAAGGTACATAGTATCCCTATTCATTCACAAAAAAAAAAAACTGGTATAGATCTGGTACAGTTTAGGAGGAGTTTCCTGTTTGCTATTTTTTTATATATAGGGTTTATCTTAAAATTTAAACCACACCTAAAAGGTTTTCTTATGTGTAGAGGTCGCCCATTAACATATATAACATATATAATGGACCCTTAGCTGAGAGAAGGATCTGGTATAGGTGAAGGGAATCCCCAGCTGATTTGTTTGCAAACAGGACAAAGTGATTGAAGCTGTCATTTTACCAGCAATTTAACCTCTTTCTGATCGCGCTATAGACAAATGATGGCTACAGCATGGTCGAAAATTTCAGGGAGGGCAAATATTGATGTCCTCCAAAAGCCCTGCCCCACTGTGCACCCCTGGGGCTCGCATCAGACTCGCTCAGTGATCACAGTGTCCTTTGGACACAGCTGATCACAGATCAAGGTAAAGGTTCAATCACAGGAGACGTTTACCATGTGATCATCTGTGTCCAATCACAGCTCATCATATGTAAACCAATCAGCATTTCTTTTCCTCAGTGCTGTCACTATCTGAGGAAAAGAAAGCCAATAACCGGCTTTCCTGTGATAGGCACATTTACACTGATAATCAAGGCACTGATCATCAGTTCCCTGATTATCAATGCAGTCCCATCAGTGCCAATCAGTGCCGCATATCAGTGCTCATCAGTGCCACCTAGCAGTGCCACCTATCAGTGCAGCCTCATCAGTGCCCATCAGTGCAGCTTATCTGTGCCCATCAGTGCAGCTTATGAGTGCTTATCAGTGCCACTTCATCAGTGCCCATCAGTGCTGCCTCATCAGTGCAGCCTCATTAGTGCCCATCAGTGCAGCCTCATCAGTGCCTATCAATGCCCATCAGTGAAGCCTATAATGCCCATCAGTGAAACCTCATCACCACACATAAGTGAAGAAGAAAAATTATGTATTTCCAAAAACAGAAACAAAGAAAAAGGTTGGGGTTTTTTTTCAAGATTTTTGGTCTTTTTTGTTTGTTTAGCAAAAAATAAAAAACCCATTGTGGATTAAATACCACCAAAAGAAAGCTCCATATGTCTAAAAAAAAAAAAAGATAAAAATGTCATATATGTACAGTGTTGCATGACCTCACAATTTGGTACATGTCCCCCAGGACAGTGTCATGCCACCATGCCATTTGTTTGACAATTTCTTCTCTATTAGCCATTGCTGTTTTTTAACATTTGGGTACCATTGACTTCAATTGAGTTCATATTCTGCACTCAAACTTTAGTTGTTTGCTGAACCCTGCTTAAACTGAACCCAGGTAACATGGAATCATGGAACAAAGACCTATGCATGCTTTTTGACACAAATCATGGTCTTATGTAACTAGAACAGGTGTTCCACAGCTGTCAAACCTCCCATTGTAAAGTATATAAAGTGATCTCGCGCAGAATTAAAAAATGATCAAAAACCTAAAGTGCAATGTACAAAAAATGTTTAAAGTGCAATCCTCAAATGGAGTATAAAAAGTGCCAAAGTCTTAAAGTGCAAGTGGTAATAACTCCACAAAAGAACACAAAAATGGTGCAAAAAAATAATATATATATATATATATATATATATATATATATATATATATATATATCTATCAAGTGTCCAGTTCATGTGCCAATTCCTGCAATAAAGTGGAAATAGATAAACATGTGCATAAAGCAATTCTCCAAAAAGTAATCGATCAATGTTTTCCAGTTTTCCAAGGAGAATAGATACTACGGGAAAAATAGGGATTCATAGAGTGGTGGGCACGGCCAATGCAATAATGGGAAAACAAAACAGTGACCATAAATGTCCATAATTAACTTCATAGATTGCTTCCTGAAACATTAGTCTAACAGATCGAATGAATAATTAATGGGGCCGGCGCCAAAAAAATGTGTGTGCAACGTGTGCTAAATTAGCCGATGCTGCTCCTAAATTTGTAATTTACGAATACACATTAAACAGAGTATTATAGGGTGCATCAATGTGCAATATATTCCAATAATACAAAAAAAGGTGCTATAGTGCATGAACAATAGATAAGCTATTTTGTAATAAAGCGAATCCAATATGTTGTACCATATATATAATGTGTACCCATATAATGCAAAAAAAGTGCTATAGTGCAAAAAAAGTGCTATAGTGCATAAACAATATGCTATTTAGCAATAAAGTGAATCCAATATATTATACCATATATTATAATGTGAACCCATATAATGCAAAAAAAATGCTATTATGCATAACCGATACTTGTGCTACATTGCATTAAAGTAAATCTGTGCAGCAAATAAAATGTCCTCAGATATTAAAAGAACACACAAAGATTATTCTTGTAATCCAATCACAACCTAATAAAGTGCACATGCATTCTGTTTCATGCTTCACCCGAAGTGGTATAACTAAGCGCTCACCAGATGGTAGTGGCCACAGAGTGACCCTCAGGCATATTGACCATATGTCTTCAACAAGGAATCTTTCCCAAATCTTAGCAGATAAAACTCAATTCACCAATCAGCAGATATTGTATGTGACTTCTATCTCTGAATCACAACATTTCAATGCCTCCGCCAAATCTGCAAAAAGTGGCTCCCCATAAAGCCACAGAAAGCTTGGATAGTGTAAAAATTCAACAAGCTAAAATCTCTCAAACAATGTGAAGGTACAGGATGAAAAAACTAAGCTGCAGCTGAGAAGGAGAGACCGAGCAGTGTCTTACGTACTATGGGTGTTGATCAGACGACTCGGCTAGCGTCCCAGCTGTTCCAGGAACGGAGGACTCGTGACAGTGTATCGAGCCTCCTTTTTCAATACATTTCACGCTATACGCGCATCTTCAGGTGCCATTTTACTGAAGCCTATGTAGTGTTGCCTGTAACGTGATTGGTCAAAAACAAAACAGCTGACTGAAAGGAGAAAAAAAACTTCTCGTCTGCGAAGCCACAAGCTGAATTCCTGCAGAAAGGAAAGTTACATGTATAAAACCATTTTCCTAGCCAAGTCCATCGCATCAATGGACCATAAACTGTATATGTATATACAAATATACCCCTGCAGATGTTGCTAATCGTATATCTAAAACCAATCTCGGTATATCCTAAAAAACTATAGGGAATATATATGCGAAATATTAACCATACAAATATATCCTTAAACATGGTTGATCTAAACCTTATTATCATTTTAATTATTAGATCCCCAAGAATATATATAGAAAAAATAAAAAGTGGAAATAAAAATGAATACCTATATATTTTTGTAGATTAAATTTATGAAAAATTATAACAATTTAATATAATTTATTTTTTAAAATTAAAAAATGAATAAAAAAATGAATAAAAAAATATATATATAAATAAACCATGAAAAAATGAAAATTATGAGAAAAATATATAAAATTTCAAAAAAATACAAAAAATTTAAAATATTAATATATAAAAAACATTAAAAAACTTCAAAAGGAGGTATTACAAAGCAATGATAATATTGAAAATCTAATGCGCAAAAAAACAATCTTCAACAACAAGTTAAGGGAAGCCGCCTACATGAAAAAATGTGTACCCACATAACTCAAAGGATAAAGAAATGTAAATATAAATATATGTGGCGCTACCCCACTGATAATGCAATAACTAATACTCCTAAGGAAAGTGATAAATAACAGAATAATAATTCAAGAAAGCTATCACAAAGACACTGACAATGTCACTGACAATGTAGGCATAGAATCAAACAGTAAATGTGAATAGACTCCTAGAGTTCAGTGTGCATAAACGGACATAAAAATGTATCAAAAAGCGAGGCAAACAATATATCCTAGTACATACTGAAATAACCAAAATGAATATAATCCAGAAGACGCATAACAGTGCGACTAAGTGGCTAAATCCGGAATCTTCAGAAGATAAAGTGCAAGTGCACCAATGTGCAAAAATACTGGCAATATATGCTAATACATGCTGAAAAAAACAAAATGAAAATGATCCAGAAAACGCATAACAGGTACCAATGTGCAAAAATACTGGCATAGTGATCAAAAATAAACACTGACAATGTAAAGTGAGGTAGGTGACAACCATAAAAAATATTAATAATATAATATGTGACAGTAGACTCGCTGAGCTACTCCATGATGAAGTGACCAAAACGGAAAAAAGAATGAAAATTATTATATTGCAATAAAAATCAAAATTGCGATCCAAAAACACATAAGATGCGACTAAATAGCAGCATCCACAAATCACTAAGAAAAAAGTGCAAGTGCATAGATAACAGTGTACAGAAAAAGTGGAAACTAATACAAATGTGAACTAAGAATGTCCAAAGAAACAGTTCAAAGATGCATAGAGAACGATTCACGATGTCTGCCCAGTGCAATCTTCTAAAGGATGGTGTAGAAGTGCAAGTGCATGGTATCTCATCAATGGATCAACTCTTGCTCCAGGGGTGTAACAATGGTTTCCCCAGCCTCTCACCTGACGTTGCGGCCCCCAATGGACTGAGTGGAGTGTGTACCGGCAGGGGATCGGCTTCCAGTGATTTTCACAGCCTTCAGGAGACACAGATCCAGCATCCGCTGCAGCAAACTCTCTCCCGTGTTAATAAAACGTCCTCAGATGTTTCTCAGATGGGCAATGGAGAAAGAAGAGAGGGCTCCATAGTGTAATACGTAAAGATATTTTATTAAAAAACGTAGCAACTTTCAAAAAAACACGATGTAATCCTTGATAAAAACACAGGCTTCCGTTTTCGGCCGTACCCGGAAGTAGCGGCACCTGACTTCTCCCTGACGCGTTGTGTCACACCACACGTGACTTTATCAAAGGGTATAGGAGTCAGGTGTCAGGTGGTCGGTATATATAGTAGCAGCTGCTGTCACAACGGCAGTGGAAAATTGAACCAAATTAAGATGCATATACCAGATTAGCCTGATATAAATACAACGGGACTAACAGATTAAAACACTAGTTCACCATAAATACAGGATAAAAAAATAAAAAATATAAAAGTAAATATAAAAAAGAAGAAATCCCATAGCATATCCAAAAAGGCAGTGAACAGGCTCCACCTAGTGGTAAATGGACAAAACCATGATCTAGCAGAGAATAAAAGGACAGGTTTCAGAACGCCATCTAGTGATCAAGATGGACACTTACAACCTCCCTACTAGTATCACGTGAGCATAACAGCAAGAAAAATAATTGAGATGAATATGGTACTGGCGACAGAAACTAAATCAAATAGGCATAAAACTCTGATCCATAAAATTTAGGAGAGAAAATCTCAAACACCGTTGAGATAGAGATATTGATAATGGAAAATAGATAATAATAATAAACTAAATCTAATGAGGAGGTAACTCACTAATGACAATAATTATGAATAGGTGACAAAAAGCATTTATAAATAAACACATTTCACTAATGTCTCCTGATAGAAGGCAAGTGAAAAAAAGGGGACAATCAAATAAAGTGAGAGAACTCACATCTTCAGCTAATGATGTTAAGTGGACATATGAAGTACTAATAGCCAGAGGAATAATATAACATATGTAAAATATGACAAAGAGAACTGATCACAGATCTATACAATAAAGGTAGGATACACAATCAACTAATAAAGCAGGAGCTTCTTGGTGCTAATGGATCAGAAAAATAAATCACCAAGGAACAAGAGTGGCCGCAGCTCAAAATAGAATATACATTAGAAATAAAGCAGTTCAGGTCAAACTCTATGTTATGTCCTAGTGGCGATAAAGTGCGTAGTTCATAGATCCATCTTGACTCGGCCTGACTAATCTTAATGACCTTGTTGTCTCCCCTCCAGTGTGGTTTATATTTTTCTATTCCACATATTTTAAGGGACGAGGGATCGCTGTCATGGTGCCCCAAACACCAACAAGGCAGATTTGAACAGGAAAGAACACCTTATCGTTTTTTAGAATCACGCCATCGAGATTCGCCGAGACGCCATCGGGATTCGCCGAGATGCCACTATCAAGAAGATCGCCCACGGAGATACGACAGAGGCATGCCAGATTACAGCCCGGGCAGGAGAACAAAAAGGGAAGAGAAGAAACAAGAAGGTCAGAGGGATCAAGACAGGAGGAAACATCAAAGAAATACCGAGAATATCTCCAAAAAGAAGGAATGGAAAAAATGAAAAATGAGAAGAGGATGTCGAGCAGGAATCAAAAAGCAAAAGAAAAAGGGAGTGAGAGGAGAAGGAATTATTAATATAAGTGGGGTGGAATTAGCACAAGAAGAAATAAAAGTGCTGGATAAAGGTTTAAAATTCGCCCCTAAAAAGAATCTCAATAAATTCAGCACATACGTAGATATTAATAAATTTATTAGAAGCCTCAATATTAAAAAATACATGCTCAGTAACCCAGGAGAAGGAAGAGGTAAATCTGTACCAGATGATAAAGGCATTGTATTTAGCGACCTTCGGAATAAATCTCTCTTCAATCCACCAGCTGGAACTGACGGACATGTCGATGTTTTCAAGAAAATGATCTTAAACGATTTACAAGACTTAAAAAGAAAAAAAGTGTTTGACCCTGGAAATATAAAGAACAGCATTAAGAAATTAGAAGCTAGAAAGGACATTGTGATAAGACAAGCCGATAAGGGGGTGCTATCATTATTCAATCCAAAGTGGACTATAATAAAGAACTTAATCGCCAATTAAATGATATTGAAACCTATCAGATACTACCAAGTAATCCGACAATGAGGTATAAAAAAGAACTGGCCAAAGTCATACAGAAGGGATCTGAAAAGGGTTTACTGAATAAAAAAAAATTACATATCTACAGCCGAAAACTTGTAGGGTACCTGTGATCTATACGTTACCCAAGATTCATAAGGATAAGTTTAAACCCCCAGGTAGACCCATAGTAAATAGGATCAACTCTGTTGGAGCACGATTTGGGGAATACATTGATTGGTTTTTGCAACCAGTGGTGAAAAAGACAAGATCGTATTTGAGAGATACGAAGCACCTTATTCAACTCCTAAATGATATCATGCTGGGAGATGGGCCCATTTATTTGGTAACAGCCGATGTCGGATCTCATTATACGATTATAAACCATGATGAGGCTATACAAGCGACCAAATGGGCTCTTAGGAGCCTAAGCAGTCTGAAATGTAAACAGAGAAGATTCCTTTTTGAGACTGTCTGAGACACAGTCTGGACTCTAACTACTTCTGGCACAATAACAGCTATTATAAGCAAATTTGTGGAATTGCAATGGGTGCTAAGTATGCGCCCAGTGTTGCTAATCTATATATGTCAGAGTGGGAAGAGGAAACTCTCTATAAGAATATACCACATCAGCTGATATTATTTAAACGGTATATAGATGATATTATTTTCATTTGGAGTGGGAACAGAGAAAGTCTTATGGATTTTTGCTTCAACCTTAATACCAATAATAAAAACATAAAACTCACCTGGGAAATAAGTGGTGAGAAAATTAATTTTCTCGATTTAGAAATAAAAAGGGAAGGAAGTAAATTGATAACTCAAACTTATTTCAAAGCTGTCGACAGGAATAGCTATCTACCTCTGAATAGCTGTCATCATTCCTTGTGGCTTGACAATGTACCTAAGGGTCGAATGATTAGATTAAGGCGGAATTGCACTACAAAAGAAGGGTTCTTTGAACAAGCAAAAATGATTGGAGAGAGATTTGTCCAAAAAGGATACCAGGCCGAGTTTATCGAAGAAAAAATAAATGATGTTGCAGTGCTTGATAGAGACAAACTAATACAAGATAACATTAAAAATATAGCTCATCAAGATAACATACCCATCATCATGGATTTCAATGTTTGACACAAACAAATTGAAAGAATCTTCAAAAGGCACTGGGAGATCATCAGGTCAGACCGACATTTGAGCACAGTTCTATCATCGAAACCCAAATTCGTATATAGAAGAGCCCCCACCTTAAGGGACCGTTTGGCTAAAAATGTCTTGGATCCCCCGAATAAGAAAAAGTTTTCTTTTTTTGAGGGAAAAGGATATTACCCATGCAAAAATTGTTATGCATGTCGACACACAAAAGAACCCAAAAAGAAGAAAACTAGTTTTACTTCCACTGTAACACTACAGAATTATCTAATAGAAGACTTTATATCTTGCCGTAGTGAAGGAGTTGTTTACCTTTTAGAGTGCCCCTGCCAAATTCAATATACTGGCAGGACTAAGAGAGCACTTTGGAATAGGCTGAGGGAACATGTGCAAAACATTAAAAAAAAGCTTTGATAAGCATAGTCTGTCAAGACATTACGCAAAATACCATGACAGCGATCCCTCGTCCCTTAAAATATGTGGAATAGAAAAATATAAACCACACTGGAGGGGAGACAACAAGGTCATTAGGATTAGTCAGGCCGAGTCAAGATGGATCTATGAACTACGCACTTTATCGCCACTAGGACATAACATAGAGTTTGACCTGAACTGCTTTATTTCTAATTTTTAATGTATATTCTATTTTGAGGTGCGGCCACTCTTGTTCCTTGGTGATTTATTTTTCTGATCCATTAGCACCAAGAAGCTCCTGCTTTATTAGTTGATTGAGTATCCTACCTTTATTGTGTAGATCTGTGATCAGTTCTCTTTGTCGTATTTTACATATGTTATATTATTCCTCTGGCTATTAGAACTTCATATGTCCACTTAACACCATTAGCTGAAGATCTGAGTTCTCTCACTTTATTTGATTGTCCCCTTTTTTTCACTTGCCTTCCATCAGGAGACATTAGTGAAATGTGTTTATTTATAAATGCTTTTTGTCACCTATTCATAATTATTGTCATTAGTGAGTTACCTCCTCATTAGATTTAGTTTATTATTATCTATTTTCCATTATCAATATATCTATCTCGACGGTGTTTGAGATTTTCTCTCCTAAATTTTATGGATCAGAGTTTTATGCCTATTTTATTTAGTTCCTGTCGCCAGTACCGTATTCATCTCAATTATTTTTCTTGCTGTTATGCTCACATGATACTAGTAGGGAGGTTGTAAGTGTCCATATTGATCACTAGATGGTGTTCTGAAACCTGTCCTTTTATTCTCTGCTAGATCATGGTTTTGTCCATTTACCACTAGGTGGAGCCTGTTCACTGCCTTTTTGGATATGCTATGGGATTTCTTCTTTTTTATATTTATTTTTATATTTTTTATTTTTTTATATCAGGCTAATCTGGTATATGCATCTTAATTTGGTTCAATTTTCCACTGCCGTTGTGACAGCGGCTGCTACTATATATACCGATCACCTGACACCTGACTCCTATACCCTTTGATAAAGTCACGTGTGGTGTGACGCAATGCGTTAGGGAGAAGTCAGGTGCCGCTGCTTCCGGGTACTGCCAAACCCAGAAGCCTGTGTTTTTATTTGTAAGTTGCTACATTTCTTTTATAAAATATCTTTACGTATTACACTATGGAGCCCTCTCTTCTTTCTCCATTGCCCATCTGAGAAACATCTGAGGACGTTTTATTAACACGGGAGAGAGTTTGCTGCGGCCGGTGCTGGATCTGTGTCCCCCGAAGGCTGTGGAAATCACTGGAAGCCGATCCCCACAATATCATCACACAGCCTGTCGGTACACACTCGACTCGGCCCATTGGGGGCCGCAACTTCAGGTGAGAGGCTGGGGAAAGCATTGTTACACCCCTGGAGCAAGAGTTGATCCATTGATGAGATACCGGGCACTTGCACTTCTACACCATCCTTTAGAAGATTGCACTGGGCAGACATCGTGAATCAAACTCTATGCATCTTTGAACTGTTTCTTTGGACATTCTTAGTTCACATTTGTATTAGTAAAAAGCAAATGAAAGTCGCCCACGGGACTTTAAATGAGGTGTAAATGGTGATCAAAGGGTAGACAAATATAAAGGTACAAGTATTTATTGAATACAGCAGCATAATCCATAATAGGGCATAAGCATGGGTGAAAAAGGTTCATAAAACAGCAACATTGCATGGTAATCCTAAAACATAGCCATGAATAAATAGTAATACATATAATACAGGTATGCATAGTACATCTCTAACCCGACGCGTTTCGCGAGCTTTCCTCGCTTCATCAGGGGCTGATGTGCATAGCTGCTGTCTGTAAATACAGATAAAGTAATTAGAGTAACGGTTATGAAGGGATACAGCAAGAAGCCAGTCCGGACGCTGCATATTTTGGTAAGCACCCTACTCATTTACTTTTACATAATTACCTGCACTCCACAGCGGACCTATCCTCACTTGCTGCCTCTGATTGATTCCCTTTATTACACTGTTTTTCTTTCCACACGGAAATACTTCTCTAGTTCATTACACCATCAACTAATTTGTCCTCCTCTTCACTCTGTTTCATCTCTCCCCACCCCTCTCACTTTCTCTTTCTCTTTCCCCTGGCCCTGTTCTTCCCTTCTTTTTTCTTTCTTCTTTCTTCTCTTTTTTGTCTTTTCCTGTCACCATCCACTTCACCTCCCCCTGTTCTCCCCTCCCCCCCCTCCACTTTCTTCCCTCTCTCATTCACTCCTCTACCTTGTACCCTCCTTTTTCCCTCTGCTCTGCGGGACACCTTATGCATATCATGCAAGCAGTACATATTTATATCTCTATGACAATACCAATGTCACTACTTTAGATCTTGTTTATCAACATATCTTGCATTTCATGCCACGATATACATCTCATACTTATTTACTCTTTAACTCTATATTACCATATGTTTACATTTCCATACAGAGAGTTGCCCTGCAGTACATTTGGGAACAATCTGGGTTCACGCCCTCTTTTCTTCTCCTCACTCTGCCATGCTGCCCCCCACGCCTGGCCTCGGTCCTCTGGTTGGTTCCTCGGCCCCTTCAGCTCCCGGGGGAGATGCTCTCCGCCGACCTGTACTTGGGTTATGTGTTTGTAGCCTTGGTTTTACAAGTAAGTATGGGATGACCGGTTCTGGCTTCTTGCTGTATCCCTTCATAACCGATACTCTAATTACTTTATCTGTATTTACAGACAGCAGCTATGCACATCAGCCCCTGATGAAGCGAGGAAAGCTCGCGAAACGCGTCGGGTTAGAGATGTACTATGCATACCTGTATTATATGTATTACTATTTATTCATGGCTATGTTTTAGGATTACCATGCAATGTTGCTGTTTTATGAACCTTTTTCACCCATGCTTATGCCCTATTATGGATTATGCTGCTGTATTCAATAAATACTTGTACCTTTATATTTGTCTACCCTTTGATCACCATTTACACCTCATTTAAAGTCCCGTGGGCGACTTTCATTTGCTTTTTTCTGATATTAGGGATGGAGGTGTTTTATGTTAGGGGTCAGTTCCCAGACTTTCCTTGTAAATTTGTACCCAGGTGGAAAACACCATAATGCCCTGGTCTGATGCTGACCCTAGATCCTAGGGGCTACATGGGTTCGGCTACTACTGAACCTCCATGACCCTTACTAGCATATCTTTATATTACTGTTTATATTATCTACCATGTACTTGTAGACCTAGCTCCTTCACTGCGCCCGTGTTCGGGTTGGGCGGTCTGTTTTACCCCCCGGGAGCTGCGATGCACAAATGGGGATTCACTTCCCCAGCTGTCCCCGTCTCTCTGGTTTTTCCGGAGGGGCGGGGCCACCAGTGCATCGGCGTCATGCCTTTCCACGCCCACCTGGGGATGTCTGCATCACAGCGGCCTCCCCTTTTTGATGGGCGGGATGTGTCATCCTGAAGGGGGCTGGGGATCGCGAGTGCCTGCCTCTTTGCGGCGGGTGCGTTGCGATCCCCTTTGCCCCACCTGACGCATGACGTTAGGGGCGGAGAACCCGGCGGATGTCCGGATATAAGGCCGGGGGTGTCAGCATGGCAACTTCCCTCTCACTATTTCTCCTACACTCAGTCCGGACGCTGCATATTTTGGTAAGCACCCTACTCATTTACTTTTACATAATTACCTGCACTCCACAGCGGACCTATCCTCACTTGCTGCCTCTGATTGATTCCCTTTATTACACTGTTTTTCTTTCCACACGGAAATACTTCTCTAGTTCATTACACCATCAACTAATTTGTCCTCCTCTTCACTCTGTTTCATCTCTCCCCACCCCTCTCACTTTCTCTTTCTCTTTCCCCTGGCCCTGTTCTTCCCTTCTTTTTTCTTTCTTCTTTCTTCTCTTTTTTGTCTTTTCCTGTCACCATCCACTTCACCTCCCCCTGTTCTCCCCTCCCCCCCCTCCACTTTCTTCCCTCTCTCATTCACTCCTCTACCTTGTACCCTCCTTTTTCCCTCTGCTCTGCGGGACACCTTATGCATATCATGCAAGCAGTACATATTTATATCTCTATGACAATACCAATGTCACTACTTTAGATCTTGTTTATCAACATATCTTGCATTTCATGCCACGATATACATCTCATACTTATTTACTCTTTAACTCTATATTACCATATGTTTACATTTCCATACAGAGAGTTGCCCTGCAGTACATTTGGGAACAATCTGGGTTCACGCCCTCTTTTCTTCTCCTCACTCTGCCATGCTGCCCCCCACGCCTGGCCTCGGTCCTCTGGTTGGTTCCTCGGCCCCTTCAGCTCCCGGGGGAGATGCTCTCCGCCGACCTGTACTTGGGTTATGTGTTTGTAGCCTTGGTTTTACAAGTAAGTATGGGATGACCGGTTCTGGCTTCTTGCTGTATCCCTTCATAACCGTTACTCTAATTACTTTATCTGTATTTACAGACAGCAGCTATGCACATCAGCCCCTGATGAAGCGAGGAAAGCTCGCGAAACGCGTCGGGTTAGAGATGTACTATGCATACCTGTATTATATGTATTACTATTTATTCATGGCTATGTTTTAGGATTACCATGCAATGTTGCTGTTTTATGAACCTTTTTCACCCATGCTTATGCCCTATTATGGATTATGCTGCTGTATTCAATAAATACTTGTACCTTTATATTTGTCTACCCTTTGATCACCATTTACACCTCATTTAAAGTCCCGTGGGCGACTTTCATTTGCTTTTTTCTGATATTAGGGATGGAGGTGTTTTATGTTAGGGGTCAGTTCCCAGACTTTCCTTGTAAATTTGTACCCAGGTGGAAAACACCATAATGCCCTGGTCTGATGCTGACCCTAGATCCTAGGGGCTACATGGGTTCGGCTACTACTGAACCTCCATGACCCTTACTAGCATATCTTTATATTACTGTTTATATTATCTACCATGTACTTGTAGACCTAGCTCCTTCACTGCGCCCGTGTTCGGGTTGGGCGGTCTGTTTTACCCCCCGGGAGCTGCGATGCACAAATGGGGATTCACTTCCCCAGCTGTCCCCGTCTCTCTGGTTTTTCCGGAGGGGCGGGGCCACCAGTGCATCGGCGTCATGCCTTTCCACGCCCACCTGGGGATGTCTGCATCACAGCGGCCTCCCCTTTTTGATGGGCGGGATGTGTCATCCTGAAGGGGGCTGGGGATCGCGAGTGCCTGCCTCTTTGCGGCGGGTGCGTTGCGATCCCCTTTGCCCCACCTGACGCATGACGTTAGGGGCGGAGAACCCGGCGGATGTCCGGATATAAGGCCGGGGGTGTCAGCATGGCAACTTCCCTCTCACTATTTCTCCTACACTCAGTCCGGACGCTGCATATTTTGGTAAGCACCCTACTCATTTACTTTTACATAATTACCTGCACTCCACAGCGGACCTATCCTCACTTGCTGCCTCTGATTGATTCCCTTTATTACACTGTTTTTCTTTCCACACGGAAATACTTCTCTAGTTCATTACACCATCAACTAATTTGTCCTCCTCTTCACTCTGTTTCATCTCTCCCCACCCCTCTCACTTTCTCTTTCTCTTTCCCCTGGCCCTGTTCTTCCCTTCTTTTTTCTTTTTTTTTTTTTTTTCTTTCTTCTTTCTTCTCTTTTTTGTCTTTTCCTGTCACCATCCACTTCACCTCCCCCTGTTCTCCCCTCCCCCCCCTCCACTTTCTTCCCTCTCTCATTCACTCCTCTACCTTGTACCCTCCTTTTTCCCTCTGCTCTGCGGGACACCTTATGCATATCATGCAAGCAGTACATATTTATATCTCTATGACAATACCAATGTCACTACTTTAGATCTTGTTTATCAACATATCTTGCATTTCATGCCACGATATACATCTCATACTTATTTACTCTTTAACTCTATATTACCATATGTTTACATTTCCATACAGAGAGTTGCCCTGCAGTACATTTGGGAACAATCTGGGTTCACGCCCTCTTTTCTTCTCCTCACTCTGCCATGCTGCCCCCCACGCCTGGCCTCGGTCCTCTGGTTGGTTCCTCGGCCCCTTCAGCTCCCGGGGGAGATGCTCTCCGCCGACCTGTACTTGGGTTATGTGTTTGTAGCCTTGGTTTTACAAGTAAGTATGGGATGACCGGTTCTGGCTTCTTGCTGTATCCCTTCATAACCGATACTCTAATTACTTTATCTGTATTTACAGACAGCAGCTATGCACATCAGCCCCTGATGAAGCGAGGAAAGCTCGCGAAACGCGTCGGGTTAGAGATGTACTATGCATACCTGTATTATATGTATTACTATTTATTCATGGCTATGTTTTAGGATTACCATGCAATGTTGCTGTTTTATGAACCTTTTTCACCCATGCTTATGCCCTATTATGGATTATGCTGCTGTATTCAATAAATACTTGTACCTTTATATTTGTCTACCCTTTGATCACCATTTACACCTCATTTAAAGTCCCGTGGGCGACTTTCATTTGCTTTTTTCTGATATTAGGGATGGAGGTGTTTTATGTTAGGGGTCAGTTCCCAGACTTTCCTTGTAAATTTGTACCCAGGTGGAAAACACCATAATGCCCTGGTCTGATGCTGACCCTAGATCCTAGGGGCTACATGGGTTCGGCTACTACTGAACCTCCATGACCCTTACTAGCATATCTTTATATTACTGTTTATATTATCTACCATGTACTTGTAGACCTAGCTCCTTCACTGCGCCCGTGTTCGGGTTGGGCGGTCTGTTTTACCCCCCGGGAGCTGCGATGCACAAATGGGGATTCACTTCCCCAGCTGTCCCCGTCTCTCTGGTTTTTCCGGAGGGGCGGGGCCACCAGTGCATCGGCGTCATGCCTTTCCACGCCCACCTGGGGATGTCTGCATCACAGCGGCCTCCCCTTTTTGATGGGCGGGATGTGTCATCCTGAAGGGGGCTGGGGATCGCGAGTGCCTGCCTCTTTGCGGCGGGTGCGTTGCGATCCCCTTTGCCCCACCTGACGCATGACGTTAGGGGCGGAGAACCCGGCGGATGTCCGGATATAAGGCCGGGGGTGTCAGCATGGCAACTTCCCTCTCACTATTTCTCCTACACTCAGTCCGGACGCTGCATATTTTGGTAAGCACCCTACTCATTTACTTTTACATAATTACCTGCACTCCACAGCGGACCTATCCTCACTTGCTGCCTCTGATTGATTCCCTTTATTACACTGTTTTTCTTTCCACACGGAAATACTTCTCTAGTTCATTACACCATCAACTAATTTGTCCTCCTCTTCACTCTGTTTCATCTCTCCCCACCCCTCTCACTTTCTCTTTCTCTTTCCCCTGGCCCTGTTCTTCCCTTCTTTTTTCTTTCTTCTTTCTTCTCTTTTTTGTCTTTTCCTGTCACCATCCACTTCACCTCCCCCTGTTCTCCCCTCCCCCCCCTCCACTTTCTTCCCTCTCTCATTCACTCCTCTACCTTGTACCCTCCTTTTTCCCTCTGCTCTGCGGGACACCTTATGCATATCATGCAAGCAGTACATATTTATATCTCTATGACAATACCAATGTCACTACTTTAGATCTTGTTTATCAACATATCTTGCATTTCATGCCACGATATACATCTCATACTTATTTACTCTTTAACTCTATATTACCATATGTTTACATTTCCATACAGAGAGTTGCCCTGCAGTACATTTGGGAACAATCTGGGTTCACGCCCTCTTTTCTTCTCCTCACTCTGCCATGCTGCCCCCCACGCCTGGCCTCGGTCCTCTGGTTGGTTCCTCGGCCCCTTCAGCTCCCGGGGGAGATGCTCTCCGCCGACCTGTACTTGGGTTATGTGTTTGTAGCCTTGGTTTTACAAGTAAGTATGGGATGACCGGTTCTGGCTTCTTGCTGTATCCCTTCATAACCGTTACTCTAATTACTTTATCTGTATTTACAGACAGCAGCTATGCACATCAGCCCCTGATGAAGCGAGGAAAGCTCGCGAAACGCGTCGGGTTAGAGATGTACTATGCATACCTGTATTATATGTATTACTATTTATTCATGGCTATGTTTTAGGATTACCATGCAATGTTGCTGTTTTATGAACCTTTTTCACCCATGCTTATGCCCTATTATGGATTATGCTGCTGTATTCAATAAATACTTGTACCTTTATATTTGTCTACCCTTTGATCACCATTTACACCTCATTTAAAGTCCCGTGGGCGACTTTCATTTGCTTTTTTCTGATATTAGGGATGGAGGTGTTTTATGTTAGGGGTCAGTTCCCAGACTTTCCTTGTAAATTTGTACCCAGGTGGAAAACACCATAATGCCCTGGTCTGATGCTGACCCTAGATCCTAGGGGCTACATGGGTTCGGCTACTACTGAACCTCCATGACCCTTACTAGCATATCTTTATATTACTGTTTATATTATCTACCATGTACTTGTAGACCTAGCTCCTTCACTGCGCCCGTGTTCGGGTTGGGCGGTCTGTTTTACCCCCCGGGAGCTGCGATGCACAAATGGGGATTCACTTCCCCAGCTGTCCCCGTCTCTCTGGTTTTTCCGGAGGGGCGGGGCCACCAGTGCATCGGCGTCATGCCTTTCCACGCCCACCTGGGGATGTCTGCATCACAGCGGCCTCCCCTTTTTGATGGGCGGGATGTGTCATCCTGAAGGGGGCTGGGGATCGCGAGTGCCTGCCTCTTTGCGGCGGGTGCGTTGCGATCCCCTTTGCCCCACCTGACGCATGACGTTAGGGGCGGAGAACCCGGCGGATGTCCGGATATAAGGCCGGGGGTGTCAGCATGGCAACTTCCCTCTCACTATTTCTCCTACACTCAGTCCGGACGCTGCATATTTTGGTAAGCACCCTACTCATTTACTTTTACATAATTACCTGCACTCCACAGCGGACCTATCCTCACTTGCTGCCTCTGATTGATTCCCTTTATTACACTGTTTTTCTTTCCACACGGAAATACTTCTCTAGTTCATTACACCATCAACTAATTTGTCCTCCTCTTCACTCTGTTTCATCTCTCCCCACCCCTCTCACTTTCTCTTTCTCTTTCCCCTGGCCCTGTTCTTCCCTTCTTTTTTCTTTTTTTTTTTTTTTTCTTTCTTCTTTCTTCTCTTTTTTGTCTTTTCCTGTCACCATCCACTTCACCTCCCCCTGTTCTCCCCTCCCCCCCCCTCCACTTTCTTCCCTCTCTCATTCACTCCTCTACCTTGTACCCTCCTTTTTCCCTCTGCTCTGCGGGACACCTTATGCATATCATGCAAGCAGTACATATTTATATCTCTATGACAATACCAATGTCACTACTTTAGATCTTGTTTATCAACATATCTTGCATTTCATGCCACGATATACATCTCATACTTATTTACTCTTTAACTCTATATTACCATATGTTTACATTTCCATACAGAGAGTTGCCCTGCAGTACATTTGGGAACAATCTGGGTTCACGCCCTCTTTTCTTCTCCTCACTCTGCCATGCTGCCCCCCACGCCTGGCCTCGGTCCTCTGGTTGGTTCCTCGGCCCCTTCAGCTCCCGGGGGAGATGCTCTCCGCCGACCTGTACTTGGGTTATGTGTTTGTAGCCTTGGTTTTACAAGTAAGTATGGGATGACCGGTTCTGGCTTCTTGCTGTATCCCTTCATAACCGTTACTCTAATTACTTTATCTGTATTTACAGACAGCAGCTATGCACATCAGCCCCTGATGAAGCGAGGAAAGCTCGCGAAACGCGTCGGGTTAGAGATGTACTATGCATACCTGTATTATATGTATTACTATTTATTCATGGCTATGTTTTAGGATTACCATGCAATGTTGCTGTTTTATGAACCTTTTTCACCCATGCTTATGCCCTATTATGGATTATGCTGCTGTATTCAATAAATACTTGTACCTTTATATTTGTCTACCCTTTGATCACCATTTACACCTCATTTAAAGTCCCGTGGGCGACTTTCATTTGCTTTTTTCTGATATTAGGGATGGAGGTGTTTTATGTTAGGGGTCAGTTCCCAGACTTTCCTTGTACATTTGTATTAGTTTCCACTTTTTCTGTACACTGTTATCTATGCACTTGCACTTTTTTCTTAGTGATTTGTGGATGCTGATATTTAGTCGCATCTTATGCCTTTTTGGATTGCAATTTTGATTTTTAATGCAATATAATAATTTTCTTTCTTTTTTTCGTTTTGATCACTTCATCATGGAGTAGCTCAGCGAGTCTACTATCATATATTATATTATTAATATTTTTTATGGTTGTCACCTACCTCACTTTAACATTGTCAGTGTTTATTTTTAATCACTGTGCCAGTATTTTTGCACATTGGTACCTATTTACTAGTGCACTAGCACTTTATCTTCTGTAGATTTCGGATATAGTCACTTAATCGCACTGTTATGGGTTTTCTGGATCATTTTCATTTTGTTTTTTTCAGCATGTATTAGCATATATTGCCAGTATTTTTGCACATTGGTACCTATTCACTAGTGCACTTGCACTTTATCTTCTGAAGATTCCGGATTTAGTCACTTAGTCGCACTGTTATGCGTCTTCTGGATTATATTCATTTTGATTATTTCAGTATGTACTAGGATATATTGTTTGCCACGCTTTTTGATACGTTTTTATGTCCGTTTATGCACACTGCACTCTAGGAGTCTATTCACATTTAATGTTTGATTCTATGCCTACATTGTCAGTGATATTGTCAGTGTCTTTGTGCTAGCATTCTTGAATTATTATTCTGTTATTTATCACTTTCCTTAGGATTATTAGTTATTGCATTATTAGTGGGGTAGCGCCACATATATTTATATTTACATTACAAAGCAATGGATATTGAAAGTGGCCTAAATATCTAAAAAGAGGAAGAAAAAATACTGACCCCTCAGATGTGGGGCCTATCTGTCAAACCAATTAGTATTTATCTTTAGAAGATGAAAACCAAACCTGGAAAAATCCTTTTAATAGTCGGTCACAAAGCAATTCAGGTCTATATCGATATTCATACCGGCAGGTTCAAGACATCCCAGCTCAAAGATCCACCGGGTTTCTGCCTGTGAAACTCTGGTGATCATATCACTCCCTCTCCAATGTGGTACGACCTTGTCTATACCGAAAAATTTTAAAAGAGATGGATTTTTTTCTGTGATGAGTTCTAAAATGAATGGAGACACTATTTTTTTTATACCCATTTTTGATGTTGGTTACATGTTTGTTTATTCTTTTATACAGACATCTTGTAGTTCTTCCCACATATAATAGCCCGCAAGTGCACGTGAAAAGATATACAACATATTTGGAATTACAGGATATGAACTTGTCAATTTTATATTCTTGTATCCATAAACATGTTGGTTTTTCTTTTTTTATCTGTGGTTACCCTACATGATTTGCATTGTCCACATCTATAGAAACCAATAGTGTCAAGAAACGTTTTTTCGCGATTCTTGGGGGCTCTACTATATTTTTCGCTATCATGTTCCTAAGGCCTGGCGCCTTCCTATATATAAATGAGGGCCTTTTGGGTAAGATTTTATTTAAGGTGCTATTTTTGAGGAGTATGGGCCAATATTTCTTAACTGATTTTTCAATCTGTTTGTAATCTACATAATACCTGGTGACAAAGGCTAGATCAAATTGGTTGTCTTTCTTCTTTTTGTTATTAGTTTCAAGATTAACATTGGATACCTCCAATCTGATCTTTTGCAGCTCAGATTGGTTATACCCTTTTTCTAAAAACCTATCTAAAAGGATTCCAGACTGCTTCCAGTAGTCCTTATCCAAGTCACAATTTCTCCTTATACGAGCAAATTGTTCCTTAGGTATGGCTTTGATCCACCCCGGATGATGACAGCTCCGGGTGGGGATGTACCCGTTTCTATCTACATCTTTGAAAAAGGTTCTAGTGTAGAGTTGGGTGGCTTTTTTAAAAATTTCTAAATCCAGATATTGAATCTCCTCATAACTCCATTTACCGGTAAGCTTGATACCATAACGATTGTTGTTCATGTGGGTCATAAATTCTTGCAACTCATCAACCGATCCCTCCCACATAAAAAACAAGTCATCAATGTATCTCCGATACAATTTTAACTGGGGCCACTCATCTGTGAAGATATCTTCTTCTTCCCATCTACTGCCCCCAGTGTAGCTAACATATTTTTGAATAGATGGGAAGAAGAAGATATCTTCACAGATGAGTGGCCCCAGTTAAAAATTGACGATTTGTTTTTCATGTGGGAGGGATTGGTTGATGAGTTGCAAGAATTTATGACCCACATGAACAATCGTTACGGTATCAAGCTTACCGGTAAATGGAGTTATGAGGAGATTCAATATCTGGATTTAGAAATTTTTAAATTTCTACACTAGAACCTTTTTCAAAGATGTAGTTAGAAACGGGTAGGGGGGCGTGGTCTGCCAGCGTCAGGAATGGACGCTTAGACACTGAGCTCATCAGCCAAGGGAGAGCACCGGAGCGACAAGTGCCCAATTCACGGCACAATCCACGGCCATCCTACCTCTCCACAACCCACTCATCATCCCCAGCCATGTCACAGAAGCGGCTGATCGATCACTACTTGCAGAAGCTGACGGCCTTTTTCAAACTGCCAGACAAGGTCAGTCAAAGCCAAAATTGCGCTGGCACGGCCGCGACCTTGGCGACCTACACTGATCTCCCAGATGATCTCCCAGCAAATCCAGACCCCACAGGCACACCCGACCCCTTCACCCACAAAACGGGAGAAAACCCCATTACTGGCAGCCCAGCAAAAGCCAGGCATGCGGATGGAGCCAATGCCGCAGCCGTCACCAGCACAAATAGAGGCCCAGGCTTTCAGCCCCTTCCAGGTGAACCAGGTTCTACAATCCTCCATGGCCTCTTTCCCCATCGCAGGGCAGCCCGTGCTTGACACTACATTAAAGGAGATGCTCCTTTTACTCCAATCCTCCTTAATGACAGACCTTTCATCCCTCTTTACTAAAATAAACACAGATCTGCATACTATGGATGGAAGAGTAGCTCACCTAGAA
Source organism: Lithobates clamitans (assembly GCA_037952925.1). NCBI lineage: Eukaryota > Metazoa > Chordata > Amphibia > Anura > Ranidae > Lithobates > Lithobates clamitans. The sequence goes on along the minus strand of JBBGZY010000400.1, from coordinate 4,380,003 downwards.
AACAGCATGGAAGAATGCACCACAACTTGGCCTGGGTCAGGGCCAAGCTGGCCGATTTGGAAGATCATTCCAGGAGGAACAATATCAAAATACGAGGAGTTCCTGAGTTCATCTTATCGACAGATCTTCCTAAATATGCCAAGAAACTTATGCACTTGATCCTCCCAGATGCATCACCCAGAGATCTACTTGTGGATCGGATTCACAGAATAGCCAAACCCTCACATCTCACAGCCTCAGTCCCTAGAGATGTCCTAATGAGGGTACACTTCTTCCATATAAAAGAAAAGCTCCTCACCACAGCCAGTAACGGACCTGCGTTCCCTGCTCCATATGAAGGAATTCTACTGTTCCCTGACCTCTCTAAATATAACTTGCAAATGAGGAGACAGCTCAACCCGATCACTAAAGGTCTCCACAACCACAAAATCCTCTATAAATGGCGCTCTGCTAGTAACAAGAAATGGATCTTCCCACGTCATCCAATCTCTCCACAAGGGCATGCAACTGCTCCACACCTGGTGAATCATTCTGGAACCACCGCAAGACACCAATCTGCCGTTGGAACAAAGACAGCCACATCCTTCCCATCGCACCCATGGTCACCGTGATACCTGACTGGATCACCTACTCCTCATCGCATGGGTCTTATGATCTATGAGTTATTGACTCTCCCTGGCTACCAGCCTTTTGAATCGTTACTTTAGTTGATTTTGACTTTATTAACCCCCGTAGTGGCTTAGTTGAAATATATATTCACTATACCACATACCGTTCTAAGTGGTGGTATATACACCTTGTTACAGTTCTATATCAGTTCCAATTTTTCTAGTGCTCAGTTTTATTTGTTAATAATCTTTCTTTTCAGCTACCAATTGCTTGTCTAGAGTGAACTTTACCCTTACCAATTCATCAGAGTATACACCAACCTCTGCATCCGGGGAATTCACCAGCCTACTCCTAACTGTAAGTGTATCTTCTTCTACATTTACTAACACAACGAGGCTGATGCCATTTGCAGTGCTGTCCCTCAATACGAATGGACTCAACCACCCAGCTAAGAGACATACACTATGGAAAACAGCTTTAGATCTAAAATGCGATATACTCTGTGTACAAGAGACGCATTTTAGATCTACCGCTCCACCTATGTGTATAAACAAAAATTTTCCTCATGTTTTCTCGGCTCCCTTCACCTCCAAGAAAAGAGGAGTGCTGATAGCAGTTAGAAATTCCTTATCATTACAGTTAAAACAGAACGTTTCAGACCTTGAAGGTCGATACATTATTCTTGTATGTACTATCAATAACATTGATTATACGTTGATAAATATCTATGCCCCAAATATCAAACAAATCTGCTTCCTTCGTGACCTGATGAACACCCTACAGCCCTTAAAACAAGGTCACGTAATCATATGTGGGGATTACAATCTAGTCCCGGAAATACAATTAGACTCCACTTCGGCGAAGAAACGCAGGGAGTCCCCTCTAAAAAATTTCATAAGAACCCAGGATTTGTTTGATGTTTGGCGGTGTTTCCATGGAGAGGAGAGGGACTACACGTACTTCTCTCCCCTTCACCAGACATATTCCTGCATAGACCTATTGCTCACAGATAAATGGTTGCTCCAAAACATCAGCGCAGCTGCCATCCACACCACGACTTGGTCGGACCACGCGCCTATCACCATCTCTATATCCGATTCTCCACAACAGAAAAATACATTTCTCTGGAGAGCAAATAATTATATCCTACAACATCCGCAATACTCTACTGAAATAAAAACCATATTAGGGATTTTTTTAACTCAACACAGGCTCAGTGTCCGAACCAGGTGTGGTGTGGAATGCGCACAAGGCATATATAAGGGGCATGCTACTAAAATTCAGTTCCCATCACAAAAAACAGAGGTCTAGCCATATTGACACCCTTACAGCCCAAATAGCCAAGTTGGAAAACCTAAATAAAGCTAACCCCCACCCTTCACATTCAGACCATCTTCTGTCTCTTCGTCAAGAACTCAGACTCCACCTTCTCCACTCCTTTGAACATGTACAGAGGAAACTAAGAGCCACTTCATACTCCACGTCCAATAAAGTAGGTAAAACTCTTGCCCAACGTATCAAAGGTAGAAGAACTAAAAATAAAATTGATCACTTATACCATCACCAAACGAAAGAGAAACCTAGGAATCCCCAAGAGATAGCTGATGCTTTCAGTGATTATTATAGTGACTTATACAATCTTCAACATGACCCAAATGCACACCAACCCTCTACCAATGAAATTCAAGACTTCCTCCAACTACACTGATCATCACCCTCCCCAAACGGGAAAGGAACCAACGGCTCCTCAAAACTTTCGCCTGATCTCGCTCTTAAATCTAGACCTCAAAATCTATGCAAAAATGATCACCGCATGTCTATTACACGTCATGCCCACACTAATCCATAGAGATCAATCCGGTTTTACAACAGGTAGGCAAGTGTCAGACGCCACTAGAAGACTGATCAATATTATTCACCACGCCGAAAGCACTGGAACGCCTTCTCTGCTCCTTTCACTGGATGCAGAGAAGGCGTTCGACAGAATTCACTGGAATTACCTTCAACAGGTCCTCCAGAAATTTGGGTTCCCTGGACTAATTCTGGATGCCTTACTTGCACTTTACACTACTCCCTCTGCCCAAGTATTCGCAGCAGACATGCTATCCCGGTCATTTGCAATAACCAATGGCACTAGACACTATCTCCATTAATTTTGAATCTGCTCATGGAACCCCTTGCGGAACACATCAGGCAAAACCCTAAAATAGTAGGATTCAACATAGGCCAGTCATTACACAAGATAAGCTTATTCGCGGATGATGTCATCCTTATAGAATGGTTTAGTAAAATATCATACTATAAGGTTAATGCTACAAAATCCTATGTCCTTGACCTAGGCCTAGACGCCACTGCCAGAAATCTACTTCAATCATGAATCACGAACACCATTTACATGGGCAGACATAACATATCTAGGGGTTCAACTAACGAAAACAGCAAAAAATCTTTTTAAATATAACTTTAAATCATTTCTCAACAAACTCCAAAAAGATGTCCAACAATTAGCTAAGCATGAGCTGACTTGGTCAGGTAGACTTGCAGCCTTCAAAATGATACACCTACTTCAATTGCTGTACCTATTTAGAACGATTCCTATCCCTATCCCAGCATACTATTTCCAATCCCTCCAAACAATACTCAACAAATTACTATGGAAAGGTAAAACACCCAGATGCGCTAAAATTACACTCACCAAACATAATTATGCAGGGGGGACCGGATCTATTGACTTTGAAGATTACTATAGAGCTTCAATTCTGACCCAATTACAGGACTGGTTCCATCCACACCCCCAAACTCTGTGGGGGCAATTGGAAAACTCCAAACTCTGTTGGAGATGCCAATCGGACAGAGGTGATCTGTTTCACATCCTTTGGTGGCGCTCTCACATACAAAACTACTGGAAAATGATCTTTAACATTATATCAGACATAACACCCAGCCATATACCCCCACTCCTGCACTAGCATTACTTAACCTAACAATCGACAATATTCCCTCTCTACAAAAGAAAGTTGGAAACAATACTCAACAAATTACTATGGAAAGGTAAAACACCCAGATGCGCTAAAATTACACTCACCAAACATAAGCATGCAGGGGGGACCGGATCTATTGACTTTGAAGATTACTATAGAGCTTCAATTCTGACCCAATTACAGGACTGGTTCCATCCACACCCCCAAACTCTGTGGGGGCAATTGGAAGCAACATCACTTAAACATAACAATCTATGTAGCTGGCTCTTAGGTTTTCCACTTGGCTCTCCCATATCACAGGCACTTTCTCCCACGATACGAGCCTCGGCTCTAGCGTGGAAAAAGCTAATAAACTCACATCCAACTCAACCAAATACCTTCACACTACCTCTCCCGTTAAACATTCTACAACACTGCACTATAGACCTGTCACTGAAACACTGAACATCAAATGGCCTGCAATACATACAAGATCTATTCCATGAACACAACCTGTTATCCTTCCTGCAAATTCAACAAAAATTCAATATTCCTCACGCGGAACTCTTCACCTACACTTGAGTTAAACATTACATCTCTCAGCTCATCGCAACACAATACACACTTCCTCATCACCTGTGGATATACTTAACTAACCCCACTCCACAAATGAAAGGTATCTCCCTTTTTTATAACGCCTTCCACCAAAAAAAAAGGTTTATCAAAGCAAAACCCCACCTCCACTGGGACGCAGACTTAGACCACACTTTCAATGAAATCCAATGGCGGACAGCCTTAAACTCTATCTACAAAGCCACTCATAGCTCCGCGCTTTGGGAACTCACACAAAAAATATCATTACGGTGGTATTTAACACCCACTAAACTAGCGTCTTTCAACAACAAAGCTTTAAATCTCTGTTGGAGATGCCAATCGGACAGAGGTGATCTGTTTCACATCCTTTGGTGGCGCTCTCACATACAAAACTACTGGAAAACGATCTTTAACATTATATCAGACATAACACCCAGCCATATACCCCCACTCCTGCACTAGCATTACTTAACCTAACAATCAACAATATTCCCTCTCTACAAAAGAAAGTTTTGACCAATATCCTTGTGGCAGCCAGACTGAGTATAACCAGACTCTTTAGACACTTAAACACTTTAGACATGGTTAATCTACACTACAACTATGAACTGCTATTCACCTCAACTAAAGGATTGATGGGGAAAACTCAAACAGGGTAGCTTCCCTGGACCCGGTGGTCCCGAGCAGCAGCATTCATATAAACCAATTACTCTGCTGATAAATCTGTCTATGAAAGAAACACATGATCTAGACCCTTCTGTCGAACTGAAACCATTGTTTTATTTTCAAGTTCAGCATTCTAAATCACACTTGGAAAAACATGCATGTAAACCTGTGCTGTTAAGTTATTTGATTTGAGAAGAATTGGAATGTAACTATATATTCTTTGCTTGTGAAATTTGAAAATCGATAAAAAACTATTGTAGATAGAAATGGGTACATCTCCACCCGGAGCTGTCATCATCCAGGGTGGATCAAAGCCATACCTAAGGAACAATTTGCTCGTATAAGGAGAAATTGTGACTTGGATGAGGACTACTGGAAGCAGTCTGGAATCCTGTTAGATAGGTTTTTAGAAAAAGGGTATAACCAGTCTGAGCTGCAAAAGATCAGATTGGAGGTATCCAATGTTAATCTTGAGACTACTAACAAAAAGAAGAAAGAGGAATAATTTGATCTAGCCTTTGTCACCAGGTATAATGTAGATTACAAACAGATTGAAAAATCTGTTAAGAAATATTGGCTCATACTCCTCAAAGATAGCACCTTAAATAAAATCTTTTCTTGACACTATTGGTTTCTATAGATGTGGACAATGCAAATCATGTAGGGTAACCTCAGATAAAAAGAAAAACAGACATGTTTATGGGTACCAATGGTAAAGAATATAAAATTGACAAGTTCATATCCTGTAATTCCAGATATGTTGTTTAATTTCTCACGTGACCTTGCGGGCTATTATATGTGGGAAGAACTACAAGATGTCTGTATAAAAGAATAAACGAACATGTAACCAACATCAAAAATGGGTATAAAAAACATAGTGTCTCCAATCATTTTAGAACTCATCACCGAAAAAATCCATCTCTTTTAAAATTTTACGGTATAGACAAGGTCGTACCACATTGGAGAGGGAGTGATATGATCACCAGGGTTTCGCAGGCAGAAACCCGGTGGATCTTTGAGCTGGGATGTCTTGAACCTGCCGGTATGAATATCGATATAGACCTGAATTGCTTTGTGACCGACTATTAAAAGGATTTTTCCAGGTTTGGTTTTCATCTTCTATAGATAAATACTAATTGATTTGACAGATATGCCCCAGATCTGAGGGGGTCAGTATTTTTTCTTCCTCTTTTTAGATATTTAGGCCACTTCCAATATCCATTGCTTTGTAATACCTCCTTTTGAAGTTTTTTATGTTTTTAATATATTAATATTTTTAATATTTTGTATTTTTTTTAAATTTTATATATTTTTTTCATAATTTTCATTTTTTCATGGTTTATTTATATATGTATATATATTTTATAATCATTTTTTTATTCATTTTTTAATTTAAAAAAATAATTTATATTTAATTTTTATAATTTATCATAAATTTAATCTATAAAAATATACATATATATATATATATATATATATATATATATATATATATATATATATATATTTTATATATATAATCTTGGGGATCTAATAATTAAAATGATAATAAGGTTTAGATCAACCATGCATAAGGATATATATGTATGGTTAATATTTGCGCACATATATTCTCTATAGTTTTTTTTAGGATATACCGAGATTGGTTTTAGATATACGATTAGCAACATCTGCAGGGGTATATATATGTATATACATATACAATTTATGGTCCATTGATGCGATGGACCTGGCTAGGAAAATGGTTTTATACATGTAACTTTCCTTTATTGATTGGAATTTGGTTATGAAAATGTAACGTTGTAAAGTTGCAGCTGGGAAGGATGGCGGAGCTGTGTCTCTGCAGGAATTCAGCTTGTGGCTTCACAGACGAGAAGTTTTTTTTCTCCTTTCAGTCAGCTGTTTTGTTTTTGACCAATCACATTACAGGCAACACTACATAGGCTTCAGTAAAATGGCGCCTGAGCCTATTTCCTGAAGACACGCGCACAGCGTGAAATGTATTGAAAAAGGAGGCTTGATACACTGTCACGAGTCCTCCGTTCCTGGAACAGCTGGGACGCTAGCCGAGTCGTCTGATCAACACCCATAGTACGTAAGACACTGCTCGGTCTCTCCTTCTCAGCTGCAGCTTAGTTTTTTCATCCTGTACCTGCACATTGTTTGAGAGCTTTTAGCTTGTTGAATAAAGACGTTTTTACACTATCTAAGCTTTCTGTGGCTTTATGGGGAGTCACTTTTTGCAGATTTGGCAGAGGCATTGAAATATTGTGATTCAGAGATAGAAGTCACATACAATATCTGCTGATTGGTGAATGGAGTTTTATCTGCCAAGATTTGGGAAAGATTCCTTGTTGAAGACATATGGTCAATATGCCTGAGGGTCACTCTGTGGCCACTACCATCTGGTGAGCGCTTAGTTATACCACTTCGGGTGAAGCACGAAACAGAATGCATGTGCACTTTATTAGGTGGTGATTGGATTACAAGAAGAATCTTTGTGTGTTCTTTTAATATCTGAGGACATTTTATGTGCTGCACAGATTTACTTTAATGCAATGTAGCACAAGTATCGGTTATGCATCATAGCATTTTTTTTGCATTATATGGGTTCACGTTATAATATATGGTATAACATATTGGATTCACTTTATTGCTAAATAGCATATTGTTTATGCACTATAGCACTTTTTTGCACTATAGCACTTTTTTTTGCATTATATGGGTACACATTATATATATAGTACAACATATTGGATTCACTTTATTGCAAAATAGCATATTTATTGTTCATGCACTATAGCACCTTTTTTTGTATTATTGGAATATATTGCACATTGATGTACCCTATAATACTCTGTTTATCTGCCTAACAGAACTCTCACCTCATGTAAAAAAGGGAATCGCATCAATGAGTAGGTAAAACTCTCCACTGCATCCTATCAGGTCCTTTTCCAGCTCACATACACTAATAATGGGGACAAGGATAGCTTCTCCAGCTGTATGGATCCTCCACTGAACCGTCCCAATGCACTCCAGTATATTAATACAGCAACAGTGGGAGAAAAAGAAGAACAGAGTGCCTCCAATAGTGTAGTATGGTTAAAAGTATAGGGTCTGTTTATTAAATGTCAACAGGGTGGACTCTTACATGAATAACAATAAAAACAGGCAAGAACAGTAAAAACGGCATTCTCAGCGTCTTCTCATGTCACTTCCGGTGCACGTCTGATTCCAGCCACTCCCGTTTTTACTGTTCTTGCCTGTTTTTATTGTTATTCATGTAAGAGTCCACCCACCATTTAATAAATGCCTGAATGCCTGAAATTTGACTATCTTAGGCAGACTTCTGGGAAAATTGGTGAGCCAATCACACAAGCAGGAAATTATGTTTCTGGAGAGTGGTCAGTACACACTGTGTACAGAACAACTCCATGTAGCCATATTGCCATACAGTCTCAGAAAATAACAGTGCTGCAGATTGAAAAGGAAAGGTCATTTTTTTCTTTCAAAATATTTTATTTTCAAAGGGTATGCAGTACAGTTTAATACATTACATTTCATAAATAACATATCCTGGAGACTGACAACTTGGACAATTTTAACATATATCTTAAATTTTTATAAAAAGAAAAGTAGATCTCTTAAATTATAGCTTCAGTACATCATACAGCTGGAAAAGTATTTTTTAAAGATAGGCCATCTCAGGGGGTCCTCCCCTCACATGTCCTTCAAGAGGCGAAGATCCACCAATCCCCTCGGCACCCCTATCGGGAACTGACTGTGCCAAGGAAGAGGAACCTTCAATCTCCTTCATGACCTCTCCCCATAACCCCTGAAGCCTTTCCTCTAAAGTGCCCCGACTGGGTAGACAAAACTCCAGGCCATCTTATTCGACACTTTATTTTCTAAGGAATTTATAAGAAAAGTAGTGTTCCCTGAGGTCATCTCCAGATTCCCCAATAATAGGGAAAAGACAAAGAAGAGAAGAATAGAAGAGAAAGAGGGGGGGGGGATAGAAGGGATACAGAGAAATAGGGAAGGGAATGAGATACCTGCCTAACCTGAGGCTGTTGAGGAATGATGAGCTGGTAGAACCTCTTGATTAAGTGATATCCCTACAAATCTAGCCCATGGTTCCCAGATTTTTTCGATTGTATTATTCAGGATACGAGCCAATTTCTCTTTGGTCATTATCCATGATATTTTCAGTTTGGTTTCTAAGAGAAAGGGTTTGACTTTCTTCCATGCCTTAGCTATTGTTAGCTTGGCTCCTGTGAGAATAAAGTGAATTAAGGTTTGTGTAGCCTTTGATATTTGAGGTATACGTGCATTCAGGAGGGCTACAGACAGGGACCTAGGAACCTGACAGTTAGTCACCTTAAGGATCAAATTAAAAATTTTGCTCCAAAAGGGGCGAATCCTATGGCATTCCCACCATATGTGGGCCATTGACCCTGAAAGTTGGCAGCCTCTATAACAAGTCGGATCTACTGATGGGTATATGGCTGCTAATTTAGTGGGGGTATAGAACCACCTGGTTAAAACCTTGATATTAGCTTCCATTAGGGATACGTTTAGAATTCCTTTAAAGGATTTTGAGCAAGCCTTATGCCAGGTGTCCAGGTCCCAGCTGTATTGGAAATCGGTTTCCCAAGCTTCCATATAGGAAGATTTCGTAGTAGGGTGAGTGAGGGACGAGTATATCATGAAAATACCTCCCTTTAGTTCCATGGCCTGCCCACACCATGTTTCGTATCTCATGAATTGAGGCGTTAATGGTTTTTCCTTCCAGATTTGGTGTAAGAATTGTAAAATTTGACTGAAACAGGTTTGTTCAGAGTCCGGGAGCTCCAATTTATTGATGCAGTGATTAAGGGTTATAGGGAACCCAGAATTGAAAAAATGTCCTATATGGTATAGTCCCTTGTCCACCCACCATTTGAATGCATGTATATCTAAACCCGGGGGAAAATCCAGGTTATTGAATACGTGTGCAAGAGGACACCCTGATGAGACAAGAGCCGGGTGATTCTTGAAGTTGTCCCAGTGCACACAGGATTGAGAAAGGGAAGGGGCCATTATGGAGGGTAATTTTTTGGGTGGACACCAAAAAAGGCAATCAAGGGAAAAACAGGGAACTGCCTGACTTTCAATGTTGATCCAGTCTGTTTTTTCAGACTTGGAGTAAATCAGTGAGAGCTGTGCTAATCTTGCTGCTATAAAATATTTATGTAGATCGGGGAGGCCCAATCCTCCCTTGCTTCTATGAAGGAACAAAGTGTTTTGGGGTATGCGATAGCCAGTGGTTCCCCAGATGTATTTGAGAATCTTGCTCTGAAGAGTTTTCAGGTGATTTTTTTTGACAGGGATGGGAAGTGACCTAAAGTAATAAAGAATTCTTGGGAGCAAGGTCATTTTGATCGAGTTGATCCTGCCCAACCAAGAGAGTTCATGTTTGGACCAGGTTTTAAGATAATTTTCTAATTACTTATATAGTGGTAGGTAATTGTGTGTATAGAGAGTCTCAGTGCAAGCTGTCAGTGTAATGCCTAGGTACCTGATTGAGGAGTCATTCCATTCAAATTTGAACGATTGCTTCAGTAGTGAAACACTTGTGAGGGGGAGCGATTAAGGGCCTGCAATTTTTTGTAATTAACTTTAAGACCTGATATCTTTGAAAAGTTATGCAGAACTTGGCAGATATTTGGCAGTGAAATTAGCGGTGATGTTACAAATAAAAGGATGTCATCTGCAAACAGACCACATTTATGAATCTGGTCTCCACAGGATACCCCTTAATGTTTGGATTTTGGTGAATGTCTATTGCTAAAGTTTTGATGGCGATAGCAAATATGAGTGGGGAAAGAGGGCACCCTTGCCTGGTGCCCCTTACTATATCTATTGGGTTAGAGTAATGTCCTTGTAGGCATATTAGTGCCTTAGGGTGAGAGTAGAGGGAATGTAGCATGGTTTTAAAAAAAGCAGCTTGACCCCTATTTGGAGCATAGTAGGATATTAGGGAATATAGGTGTCCTTCTATAGTGCCTTTTACTAAAAGGGCTCTCCCCTCTGGGTCCATGTGCTCAAAAGTCTTCTCAAATTTGCAATATTTTGAGAAAATAATAGCCATCCCCTTGGTTTTATTTTCTGCACTGGCTAGGTGAAATTGGGTGAAATGTGGGTGTTTATATTTGGGACTATACCATATAAGGAAAGTGTGTCTCTTGGAGTAAGAGCACATCAATTTTGAGAGATTTGTAGTAGTCTAAAATGTTTCTCCTTTTAGTTGGGGAGTTTATACCCTGGACATTGTGGGAGGCTATTTTAAGGTAGGTCTGTGTGGTATCAGCCAAGGAGTCTAGTAGGGACGCACCCATTAAAGTCATCCCCACTCACCCTTAGTAGTCTTCTGTCTGGAATCATTTCAAGGGCTTCCTCCATCATGCAAGCGAGGTATATGATGTCCATCAATAATCTGGAAATTCAAGGTTCTGTAATATAAGGGGAAGTTAGATATGTAGGGATAAGGAGAATAGCAAGGAAGGGAGAAGAAGAAAGAAGGAAAAGAAGTATGACAAAAGAAGTCTCCTAGCATGTAGTACCGGAGTTCGGGAGGAGAGACGCCCCCCGAAGCCCCACAACAAATAAAATAATTGTCCATCCCTGGGGGTTCAGACAACCTAACTCTCAGAGACCTACTGGTATCCAAGTGTTAAGTAGAGGCACATGTGGACCACCCTTGTACAGGGCGCCCTTAACAGAAGTAAACTTTTATTAACAGCACGGCAATGTAGTCTTCGTCTTGTGTTCCATGCCATGCCTCCTAGTGTATCGAGTAAAAACAACTATACCCAGCCCTTCACATAAATATGAGGGGGAAGGCACTGGATGTCCATGTTCTTCCTACATAGCTGAGTGTAGTGGATAGTATTGTAAATATCCCTCCGCTGAGTATACACAGAAGGCTAAGGATTAAAGCTCATTTGCCCTTTTTTTTTGATAATTGCTCCGCTAAGGAAGGTGGTTAAGATCAGGAGGATAACTATGTTTGTCCGGGAGGTCTGGTGGTTTCTGCAGTTCAAAGGAACAGTATTAAAAACAAAAGAGAAGTTGAAAATAGTAAATTCATGGAACTAAGAAGAACTGCAAAACAGGCATGGGGAACATGTAGAACTTGAGAGGGGAGCAAAAAACCAAAGGAACCCTCATCAATGGTCACAGATGAGTCTGTGTTCGGACTCTAAGTCCAAGAGAGAAACATGGGAAATAAGTGATAGCAAGTCCTTATTCAGGCGGTACTATTGTCCTCGACTTTCTTCGCCTTTCCTTTGTTCCACAGGGGGGCATTGTGGGCTTGTCGGAGTGGGTCTTTTGGCAGAACCGGTATTGGCTGGGGAGGTATCCATGTCCGCTTCATGGGAGATGAACTTTAGTTGTAGCAGTATTCGTTCCCCTTCCGGAAGGCTGGAGAAGGAATAGGATCTCCCTTTGTCAGAAAACTTGACCGCAAAAGGAAAGGCCCATCTGTATTTGATTTCTCTCTGAATTGGGATCAATAATAATGGTTTCAGTGCCCTCCTGCGCTGAATCATGGAGGGAGAGAGTTCCGCAAATAGTTGGATTGGGTGGCCTTGGTATATCACTTGGGGGGAGGTTCTGGCCTGTTTCATAACCTTTTCCTTCACAGAAAAAAATGGGGCTTGGCAATGATGTCTCTGGGTTTTACATCTTTCCTAGGAGTCCCAGGGCTCTGTGGGCCCTATCCAATTCCAGATGGTGCTGAGGGACATTAGGTAGCATGCTTCTGAACAATTCCTGGACTGCTGTTGGTACGTCCAGAACAGTTTTGGGGATCCCCCTAATCCTGTACCTGTGGGACCTGTTCTCAAGGTCATCAATTCTGGAGATGGCAAAATCCAGTTGTTCCTGAACTGTATGTATATGTTTCTTATTCTGATTTGATGCAGCCACCGTTTCTTCCAGTTTGTGTTCAATTGAATCAATTCTCGCTCCCAGATTTTGAAAGTCAGCTTTCAGATCCCCAGTAATTTTGGCTGCTGTTTGTGCTAGCCCTCTGTCTAGAAGGTCTGAAAATTTCTGGAATAAGTCCGCCATCTGACATGCCTCTTCTCTGGGATAAGTTTCTGAGGTGACCAAAATAGTTTGAGCTGCAGTATTGTGCCCTAAGGAGGAGAGGGCATATTCAGACATTAAGTGGTCAGTTAGGGGTTCAGTGATGGCTGGAGCAGCAGTAAGTACCTGAGAGAGTCCCGCCTGGGGTCCTGAGGTGAAAGTTAGAGCCGCTGAGTGAACAGCCTGTCTATGTTCTGTGAGCCAGAGCGCACTGGAGGCTGGATGCTGTGCTGCAGTGACCATTTTGGATTTTTCGTCCGTTATTACCGGTTTGGATTGCAGCCGTAAATCCCTTTTAACTGAGGATTTTTTCATATGGGGGTGTTCCCGGATTGTTCAGGGGTCAGCTGAGCCATTTTGGGGGCTATGGAGTGGCCGTACTAGATGCCATGGGCGCTGCTGTATTTGGCTGGAGCGGAGCTCTCAGCTCCGGCGCCCATTTTCGGAGCTCCGCACATGCTCACAGGAAAGGTAATTTTTAACCAGTTGCCGACTGCTGCATGCCGATGTACGTCGGCACAATGGCACGGGCAAGCATAAGGGCTTACCTGTATGTCTGATCGGACCCCCCAGTGCCTGCGGCAGTCGGATTACCGTCTGGAGCTATCCGAGGTGAGGGGGAGGCCACTGATTCAAGGCCACCCCCTCACGATCGCTCCTCTCGAATGAGAATCTTCCTCTGCTGCTGTAATGTAAACAGCAGCAGAAGAAGTGATGTCATCGCTCCTCGTGAAGCCTCTTCGTTCCGGCTTCCAAAGGAGAGAAGACATCAAGTAAGTTTGCACCAACACTTACAGTAGAACACTCTAGGCACACTTTTCACCCCCCATCACCCCCCAATCACCCCCCTGTACCCCCTGTCACAGTGACACCAATAGCAGTTTTTTTTTCTCTGATTATTGCATTGGTGTCATTTTGTGACAGTTATAAGTGGTAGGGCAGTTAGTGTTAGGCCCCTTTAGGTCTAGGGTACCCCCCTAACCCCCCCTAATAAAGTTTTAACCCCTTGATCACCCCCCCCGTCGCCAGTCACTAAGCGATCGTTTATCTGATCACTGTATTAGTGTCACAGGTGACGCTAGTTAGGCAGGTAAGTATTTAGGTTCACCGTCAGCGTTTTATAGCGTCAGGGACCCCCATATACTACCTAGTAAAGGTTTTAACCCACTGAATGCCCCCTATTTAACCCTTTCACCAGTGATCACTGAATAACTGTTACGGGTGGCGCTGGTTTGATAGTTCGCTTTTTATACTGTCAGGGCACCGTCAAATACCTAATAAAGGTTTAACCCCCTAATCTCCCGGCGGGTGATATAAGTTATGTTTTAGGGTCAGATAGGGTCTGCGTCGCCCCAGGCAGCGTCAGGTTAGTGCCAGTATCGCTAACACCCATGCACGCAGCATACACCTCCCTTAGTGGTATAGTATCTGAACGGATCAATATCTGATCCGATCAGATCTATAAAAATGAAAAATGAATCCGCGCAATGGATATAGGTACAGATGGGATATAGAACTGCTTCCTCTACAGGTACAGTTCCACCTAAGTGGAGTGTACTTAAATAAAGTAAAACACATGTAGGTATGGCGCTGTTCTAGTGGAGTGAATAATAAATGATAAAACCACTATATTGCACCTTGTGTGGTTTTCCAAACTAGATGTGAAAAGCTGGAGGGTTTGAAATATATATTTTTTAAATTGGTAGCAGATGCCTTGGGCCTTGTGTGTGTATACATTTGCCACGATGTGGTACTATAAGCTTGTAGTATCCAATAACAATGTAAGATTAATTTCAAACAAAAATTGGGTGAGTAAATGAAAAAAGGAGGAACAAACTGAAAAAATGTGTGTGTTGTAACCCCTGGCAACTAATTGACAGTGGGTTGTGAATGTGTCTGGATGGTGTTACAACCTCTGGCGGCTATTTAACAATATGGTTTAAGTAGCCATAGGGAATATTCCAATGTGTTTAATTGTCTAAAAATAGTGTTTCATATGTGAATTACCCCTGTGAAAGTCAACCAGACTTTAAATGTATGCTATTTCCCAGTTTTGTAATGGGGTTACATATAAAAATATGACCAATATAATATTATATAATATAATAATTAGCAACAATAAGCTAATTGACAAAGTGACTTGTGCTCAAAACAAAAACAATAAAAACCAGTGCTTGTTGGAAAAACAATATTGTTTTTAAAGGTCTTATATGGCAAAGTGATTATGTGCTCAGAAAGAACCAGCCCTTATAAAAAGACAATATTGTTTAAAAGGATCTTCTTGTTCAAGTGCTGGCTTGGTGATGGTGCTTCTTAATTGTGCTCCTAATGTGCATACACTCACCGAATGGCCTCACCCCTACAGGGGTATTGCGCGGTCACAGTATTTGCCACTGTGTAGCAACTCTTGGCAGTTCTGGTTCGTACTTTAATGTTGTCTAGCGACTTTACATGTATTCCGCTTCGGTATACTCTATCTAACGCTTCCTGGAATATCTTATATTTAACTATCAAATTATGGACTAGGTTTATAACAGCACACTTTCTCGGAATCCAATTGGTTCCGCATAATTGAAATTTATCTTACATTGTTACTGGATACTACAAGCTTATAGTACCACATCGTGGCAAATGTGTATACACACAAGCCCCAAGGCATCTGCTACCAATTTAAAAAATATATATTTCAAACCCTCCAGCTTTTCACATCTAGTTTGGAAAACCACATAAGGTGCAATATAGTGGTTTTATCATTTATTATCCACTCCACTAGAACAGCGTCACACCTACATTTGTTTTACTTTATTCCGATCAGATCTATACTAGCGTCCCCAGCAGTTTAAGGTTCCCAAAAACGTAGTGTTAGCGGGATCAGCCCAGATACCTGCTAGCACCTGCGTTTTGCCCCACCGCCCAGCCCAGCCCACCCAAGTGCAGTATCGATCAATCACTGTCACTTACAAAACACTAAACACACATAACTGCAGCGTTTGCAGAGTTAGGCCTGATCCCTGTGATCGCTAACAGTTTTTTGGTAGTGTTTTGATACAGTCGCTAACAGTCAGGAGCTTTTTTGCCTGTGAGTCTCACTAGTGTACCACTAAATTTAGAGCCCAAAATGGCAAATCGAAGGTACACTAGTGAAGAGGCCTACACATTTATGAGCATGATAGATAGTGAAGAGGAAGTCACTCATCTGTCAGATTCAGGCTCAGAATATGAACCTGTAGACAGCAGCGGCTCCATGACAGATAGCTCTGACGACGGAGTTGTGGTCCCTGCCAAGGTCAGGCGTACCAGACCCCAATCTTCTTCTTCTGCTGTTGAGGTGCAAGAACCGCAGGGCTCTCGTATGGAGCAGAGAAGTACTAGCGCTGCTATTCCTTCTGGTGAACTGGCAAGCACCAGCGGCCTAGTACACCCTGGTCGTACATTCAGCACTGCAGTAACACTTGGTGATGTGGCGAGTCCCATAAGTGCAGTTCAAGCTGGTGAGGTGGCAAGCACAAGTAGTGTCCCGCTGGCACCAAGAAGACGAACACAGGCCCATTGTGACCATAGTGCCCTTCCTGCTGCATATGCCAATCCTAATTGGGAACCCACCACTTCTGCAGCACCCGTACTTCCCCCATTCACTGGCCAACCCGGCATTCATGTGGAAACAGTTGATTTTACGTCACTTGATTTTTATTCGCTGTTTTTCACTGAAGATCTCTATAGATCTATTGTGGACCAAAGCAATTTGTACGCTGGTCAACACATCGCCACTATTCCCCAGTCCTCCCTTGCCAGAGATTGGAGACCAATTACGGTTTACGAATTTAAGATCTTTCTGGGTCTATCCCTCCTCATGGGCATAATGAAAAGAGAAGGGGCGAGAGGCTAACCTAAGTCATTGAAGCAGTGCCACATCCAATATACAAGATAAATATAAAAGAGGGGTTCCCCTAGGCGGACTTTAAAGGCACTGGTATTTAACTTAGATAGAAGTATGTCAAAGTGTACAACAGTATAATAGTATAAAACAAGTTTTATTAAGAAACAACATTAAAAACAGTACAACGAAACATAGACATATCTGGGTTCATTTGTGTCATCATACAAAATGAATATACAAAAAAAATCGTAAGATAACTAAATGAAAAAGGGGGGGGGGGGATAATAATAACTCTTCTCACACCCAACGCGTTTCAGGATATAGTATAGTCCTTCTTCAGGGGTGCAGAGAAGGTGAAGAGAGGGGTTTATCTAAGGTATAATTAAGACATGTAGTTAGTGAATTTGCCATAACATCTGAGAGCATAGTGCTGTATATTTAAAATGGTATAATTCTAACACTTACATAATATCAAGTGATGAAGTAGTTATTTATAATGTTTCATTGGATCACATTTAAAAGCTTAGAATCAACATAGCACTGGGTATTGATACTGGTAAGCTTGCTGTCTAGCGACAAACGTGGGCATCAGAGAAATCTGTGAATATTTACCACAAAGTATTGTCCTTAAAATGAAGGAGGCTCCCCCCTGGGGGCGTTCCACGGCTAGATGGTGGCCGGAGCAATATACTGGGGCAAATGGTGTCCCTGGATGTAAAAAAGTATATCAAGAGTATAAATCCAGAATCTTCCTGGACATATAATCTAAACATCAAAGTACCGTATTTATCGGCGTATAACACGCGTCAGCGTATAACACGCACCCCAAGTTTAGGAGGGAATTTTAAGGAAAAAAACTTTTAGGAGTGAAGTTTAAGGAAAAAAAACTTACATTTAAATGCCCATCAATGCAGCGTTATCGGTGTCCATCTGCAGCCTTGTCAGTGCATCCTTGCCCCAGTGTCCAGTGCAGCCTTCTCAGTGCATCCTTGCCCCAGTGTCCAGTGCAGCCTTGTCAGTGCAGCTTTGCCCCAGTGCAGAATTGTCAGTGCAGCCTTGTCAGTGCAGCTTTGCCCCAGTGCAGAATTGTCAGTGCAGCTTTGCCCCAGTGCAGCCATGTCCCCAGTGGTCAGTGCAGCCTTGTCCCCAGTGCAGCCATGTCCCCAGTGGTCAGTGCAGCCTTGTCCCCAGTGCAGCCTTGTCCCCAGTGCAGCCATGTCCCCAGTGGTCAGTGCAGCCTTGTCCCCAGTGCAGCCATGTCCCCAGTGGTCACTGCAGCCTTGTCCCCAGTGCAGCCATGTCCCCAGTGGTCAGTGCAGCCTTGTCCCCAACATACACCACCGCCGACATACACAAGTTACACTGTGTATTTTTAAATATGGCGCCGCGGAGTTCGGAGGGACTCGGGGGCGCTCGTTCAGCTGAACGAGCGCCGCCGAGAACACAGTGACTGGGCGGAGCCGAGATACACATAGCCGAGGGTTCTCGGCTCTTCTCGGCGCCGTTCACAGTCACTCCCAGTCCCCATGATGGACATAACAGAGGTTCAATGGCGGAACTATATGCATGATTAAAAAAATGCTCAGAGGTGTATTTGAATTTAAATTTTAAATACAGAGGTGACTAGCAAAATATTATTGTATAGGTTATATATTGTTAGCACATGAGGAGATGTATATTACCGCTAACTGATGGCATACGGTAGATGTTATGTTGTGGGACTTATTTTGGGAGTAAGTATCGAATTGGGTGTATATAAATTAAGTAATCAGAAAAGTAACAGATAATAATAATAACATTTAGTTTTAGTTGGTCTGCATTTGTTTTTACATTCAGAGGTTTTGTCCTCAAACAGGAGTATAGAAGTACATAATATAGGTAGAAGGTCGGTAAGTGGTTGTATAAGTTAGTATTGGGGTGTAAAATAATATACAGGAAAAAAGTGTATAAAGTAAGATTACCTTAAACACAAGGAGTTGGAGAGATCTGCCACACGTCCCAGCATCAGGCTGTCCAGTGCCTGATCTGGGAGTGAGCTGGTCTGGTTTTAAATAGGGAGGAAACTCCAGTCAGCTGGCGCAGTAAATTGCATTCAGCTGAAGCTGGAGGTGGTTGTCAGGGAGACCTGAGACTGCCCCCTGGGCTGAGTGTGCTTGGCGCACCCCCTGCCGTGCATGCGCAGACGTCAGCACATAGGGAAAGCGTCACGCACACCCGACCCACCAACACAAAATACCTCGCCGGCGGACTGCGCATGTCCGCTGGAGTGGTAAGATGGAGGTTGTGGGCGGTGTTGTGAAACGCCCAGACAGCCTCCATAGACGCCACCCAGAAGAGGCTCTGGGCGGCTTTCCATGCCGGGCAATCACTACGGGCGGCCACAGCGCCGGGACGGCCAGTGGGGATAAAAAACATATTTCTCAAAACAGAGACAATGTTTTAGATGTGGATGGAGCAAAGGATAATCCACTCATATTGTGGGGAAATTGTATTATCTGATGTCTATTATTGGCGTGAGAACAGCAACACCAGTTTACAGTTGACAAAAATGTAATTACAGAAACATCAAAAAATATAACATTATTCTATAAATAGTAGTTTTAATCAAACAGATTTAATTGTATAGCATAATGTATATGCATCAATAATAGAAGAGAAAACCGAAGTAGGGAAATAAACAGACATAGATGAATGGTGAGTTTAACAGCTTCTCCGTTTAGTATACTGGCTAAACATATGTATCTATAGTATGGTGTACTCATAGTTAGTTAACATCTAGAAATAGGGCTGGGGTGTGTATCCGCACGTGCACGAGCCTAGTCACGCACGCACGGGCACACAGACCAGTCCATGAATAGGTGCCAGAATACCCAAAGGGAGAATATAGTACTTGTAAAGGGGATATACATAACAAAAGGTGCAAGAAGACTGGCAATGGAATATAGTGTTACTAAACATGTTTCTGGGTGTATTCAGGAGAATGCAACAATACCCTATATTTTGGGCGGAAACTGGAACGCATAAAGACAATAATGCAACATATTTTAACAGAAAAATGGATAGGAAAGAGTAGAAAAGAGGGGACATCCCTAGGATATAACAGAGGGGGTAGAATACTTATTCTTATTTTTCCATTCCACCAGAAATAAATCCCTCGAAGAATGGTTTAAAACATATAGCTTCGTTTAGGCCTGGGGGCAGAGTGGTTTTCAGTAAATAAATCCATTTCAGTTCCCTTTGGAGGAAGGGCCTGTTCCAGTCCCCCCCCTGGGATTGGGGTGTACCCGATCGAGAATAAGGAATTTAACTTTGGGAAAAAACACACCGTGTACGAGCGATACGTGGCGTCCTAGAGGTAGATCAGGGTCACAAGTTTGCATACTGAGGATGTGTCTGTACGCTCTCCTCCAAAATTCTAATTTCGTCTTTCCGATATAAAAACAATTGCAACTGCACTGTAACATATACACCACTCCTGGGGTTCTGCAATTAGTGAAAAGACTAGGGTAGAATGTTTTACCATTAGGAAGATTGGGGTTTCTCTGTATAAGCATGTATTTGCAGTAGTGGCAGGAGCCACATATATAGGTACCTTTATATTTGCAGTGTATTTTGGTTGTTTCACTCCTGAATTCACTGTTGACAATTTTGTCACTGATCGAAGTAGCCCTTCTGAATGTAAAGAGAGGTCTCTCCGGGACAAATTGGGCAAAAGATGGATCTAGGGTCAACATGTGCTAATACCTCTCAACGATCTTTTTAACTTGATATTGCTGTTGATTAAATTTAGTAATGATACGTAATTGGTTTGTATCATTGCGTTTGGTGGTCTGAAATAAGGTACTTCTAGGTTTCATCAAGACTTGTTTGAATGATCTTTTCAAGGAGGCGTGTGAGTAGCCTCTTGCAAGGAGTCTGTCACGCAGATTACCTGCTTCTTCTATGAAGTGGTTTTCGTCTGTGCAATTGCGTTTAATTCTTAAGTATTGGGAGTAGGGAAAGAATTTATTAAGGGTTGCGGGTGAAAGCTCGTAGCGTGGAGTATTGTATTTCCAGCAGTACTTTTTCTATATAGTTTGCTGCAAAGGTTACCCTGTTTACCCTTATAAATTTCTATGTCCAAGAAAGTTATCTGATTTCTGTCAAAGGACATGGTAAAGTTTAAGTTGAAGTCATTCTTGTTCATTCTTAGGAGGCGCTGCTCGAGTGCATCCCAGGGGCCGTTCCAGATGACAAGAATGTCATCTATATAGCGATACCACCCCACAATGTGGCTGGTATACATGGTTAAATTGTCATCAGTCTGGAACATTTTCTCCCACTCCCCCAGGTACAAGTTGGCATACGATGGGGCACAGCATGTCCCCATCGCAACCCCCTGCACCTGGAGGTAGTGGGAGCCATTAAAAGTAAACACATTATGTGTAAGGATGAACTCAAGCAGCGTCAGAATGAATTCATTGTAGACATGTTCAGTAGCAGTGTTTTGTTGTAAGATATGTTGGCTGCCAGGCCTCTTTCATGTGGAATCGAGCTATACAGCGTCTCTACTAGGGATGAGCTTCGAGTTCGAGTCGAACTCATGTTCTACTCGAACATTGGCTGTTCGCAAGTTCGCCGAACAGCGAACAATTTGGGGTGTTCGCGGCAAATTCGAATGCCGCGGAACACCCTTTAAAAGTCTATGGGAGAAATCAAAAGTGCTAATTTTAAAGGCTTATATGCAAGTTATTGTCATAAAAAGTGTTTGGGGACCCGGGTCCTGCCCCAGGGGACATGGATCAATGCAAAAAAAAGTTTTAAAAACGGACGTTTTTTCAGGAGCAGTGATTTTATTAACGCTTAAAGTCAAACAATAAAAGTGTAATATCCCTTTAAATTTCGTACCTGGGGGGTGTCTATAGTATGCCTGTAAAGGGGCGCATGTTTCCCGTGTTTAGAACAGTCTGACAGCAAAATGACATTTGGAAGGAAAAAACTCATTTAAAACTACCCGCGGCTATTGCATTGCCGACAATACACATAGAAGTTCATTGATAAAAACGGCATGGGAATTCCCCACAGGGCAACCCCGAACCAAAAAAAAAAAAAAAAAAAATGATGTGGGGGTCCCCCTAAATTCCATACAAGGCCCTTCAGGTCTGGTATGGATATTAAGGGGAACCCCAGCCAAAATTTTAAAAAAAAATTGACGTGGGGTTCCCCCTAAATTCCATACCAGACCCTTCAGGTCTGGTATGGATTTTAAGGGGAACCCCGCGCCAAAAAAAAAAAAAACGGCGTGGGGTCCCCCCAAAAATCCATACCAGACCCTTATCCGAGCACGCAACCTGGCAGGCCGCAGGAAAAGAGGGGGGGACGAGAGTGCGGCCCCCCCCTCCTGCCCTCCATGCCCTCAACATTGGGAGGGTGCTTTGGGGTAGCCCCCCAAAACACCTTGTCCCCATGTTGATGAAGACAAGGGCCTCATCCCCACAACCCTGGCCGGTGGTTGTGGGGGTCTGCGGGCGGGGGGCTTATCGGAATCTGGAAGCCCCCTTTAACAAGGGGACCCCCAGATCCCGGCCCCCCCCCTGTGTGAAATGGTAAGGGGGTACTTACCCCTACCATTTCACTAAAAAACTGTCAAAAATGTTAAAAATGACAAGAGACAGTTTTTGACAATTCCTTTATTTAAATGCTTCTTCTTTCTTCCTTCATCTTCTTCTTCTTCTGGTTCTTCTGGCTCTTCTGGTTCTTCCTCCGGCGTTCTCGTCCAGCATCTTCTCCGCGGCGTCTTCTATCTTCTTCTCCTCGGGCCGCTCCGCACCCATGGCATGGGGGGAGGCTCCCGCTCTTCTCTTCATCTTCTTCTCTTCTTCATCTTCTTCTTCATCTTCTTCTTCTTCTTCTCTTCTTCCTTCTTCTCTTCTTTTCTTCTGCGGGCCGCTCCGCATCCATGCATGGAGGGAGGCTCCCGCTGTGTGACGGCGTCTCTTCGTCTGACGGTTCTTAAATAACGGGGGGCGGGGCCACCCGGTGACCCCGCCCCCCTCTGACGCACGGGACATGACGGGACTTCCCTGTGGCATTCCCCGTGACGTCACACGGAAGTCCCGTCAAGTCACCGTGCGTCAGAGGGGGGCGGGGTCACCGGGTGGCCCCGCCCCCCGTTATTTAAGAACCGTCAGACGAAGAGACGCCGTCACACAGCGGGAGCCTCCCTCCATGCCAGCATGGCTGCGGAGCGGCCCGGAGAAGAAATGAAGAAGAGAAGAAGGAAGAAGAGAAGAAGAAGAAGAAGATGAAGAAGAAGATGAAGAAGAGAAGAAGGTGAAGAGAAGAGCGGGAGCCTCCCCCCCCATGCCATGGGTGCGGAGCGGCCCGAGGAGAAGAAGATAGAAGACGCCGCGGAGAAGATGCTGGACGAGAACGCCGGAGGAAGAACCAGAAGAGCCAGAAGAACCAGAAGAAGAAGAAGATGAAGGAAGAAAGAAGAAGCATTTAAATAAAGGAATTGTCAAAAACTGTCTCTTGTCATTTTTAACATTTTTGACAGTTTTTTAGTGAAATGGTAGGGGTAAGTACCCCCTTACCATTTCACACAGGGGGGGGCCGGGATCTGGGGGTCCCCTTGTTAAAGGGGGCTTCCAGATTCCGATAAGCCCCCCGCCCGCAGACCCCCACAACCACCGGCCAGGGTTGTGGGGATGAGGCCCTTGTCTTCATCAACATGGGGACAAGGTGTTTTGGGGGGCTACCCCAAAGCACCCTCCCAATGTTGAGGGCATGTGGCCTGGTACGGTTCAGGAGGGGGGGTGCACTCTCGTCCCCCCCTCTTTTCCTGCGGCCTGCCAGGTTGCGTGCTCGGATAAGGGTCTGGTATGGATTTTTGGGGGGACCCCACGCCGTTTTTTTTTTTTTTTTTTGGCGCGGGGTTCCCCTTAAAATCCATACCAGACCTGAAGGGTCTGGTATGGAATTTAGGGGGAACCCCACGTCAATTTTTTTTTAAAATTTTGGCTGGGGTTCCCCTTAATATCCATACCAGACCTGAAGGGCCTTGTATGGAATTTAGGGGGACTCCCACATCATTTTTTTTTTTTCATTTTGGTTCGGGGTTGCCCTGTGGGGAATTCCCATGCCGTTTTTATCAATGAACTTCTATGTGTATTGTCGGCAATGCAATAGCCGCGGTAGTTTTAAATGTGTTTTTTCCTTCAAAATGTCATTTTGCTGTCAGACTGTTCTAAACACGGGAAACATGCGCCCCTTTACAGGCATACTATAGACACCCCCCAGGTATGAAATTTAAAGGGATATTACACTTTTATTGTTTGACTTTAAGCATTATTAAAATCACTGCTCCTGAAAAAACGGCCGTTTTTAAAACTTTTTTTTGCATTGATTCATGTCCCCTGGGGGAGGACCCGGGTCCCCAAACACTTTTATTGACAATAACTTGCATATTAGACTTTAAAATTAGCACTTTTGATTATTCATGTTCGTGTCCCATAGACTTTAACGGCGTTCGCGTGTTCGAACGAATTTTTTTCCTGTTCGCATGTTCTGGTGCGAACCGAACAGGGGGGTGTTCGGCTCATCCCTAGTCTCTACATCTATTGTTACTAGTAAGGCTTCATCCGAGATATTAAGTTCATCTAGAATTTGTAAAAGGTGAGCTGTGTCTCTTACATATGATGGCAGTGAGGATACGTAAGGTCTTAGGAATTCATCCACCAGTTTACTGGCATTGCCACTAATTGAACCGATTCCCGAGATATCAATGAGATCTGCTGTATCGTTCTCCTCAAGGAGAGTTATTAGCTGGTCTAGAGCTTGATTTTCTTGAGGGGTACGGTCTGTGTTGCCCTGTTTGTGATAAAGTTTTTTTAGAATTCATTTGCGAACAAATAGTTGCAAATCCTTGTAAACTTCAAATTTATTTAGCTTCTGAGTGGGGCAAAAGTTTAATCCTTTCTTCAAGACTGATGTTTCATCTTCAGATAGAGAATGTGAAGATAAATTAATTACACTTGAATCAGGGTTTGCCTGTGCTGGGACTCCTTTGTTTGGAAATTAAAGTGTCAGTTGTGTGTAAGTGTTGAGGCTGGGGGGTATGGGCTTGACACCCGCTAAGATTCAGTCTAAAAAAGACGGGTCATTTAGGCCCGATTCAAGTGGGGTGGGAATTTCTGTGGTGATAGAGGGTGTGGCATCCTGTGATGTTAATTTGGTCATGGGGGGTGACTAGGGGGCTTTTCAGAAAGTGCTGAACTGGGGTGAAGGGATTTGGGTGTATTTTCTGATACTTGTTTTTTAGCTTTTTGGTCTTGTGTTGAATCGCCATGGAATTGGCGTTTCATACCTGATGTGGGTTTCAATTTCAGGTTAGTTGGGAAATTGGTGTGCAGGGTTGATTGGTTTAAATTGGGGTTTGGTCCACCCTTGGGGTTACTGTGAGTGCCATATTTATTCTGGTTCCACTTATAAGCTTTGCCGGCCTCGAACGCGTTTTTATCTCGTATGAATTTTTGGCCTTTTTTGATAAAGATTTCTTTATTGAAAGATTCCAAGTGTGTCTTAGGTTTTTTCTCTTTAGCTTTTGCTGATTTATGCATCTTACATTTTTGTAGTTGCTCACATAACTTAATGATCTCTGTGTCTAGAGTCTTGGATCTTTTGATGTATTCACCTATTAGGGTTTCCATGAGATTGCGTGAGCATGTCTGCAGTACGTTTTCCCATGTTTGTTAGAACCCACTGTCCAGATCATCTAATGTTGGGAAGATCTGGACACGGAGTCCAAGTGGGTTGATGTTATTGTTAATATAGTCCTGAAAAGATTTTACGTGCCAAAACATGAGGGATTTTTTCTCTAAAATTTTTGATAATTTGAAAAAGAGGAATAAGATCTCTAATTCAATTTGTTCATTGTCACCAAATTTTTTTTGGTATCCCTGCATGAGGGATTCCCAATCTTCACCTACGAAGTTGTTCTCAATATCCATGCTGTTTGTTTTAAAGCTTAATGATTGCAAAAAAGAAAATTGGAAATATTATAAAACTTTTTGCGATTTGTCGCTAATGTTCTACTAACTGTATTTAGTTATGCTGTAGAGGAAAAAAGAGAGAAATGGAAAAGCGGTATTCTGCGTTTTGCAAATATTTGGAAGACCAGGTTGCCTCTCAGGCGGGGAATGGTATTTACTACTGATTATTATAATGAAAAGAGAAGGGGCGAGAGGCTAACCTAAGTCATTGAAGCAGTGCCACATCCAATATACAAGATAAATATAAAAGAGGGGTTCCCCTAGGCGGACTTTAAAGGCACTGGTATTTAACTTAGATAGAAGTATGTCGAAGTGTACAACAGTATAATAGTAAAAAACAAGTTTTATTAAGAAACAACATTAGAAACAGTACAACGAAACATAGACATATCTGGGTAGTTCATTTGTGCCATCATACAGAATGAATATACAAAAAAAATCGTAAGATAACTAAATGAAAAAGGGGGGGGGGGAAATAATGGGCATAACCAAAAAGAGTGAGTTGCGGTCATATTGGTCCACTGACCCAATTCACCATATGCCGTGTTCTCTGCTTCCATGGCCAGGGCACGATACGAGCAGATTTTGCGGTTCATACACTTTAACAACAATGAACTCTGTCGTCCTCGTGGAGATCCTGGATATCATCGGCTCTACAAAATTTGGCCCCTCGTAAACCACTTCAACCAACGTTTTGCAGACTTGTTTACCCCTCATCAAGTTGTCTGCGTTGATGAGTCCCTGATTACGTTTTCTGGCCGCTTGTCTTTCAAACAGTACCTTCCCAGCAAGCGTGCCAGATACGGAGTCAAGATGTATAAGCTCTGTGACAGGGTCACAGGCTATACATGTAGTTTTATGGTTTACGGGGGAAGAGATAGTCACGTAGAGCTGACAAACTGCCCTGACTACATAGGAAGCACTGGCAAGATTGTGTGGGACTTGGTGTCACCCTTATTCGGAAAGGGGTACCATTTATATGTGGACAATTATTACACGAGCGTGACACTTTTTAGTCACTTGTTTGATCATGTAGATTCCTGTCTTAGGTTGGGGGAGAGAGCCTGCTTGAAGTGTAATAACTTGCTCACTATGAAGTGGAGGAATAATAAGAATGTTTTCGTTCTTACCTCCCTTCATGCAGACACGACTGTCCAAATTGCTACGGCGACTGGTGTTGTGGAGAAACCCCTCTGTGTCCACGAATATAACTAAAATATGGAAGGGGTGGACCTCAACGACCAGTTGTTGGCGCCGTACCTAGTTGCCCGTAAGGCCAGACGCTGGTATAAAAAAGTGTCTGTATACTTATTTCAATTGGCTTTGCTGAATGCTCATGTGCTATACAGAGCTTCAGGGCGGACTGTATGCTTTCTTAAATTCCAGGAAGAGATTGTCAGAGCCCTTCTGTTTCCAGACGGTGCTCCACCTCACCTTCCCCAACCAAATGCAGTAAGCTAGCTGCATGAGAGGCATTTTCCTTATGTCCTCCCGAGTACCCCTACCCAACGAGCCCCCCAAAGAAAATGTTGTGTCTGTAGAAAGCGCAGATATAGGCGTGACACCCGCTATTATTGTCCCTCCTGTCCTGACAATCCTGGTCTTTGCATTGGTGAATGTTTTGAGGGCTACCATACACTAGTTGAGTTTTAGCGTAGGGTACAGCAATGCACAGACTAGGCACACTTTCCCAGGGTCTCCCAAGAAGCCATCGCATTTTGAGAGACCTGAACCTGGAACCGGTTACAGTTACAAAAGTTACAGTTATAAAAAAAAATGTAAAAAAAAAAAAGTTAAAAAAAAAGAAAAAAAAAGATAAAATAAAAAAAACAAAAATAGTTGTCATTTTATTGTTCTCTATCTCTATATTCACTCTCTATTGTTCTGCTCTTTTTTACTGTATTTTATTCTGCAATGTTTTATTGTTATTATGTTTTATCATGTTTGCTTTTCAGGTTTGTCATTTTTTATACTATACTGTTTACTGTGTTTTATTGTTAACCATTTTTTTGTTTTCAGGTACGTCATTCAGCTGCAGTGCGGATTTAATTATCTTGACAGCAACAGCGTTTGGTCCCACGATACATAAAGCCGTGACTCCAGCGCTGTCAGAGGTGATTTCACCACCACAGTTAAAAAAAGAGCATATATGCCGAAGTATGGGGGCATCAGGGGCGGAGGAGCGATTTGCTCCTACCTTTTGCAGGTGGATGCCCCCATGCTTCGGCATATATATATTTTAGGCACAGGTTGTGTTAAAAAATGTTTTATTTTTTACTGTTTTTTATGTATTTGCTTTGCAGGTCTGGTATGTCTTACTGTTATACTGTAATGTTACTTTGTTTTATTGTTAACCATCATTTGCTTAGCAGGTAGGCCATTCAGTTGCAGCGCAGATTTATTTATCTTGACAGCAATAGCGTTTGCTCCCACGATACATAAAGCCGTGACTCCAGCGCTGTAGGAGGTGATTTCACCACCACAATTGAAAAAAAGAGCATATATGCCAAAGCATGGGGACAGCAGGGGCAGAGGAGCGATTTGCTCCTAACTTTTGGGGTGTATGCCCCCATGCTTTGGCATATAATGCATGTATGCCCATCATTAGAAGTGGGTGGATGAAGGGAGGTATTCTAATGGTGGGCATACCCACCGATCAATCTTTTTTTTTCATTCAGCCCACAGGCTGAATGAAAAAAGAGATTACAATATATGCCCAACAAGGACCAGCAACGTACTGATATGTTGCTGGATTTTGAGTGGTTATACCAGAATGATGCCTGCAGGTTTAGGTATCATCTTGGCATCATTCTTTTCTTGTCGGTTTTCATGTAAAAGCAATCCTAGCGGCTAATTAGCCTCTAGACTGCTTTTACAAGCAGTGGGAGAGAATGTCCCCCCTCCCACCGTTTTCCATGGTTTTCTCTGGCTCTCATGTCCCAACCAGGAACCCGAGAATGCAGCCGGTGATTCAGCCAGCTGACAATAGAGCTAATCAGAGACCAGAATGGCTCCAATCATCTCTATGGCCTAAGAAACTACTAAGCTATGAGCATTTCATGACTTAGATTTCGCCGGAAGTAAATAGCGCCATTGGGAAATTGGGAATGCATTTTATCACTGATCTTGGTGTGGTCAGATGCTTTGAGGGCAGAGGATAGATCCAGGGTCTAATAGACCCCAATTTTTTCAAAAAAGAATACCTGTCACTACCTATTGCTATCATAGGGGATATTTACATTCCCTGAGATAACAATAAAAAAAATAAAAAAAAAATGAAAGGAACAGTTTAAAAATAAGATAAAAAAGCAAAAAAAAGTCGAACGCAAGCGTCGGTCCGGCGTCAAATGTAAACAGCAATTGCACCATGCATGTGAGGTATCACTGTGAAGGTCAGATCAAGGGAAGTAATTTTAGCAGTATACCTCCTTTGTAAATCTAAAGTGGTAACCTGTAAAGGCTTTTAAAGTCTTTTAAAAATGTATGTAGTTTGTCGCCACTGCACATTTGTGCACAATTTTAAAGCGTGTCGTGTTTGGTATCCATGTACTCGGCCTAAGATCATCTTTTTTATTTCATCAAACATTTGGGCAATATAGTGTGTTTTAGTGCATTAAAATTAAAAAAAGTGTGTCCCCCCCCCAAAAAAAAAAATTGCTGTGCAAATACTGTGTGAAAAAAATAAATAAACACCCACCATTTTAATCTGTAGGGCCTTTGCTTTAAAAAAATATATAATGTTTGGGGGTTCAAAGTAATTTTCTTGCAAAAAAAAATATTTTTTCATGTAAACAAAAAGTGTCAGAAAGGGCTTTGTCTTCAAGTGGTTAGAAGAGTGGGTGATGTGTGACATAAGCTTCTAAATGTTGTGCATAAAATGCCAGGACAGTTCAAAACGCCCCCAAAATTACCCCATTTTGGAAAGTAGATACCCCAAGCTATTTGCTGAGAGGCACGTCGAGTCCATGGAATATTTGATATTGCGACACAAGTTGCGGGAAAAAGACAATTTTTCTTTGCACAAAGTTGTCACTAAATGATATATTGCTCAAACATGCCATTGGCATATGTGAAATGACACCCCAAAATACATTCTGTTGCATCTCCTGAGTACAGGGATACCACATTTGTGAGACTTTTTGGGAGCCTAGCCGCGTAAAGGACCCCGAAAACCAAGCACCACCTTCAGGGTTTCTAAGGGTGTAAATTTTTTATTTCACTCCTCACTGCCTATCACAGTTTCTGAGGCAATGGAATGCCCAGATGGCACAATGCTCAGATGGCACAACTAAATATACCTTTTCTTGTTTTTTAATTCATTCATTAAAGCAATTAATCTAAACCATGCACTAGTCACCCCCATACTTAAAAAGCCTTCCTTGCTCCCTTTTTCCTCAAACTCCTTAAACATCTGGTCTACAACTGACTAATCGACCACCTCATTAAGAATAACCTTCTTGATCCCCTTAAGTCTGAATTTCACCCTCAACACTCCACAAAAACTGCTCTCCTAAAACTGCTCTCCTAAAACTCACAAACAATTTACTAACAGATAAAATCAATGGACACTATTCTGTACTTCTACTTCTGGACCTTTTGGCTGCCTTTGATAAGGTTGACCACACCCTGCTCCTCAAAAAACTTTACTCCTTTGGTCTCCGTGACAGTTCTCTTCATTGGTTCTCATCCTACCTATCCCACTGCACCTTCAGTGTCACTTACAATTCTACTTCCTCCTCTCATCTTCCTTTCTCTGTCGGGGTCCCCCAAGGTTCGGTTCTTGGACCTCTCCTATTCTTTATCTATACCTCTACCCTGGGTCAGCTTATAGCCTCCCAGAGCTTTCCATATCATTTCTATGCTGACTACATCCAAATCTATCTCACTACCCCTCAGTTCACAACATCAGTCTCCTAACGCATCACTAATTTACTCATTCCTCTCAAGAACTCCTGCTCTCCATTTCCCTTGTCACCTCCTCCCGTGCTCACCTCCAGGACTTCTCCCGAGCTACTCTGTGCACTGTTAGGC
The DNA here is from genome assembly GCA_037952925.1 of Lithobates clamitans. Lineage (NCBI taxonomy): Eukaryota > Metazoa > Chordata > Amphibia > Anura > Ranidae > Lithobates > Lithobates clamitans. The sequence continues at coordinate 4,349,098 of JBBGZY010000400.1, read as the reverse complement.
GATCCCTGAAAACTTTTGCACTCAGAGAAGCCTATCCTGCCTCTACCTAACAACTATACTTTTAGTTTCTCCATCAGTTCATCGCCCACATTTATTACCTTTTGTGGTACTTGACCCTCCCTTATTGATTGTTATCTCAGGGCCCTTTGATTCATCCTGAATTGAATTGTATTGTAACTGTACTGTCTGCCCTCACATCATAAAGTGTTGCACAAACTGTTGGCGCTATATAAATCCTGTATAATAATTATTTTCTAAATTGTATAACAGAAAAAAAAGAAAAACATTTTTTTTCCAAATTTTCATATATGTTTTCATTAAGTTAGAAAAAAAAACACTAGCAGTTAAATACCACCAAAAGAAAGCTCTATCTGTCTCAAAAAAAAAAAAAAAGCTGAAATCTAAAAATTGGCCTGGGCAGGAAGGGGGTAAAAGTGTCTGGTATTGAGGTGGTTAAAATATGTGACTGATGTAAAACAATTATACTCAGTGTACAGATTTTCTTTTTATTCATGGATGTTCAGTTTATTTGGAATGCATTGTTTTTTCCAGTAAGTGACCCAAACATTACTCCTAAAGAGTCATTTTTACGTGTATTTATTAATTTTATATTACTTATACATGTTTTACCTTCTAGGCTAGGGCCACATTGAATATTAAATCTCTTTGCTTTCGAGAGATTTAACTTCTTGTTACCTATCATCTCATTAGCAGCACGTAAATGTGCTGCAAATTCGAACGCTGACAAAAAAATTAATCTCTCAGTAACAAAAATTTTTAAATGTGTATATGTTCAACATCCTATCTATAAAACACATTTGTACCCACATTCCATTAGTTATAAGACAATAAAAAAAATATGGCCAAAATCTGGACTTATTTGGACTACAAAAAAATCACAAACAATAAATAAAAAATACTTATTGTTAGTTAAAGCGGGGTTCCACCCAAATTTTGAACATTATCTCTATGCATTCTCTTCCTTGCCTAGATGCTGACATGCTGTGTAAAAAAATGTAAATCGCCGTAATTACCTTTTTTTTTCTAATCTTTTTAGCACTTCCTGGTTTTCCTCCCATGGGAGTAGGCGTGTTTCTAGCCTCTCCCAGACTTCCCACAGTCCCCTGGGAGCTAGTCTCAGGCTTCCCAGCATGCATTGTGCAACAGCGTCATCACAACATCTCAGTGAATGCTGGGAGCACAGCATTCACCGCATCCAGGAAATACATGCTTGTGGGCTTCAAATGCCCACAATGAAGATGGAAACCGCCTTCAGTGAATTTTATAAGTTATTCTTTACAACGAAATCGGACACAGGCGGACTTATTACACAGAACATGTGAGTAGATAATCATGAGAAGAAAAGTTTGTGAATGAACTCCAAAAAAAAAAAACGATAGATAGGTGGACCCCCGCTTTAAGGTAAAAACCCCACGTATAGACATATGCCACTCTTAAAAAACTATTTACATGCATATAAAAAGTGCATGTACTAAAACAAGAAGCATACTATGACACTACCAAGCTTCCATATCACCCTGAATATTTTCCTCTATGTTGTCACAATTTTTATCCTAGGTATCTCCATAGGGATCACTGCAGCAGGGTGATATGTATTCCTCTGTGCATTTTTTTAGACCAACAACCTACTTCCACAGGAGTAGCAAGGGAGCTGAATATCTAAATTTACACAAATATACAACAATTACCATATGTGTATGAACAAAGCATAAAACCATTACACTGATTCTAAAATCACAGATAACATTCATATGTGTGGCTATCCAATAAACCCAAATGGGGACACCACAGGGGGACTAGAATGTGAACTTCCTAAACAAATAGGTGTGTATAGAGGAAATTAGCTGAATCACATTACATCTATTACCAAAATGAAAGTGTAGAGGAGGCAGGTCTACTTACTTTATTAAGTACTATCTAGACATCAAGTATTTGACTGTATCCTTTGCCTTGTAAAACCTTCCCACTTAGTTGTACAATCCCAGTTGGTGGGCTTATATGTCTATATACACCATCTGACAAGTATATATATCAGGACACACTGCCAATCCCTATATATTGTATACTTCAAACAATATACTTCAAACAACCCCAACTGTGAAAGGTCGTAAGGTGTATAGCTCTCCACCACTGATGAATATCTTCTACCCCCAAGACTCCGGAAATGTGTCAAAGTCCCCTGCCTTATATACACCCCCATCTCACTTCCAAAGCCCACCATGTAGACATGTGCATGCCGAAAACATTTGTTTTGTTCAGATTAGTTAATCTAGTTATTTAGTTTAGTTAAATTCAGTTAATTCCTTCAATTTATATTCGGGATTCGTATTTGTGATTTATATTCAGAATTCGTTTTATGTCTTTTTTGAATTTTCATTGAATTTACAGATTTTTTTTTTATTTGAAATGTTCCAATCGATACATTTTAAAGTAGCCAAATCAAAAACTTTAGATTTTTATTTGATTAGCATTGTGGCAAAGTGAGCAAATAAAAGAAAACTCTTCATTAAATCATTACAATGACTTGTTAAATCACCTTTGGCTTAACTAAAACAGCATCATTTTGAACTGGTACTCTAATAGCACACACAGTTTTTGATTTTGGAAACATGTTTACAGTTCGAATTCGAATGGAACTCGATGTAAAATTTCATTTGAATTTCAATTAGAATTTCGAAAAATGGGACAGATTAAATTTTGTTATTCAGAGTATTAGATAAACTTTGTTTATACTGTAATTCAGGTAATCGGATATATCCGAATCTCCGAATAATGAAAAATTTGTCCGAATATTTATTTAGAACAAAACGACTCGCACATGCCTACCATCATGCGTGGTTCTATATATGAATAGTTTCTAAAGAATAGCATATGGCTATACATGTGGCTTTTAGCTTAGCTAACAAGAAATCTCTCAGTAACAACATTATCTAATTGAAAACAAGCCTTCAGATTACTTCTTTATTGACATTTAATCAAATGATTGTATTATAGTTTAAATGTAAATAGATTAGCTGATTAGCTGTCAGGTAGTGCTTAGTGAATCTATTCATCAGTGTTACTCCAACTGTGGTCTGTGACTTAATTTAACTATTTAACTTAATTACAACTTATCTTGACTTAATTAAAAAAGCTGTATATATTCCTCTTCATTCATAACATTATATATATATACACATATATATATATATATATATATATATATATATATATATATATATATATATATATATATATATATATATATATATATATATATATACATATATATACATATATACATATATATATATATATATATATATATATATATATATATATATATATATATATATATATATATATATATATATATATTGTTAACAGATGTAGCATGTTCTAAGACATCTGAGTTGCTTGCAATTTGGGGATGAGGTTTTATGGTGCATCTGTCTTGTACATATTTGTTAAAAACTTAGGGCCTGTTTTGTAAAAAACAGAGGAATAGTATGGATCTATGTCCCAAAAATTGTATTGAACAACTGATCACCAAAGTACAATATGCAGTGCAACCAACAAAAGAAGAATGAATGCAGTGACAAGGGGTGTAAACAGAGGGCATCTGGGTTCTAAAAAGTATATATTTTGAAACTGGAACTTTTTTTTCAATCTTGTTTATTTTGGTTTAATAAAGTAACAGAATATAGTAAAGCGTTACATTCGCAACAATCAACTAGTCACTGTAGCACATCTCATAGTGGTAAGGGGTAGATCAGTTATTAAATGAGGTGGAGTATACCACTATACCCTTATAGGCCTGAGTGGTAAGCCCTCTCATAATCTCTCTAAATAGTTAGAGGGGCTTACAATATCGGAGAGGTTCAAGGGACAGATATATGTTCACGGGTGGAATACCAAGTGGTATAGCAGAAGATGTTCTACCCACTTACCATTTTGGACATTGCGAACTATCAGTCCTTATGTTGCGTAGTGAAAATTTAGTAATTTTTAAACAAATAGGTGAAACAGATAAACCAGGGGTAAGGCATAGGAATTCCATGTACACATCGCAGGTAGGTTGACCACATTGCATAATAGAGTTGAAGACTGGGGGCTCTCAAGCGAAGCAGATTTTAGGCTAATAATTTACAATGCTCAAGGATAGGTACAGTATGCATACAGTCATGCGCTCATATAATATTTATTTGACATCCATATGTTTCATGAGTAAAAGAATGTTTGATGACTGTCATTTTTGAGCACCTAGAGGCATTCTAAGGTGCAGGTTTGGTTTAGGTCAGAAATTACATCTGAAAGGTTAGGAGTTGTGAGAGATTTCCATTTGCTCGTTATATTTAGTTTGGCAGACAAGAGTATGTGGATGGCAAGGGTTCTGATTTTTTTTGGTATGGATTCTATTCAACTGTAAAAGCAGTAGTTCATTGCTGGGGGAAATGGGTGTTGGAGTAAATTTAGAGATCAGTTTAAAAATTTGGTTCAAGTAGGAGGTGACAGATGGGCCTAACCACAGTATGTGTATTAGGGAGCCGATTTAACCACATTGACGCCAACAAGTGGCATGAGTGCTAGGGTTTTTTTTAGAAAGCTTATATGGAGTAAATACCACCTGTAAAGCATTTAATGGTATAGTTGCCAGTGGTCAGTACATAGAGTTGCTTTATAGGTCTCCTTAATAGCTTTCTAACATTGCATTGGGAACTGTAACCCCTATTTCTGTTTCCCATTTACACATAGTTGTGTTTTTTTGAAATTCATAAGATTGACTGAAAATTTGATAAAATAGAGAGATGCCTTTTACTTGTGGAGTGTCCTTTTCATAAAATGCTCTTACTTCCATTGGAATGGTAGCTTTCTTAAAGAGATGATATAGTTGTATGTATCCATAATATTCAGTAGAGGGAAGGTTGAATTTATGTTGAAGAGCAGTGAAAGGTTGGAGGGAGTTACCCTCCATTAGATCTTTTACATGGTGTATGCCGGCTTTTATTCAGGTTGTTAGTTTTATATATGGAATGTGGGCTTGTAGGCATTGTATTTATAGGGGGAGAGTGGAGGTTGTGTTTCCCAAACAAAAAGATTCAGTCAGTGCAGACCCAAAGTGCCTGGATCATGGCTTGGATAGCTGGGAAAGAAGATTCTGGAGGCTTATACCTATCTAGGGTGTCCATTAAAAAGTGTTTGATATCTAACAAAGGTAGGGATTTGGCCTCGAGAAGTGACCAGGTTTTTTTGTTGTCATTTTGCCACCAGTATTTAGATTGGTCTAATAATGAGGCTATAGTATTGGTAAAGTTAAAGACAGACCACCTACTAGGTTGTTTATGCTCAATATGGAGAGAGCGTCTCTTGGTGTAGCACTTTTCCATATGTATTTCGAAAGTCCCGCATGGAGTTTGGTGAAATATGTATGAGGAATGGGAATTGTGCAGAAGAGATAAAGTAATTTAGGGAAGGTAATAATTCTGCCTAATTCTGATAGGTCTGTGGCCATGAGTTTAGAGAGTTCTTTGGGTAGATTGTCCAGAAAAGGTTGACAATTTAATGTGAATAATTTGGTGGAGGTTGAGGGAATGAGAATCCCCAGATATTTTATGTGGGAAGAGGCCCAGTCGTAGGGGGGTGTTTGCTTGTAAAAGCTGTTGGAGTCTCAGAGGTATATTAAGGCCTAGAATTTGTGATTTGGAGTCATTGATTTTGTAGCATGATATTTCTCTGAATTGCTCCAAGAGCTTTTTGACTACCGGTAGTGATTTAAGTGGGTCTGATAGGATGAGAATTACATTGTCCACAACTAGTCCTATTAGATTATCAATATGGCCTATTTGAACCCCTATGATATTTGAGGAAGATCTGACTGAGTGCACTAGGGGCTCCATGATTAGGACAAATATAAGTGGCGACAATGGGCAGCCTTGTCTAGTACCATTGTCTATAAAAAACGCTGATGATAATGCTCCAGATGAATAGACTTTGGCAGAGGGGTGTGTGTATAACGCCATGATAGCAGAGGATATTGAGCCTTGAAATCCAAATTTCTACAGCACTGCTCTAAGGTACCCCCAGTGCTAAATAAAGCATCGTTATTTTATGAAGTTCCATGTGCCTTGGTATGTGAAGCATGCGCCTGGCTTGATGTCCTTTGATAGAGCCTACCTGATTGGTGTGGACCAAAAGTAGTAGTAAGTCCAGTAATCTAAGAGCCAGGGCTTTTGCATAGATCTTTAGATCAGAATTTAGGGGTGAGATTGGTCTATAATTACAGGTTAGGGAGGGGTCTTTATCTGGTTTAGTAAATGTGATTATTAGTGCCTGTAGCATCTCTTTCGGGAATTGGCCTCCATTCAGGACCTCATTGAAGATGCTCCCTGGGTGAGGAGCGAGATAATGACCAAATTTTATATAGTATTCATTTGGAAATCCATCTATTCCAGGGGCTTTGGATCGGGGGAGGCCTTTGATCACTTCAAAGATTTCTGCAGTTGTACGTTTAGCTTCTGCTCATTAGTGAGGGAGGGAAGGGAGAGATTGTCAAGAAATTGGTTGATTTGGTGTTCGGTGGGTTGTGGGATACTCGGCTCATGCTGGAGGTTATATCGATCGGAGTAGAAGTTTTTAAAAACTTCAGCTATAAGAGATGGGACATTCGTGTTGTCCCTGGGGCTTCTAGGAAAGGGAATTCTGGTGGGAGCTATTTTACATTTAACGCTTCTAGCTAGGTAAGAGACAGTTTTGTTGCTCAGTGCGTATTTGTTAGCTCTGAGGGATTTAACCTGCTTTTCATGGGTATAAAGTAATAGGACTCTTAGTACATTACAGAGATGCAGTAGCTTAGCAGAGTTAGCAGAATTAGCATACAGCTCTCTTCAGTTTTACGTATGGAGTTGGTTAATTGGTCAAATTGTTGGGGTCTACGCTTTTTTCGCGAGCCCAACTGTATTAGTGTACCTCTGAGACATGCTTTATGGGCTGCCCAGAGTGAGAATTTGGAAATATCGTTAGTGTCATTAAGATCAAAGTAGGTTTGTAGAGCCTTTTCAATCAGCTGGCTGTGCTCAGGGTTGGATAGGAAGTATGTATTAAGCCTCCATAGGGGGGCGGCTTTAGTTGGTTTGGAGCCAGTTAGGTGTATGGTAATAGGGGCATGATTCGACCAAGTGATGGTTTCAATAGCCAAAGAGGTACCAAGTGGGAGTGTCCATCTCTCAACAATAAACATGTCAATTCTTGAATAAGATCTATGAGAAGTGGAAAAGAAGGAATAGTCCCTCTCTCCCGCATGGTGACATCTCCAAATGTCAAACAAACCATGTTTGAAGAAAAATGTGTTCAGACACGCTGTTGGCCTCCTCGATTTAGCTGTGGTATCAATGGAGGGATCTGCGACAGCGTTAAACTCACCTCCTTTTATTAAATGCCCCTGAAGGCATTTAGCAATTCGCTTTAGAAGTTTATTTAAAAAACTGGTCTGTTTTACGTTGGGAGTATAGACTAGCATGTATGATGCATCATCAATATCACAGACTAGAACAATAAATCTGCCATTATCATAAATTAAGGAAGACTTAAGTTGGAATTTAAAGGAATCCTTGGTGACTATTAATATCCCTGCTTTCTTCTTGGCAGCATAAGCTGTAAATGTCTGTGAGAAATGTTTCGATGAAAGCTTTGGTGGAACATGTTTGAGGAAATGGGTCTCCTGCAAAAATATAATGTCTCCTTGGAGGGATAAAATCTCTTTTTGCAAGACCCTTCACGTGTGTGTGGATTGTTAAGGCCCGTTACATTGAGTAACACGATTATAGGGCCCATAGTTCCAGTAGGTATGGGGGATGATAGCTTGGCTTGGTGAGTGCAGGGCAATAAAGAGCATTCCAGTTTCCAAACCGGGAGGGAGGTTGTCAGATGTGTTGATGAGTAGTTTCCAAAGGCTTGATGAGTATCTTGGGTGATTTCCATCAATTATGCAGTTACATGAGGGATATGCCGTATTGGGAAGAAGAGAGAGTAGGACCAGAGCTTCCAAATAAGGAAAAAATAAACTAAAAAACGGAGAAAAGAGCGGTTTTTGAGATCCGCTAGTTTGGCCGATATCCTTTTCATTTCTTCCTCATGATCATTATATGCATCAATAACATTGTTATGGGCATAGCAGATATCCCCTATTTTGTCTTTAGCAAGGGACATCCTAAAGAAAAGGTCCTGGACTGCAGAGGTTACATTGGTCAGCATAGCTGACATATCCATGTGCAAAAATTCCTCGAGTGACAGGAGCATGTGTAACGGACACTGGCTGCAAGGACCTTTTTCTGTCCACATTCACCCTGTTATTTGGTATTGCTATATTAATCTTTTTTTTGTTACATTTTTGAGAGACTATTTTCTTGGACTTGCCCAAAGACTATTCTTGGTTGTTAATTCTGAACAATACATGATTCTTGAAAGAGCTGATCACATTGACATGCGGAGATGAACTGCCTGGTCATCAGGGCTGCCTTAAGTGTTGTGTTAATTAACATGTTAATTATATAATTGTCTTTTAAGTTTTTGCTAGGGGGGGGAGTATCCACGAGTCAGCCTTACCTTGTTATCTAACCCCTTGTGTTAAATGTGTATAAAAAGGCTGTGTTCTGTCCAATAAAGCATTCAAGATTCTACAAGCTATTTTCGGCTAGACTTGTATTCAATGCGGCTATAATAATATATCTCTCTGATGGTCAGACTGGAGGAAGCGGTGTTATTGATGAAAGCACTCAGCGGAGTGTGGGATAGGATCCGTCACAGCATATCTTTAAGGTCAGCAATGGTGGCAGGTTGGGCAGAGGAGGGATAGTCCTCAAGAGGTCTCATTAGTTGTAATGAGGAGTGGGATCTAGCTGGAAGCCCTGCACCATCCTCTCCATCTTCCTGCCTGGACTTTTGAACTTTGGAACTGGAGCTCCCTCACTCTGTGTCCATGCAGATCCGTGGCCGGCCACGCCCCCAACTGGAACCTTTTTTATGTTTACACACCGTATGGTGAAACTAGCGAGATAAGGCATATGTTTTACTTTGTACTTTCTCAGTAATGCACCTTCCAATCTCCCTCCATATCTTCAAAATGTCAAACAAACCATGTTTGAAGAAAAATGTGTTCAGACACGCTGTTGGCCTCCTCGATTTAGCTGTGGTATCAATGGAGGGATCTGCGACAGCGTTAAACTCACCTCCTTTTATTAAATGCCCCTGAAGGCATTTAGCAATTCGCTTTAGAAGTTTATTTAAAAAACTGGTCTGTTTTACGTTGGGAGTATTGACTAGCATGTATGATGCATCATCAATATCACAGACTAGAACAATAAATCTGCCATTATCATAAATTAAGGAAGACTTAAGTTGGAATTTAAAGGAATCCTTGGTGACTATTAATATCCCTGCTTTCTTCTTGGCAGCATAAGCTGTAAATGTCTGTGAGAAATGTTTCGATGAAAGCTTTGGTGGAACATGTTTGAGGAAATGGGTCTCCTGCAAAAATATAATGTCTCCTTGGAGGGATAAAATCTCTTTTTGCAAGACCCTTCACGTGTGTGTGGATTGTTAAGGCCCGTTACATTGAGTAACACGATTATAGGGCCCATAGTTCCAGTAGGTATGGGGGATGATAGCTTGGCTTGGTGAGTGCAGGGCAATAAAGAGCATTCCAGTTTCCAAACCGGGAGGGAGGTTGTCAGATGTGTTGATGAGTAGTTTCCAAAGGCTTGATGAGTATCTTGGGTGATTTCCATCAATTATGCAGTTACATGAGGGATATGCCGTATTGGGAAGAAGAGAGAGTAGGACCAGAGCTTCCAAATAAGGAAAAAATAAACTAAAAAACGGAGAAAAGAGCGGTTTTTGAGATCCGCTAGTTTGGCCGATATCCTTTTCATTTCTTCCTCATGATCATTATATGCATCAATAACATTGTTATGGGCATAGCAGATATCCCCTATTTTGTCTTTAGCAAGGGACATCCTAAAGAAAAGGTCCTGGACTGCAGAGGTTACATTGGTCAGCATAGCTGACATATCCATGTGCAAAAATTCCTCGAGTGACAGGAGCATGTGTAACGGACACTGGCTGCAAGGACCTTTTTCTGTCCACATTCACCCTGTTATTTGGTATTGCTATATTAATCTTTTTTTTGTTACATTTTTGAGAGACTATTTTCTTGGACTTGCCCAAAGACTATTCTTGGTTGTTAATTCTGAACAATACATGATTCTTGAAAGAGCTGATCACATTGACATGCGGAGATGAACTGCCTGGTCATCAGGGCTGCCTTAAGTGTTGTGTTAATTAACATGTTAATTATATAATTGTCTTTTAAGTTTTTGCTAGGGGGGGGAGTATCCACGAGTCAGCCTTACCTTGTTATCTAACCCCTTGTGTTAAATGTGTATAAAAAGGCTGTGTTCTGTCCAATAAAGCATTCAAGATTCTACAAGCTATTTTCGGCTAGACTTGTATTCAATGCGGCTATAATAATATATCTCTCTGATGGTCAGACTGGAGGAAGCGGTGTTATTGATGAAAGCACTCAGCGGAGTGTGGGATAGGATCCGTCACAGCATATCTTTAAGGTCAGCAATGGTGGCAGGTTGGGCAGAGGAGGGATAGTCCTCAAGAGGTCTCATTAGTTGTAATGAGGAGTGGGATCTAGCTGGAAGCCCTGCACCATCCTCTCCATCTTCCTGCCTGGACTTTTGAACTTTGGAACTGGAGCTCCCTAACTCTGTGTCCATGCAGATCTGTGGCCGGCCACGCCCCCAACTGGAACCTTTTTTATGTTTACACACCGTATGGTGAAACTAGCGAGATAAGGCATATGTTTTACTTTGTACTTTCTCAGTAATGCACCTTCCAATCTCCCTCCATATCTTTTCTGTTATCCTGTGTATGTAAAATGGTCTTGTTCATTAAGCCTTGCTAGTTACGCTGTAACAGGAGGGCCCGTGGAACTCAGAATACATCTTATGTCTAAGGCACCCTGTGCCATCCAGGCACAGGGTGAGTGAGAAAATATATCTTGGACTACTTAAAATGGGACAGTAATATTTGTCCACAATATCTCCCAGGATGTATGTAAAGACTATTATTGGTTTTGTTGATTCTGAACTCAACCTGTTAACTGAATGAGCTAATGACATTGTCCTCTATACAATATAGGAGACGGGACGACTGCCATTGTGTTGATATAACTGTGTGAAGCTCGGTGACCACAAGTCTGGGCGAAAGGTCATGTCTCAGTCACCTAGGCTGTATAAAGGATTAGATAATTAGCTCATGTTAATTAGGTTACGTTTGTATTGTTAGAGTAATCTTCTCCTGTGTATATAAGACTGTATTCTGGTTCTGAATAAAGTGAGTCTTGGTAGCAACAAGCAAGTGTCGCCTTGTTTTTGCTCGCAGAGGTTGGGATATCTGTATACAGACTGGGAGGAAGTGGTATATGACGGAAGCACTCAAGCGGAGTGTGGGACGTTTCGTGACATACGCTAAATAAAGAAAAGTAAAATAAATAAATAAATAAATAAAAAGAGTCGGCTGTTAGTGATTTCAGTGCTTGAACAGCAGTAAATGTCCAGCTCTCTTCAGCTCTGCTGACAAGAAATACATTTTTAGACTCAGAAATGTGGGATAAAACATACCATTGCCAGAACTTTCACTTGAAGAAACTGTAGATTTGGGACCATGTTGCCTTCTTTCCTACTGTAACAGTCATTTCTGACTAAATAGAGAATTTTAAACCACTTCAGCCCCGGAAGGATTTATCCCCTTCCTGACCAAGCACTTGCAAAACGGCACTGCGTCGCTTTAACTGGCAATTGCGTGGTCGTGCAACGTTGTTCAAAAAAAAAAAAAAACTTGACATCCTTTTTTTCCCATAAATAGAGCTTTCTTTTGGTGGTATTTGATCATCTCTGTGGTTTTTATTTTTTGCGTTATAAACAAAAAAGAATGACAATTTTGAAAAAACAAAACAAAATCACAATAATAATATATTGATTGGTTTGCCCAAAAGTTATTGCGTCTACAAAATAGGGGATATATTTATGGCATTTTTATTAATATTTTTTTTTATTAGTAATGGTGGCGATCTACAATTTTTATCATGAGTGCAACATTTGAATATTGCACTCATGATAAACAGATCAAACACTTTTGACACTATTTTGGGACCATTTGCATTTACACAGCGATCAGTGCTATAAAAATGCACTGATTACTGTGTAAATGTCACTAGCAGGGAAGGGGTTAAACACTAGGGACGATCAAGGGGTTAAGTGTGTTCCCTCAGCATGTTCTAACTGTAGGGGGGATGCGCTCACTAGAACATGACAGAGATAACTGCTTCCGATCACTGGGAGCAGTAGATCCCTGTCAAATTGCTAGGCAGAACAGGAAAATGCCTTGTTTACAAGGTAATTTCCCTGTTCTGCCTCTCTGTGCTATTATTGCGGGCCACCAGTGGACATCAAGTCCACGGGACCCGTGAGCACGCTCCTGCGGCATGCGCCCGCTAGCCGCGGATGACGCCGCGACGTACGGGTACATTGTTTTGCGCACCCATGCCACTTTGCCGACGTATATCGGCGTGAGCATGTAGAGCATTAAGGGTTTTTTTCAAATTTTATAGTTACTTATTATAAAAGCTTGCTGCTCACAAAACTCAAAATCTAAAAATGTAAACACACAAATCAGTGAAATGGAGAACAGTGGCTCGTCATCCTCTCTCCCTTTAAGCTGACTACATAAGAATTTGCAGTTAAAGACAGAGGTGGGAATTAATATTCATACACTTGCTATAATTTATGTGCGGAGATGAGGATGGAAAGTGTTTGCTAAATTACTAAACCAATAAGTTTATTTGAAAGAATAGGTGCACCTTGTGCACCAAATTAAGTACTTTAAAGCCAAAAGTCATGTGCATCATTTCTATAGTGGAAAACCTTCTAAAAAGTACACTAAGTACAAACTGGTGTACAGAAATTAGAAATTCGGCGTGTCATCTGATAAAGGTTTGTTTGTAAAGGTGTACTGGTTTGTCAATATGGTCTATATTGTCAGATGTTTATACTTTTGAAAAAAAAGAGAAAAATATTGAATCATGAAGCTTAAAACGTTGATCCATAACCAAAAATGTAACACATTGCAGCTTTAGTTTTTTAGGCTTTTTTCCTCCCTGCTTTCACCTGGTAATTTGGCCAGTAACACACCTCATGTATTGAAGTTGCCTACACTCTGAGTGAAGGAGCACTGGGGCATCATTTTCAGTCTGGGGTCAAGGGGAGTGTTGGATGTACTAGTAAATTGAAATACGCTAACATAGTGAAGCAAAACTGCAGCTAATACTTTATAAGCAGTTACAGCAAACTATTTTTTTCCTTTTACGATAAAGGTTTTACATAAATAAATAAATTGTAAGCACTCTGTCAGTGGTTAATGATTTATTTCACCCTTGTAACTGCTACATGTACAGAGCAGTTTGTTCTTTTGAAAAACAACAGACTTACTGGCAGGACCACTAGGTGAAAATAAAATAAAGAAAGCCTAAAAAGAAAGATAAAGCAGTCATCACACTTAAAGGAGTTGTAAAGGCAGAAGGTTTTTTTTAATCTTAATGCATTCTATGCATTAAGTTAAAAAACCTTTTGTGTGCAACAGCCACCCCAGCAACCCCCTAATTACTTACCTGAGCCCCATCTCTCTCCAGCAATGTCCACAAATGTCTAAGCCATCGGTGACACTCCTCCTGATTGGCTGAGACACAGCAACGGCGCCATTGGCTCCCGCAGCTGTCGATCAAAGTCAGTCAACCAATCTGGGGAGAGAGGAGGCGGGGCTGGGTCGGAGCTCCATGTCTGAATGGACACACTGAGCTGTGACTCAGCTCCAGTGCGCCCATAGGAAGCTGCTGACTGTGGGGGCACTTGGTAAGAGGGAGGGGCCAGAAGCAGCAAAGAGAGAATTGAGAAGAGGAGGATCCAGGCTTCTCTGTGCAAAGCCAACTGCACAGAGGAGGTAAGTTTAACATGTTTGTAATTTTTTTTTTTTAAACGAGGCTTTACAATCTCTTTAAGAATTGGTAAGCTGCAATATAATAAATATTTGCTTTTGGGTTTAATACAACTTTAAACTGAAGAATGAAAATGATGCAAACATCCCATGTGAATTAAAATAGATTCATATAGGTAAATTTAGGAGTGAAAGTGAATGAAAAAAAGGTTAGGTACAGACTAAAATATGTGTCTTTGTCATTTTCATCAGATATTCAATTCATCCCAAAGATGTTCTATCTGGTTGAGATCAGGACTTTGTGCATGCCAAGTTCCTCCACCCCAAACTTGCTCATTTATGTCTTTATGGACTTTGCTTTGTGCACTGGTGCACAGTCATGTTGGAACAGGAAGGGGCTATCCCCAAACTGTTCCCACAAAGTTGGGAGCATGAAATTGTCCAAAATGTCCTGGTATGCTCATGCCTTAAGAGTTCCCTTCACTGTAACTAAGGGGCCATGCCCAACCCCTGAAAAACAACTCCACACCATAATCCCCCCCTTCACCAAATGATTTGGACCAGTGCAGAAAGCAAGGTCCATAAAGACATGGATGAGCAAGTTTGGGGTGTAGGAACTTCACTGGCCTGCACAAAGTCCTGATCTCAACCAGATAGAGCACCTTTGGGATGAATTAGAGTGTAGTTTGCAAGCCAGGCCCTCTTGTCCAACATCAGTGCCTGACCTCACAAATGCGCTTCTGGAAGAATGTCAAACATTCCCATAGACACACTTCTAAACCTCGTGGACAGCATTCCCAGAAGAGTTGAAGCTGTTATAGCTGCAAAGGGTGGGTCAACTCAATATTGAACCCTACAGACTGAGATGCCATGAAAGTTCATGTGCGTGTAAAGGCAGACATTCCAATACTTTTGGTAATATAGTATATATAAATAATTTTTTGCATTGGTACATGTCCCCCATGGCAGTGTCAAATTATCCAATGCTTTTTTATATACAATAGTTTGCCTATTAGCTCCAAAATATCCAGAATGTAACCAGAAGATTTGCCCTACATAAGATTCAGTTGGATTCACCTTTAAGTTCGGGTAACAAGATTCACCAAATCCTTGGCAAAGCAAACATGAGCAAATTCACCTATAACCATACACAGCTCTATATAAATTTTGCAAAACATTAGAAATTAAACACAAGTCATTAAAGTCTCAAATAAATGATTATGTTTTTGTTTTAACAGATATAATGAAAACAACACATTTTGAACGTGTGGAAATTATGTTGTTGGTCATTAATGCATTTTCTCATAGTTCTTGTATGTCTTAGTTGAAAAATGAATATATGAAGCAGTATGAATAAAATATAGCAGATGAGATGACTTCTTTGCTTATATAATAACACTGAACTGCATGTAATATATCAAAGTCAAAGAAAATTAACCCCCTGGAGTAAACAGGATCTTGTTTATATGTATTAAATACTGATATAAAATATACATTTGACTGAGTCTAGTATAGAAATTCACTATGGGACATAGACCTGAAAGAGTAGGCTTTGATATGTTTGCTATTCGGGAGGCATGCATAATTGCCTACCAGAGTAATAGTGTTTATTACTTGTATAACCAGATACATCTTTTCAGCAGTCAGAGGATCACACAGATATTTCCCAATTGACCCTCTGGTGATTATATTTTGACAGTAACTTAAGATTTGGAATTATCATTTATATGCTTTCTTTATGCATGTCCTTTGTTTTTGCCTTATGATAAAGAAATCCAATATTAGATGTATGTGCTTTGCACTTTACAAATGACTCTCTCATTATATGCAGATCAACTTGCTATCCATAGGCATGAAAGTTTTATGGGAAAATGAAGGTTTTTTTTTTGTTTTGTTTTCTTTTGTGCTTTAAACAGAGTAATAGGGCGTACACACGGTCGGACTTTGCTCGGACATTCCGACAACAAAATCCTAGGATTTTTTCCGACGGATGTTGGCTCAAACTTTTTTTGTCTACACACGGTCGCACAAAGTTGTCAGAATTTCCGATCGCCAACCACGCGGTCACGTACACCACGTACGACGAGACTAGAAAAGGCCGGTTCAGAACCAAGCGCGGCACCCTTTGGGCTCCTTTTGCTAATCTCGTGTTAGTAAAAGTTTGGTGAGAGACGATTTGCGCTTTTTCAGACTCGTGGCTTTCAGATCGTTTTCTGCCGTTCAGTTTGTGCTTGTGGGTTTGTATCTGCTCTTCAGTGCGTGCAGTCAGTTCGTATCGGAGTTTTCTGTGCGATCTTGCCCGCTCGTTGATGTTTTTCAGGTCGCTCTTCACAGGCCTTGCTGTACTTCAGTGCGTTCTGTTACTTCGTTCTGAGCAGCCGACCGTTTTCTAGCCATGTTTCGTATGTGTACTCCTCGTAGAGTTCGTGCTGTGCGGGGGCTTGGTGTTGGGGTCCTGACCTTGACACAAGTCCAGTCCATGAACAGGGTAGGGAGGAGTTCATGGACCAAGAATTGGTTGCTTCAGCGTGACCAGTTCTGTCATATGCCTTTGCTCCGTGAGATCCGTGAGAATAATCCTGATGATTTCAGGAACTTTCTCAGGATGACGGACCCCGTGTTTCACCATTTGTTGGCTTCGCTGATCCCCTATATTAGCAGGCAGGATACCTGCATGAGGCAAGCCATCACTCCGGAGCAGAGGTTGGTCGCTACCCTGCGGTATTTGGCCACAGGGAGAAGCCTGCAGGACTTGAAGTTCTCGACAGGCATCTCCCCCCAGGCTCTGGGGATCATTATCCCAGAGACCTGTTCTGCCATCATCCAGGTCCTACAGAAGGAGTATATGAAGGTAAGATTTTTATCCTTTTATATCACATTTTATTGTATTGAATGTTTGATAATGTATTGTATTTCTTTCCTCATTCCCTAATTACCATGCTTGTAATATGCTGTGAATGTCCCCTTTGTCCTCATGCATGCTGGATTTTTATGTAATTATTATTTTATGTCCTTCATACATATTTGCCCTTCACTAACCTCCCCAGCATGGTGTCTCCTGCCCTATATTCACCTCATGTAGTCACTTAACAATGTCTTTTATCAGCTCCATAGTAGTGCTTTACCCCAAACACCCCCAAAAATATTTGGAAATGTTATTTTTGATTTAAATTCAGGCAGAGTGCCAGAGGCTTTTTTTGTGGTGTCCCCAAATAATTTTTAGTAACCCTCCCTCCCCCAACTGCTAAGTCAGCTGATCCCAATTCTCTATCCTCAATCATCTATCTGCTGACTTTGCCAAACCCATACACACTATACCCACCTCTTTACTGGTCAGATTTATGGATGAATTCCCCAAAGCATGTAGTGCAAGGGCCTGCCTGTATACTTTCCAATGGTACTGTTTCAAGTTTTTGTATCCTATTATTATCTTGATAGGTAATAGCAGAATGTCCAAATGTCCTCAAATGTGTACAGTGTGTATTTATATCTTTGTATTATGACACTTCTTACCTGTCCAGTGGTCTGCCAATAGTGTAACTAAGGAGGGGCTGTTTAAAGTAATACCCATTATTTAGGCATTCATCTCTCAATGAAGTGAAGAGGGTTACCTGTCCAAGATTTCCACACACCCCCTATAATGTTAGAAATGGCCCATGAGAGGGGGGGAGGGGGAATATGATAGGTGTACCTTATACTTTGGTGTTGTTAAATTCCCCTTAATAAATGCTATCTGGAGGTTGCCCCATAATGTTTGTGTATAATCTGCTTGCCATGTTTCTGTGAAAAAATAGTAATGTTTATTGTTTTTTCCTCAACAGTTTCCTTCCACGCCACAGGAATGGCAGACTGTGGCCTCCCACTTTGCCGAGCGGTGGGACTTTCCTAACTGCGGAGGGGCAATTGATGGGAAACACGTCCACATCGTCCCACCACCCAACTCGGGGTCGTACTATTATAATTACAAGGGGTTTAATAGTATAGTGATGTTGGCGGTGGTGTCGGCTAATTACGACTTCTTGTATGTGGACGTGGGGAAGAATGGCCGGATGTCCGATGGTGGAGTCATCGCCCATACGGAGTTCTACAGGCGTCTCCAGAATGGCAGCTTGGACTTGCCAGCTCCAGAGGACAATGTGGAAGGACTCCCATTTGTGTTCGTTGCTGATGAAGCATTTGCGCTGGGGGACCACCTGATGCGGCCATTCCCAATGTGGACCCTTACCCCGGAATAGAGGGTTTTTAATTACCGACTGGCCAGAGCCCGAAGTGTGGTGGAGAACACATTTGGAATCCTGGCCAGCCGGTTCCGACTATTTCTGACACCCATCCATATGGCGGAGTATAAACTGAACCATATTATACTGGCATGCTGTATTCTCCATAACTTTTTAAGGAAACATTCGGCCAACTATGCTGGCTCAGTTGGGCCTGAGGCCGGAATCCTACATCAAACCACACTGACGGCGCTTGAAAGTGGCCGTCCTGGCTTGCCCTCCCTGAGTGCCCGTGATGTCCGGTTACACTACCTGAAGTTATTTGCGGGTAGGGGGGCTATCATTATGCCAGCTAATCTGTGAAGCCTTTTTATAATAAAAAAAAAGAAATTCTTGGTGGACATTTACTGCTTGTGTTTGTTTTAGCTGACCCTGACAGAAATGTGTTGAGTTCAGAAAATGTCATGATTGTGTAACCTTATTATACAAAGCACTGTTGGCTGTTATTTCCTAAATGCAAAAACACATTTCACTACAAGTGCACTTGCAACTGCACTGAAACTGCACTTGTAGTGCCAAGAGGATTTGCCCTTAGGAAATAACACCCATTTTTGCAGAAAACAGCAATTACATCACCCCAAAAGTGTTGTATTGTAGTGTTGACACAATAATCCACACATTCTTGAGTAAGCAACTTTTTTATACCTGCACAATCACATGTGCATTTACCAAAGGTTTTTAAAACAAACCAACATGTTTGTTGTATAACAATTTTTGCAGTAGCATTATCCAAAATCGAAATGTCCATTTCAGATAAAACAGGCCTGTGTAAAACCAACAAGAAAGCCAAAAAACTTGAACTTACAAAGTTCAAATTAGGTAAAACCTGAAGGCTATATCAGACATCAGTATTTAGGAACTGGGTTTTATATAGCGTTCAGATGGGGGGAAATCACCCCTGGAAAAGCCAAATTTGGAAGATGCACACCAATTTACGAATGTCAACATGTGCTATCTGCCATCAGGGGGCATCAAGGGACGTGTTTTGGGGGAGCAAGCCCTTCCTCAACGCTACTTTATAATTGAGGAAGGAGTTGCACCCCCAAAACGCGTCCATTGATCTCCCGTGATGGCAGATAGCACATGTTGGCACACTGTGTGCATCCTCCAAATTTGGCTTTTCAAAACATTGCAAAAAAATTTAAAAGATTGGACCACAGTCCAAAAAGTGATTTTGTGGGGTTTTAAATTTGCCCCAAAACATCAATGATGTTATTATTTTTTTTAATACCATCATTGATTTTTTGCTGGATGTTTTGCAGTTCTACATTACACCCCATGATCTCCCCGATCAGGATCTGGGCACTTTCTGATGTGAAACGTTCTGAATCCCTCACATCACGATCACCTAAAAAGAGAGAAAGAAAACAAAAACAGGTCTCAAAAATCTGCCACCATCCATCTCGTTTACCTGAGTCTGTGGTCGCAGACACTCACCTGTTGTGGTGCCAATCTTCACCACATCTTCTTCTTCCTCCTGCTCTTCTTGTGTTTGGGGTATTTCACCTTCTTCCAGAGGTGGGGGGTCTCTGGTCTCCTCGGATGAGGGGTGTCCTCCGAGTCTTTTCTCCCCTATGTAAAACAAAAATGGTATAATTAGCACACAGATATTTGATGGCAGAACTAGAAATAGGAAACATTGCTTGGAAGTGGGGTACAATTGTCTATTTTGGCAGAGTTCAAAGATGTATTTTTTTTATTGGCCTTTGTCAAGCTGCAATACTTTACCTGTTTAGTATAAGCTTCACAGATGGAGACCCCCCTATAGTATACACTGGAGCACCTGTGTGGCCCCCTAATAAAAATGGTGTTCTTGTGTCCCACACTAGTGCTCCAGTGTCCAGATGTGAAAACAGCTGCTCAGTGTCCTCTCCTTACACATAATCTAGTTGGCATTTCATTCTAGTAACAAACCCATCTACACAAACAAATATTTGGCATCCAAGTAGGCCCCAAAAAAATGTGGGAAAATGCATATGGCCTAAACAATGGTGTTTTAGAGGCCGAAAGAAAAATGTTTGATACGAACGAATAATGGGCCCATGAACATTAAAGTTGCCCTTTTAAACGTTACAATTAATAAAAGCATATGGAGCAGCACGAACGCAATAAAGACAGAAAGAATAGGAACACAGCACAACTACTTACTTTTTTGCAGCACTCTCCGGATCTTTTGGTACTGCTCTGGCTCTCTTAACTTCAGGTCCGACCACCGCTTCCTGAGCTGATCTTTCGATCTTCGTACCCCAAAATTCTTGTGAAGGTTTTTGACCACTTTCGCCATGATCTTTGCCTTTCTGATGTTGGGGTTGGGGTAAGGCCCATACTTTCCGTCATAGTCGGACTTCTTCATGATGTCGACCATCTCCAACATCTCCCCAAAGGACATATTTGTGGCCTTAAATATCTCCTTCTGGATCGGGACGTGTCCGGATCCGGGCTTTCCTCCTCCTCCTCCTCCATGTGCTCTTCACCCACTGCGCCGAACGAAAAAGGGCGGGGAATAGACTAGAAAGAATGTCAGGGGCGGGCGGAGTTACACGCATGCGCAGTGTGTATAAAGCGTAACACGCGTGCATATTAAGTACGATCTGTGAGCGGAGGAAGGAGCATTGGATGCGTCGATCGTAAGAACGAAGGTAAGAGACAAACTTGTGCCTATACTGCTTCTACATTGAAGCCTACATTGTAACAAGATTAGGAGAGTTTTGTCTGACATTAGGCTTTGTCTTGTGTTGTGTCTTGCAGAGAACATGGATATCTTACTGAAAGACAATGACTTCATTTCAGTATTCATAGATATCTTAAGGGAGCTGCCCTGTCTGTGGGAGATTAAACACCCCCATTTCAAGAACCAAGCAAAGAGGAAGGCAGCACTGGTGCAATTGTGTGAAATTGTGAAGCAGGTGATCCCCACGACAGACATCACCTATTTTAAGATCTTCATTGGTGGCCTGAAGAGCACATATCTAAGGGAGCGCAAGAAAGTCCTGGATTCACAGAGATCCGGAGCAGCAGATGACATCTATGTCCCCAGGATGTTGTAGTACGACAGGCTGCATTTTCTGGCAGGCCAGACTGAACCCAGGCCATCCCTCTCCAGTCTTCCTTTCATGCTTCCTTCCCCCCCGGCTGAGGCTTCTGACGCCCAACCTGGGCCTTCCAGGCCACATATGGAGGAGCCCAGATTGAGGCAGGTATAGCATTCCTCTAAATATTTCTGCTTGTCCAATCAATGATGTTAACTAGATGTTAGTTGGGAGTACTAATTTAGGATTGTGATTGATGAAGCAAAAACTAAAACCATGTCCCTTTTTCATACACAGGGAAGTCTCAGCCAGGAGGTGGCCGGGCCGAGCCGGCTGGCTGATCTGCAGGTCCCTCCACCCCCCCTGAAAAGAGAAAGTGGCAGTAGGAGGACTGCCCTAGAGGAGGCTACCGGAGGACTCTTTTGGAGGGCTATAGAGGTCCTGGGAGCACGGCAGACCATGGAGGAGGACATTGCTGCTGTCATTGCATATAAAATGCAGAGGATGGAGGAGGGCCAACAAGTCTTGTGTGAGGCGCTCATATTGGAGGCTCTGAGGGGCCAAATGACAGCTCAGACACACCTTTGCGATGGTCCTCCTCCTCCTCCTGCAGGTCCTCCTCCTCGTCCTCCCTCTCCTCCAGGTCCTCCCAGTCCTCCTCCAGGTCCTTCTCCTCCTCCTGCCACATCTCCAACTGCACAGCCACAGCCCGGAAGGAAGCGTGAAATGAAGACCAGAAAGTGAGGACCCTGGATCCAGTCTGGTCGGCCAAAAAATGCAGCCTCTTGTGGTACCACAGCCTGGGGACACAGATGTCATCTGCTGCTATCTGGATCTCTGCGAATTCTGGACCAGACTGCCCTCGCTTACATATGGACTCCTCAGGCCACCAATTTTGATGTTCAAGAATTGATGTCTGCCGTAGGGGTCCCAGGCTTCGCTAATTTCTCTTGTTGATCCAGTGTTGCCTTCCTCTTTGTTTGGTTCTGATCCCTTAATAAAGGATTTTTGTTTTGAATTATACTCTCCTATGTGTTTTACTTCAAAAATGACAGTTTGTTTGTGAGGATTCAGGTACATTTCAAATATACAATGTGAAATGAACAAGGGACACCAACAACAAACAATCTCCTGGAGATTAAATAATAAAAGATATCAATGGTGTTGGGGTAACTTGACACACAAAACACACACAAAAATATTCTGGAGTAAAAATAAAAATAACATTGAACAAAGATCAGCCTTGGAAAAAATCCAAACATTAAATTAAAAAAAAAGGCTTAAAATCCTAAAAAAAAAAAAAATAAAAAAATTCTGTCAGATGTGACAACTAATAACAATATATTCAGGGAATCCCAATAAAAAAACCAAAATAAAACTTTGTGAGAAGTGTGTGTGAATATGAGCAGCAAAACTACTTAATTCTTGTCACATTATAAAGAAGAAGAGAGTGCGCTGTATTAAACCATTTTTAACATTGCAGCGTGATGAAAGTGCTGTATCCATTGCGAACGCTAAGTTTACCAGAACAAGCTGTTCCATCTTGGAATTTCTTCTGAGCATGCGTGGCACTTTGTGCGTCGGAACAGGCCACACACGGTCGGAATTGACGCGATCGGATTTTGTTGTCGGAAAATTTTATCTCCTGCTCTCCAACTTTGTGTGTCGTAAAATCCGATGGAAAATGTCCGATGGAGCCCACACATGGTCGGAATTTCCGACAACACGCTCCGATCGGACATTTTCCATCGGAAAATCCGACCGTGTGTACGGGACATAACAGTAAACAATACACTAAGTTGAAGTATACAGTATCTAAATCAAAAATAGAATAGTTGAAAAGGTTTTTTTTTCTAAAATATCAAACATTCTATACTTACCTGTGCAAGACCCTTAACCTTCTCTCATAGAAAACTGCTTGCTTAGGGGCTAGGGGTGGTATAATGGAGAAAAACACTTAGTGGTTTCAATATATTCACAAATACCATAATACCTCTGAGAATATATTAAACAAGTGAAATGTTTCTTATGGTTATGCCCCGTACACAAGGTCGGATTTTCCGACGGAAAATGTGTGATAGGACCTTGTTGTCGGAAATTCCGACCGTGTGTAGGCTCCATCACACATTTTCCATCGTGTGATTTCCAAAGTTTGAGAGCAGGCTATAAAATTTTCCGACAACAAAATCTGTTGTCGGAAATTCCGATCGTGTGTACACAAATCCGACGCACAAAGTGCCACACATGCTCAGAATAAATAAAGAGATGAAAGCTATTGGCTACGGCTCCGTTTATAGTCCCGACGTATGTGTTTTACGTCACCGTGTTTAGAATGATCGGATTTTCCGACAACTTTGTGTGACCGTGTGTATGCAAGACAAGTTTGAGCCAACATCCGTTGGAAAAAATCCTAGGATTTTGTTGTCGGGATGTCCGATCAATGTCCGACCGTGTGTACGGGGCATAACAGTTGCCATCGACAAAGAACTGTGTGAATGGTTGTGCTATATAGAACAACTCAACATGAATTTGGTGGTGCATCATAAGCATGTCCCTGAAATATGGATTGTGTTGTCATGTGTTCTGGTTTAGATATGTTACCAAAGACCCTATTTTTTTTTTTTTCAAACTAACCAGCATCCTGTGAAGTCCTGGACAATTCTGCCTAGATAGAAAGTTTTCTGCAATGCTGACTACAGGAAAAAATAGCTCAGTCTTAGGCTGGCCATACATGGGTCGAATTATAAAATAATTTTCTTTCGAAAATGTTATCTCAGAATTTTCATTCAAATTTTGCACTGTTAGTGGGCCGCAGCAATGGCCAATTTTCATGCTATTGAATATGAGTGAACGGGCATGTTGGAAATTTTTAGAAAAATAAATGATTTTCTCATCAATGATGAGATAATCATGTGAGAAATATATTCAAAAGAGAAAATACATTTCCCAGAAAGAAAAGAAGATTTCCAGCCACGAAAATTATTTTCTGTATCAACATGAGGTGAAATTGAAGGCTTGGTTGGTCAAATTTCTAAATGAATAGTCGCACCATCGGATCACAAAATTTCAGATTTTTTAAAGAAAATTTGTTTGGAATTCAACCCATGTATGGCCTGCATATGAGCTACACACACAAATACAAAGTTGATACACATGGTAACAGCACATTGGGGTTGATTTACTACTATTTACTACAAATCAACTTTGCACTACAAGTGCACTTGGAAGTGCAGTCGCTGTAGATCTGATGTGAGGGGAAGCTCTGCTGATTCCTATCATCTAATCACGTACAAGCAAAATGCTGTTTTTTTATTTTCATTGCATGCCCCCCTCAGATTTACAGCTTTACAACTTGTAGTGCGAAGTGGATTTGCCTTTCGTAAATAACCTCCATTGTGTAAAGAGGAAAATGGGACAATGCAGCCTTCCAAATACTTACTTTCACACTTCTTACAAACAGTTCCTGAGTTATTTTTAATTGTAGTGCAGCACTAAATTGTTGGACGTTCACTCCTGTCAGTGATTAATGATTATACCAACACAGGTGTCCTCAGATGTGTAAAAAACATTCTGTATCTATTTAATGAAATTGCTTTTAAATTTGTTCTTATTACATGAATGATCATTGATTGTTTTAAGTTAAGTGCAAAAATGTTGAAAGCTAAAAGCAAAGTTGTAGATAAAAGTCGGAAAAGATTAAAGGCCCTGTTGTGAGACAGCACAGACGATGGATTTCTCTCTGGCAAAAATAATTTCAAATATGGGCCACCCTGAGAGTTTCCTCTATTTGCTGAGTTAATACACTATTTTTATATTTAAACAAAATCAAAAAAATCTTGTGAGCCACAATGGTCCTGTGCCAAACGTGTGCTAACCTCCAGCTGCGTGCGCGGATCACGTTTCATATACTGTGCAAGTAATAATGATAGAAAATATGCGCTGCGCTAGAGTAAACCCAATAACTTCTAAATAATGAATAGAAATAAAAAATCAAAAATATAAAAAATATGTATATATGTATCTGGAAATGACAACGACCAATAAATTACTATCCTCTTAACCCCCCTGGCGGTATTCCCGAGTCTGGCTCGGGTTGGATTTTACATACCAAAAGCGGTATCCCCGAGCCAGACTCGGGCTTGCATCGCAGGATCCAGGAAGAGCATACTTACCTTGTCCCCTGGATCCTGCGATGTCTCCCCGCTGTGATCGGCGAGCCGCTGTGTCTCGCTCGATTCACAGTGCCGAGCTCCGTTCCCTGCGAGCGTTGCGACGCACGGGGACGGAGTTCGGCGGTAAATTCAAATAGTGAAACACACAGTATAGATACAGCATACTGTAATCTTACAGATTACAGTACTGTATCAAATAACTACACATCCCCTTTGTCCCTAGTGGTCTGCCCAGTGTCCTGCATGCAGTTTTATATATATAAAACTGTTCTTTCTGCCAGGAAACTGGAGATTGTCCATAGCAACCAAAACTGTCTCTTTACATCAAAAGTGGTTTTAGAGCAGCTAGAAAAAAGCGATAATAAATTAGAATCACTCGCAGAATTGAGCGATAGTGATTTGTGAGGAGATCCGTCATCAAACACTAAAAGTAACGAAAGCTAAAATTCTGCAACTGAGCAAATTTCAGTGTTTTTGATTTGATTATATTATTATATAATTTTTATTATTATTATATTATTATTTGTTATAATTATTTATAGTTATTTATTATATTATAATTTTTTATTTCGTTTTTCAAACTTTATCATACCCGGGATGTCTACTAGACTCTTGTTTGGACAGATTTAAGTGAACTTTTCCTAAGAATTACAGGCCTACAAGATAAAACGCCAAATTTCTGTGCAAAATAATTGTACCGCTTTCAGCACCTAAAATCAGAAATAATCATACCGCCAGGGAGGTTAATATAAAAGTGCAAAGTGCAAATAATGATTGATCTGTATAATGAACACCATCAATAATCCATAATGCAAACAGTGAAGTGCATAAATATATGCAGAAAGTGCTTATCGTTTTTTCTCTTATTTATACACATGGAGCTACATTGAATCCAGCTGGAGAGATACATCTGATATCAGCACTGAGCCCGGGGGTGGCTCCAAAGCGTGTTTTGACTCAGGGTAGCAGCTGGGTCACATGCTCTGAGGTGAGCATATTAGCCTAGGGGGACCACTGAAGTGCACCGGAGCATGGTTTGCAGCACCTAGGATGTATGAGCATGACGGATGATATCACATTTGGACACCACCTACACGCACAGATTTGGATTGTTATATGAGACTTTTTCACTTATTACTTTGTAACTATGCATTAGGGCATCTATGATGTCTATTACAGAGCACTAAGCACTTTCTGCATTTATTTATGCACTTCACTGTTTGCATTATGGATTATTGATGGTTTTCATTATACAGATCAATTATTATTTGCACTTTGCACTTTGCACTTTTATATTAAGAGGGTAGTAATTTATTGGTCTTGTCATTTCCAGATACATATATACATATTTTTTATATTTTTGATTTTTTATTTCTATTCATTATTTAGAAGTTATTGGGTTTACTCTAGCGCAGCGCATATTTTCTATCACTATTTTTATATTAACAGCTATTTCAATGATAAAGCCACAATGTGCTTATAAAGAAAATGTACTATTGTTTGGCGTGATGAGTATTGCAAGATATTACTGTTAAGCAAACCCTTAGCCTAAAAGTTTGACTTAGATATTAGATATTGAACAGATGTACTCTAACTCAATAAAAAAATGTTTGAACTGAAGTTCTAGACGCCCCTTTGCATTCAGAGCTTATGTGCTTATTAATTTGATATCATGCACATTTCTATATCATGACCGCATATTCCTATTTTTTTCTCGTGTATTTAAAGGTGCTATGAACATCATTATTAGCTGCCTGGTATTGGTAGGTGTATTGTATTGACCATGATTCACTGCTATTACCACCCCATCACTGATTGTTGGAGTAAAATGGCTGCCAGGGGAGTGATTATTCTGATTCTGTGTGTCCAGGCATGTACAATTCCATTGCCCCTTCTTTCATTTGACAACAGAGGGCATAGACAAAATGCATAAGTCGATCATAGCAGTTTAGTGTCTTGAGATTACTCTGATGGCCAATTACAGTGATCACAAATGTACACAGTAGTACTGTTTACATTGGATAGCCTAGACCTTTCTGCTAAAACAGAGGTAGGGGAATGAGGAAGATTTAAAGATTCAATAATTTATTTAGGCTGCAGCAGAAAAAGGCTGTGAATCAAGGTGGGGGTGGGGGTGGGGGTTAGGGTTAGAGGATCACTAACCACCATTATTGTGAGATTGTTTTGGGGGATTTAAAGTATCAGTGACCTCCAGTGGGTAAGGTGGTGGGAGGTTATCAATCATCATTGTAAAATTATTTTGAGAGGCATATAAAATACCATTGACCACCATTTATCGGGAGATTTAAAATGCCACTAACCTCCAATGATAGTGGGATTTTCGTTGTACATTTTAGAGTGCCACTTACCACCAAGGATTTTTTTGGGGGGTTAAAGTGTTTTATGTTCATCCTTGACATCTAGCCATTACACACAATGCAATTTCAGTGCAATACAATTTTATTCTCCGCAAAACTTACTTCTACTAATAACAAAAGACTTGTACTTGGTTTCAGTAGGGGACTTTTAAGCACACCTAAACCACCTCAATACAGGCATGTTTATTCATTTCTAAAAATTATGGCAAGAAATGAGCTCACCTTGGGGATGTTCAGTTTCCAACATTAGGTCATTTTGGGAGTGTTTGTAATTCTGCATTTGTATTCCAGAATGTAAAATGTTTTATAGCAGAAAGTAAGGGAAACCTTTTTTTTTCAACATGTCTAGTCTTTTTCCCTTTATATAGTAAAAAGTAATAAAAAAAAACTAATGGTTATTAAACACCAAATAAAAGCTGTATTTGTGTAAAAAAATATATAATATCCTTTGGGTTCAATGTTGCATGACGGAGTAGATATCAGTATTGGCACTGAACCCTGAAAAATGCCCTGGAAAGGCAAGTATATAAAACTGTATGTTGGTATTGAGGTGGTTAAATATAAATTATTTTGTGTTCACTTTGTACAAAAAATATTTTGCACAGTAATACCTAGAATACAGGATATACATACATCTTTCACCTTTGCATAAAACATCTAGCTCTATAAAATGTATTTTGCCATTTTAATTTAAACAGACATCCGGATTTCATGTTTATACAGCTTCCATACATAAAAAAAGACTTTAATGCAGTCTAAAGTAGGGCACACAAGGTGTTTATTTAATTTAAAAAAGAATTCTGATGTTGACATTTTTGTACTGAAATCTGGTTTGCTTGGACTTAACACACCTTAGAGAACACAACACATTTTGCACTACATAATCCTTCATAAAAAATTCAACTTTCATTTTAATGCGATTCACACTAAACTTGAGTGTGTTTGACAATGAACTGAACTTGGGCAGACTTTAGGCACTGAATTATTCAAGAGATAATACAGAGTAGAGGATAAGGGGATAAGCTTCTGTTTTTCTTTTAGTCTGTGCTAGCATTCACTAGAATTGATGTATTTACTGTTGTGTAAAGTACTGTATGTAAAAATTAGATTTGCTTAACAAAATCTGTTTTCAACTTGCTATATATTATTGACATCTAAAACTTTTTTTAAACTAAAGAAAATGTTAGCGAAAAACAAACAGATTTTTACTTATTATTTATTAATGCACTTTCATTTCATCATAGTTTCGATCAGTTGGTCTTTGGTAATATTTTTAATTAAAAATCTCCAAATGCAATTTGATTTCATATATGATTCTCATGTGTGAAGTCAGCTCTGTTTTATTAATAAGAGTTTGTGAGAACTGGCACTAACTCATTATCCTAACAGGACTGAATGTAAATGATTCCTGGTAAAACATATGTGGTTTTGACTGACTATTGAAAATCATTCAGAAAATGAATGGCATATGGAACTAATTACTATTCCTCTTTATAAATATCCACTTGCCGACCGCAATACGTATACGTACATTGTGGTTTGCAAGTGGTTTACCAGGGTTATGGCTAAAGCTATCAGCTATAACCTTGGTATCTTTTTTTTCAGCCGGCAGCTGGCTTTCTCATGAAAGCGATCCAGTGGCTTATTAGCCACTGGATTGCTTTCTGAAGCAGCAGGAGGGGATGTTCCCTCCCTTCCCCCGCTCACCAGTGATTCTCAGGCTTACCGTTTCCACCGTCACCACTGTGTGGCAGTGAGGCTGGCTGGTCACAGAAGCAATAAGAGGCTAGATCACCTCTGATTGCCTCTATGGCCTTAGAGGATCGGAGCGACATCACTTCCGGTCTAGAGCGGAAGTAAAAAATTTTTTTCAAAGGTAAAGGAGAGATTTGGGGTCTTTTTGACCCCAGATCTCTAAATAAAGAGGACCTGTCATCCTTATTTCTATTACAAGGGATGTTTATATTCATTGTAATAGGAAAAAAAGTGATAAAAATGAGTGAATAAAATGAAGGGGACAGTGTAAAAATAAAATAAATAAGAAAATAATTGAAAGTGTCCCCATCCCTCCATGCTCTTGCGCAGAAGCGTACGTATACGTAAGTAATGCATGCATGTGTAAATGGTGTTCGCATCACACATGTGAGGTATTGCCACAAACATTAGAGTGAGAGCAATAATCCTAATACTAGACCACCTCTGTAACTCTAAACAGGTAACCTGTAAAACATTTTAAAACATTGCCTATGGAGATTTTTAAGTTCCATAGTTTGTTGCCATTCCATGAGCGTGCGCAATTTAGAAACATGACATGTTAGGTATCTATTTACTCAGCGTTACGTCATTTTTTTCTATTTTACAAACAAATTGGGGTATATATATTGTGTTTTTTTTTTAACTCAAAAAAGTGTATTTTTTCCAAAACAATTGTGTTTGAAAAACCACAGCGCAAATACCGTGTGTACATTGCAACAATCGCCATTTTTTTCTCTAGGGTCTCTGCTAAAAAAAAATATATATAATGTTTTGGGGTTATAAGTAATTTTGTAGCAAAAAATACTGATTTAAACTTGCAAACAAAAAGTGCCAGAAAAGGCTCGGTCTTCAAGTGGTTATACAGTATTTTGAATATTGCAATTCATATACAGATTTATAAATTTACTTCTGGTGACCCACTGTATATCATGGAATGAGGTTAGTACTGTGCATCATAAGCAGTTGCCATTCAAATGATTGTTTTTCTTGTTCACACCTTTTTTCATCCTTTGTTGCATCCCACTGTTGCCTTTTTTCTAAATTATAGATTTAGGACTGCAGTACACTAGGATGCTGTGATGTGGGCACTGCAGCTAACACATATATTTTCAAATGTGTGTACATGAAACCCCTTGTTTTTAATGTGAACTGTTATAAAGGGTCAGTTTGGTTGGTTTCAGGGTGGCTGTTATAACCTCTTTTATGTGAGCTAACAGGGAAAAAAATTGGACTCCTTTGGGTTGAACTTTTAGTCATATGCTTAATATGCCAATCTGAAATATCAGAGGCATATATTTCTGGTGAATAAGTTCACATTGGGAGTGGCCGGGTGTAATCACTGGAAGCACATTGGTGGAAGTGGTTGTGGCGGAAGAAAATCCATTTTGAACTCTTTTTTTTCACATTTCACCTGAGGAATCACTGTGGACATTTAACATGAATTTTAATGTTGAGGTGTTTTTATTGAAGTTTGGGTTATTATGGGTTATTATAATAGTGGTATTACTTATACATGGCAACTTCCCACTGTCAAAGGTTGTCAATGATGCCAGAGGGCGCAGGCATCACTGAGTCTTTAACAACCAGTGGCATTACTGGCTCCATTTACTTACATGGTTGTTTATCCCAGTTAATACCAGGCCCTTTAGGTCTGACATTGATTTTATGGGGAACCCAATAAACAGTGTGAGTGAGATTCCCCCAAAAATTCATACCATGTCCTTATCCAAGCATGTAGTCCTCCCATCTTGTACCATGCCAGACAACATGCCCTCAACATGGAGGGATACTCCATACCTAAAGGGCCTCATTTGAATTGAGGGAAAGCTCCATGCTTTTTTGTATGGGGTACCCCATTAACATCTATACCAGACCCTCATTTAGGATATGATCCAGTATGGATGAAGAGAATTCCTGACCATTTTGTTTGTGAACATTATTTTTCCTTTGGTACATGTCTCACGGGAAAGTGCTCAGTTGACCATGCCATTGGTTTGACAATCCCTTACCTGTTAGCCCAGAAAATGGCCATTACTGATTTTTAACATTTGTCTCCTATTGACTTCAATGCGGTTTGTATTAAGCACCCAAACTTTAGTAATGTTTTTTGAACATTGCTTGAACCAAACTTAAATACATTTGGATTATCACTAGTCTTCAGTCAGGAAACCAGGTCATTCAAAACATTTGGATGTCGTTCAAAAGTATTTCACAATTTTCTTTGCTTTTAACATTCAATTTTGGAATGAATAGACTTTACCAAATAAAAACCACATACACTGTTAGAAATTTGTACATTTCCATTCTGTTTCTTCAAATTTTTTCATCACTGCGGTAAAAAATGAAAGTTGATTTAACCCCACTAATGATTATAAAAATGAACGAACATTCTTACAACATTCTAACAATATAAAATGTCAAATTCTATTAGTAGATACCCAGCTTAAGAGCGAGGAGCACAAATGTAATTATTGTACAAAATTCTAAGAATGAGCCAGTGCAAATATGCTCTTTTTTATTTTCTTCCCTTTCAAAGGAAAGTTTTATTTAAAAAAAAATACAATACAAAGACTAGGCATATTTCTTACAAAATAATATTCCAGAGTTATAACAGGTGTTAGCACAGCAGAGAATCAAACATGGCAATAACATGGTAACTAGGTTAAGTGTATATGTGAATACCCTCCAATCACTATAGGAGTATTTACTTATTCACAGCTAGATCTGAGGGTTTGGAACTAAAGAGGTAGTTCAAACTGCAATATACATTTACTGATAGGGTTACATAATATATACAAATTACACACCAAACAGTATTTACAAAACAATGTACGCTATAAGTACACTAGGTTACATGATATTTACAAATTACACCCAAAACCATATTTACAATGCCAGGTACAATACAAGTATGACGTTAGTTTTTCTCTCAGCTTCAGGTGCGGTCATACTGAGTGCTTGTGTGTCCCAGCACAAAGAGAGTGCACAGGTTGGTAACAGTTCATTATATACCCCCTGCTTTCTGTACAGTGGCTAATATAATGCACCCTAATTGGTCACTATACCTAGAAAATGTTAACCACTTCCGGACCAACTGCTCGCAATGTTCTGTGGACGGGTGGCTGGTGTAGGCATTGACAATCAACACAGAGCTATGTACAAAGCAGGGATGAGAAACTTAGAGATCTATTAGTAAAGGCAGCACACTGTGCACACAATACACATATTTAGGCTCACATTTAACCCCTTGATTGCCCCAGAAGTTAACCCCTTCCCAGCCAGTGTCGTTAGTACAGTGACAGCGTATAATATTATCACTGATCACTGTATTAGTGCCACTGGTGAAGTCAGTGGAAGTTAGTCAGTTCCCCCCCCAGCGTCAGTTAGCGTCAGATTACCCGCCACACTATTGCAGTCTCATTATAAGTCACTGATCACTGCCATTACTAGTATAAAAAAAAATC
This sequence comes from Lithobates clamitans, assembly GCA_037952925.1. NCBI lineage: Eukaryota > Metazoa > Chordata > Amphibia > Anura > Ranidae > Lithobates > Lithobates clamitans. Next base: position 4,315,968 of record JBBGZY010000400.1, on the reverse strand, counting down.
CAATATACTGTATATACCAGAGCTTGTAGACGTTTTAAACTTTCATGCAAACCAATCAATATACAGTGCACTTATTGGGATTTTCTTATCAAAGACATGAAACAGAAAAAAAAGAATAGATAGATAAAAGGAGGGGGAAAGAATGACCATGGCATCCAGCAGCCAACATGGCATCAGCCCAAATACAATGTCTGCTACCTATGGATCACTCCCAACCTACCCCACAACTAGCCCTCTTAAATTTAGGGATTGAGGCTTACCTAATATATACAGAAGAATTATAGCTCATTTTCTCATGTCTACCAAACAAGCAATAGTGAGCCAATGGAGATGGACTATTCCACCATTCATCACAGAAGTGATCCATAGAACCAAAAAGGCAAATTTTGCCCATGGGACTTTGAAGAGTTGTGCCAAAATAAGGTAGATGTACAATGTTAAAGTACAAAGTTTATTTCTTGAAGAGATTAAAATCACACAAAATAGACACAGGATACACATAATACAAAATGTAACATATATACATTATCGAAAAGATCAAATAAATAAACTGAGAAAAATTATAAATGCAACACTTTTGTGTTTGCCCCTATTTATCATGAGCTGAACGCAAATATCTACGACTTTTTCTATGTACACAAAAGGCCTATTTCTCTCAAATATTGTTCACAAATCTGTCTAAATCTGTGTTAGTGAGCACTTCTCCTTTGCCAAGATAATCCATCCACCTCACAGGTGTGGCATATCCAGATGCTGATTAGACAGCATGATTATTGCACAGGTGTGCCTTAGGCTGGCCACAACAAAAGGCCACTTTAAAATGTGCACTTTTATAACACAGCACAATGCCGCAGATGTCACAAGTTTTGAACCAAAAAGGCAAATTTTGCCCATGGGACTTTGAAGAGTTGTGCCAAAATAAGGTAGATATACAATGTTAAAGTACAAAGTTTATTTCTTGAAGAGATTAAAATCACACAAAATAGACACAGTATGCACATAATACAAAATGTAACATATATACATTATCAAAAAGATCAAATAAATAAACTGAGAAAAATTATAAATGCAACACTTTTGTGTTTGCTCCTATTTATCATGAGCTGAACGCAAATATCTACGACTTTTTCTATGTACACAAAAGGCCTATTTCTCTCAAATATTGTTCACAAATCTGTCTAAATCTGTGTTAATGAGCACTTCTCCTTTGCCAAGATAATCCATCCACCTCACAGGTGTGGCATATCCAGATGCTGATTAGACAGCATGATTATTGCACAGGTGTGCCTTAGGCTGGCCACAACAAAAGGCCACTTTAAAATGTGCACTTTTATAACACAGCACAATGCCGCAGATGTCACAAGTTTTGAAGGAGTGTGCAATTGGCATGCTGACTGCAGAAATGTCCACCAGAGCTGTTGGCCTTGAATTGAATGTTCATTTCTCTACCATAAGCCATCTCCAAAGGCGTTTAAGAGAATTTGGCAGTGCATCCAACTGGCCTCACAACCGCAGACCACATGTAACCACACCAGTCCAGGACCTCCACATCCAGCATCTTCACCTCCAAGATCGTCTGAGACCAGCCACCTGGACAGCTGCTGCAACAATTGGTTCGCATAACCAATGAATTTCTTCACAAACTGTCAGACCATCTCAGGGAAACTCGTCATCCTCATCAGAGTCTCGACCTGACTGCAGTTCATCATCGTAACCAACTTTAGTGGGCAAATGCTCACATTCGATGGAATCTAGCACTTTGGAGAGGTGTTCTCTTCACGGATGAATCCCGGTTTTCACTGTACAGGGAAGATGGCAGACAGCGTTTATGACCTTGTCTGGGTGAGCGATTTGCTGATGTCAGCGTTGTAGGTCGAGTTGCCCATGGTGGCAGTGGGGTTATGGTACGGGCGGTGTATGCTATGATATGAACAAAGGTGCATTTTACTGATGGCATTTTGAATGCACAGAGATACCGTGATGAGATCCTGAGGCCCATTGTTGTGCCATTCATCCACGACCATCACCTCATGTTGCAGCATGATAATTCACGGCCCCATGTTGGAAGGATCTGTACACAATTCCTGGAAGCTGAAAACATCCCAGTTCTTGCATGGCCAGCATACTCACTGGACATGTAACCCATTGAGCATGTTTGGGATGCTCTGGATCGGCGTATACGACAGTGTGTTCCAGTTCCTGCCAATATCCAGCAACTTCGCACATCCATTGAAGAGGAATGGACCAACATTCCACATTCCACAGGCCACAACAACCTGATCAACTCTATGTGAAGGAGATGTGCTGCACTGCATGAGGCAAATGGTGGTTGCACCAGATACTAACTGGTTTTTGGACCCCCTGAACCACCCCAATACAGTAAAACTGCACATTTTTGAGTGGCCTTTTATTATGGCCAGCCTAAGGCACACCTGTGCAATAATCATGCTGTCTAATCAGTATCAGGATATGCCACACCTGTGAGGTGGATGGATTATCTTGGCAAAGGAGAAGTGCTCACTAACAAAGATTTAGACAGATTTGTGAACAATATTTGAGAGAAATAGGCCTTTTGTGTACATAGAAAAAGTCATAGATCTTTGCGTTCAGCGCATGATGAATAGTGGCAAACACAAAAGTGTTGTGTTTATAATTTTGCTCAGTGTAGATGCACTTTTAGACTGTAATCTCTAAGCATTTCGGGGAGCAGCACCCACTTCTTTAGGAGACAGCCATAGTATTTTTATTATTGATGTATCTCTAGAAAAACCATGTCATAAGAAAAACAATATGTATATACTTACATATGAAATGTATTGCAAAAGTCAATGTGCATAAAGCACCTCAACCAGGGTAGAGGTGGTTCCAGCAGGATAAGCTCTGTCTGGCAGCTGATAGAAGAATCTATGCACAAAAAGCACCAACCACTGGGGAAGGTATCTCACTAAATCCCCACAGGGTAGAGGTGGCTCCAGTAGAGTAAGCTCTGTCCAGGAGCTGATAGAGGGGCTCACCCGGGGCCAGGGCACACAGGGAGGCACTGAAGGGAGAAGGTCTAGAAGTGCAAAAGTGTGGAATTAAATTAAAAACAAAAATAGGAAAGTGGAGAAGGTAAGGTGTAAACAAAAAATGTTGCACAGGCTACAAATATTAAGGTGAAATGGTATATGGGACAGAGCTACACCAGTGAAGTAATAATAATGACAAAGGTGCTGGTTGAAACTGTGGCAATGTTCTTAACCACTTGCCGACCGCCTCACGCCTATATACGTGAGCAGAGCGGCACGGGCAGGCAAAATCACGTACCTGAAACGTGATTGCCTTCCCGCGGGTGGGGGGTCCGATCGGACCCCCCCCCTGTGCCAGCTGCGGTCGGCATTTGGTTGGGAGCGATGAGAGACGAGGGGGAGACCATCCGATCGTGGCCCCCCCCTCGCGATCGCTCCCAGCCAATGACAAACATCCCCTGCCTCTGTATAGTACACAGAGGCAGAGGATGTGATGTCATCTCTCCTCGGCTGTCAGTTTCCGTTCCAGCGCCGAGGAGAGATGACATGTAAGTAAGTGCACAACACAAACACACACAGTAGAACATGCCAGGCATACATTACACCCCCGATCCCCCCCCGATCCCCCCCCGATCGCCCCCCGATCCCCCCCCAATCACCCCCCCCCCCCTGTCACAAACTGACACCAAGCAGGTTTTTTTTTTTTTTTCCTGATTACTGCATAGTGTCAGTTTGTGACAGTTAGCAGTGTTAGGACAGTTACTGTAACCCCCCTGTAGGTCTAGGGTACCCCCCTTACCCCCCCTAATAAAGTTTTAACCCCTTGATCACCCCCCCTCACCAGTGTCGCTAAGCGATCATTTTTCTGATCGCTGTATTAGTGTCGCTGGTGACGGTAGTTAGGGACGTAAATATTTAGGTTTGCCGTCAGTGTTTTATAGCGACAGGGACCCCCATATACTATCTAATAAATGTTTTAACCCCTTGATTGCCCCCTAGTTAACCCTTTCACCACTGATCACCGTATAACCGTTACGGGTGACGCTGGTTAGTTAGTTTATTTTTTATAGTGTCAGGGCACCCGCCGTTTATTACCGAATAAAGGTTTAGCCCCCTAATCGCCCGGCGGTGATATGCGTCGCCCCAGGCAGCGTCAGATTAGCGCCAGTACCCCCCCTAATAAAGTTTTAACCCCTTGATCACCCCGTCGCCAGTGTCGCTAAGCGATCATTTTTCTGATCGCTGTATTAGTGTCACTGGTGACGCTAGTTAGGGACGTAAATATTTAGGTTCGCCGTCAGTGTTTTATAGCGACAGGGACCCCCATATACTATCTAATAAATGTTTTAACCCCTTGATTGCCCCCTAGTTAACCCTTTCACCACTGATCACCGTATAACTGTTACGGGTGACGCTGGTTAGTTAGTTTATTTTTTATAGTGTCAGGGCACCCGCCGTTTATTACCGAATAAAGGTTTAGCCCCCTGATCGCCCGGCGGTGATATGCGTTGCCCCAGGCAGCGTCAGATTAGCGCCAGTACCGCGAACACCCACGCACGCACCGTACACGCACCATACACCTCCCTTAGTGGTATAGTATCTGATCGGATCAATATCTGATCCGATCAGATCTATACTAGCGTCCCCAGCAGTTTAGGGTTCCCAAAAACGCAGTGTTAGCGGGATCAGCCCAGATACCTGCTAGCACCTGCGTTTTGCCCCTCCGCCCAGGCGAGCCCAGCCCACCCAAGTGCAGTATCGATCGATCACTGTCACTTACAAAACACTAAACGCATAACTGCAGCGTTCGCAGAGTCAGGCCTGATCCCTGCGATCGCTAACAGTTTTTTTGGTAGCATTTTGGTGAACTGGCAAGCACCAGCCCCAGGCAGCGTCAGGTTAGCGCCAGTACCGCTAACACCCACGCACGCAGCGTATACCTCCCTTAGTGGTATAGTATCTGAACAGATCAATATCTGATCCGATCAGATCTATACTAGCGTCCCCAGCAGTTTAGGGTTCCCAAAAACGCAGTGTTAGCGGGATCAGCCCAGATACCTGCTAGCACCTGCGTTTTGCCCCTCCGCCCGGCCCGGCCCAGCCCACCCAAGTGCAGTATCGATCGATCACTGTCACTTACAAAACTCTAAACGCATAACTGCAGCGTTCGCAGAGTCAGGCCTGATCCCTGCGATCGCTAACAGTTTTTTTTGTAGCGTCTTGGTGAACTGGCAAGCACCAGCGGCCTAGTACACCCCGGTCGTAGTCAAACCAGCACTGCAGTAACACTTGGTGACGTGGCGAGTCCCATAAGTGCAGTTCAAGCTGGTGAGGTGGCAAGCACAAGTAGTGTCCCGCTGCCACCAAAAAGACAAACACAGGCCCGTCATGCCCATAGTGCCCTTCCTGCTGCATTCGCCAATCCTAATTGGGAACCCACCGCTTCTGCAGCGCCCGTACTTCCCCCATTCACATCCCCAACCAAATGCAGTCGGCTGCATGAGAGGCATTTTCTTTATGTCCTCCCGAGTACCCCTACCCAGCGAACCCCCCAAAAAATATGTTGTGTCTGCAGCAAGCGCGGATATAGGCGTGACACCTGCTATTATTGTCCCTCCTGTCCTGACAATCCTGGTCTTTGCATTGGTGAATGTTTTGAACGCTACCATGCACTAGTTGAGTATTAGCGTAGGGTACAGCATTGCACAGACTAGGCACACTTTCACAGGGTCTCCCGAGATGCCATCGCATTTTGAGAGACCCGAACCTGGAACCGGTTACAGTTATTATAGTTAGTTACAAAAAAAAGTGTAAAAAAAAAAAAAACACAAACAAAAATATAAAATAAAAATAGTTGTCGTTTTATTGTTCTCTCTCTCTCTATTCTCTCTCTATTGTTCTGCTCTTTTTTACTGTATTCTATTCTGCAATGTTTTATTGTTATTATGTTTTATCATGTTTGCTTTTCAGGTATGCAATTTTTTATACCTTACCGTTTACTGTGCTTTATTGTTAACCATTTTTTTGTCTTCAGGTATGCCATTCACGACTTTGAGTGGTTATACCAGAATGATGCCTGCAGGTTTAGGTATCATCTTGGTATCATTCTTTTCAGCCAGCGGTCGGCTTTCATGTAAAAGCAATCCTAGTGGCTAATTAGCCTCTAGACTGCTTTTACAAGCAGTGGGAGGGAATGCCCCCCCCCCCCAACATCTTCCGTGTTTTTCTCTGGCTCTCCTGTCTCAACAGGGAACCTGAAAATGCAGCCGGTGATTCAGCCAGCTGACCATAGAGCTGATCAGAGACCAGAGTGGCTCCAAACATCTCTATGACCTAAGAAACCGGAAGCTACGAGCATTTTATGACGTAGATTTCGCCGGATGTAAACAGCGCCATTGGGAAATTGGGAAAGCATTTTATCACACCGATCTTGGTGTGATCAGATGCTTTGAGGGCAGAGGAGAAATCTAGGGTCTAATAGACCCCAATTTTTGCAAAAAAGAGTACCTGTCACTACCTATTGCTATCATAGGGGATATTTACATTCCCTGAGATAACAATAAAAATGATTTAAAAAAAAAAAAATGAAAGGAACAGTTTAAAAATAAGATAAAAAAATAATAATAATAAAGAAAAAAAAAAAAAAAAAGCACCCCTGTCCCCCCTGCTCTCGCGCTAAGGTGAACGCAAGCGTTGGTCTGGCGTCAAATGTAAACAGCAATTGCACCATGCATGTGAGGTATCGCCGCGAAGGTCAGATCGAGGGCAGTAATTTTAGCAGTAGACCTCCTCTGTAAATCTAAAGTGGTAACCTGTAAAGGCTTTTAAAGGCTTTTAAAAATGTATTTAGTTTGTCGCCACTGCACGTTTGTGCGCAATTTTAAAGCATGTCATGTTTGGTATCTATGTACTCGGCCTAAGATCATCTTTTTTATCTCATCAAACATTTGGGCAATATAGTGTGTTTTAGTGCATTAAAATGTAAAAAAGTGTGTTTTTTCCCCAAAAAATGCGTTTGAAAAATCGCTGCGCAAATACTGTGTGAAAAAAAAAAATGAAACACCCACCATTTTAATCTGTAGGGCATTTGCTTTAAAAAAAATATATAATGTTTGGGGGTTCAAAGTAATTTTCTTGCAAAAAAAAATTATTTTTTTATGTAAACAATAAGTGTCAGAAAGGGCTTTGTCTTCAAGTGGTTAGAAGAGTGGGTGATGTGTGACGTAAGCTTCTAGATGTTGTGCATAAAATGCCAGGACAGTTCAAACCCCCCCCAAATGACCCCATTTTGGAAAGTAGACACCCCAAGCTATTTGCTGAGAGTCATGTTGAGTCCATGGAATAATTTATATTGTGACACAAGTTGCGGGAAAGAGACAATTTTTTATTTTTTTTATTTTTTTTTGCGCAAAGTTGTCACTAAATGATATATTGCTCAAACATGCCATGGGAATATGTGAAATTACACCCCAAAATACATTCTGCTGCTTCTCCTGAGTACGGGGATACCACATGTGTGAGACTTTTTGGGAGCCTAGCCGCGTACGGGACCCCGAAAACCAAGCACCGCCTTCAGGCTTTCTAAGGCCGTAAATTTTTGATTTCACTCTTCACCGCCTATCACAGTTTCGGGGGCCATGGAATGCCCAGGTGGCAAAAAAAAACCCCAAATGACCCCATTTTGGAAAGTAGACACCCCAAGCTATTTGATGAGAGGTATAGTGAGTATTTTGCAGACCTCACTTTTTGTCACAAAGTTTTGAAAATTGAAAAAAGAAAAAAAAAATTTTTTTTTCTCGTCTTTCTTTATTTTCAAAAACAAATGAGAGCTGCAAAATACTCACCATGCCTCTCAGCAAATAGCTTGGGGTGTCTACTTTCCAAAATGGGGTCATTTGGGGGGGGTTTGTGCCACCTGGGCATTCCACGGCCTCCGAAACTGTGATAGGCAGTGAGGAGTAAAATCAAAAATGTACGCCCTTAGAAATCCTGAAGGCGGTGCTTGGTTTTCGGGGTCCCGTACGCGGCTAGGCTCCTAAAAAGTCCCACACATGTGGTATCCCCGTACTCAGGAGAAGCAGCTAAATGTATTTTGGGGTGCAATTCCACATATGCCCATGGCCTGTGTGAGCAATATATCATTTAGTGACAACTTTGTGCAAAAAAAAAAAAAAAAATTGTCACTTTCCCGCAACTTGTGTCAAAATATAAAACATTCCATGGACTCAACATGCCTCAAAGCAAATAGCTTGGGGTGTCTACTTTCCAAAATGGGGTCATTTGGGGGGGGTTTATGTCATCTGGGCATTTTATGGCCTTCAAAACCGTGATAGGTAGTGAGGAGTAAAATCAAAAATGTACGCCCTTAGAAATCCTGAAGGCGGTGCTTGGTTTTCGGGGCCCCGTACGCGGCTAGGCTCCCAAAAAGTCCCACACATGTGGTATCCCCGTACTCAGGAGAAGCAGCTAAATGTATTTTGGGGTGCAATTCCACATATGCCCATGGCCTGTGTGAGCAATATATCATTTAGTGACAACTTTTTGTAATTTTTTTTTTTTTTTTTTTTTTTTTGTCATTATTCAATCACTTGGGACAAAAAAAATGAATATTCAATGGGCTCAACATGCCTCTCAGCAAATTCCTTGGGGTGTCTACTTTCCAAAATGGGGTCATTTGTGGGGGTTTTGTACTGCCCTGCCATTTTAGCACCTCAAGAATCGACATAGGCAGTCATAAATTAAAGGCTGTGTAAATTCCAGAAAATGTACCCTAGTTTGTAGACGCTATAACTTTTGCGCAAACCAATAAATATACACTTATTGACATTTTTTTTACCAAAGACATGTGGCCGAATACATTTTGGCCTAAATGTATGACTAAAATTGAGTTTATTGGATTTTTTTTAGAACAAAAAGTAGAAAATATCATTTTTTTTCAAAATTTTCGGTCTTTTTCCGTGTATAGCGCAAAAAATAAAAATGGCAGAGGTGATCAAATACCATCAAAAGAAAGCTCTATTTGTGGGAAGAAAAGGACGCAAATTTCGTTTGGGTACAGCATTGCATGACCGCGCAATTAGCAGTTAAAGCGACGCAGTGCCGAATTGTAAAAAGTGCTCTGGTCAGGAAGGGGGTAAATCCTTCCGGGGCTGAAGTGGTTAACAAAAGAACAAAACAAAGTACCTGCAAAGTGATCCAAAAGAGGACTGCCACAGTTTTTCCCAGCACTTTTGTCATATTTATTAGTAGCTTACTCTACTAGAACCGCCTCTACCCTGTTTGGATTTATTGAGATACTTACAGTGCGGTTAGTGCTTTTTGCACATAGATTCTTCCATCAGCTCCCGGACAGAGGTTACCCTGTTGGAACCACCTCTACCCTGTCGGGATTTAGTGAGATATTTACCCTGCGGTTGGAGCTTTTTTTGCTTTTTTGTTTTTTTTTGTGGGTTTATCTCATTTTAAATCGATCTGCTTATGACCTATTTTTTCCACAGATATCAAATGTAAAAATACTATGGCTGTCTCCTCATGAAGTAGGCACTGCTCCACAAAACGCTTACAGATTACAGATTTAGTTGATCTTTTTGATACCGTATATATATTACTTTTTGTATTATGTGCATCCTGTACTTGCATGTTATGACACATGTCAGTGTCTATTTTGTGTGATTTTAATCTCTTCATGACATAAACTTTGTACTTTTTTACCGAAGCATATCTACCTTTTTTGGGACAACTCTTCAAAGTCCCATGGTTCCTAGCACTTGGGACCTGTTTTTTTTTCCTTTTGTAAAGTAATCCATAGAGCTAATATGAACTGCATTTACAAAAAGCCATTAGCCGCTGAACAAACCTCACAAAACACATTTACAAAAAGTCATTAACCACTGAACAAACCTCACAAAACACATTTTATAATAAATGGAAAATGACTTACACATCCTAAAGCGTCAGACAATTTTATGCAAGATACAGTAAATCCGTTGGTAGTCTTCATGTTACTATCAATGTTATAGTTGCTATTACAATTATTATAACCACAAAAACTAATTAAATTAATACACAGTGCTACAGTCTGTATCCTTTCTGATAAAAATAATCAAAATATATTCATCCCTGTATACCATCATCCAACATGATGATGTCTTGTTAGCATAGAACTGGACTTTAAGTCAAAGAGATGAGTTTCCTTACACCCAAAAAGTATTTTTATAAAAATCCCTGGATTTCTGTTTGTCTCATAATGATTTCTGGTATCAGATTTACTTTTATAGTCAAAAGAATGGCGTGGCAATGGGCGCTAAATTTGCTAAATTTGTGCCCAGCCCTGCCAATATTTTTATGGCTGAATGAGAGGATAAATTTGTTTTTGGTAAACACAGACCGGAACTGTTGTTTTATAAAAAGTTTATTGATGACCTGATGTTCATTTGAGAGGGCTCAGAGGAGAGTTTACCCTAATGTCCGAATTGAATAAAAATAATAACAATATCAGGTTAGAATTCCAGTGGGATTGCCATGCTGTCCATTTCCTAGACCTAATAATATTTAGGCAGGATGACAGTCTGGCATCCAAGGTTTACTTTAAACCAACTGATAGAACCAGTTATCTATTAACAGTGGACATCTTGAACAATCTGAGTTACTCAAACATAAATTTGTGCAAAAAGGCTATAGAGAAGCTACAATTAATCAGGAAATTAAAAAAAATACAGGGTATGCCATGTGATCATTGTCTGGAGAATAAAAAAATAGTAAATAAGAACACTAAACAGTGGTTCTTTATTTCAGATTATAATTGCCAGTATAAGGAGGTAGAAATTATATTTTGGAAACACTGGCAGGTCCTATTACTGGACAGAACTTCAGCCCTGTCTTGCCCAAGACCCCCCTCTTTCATTCTGTATATAGGAGGGCACAAAATTTGGGGAACAAGTAGTTAAGAAAATTTTGGATCCTCTAATGACACATTTTTTTCCAGGTAGAAGAGATTTTGTAGCATGTAACAGATGTAGAGCCTGTAGCTATGTCAAAAACAATGTTCTAATTATTATATGGATCCTAATGAATTATTTGTAACAGATTATGTATCAATTATAACACTCTACTGAACTTCAAACACCACCCGAGTTCTCATCTAATGTATTTTATAAATATTACAATAGTAAAGCGAGGGAAAAAAGTATTTGAACCCCTGCTGATTAGGTATGTTTGTCCACTGACAAATAAATGATCAGGCTATTATTTTAATGTTAGGTTTATTTTAAGAGTGAGAGACAGAATTACAACAAAAAAATCCAGAAAAACGCATTTCAAAAAAGTTATAAATTGATTTGAATTTTATTGAGTGAATTTTATTGAGTGAAATAATTAGATTGAGTAAAATAATTATTTGACCCCCTTTACAAAACTCTTGTTGACAATCACTAGGGATGAGCCCGATGTTCGATTTGGGTGTTTGCCTGTTTGCCGAACAGTGAACAATATGCATTGTTCGTGCAAATTCAAAAGCCGCAGAAACACCGTTAAAGTCTATGGGACACTAACATGAAAAATCAAAAGTGCTAATTTTAAAGGCTTATATGCAAGTTATTGCCATAAAAAGTGTTTGGGGACCTGAGTCCTGCCCCAGGGGACATGTATCAATACAAAAAATGTTTTTAAAAACAGCCGTTTTTTCGGGAGCAGTGATTTTTTTAATGTTTAAAGTGAAACAATAAAAATGAAATATTCCTATATATACGACTAGATGTCATAACCATCCCTGATTTTCTGCTCATTATATAGAGATGTTTAATCCTGATTCAAAGCTTTCCTAGTAGACTGAATTGTAGTCATATATGTATTGATAAAACAGGCTCACTAAGCCATGGTTGTATATGCTAAGTCTGTGTTTTCTCAATAAAATCTTTATGTAAAAAAAAATATATTCCTTTAAATTTCGTGCCTGGGGGTGTCTATAGTATGCCTGTAAAGTGGCACATTTTTCCCGTGTTTAGAACAGTACCATAGCAAAATGACATTTCTAAAGGAAAAATTTAAAACTGATCGCAGCTGTAATGAATTGTCGGGTCTTGGCAATATAGATAAAACCCATTGAAAAAAAGAGCATGGGTTTCCCCAAGTCCATTACCAAGCCCTTTGGGTCTGGTATGAATATTAAGGGAACCCCAAACCAGAAGTAAAAAACAAAATTGCGTGGGGGTCCCCCTAAAATCCATACCAGGCCCTTCAGGTCTGATATGGAAATTAAGGGGAACCCTGCGCCAATTAAAACAAAAATGGCGTAGGGGTCCCCCCAAAATCCATACCAGACCCTTATCCGAGCACACAACCTGGCAGGCCACAGGAAAAGAGGGGGTCGAGAGAGCGATCCCCTTCTGAACCATACCAGGCCACATGCCTGGTACGGTTCTGACCCCAAAGCACCTTGTCCCCATGTTGATGGGGACAAGGGCCTCATCCCCACAACCCTTGCCCGGTGGTTGTGGGGGTATGCAGGTGGGGGGCTTATCGGAATCTGGAAGCCCCCTTTGACAAGAGAACCCCCAGATCCCGGCCCCCCTATGTGACTTGGTAATGGGGTAGATTGTACCCCTACCATTTCACAAAAAAGTGTCAAGAATGGTAAAAAAGACAAGAGACAGCTTGGGACAAGTCCTTTATTAAAAAATAAAAATATAAAAATGTCCTGCAATGTAAATTCACACTGCCCAACAGACCAAAAAAGGTAAAAAGGCCGCGACCGGTCCGTCTCCATGGGAGGCTCCGTCCGACCGACGCTTCTTCTATGTGACCAAGAGACAACATTTTTGCTAGCATCTTTACATCCACCTGTAAAAGGGAGATTGGTTAGTAGGATTCCTAAATGTTTAGATTAATATTGCAAGTGCCTCTTCATGAAACTTGGCAGGGTGTGCATGCCAAAGATTGCATTGTACAGTTTCACAAGATGTGGGGCTAGGGTATCCAATAGCTTGGATACAATTCAACAGGTAGGGCATCTGTGCCAGGTACTATACAAAAGGGGAATAGCAATCTGAATCTCTTTACTTGAAAGAGAGGCCTCTTTCATTTGAAGCTGCTACTCTGCCAAACATGGGAGAGTTATCTGTTGCTAAACATACTACTTTAAACATGAACTTTAAGTATTCAAACAATGAATCTAACAATATATATACTGGCAGAAACGGGTATACTTTTCCCTGGATCACAGTACCTGGTCTTTTTCAAAACATCTAAAGATAAAATTGGAATGTTTTGTTGGAAAATAAGCTGCCTGATGTCCCCAATAAACAAAAATTGTAAGCCTTCATAGGACCCCCATAAATGCAGCTGCTGGGACTGCATTACTGCATCACCATAATCAACAACCATCTGTGGGCAAAGACCTTCTGACCAGCCAAATAATATTTGTGTAGGTTGTGTAAGCCCAGGCCACTCAGATCCAAATTCTTTGGTGGGATGAAGGCCACAAAAAAGAGCTGAATAGCCCATTTACTTTCCTAAAATATAAGCAGCGGACCCACGCTAGTGAATTTATTAAAAAGTAGAGAAAGATTGGTAAGATTTTCATTTTTCAAGGTATAGCAGAAATTTGCACACCTAGATAGGTTAAAAAGGATACAAATTGTAGCAGAAGATCAGAATTATCCTTCACCCAAGACTCAGCATCTATGAGGGGAATGTTGGATTTGGCCCCGTTAACCTTAAGTCCTGAGTATATTGTAAACTTATCTAGGATCCCAAACACTTCCCATAGGGAAGTCTGCATATAAAGCTACCCCCTAACTCCTAGGCCCCATCACAGCTTACAAGCATAGAGCTAAAGCCAATGGCAAGGGACAGCCTAGTTCCCCTATCTATTTAAAAGTATGGGATGACGGCATGTCAATTTTTAGAGTCGCCTTAGTGTTTCTATAGAGCAGAAAAATCCATCTCAAGAATTTAGGCTCGAAACCTAGATCGCATAATGCTGCACTCATATACCCCCAATTAACTGAAGGCTTTCTCTATACCTAACAATACCACCACCATCGTACCAGAGTTGCTAGGGTAGTCCATAATTGAGGGAAAAGTCTATGAAGGTTAGTATCCATGGATTTTTGGGGCATAAAACCGGTCTGGTCAATATTCTTTAAAGTGGAGATAACTGAGGAACTGAGGAAAGCCTGGCTGCAAGTAGTTTTGTAAAGTTTTTTAGGACCCATGTTCAATAGGGCAATTAGCTTATAGGAAGTGGGGTCCTTTCCAAATCTGGGCAGAAAAATCACTTGTGATTCCAACATAGACTTAGGCAAAGTGGTGGTTTCCAAAGAATTCTCATATAGCACCTCAGCATGTGATTTATACCACTCTGCCAGAAAACCATCTGGGCCTAGAGATTTATTAGTGGGGAAGGATCCAATGGCTTGCTTAGTCTCCTGAATGGAAATATCCGTGTCTATCAAAGACTTTTCATCCATCGACAGCGAGGGCAAAGTAAGAGAGAGAAGGAGAGCCTCCAAAGCTTCCTTACTGAGGGTCTTAAAGGGGACGGCAGGTGCATGCAGCTCAGTGTAATACTGTACAAAATAATCAAGGTTAACTTTAGGGTCCATGGTAAGTGAGGTTTTAATTGTTTAATGTAAGGGATATTGGTTTACACTCACTGTTCATCTACCAAGAGAACCAGGAGTTTACCATTTTTTTAGCTTTGCTCAAACAGAGACTCGGCCCTCCTCTTACAAGAAGTCTGGGTTAGATCAGTCAAATGAAAACAGAACTGATGTCTAGCCTCCAGTAAATTGAGATAAGAGTCCTCAGAGGGTGAAAATGTGTGGGTTTGTTCATATCACTTCTGCTTATCCTGTAGCCATTGGGAGGTCATATTATGGTCTCAGAGCACCCACCACAGAGAAAATAGGGGTAATCACAAAGACCTGGAAGAACAGAAGGACCTGGAAAAGTTGACACCACCTTTTTAGATCTTCCAATGCCTACAGCCCTATAGATCTATATCTATATCTGCGTCCTGCTCACAGTGTTCAGCTAAAACTACAAGTTAGTGGGGTGCGTCCTGCTCACAGTGTTCAGCTAAACCTACACATTAGTGGGGTGTGTCCTGCTCACAGTGTTCAGCTAAACCTATAAGTTAATGCGGTGCATCCTGCTCACAGTGTTCAGCTAAACCTACAAGTTAGTGGGGTGCATCCTGCTCACAGTGTTCAGCTAAACCTACAAGTTAGTGGGGTGCGTCCTGCTCACAGTGTTCAGCTAAACCTACAAGTTACTGGGGTGCGTCCTGCTCACAGTGTTCAGCTAAACCTACAATTTAGTGTGGTGCGTCCACCTCACAGTGTTCAGCTAAACCTACAAGTTAGTGAGGTGTGTCCTGCTCACAGTGTTCAGCTAAACCTACAAGTTAGTGGGGTGCGTCCTGCTCACAGTGTTCAGCTAGATCCGTTCCTGTTATCTTCTTACTGACAGGCAGGCTTGTCTTGTTACAGTATATACAGCTACCTGAAGAAAATTACTGGTGTTTTTTTTATCCTATTAGTACCACAGTCAGGCAGCTAGACTATTTACAGTTAGTGCAGTGCGTCCTGCTCACAGTGTTCAGCTAAACCTACAAGTTAGTGGGGTGCATCCACCTCACAGTGTTCAGCTAAACCTACAAGTTAGTGCAGTGCGTCCTGCTCACAGTGTTCAGCTAGATCCGTTCCTGTTATCTTCTTACTGACAGGCAGGCTTGTCTTGTTACAGTATATACAGCTACCTGAAGAAAATTACTGGTGTTCTTTTGATCCTATTAGTACCACAGTCAGGCAGCTAGACTATTTACAGTTAGTGCAGTGCATCCTGCTCACAGTGTTCAGCTAAACCTACAAGTTAGTGAGGTGCGTCCTGCTCACAGTGTTCAGCTAAACCTACAAGTTAGTGTGGTGCGTCCACCTCACAGTGTTCAGCTAAACCTACAAGTTAGTGGGGTGCGTCCTGCTCACAGTGTTCAGCTAAACCTACAAGTTAGTGGGGTGCGTCCTGCTCACAGTGTTCAGCTAAACCTACAAGTTAGTGCAGTGCGTCCTGCTCACAGTGTTCAGCTAGATCGGTTCCTGTTATCTTCTTACTGACAGGCAGGCTTGTCTTGTTACAGTATATACAGCTACCTGAAGAAAATTACTGGTGTTTTTTTGATCCTATTAGTACCACAGTCAGGCAGCTAGACTATTTACAGTTAGTGCAGTGCGTCCTGCTCACAGTGTTCAGCTAAACCTACAAGTTAGTGGGGTGCATCCACCTCACAGTGTTCAGCTAAACCTACAAGTTAGTGCAGTGCGTCCTGCTCACAGTGTTCAGCTAGATCCGTTCCTGTTATCTTCTTACTGACAGGCAGGCTTGTCTTGTTACAGTATATACAGCTACCTGAAGAAAATTACTGGTGTTCTTTTAATCCTATTAGTACCACAGTCAGGCAGCTAGACTATTTACAGTTAGTGCAGTGCGTCCTGCTCACAGTGTTCAGCTAAACCTACAAGTTAGTGGGGTGCGTCCTGCTCACAGTGTTCAGCTAAACCTACAAGTTAGTGTGGTGCGTCCACCTCACAGTGTTCAGCTAAACCTACAAGTTAGTGGGGTGCGTCCTGCTCGCAGTGTTCAGCTAAACCTACAAGTTAGTGGGGTGCGTCCTGCTCACAGTGTTCAGCTAAACCTACAAGTTAGTGCAGTGCGTCCTGCTCACAGTGTTCAGCTAGATCCGTTCCTGTTATCTTCTTACTCACAGGCAGGCTTGTCTTGTTACAGTATATACAGCTACCTGAAGAAAATTACTGGTGTTTTTTTGATCCTATTAGTACCACAGTCAGGCAGCTAGACTATTTACAGTTAGTGCAGTGCATCCTGCTCACAGTGTTCAGCTAAACCTACAAGTTAGTGGGGTGCGTCCTGCTCACAGTGTTCAGCTAAACCTACAAGTTAGTGCAGTGCGTCCTGCTCACAGTGTTCAGCTAGATCCGTTCCTGTTATCTTCTTACTGACAGGCAGGCTTGTCTTGTTACAGTATATACAGCTACCTGAAGAAAATTACTGGTGTTCTTTTGATCCTATTAGTACCACAGTCAGGCAGCTAGACTATTTACAGTTAGTGCAGTGCATCCTGCTCACAGTGTTCAGCTAAACCTACAAGTTAGTGAGGTGCGTCCTGCTCACAGTGTTCAGCTAAACCTACAAGTTAGTGTGGTGCGTCCACCTCACAGTGTTCAGCTAAACCTACAAGTTAGTGGGGTGCGTCCTGCTCACAGTGTTCAGCTAAACCTACAAGTTAGTGGGGTGCGTCCTGCTCACAGTGTTCAGCTAAACCTACAAGTTAGTGCAGTGCGTCCTGCTCACAGTGTTCAGCTAGATCGGTTCCTGTTATCTTCTTACTGACAGGCAGGCTTGTCTTGTTACAGTATATACAGCTACCTGAAGAAAATTACTGGTGTTTTTTTGATCCTATTAGTACCACAGTCAGGCAGCTAGACTATTTACAGTTAGTGCAGTGCGTCCTGCTCACAGTGTTCAGCTAAACCTACAAGTTAGTGGGGTGCATCCACCTCACAGTGTTCAGCTAAACCTACAAGTTAGTGCAGTGCGTCCTGCTCACAGTGTTCAGCTAGATCCGTTCCTGTTATCTTCTTACTGACAGGCAGGCTTGTCTTGTTACAGTATATACAGCTACCTGAAGAAAATTACTGGTGTTCTTTTGATCCTATTAGTACCACAGTCAGGCAGCTAGACTATTTACAGTTAGTGCAGTGCGTCCTGCTCACAGTGTTCAGCTAAACCTACAAGTTAGTGGGGTGCGTCCTGCTCACAGTGTTCAGCTAAACCTACAAGTTAGTGTGGTGCGTCCACCTCACAGTGTTCAGCTAAACCTACAAGTTAGTGGGGTGCGTCCTGCTCGCAGTGTTCAGCTAAACCTACAAGTTAGTGGGGTGCGTCCTGCTCACAGTGTTCAGCTAAACCTACAAGTTAGTGCAGTGCGTCCTGCTCACAGTGTTCAGCTAGATCCGTTCCTGTTATCTTCTTACTCACAGGCAGGCTTGTCTTGTTACAGTATATACAGCTACCTGAAGAAAATTACTGGTGTTTTTTTGATCCTATTAGTACCACAGTCAGGCAGCTAGACTATTTACAGTTAGTGCAGTGCATCCTGCTCACAGTGTTCAGCTAAACCTACAAGTTAGTGGGGTGCGTCCTGCTCACAGTGTTCAGCTAAACCTACAAGTTAGTGCAGTGCGTCCTGCTCACAGTGTTCAGCTAGATCCGTTCCTGTTATCTTCTTACTGACAGGCAGGCTTGTCTTGTTACAGTATATACAGCTACCTGAAGAAAATTACTGGTGTTCTTTTGATCCTATTAGTACCACAGTCAGGCAGCTAGACTATTTACAGTTAGTGCAGTGCGTCCTGCTCACAGTGTTCAGCTAAACCTACAAGTTAGTGGGGTGCGTCCTGCTCACAGTGTTCAGCTAAACCTACAAGTTAGTGTGGTGCGTCCACCTCACAGTGTTCAGCTAAACCTACAAGTTAGTGGGGTGCGTCCTGCTCACAGTGTTCAGCTAAACCTACAAGTTAGTGGAGTGCGTCCTGCTCACAGTGTTCAGCTAAACCCACAAGTTTAGTGCAGTGCGTCCTGCTCACAGTGTTCAGCTAGATCCGTTCCTGTTATCTTCTTACTGACAGGCAGGCTTGTCTTGTTATAGTATATACAGCTACCTGAAGAAAATTACTGGTGTTCTTTTGATCCTATTAGTACCACAGTCAGGCAGCTAGACTATTTACAGTTAGTGCAGTGCATCCTGCTCACAGTGTTCAGCTAAACCTACAAGTTAGTGGGGTGCGTCCTGCTCACAGTGTTCAGCTAAACGTACAAGTTAGTGGGGTGCGTCCTGTTCACAGTGTTCAGCTAAACCTACAAGTTAGTGGGGTGCGTCCTGTTCACAGTGTTCAGCTAAACCTACAAGTTAGTGGGGTGCGTCCACCTCACAGTGTTCAGCTAAAGCTACCTGTAGAAGGTTGGTGGTGTTCTCATACTACAGGCAGGCAGTTGATTATGCAGTATCAGTACATATATATATATATATATATATATATATATATATATATATATATATATATATATATATATATATATATATATATCCCAGCTTAGTGCAGCTACAGGCCATTAGTATGTCTGGAAGGCCAAGAAGGAGAGGCAGACAGTCACAAGCCAATAAGATAGGGCAAGCAGGCCCTGTGTCTAGTGCTGGTCGTGGAGACAGTGCATCCTCATCAGCACGTGGCCGTGGGACACATTTGGCCTTTTTTTCGGCAGCTGGCCGTGTTGAGCTGCAACATGCGGAAGACTTGGTCGAGTGGATGACCAAGCCGTCCTCATCCTCCTCGTCCTCTCTCACCCATGCCCAGGGTACTTTGTCTGGCAAAGCAGCGGCCTCTTCCCTCAGCTCAATGTCATCAGTGACTCCTTCCCTAGCCCAACCATGTCCTCCTGAGGAGTCCCTCGAACTGTTTGACCACAGTGTTGGGTACATGCTCCAGGAGGATGCCCAGCATTTGGAAGGCTTTGATGATGATACTGAGTTTGATGAAGGCAGTAACATGAGCACGAACAGAGGGGGTGCCCAAGAAGGACAGCAATCTGGTAGTCATGCTCCCCCTGCTGCAGCATACTGCCAGGTTTGCTCCAGTGATGAGGAGGGAGGGGATGATGAGGTCACTGACTCAACGTGGGTGCCTGATAGGAGAGAGGAGGAGGAGGAGGAGGCGGCACATCGCCAACGAGGCAGGATGCCCTCCAGGGGCCAGCCTAAGGGCAGCACATTGACTGCATCACACCCCAAAGCTCCACATGTGCAGGGCGCTGCAGTCTCTGCGCGTTATTCAAAAAGTTCTTTGGTGTGGGCCTCTTTTGAGACGAGTGCATCAGATCGCACCGCTGCTATTTGCAACATATGTCTCAAGCGTATCTCACGTGGCCAAAACATCTCCCGCTTGGGTACCACATGCTTGACCAGACATATGTTGACCTGCCATGCAGTTCGTTGGCAAGCGTATCTAAAAGACCCACACCAAAGAACAAAGAGGAACTCTCCTTGCTCCTCATCAGCTGAGATTTCCAACCCCACTATACCTTCAGTCCTCTCTGAGACCTGCACTGAGAGGAATGAAGGTGTAGAATTAGGTGTGTCACAGCCAAGTACTTGTGGGCAATCTGCTTTCGGTACACCGACGTCAGATTGTACCAGGCAAATTTCCCTGCCTCAGCTGCTGCACCGCCGAAAGAAGTTTGCTCCCAGCCATCCACATGCCCAGCGGTTGAATTCTAGCTTGGCAAAATTGCTAGCACTTCAACTGCTGCCTTTTCAGTTGGTAGACTCTGCCCCCTTCCGTGAGTTTGTGGAATGTGCGGTTCCTCAGTGGCAGGTACCCAAACGCCACTTTTTCTCACGGAAGGCGATTCCGGCTCTCTACCGGCATGTGGAAGGCAATGTCCATGCCTCGCTGGACAGGGTGGTCAGCGGTAAGGTGCATATTACCTCATGGTCCAGCAGGCATGGACAGGGACGTTACCTAAGTTTCACGGCGCATTGGGTGTCTCTGCTTGCAGCTGGAAAGGATGCAGGACAAGGTGCAGTAGTGTTGGAGGTTGTTCCGCCACCACGCCTCCAAAATGCTAATGATTGTGACACACCTCTCTCCTCCACCCCCTCCTCTTCTTCTTCCTCCATGGCCTCTTCCTGTGCTTTGTCCTCGGAACCAGCGGTGCTCCATAGCCGTTCAAGGGGCTACGCAAGTACACAGGCCAAAAGATGCCATGCGGTGCTTGAGCTGGTGTGCTTGGGGGACAGGAGCCACACTGGGGCAGAGGTTCTGTCAGCTCTGCAGGGGCAGGTTCAGAGGTGGTTGACGCCACGCCAACTTAAGGCAGGAATGGTGGTTTGCGACAATGGCACTAACCTCCTCTCTGCCCTCCGACAGGGACAAATGACCCATGTGCCCTGTTTGGCTCACGTCTTTAACTTGGTGGTGCAGCGGTTCTTGGGCAGGTACCCGGTCTTACAGGATGTCCTGAGGCATTCCAGGAAAGTCTGTGTGCATTTCTGCCGGTCATATAATGCCAGTGCTCGGCTGACGGACCTCCAAAAGGAGTTTAACCTGCCCAAGAACCACCTAATCTGTGACATGCCCACCAGGTGGAACTCAACGTTGGCCATGCTGCAGCGGCTGCACACACAGCAGAGGGCCATCAATGAGTACCTGTGCGACTATGGCACCAGGACAGGGTCAGGGGAGCTTGGTTTTTTTTCCCCACGCCAGTGGGCCATGATCAGGGATGCATGCACTGTCCTGTCACCATTTGAGGAGGCCACGAGGATGGTGAGCAGTGACAGTGCATGCATCAGTGACACTGTCCCCCTTGTCCACCTGTTGGAGCACACGCTGCGTGGAATAATAGACAGGGCACTTGAGGCAGAACAGAGGCAGGAAGAGGAGGACTTCCTTAGCTCTCAAGGCCCCCTTTATCCAGACAGTGTTCCTGGGTGCCCACTGATCACACAGAAAGAGGACGAGGAGGAGGAGGAGGAGGAGGAGGAAGATTGTGTCAGTATGGAGGTGGAGCCTGGCACTCAGCATCAGCAGCAGTCTTTAAGGGATCAGTCCCAAGAAACACATGGACTTGTACGTGGCTGGGAGGAGGTGGCTGCGGACCATGTCGTCCTTAGTGACCCAGAGGACTCCGGACCGAATGCCTCAGCAAACCTACGGATTACTGGCCAGAGCTTGCACAGTATGCAATTGAGCTACTGGCCTGTCCTGCATCCAGCGTTCTTTCGGAACGCACATTCAGTGCTGCTGAAGGCGTGGTAACCGATCACAGGGTGCGTCTGTCCACCGACTCGGTCGATCGACTGACCTTCATAAAAATGAATCAGTCTTGGATCACCACCAGCTACCAAGCACCTGATGCTGATGTAACCGAATAATTTTTTTTGAAATCTCAGATCCCTTCAAAGACTGCCTATGCTGATGCTGAGTGACTATCCCTAAGTAATTATCCTCTTCCTCTTCAATCATCACGCTGATAGCTTATAAGAACATTTTTGGTTCTGGGCGCCACCACCAGTGCCTAAGGCACAATTTTTCAGCCCCTGTTTAACAGGGGCGTGTAATTACAATTTTTGATGCAATACTTTGCAGCAGAGCTCGTTCCTGCATTCCAACTAGAGTGTCTGTGAGGGGTTGCAGTGTTGTGGCACCAGCACCAGTGCCTAAGGCCCAATTTTTCTGCCCCTGTTTAACGGGGGCGTGTAATTACTGTTTTTGATGCAATACTTTGCAGCAGGGCTCGTTCCTGCGTTCCAACTAGAGTGTCTGTGAGGGGTTGCAGTGTTGTGGCACCAGCACCAGTGCCTAATGCCCAATTTTTCTGCCCCTGTTTAACAGGGGCGTGTAATTACAATTTTTGATGCAATACTTTGCAGCAGGGCTCGTTCCTGCGTTCCAACTAGAGTGTCTGTGAGGGGTTGCAGTGTTGTGGCACCAGCACCACCACCACCACCACCACCAAAGGCCCAGTTTTTCTGCCCCTGTTCAACAGGGGCATGTAATTACAATTCTTGATCTAATATTTCACAGCAGGGCCCTGTGAGGGCTTACGTTATTGTGGCCACAACAACACCTAAGGCCCAAATTTCTGCTGAGTATAAAGGGCAGGCCCCTACTTTCAAACATCTAACTTACAAACGACTCCTACTTGCAAACGGAAGGAGTCAACAGGAAGTGAGATGAAATCTACCCCTAGGAAGGGAAATTCTCTCCTGTAAGAGTTAATATGGGAAAAACATTTCTCCTTTCCACTGATGCTTTCCAATCCTTGTTCCACAAAAAAACCCAAATTCTCAAAAAACATTTTTCATTGGGACAAAAAGTGAGGTGAAATCTTCTAAAGAGGAGGAAAGACAGCAAAACAAATGTCACAGGGGTGATAACCCTTCCCTATGTTTTCCAAAAAGCTTAAAAAAGATTTTTTGGCTGGAGCTAAACACGTTAAAAATGTACCCGTTCAAAATGACAAACAGATTCTACTTAACAACAAACCTACAGTCCCTGTCTTGTTTGCACCGCCTGTATACTGCTGTTCAGAGTATATAGGGCCTGGTGGCCCCACACCTTTCCTTATTTTAATTTGGGTGCGGGGGTTCCCCTTAATATCCATAAAGACCCAAAGGGCCTGGTAATGGACTGGGGGGTACCCATGCCGTTTGTCTCACTGATTTTCATCCATATTGCCAGGACCCGACATTACATTAAACCCGCAAGCAGTTTTAAATGAGATTTTTTCCTTTAAAAATGACATTTGGTGCACGGGAAACACGTGCCACTTTACAGGCATACTATAGACACCCCCCAGGTACGATATTTAAAGGAATATTTCACTTTTTTTTTTTTTACTTTAAGCATCATTAAAATCACTGCTCCTGAAAAAACGGCCATTTTTAAAAGTTTTTTTTGCATTGATACATGTCCCCTGGGGTAGGACCCGGGTCCCCAAAACCTTTTTAGGACAATACCATGCAAATTAGCCTTTAAAATTAGCACTTTTGATTTCGAACGTTCGAGTCCCATAGACGTCAATGGGGTTCTAATGTTCGTGCAAACTTTCGGTCCGTTCGCAGGTTCTGGTGCGAACCGAACCGGGGGGTGTTCGGCTCATCCCTACTCTTTAACTGCAATAAATACCTGTAAAAGTCAAGTCTGTAAGCTGGCTGTGCTTTTTGGCAGAGCTGTGTATATCTAAGGAATATATTGAGAGAAAGACAAATCCTTTGGCAGGTAAAACAACTTACATATCTGTTTTTGATCTGTATATTTGTAGGGCAGCTTTAATCACATAATGTGACTTGTTATATTACTCCTGAAATTATTATACTGAGTTTGGAATTCACTTTCTAGCTTGATCTTTTTTTGAGTACAAAATTGTCTATGCTAACAGTCCCTTGGTCCCAAAACTTGTTAAATTCTGTTTGATTCCTGTGGGTCCAAAGCTCTGATTGCTTCCCTAGGGGAGGCTCTTTCCTCTCTCCATTTGGTGTTATTACAGGAGGTCTAATTATATCTATTACGCTGTTCAGTTTCACAGTGAATTGATGACAAAATGGTGAAAAAAGGGTAAAAAATATAGGGTGTCTGATTGAAGAATGAAATGAAGGCCAAACTAGAGTAATTTGTAAAATTACATCTAAACCACCAAGTGTGTTGTACTAACAAAATAAGAGGAAGATAGTAACAATTTTATGTCATTGTTCAGGCAACAGGGAATATATTCTCTTACTGGAATTGGTAGTGCACAAGCTCAAGCTTGCATCAAGTTGCAGAAACTATGTGCTATTAAAAGTATAACAAGGATTTTGAGTGTGTGTGCATATATATATATATATATATATATATATATATATATATATATATATATATATATATATATATATATATATATATATATATATTTAGATTTATATATTTATATATATTTATTTATTTTTTACATCTTGCAGTCACCACTCAGCTTATTGCTTTTCCTAAATATAGAACAAAAAAATGGGAACAAATACAGAAAATGGCTCATTATGTTTTTTAGGTGGCTTCACTTATTCCGCAGGGATTGTATAGATCCTTCTTAGCAGCAGCTCATTTCAGCACTGATTAAGTGGGAAATACACACTATCTCAAAGGTCAAACCTATAATCAGCTGCCCTGAGGGCTAGACATAGAAAACTTCTTAATCCAGGTTGACTTTATTGGAAATCCATAACAAGTTGCAGAAGGCACAAGCTATTATCTAACAGATACACTCAAGCAATTAAAGTTTTAGCTGCCTCTTTTGATAGGTGTCTGTGCCAGGAATTAGATATTCATACACATGTAGCTTTGTAACTCATTAGTTAATTTTTGCATCTGCTACAGTGTAAAAAAAATGTAAAATTTGTATTTGAGTAAAATGGATGTGTTTACAATGTTCATAATACATCAAATTATTCTATTTATTAACACTGAATTCAATTATGTTAGGGATTAATTTAGTAAAATGAGCCCTAAAGTAGATCTTTTAATTGTTAAATGCTTTTTTGTTTAAATGACTTTAGTTCCAAATGCACTACGTACCTTGTGAAGAAATTGCAGCACAGTACATTTTTTTAACAACTTGAAGCCTTAATCTAATAAGCAGCAACACAACCCTGAACTGAACAGAAATAATATGAGTGTCAATAGGCAGGTAATACGTTTTTTCTCTATATACAGTACTTATAAAAAGTATTCACACCCAAGGAAGTTTTTATGTTTTATTGTCATAGAACCACAGCAAATTTCAACAGAAATATACTCTTTAATGTCAAAGCGAAAGGAGATTTCTGCAAAGTCAGTAAAAACAATTAAAATGAAAAAAACATGGAACTGGTCCAGCCAATTCTTTTCCAGAGACACATAATTCATTAAAAGGGAAATCACTTGTGTGGAGTCTAGATATTTCAAGTGATTGTATCGTAAATATATCTGCATGTCAAGTCAAAGGATGCAAAAGTACAAGGATACAAGAGAACAATTAATTCCCTGATCAATAAATGGAATGTGTATGGTATCAACAATCTGTAAAGAACGAGAGGAATGTCCAGAACCCACAGGAAAGTCTATATGGCGTTATTTGAATCCAATTGTGCCAGATTCCTGACATAACAGCTGATTTTGGGTTGGGCCATTGAATGGTATTGCACCCGAAAGACTGGAATCAAACAAGCATCAGTATAGATGATTCAGAGGGGACAATCAAGTTCAAGGGAAGACCGCTGTACATGCCACTTCCCGAAGTCTTGCATAGGCAGTTAAGAATTTCGGAGGCAGGTCAATTTAGACTCACGTCGCTCCTGAGTTGCACTTAGGGCACCAGGAGAGGGAGGGCGCTAAAGCTGGGAGTCCCTCAAGAAATGCTGGTGCTGGCTCGGCTCACACATTTACCTAGCTCAGCCCAACACAGAAGACAGGGTGCACAGTGACAGTCAGAAGTGCAGCACAGCAGCGGGCTCTGTGAAGTTCAGCTGTTGCCTCCACTGTCACTAGCGTCCACTTGCCCTCCCTCCCCTCCTTCTCTTCCTCTCCCTCGCCCTTCCTTCTCCTCCTCTATCTCAGATGAAGGGTAGGCAATTGCCATCATACCCTCGTCTCTGAATCCAACCCTCACAATGAGCAAGTCCCTCCTACCTGGGTGGTAGCTGAAGCAGTTCTGTAGCCCTCCAGTCCAGCTCAGAGCAAATCATCACTGAACTGAAACTGAACTGAAAGCATGTGAGATGAGAAGGAGGAGCCAAGTGGGACCAGGGGGAGTGGTCAGCAGGCACAGGAGTGGTCATGGCAAGGATCTTTTTTGGGAAGTAGGCCAAAGAGTGCTTTATTATGTATGACTGTGCTTATTATAAAGCCTGCTGCACGTACATCATGAACACCTGAGGAATAGATGGGGTATGGGGACAGAGAAGGGGACATAGGAACAGAGCAAGGAAAAAAGAGAGATGGGGACAGAAGAGGACATAGGGGCAGTCAGAGATGGAGACACTGATGGGGACACCTACTCCATAAGGACACTGATGGGGACACCTGCTCCATAAGGACACTAATAGGGACACCTGCTCCATGAGGACACTGATAGGGACACCTGCTCCATGAGGACACTGATAGGGACACCTGCTCCTTGAGGACAATTATAGGGACACCTGCTCCATGATGACACTGATGGGGACACCTACTCCTTGGGGACACTGATGGGGACACCTGCTCCATGAGGACACTGATGGGGAGACCTGCTCCATGAGTACACTGATGGGGACACCTGCTCCATGAGGACACTGATGGGGACACCTGCTCCATGAGGATACTGACAGGGACATCTGCTCCATGAGGACACTGATAAGAACACCTGCTCCATGAGGACACTGATGGGGACACCTGATGTAAGGGCCACTATGATGGGAACACCTGCTCTCTGATGAAGATACCAGCTGTATGGGGGCACTCTGATGAGGACATCTGCTCTATAGGGTCGTGCTTACGGGGCCACCTGCTCTATGGGGTCACTCTGATGGGGACACCTGCTCTATGGGCACACTCTGATGGGAACACCTGATCTATGGGGACTGTCTGTTGGGAACACCTGCTCTATGGGGACTCTCTGATGGGGACACCTGCTCTATGGCGGCACTCTGATGGGAACACCTGATCTCTGGGGACTCTCTGATGGGGGCACCTGCTCTTTGGGGACTCTCTGATGGGAACACCTGCTCTATGAGGGCACTTTGATGGGGACACCTGATGTAAAGGGCATACTGATGGGGACACCTGATCTATGGGACTCTCTGATGAGGGTACCTACTCTATAGGGGCACTCTGATAGGGACACCTTATCTATGGGGGCTCTCTGATAGGAACACCTGCTCTATGGGGGCACACTTACGGGGACAATATCTCTATGGGGGAACACTGGTATGGACACCTGATGTAAGGGGCACTCTTATGGGTAAACATGCTCTATGGGAGCACTCTGGTGGGGATACCTGTTCTTTGGGGACATCTACTCCATTGGGACACTGAATGGGACACCTACCCCATGGGGACACTGATAGGGACACCTACTCCATGGGTACACCTGCTCTACGCAGACAACTGCTCCATAAGGACACTGATACGGACACGTACTCCAAGGGGACACTGATGGGTACACCTACTTCATAGAGACACTGATGGGGACACCTACTTCATATGGACACTGATGGGGACACCTGCTCTATGGGAACACTGATGGGGACACCTACTCCACGGGGACACTGATGGGGACACCTACTCCATGGGGACACTGATTGAGACCCCTGCTCTGTGGGGACAGTGATGGGGACACCTGCTCCATGAGGACACTGATAGGGACACCTGCTCCATGAGGACACTGATGGGGACACCTACTCCTTGGGTGCATTGATGTGGACACCTGCTTATTAGGGACACTGATGGGGACACCTGCTCCATGAGGACACTGATGGGGACAGCTGATTTAAGGGGCACTCAGATGGGAACACCTGCTCTCTGATGGGGATACCAGCTGTATGGGGGCACTCTGATGAGGACATCTTCTATATGGGGTCACGCTGACGGAGCCACCTGCTCTATGGGGTCCATCATATAGGGACACCTGCTATATGGAGACACTCTGATGGTGACACCTGCTCTATGTGAGCACTCTGATGGAACACCTGATCTATAGGGGCTCTTTGATGGGGACACCTGCTCTATGGGGACTCTCTAAAGGGGACACCTGCTCTATGGGGACACTCTGATGGGAATACTTGATCTATTGGCACTCTCTGCTGGGGACACCTGCTCTATGGGGACTCTCTGATGGGGACACCTGCTCTATGGGGCCACTCTGATGGGAACACCTGATATATGGGGCAGTCTGATGGGGACACCTGATCTATGGGGGGCACACTTATGGGAACAACATCTCTATGGGGGCACGCTGATAGGGACACCTGATGTAAGGGACACTCTGATGGGGACACCTGCTCTATGGGGGCACTCTGATGGGAACACCTGATGTATGGGAACTCTCTGATGGGGGCACCTGCTCTATGGGGACTCTCTGATGGGAACACCTGCTCTATGGTGCAGTCTGATGGGGATACCTGATGTAAAGGGCATACTGAAGGGGACACCTGATCTATGGCACTCTCTGATGAGGGCATCTGCTCTATGGGGGCACTCTGATGACAATGCCTGATTAATGGGGATTCTCTGATGGGAACACTTGCTCTAATAGGGCACTCTGATGGGGACACTTGATGTAAGGGGCATTCTGATGGGGCCATCTGATCTTTGGGGAACACTTTGATGGCGACACCTGCTGTCTGATGGGGACACCTGCTCTATGGGGGAACCTTGATGAGGACACCTGCTCTATGGGGGCACTCTGATAGGGACACCTGATCTATGTGGGGCACACTTTTGGGAACAACATCTCTATGGGGGCACACTGATAGGGACACCTGATGTAAGGGACAATCTGATGGGGACACCTGATCTATGGGGGCAGTCTGATGGGGACACCTGCTCTATGGGGACATCTACTCCATTGGGACACTGAAGGGGACACCTGCTCCATGAGGACACTGATGGGGACACCTGCTCCATGAGGACATTGATGGGGACACCTGACCTATGGGGGCACTCTAATAGGGACACTTGATGTAAGGGCTACTGTAATGGGAATACCTGATCAATGAGGGCACTCTGATGGGGACACCTGATCTATGGGGGCACTCTGATGGGTCATCTGATAGGGACACCTGATATAGAAAGGCACTCTGATGGGAGAACCTGATCTATGGGGGCACTCTGTTGATGATGCTCATGATGTTAGAGAGAACACTGATGGGGGGACCTGATTTAAAGGGGCACTCTAATGGGGATAAATACTGTTGAAATGCTACAGAAATGGTACGTTTCTCATTTTTCGAAAGACATACAATAACTACAATCTTTCTGAGTCAAAGCACAATTTTGAGATTTGGACCTTGGATGAAAGAACATTTTAGTGACCTGACCTCCTTGAATTTTTTATTCAATAATCCTGCATTATAAATTAATGGAGCGTAAATAAAGTGTGTGCCATATGGGTTGCATTGTGGAGGAGAGGTGATGTGGGGTTTGAGGAGGGGGGGGGGGCACCAGAAAATGCACCAGGGGTGCATTTTAATAATGTATATGAATTAAAATAGCTTGATCATAGGCTCCTGACAGCAAAATTATTAAGTGCAACAAATAATTTTTTGTCTCTAAATATTGAGTATATTTACACATGCATAGATTTATAGGCTGCTATTGCAAAATTGTTTGCACAACAGATTAAAAAAAATTAAGATATTGGAGAAAATTGGTGAAATGTAAGA
The DNA here is from genome assembly GCA_037952925.1 of Lithobates clamitans. Classification (NCBI taxonomy): domain Eukaryota; kingdom Metazoa; phylum Chordata; class Amphibia; order Anura; family Ranidae; genus Lithobates; species Lithobates clamitans. Next base: position 4,285,950 of record JBBGZY010000400.1, on the reverse strand, counting down.
TAGTAAAAGACAAAACAAGGGCATGAAATGTAGGTGTCCTAAAAATGTAAAATTAGATACTATGAAGATATAAGAAAGCAATTTACAAATCTCAGAAGCATCCAAATAATTTTCACATTCATTCAAAGGTCACTAGTTAGTATTTGCAGCCAAACAGCATCTTCCAGGCTCCTTAGTGTGTTTCTATTCTATTTTGTTCTATATGACAGTTTTTATCCTGTTGCTGTCAGATGAATTGTAAGCCACGTTTACCTGTAAGTGCCCCAGACGAGCTCCTGATGTCTAATCTTTTTTATTGATCCTACTAGCTAGTTTCTAAAGCCATTGATTTTTCTTGCTGTCAGTTTATGGCCTTGACTTCTTAATGTTTATTTAGACTGCCCTCTATAAATTGTTTCTGGTGCTAAGGGCTAAGTAGGCAGCAGGAGGTTAGAGGTGCATGTATACCTGTTCATAAATATAAATCATAGCTTTCGTCCATCAGTGATGTTGGTGAACTCTGTTTGCAAGGTGAATAGAAAGAGAACCACCGTAAAGAAAATATTACCAAACCCCTAGGTGTTTATTGCCTACTATCTTTTCAATTTTCAGCATTCTTACACCTAGAATACTGCTATTTTTTTAAACTGCAAAATCTTATTAATCCTGTTTGAAATATATGACAAGTACAATTATTACAGATATTAAAAAATATATTATCATTACAATTTTTTGGCAGTAAATACCATAATATCATTTTTTTTTCTTTCAAATATATTTATTGAAATTTTGTATAAGTACAATAAAGACAAAGTAGAAATAAAACAAAGTAGCAATAATGTGCAATACTTCTACATACAAAACCATGTAAAGTGTCAGCACTATTTATGAACCATCGTTTAAACGTACAACATATGAAGGTATAACATTACAGGGAGCAGTTATGCCTCTATATCCTTACTAGTGGTAGCAACTTTCGTTTTCCCCTGGGATCAAACTGTGATTGGGATATGCCAACTTCAGGATGCAGAAACATAACATATTGCTCTAGGTCCTGCTTCAGTAATGTGATGTAATATGACACGCAGGTAATGTTAAGTATTATAAACTAAAAGTATGTAGAATACAGACAATAGAAACTGAACAAAGGGAAGGAGTAAAGAAAAAAGAAAAAAAAAGAGGGAAATATACAGTTACCAATGTTTCATTCAAATATGACAGTATTCAGTATATAAGTTGTGATACCAATATTGAGCTGCAACTACTATAGGTTAAGGTTTAGGTCTTTAGCCGCTTCTGGATGAAGGAACCAAGCTTGCCATTTTATTATAAAGTGGGGTGCTTTAGGATTTTTGAGTGCAAGTAACTTTTCGTATTGGCATTGTATTTTGATCCTCGTGCATATTTCTCTTCTCGTTGGGAAGCCAGAAGTTTTCCATTTACTCGCTAAAGCCATCCTGGCTGCGAATAACACATGAGCGATCACTGTTCTAACTGTTGTAGGGTAGGAGTCCTATGTTCAATAGTGCTAGTTACGGGGTAAGTGATTTGTACAGGCCTGTGATTTCACCGATGATTTTAGCTATACTTTCCCAAAAGTACACTATGTGAGGACAGTTCCATAGAACATGGAATATGTTCCCTATATGGTTACAATTTCTCCAACAGTAATTCGAAGAATCCTGAAATATAGTTTTGACAATCTATAAGGTGTCATATACCATCTGTGATATATTTTTTTAAAGTTTTCCCAGTGCTCAACACAGGCAGTCATGGTGAAGCTCATTTGTATAGCTTTCAACCATTGTTGTAGTGAGAATTCTTTCTGCATATCTTTTCCCATTTTTACATATCTTGTGTTTTAGTCACTAATATGGGACCAGATAGAGAGTAGTAGAAGAAATAAATTCCACAAGTTGATTTGTTCGACTTCCCTTGGAGGAACTCCCAAATAGATTTTGGAATCTCTATGTCTTCCATGCATTTAGTTGTTGAGTGGTAGCATCTGATCTGCATTGACCTATAAGCATCCTTAGGTAGGCTGCTTAGGTGTAAGACATTTGTGAAGTGTATACCCCGTTTAATGCAGTCTCTTGCATCAAAATCTTTAATTAGCCATTCATATGTTTTAACCAGGATATTTAGTTTGTATGTGTTATCTATGTATTTATTGTGGGAGAGTAATGTGCGCCATGCCTTAAAGCGGGGTTCCACTCAAACTTTTAACTTAATCTTACCCCCTTCAGTTAATTGCATAGATGTTCAAAAGCCGCACGAAAACATTTTTATCGCTGTAATTACCTTTATATTGTACTTTATTGTGGCACTTCCTGTCTCTCCTCCCATGGGAGTAGGTGTGTTTATTGCCTTTCCCCGGCGCCACACTGTCTCCTGAGAGCTTAGTGTCAGGCTTCCCAAGATTTAGTGCGGAAACAATGATCATGCATGTGAACAAGCTGTGAATGAACAGCATTCACCGCATCCCGGATATCAATGCTTGTGGGCTTCACATGCCCACAGGCAAGATGGAAACAGTCAGCATCACATTTTTTAAGTTATTCTTCAGTACGAAATCGGACAGAGGTGGAAATATTACACCCAAACTGTGAGTATTATTTTGGGATTAGCAAAGTGTCTCAATGACTTAAAAAAAAAAAGATTGGTCGCCAGACTCCCGCTTTAAGAGTAGCTGCAATTGTGGGGTGGTGAACAGAAGGGATTACGTGGGGGGACATAAGAGAAGCAAGGTCCGAGGAGTCCTGATGTTTTATAAAGCTAAGTTCCATGTCAACCCATAATATATCCTCATTCAGTTTAGTCCAGTGTTTAGATTGGTCTAGTAAGGACGTGTTGTAGTAGCCCTGCAAATCAGGTAAACCAATACCACCATTCGCTCTACTCAATAGTAGTGATGAAAGGGCAATTCTCAAATTTTTACTTTGCCAGATATAGTTTCGTAATAGGGAGTTACATTTTGTGAAGAATGGGATAGGAATAGAAATTGGGAGTGTTCTAAACAGGTAGAGTATCTTTGGGAGTACCTGCATTTTAAAGGCAGCTTGTCAGGTCACCTCGAGGCTAGGTGACAGATGCACTCTGTAGGAGTCAGAAGTGCACCGCTAGGTAGTGGACCCTAGGACTGACTGCTGCGGATTGAACCCTGGGAGGTTCAGGAAGCAGGTCTACTGGATCACTGACACAGATCCCACTGGGAGCTAGAGCATAGATTCCCCAGGGCGCGGAGTCTAAGAGCCAGCAGGTGTTCACCAGAGCCTTTAATGGTAAGGATGGACTGAGCTGCAGTCTGGCTCCAGGTCAGGGTCTCACAGCTCACGCTCACGGTAGACTACAGGAGAAGTGGAAGGAGGCAGCAGGCTGGAGCAACAAGGAAGTAAGGGACAAGCCAAGGTCGGGGCCACAAGCAGACAAGGACAACAGAGTACACGCCAAGGTTCAAGGTCACAGGCAAACAGGGATGGTCGGGGACACGCCAAAGGTCAGGGTCACGAGCAGACAGGAATAGTGAAGAACAGGCCAAAGTCGGTAACAGTGACGTGTCAAAAGAGTTAAGCCAGATAGCTGAAACACAAACAGAATGCAGAGAGCCCTGAACAAAAGATTGAAAACCCCACCTGGCCGAATGAGGCAGTCTATCCAAAGGATGGATTGAGACTCTTAAACAGGTTTGAACTGACGTAGTAGCAGTAGGGTGAGGCCAGGTTACAGAAGGTCCTGAACAAGAAGCAGGAAGCTCACTGGGCATAGGCTGGACTGGTGCAGAGGCCGACTGAACAGCATTGCCAGGTGCAGCGACCACCAGAATTGCATCGCAGGGCGTAGCGACTGTGGAACTGGTGGACGAGTCAGCCTGGGTGTGTGTCCAAGGAGGTCCAGGGACAGGCAAAGGGAAATGACCATGCAAACTGGAGTGACTGATCGACTCAGGTTCACAGGTAGGCTCCTCATCCAGAGTGCCACACGACCCAGAGAGTGCCTCAGCCCGACTATTGCAGGAGACATTCCAGAAATCGCTATACGTAGTGGTAAGAGCAGAAGATACTGGGATGGTGGCAACAGGAGGATTCTCTTTTGGGGTAACCTTGAGTAGGCAGGAGGAGGAACAGAAGGAACCCCAAGTCAAGATCTGTCCAGCAGTCCAGTCAACATGTGGAGAATGGAGCCGTAACCAAGGAAGACCTAATATGATAGGAGACAAAGCCTTAGGTAAGACAAGGAAGGATATCCACTCCTGGTGGAGTGTCCCTACCGACATCTTAACAGGGAGGGTCTGGAAGCGGATAGGGCCCCCTGGGAGAACAGTGCCATCAATCGCCAAGACCACCAATGGCGTTGTAAGGGGCAAAAGGGTAAGTCTCATGGAAGACGCAGTTCCCCAGTCCATAAATATGCCAGCGGCTCCGGAATCCAGATGTGCCGAGACCGAACGAGAGGAAGCGCCGACATGAAGGAACACAGAAAGAAGAAGACGAGAAGGTGAAGGTGATACTTCAGGGTCTAATACTCCACCTTCCAGATGAATTAGCCCCGATCGTTTTTTCGGATGAAGAGAACAAGTGTCACGAAAATGACCTTTGGCCCCACAGTAGAGGCACAGGCCCAAAGTTCTGCACCTAGCGCGTTCTTCAGGAGACAACTTGGTCCAGCCCAGCTGCATAGGTTCCTCAGCGGGCAGGGGGTGCTCCTCGGATCAAAGAGAAGGGACTGGGAGCTCAAGCTGCCTAAGGAACGGGTAGTTCCAGGGCCCTCTCCTGAAAGCGAATATCGATCTGGTTACACAAGGTGATAACACCATCCAGAGCAGCAGGAAGGGATCTTCCTGCTAATTCATCCTTCACTCTATCAGAGAGGCCATGTAAAAAGGTTGCAACTAGGGCCTCATTATTCCAGCTCAATTCAGCTGTGGGGATACGGAACTGAAGAGCATACTGTCCCACAGAAGCGGACTCTTGACGGAGACGTAAAAGAGTGCTAGCCGCTCAGGAGACACGACCCGGTTCCTCGAAGATATTCCGAAAAAGTTTCAAAAAATCAGACAGGCTAGAAACCACTGGATCATTCAATTCCCACAGAGGGGCAGCCCAAGCTAGCGCCTCACCGGACAGAAGGGATATAATATAGGCTACTTTCGCCTGATCGGACAGGAAGGTTTGGGGCTGAAGTTCAAAATGAATCGTGCACTGGCTAAGGAACCCCCTGCATGCCTTGGAGTCCCCAGAGAAATGGGCCGGAGCTGGCAGTTGTAATGAATGTGTGGCTGCGACTGATGCGATAGGTGCAGCAGCAGATAGCGGTTGAGGTTGTTTAACCGGGGGTCCTAATGAGGCCTGAACCTGTTCAAAACGGGATGCCAAATCCTGAAGGAATTGCATCACTTGGGTCTGATGTGATTCCTGGGTCTCAAGTCTGCGAAATAAGCCCTGCAACGGATCATCTGCGGGTAGCGGCACATCAGCCGGGTCCATGGCTGATCAAACTGTCAGGTCACCTCGAGGCTAGGTGACAGATGCACTCTGTAGGAGTCAGAAGTGCACCGCTAGGTAGTGGACCCTAGGACTGACTGCTGCGGATTGAACCCTGGGAGGTTCAGGAAGCAGGTCTACTGGATCACTGACACAGATCCCACTGGGAGCTAGAGCATAGATTCCCCAGGGCGCAGAGTCTAAGAGCCAGCAGGTGTTCACCAGAGCCTTTAATGGTAAGGATGGACTGAGCTGCAGTCTGGCTGCAGGTTGCGGCCCCCAGGGTCTCACAGCTCACGCTCACGGTAGACTACAGTAGAAGTGGAAGGAGGCAGCAGGCTGGAGCAACAAGGAAGTAAGGGACAAGCCAAGGTTGGGGCCACAAGCAGACAAGGAGAACAGAGTACATGCCAAGGTTCAGGGTCACAGGCAAACAGGGATGGTCGGGGACACGCCAAAGGTCAGGGTCACAAGCAGACAGGAATAGTGAAGAACAGGCCAAAGTCGGTAACAGGAATCAGACGCAGGAACACATCAAGTACACATGGAGGCTAACACACAATGGTTGATCAGCACTGCTGGCTTGCAGTGCACAGGTTAATATAGGGTTTCCTGATAGGGCCTGGGGTGGGGCCATGCTGAGAGGAGAGGTTATAAAAGCAGTCAGGTGAGAGGCAGCTGGTCTCTAGAGAGGAATACATGGAGACAGGTGAGCTGACAAAGAAACTCTATTGCATAACCATGACACAGCTGCTCTGCCTACTCATCCGTTTCAGATCTTCAGAGATGTTGGACAATAAGGGGGTGAAATTAGCATCATTGAGCGAGCCAGTGGGGTAAGAGAGCTGGATCCCTAAATATGTGATGGATTTAGTTCCCCATTTATATGGGAATACACGTTTCATTGTGTTTACTTGGCATTGAGATAGGCCCATGGCCAGTATTTGACATTTATTAGAATTGATCTTGTAGTCGGAAACTTCTCCAAATTTCTCAATCAGGTTCCATTTAGAGAATTGAGGGGATTCGATAGGGACAAGATGATATCGTCTGCGAACAAGCCTATTTTGTGTTCACATTGACCCACTCACAGTCCCTGGATCAGAGGATCACTCCTGATTGCTTCAGCAAAGTTTTCGATAGCAAGGGAGAATATAATTGGAGAGAGGGGGCACCCCTGCCTCATTCCATTTGAAAGATCGAATGATCTAGAAAAGGTGCCGTCAACATATACTCTCGCCGAAGGGTTATTATATAATGTCATAATCACTGAATATATTGTCTCAGACAACCCGAATTTCGTTAGCACTTGCGACAGATATTCCCAGTGAACTCTGTCGAATGCCTTCTCAGCATCCAGAGCAAGGAGAAGAGAAGCCACCCAACAAGTCTCAGCATGATGTATGAGGCTAACCATTTTTCTTGTACCATCTGGAGCTTGTCTCCCCCTCACAAACCCCACTTGTTCTGGTCCTAGTAGGAGTGGGGTGAGATCTATGAGTCTGTTACCTAGCAATTTGAAGTATATTTTTAAATCAGAATTTAGAAGCGATATGGGCCTGAAGGTTTGTGGGTGGTCTGGCTCTTTTCCAGGTTTTGGGGGAGTCACAATAACAGCTTCTAATATCTCCTTTGGGAAGTGACCTGTGAGGACGGCTTGATTATATAGGTCAACCAAATAACTGTTTAAGATAGGATTACGGGCTCTATAGTATTCTGAGGAGAGTCCATCTATTCCTGGCGATTTTCCCAGTGGAAGGGAGGTGATAACATTTATAATTTCTTGTCTTTCTATAGGGCGGTTAAGATGAATCAGGAAGGCTTCATCAAGTGCAGGTAAATTTATGTTTTTTAGGAATTTGGATATTACCTCTTTGTTGGGTTGAGGGGTGTCATGGTCTTCTTTTAGATTGTACAATGTTGCATAATAATCCCGGAATGTTTGGGCTATATCTGAAGAATCAAGAGCATATTTACCTGTTTTGTGGTGACATAGCCGGGTCATTTTTTCCCTAGCTCTTTTTTGTTTTAATTGCATGGCCAGTCCTTTCCCTGCCTTATTATTTTGTGAGTAAGCAGTGAGTTTAAGATCCTTAATATATTTATCATGGTCAGATATCAATATTGTTCTAAGTTCCTCTCTAAGGATGACAAGGTGGGACAGTAATGCATTTTGGGGAGACTGTTTGCGCTGAGCTTCCAAAGAGGCTATTTCAGCAAGAAGAGTGGAAATGTTTAATTTAATTTCCTCTTTTTCCTTTCCCTGGAGGCCATCTGAATCAGCACTCCCCTAACAAAGGCTTTATGCATACAACAAAGATTGAATATACTGCTAGAGGATTCAGAATTAAAGCAGAAGAACTCCTCCAGCTGTGTTTCCAACTCCTTTACATATGCTGGATGTGATAATATATAAGTATTATTTCTCCATAATGGAGTATGTTTACATGTGCACCCCTCTGAAATTTTCAGTGAAATAGGGGCATGATCAGACCATGTTATGTTATAGCAGTCAATTCTTGAATATGTGTTATGGGGATGAGAGAAAAAGGTATAGTCTCTTTCTGTGGTATGTTGATAGCGCCACGGGTCATGTAGATCTTCCTGTAGCAGGAATTGTCTAAGTCCCGGTTTCCCCGCTGAGTTCCTGTTGGTAGTGTCTATATCGGGGTCCATGGAAATGTTAAAATAACGCAAATTAAAATATGGCCTTTTTGGATTGAGCGAGCTTTGGCCAAGATCCTTCTGATGAACCCTATTTGATGTCTGTTGGGGGCATATATATTGACAAGGGTATATAGGGCTCCATTAAATTCTGCAACCAGGATTATATATCTACCTTCTTCATCCATTACTGATGTATGTAGCTTGAAGGGAACTGAATCTTTAATCGCTATCATAACTCCTCTTTTCTTTTTCTTGAAATTGGCTTGGTAAATGTGGGGAAAGTGCTTATGGCTACAGCTGGGAGCATTTGCAGACAGGAAGTGAGATTCTTGTACACATAATATATCGCAGCGTTGGTTTTCTGCTTTCTTCAATAATGCCCATCTCTTGTAAGGGCTGCTAAGACCTTTTGTGTTCAACGATAGTATCTTAAGTACCATTGAAGATAGGAGTATTGCTGGCGAACTTTTTTTCTTCTATATAGTTATGTTGCAGGCAGGAGAGAAGGCAAACGTGGTAACTTGAACTGAAAACAAACAAAACAGGAAAAAAGAATTGAAAACTAGCATTGCTATAATCCCATACTCTTGGATGAGAGAGAATTTGTTGGGTACAAATGTCTACTGTACACATATCCAACGGGGAGTAAAATGTCCAACCTGGCAAGATCTTAGTAAGCTATAGTATGGCAGGTTATGAGCAGCAGAACCATATGTCGATGATGGTCAGAACTATGTTCATTCTAACCTAAACTTTCATGAGATTGTCGCTGGGTCCGAGATGTCCTCATCATCTGGTGGGAGGAGACCCCAAGATTTCATTAACTTCAGACCTTCTGCCAGGGTGGATACCAGCCAGGTTTTGCTGTTCTTTTTGATGGACAGCTTAGTCGGGAATTTCCATTTGTAGAGAATATTGTTATTCCTCAAAATCTTGGTAATGGTGAGGAGATTCTTGCGGGCTTGTATGGGGTCCTGTGAGAGTTCTATATATAGCGAGACTCCCGAATATGGTTCTGGTAATGATTTGCATTTGCGGGAGAAGTACATGAGCAGGTGGAAATAATGGATCCTAGCTATCACATCTCTTGGTATGCATTCAGCAGGGATGAGCCGAACACCCCCCGGTTCGGTTCGCACCAGAACATGGGAACAAGCAAAAAATTTGTTTGAACACCGTTAAAGTCTATGGGACTCGAACATGAATAATCAAAAGTGCTAATTTTAAAGGCTTATATGCAAGTTATTGTCATAAAAAGTGTTTGGGGACCTGGGTCCTGCCCCAGGGGACATGGATCAATGCAAAGAAAAAGTTTTAAAAACGGACGTTTTTTCAGGAGCAGTGATTTTAATAATGCTTAAAGTGAAACAATAAAAGTGTAATATTCCTTTAAATTTCGTACCTGGGGGGTGTCTATAGTATGTCTGTAAAGGGGCGCATGTTTTCCCATGTTTAGAACAGTCTGACAGCAAAATGACATTTCAAAGGAAAAAAAGTCATTTAAAAGTACTCGCAGCTATATGAATTGTCGGTCCGACAATGCACATAAAAAAGTTCATTGATAAAAACGGCATGGGATTTCCCCACAGGGGAACCCAAACCAAAATTTAAAAAAAAAATGGTGTGGGGGTCCCTCTTAATTCCATACCAGGCCCTTATCCAACCAGGCAGGCCGCAGGAAAAGAGGGGGGATGAGAGAGCGCCCCCCGAACGGTACCAGGCCACATGCCCTCAACATTGGAAGGGTGCTTTGGGAGTCTGCGGGTGGGGGGCTTGTCGGAATCTGGAAGCCCCCTTTAACAAGGGGACCCCCAGATCCCGGCCCCCCTGTGTGAAATGGTAAGGGTGCCCCTACCATTTCACAAAAAAAGTGTCAAAAATGTTAAAAATGACAAGAGACAATTTTTGACAATTCCTTTATTTAAATGCTTCTTCTTTCTTCTATTTTCTTTCTTCTATCTTTTATCTTCCTTTGGTTTCTTTCTCCATCATATTCTTCTTCTTCCTGCGATCCTCTGCTTCTTGCTCCGGTGTTCTCGTCCGGCATCTTCCTCCACGGCGTCTTCTTCCCTTCTTCATGCTCGGGCCGCTCTGCATCCATGATGGGAGGCTCCCGCTGTGTGACGCTTCTCGTCTTCTGACGGTTCTTAAATAACGGAGGGCGAGGCCACCCGGTGACCCCGCCCCCTCTGACACACGGGGACTTCCCTATCCGCCCCCTCTGATGTCACGGAGAGAGCCTCGGGGAAGTCCCTGTGCGTCAGAGGGGGGCGGGGTCACCGGGTGGCCCCGCCCTCCATTATTTAAAAACCGTCAGAAGATGAGAAGCGTCACACAGTGGGAGCCTCCCATCATGGATGCGGAGCTGCCTGAGCACAAAGAAACAAAGAAGACACCGCAGAGGAAGATGCCGGACGAGAACACCAGAGCAAGAAGCAGAGGATCGGAGGAAGAAGGAGAAGAAGATGGAGGAAGAATCCGAAGGAAGGTAGAAGATAGAAGAAAGAAGATAGAAGAAAGAAGATAGAAGATAGAAGAAAGAAGAAGCATTTAAATAAAGGAATTGTCAAAAGCTGTCTCTTGTTATTTTTAACATTTTTGACACTTTTTTTGTGAAATGGTAGGGATACCCCTTACCATTTCACACGGGGGGCTGGGATATGGGGGTCCCCTTGTTAAGCCCCCACCCGCAGACCCCCACAACCACCAGGAAAGGGTTGTGGGGATAAGGCCTTGTCCTCATCCACATGGGGACAAGGTGCTTTGGGGGGATCCCCTAAAGCACCCTCCCAATGTTGAGGGCATGTGGCCTGGTATGGTTCAGGAGGGGGAGGACGCTCTCTCGCCCCCCCTGCCAGGTTGCGTGCTCAGATAAGGGTCTGGTATGGATTTTTGAAGGGACCCCACACCATTTTTTTTTAAATTTTGGCGCAGGGTTCCCCTTAATATCCATACCAGACCTGAAGGGCCTGGTATGGAATTTAGGGGGACCCCCACGCCATTTTTTAAAAAAAATTTTGGTTCAGGGTTCCCCTGTGGGGAAATCCCATGCCATTTTTATCAATGAACTTTTATGTGTATTGTCGGACTGACAATTCATATAGCCGCGAGTACTTTTAAATGACTTTTTTTCCTTTGAAATGTCATTTTGCTGTCAGACTGTTCTAAACACGGGAAACATGCGCCCCTTTACAGGCATACTATAGACACCCCCCAGCTAAGAAATTTAAAGGAATATTACACTTTTATTGTTTCACTTTAAGCATTATTAAAATCACTGCTCCCGAAAAAACAGCCGTTTTTAAAACTTTTTTTGCATTGATCCATGTCCCCTGGGGCAGGACCCAGGTCCCCAAACACTTTTTATGACAATAACATGCATATAAGCCTTTAAAATTAATACTTTTGATTCCTCCCATAGACTTTTAAAGGGTGTTCCGTGGCTTTCAAATTTGCCGTGAACACCCCAAATTGTTCGCTGAACTCGAAGCTCATCCCTAGCGTTCAGGTAGATAGGATGGCTTAGGAAGGCGGTGAGCCCTATCTATCACCAGTTCATGGGATTTTGTCACTGGGAGTAATTCGGCCATCATTTTCTGCAGATAAGGACAGAGTACCCCTGGTGAAACCGATTCCGGAATGCCTCTAAATTTCATATTGTTCTGGTGGGAACGGTCTTCGATGTCCGCCATTTTGATTTTAAGGTTACGGATTTCTTCTGCTAGATCCTCATGGGCATCGACTACTTCATTGTGTGCTAGGGCATAGTCACTCATTTTGTTCTCTAAGTGATAGAGAACAAAATGAGTGACTATGCCCTAGCACACAATGAAGTAGTAATGATCCACTCTATCCCCAATAGCTGTTATGTCCCTGTTTGTTTGCCTCATAAAATTAGCCATGTCATGCTGCAGTGCTCCACGGAGCGTAATTAGCATGTCTTTCACAGCAGAGTCCAAGATAGGCTGGCCCACTGTGGGGAAAGCATCCAGCTTCTCATTGAAGCCATTAATGTCAGCCTGAGTGACATTTTCTAGGGAGGCATCACTTACTGTGTCTCCCTTCTCTGTCAGCTTCCTTCTCTGCTTTACAGGGCTGTTAAATGTGGATTGGGGAGAGTGGCTTCCATTATCAGCAGTTGAAGGGTCATGCTGATGTGAGATAATCCGCGCTGTTGCATCTGTCCCCGTTCTGCTCTGTGAGAGAGCTGGCGTGCCGGCACCATCTTGTGGGATACTAGCGCCCGCTAGGCTGTAGAAATCCGTTAGTCTATGGGGTCCTTCACTCTCCTTCCTCTTCCCCCTCATGCCTCCCCCGCCTCTCTGGCTTTCCATCTTGTGTCGGGTGGCTTTTTCAGGGTCCCACCATTGCCGTGTGTCGCCTGTCAGATCCTGTTAAGCCGCAGCTTGGTCACAGTGCGGCCATTTTCTGAGGCTGCTGGCCACGCCCCCCAATTATTTATTTTTTGACAGCACACATGGCAACAAACATGCATTGGTACATGGCAGCTATGTTGGAGTGCACATTATAACCAACGTGAATAATATGTGTTGCCACACAATACAGCAAATAGGTGGTGCAGATGGGCCCTAAAAATCACCTTTGTGTCTCAAATGCTCATCTCCCATAATTCAAATCTGTATTCTACAGATTCTTTTTCACTGGGTTTTGACTACTGGAAAATTGTGAATACATTTTAGCCTTCCTTGCCTTCCTCATCCTTCCTTGAATAATTTCTGTTCTCTAACTAATTTCCAGCTGGTAAACTGAGATGCAGCTTTCAGGTAAAAACAAAAGAAAACACAATTTAGAAATTATGCCATTAATTGGAATTGGAAAAAGAACTTCCGCGTACACACAAGCAGAATTTCCGTCAGAAAAATCTTGGATGGACGGAATTCCGCTCAAGCTTGTCTTGCATACACATGGTCACACCAAATTTCAACCGTTAAGAATGAGGTGACGTACAGCACGTACGACGGGCCTAAAAAACGGAAGTTCAATAGCCAGCGTGCCACCCTTTGGGCTCTTTCTGCTAATCTCGTGTTTATCTCGTGTTAGTAGAAATTTGGTGAGAGATGATTTGCGCTTTTCAGCCTCGTGCTTTTCAGTCCGTTACTGCTCTTCAGTTTGTGCTTGTGGGTTTGTATCTGGTTTTCAGTGCATGTAGTCAGTTCGTATCTATTTTCCAGTGTGTTCTTGTCCGCTCGTTTCTGATTTTCAGATCGCTCTTCACAGGCCTTTCTGTTCTTCAGTGCGTTCTGTTAGTTCGTTCTGACCAGCCGACTATTTTGAAGCCATGTTGCGGGTACGTGCTCGTCATAGAGTTTGTGCTATGCAGGGGCTTGGTGTTGGGGTTCTTGCTTTGACCCAAGCCCAGTCCATGAACAGGGGGAGGAGGAGTTCATGGACCAAGAATTGGTTGCTCCAGCATGACCAATTTTCTCATATGCCTTTGCTGTGGAAGATCCAGGAGAATAACCCATATTATTTAATGAATTTTCTCCGGATGAGGGACCCCCTTTTTGAATGTCTGTTAGCTTTGCTGTCCCCTTATATTATGAAATAGGACACCTGCATGCGGCAAGCCATCACTCTGGAGCAGAGGCTAGTTGCCACGTTGCGGTAATTGGCGATGGTCAGAAGTCTACAGGACCTCAAGTTCTCTACAGGCATCTGCCCCCAGGCTCTGGGAATCATTATTCCAGAGACCTGTTCTGCCATTATACAGGTCCTGCAGAAGGACTATATTAGGGTAAGTTTTCTCGTTTAACATCACATTATATGTATTTAATGTATGCTAATGTTTTGTATTTCTTTCATCATTCCCTAATTACCATGATTGTAATATGCTGTGAATGTCCCCTTTATGCCCATGCATGCTGTAAGCTTTTATTGATCTTTTTTGTCCTTCATGCATATTTGCCTTCACTAACCTCCCCAGCATGCTATCCTGGGCTGATACACACCTAGCCTAGTCACTTAACAATGTATTTTGTCAGCTCCATTGTAGTGCTTTACCCTAAACACCCCCTAAAATGTGTCCAAATGTTATTGTTGTCCTTAAATTCAGGCAGAGTGTGAGAGGCTTTTTTTTGGGGTCCAAAACTCATTTATATCCCTCTCCCCCAAAATGTTTCCAATGGGCCATCAGAGGAGGTGAGGAATCTGATAAGTGGACCTTATATTTTTGTCTTTAAATACTCCTTAAAATAAATGTTATACTGATGTTGGCCAAGAATGTTTGTGTCTAATCTGCTTGCAGTGTTATGTGCAAAAGTACAAATAATTTCTTTTCTTTTTTGACTTCACAGTTTCCATCAATGCCACAGGAATGGCAAACTGTGGCTTCCCAATTTGCTCATCGTTGGGACTTTCCTAACTGCGGAGGGCCAATCGATGGGAAGCACATCCACATCATCCCACCACCCCACTCGGGGTCATACTATTTTAACTATAAGGGGTTTCATAGTATTGTGTTGATGGCAGTGGTATCGGCGACATACGAGTTTCTCTATGTGGACGTGGGGAAGAATGGCTGGATGTCGGGTGGTGGAGTCTTTGACTAGACCGAGTTCTACCGACGTCTCCAGAGTGGTGCCTTGGGATTGCCACCTGTGGAAGAGAACGTGGAAGGACTCCTATTTGTTTTTATCGCCGATGAAGATTTGGTCTGGGTGATCACCTGATGAGGCCATTCCCCCAGAGGATCCTCATCCCGGAGAAGAGGATTTTTAATTACTGGCTGGCCAGAGTCACAAGAGTCGTGGAGAATGCCTTTGGGATAATGGCCAGCCGGTTCCGCCTATTTCTTATGGCAATAAATATGGCGGAGTACAAACTTAACCACATAGTTCTAGCATGCTGCATACTTCACAACTTTTTAAAGAGAAATGCTCCGAATTATGTTGCCTCAGTTGGGCCTGAGGCCGGACTTCCAGAAACGACAGTGATGGCCCTGGAAGCTGGCCATCCTGGCTTGCCCCCCCAAAGCACCCATGAAGTGCGTCAAAAATATGTTGATTATTTTACGGGTAGGGGGGCCATTGCAATGCCAGCAAACTTGTAAATATTTTAGATATTAAAAACATTTGATCTGATCAAATCTTGATTTTTATTTAGTGCTTGTGTTTCTTTTAGCTGTCTCCTGGGTTCTCCTAGTGCACTTGTAGTGCCAAGTGGTTTTTCCATTATTAAATAACACCCATTGTCACTGTAAACACCAACTTAATACAAAAACTGGTATTGAGCATTGAAAGAAGAAGCCACACATTGTTGAGTATAAAACCTTTTACTCCATGCACATTCACATGTGGGTTGTAAAAAAAATGTTTTTTTAAAACATCTTGTTTTTTTAAAGTTTTACTTTGCTAAATATTGTTTTAGAACATAAACAGGTATGTTTCAAAACATAACATACACAACTCAGGAACTTACAAAGTTCAACATTGAAAAACGGAAGGCAATATCAGACATTATAGTGTCAAAATGTGTTGATATTGCCTTCATCAGATGGGGTGATGTCACCCCTGTAAAAGCCAAATTTTGAAGATGCACACATATTGGAAGTCAAACTGGGAATTTTCCTCCTGGTCCCATGCCTAATGTCAACATGTGCTATCTTCCATTGTGGGGGATCAATGGATGTGTTTCGGGGGTGCAACCACATCCTCTCACCTACTTGAGTTACGAGGAAGGGGTTGCACCCACAAAACGTGTACATTGATATCCCCTTATGGCAGATAGCACATGTTGACACACTGGGGGTTATTTACGAAAGGCAAATCCACTTTGCACTGCAAGTGCACTTAAAAGTGCACTGAAAGTGCACTGGGAAGTGCAGTTAATCATCAAAGGAAATTCTGGACAGCCGCACTCAGAAAAAATGTATTATATGCCTTTATTCAATAAGGTATCATCCAAAATACAGGTCACAGCAAAGTGGAACAAAGCTTACACGTTCACACTACAGAGAGTGCTTAGTCATAGCTAGCAATCACAAAAATCAAAGTGAAATAAATAATAAAAGTTACAAACCATGTGACCACATAATCAGCCGATCTGAGTTAATGAAAGTGCCAATTAGATATTATGGGTCACCAGAGGTCTCAGCAAGTGCAGTGAAAGAAAAAGAAAACAAAATCAGTGAACGAGTGATTGAAATAAAAATGGATAAATAGCATCATGTGCAGAAACTAGTATATGTGAGAAAAATGTGTAAAAAATTATGTGTTTTCATAAAATAATATGTGAATATGTAAATATATAAATATGCATATGAATAATAACAAATGAGAATGAAATTAAAAAACATCCAAAGATGATAGCATGTGTATATGCATATATGTATGTTTCAAGATGAACCAACACTAATTAATTGTAAAATGAAGTGAAATTGTTGATGAACAAAATAAAGTGAAATTGCAAGTGTCGGACGGATCCACATATGCAATGTACTAATTAATAAAAGGAAGTGCAGTCGCTCTAAATCTAAGGGGTAGATCTGAAATGAGTGGAAGCTCTGCTAATTTTATCATCCAATCATGTGCAAGCTAAAATGCTGTATTTTATTTTCCTTGCATGTCCCCCTCGGATCCGCAGCGACCTTAGTTCCAAGTGCACTTTCAGTGCACTTTCAAGTGCACTTGCAGTGCAAAGTGGATTTTCCTTTAGTAAATAACCCCCAATGTGTGCATCTTCAAAATTTGGCTTTTAAAATGCTTAAATCATTTGAAAAAAATGGTCCCCAAAAATAGAAAATGGTGCCATTTTGTTGTTATTTAGATTCTTCCTAGAAAATCAATCATGTTCTTCAGTTTTTGTTCTATGTCATTTGTTTTTTGCTTGATGATCTCTAAATGCTAACTAGAAAACATTATGTCCTGGATTAGCCTTTGTGCACTGTCACTCGTGAAATGAGGAGATTGTTCTACCACAATATGCACATCACCTAAAAGAAAAAATACACACCATGTATTAAAAATATTCAGGCATACATCTATTACCTGAATCTGTGGTCTCAGACAGTCACCTGTTGTGGTGACAATTCCAACCACCTCTCCTTCCTCAACGTCCTCTGGTTGTGGTGTCCTCTGTTCCCCTTCTTCAGGAGGTGGGGGGTTCCTGGTGTCCTCAGACATCCGGAGTCTTTTCTCCCCTATGAGAATGAAACAAAAGGTATACTTAGCACACCGATATTTGAGGCCAGAAATAGGAATATGAAACATTGCTTGGAAGTGGGGTACAGTTGTCTGTTTTGGCAGAGTTCCAAGCTGAAGACATGATTTTTTCCCTTTCCAAATACTTACCTTTTTTGGAACAAGTTTCACACATGGAGACACCCCAAGTATCCACTGGAGTACCTGTGTGGGACATCCTAAAAAGTTTGTTCTTGTGTCCCACACTAGTGCTCCTGAGTCCAGATGTGTAAACAGCTGCTGAGTGTCCTCTCCTTATGTTACACTGAATCAAGTTTGCAATTCTTTCTAGTGTCAAACACATCTAGACAACAATGTCCTAAACTTCTTTTAATACAAATTAGCATGACCAAATGTAGTTAACAATGTATCTGCCCAAAACATTGTATTTAGTTGGCAAACAAACAATGTTTCCTACGACCAATTACTGTGCCCATGAACATGAAATAGCCATTTTAAACTGTACAACAGTAAAGAAAAGCACATGGAGCAGCATACAAGTAATGATAATAATAGGAACATACGACAAGTACTTACTTATTAGAAGCACTTTTTTGATCCTTCTGTACTGATCCTGCTCCCTCAATTTCAGGTCTGACTAGCGTTTTCTCAGTTGCTCTTTGGATCGTCATACCCCAAAATTTCCGTGCAGACTCTTCACAAATTTAGACATGATCTTGACCTTTCTCACATTTGGATTTAGGTAAGGTCCATACTTCCCGTCTTAGTCGGCCCTCTTCAAGATGTCCACCATCTCCACCATCTCTATAAAGGCCATATTTGAGGCCTTAAATCTCCTGTGGGATCGGGACGTTTCTGGCTCCGGGCTTTCCTCCTCGTTACTGCTATTATGCACCTGCTGTGTCTCCGCCATGTTCCTCTCCCACTGCGATGAAAGAGAAGGGGCGGGGAATATTCTAGAAAGAAAGTTAGGGGCGGGTGGCGGGGGCAGAGTTTTACGCATGCGCAGTGTATATAAAACTAACATGCGTGTGTCGTATGTATGATCTGTGAGTGGAGGAATTCCCGATCGTGAGAACGAAGGTAACATTTGAACTTGGGACACCAGTGGCCTATACTGATTCGAGATTGAGGCCTATATTGTGATAAGATTAGGAGAGTTTAGCCTGATATTAGTGTTTTTTCTTGTGTTTTGTCTTGCAGCAAATATGAAACAATGCAAAGACCCTGAATTAATGGGCCAGTTCATAGTCAGATACAGGGATATAAGAAATTTGTGGGAGGTTAAAAACCCCTTATATCGAAATAAACCAGCTAGGAAGGCATTGCTGGAGAAACTGCTGCAATTTGTGAAGACGCAGGTCCCCGACGCAGACATCGAGTTTGTGGATAAGGAAATTGGTAGCTTGAGAAGCACGTATAGGAAGGAGCGTAATAAGGTGCAGGCGTCCATTAAATCAGGAGCAGCAGCAAAGGATGTGTATGTACCCAGTCTGTGGTACTACAACAGGATGCGGTGTCTGGAAGACCAGATTGAAGCCAAGAAATCACTTTCTACACTTCCATCCACCCTTCCCTCAACCCCAGCTGAGGCTGCCGAGGACCAACCTGGGCCTTCCATCCTGGAAGAAGTTGAGGAGCCCAGCTGGAGCCAGGTATAGTATTTTTGAACATATTTATTGTCCAAAAATGATTGTTAACTAGATGTTATTATTGATAACAAAAGATTGATTGAACAAAAAGTGTTTGACATATCAATAGACAGTAGGGGCCAAAAATGATTGGGACAAGAATGAAAAATGCTGGGCTCAGAATGATAGTCTTTTCTATTTATTAACATTCAATTTGCAACAGTCATGAGCTGAAAATTGTGTGTGATTGATGAACCAAAACTAAAACTATGTCCCTTTTTCATACACAGGAACACCTCAGCCAGAACGAGGCTCTGGAATGTGGCAGCCAGGAGGAGGTGGGGGTAAGTGTCAGCCAGGAGGAGGCGGCGGTAAGTGTCAGCCAGGAGGTGGCTAGGCCCAGTAGCCTCACCCAATCCCAGGTGCCTCACCACCGCCCTACAACAAAAAGGGCCAGGAAGGGGAGTAACGTGGAGGAGGCAGCACTGGGCCTCCTTAAGGACGCTAATGCGGCCCTGAAAACACCCCCCGACGCTGAAGAGCCCTATGGCTGCTATGTAGCTGCAAAAATTGCAGCAAATGAAGGAGGGCCAATGTTTAATGTGTGAGAATATTATTATTCAGGCCCTTCAGAAAGGGTTGAGGGGCCAAATTAGTGAGAACATGCACTTATGTGCACTTGTCCATCCTCCTCCTCCTGCCACAAGTCCACCTCCAGAGCCACAGCCTCCAAGGAAGGATGCAGGGAAGGCTGCAGGGAAGGCTGCAGATAAGCGTGGAGGGAAGGCTGCAAGGAAGACATGAAAGTGATGGCCTGGGTTCAGTCTGGTCTGACAGAAGATGCAGGCTGTTGTAGTACCACAGCCTGGGAACATATATGTCATCTGCTGCTGTTCCTGAACTCTGGGAGTCCTGGACCAGATTGTGCTCTCTATTATATGGACTTCTCAGGCTACCAATTTTTAGTTAAAAAGAGTTGATGTGTGCCCTGGGGTACAAAGGCTTTGCAAATTCAAGCAGTTTCTCCAGCATTGCCTTCCTCTTTATTTTGTTATGAGCCAGAATAAATGGAGATTTTTTTTATATGAAAATACTTGCCTAATGCCCCATACACACGGTCGGACATTGATTGGACATTCCGACAACAAAATCCATGGATTTTTCCGACGGTTGTTGGCTCAAACTTGTTTTACATACACACGGTCGAACAAAGTTGTCGGATTTTCCGAACGCCAAGAACGCGGTGACGTACACCACGTACAACGAGACTATTAAAGGACAGTTCAGTATCAAGCGCGGCACCCTTTGGGCTCCTTTTGCTAATCTCGTGTTAGTAAAAGTTGGTGAGAGATGATATGCGCTTTTTCAGACTCATGGTTTTCAGTTTGTTTTTCTGGTGTTCAGTTTGTGCTTGTGGGTTTGTATCTGTTCGTCAGTGCGTGCAGCGAGTTACCATTGACTTGTCATTGTGTTCTTGTTTGTTCGTTACTGATTTTCAGGTCGCTCTTCACAGGCCTTGCTGTTCTTCAGTGCGTTCTGTTACTACGTTCTGACCAGCTGACCATTTTTTAGCCATGTTGCGTGTATGTACCCATCGTAGAGTTTGTGCTGTGCGGGGGCTTGGTGTTGGGGTTCTTACTTTGACACAAGCCCAGTCCATGAACAGGGCAAGGAGGAGTTCATGGACCAAGAATTAGTTGCTCCAGCGTGACCAGTTCTGTCACATGCCTTTGCTCTGTGATATCCGTGAGAATAATCCTGACAATTTCAGGAACTTTCTCAGGATGACGGACCCCGTATTTCACCGTTTGTTGGCTTTGCTGACCCCTTTTATCAGCAGGCAGGACACCTGCATGAGGCAAGCCATCACTCCAGAGCAGAGGCTAGTCGCCACTAGGGATGAGCCGAACACCCCCCTGTTCGGTTCGCACCAGAACATGCGAACAGGAAAAAGGTTTGCTCGAACACGCGAACACCGTTAAAGTCTATGGGACACGAACATGAATAATCAAAAGTGCTAATTTTAAAGGCTTATATGCAAGTTATTGTCATAAAAAGTGTTTGGGGACCCGGGTCCTGCCCCAGGGGACATGGATCAATGCAAAAAAAAGTTTTAAAAACGGCCGTTTTTTCAGGAGCAGTGATTTTAATAATGCTTAAAGTCAAACAATAAAAGTGTAATATCCCTTTAAATTTCGTACCTGGGGGGTGTCTATAGTATGCCTGTAAAGGGGCGCATGTTTCCCGTGTTTAGAACAGTCTGACAGCAAAATGACATTTCGAAGGAAAAAACTCATTTAAAACTACCGCGGCTATTAATGAATTGCCGGTCCGACAATACACATAAAAGTTCATTGATAAAAACGACATGGGAATTCCCCACAGGAAAACCCCGAACCGAAATTAAAAAAAAAAAATTACGTGGGGGGGTCCCCCTAAATTCCATACCAGGCCCTTCAGGTCTGGTATGGATATTAAGGGGAACCCCGGCCAAAATTTAAAAAAAAAATTGACGTGGGGTTCCCCCTAAATTCCATACCAGACCCTTCAGGTCTGGTATGGATTTTAAGGGGAACCCCGCGCCAAAAAAAAAAAACGGCGTGGGGTTCCCCCAAAAATCCATACCAGACCCTTATCCGAGCACGCAACCTGGCAGGCCGCAGGAAAAGAGGGGGGGACGAGAGTGCGGCCCCCCCCCTCCTGAACCGTACCAGGCCACATGCCCTCAACATTGGGAGGGTGCTTTGGGGTAGCCCCCCAAAACACCTTGTCCCCATGTTGATGAGGACAAGGGCCTCATCCCCACAACCGTGGCCGGTGGTTGTGGGGGTCTGCGGGCGGGGGGCTTATCGGAATCTGGAAGCCCCCTTTAACAAGGGGACCCCCAGATCCCGGCCCCCCCCCTGTGTGAAATGGTAAGGGGGTACTTACCCCTACCATTTCACTAAAAAAGTGTCAAAATAGTTAAAAATGACAAGAGACAGTTTTTGACAATTCCTTTATTGAAATGCTTCTTCTATCTTCCTTCATCTTCTTCATCTTCTGGTTCTTCTGGCTCTTCTGGTTCTTCCTCCGGCGTTCTCGTCCAGCATCTCCTCCGCGGTGTCTTCTATCTTCTTCTCCTCGGGCCGCTCCGCACCCATGGCATGAGGGGAGGCTCCCGCTCTTCTCTTCATCTTCTTCTTCATCCTCTTCTCTTCTTCATCTTCTTCATCTTCTTCATCTTCTTCATCTTCTCTTCTTAATTTTCTTCTGCGGGCCGCTCCGCATCCATGCATGGAGGGAGGCTCCCGCTGTGTGACGGCGTCTCCTCGTCTGACGGTTCTTAAATAACGGGGGGCGGGGCCACCCGGTGACCCCGCCCCCCTCTGACGCACGGGACATGACGGGACTTCCCTGTGGCATTCCCCGTGACATCACAGGGAAGTCCCGTCAAGTCACGTGCGTCAGAGGGGGGCGGGGTCACCGGGTGGCCCCGCCCCCCGTTATTTAAGAACCGTCAGACGAGGAGACGCCGTCACACAGCGGGAGCCTCCCTCCATGCCAGCATGGCTGCGGAGCGGCCCGGAGAAGAAATGAAGAAGGAAGAAGAGATGAAGAAGAAGAAGATGAAGAAGATGAAGAAGAGAAGAGGATGAAGAAGAAGAAGATGAAGAGAAGAGCGGGAGCCTCCCCTCATGCCATGGGTGCGGAGCGGCCCGAGGAGAAGAAGATAGAAGACGCCGCGGAGGAGATGCTGGACGAGAACGCCGGAGGAAGAACCAGAAGAGCCAGAAGAACCAGAAGATGAAGAAGATGAAGGAAGATAGAAGAAGCATTTAAATAAAGGAATTGTCAAAAACTGTCTCTTGTCATTTTTAACTATTTTGACACTTTTTTAGTGAAATGGTAGAGGTAAGTACCCCCTTACCATTTCACACAGGGGGGGGCCGCGATCTGGGGGTCCCCTTGTTAAAGGGGGCTTCCAGATTCCGATAAGCCCCCCGCCCGCAGACCCCCACAACCACCGGCCACGGTTGTGGGGATGAGGCCCTTGTCCTCATCAACATGGGGACAAGGTGTTTTGGGGGGCTACCCCAAAGCACCCTCCCAATGTTGAGGGCATGTGGCCTGGTACGGTTCAGGAGGGGGGGGGCGCACTCTCCTCCCCCCCTCTTTTCCTGCGGCCTGCCAGGTTGCGTGCTCGGATAAGGGTCTGGTATGGATTTTTGGGGGAACCCCACGCCGTTTTTTTTTTTTTTTTTTGGCGCGGGGTTCCCCTTAAAATCCATACCAGATCTGAAGGGTCTGGTATGGAATTTAGGGGGAACCCCACGTCATTTTTTTAAAAAAATTTTGCCCGGGGTTCCCCTTAATATCCATACCAGACCTGAAGGGCCTGGTATGGAATTTAGGGGGACCCCCCCCACGTCATTTTTTTTTTTTAATTTTGGTTCGGGGTTTCCCTGTGGGGAATTCCCATGCCATTTTTATCAATGAACTTTTATGTGTATTGTCGGACCGGCAATTCATTAATAGCCGCGGTAGTTTTAAATGAGTTTTTTCCTTCGAAATGTCATTTTGCTGTCAGACTGTTCTAAACACGGGAAACATGCGCCCCTTTACAGGCATACTATAGACACCCCCCAGGTACGAAATTTAAAGGGATATTACACTTTTATTGTTTGACTTTAAGCATTATTAAAATCACTGCTCCTGAAAAAACGTCCGTTTTTAAAACTTTTTTTTGCATTGATACATGTCCCCTGGGGCAGGACCCGGGTCCCCAAACACTTTTTATGACAATAACTTGCATATAAGCCTTTAAAATTAGCACTTTTGATTTCTCCCATAGACTTTTAAAGGGTGTTCCGCGGCATTCGAATTTGCCGCGAACACCCCAAATTGTTCGGTGTTCGGCGAACTTGCGAACAGCCAATGTTCGAGTCGAACACGAGTTCGACTCGAACTCGAAGCTCATCCCTAGTCGCCACCCTGTGGTACTTGGCGACGGGGAAAAGGCTGCAGGACCTTATGTTCCCGACAGGCATCTCCCCCCAGGCTCTGGGGATCATTATCCCAGAGACCTGTTCTGCCATCATCCAGGTCCTGCAGAAGGAGTATATTAAGGTAAGATTTTTATCGTTTAACATCACATTTTATTGTATAGAATGTTTGCTAATGTATTGTATTTCTTTCCACATTCCCTAATTACCATGATTGTAATATGCTGTGAATGTCCCCTTTGTCCACATGCATGCTGCATTTTTATGTTTTTTTTTTTGTCCTTCATACATATTTGCCTTCACTAACCTCCCCAGCATGCTCTCCTGGGTCTATATTCACCTCGTGTAGTCACTTAACAATGTATTTTGTCGGCTCCATAGTAGGGCTTTACCCTAAACACCCCCTAAAATGTGTAAAAATGTGATTTGTGCTTTAAATTCTGGCGGAGTGCCAGAGGCTTTTTTTTTGGGTCCCAAAAGCGTTTGAAACAATCCCTCCCCCAACTGCTAACTCAGCTGATACCAATCCTCTATCTATCCTCAATCCTCTATCTGCTGACTTTGGCAAACCCATACACACTATACCCACCTCTTTTGTGGTCAGCTTTATGGATGAATTCCCCAAAGCATGTAGTGCAAAGGCCTGCCTCAATACTTTCAAATGGTAATGTTCAAAGCTTTTGTATCCTATTATTATCTTGATAGGTAATAGCAGAATGTAAAAATGTGCTAAAATGTGAACAGTGTGTATTTATCTCTTTGTATTATGACACGTCTTACCTGTCCAGTGGGCTGCCAATAGTGTAAGTAAGGAGGGGCTGGCCAAAGTAATCCACATTATTTATGCACTCAGCTCTCAATGAAGTGGAGAGAGTTACCTGTCCAAAACATCTCCCCCCATAAAATTTCTAAAATGGCCCATGAGGGGGGGGGGGGGGAATCTGATAGGTGGACCTTATATCTTTGTCTTTAAATACTCCCTAAAATAAATGTTATACTGATGTTGGCCAAGAATGTTTGTGTCTAATCTGCTTTCCATGTTTATGTACAAAATGATTAATTTTTTTCTTGTTTGACTCCACAGTTTCCTTCCAACCCAGAGGAGGGGCAATTGATGGGAAACACGTCCACACCATCCCACCACCCAACTCGGGGTCATACTATTACAACTACAAGGGGTTCAATAGTATTGTGATGTTAGCGGTGGTGTCGGCTACTTACGAGTTACTGTATGTGGACGTGGGGAAGAATGGCTGGATGTCATTTGGTGGAGTCATCGCCCACATGGAGTTCTACAGGTGTCTTCAAAATGGCAGCTTGGACTTGCCACCTCCAGAAGACAATGCGGAAGGACTCCCATTTGTCTTCATTGCGGATGAAGCGTTTGCGCTGGGGGACCATCTTATGCGGTCATTCCCTATGAGGACCCTCACCCCGAACCAGAGGGTTTTTAATTACCGGCTGGCCAGAGCCAGAAGAGTGGTGGAGAACACGTTTGGAATAATGGCTAGCCGGTTCTGCCTATTTCTTACAGCGATACACATGGCGGAATATAAACTCAATCACATCATCCTGGCTTGCTGTGTTCTCCACAACTTTTTAAGGAGAAATTCTGTGAACTATGCTGGCTCAGTTTGGCCTGAAGCCAGAATTAATCTCAATGAACCAACCCTGACTGCGCTTGAAGCTGGCCGTCCTGGCTTTCCCCCCCAGAGTGCCCGCAAGGTCCGTCTAAGATACATGGAATACTTTGCGGGTAGGGGGGCATCAATATGTCAGACAATGTCTGAGACATTTTTTAAATAAACACATTTTTTTAAATGAACAAATATTTGTTTAGATTTACTGCTTGTCTTTCTTTTAGCTGACCCTGACTGAAATTTGGGGACTCCTGAAAATGGCGTGATTGTGTAAAATTAGAAAGCACTGTTGGGTGTTATTTACTAAAGGCAAAGACACTTTGCACTACAAGTGCACTTGAGACTGCACTGAAACTGCATTTGTAGTGCAAAGTGGATTTGCCTTTAGTAAATAACCCCCATTGTCACTGAAAACACCAACTTTACAACCCAAAAA
Organism: Lithobates clamitans; assembly: GCA_037952925.1. NCBI lineage: Eukaryota > Metazoa > Chordata > Amphibia > Anura > Ranidae > Lithobates > Lithobates clamitans. Next base: position 4,259,974 of record JBBGZY010000400.1, on the reverse strand, counting down.
TGCTTTTGAGCATTGAAAGAAGAAGCCACACATTATTGATTCTCAATCTTCTTAATCAAAGCACAATCACATGTGCATTTATAAAAGGTTTTTAAAACAAACCAACATGTTTGTTGTATAACAATTTTTTAGGTGACATTAAAAGTAGAAATGTTCTTTTAAGGTAAAACAGACATGTTTAAAACCAACAAGAAATGCACAAATCTGGAACTTACAAAGTTCAACTTTTGTAGAAATTGAAGGCAATATCAGACATGAGTTTTTATAAACTGTGTTTGATGTTGCGTTCAGATGGGGTGAAGTCACCCCTGGAAAAGCCAAATTTGGAAGATGCACACAAATTGCTGAATGTCAACATGTGCTAGCTGCCATAATGGGGGATCAATAGCTGTGTTTTGTGGGTGCAACCCCTTCCTCTCAGCTACTTTATTATTGAGGAAGGGGTTGCACCCCCAAAACGCGTACATTGATCTCCTGTGATGGCAGATAGCACATGTTGACACACTGTGTGCATCTTCAAAATTTGGCTTTTCTAGAATATGTCAAAAAAAGTGTCAGAAAAATAAAGCAGAAAGAAGTAAGGGATTTCGAGGGGTTTTAAACTCTCCCTAAAACATCAATGATGTTCTTCATTTTGTTTTGAACATCCTTGATGTTTTGCTTGATGTTTTCCAAGTCCCTATTACACCCCATGATCTCCCCGATCAGGATCTGGGCACTTTCACTGGTGAAATGACCTTCATCCACAACATCACGATCACCTAAAAATATAGAAAAAAAAAAACATGTATTATAAATATGCCAGCATCCATCTCTTACCTGAGCCTGTGGTCGCAGACACTCGCCTGTTGTGGTGACAATTTCCACCACGTCTCCCTCCTCCTCCTCCTGTCGTGTTTTGGGGATTTCCCCATCTTCCTGAGGTGGGGGGTCTGTGGTCTCATCTGATGAGTGGTGTCCTCCGAGTCTTTTCTCCCCTATGTTAAAAAAAAATAGGTATATTTAGCACACAGATATTTGATGGCAGAAATAGGAATATGAAATTTTGCTTGGAAGTGGGGTACAATTGTCTGTTTTGGCAGAGTTCCAAGATGAAGAAATATTGTTTTCCTTTGTCAAGCTTGAATACTTACCTGTTTTGTACAAGCTTCACAGATGGAGACACCCCTATAGTATGCACTGGAGCACCTGTGTAGGCCCCCTAATAAAAAGGATGTTCTTGTGTCCCACACTAGTGCTCCTGTGTCAAGATGTGTAAACAGCTGCTGAGTGTCCTCTCCTTACACAGAATCTAGTTTGCAGTTCATTCTAGTTACAAACCCATCTAGACACCTAAATTATTTTAAGAGAATTAGGCCACAAAAAATGTATTGAAAAGCATCTGGACAAAACATGGTGTTTTATTGGCCGAAAGAACAATATTTCCTATGAACGAATAATCTGTCCATGTACATAAAAGTTGCCATTAAACTGTACAACAGTAAAGAAAAGCACATGGAGCAGCACGAACGTTATAAAAATAACGAATGGGAACACAGGACAACTTACTTTTTTGAAGCACTCTCCTGATCCTTCTATACTGATCGTGCTCCCTTAATTTGAGGTCCGACCACCACTTCCTGAGTTGATCCTTGGATCAGCGTACCCCAAAATTTCGGTGCAGACTCTTCACAACTTTAGCCATTATCTTGGCTTTCTGACATTGGGGTTGGGGTAAGGTCTATACTTCCCATCATAGTCGGCCCTCTTCAGTATGTCGACCATCTCCACCATTTCCACAAAGGACATATTTGATGTCTTAAATCATCTCCTCTGGGATCGTGACATTTCTGGCTACGGGCTTTCCTCCTCGTTGCTGTAATTAGCACGCACCTGCTCTATCTCCGCCATGTGCTCTTCCCCACTGCGCCAAATGAGAAGGGGCGGGGAATAGACTAGAAAAAAGTCAGGGGCGGGTGGAGTTTCACGCATGCGCAGTGTATATAAAGCGTAACACGCGTGCGTAGTACGTACGATCTGTGAGCGGAGGAAGTAGTATCAGAAGCGCAGATCGTGATAACGAAGGCAACATTTAAACTTGGGCCTATACTGCTTATAGATTGAGGCCTATATTGGGACAAGATTAGGAGACTTTAGCCTGACATTAGGGTTTGTCTTGTGTTGTGTCTTGCAGAGAAAATGGATATATTAAATGATCAGGACTTTATCCCCATATTCATTGATATGTTCAGAGAGCTGCCCTGTCTGTGGCAGGTAAACCACCCACATTATAAGAATCAAACAAAGAGGAAGGCAGAGCTGGATAAATTGCTGGAATTTGTGAAGCCGGTGATCCCCACGGTAGACATCACCTATTTGAAGATCCTAATTGGTGGCATGAGGAGCACATATCTAAGGGAGCGCAAAAAGGTCCAGGATTTCCAGAGATCAGGAGCAGCAGATGACATTTATGTCCCCAGGCTGTGGTAGTATGACAGACTGCATTTTCTGGCAGACCAGACTGAACCCAGGCCAGCACTCTCCAGTCTTCCTTCCATGCTTCCTTCCCCCCAGCTGAGGCTTCAGACACTCAACCTGGGCTTTCCAGGCAGCAACATGTGGAGGAGCCCAGCTTGAGCCAGGTATAGCATTCTTCTAAATATTTCTGTTGGTCAAATTATTGAAGTTAAATATAGGTTAGTTTGGATCCCTAATTTCTGATTGTGATTGATGAACTAAAAACTAAATGATGTCCCTTTTTCATGCACAGGAATGTCTCAGCCAGGAGGTGGCCGGGCCCAGTAGCCTGCCCGATACCCAGGTCCCTCCCTTCCGCCTTCAAAAAAAAAGTGGCAGGAAGAGGAGTAACCTGGAGGAGGCAGCAATTGGTCTATTTTGGACGGCTACTGCGGCACTTAGAACCCCCCACAGTGTTGAAGAGGACTTTGCAGACATAGCAGCATGCAAAATGTTAGAAATGGAGGAGGGCCAACGCCTCTTATGTGAGTTTATTATTTTACAAGCACTAAATAAGGGGTTGAGGGGCCAACTCACAAGCCAAAGCCACATTTGTGAGCTCAACCATGGTCCTCCTCCTCCTCCTTCTCCTCCAGGTCCTCCTCCTCCTGCCACACCTCCAACACCAGAGCCACAGCCAGGAAGGAAGCGTCTAAGGAAGACCAGAGAGTGATGGCCCTGGGTTCAGTCTGGTCTGGCAAAAGATGCAGGCTCTTGTATGACCACAGCCTGTGGACATACATGTCATCTGCTGCTGTTCATGATCTCTTGGACTTCTGGACCAGATTGTACTCCCTTATATATGGATTCCTCAGGCCACCAATTTTGCAGTAAAATTATTGTGCCCTGGGGGCCAAAGGCTTTGCCAATTTCTGCGTTACCTCCCTCTTTGTTTGGTTATGACCCCTTAATAAAGGTATTTTTTTCTATTATACTTGCCTATGTATGTTTTCATTCAAAAAGGACAGTTTGTTTGTGAGGAGGCAGGTACATTTCAAAACTAAATCAAGTTGAAAGTAATGAAGCTTGTTAAACCATGTATAAGTATAGTATGTACCCTAGAACTGTGGTTGCCCTTCAGCCCCTAAACGTCTGCAAAACAACAATTGTCCCAAACAGGAGGGGGACCAAGAGAAAGTGGAGCTCAAGGAAAGGCAATCTGACTAGATGTGTATGTATTCAAACAAGTGTTTATTGTGGTAAAAAAATATATACATGGGGATAACAGAGCATAAACCGATGGTTATTAAGCCCTGATAAAAATTGATTGGTAACATGAAACTGACCAACACAATTACACAGACAGGGGGGACATAAAACATGTTGTCAATAAACTCACAAACAAACAAAATGTCCGGACGTCTAGGCAATTGATGTCTGCGCAGCCTACTACAATGAGGAGTATTCAGCTATGCTGAGTGAGGCTGCTGAGCAGACATCAATCCCCCCGGGGGGTGGCTCAAACCAGGATAGATGGGGAGGAAGGGAAAAGGGGGGGAAGGGGGGGTGTGAAGTGAAGAAGGAGTGGAAAAAGAGAATGGGGTAGGGCAGAAGAGAGAGTAGAAAGCCGTGATGTGGGGCGCTGATGTGGGTCCTATGTCAGACTCCAATCAACCCATAGATGGGGAATTTGTGACCATTGATGTATTTAGGTGGAGCAGGAGTAGCAAAAAGTCCAAGTATGTATGTGACAAGATGCTTCAATGAGCAAGATGGTACTCTGGATATATCCAGGTAGGTACTAATATGGTAGATGGAATAGTAGCTGGCGTATTCTGTGATGAGCAGAGACATGCAGTAAAGGTGGTCTAGTACTTTACCACTTCTGGGTCCTGTATGGGAATCCACAGATACTACCGAAGTGTATATCACCTGTGCTATGATCTGCACCGCTCACCACTGCATGTAGTACCGGATACTTTCTGCGGGATCTCCGTACTCCAAAAGACACTCCTCAAGTGGGTGGATGGCCGGCCATCTAGGTGCATCTATTACCCCCTACACGGTTGTTCCACACGCAGCCAGAACGCTCCCTCGGTGAGTGAGCCGGCTAGCCCCAGCGGGGGATGACAGCGGGCTTGACTTCCGAAAGGAGTGACGTCAATGCGTTTCACAAGACAAAAATGTGTAGCTTCATCTGGACATCTAGGTGGCGTGCGAGGGCTCCTTCTTATTGCCGTCCATTCCTTGTACACGCCCTTGTCCACATTATCTCCTGCTGTTTGCTTGCCGCTTCGTATATGTAGCAAGCTTCCTTTATATACCCGTGAAGTCCTTGACACACGATCTCTTAAATATGCAGTCCATAGATTTGGAACATTGGTGAAGATACACATACATGTGCAAATATTAAACACGATTGGCTTCCCTATTTCCTGCGATATAACATCTGTTCAGTATAGGTAATATTTATATATGTCACTTTTTATTCCGTTTATTATATATAACAGGCATCAAGGCAATGATAAAATCGTGAATACATATCAAACATCAATCAGATCAAAGGGGAGAGCAAGAGAGGGAGGGAAGGAATATGGGGAAAAGAGGAAAGAGGAAGGAAAAAAGAGGGTATGTATCCACATAGTAATTAATCTCTGTAGAGCCATATCTAGATATAAATTCTAAATTATCTGTGGTGGCCCATAGTGACCCAATGTATTTTTAGATAGGGCACAGACACAGAGAAATTTACTGATGTGGATCGCAAGAATAGCTGGTCTGCATCCATAAGTCCTGACCATGTATGTTTATCTATATCGTATCCGTCAGGTCAATTAAAGGGGTTCAGATAAGAGATGCAAGCAAGGTACTATCTATAGTCTATTGTGCATGCTATGCGCCCTTATAGTTGATGAAAAAGGGTAGGCAATGATAATAATGCACAAGCATAACCCCAGTATAATCAGGAGGAGCAATGCCAAGACTAATGCCGCGTAAAAGTCCGACAGCCTGTCCGACAGACTTTCGACGGACTTTTGGCGGACTTGCGGTGGACTTGCGGTAGACTTTCTTACGAACGGACTTGCCTACATACGATCACACAAAAGTCCGACGGATTCGTACGTGATGACGTACACTGGACTAAAATAAGGAAGCCAGTAGCCAGATAGCCAGTAGCCAATAGGTGCCCTAGCGTGGGTTTTTGTCCGTCGGACTAGCACACAGACGAGCGGATTTCTGGGTCCGGCATAGTTACGACGTAAAGATTTGAAGCATGTTTCAAATCTAAAGTCCGTCAGATTTGAGGCTGGAAAAGTCTGCTGAAAGTCCGCTGAAAGTCCGGGGAAGCCCACACACGATCGTATTGTCAGCCAGCTTTAGTACGTCGGCGTCCGTCGGACTTTTGTAGACGAAAAGTCCAGCCGTGTGTACGCGGCATAAAAGATAGATAATTAACCAATTCCTCATAGGGTACACATCCATATTGTTTATGTTGCTAAGAAGGGCTGTAAATTCAGTTCCGTATTTAGGCCTGACGGGACCAAAGACCCCAAACGGAAAATCCATCTTTTTTCTTTTTGCTGCAAAATGTGGTCAAAGTCCCCTCTTCTGGAGGAAAGATTAAGGGTATAAATTCCCATAACCAACATGCCAGACAACTTGCCCTGGTGATATTGGGCAAAGTGTCTGGCCACCGGTTTCTCAGGTTTTTTTTCCAGGATTTCCCTCATGTGTTCTCCTAAGCAAATCCTGAACTGGCGTTTGGTCTTGCCGATGTAAATTTTTTTTACATGGGCAAGTCAGCATATATATGACCCTAGTAGTTGCACAGTTATTGAGGCTTTTAATCTCAAAGCTCTTTTTATTTAGAGAGTCGCTGAAGGTAGTTGTCCTATGTACATACGGACATACTTGACAATGTCCACAGGGGAACATACCCTTGCTTCTGGGGTATTGGGATAGCCAAGAACTGTCGGTGCTCCTAACATGTTCAGAGTGGACTAGGCAGTCACCCAGATTTCTGGCCCTCTTTGCCACCATTTTTGGGGCAGATCCAACTATTTGAGCTATACCCGGGGCGCCAGTGAGTATGTCCCAGTGTTTATCCAATATGGATCTGACCATATCCCATTGGGTCCCAAACTCGGTGATGATTCTCACCGGGTCAGGAGCAATGGAGGAAGGAGGAACATGTTGTGGATTTTTTATTGTTTTTTTTTCTAGAAGTGAAGGGCGGTCGCGTTCTGCTGCTTTCCGCTTTGCTCTCCTTAGTTGTTTATGGAAGTATCCGCGTTCCCGGAAGCGTTGATATAGTTCGTCGCTTTCACGTCTGTAGTCTTCTTTGTTGGAACAATTTTGCCTAATTCTGAGAAATTGGCCAACAGGGATACTATCCTTGAGCCATTTCGGATGGTGACTGTCCGCCCTTAGAAGTGTATTCGCAGAAGTCTCCTTCTGGAAAGTGTGAGTCACCAGGGATAGGTCCCCTCTGCTAATTGACAGGTCCAGAAAGGAAATTCTTTCTCGGTCCCATATGTAAGTCAGTTTGATGTTTCGTCATTGGAGTTCAGATAGTCTATAAATAGCGCCAGTGAGTTCTGATCGCGCTTCCAAATAACAAACACATTGTCGATGTACCTGAGCCACGTGTGTACATGGCTTAGGTACATCAGCGAGGTGTAGACCACGTCCTCCTCCCCTAATCCCAAGTGGAGACAGGCATATGCTGGGGCCCAAGGTGCCCCCATGGAGGTGCCATTGATTTGCTGATAGTTATTTGATAGAAACTGAAAAAAGTTATTCTTGAGGGCAAAAGTCAACAGGTCCACTAAAAATTCATTCTGTGGTCCATAATTGGGAAAATGTCTATCTAGGAAGATTTCAACCGCCCTAATCCCCCAGTTGTGGGGGATCGACGTGTAAAGGGATTCCACGTCGATCCCCACTAGGAGTAGCTCTCCCTGTACAGCAATCTCAGAGATATGTCTCAGGACATCACCTGTGTCCTTCACATAGGACCTGAGGTCCATGACCATCTCCTTGAGTAGATTGTCTAAGTACTTTCCGACTCTCTCTAAGGGACCCTTTATCGCTGAGACAATTGGTCTCCCCGGATGATTCTCCAAAGATTTGTGTACTTTCGGGATGATATAGAATACCGGTACATTGTATTCGTTAACTATAAGGTAATTTAATTCCCGTTTACCCAGTAGTCCTGCCTCCCCTGCTAGTTTAAGTTTACTGTTCAAGTTTGTGACAAGATTAGGGAAGGGTTCACTGGATAATTTTTTGTAAGTTGTGGCATCGCCTAACAGGCGAAACACCTCCTTTTCATAATCTTTTTCATTTAGGAGCACCACATTCCCGCCTTTGTCACTCCTTTTTATCACTAGTTGTGGTGCTTCTGACAGTTCACGAATGGCTTTACGTTCTTCTGGGGAGAGGTTGTCCTGACTTTTTGTGCTCCAGTCTATTTTGGATAGGCCTGTTTGTAATATATCCAAGAATAGGCTCAGCCACCTATTTTTATTAAGTGGGGGCATCTTGGTGGATCTAATATTGAGTTTAGACTGCCTTTTGTAAGGGCCATATCCAATTTCCTCTCTCTCATTTTCCTCAAGAAGGGAATTGAGAATAGCCAATATTTCCTCGTCTTGATTTTTAGTTGTATTCATGCCTGTTTCAGATGCCGGACTATTTGTGTGGATGAAACGAAGGAAAACCTTTCATGCCAATGCTGGCCCAGCATTTCTTATATTTCACATTGCTCTTATCTTATTTTATTACTTGTTTTTTGTGATCACTTTTATTACCTTGGAGTCTACCATTTGACTGTTTTAATAAACCCAATTTGTTTTTGACCTGCACCATTGGAGTCCTTCTCCTTTCCTCTGTTTTATATGATTACTTCCTGGAGCCTTCACGGAACAGCTTCGGAGATGGCTATCAGGCTAGGGAACACTTGGAGTCTGCACGGTTCAGGAGCCGAAGATATTACCTTGAACCAGGTCTCATTCATCTGTGTCCAGCACCCGAGCAACCTCTGATGAATACAGCACAAGATCCCAAGCTTGTTTGACCCCTCTGTCGTACGACATTCGGGGTCCATCACAGCTGGTAAGAGTACCCATTTACTTTTCGAGTTTCGTTGTTATTGACTACAGACAAGCCTTACACCATTTTTCCAAGATTGGGACTACCTCCGTCAGAGGGACATACCATTCAACACTCTTGTGGACACTTTTTTCACCTACTTACTGGGCTATATTTAGTCTAGCCAATATGTTTTGGTTTCACATTTAGTTTTTTACTTATACTTTTTAATAGCGCTACATTGTCACTGCATTATCAGCCACTAAATATAAACAAAGGGACAGGGTCTCCCAGGTGATGTCATGTATAGTATTCATAACTAGGGATGGGTGAACGGTTCGGCCCGAGCATAAGTTCGGGCCGAACTTTCATTGTTTCATCGATCATCCAAACAAACGGTCGTTCAACTGTTTGTTTTGGACCGAACAGAACCGCTCGGTACTCTTGTTTCTGTCCCCCTGGCCAAATTAACCTTCGATGTAAAAGTGTGCACACTCAACCACAAATCACTGACACGGACACGTTCAGTAAGTTTGGTACTTCTGTCGTTTACTTCCTGGACTCAGGATGATATACCGAGAGCCGGATATTTCGTTATCAAATCAAATATCAAATAAGACAAGCGTGTACATACCACAAATTATACATATTCATTATTGTGACGAAATGTAAGCTTTGCTGGGTTATATCTGTATAAGGAAATAGCAGACTATCATAGCTAAATATGGTGTCTTATTTTCAAATCCTGTTTCTCTTGAGTGTAGTCTCATAGGCCTGAAAATAGATGCAATCTTCTTCCTAACTTTGTTCTTTAACTCTTGCAGTTCTGTTCCACATGAAGGGAGAAGCTGGCAAACATCTAATTTGAGCATGATTAAGGCTAATAGCTGGTTATAAGAAAATAAGCACTTACATCTATATGATCATGAGAAATAGGCATTCCACAATAATACTCATAATCACATTCCATTACAGTCCCCCCTTGAAATGCGTATTTTCTCAAAACTGTCCCTCACACTGGAAAACAACCTGTCAATACCACCCGGCTCATTTCACTGACTGCAACTCTTTTAAGCTGTATGTAGAGAAAGGGCTGTGACTAGCTCACCACCCCCCTCGATACAGCTGGTGAAATGTCGCCAGGTGCTATCTGTCCCTATAGCCCTACGGTGTTGTATCTCGGGGAAGGGTGACTGTAACGGAGTGTACTGCATAACTATTATCATGGGTTTCATCAAGCCTTACATAGACATCGTCGTCATGTTGGTAACGGAATAGGCTTCCGGTCTACGTGGCAGACGCAGTCTCTTGTTTAATTCCGTGATTCCTTCAACTTCTGTGACTCCTTTTTTGATCCACACTTCTTTTTCTTCTTTATCAGCTGTCTCTTGTTGCTCCTTGAGGTGAGTCCTGTTTACAGGAAGGTTTTGTAGAATCATAGTGGTTTGTACAGTCTCTTCAGGGGTGTCTATTGGGTCATCCAGGATAGGTGCATTCACTCTGCTGACCACTTCTCGCGTTCCATCTGCAGCTTGCTTTGCGGCAGTATCTGCCAAATAATTGCCTCGTGCTTCTTGGGAAACCAGTTTGCCATGTGCTTTTACTTTAAGTATGGCCACCTGCGTTGGGAGCAGTAAGGCATCCATCAGGTTCTTGATAGCTGAGCTGTGTTTGACAGGAGTTCCTGCTGCTGTCAGGAATCCTCTAGTTTTCCAGATGATCCCAAAATCGCAGGCCACTCCCAGAGCATATCTTGAGTCTGTGTAGATGTTAGCTCTTTTTCCTTCTACCAACTTGCATGCCATAGTTAGGGCCTGCAACTCTGCTTCTTGTGCAGACATGGAGGGGGGTAACGCTGAAGCTTGGAGGACCGTGTCTTCTGTGGTAACTGCATATCCTGTATGGTACCGCCCAGCATCATCTGCATATCTGGAATTATCCACAAAGATTGTCAGGTCAGGATTTTCAAGGGGAGTTTCACTGACTGTCGGCAGGTGTGATGTCTCCATCTTCATCACTTCAAAACAGTCATGGGCGGTATAGTGGTAATCATCTTCCACAGAGGTTTCCCCCTCGAGAAGGGGAAGTAGAGTGGATGGGTTGAGGGTATCACATCGGGGAATGGTGATGTTGTCAGGGAGAAGTAAGGCACACTGGAGTCTGAGGTGCCTTTGTGAAGACAGGTGTCTGGGTTGGATCTGGTTAAGGATGGCAGTGATGTCATGAGGAGCAAGAAGGATTAAGGGGTGAACCAAGACAAGGTCCGCAGTCTTGTCCAAAAGAACTTGGGCTGCAAAGACGGCTCTGAGGCAGGAAGGTCCCCCCTTGGCCACTGAGTCCAGTTGACAGGAGTGATACCCTGAGTCTGTTATCATGGGCCTGAGCCAAAACTTCTGTGGCATGTCCTTGTCTCTCTGAGACAAACAGTTTGAAAAGTCTTTTAGTCCCAAAGCAGAGGCTGTTGAGAGGATCTCCTTCAGAGTTTCAAAATTGTCCACAGCTTCTGGAGAAGCAGGAAAGGGTCAGATTTTAGGGCATCATAAAGGGATTGCTTGACCTTGAGGCAAAGGGATGCCCTTGATTGCAGCAACTCTTTCTTCAGTGAGATGTCAGGTGCCTTGGGAGATGCAGAGGCCGGGGAAAATCACCTTCTTTCTGGACTTTTTGCTTTTTAAGGCCTTGCAACCTTGCTCAACCAGGTAGTGGAGGAGACTTTCTGAGAATATGGAGGCATCACCGAAGGAATCTGCACACAGCAGGAGGTCAGCTACATATTGGAGAAGTACAACATCTGGGTGAAGTCTCATCCATGTGTCCAGGATGAGAGCCATTGCTTTGGCAAATTGAGTAGGGGAGTTCTGGGCACCTTGTGGCATAACAGTCCAGGTGTAGCTCCGCCCCTCATGGGTGAAAGCGAAAAGGTACTGGCAGCAGGGACTAAGCGGGACACTAAAGAAGGCGTTTGCCAGGTCCACCACTGTGAAGTATTTTGCTGTGGGTGCTATTCCTGCTAGCAACGTGTGGGGATTGGGGACGATGGGGGTCTGCAGGGTGGTAGCTTCATTCACTGCTCTGAGGTCTTGTACCATCCTGTACTTTTCTGGTTCCCCTTTTGCGGTTCGCTTCTTTACTGGGAACAGTGGTGTGTTGCAAGGAGAATTACAGGGTACCAAGGCTCCATTTGACAGAAGAGCCTCAACTTGCCTTGAGATGGATGCCGATTGTACAGGCTTCAAGGGGTATTATGGTTTTCTGGGCTTCAGTTGTACCATGACTGGCGGCACTTTCAGATGTCCTATGTCCTCCGGCCCTGTGGACCATAGGCATGTGGGGACCCGATCCAAAACTTCTTCGGGGACTTCAGGTTCGTCTTTTGGGTTCAGGGATAACAGGAGTGGGATGGAGCAGAGTGCCAATGCGTCATCGATGGCCAGTGGTGAGGTGATCAGAACACCACCATCAGGTTAGAAGGAGATAGAGGCTTGCAGGAATCCTAGCGGAGAAGGTTCATGTGTTTCGGAGTGGGGTGTGGTGGTTGGTGAGGTGGGTCCTGAGATTCTTGGCGACGAGTGGGAGTGGTTCCGTACGGCCCACGGTTCGGTCCAGTTTGACTGTGGTTGGGGTTTGGTTGACTGTGGGTGAATTTCCATGGGCTTCGGTATTCCCTTCTGGAGTGGCTGGGTCTTTCGCAGTTGTAGCAAGCAGACACATGGAGTTGGTACTGGTGGGTGCAGATAGGGTGTGCCAGAGGCCATCATGAGAGGAGCTACTCTCTACTGTTCTGTGAGGATTTTGGACCTAATAACTACTAATAACAACATCTCAAGATCCAAGGTTGTGGGTTCTCTATACTCAGACCCTTTCGGATTGACTCTTTAAGACCTGAAAAAAATGCAGCAGCTAACATGTGTCTATGCGCTCTGTTCAGCACGCTAAAACCCAAATCAGTAAACTTCTTGTACACATATTGACTTCAGGCGTTTTAGAGTAGAGATGTGAACCATCTCCATACAGAATAATTTTTTATAGGGAGCCTCGGTCCAGCCGATCTCCACAACATAAATATTTATTTTTCTTTCCAAACATGCTAATTAGATACTGAGTCTCTTTTTTTTTTTTTTTAGAATACAAAAAGCTCAGATGTGAGGAAAACTAGCGCATAGATTTAAGCAAAGCACTTCCTCTTTATTGCTAATACAGCTTAAACACAATTACAACTAAATTCAGACTCTGACTGAAATATTCAGAAGTATTCAATACATTCTATACATAAATTATTTATTTAATTAAAATGCTACATTGGTTGCTACTATGCTCCATCACTGGAAACATGTGGGTGGGTTTCGGTGTGGGCGGTTGCATAGGGCGTGTTGCCACAGGGGGAGGTGTCACTTAGAACAGAGGGGCGGTAGACGAAGGGCAGTGTCTACTTCCTGGGGACCAGATGCCATTATAGGGCGGTGGCTGACTACTTAGCTTCCTCTTTTCTAGTTTTCTTGTACACGTACACGATGCAACCATTTTGGTTCCATCCACCCTCTTCTTCATGAATAGCGTTTGCAACTTTAAACCAAGCATCTGCTGCCTGTAGCAACCCATAATCTGACAACAGACCTTATTTACGTTTCAAAAAACAGTACGTCATTCATTTACTTTTAATCTACCACCCAAATGCATATCAATTCCACACACTTTCGCTAATTTCTTTCCCTTTTTTACAGCATCCTCTCCCTCCCGCTCTAGTAACAAATCACAAGACAAACTGCCCTCTGTGGGCCTAGTCAACTTATTACCCATTTTACACAATTCTTGGATTAAATAGGAGGAGAGAAAAGCAAGGAAGGTTGAGGTAAAACAGAAAAGAAATGAAGATATGCAGTGACAGGGTGATGTGGAAGATGAGGAAGTAAAGAGATCTCTGTTAAATCTGCAAAAGGGGAGACATGAAACGAAACAGACAAAACACAGAAAGTAAGTCAACATCTGGTATTAAGTGAACCATTTCAAACGTCTTCTACACGTCCCAGCTGAAAACCCAAACTCCTCACTCTGGCTTTCTCTGCCTCCTCGTAATCTTCTGCTGAGGTTGCAGGGGACACCTTTCACTTCCCTGTCCTCTTATCCTAGCCTCAGCCTCAATAACTTCCAACTTCTTACCAACTGAAAACTTCACCGGATAATGTACATTGAATCTGAATACCATTACTTGGGGGACCCCTGGCATTAGAGGTTTGTAACCAAGAATAGATCTCTTATAACCTGGCTCTACCTTTGTGACATGACATTACCAACAACAATTGATGTGACGACTGGAGTGAATTCTGGACTTAATCAGATCCTCACGGGATCCCCAAGCCACCGCTGGGCGTAATTTGACGCCCCCCTTTCCTGGTAACCTGTGCTTTACCGCATCCGTGCTTTACCGCACAATTATTTGCCCCAGGAGGGGTTTACCGCGTCCCAACGCCCTCTCTTGAAATCAATCCTCCAGAGAAGTTTAACCACGTCAATTCCATCTGTGAACATATAATCAATCCCTCATTCACAACAGCCGTCACACAACACGATCGATCGACAAAACAAAACACAATATACTCCAAATACAGGCGGGTCAGAAACAATTGCAGGTTCGTACTATATAAATAGGCTCAAGACAAGATATATACCTGTCTTTGTGGACCGCGGGAAGCCGATGGGGAGACAGAAATTAACCAAATACGGATGCGGATCAAACAGCAGACAAATTATTAAAGAAAACGTCTTACCATTTTCTCCAGAGTTGATCAGGCTCTGCTCCGCCCGTATTTGGTCTTTCAGTGTCCTCTTAGTACGGCTTCCTTTTGGGCCAATCTCGAGCCCCACTTCTGGGCGCCAAATGTTTTGGACCGAACAGAACCGCTCGGTACTCTTGTTTCTGTCCCCCTGGACAAATAACCTTCGATGTAAAAGTGTGCACACTCAACCACAAATCACTGATACGGACACGTTCAGTAAGTTTGGTACTTCTGTCGTTTACTTCCAGGACTCAGGATGATATACCGAGAGCCGGATATTTTGTTATCAAATCAAATATCAAATAAGACAAGCGTGTACAAACCACAAATTATACATATTCATTATTGTGACGAAATGTAAGCTTTGTTGGGTTATATCTGTATAAGGAAATAGCAGACTATCATAGCTAAATATGGTGTCTTATTTTCAGTTCCTGTTTCTCTTGAGTGTAGTCTCATAGGCCTGAAAATAGGTGCAATCTTCTTCTTAACTTTGTTCTTTAACTCTTGCAGTTCTGTTCCACATGAAGGGAGAAGCTGGCAAACATCTAATTTGAGCATGATTAAGGCTAATAGCTGGTTATAAGAAAATAAGCACTTACATCTATATGATCATGAGAAATAGGCATTTCACAATAACACTCATAATCACATTCCATTACAACTGGGCTATATTTAGTCTAGCCAATATGTTTTGGTTTCACATTTAGTTTTTTACTTATACTTTTTAATAGCGCTACATTGTCACTGTATTATCAGGCACTAAATATAAACAAAGGGACAGGATCTCCCAGGTGATATCATGTATAGTATTCATAACTAGGGATGGGTGAACGGTTTGGCCCGAGCATAAGTTCGGGCCGAACTTTCATTGTTTCATCGATCATCCAAACAAACGGGTCCTTCAACTGTTTGTTCAGCCCCCCGAACTGACCACAATGCATTGCGGCGTTGAACAGTGCATTGAAAGCCCTGATTGGCTGAAGTAGTGAAAGCTTCAGCCATTTAGGGCACAGAGCACTGTCAGAGTCATGATTGGACACAGTATAAAAGTATTCTTTCAATGGCAGCCATTTCTTTATCGTACGCCATGGGACACAGAGCTTTAAGTAATGTGATGGAGATATTGAATTCCATATTTATATCAATGAGATTCAAGCGGACCATTGCAAGGACTCCAATTAAACTGCCTTGCCCAATAGGATGTATGTATATGTGTGTATGTGTATATATATATATATATATATATATATATATATATATATATATATATATATATATATATATGTATCTATGTGTATGTTATGTATCTACGGGTATATATGTGATAGATATATATATATGTTTTTTAATATCATGATAGAGCATAGCTCACCTTGTTAGGAATGTAGTTACACTGGTGGGAACCAGAGAAGGTCCCCAGGTGTTAATTGAATCAAAGAGTATTGGCAGACCTTAAGGCATCAATTCATCAGGGGGCCATTAACATGCTAATGTCGGGACTATTTGGGCTGGGAGATCAAAGGAGATTATTCATTAATTCATAGACTGAGAGGCACCGAAAGTTTTACTGTTCCAGCAATGTCCTAGCATGAACTTCTGGACAACTTCAGATGTGACCAATCAGAATTGGAGGCAACTATAAGCCAATGAGCAAGTAGGCTTCAAATGTAGCCAACCAGACTTTGAGGCAACTCAGAACCAATGAATGTGGGGCATCTGTTGATTGGTGGAGAATGCATATAAAAGAGGGAGAGAGTTAAAAGTTCACCCTCTCTGTGTACCCAGCCCCAGACCATCGAGGGGATATGCTTTCTGAGTAATGTACTGGTATCTCTATTTCTGTTTCTTTCTAACCTGTTTGTATCCTAGGAGTTGTCTTATGATATTGTATATCCTGTGTATGTCCATTGTAACCATTTCTGAGTTCGGCCTAGATTATCTTTGCGGCCTAAAGCAAGACTGTACTTGTGGCATCACTGGAGATATATGATAAATTCTAATTATTCTAACTTTCTTTTCTGTGTAAATAAATGTAATGTTTTATCTTTTTGCCCTGTTATCATTCATTTTTATTCTTATATAGACAAAGGTTTAATCACTTATATTTGTATCATTTAAGTGAGGTATAAACATTTCCAAAACATATGGTGCCCCGTCTGAGGAAGCTTCACGTTTGAGTGATTTGTGGTTTTGCGGGTGGAGGACAAGTCTAACGGCAAAAACGGTAAGCATTTTTATGTCTTTGTTTGTATGGCTGTCTCCCCTGTATGAACACTCAAACTAGCAAGCTTCTTTGAACATTGTTTATATATATAACCTTTTGTCTGTACTAATACTTTGATGAGACTGATATGAACAGTATAAGTGAAATAAAATTGTACTGAGAGTGTATGAGAAGGCATCCTGCTCGGTTGGGCCAAAACTGCAGGAGGGTGTCTGCGTGAATGATAAGGGGCTCTGATTGAACGCTTGAAGGCAGTGGAAAGAAGTAGGATCTGGGCCTTTCTGCCAATAAGCGCTTCTGGTTGACCCTTGCATGAGTCTGGGTCAAGACGCTTCCCGATCTTTGAGATCGAATTGCACCTGTGGGCCTAGGACACACTGAATGATCTCCGATGTGTGTATCTATCTTTCTGTGTAAACTACTAACTGGGGATTGTAAGCTTTGTAAGTAAACCTGGGAACAGTGGCTATAATGTAACATATACAAATCATATTGCAATTAGGGGTGCATCAGTTAACTGCCTCCTGTACTACAAGCATGCATAGGGTCCTGATTAGGGATGAGCCGAACACCCCCCTGCTCGGTTCGCACCAGAACATGCGAACAGGAAAAAAGTTCATTCGAACACGTAAACACCGTTAAAGTCTATGGAACACGAACATGAATAATCAAAAGTGCTAATTTTAAAGGCTTATAGGCAAGTTATTGTCATAAAAAGTGTTTGGGGACCTGGGTCCTGCCCCAGGGGACATGGATCAATGCAAAAAAAAGTTTTAAAAACGGCCGTTTTTTCAGGAGCAGTGATTTTAATAATGCTTAAAGTCAGACAATAAAAGTGTAATATCCCTTTAAATTTTGTACCTGGGGGGTGTCTATAGTATGCCTGTAAAGGGGCGCATGTTTCCCGTGTTTAGAACAGTCTGACAGCAAAATGACATTTCGAAGGAAAAAACCCATTTAAAACTACCCGTGGCTATTGCATTGCCGACAATACCCATAGAAGTTCATTGATAAAAACGGCATGGGAATTCCCCACAGGGGAACCCCGAACCAAAATTAAAAAAAAAAAATGACGTGGGAGTCCCCCTAAATTCCATACCAGGCCCTTCAGGTCTGGTATGGATATTAAAGGGAACCCCGGCCAAAATTTAAAAAAAAATGACGTGGGGTTCCCCCTAAATTCCATACCAGACCCTTCAGGTCTGGTATGGATTTTAAGGGGAACCCCGCGCCAAAAAAAAGGCATGGAGTCCCCCCAAAAATCCATACCAGACCCTTATCTGAGCACGCAACCTGGCAGGCCGCAGGAAAAGAGGGGGGGATGAGAGTGCGGCCCCCCCCTGAACCATACCAGGCCACATGCCCTCAACATTGGGAGGGTGCTTTGGGGTAACCCCCCAAAACACCTTGTCCCCATGTTGATAAGGACAAGGGCCTCATCCCCACAACCCTGGCCGGTGGTTGTGGGGGTCTGTGGGCAGGGGGCTTATCGGAATCTGGAAGCCCCCTTTAACAAGGGGACCGCCAGATCCCGGCCCCCCCTGTGTGAAATGGTAAGGGGGTACTTACCCCAATCATTTCACTAAAAAACTGTCAAACATGTTAAAAATGACAAGAGACAGTTTTTGACAATTCCTTTATTTAAATGCTTCTTCTTTCTTCTATCTTCCTTCATCTTCTTCTTCTGGTTCTTCTGGCTCTTCTGGTTCTTCCTCCGGCGTTCTCGTCCAGCATCTCCTCCGCGGCGTCTTCTATCTTCTTCTCCTCGGGCCGCTCCGCACCCATGGCATGGGGATGAGGCTCCCGCTCTTCTTCTTTTCTTTTCTTCACTTCTTCATTTTCTTCTCTGGGCCGCTCCGCACGCAGGCTTCCACTGTGTGACGGCGTCTCCTTGTCTGACGGTTCTTAAATAATGGGGGGTGGGGCCACCCGGTGACCCCGCCCCCCTCTGACGCACGGTGACTTGACGGGACTTCCCTGTGACATCACGGGGAATGCCACAGGGAAATCCCGTCACACAGTGGGAGCCTCCCTCCATGCCAGCATGGATGCGGAGCGGCCCGGAGAAGAAAATGAAGAAGAGAAGAAGAGAAAACGAGAAGAAGGAAGAAGAGAAGAAGATGAAGAAGAAGATGAAGAGAAGAGGGGGAGCCTCCCCCCATGCCATGGATGCGGAGCGGCCCAAGGAGAAGAAGATAGAAGACGCCGCGGAGGAGATGCTGGACAAGAACGCCGAGGAAGAACCAGAAGAACCAGAAGATGAAGGAAGATAGAAGAAAGAAGAAGCATTTAAATAAAGGAATTGTCAAAAACTGTCTCTTGTCATTTTTAACATTTTTGACAGTTTTTTAGTGAAATGGTAGGGGTAAGTACCCCCTTACCATTTCACACAGGGGGGGCCGGGATCTGGGGGTCCCCTTGTTAAAGGGGGCTTCCAGATTCCGATAAGCCCCCCGCCCGCAGACCCCCACAACCACCGGCCAGGGTTGTGGGGATGAGGCCCTTGTCCTCATCAACATGGGGACAAGGTGTTTTGGGGGGCTACCCCAAAGCACCCTCCCAATGTTGAGGGCATGTGGCCTGGTACGGTTCAGGAAAGGGGGGGCGCACTCTCATCCCCCCTCTTTTCCTGCGGCCTGCCATGTTGCGTGCTCGGATAAGGGTCTGGTATGGATTTTTGGGGGGACCCCACGCCGTTTTGTTTTTTTGGTGCGGGGTTCCCCTTCATATCCATACCAGACCTGAAGGGTCTGGTATGGAATTTAGGGGGAACCCCACATCATTTTTTTTTTAATTTTGGCTGGGGTTCCCCTTAATATCCATACCAGACCTGAAGGGCCTGGTATGGAATTTAGGGGGACTCCCATGTCATTTTTTTATTTTTTATTTTGGTTCGGGGTTCCCCTGTGGGGAATTCCCATGCCGTTTTTATCAATGAACTTCTATGTGTATTGTCGGCAATGCAATAGCCGCGGGTAGTTTTAAACATGCGCCCCTTTACAGGCATACTATAGATACCCTCCAGCTACAAAATTTAAAGGGATATTACACTTTTATTGTTTGACTTTAAGCATTATTAAAATCACTGCTCCTGAAAAAACGGCCGTTTTTAAAACTTTTTTTTGCTTTGATCCATGTCCCCTGGGGCAGGACCCGGGTCCCCAAACACTTTTTATGACAATAACTTGCATATAAGCCTTTAAGATTAGCACTTTTGATTTCTCCGATAGACTTTTAAAGGGTGTTCCGCGGCATTCGAATTTGCCGCAAACACCCCAAATTGTTCGCTGTTCGGCGAACTTGCGAACAGCCAATGTTCGAGTCGAACATGAGTTCGACTCGAACTCGAAGCTCATCCCTAGTCCTGATTATCTAAGTTTGTGCTAATCATTAGTATTAGCCTTTCGTTAAACATTTCTTTTAGAATACTTCAGAAAAGTCCATGGGGGGATTGAACTATTATTTAGTTTGGGAAATCTCCAGGCTAATTTTTTGAAGGACTATAGCCAGGACAGGAAATTGGTCTGGCAAGTAGTGAAAAAAAAGCAGCAACGGTGACAGGGGCGGTTACTGTCAACCCAATTCTTGGCCAGAGAGTAGCTACCTCTGAAGTAAAAGCAACCTGTAAAAAGGTTGGGGAATCAGTTCAAGGTCCGGAGTCCGTAAAGGATGGGTAATCTAATCGCTTCAAAGAGGGGCTCTGAATGGGGTAAACCCTATCAAATGACCCCAAGAAAAGAGATGATAGATAAATATGGACCTTGGGTTGTGAAATATATTCAAGATTGGGATCGCTGGACTGGGAAAAAGTATTCTAAAAGAGGTACTTTTAAGCCAAAAGCTTGGGAAGATTTGTACCGTGCTCACCACAGAAAAATGACATGGCCATATGAAAAAGATACTTTATTTATATGGATGCTGGAGTCAGCAAATAAAACAGAGGAAATGAATGGTATTACTATGGGATTTAAGGAGAAATCATTCCAAACAATGCTTGAACGTAGGGACAAGCGGAAACCATCACAACCCCCAACAATTGGTGACAGTGATTTTCAGGGAGACAAGGAGCAGTTGTCAGGACTTGGGCCTTATGCAGTTGCCCAGTCCTTGTCAGCTGAATGCTCATGGGCTGACATGAATTGTCACCTTTCAGTGGTGGACAAAAAGGTAGAGCCACAACACCAGTCTGATACCTCAGTAAAATGTGGATTACAGGGGGATGGGGAGGTACAGGAAGAAGAAGGCAGAGTTGCAGAACAAGGAGACAAAATGGTCATGCTGGCATTAAGGGAGGAAGGTCTCCAGGCAGAAGGGACACTTTCTGTTTGCTGACAGGAGAGGATGTGAAATTAAATTTCATTGAAAGAAGCTGTAGTAAGCGCATGGGAAAACCGCCGCTAATCTTTGCGACCAGGTGGTTAGCGAAACAGTATGAACATTTGAAAGTGCAAAACACATCCCTAAAAGAAAAGCTAGAAATAACCAAACGTACCATTGTACTTTAGAAGCTTCTATGTCAAATTCTGAGGCTATCCACCAGCAATTAGTATTAGAAAACAAAAGATTACAGGAGGACGTTCATCAGTTGGGAAAAAGACTGAAGGATGCAGAAGGTGGAGTGAAACCATTATCGGTCAACTGCCAGGAGCCATTGGCTCAGTTTTCAGATAGAGAAGATAACAGGGTAACTGATTTGGGTAGGTCTGAATTCAGAGGGACGTCCTCCACACCTAAGGTATGTACAAACAAGAATAAATCCTAGGAAGGTAAGAGCTCTTTAAAAATTGCCCCTGTATTTTGTAAGCCGCAGGTAAAAACTACTAATCCAGAAAAAGCCATCCCACATTCTCAGTCGTCTAAAACAAAGCCCTTTGTTAAGAAATGTTGTACTACTTTAAATAAGATAAAATGTCACTTATGTGGTTTATTTGGCCACATCGTGAGATTCTGTCTATCCAGTTCCAGTCAAAAAGTCGGTAAGCATAATCCATACAGGACAACAAGACGTGATTTGGAAGTGTACTCTGCATGCTTTGCCACATGGCCTAGGTGTAGGAAGTATGGACCACCTGGGTCAGGGGAATGCGTCCATACAGGCTGAGAAGGGACTAACAAAATGGGATGGATCTCTGACAGAATTTCAACCTTACCAAACAGATGTTATGAGTTTAAGAAGAAATACAGGTTATTAAAGAAAACATGCTGATATGTGTGATGTCTAGAGGTCAGCTTTGACCTAGCTAATTGTGTGAGTGTGTGTAACATGCAATATATGTTGTGTTGTCTAACTTTGAGGTCTGTTGTCTCAACTGCTGTGACAGCCCACCCAAATGACCCCCCTTCTTTCTCACCAGGTCTGTGAAAAGGTACAGCGAACTGTATTGACATCCAAATGACCTGAGCCAAGATAATTATCTGTACTAGTGAATTGAAAGATACATTTACTAAAATGGCTTTGTTTTTCCAGGAAAACAGTACTGGAGAGGTTCTTTTGTGGTGAGGTATTATGATCTGTTGATAAATGGTACTGCTAAAAGGTTTATTATGAATTGCTAATTTTTTTCCATCATTATGAATACATTTTTTGGGGGGAATTATTGGTATACCATAAAACAAAAAATCCACGTGGTATTAATGTGTATTAAGTAATACATATTAATGATAAGTTGAGCTCAACAATTTTTTGGTATTTAAAAAAAAAAAAAGTGCACTGTTTATGTAATGTAATGTAATGTATATTTGTGTTTTGATATACTAATGTCTTGTTACAGGTATATAACCATTGGGTTATTTTGTTTCTAGGAGGAAAATGGAATATTTATTACTAAATTTTATTGGTGTTTTATTGCTCAGATTTGATAATTGGGTTTCCTGGCTTTAAAGGGCACATCGGTCGGCTCGTGTGCCCACTACTGTTCAGTGATCCCGGCACCTCAGTGCTGCAAGGAATTTTTCTTTGACCTTTGGCCAGTTGTGTTTGGTAGCAGAAGTTCCTCGAGTTGGATACACATTATGCAATTTTTGTTTTCCAATTTCCTTCAGATTTACTTTCAGATGTGTAGTACGAGGGCCTGCCTGATGGCATACAAGTTTAGAGTGTATAGGTCTGGCCTCGTAGTGTACAGTTTTGGGTGAGCCTGGAGAAGAGTTGTGCAGGAAGATGGCGTGGGGTGTTACCAGCTCGTGGCTGTTTTTCACCACATGGCGCTGCAAAATCTCACAGTGGTTGATGAAAACATATTACCCTATATGTGCCGAGTATACACTGAATCAAGTACGGTCAGTGTACTAGTGACTTACTCCCAGAGATGTGCAGACACAGAATGAGGTTCATGCAGGATGCGTATGTCTGAGGAGTAACCGGAAGAGGAGGGATGTATTCAGCACTATATTGGGGGAATAGGATGGGGGGGCATTACCGGATGTCGGTGATGGCGGTGTAGGAGTGAGGAGAGTGAGCGGTGAGATGTGAGCTCCTCTCTCTACCTCTAGCTGACTGCAGAGCCTTGTACCCAGTACCTGGGTGGATAGGAGCAATGGTGGTAATCAGCCGGCGAGTCGGCGTTTGAATCCTTCTCCCGCATCTCTGTTCCTCAGTCGGGGCGGTTTGCCGAAACTGCAGCTGCGCAACAGGAGCCCGGGAATTGCCGAGTCCCTTCGGAAACAGCAGGCCGGTGAGAGGGTGAAGTCCGCGTCCCTCGATCCAGGGAGAGCTCAGACGGATGCCGCTGGGGGACAGTTGCGGTACTCCCGTGCTGGTCAGGAGAGTGACCGAGAACCGTGGGAGCTGAGTGTGGCGGAGCGCAGACATCCCATTTTTGAAGTGTGGCTGCAGGGGATCTCAGGTGAGCGACCCTGAAACAGCAGGCTGGGACTATCAGAAACAGCAGGTGAGCTGCAACAAGCGGTGGGAGATATTGTGGAAGCATTGTGGGACATTGGGACAGTGTATAAACCCTCAAGCCTATATTGTTTACTGGCTGCATTGCCAGGAGAAGTTAAGCAAGTAATCCTGCATTTTAACACAAGGGAGTTAAGAATATATATGCTATAAAGCTTTCAAAGGACAGTGTAAAACAGCACAATATAGCATAATATAGCACAATATAGCACAATATAGTGCCATCCTCTCCGCTAACTTCAGTGTTTTGTTGCTCCTTGTTTTTCCCCTCCTTTTGGTTCTTACTTAGTTACACTAAAATACAGTCATGTCAAGGAAAAGAGGGGATGAATTAGTTAACTAGGAGAATGTGGGGCCTCAATCATTGCGGTCCGCAAAGGATAAAGGAAATCAGGCGGCAGCTGCAGCGGCAAAATTAGAGAAATATGCACATACTCCTGAACAGACTCCCACAAAAAATGGACAATTAGCACAAGTAAAAGCATCAGTGGATAGGAAAAGCCATGGGCAGGTAACAACAGCCACAGCAGGAACAGGGCCTAAGACCACGAATAATAATAAGAGTGCAGGGTCGGCAGAAAAAGATCATATATTAACATCAGTTAACATCCCCCCTACGGAGATAGAACCCACCTTGAGGGACGTACTGCAAGCCGTTAATTCATGTAAATCATCGCTTGGGGATCTATGCTGTCAAGTTAAAGAGGTCAAAGAAGATCTATCACTAATGAGGCAAGAATTGCAAAAAGCAGTAGAAAGGATAACAGCCTTGGAGGGAAGGGTAAGCCAAGTGAAAGACGACGTATACCCCCTACAGCAAGTAGTTAAAACTTTAAAGGATCAACTGGGCAGAGTCATTGAAAAAATGGATGAAATGGAAAATCGTCTCAGAAGGGACAATGTGAGGGTAGTGGGGTTCCCAGAAGGGAGTGAGGGGCCTAATCCTATTGCTTTTTTGGAAAAGTGGCTTATAGAATTATTTGGAAGAGAGACTTTTTCCTCACAGTTCTCAATTGAAAGGGCACACAGAGTCCCCTTTAGGGCCCCTCCCCCAGGGAGACATCCTAGATCATTATTACTGAAGTTTTTGAATTACAATGATAAAATAATTTTACTGCGCAAAGCTAGAGAGTTGAGACCTACCCTCTATAAAGGAACAAAAATGTCATTTTACCTGGACTTCTCACCAGAACTGCAGAGACGTAGGAAGGGATTTTGGGAATTAAATGTAGTCTACAAAAATTCGATGTTAAGCATGCGCTACTTTATCCAGCGCGGCTGCGGATAGAGGCGATGGGGGAAATTCTTCTTTTTTACTCTCCGGCAGGAGTAACCCGGTGGTTTGAAGGAAATAAACAGAAGTTGAAACCCAAAGAGAGGAACCTCGCATGTTAATGACACCTGGGCTGAATACACGGAACACTGGGATGAGTTATGGACCTGGCAAAGAATAGAGTAGGGAAGCAGGGTCTCACATATTAGAGTAGAAATGAATGTAGTGGAAAGTATCACATTTAAAATTTCATATATTTGCACATTTTCAGTATGGGTGTGGTACAATATGGTAGGAGTGGGTATGATATATGAAATGCATGAGGCGGTCACAAATAAAGCCCCTTGGGCAAACCTGGTAAGGTGGGGGGAGGGAGGGGGGGAGGGTACTAGGGAGGTCGGGTTGGGGGGGATGGGGAAGTGTAGTTGATGGGGGGAGGGGGGTAAGGGGTTTATTGGGTATAGGGCAGAGCAATATTACAGCTCACACATTAGTTGCGGTGAGTTATGGGGAAGAAGGGAAAAGAAAAGTAGGTTTGAGTATAAGAGTTAAAAAATGTTTGGAATTGTCACAAGTAAGAATAGAAGGAAAAACCTCAAGGGTATTAAAGCACAGAGGGCAATTAAGGTTTATAATATAATGCACTTTATTGATTCTGAAGTTAAGTTTTTTGCTATTTTGTTTTTGATGTTCCTTTCCTCACTTCTTTTTTTATGCAGCCTAAGGCTCTTAACATAGGCTCCTGGAACGTCCGGGGGTTGGGGAATCCGGATAAGAGGTCTGCTATTTTTTCGATGCTGGAAATGAGGGTGGTGGGCTTGGTCTGCCTGCAGGAGACCCACCTGACAAAGGACACCACGACCTATCTTCAAAATAGAAGGTTTCAAGACCAATATAATTCGGTGTACTCTTCATATTCCAGAGGGGTGAGCATAATGGTGAAAAGAGGAGTGGCTTTCTCCTGCCGGCAGATCAGTATAGATGGAATGGGCCGATATATTTTTTTGTATTGTTCAATAGAGAATAGAATGTATGTTTTAGCAAACATTTATATACCTCCGCCATTTAAACCTGAAGTTATGTATACGTTAATGGAATTTATGCTGGATAAAGTTGACACTCCGGTTATAGTAGTGGGAGATTTTAACGAGGCCCTTAATAAAAGTTTGGATAGATTTCCTCTGGGAGTCCAACTACATAATGTAGCAGAAGGCCGTTTAGGTCAGTTCTTGGTAGAGGCAGGGTTGGTAGATGTGTGGAGGGTACGGAACCCTGATAAACGGCAATACTCTTGTTTTTCGGCCTCCCATTCTACACTCTCTAGGATCGATATGATTCTGAAGAATGTGGAATCATTGCCATTGATAAAGGATGTGGTTTACCTTCCAAGAGGGGTCTCGGACCACTCACTGGTGGTGGTATCAGTGAATATAGGGGGGAAGGAGCCTTGAGGATCCTGGAAGCTGAGCCCATTTTGGTTGGAGCTAATGGGAGAACCAGAGAAGATAATAAAAAAGCTAGAAGAATTTGTAGTATTCAATGAAGGCTCAACTGCAGTTGGTGTACAGTGGGACACCCTGAAGGCATTTCTCAGGGGTATACTGATCCAGGGGGTGGCAGGGGTCAAGAGGAGATCTAGGGAATGGGAGGAAGGTATTAGGAAATATCTGGAGAAGGCAGAGAAACAATATATAGAAGACCCAACACTAGAGAAACAAAATGTATGGTTAAATAAACAAGAGACCTATAGAATAGCAGTACTAAGAAAAGGGGAGAATAAGCAACTTTTCCAGAGACAACGGGCCTTTGGAGAAGGAGAAAGCGTGGGACGAATGTTGGCCTACTTAGTGAGAACCAACTCCTCCTCCTCGACAATTCCTGCGATTAGGACTGTAAAAGGTGAGATTTCCTCCCATACATCAGAGATTACGGATAAATTTAGGAATTATTATGAATCCCTGTACAGGTTGCAGGTGAGAGCCAGAGAAGAGGATATGGATATTTTTTTTAAGAACATATTAATACCAACCTAGGATAGAGAGGGATTGGAGGCCCCAATAACCTTAGCTGAATTATAGCAAGCCACCAATGGGATGGCAAATCAAAAGTCTCCGGGGACCAGATCGTCTCCCGATTGAGATTTATAAGCTCTATGGGAAAATATTGCTACCAGAATTACTTAAGACACTGAACTGGGCGTTGAAGGTGGGGAGATTGCCTAACTCAATGACTGAAACTACTATTGTCATGCTACATAAAGAAGGGAAGGACCCGTTGGAAACGTCGGCATATAGACCAATATCTTTGCTATGCGCTGATGCTAAAATATTGGCAAAAGTGTTGGCAGCCAGATTTAATAAAATCATTCATAAACTCATACACCCGGACCAAACAGGGTTTATTCCCAATAGGTCCACTAGTATGAATATAAGAAGGGTATACTTGAACTTGCAGACCCCGACAGAGAATATGGGGTCAAGAGCTGTTATGACTCTGGATATAATTAAGGCTTTTGACAGCCTGGAGTGGAGCTATCTCTGGCGGGTTCTGGAAGAATTCGGATGCGGTCCTGTTTTTATAAAATGGATAAAAATACTGTATAATGGCCCAAGTGCGAGGATCAGGGCTAATAATGAATACTCAGAAAAAATCTGCTTAGAAAGGGGGACGAGGCAGGGGTGCCCTTTGTCCTCCCTGCTCTTTGCCCTCGCAATGGAACCGTTAGCAATTAGTATTAGGTCCTGTGTAAATTTGAAGGGATTCCTAAGAAAATCAGGAGAGGAGAGGATCGCTCTATATGCCGACGATGTCCTACTCTTTTTGGGGGACACGGAGCACTCCCTTAGGCAGGCAATGGATATGGTAGAGAGGTTTGGTAATCTTTCGGGATTAGTGGTAAATTGGAGGAAGTCAGCACTCCTACCAATAGACACTCTTAATAACTCCCCGACATCGGAAATCCCCCAATTGGAAGTATTTACAACAATGAAGTATCTAGGTATAAATCTGACAAAAGATCCAAATCAATATATAAAAGATAATATAGTCCCACTATTGATTAAATTCTAATCAAGATGGTATGGTTGCCCCAATTACTGTATTTGTTACATAACTCACCGGTGTGGCTAAATAAAAAGTGGTTTAAGAAAATTGATACGCTATTTAGGGAGTTGGTATGGAGGAAGGGTAAGGCCAGGATTGGCCTCCAGAGTCTGCAGTTGCCAACCAAGGAGGGGGGAAAGGCAGTCCCTCATCCAAGGTGCTACTTCCTGGCGGCACAATTGCAGCATCTAAGAGGCGGGAATGCCGACAGGGGCCTGCTGACTCTGGAGGCTCCACACAAGACAGTGGTAGAGGTATTAGAGGCAGACTCCTTTTCCATCAGTAATCCTACAATTAGGATGATAATAAAAGTATGGAAGGCAATAAAAAGTTAAATGGGAAATGATGGGTTCACAGAGTATGCCCCTCTTTGGTATAATAGAAATCTACAGGAGGTGGTTGCTATGGGGGAGTTTAAAGAATGGGAAAAGCGGGGCATAAATAGACTATTGCAATTATATAAAGGGTATGTATTAAAATCCTTTGGCGATCTCCAAATTAAAATATGAAATACCAAAACAAACATTTTATAGATATTTGCAAATGAGACATACTTTGAGTGTCCAATTCAAGACACAGCCTCTAGTATGGAATAATGCACCATTGCTTCAAAAAGTGATCAAGTCGGAAAACGCAAAGGGACTTATCTCAGAAATATATATGCAGCTGTGTAGTAAAAGCATTGTAAGGCCGGAACATCTTAGATGTAGGGAAGGGTTGTAGGAGGACATAGGGAAAATAACAGATGAACAGTGGAAAAAAATCCTGGAGCTGGGACATGTGGCATTGGTTTCTCCCTCACAGAAAATCTCACATTTAATGCTGATACATAGAGTATATTATACTCCTAAGAATTTATTTAGATTTGGACTAAGACTAGACGCTAAGTGCCCTAGATGCCATGAAGTGGGTGACTTGATCCATATGGTATGGAAATGTCACAAACTGGTCCGGTATTGGGCGGGGGTAGTAGAAGTTATAAATGGAACGTTTGGGACTGCATTAGAGACAGATGTTAGATTATGTATCCTGGGATATGGAGCATGGGAGGGAGAGGAGGCAATTTAAAAAATTGCGGTTGTAAGGTGCCTGTTTCAAACCCGGAAACTGATTGTGCAAAGATGGCAATCAGCTAAGCCCCCTACGGTAGAGGAGTGGTTAAAAACTATAAATGAGACAATATGGAGGGAAAGAGTTTTGTACATTAAGAGATGGAACCTTAGGGAATTCGAAAAAATGTGGAATCCCTGGTTGGCAAAACTAGGATATAACGGTTAGCAGCGAATGTGAGAAAACCTGCCCGTTGGGGGAGGGGGGATGGGGTGGGAGGCTGGGGTATGGTAAGGGCATATTTTATTTACTCAATATGCAATGCAATGTCAGTTTGTTGTAAAACCAAAGACGTTAACAGTAATTTTATTATGTGGCTTTGCTCTCTTTTTTAAATGTGTTTAAGATGTGATGTAAATCTAAGAAACTTTAATAAAGAATACAAAAGGAAAAAAAATAAAGAAATTTGCACTTATCAATCATTACTCAATCCGATTCATAACAAAAAAAAAAATAAAAAAAAATATTGGGGGAATAGGAGCTGGGATGGGTGATGTCAATAGAGTGGATATCGGCCTCCTGAGGAACAAACTCGCAGCCATAGCTTCAGACAGTAAGGGGGGCTTTGTTGCTGAGAGAGATTGGTGGCATCCGTGATAACAATCAACAAAGTCACATAAATACCCAAGGTAAAGTGGCTCCAGATTTTCTCAACCGTGTTGAGAGGTTGGTAGAGAGTGTGATGGAATAGGACAGAAATCTGTCATTGGCTCTGGCGGGCACGAAGTGGCAGGGGGAATTATCAACCAGCATTAAGCTGTCTCTGTATGAGGGGCAGTGGCCTGATGAGTTAGCATCACCTTTCAATAAGACTTTGCCAAAACACGTTGCTTACACTAATCCAAAGTTGTGGTCAAATGCCTGGATGGGCTGTACTAGTTTGGATTGTGAAAGGTGTTATGCTGTATGATCCCATATACAGAAGTGCAGACTCGGTCTGTATATTTGGTGGCATCAATGGGCTTACTGACTAAGGATTCTATCTTGTTGCATTTGAGGCTAAATTACCCACATGGGATCAGAGAAGATGGAAGCTGGAGGCAGGTTGATACTTTCCTCTGTCGGAAGCATGACCATGATGTCCTTTATAGGCCAGGTCAATACATGGTGGTGAGCGAAAAATGCTGGGAAGATATTTCACTCTGTGTTCTGTATGGAGAGGTCATTGCTGGGAAGGAAGCACCTGGGTATTATTTGGGACATAGACGAGTTTGTTTCTGTGTCCTAAAGAATACCGATGTAATGTTAGTCATGGAACTAGAGGGTTCCTTGAACCTAACCATAGGTAGAGGTGTATTGTATACCCTGGGCATGGTCTCTGAAATCCAGGCACAGGGATGGAGTTGTGTGGGCATACTGTATTCTCCTCAGTTAATACCCATAGGTGTCCTTCCTGTCCTAGACTCCTTGTGTACCTTAACTAGTGGTCTGTGTCCTGCATGACAGGAAGACCAGTGCCCCATAAGGTGTGCACCCTCTATAAAGAAACTAGTGTACCTGGTGGCAGGTGGTTTTCAATCCGGGTATTCTGACTATTTCCCATCCTTAGGATAGAGAGGCTTAATGGAGACTGTCTATGGAGCTGGAGATACTCAGGATCACATTGGGAGGGAGGGGTCTTGTGCTACATATCAGGGAAGGGGTTAGGAAAGAAAACTTGCTCTGTCCAGCATCACTTTGCAGGGACAGGCAGATGGGGGTAGTATCCAGGTTGCCAATGAGTCGTAATAGATTGTGGATGACTCAGTTCCAGGATCGTCAAAAATCTTACTTGCACTGTTCCATCCCTAATGGCAGGGATGGAACATTGTGCAGATATCACGGTCAATCTGGGTACTATCCTATCAGACTCTACTGGGTTACACCCTGGAGTCCATTTTGTTCTCATGGTTTGAGTATGGACAGCCTCAGATGACTGGTACTGATGAGTGCTAGAGAAAGGTAGGTGTTGTGCTATGGGAAAAGGCAACAAGGCTGGCAAAGGAGGGGGTCATGTCTAATAGATGCCGGGGTAGTGTCCCAACTGGTCCTAAACAAAGTTAAAACTACTTGAGACTGGAGACCAGGGTACTGGTGCTGGTATCACATGTCTAATGATGCACTGTTTTCAGCATCATGTTAAATGGTACAGCGGGGTACACTACCGCGGGGAGTTTATAAAACACCTCCTCTGAGCCTTGGCATGGATATAGCAGGAACACCGGATTGTACTCCGATCACCCCTGAAGAAAGGTTTTATAGCAAACCTGACTTCCCCTTACACCTACAGAAACTTCCTCTGGGATTTGGGGCTGAGTTAAAAGCTTGGCTGATGGATTTCGGACAACAGGATCAAATATTAAATGTACTAAGAGATGCTGAAAAACAAGCCACCATACGACTCACCCATTGATTGATCCAAGTATCCCACGCTTTAGACGCAGACGCTAAGATTTCCTGGTGGGAAAGTTTGCACATTATAGTGGCTTTACTGCAATGACTATGTTCAGCGATTAATTGCAATTGTATAG
Source organism: Lithobates clamitans (assembly GCA_037952925.1). Classification (NCBI taxonomy): domain Eukaryota; kingdom Metazoa; phylum Chordata; class Amphibia; order Anura; family Ranidae; genus Lithobates; species Lithobates clamitans. The sequence continues at coordinate 4,228,548 of JBBGZY010000400.1, read as the reverse complement.
TGCCTCTGTTCTTGTGCTTAGGACTATGCCTGCCAAAAAAGACACCGCAAAGACCAAAAAGGTACCAAAGGTTTCACCCCTAGGCGCTAGGATCTCGAGTCGCATTTCCACGCTGTCATCCTCGCCTTAATTACCAATTATGGCAAGCCAGGGTGAGGCATTGGAACAAGTTGATGGTGCAACTGCTTCTCACATCTCAGCCCCTGTACACGTGACTGAAGATGTCCTTTCCTCCACCCTGCAGGGTCTAGAAAGAAGATTAGCGGTTTAAATCGCATCCTCCATTCAAATGAATAGGAAGCGTGCTAGATTCCCCTCCCCCACTTCAGACCCTTTGCAAGGGGAACAGTGGGCACAGGATGAGGTGTTACCCTCAGGCGATCAGGAGGAAAGACAAAGCGATGATTCCTCTGTGGAGGAAACAATGGTAGATGAACCTTTTTCAGCCTCTCAATCTGAGAAATTGCTGATACAAACTCTTACAGAGATGGTTCGTTCTACTTTCACGCTACCCCTAACAGAGTCTCCTGAAAGCTTGGTTTCTTCCTTGGGTTCCTTAAAACCCTCACAGCCTTTGCATGCATTTCCTGTGTATGCATTACTAGAACAGCTTATTTTTTCTGAATGGGATCACCCAGATAAGCATTTTCTCCCTCCAAAGAGATTTTCAGTTCTCTATCCCATGGAGGAGAAATTCACCAAGAAATGGAAAGTACCAGCAGTTGACACTGCAATTTACAGTGTGAATAAAAGCCAAATTTGTCCAGTAGACAATGCACAAGTGCTTAAGGATCCAACAGATAAAAGGTTGGAATTCCTGTTAAAATCTACTTTTTCTTTGGCAGGTGCCATTACTGTCAATCCCTAAAGGACCAATTTAAACAGGAGTTAAAAGCTTGGCTGATGGATTTCGGACAACAGGATGAAATATTAAATGTACTAAGAGATGCTGAAAAACAAGCCACCATACGACTCACCCATGATCAAAATAGATTGATCCAAGTATCCCACGCTTTAGACGCAGACTAAGATTTCCTGGTGGGAAAGTTTATTTGGGTACGGTACTAACGCTACAGCTTTCCTAAACATTTTGCTCCACCCTGTTGTTGTCCTAATCTGTGCAGCCTTATTGCTTTTCCTGATGCAGGCAATAATGTGCATTAATATCAGGAGAATGAACGCCAAAGCTATGAGAATGTGTACCTCAACGAGGTATCTTCTCTCAAGGAACAGAAAGGCCACTAACTCAGAAACAAATCTCTGAGGAAGCCAGATCCAATCCAGACCAGTACAAAGAAGTTGCGCATTTAAGAGAGGACCCTAGAAATATATTTTTCTTTTGTTCTAGGGATAAGCCTCTTCAATTTTTAGTAATAAAGTGCAGTCAGGTTTACCTAAATTCTAAAAGTTTTAATCATTTTTTATTATTGTTTATTTATTTTTTTATTTTTTCCCTTTTGTTGTTTAAATCTGTGTACCTGACCTGCAAAAATACTGCTAAGGGGAGAGGAGTTTTTTTAACAGATAAACAATTGTTTTTTTTGTTTTTTTTTTGTTATTTTTGTTTTTTAATTATTTTTTTCAACCGATGTATTCGTTTTTTTTTTAATACAGATTCAAGGCTCTTTAACAGTCTTGGTTGGAGCAGCATTCAATCTGTAGTTTTTCCGTTTTCTGTTCCATTTTTCATTATTATTCCCACTATTTTTCCTGTTCATTTTCATTATTGACCTCTCTTCCGTTCCTTTTTCTTCTTTAATATTATGCTCTCTAAGTTTTTCCTTTAGTTTCTATCATCTATCTTCTCAAGATAATGTAACTAAGACAACAGTCATATCATTTTTGTTAAAAAAAAAAGACTTTGCCTACCCACAAGTACCAAATTTTACCTAAAGTATCCCTGGACATCCAGTTTGTATGTCTTAATGTAATTCTACCTCCCCTAGTCTACCTACTGCTTTAATCTGAGCCCCGTGAGCAGGTGTGGTGAACCCAGGGACCTGGCAATAACAGGCAGTGTTGACTATCCCTACCATCAAGGGCCATGGATGATACTGGCTGTTGCTCAGACTCTGTACCCTGTGGGGATCCCACTCTACTCGTCCACATTACATCCCTTATAAGTATTTAGTCTTAATGGCCAACACACTGCTCCTGTCCGACATTCCTCCAATATCTGTACACTAACGTTCTCCTCTTTCTCTTTTTGTATTCATGCACGACTGTCTGGAGGCCAGCCTGACCACCACCTGAAGAAGCAACGACACCCAAGTTATTTCTTGAGATAAATGTGTCTCGAATAAGACTTTCCTGAAATTTCCTTCACCATGCTGAAAAGTGCTGTCTCGCAGTCCGATCCAATCGATGCAACCATTACATGGTCCTACAAAGTTACAGGACTAGATATGCCAGGATACCGCCATCAATGTTGGAGTTCCGCTCTTCCAAGGCAGAGGGGCGATGAAACATTGCAGTACAGACACTCATGGTTTGGATGTGAAGTCTCAAAGGCACCAGGATTTCTTTGCTGTCTTAAGCCTACCTTGAGGAGTTCCGGCGTGTTCAAGAAAGGAAGAGGAGGCTGCAGGGGTGGTGGGGAAGGGTCGGGGCTTCTGGGGTGTTGTGGGTGGGTGCAAGATCATTGAAGGAGGACATAAGTTCAAGAATGAACTTCAGGGGGAAATGTGATGGAGATATTGAATTCCTTATTTATATCAATGAGATTCAAGCAGACCATTGCAAGGACTCCAATTAAACTGCCTTGCCCCATAGGATGTATGTATATGTGTGTTTGGAGGCAACTATAAGCCAATGAGCAAGTAGGCTTCAAATGTAGCCAACCAGACTTTCAGGCAACTCGGAACCAATGAATGTGGGGCATCTGTTGATTGGTGGAGAATGCAGCCCCAGACCATCGAGGTGATATGCTGTCTGAGTAATGTATACTGGTATCTCTATTTCTGTTTCTTTCTAACCTGTTTGTATCCTAGGAGTTGTCTTATGATATTGTATATCCTGTGTATGTCCATTGTAACCATTTCTGAGTTCGGCCTAGATTATCTTTGCAGCCTAAAGCAAGACTGTACTTGTGGCATCACTGGAGATATATGATAAATTCTAATTATTCTAACCTTCTTTTCTGTGTAAATAAATGTAATGGTTTATCTTTTTGCCCTGTTATCGTTCATTTGTATTCTTATGTAGACAAAGGTTTAATCACTTATATTTGTATCGTTAATCGTTTAAGTGAGGTATAAACATTTCCAAAACATTACTTAATGGGTTATAGGCCACCTTCAGGTGATGGACACTGGTAAACCAAATCCAGGAAGTTCACTCCCTATATAACCCCTCCTCCTTCCAGGAGCATATCAGTTTTTTCACCAGTGTCTAAGTTGTTGGTCACGAGTGAAGATGTGCTCTGAGGAGCTCCAGGAGGGATCCATGCTGGATTTGAATAGCCTCCATAGACCAGATCCATCCAAATTGCCACTGATGGTACCTGGACCTCGTATCCGCTGCACAAGGTTTTGCCTGTAACGCCTCTCTTTGTAGGGCTGGACCCCGGGATCCAGGGCTTAGGTCATGCTACATTACTTAAAGCTTTCCTGATGGGGTGCTTTTACAGGTCCAAGGGAGTGGAACCCCATTATTAAGGTACCCGGTCCTTGAAGGTTTGCTAAACACAGCCCGCCGTGATGGCTGAAGGTTGGATTGTCTGTTATTTCAGCAAATCCTGCAGCAGGCATAAGGTAAGGGAAGAAACTTAGGAACTAAAAAGTCCACCTATGCTGTTTTCTTTAAGGGAAAAAATGTTGTCATGCCTTAATTCTCCTCTAGAGGGAGTCTATGCACATACCTTAATCTGTTGTCTTCACTGTAAAGCTCGGTCAGTCTCTGTGTGGCCGCAGCAGCTTGTGCAGGGGGATTTTTCAGGTAAAAAAAATCTGCCAAAATGCTTTCTTTTTTCCCCCCTGAAGGGACGGGAGGGTTAGGAGAACATCAGCAGTGTACCCCCCTTACATTACCCCTCCGCCGTGGGGGGTGCGGAGGCCCCATGGTTACTGTTTTACTGTTACTGCTATTGTTGCTGTTACTGTTGTTTTTTCTTTTTCCTGCTGGTAACAGGGCTCTGCCTCTCCTCCCCCCCAAGGGCCCACACAAGAGCACGGGAACATTTAAAAAAAAAATGAAACAGGGGGGCGGGTTTTAGGAGGGGGCAGGGCCTAAGTGCAGTGCTGTGCAACGCTTACGAGGACGCACGGAAGGCAATGATAATAAAAACACAACTGGGACAATCTCTCCTCGTCTGATGAGGAGGAAACAAGCAGTCTGCACACAGGGACACAGGAGCTGTGGGGCACGTGAGGGTTGCAACTGGCATTCCTGATACAGGTAAGACAATTTTTCCCAGCACTAGGCTGAACTTAATAGCGGCTGGTATCACATGTCTAATGATGCACTGTTTTCAGCATCATGTTAAATGGTACAGCGGGGTACACTACCGCGGGGAGTTTATGAAACACCTCCTCTGAGCCTTGGCATGGATATAGCAGGAACACCGGATTGTACTCCGATCACCCCTGAAGAAAGGTTTTATAGCAAACCTGACTTCCCCTTACACCTACAGAAACTTCCTCTGGGATTTGGGGCTGAGTTAAAAGCTTGGCTGATGGATTTCGGACAACAGGATCAAATATTAAATGTACTAAGAGATGCTGAAAAACAAGCCACCATACGACTCACCCATTGATTGATCCAAGTATCCCACGCTTTAGACGCAGACGCTAAGATTTCCTGGTGGGAAAGTTTGCACATTATAGTGGCTTTACTGCAATGACTATGTTCAGCGATTAATTGCAATTGTATAGTGCCTCTGTTTTTGTGCTTAGGACTATGCCTGCCAAAAAAGACCAAAAAGGTACCAAAGGTTTCACCCCTAGGCGCTAGGATCTCGAGTCGCATTTCCGCGCTGTCATCCTCGCCTGAATTACCAATTATGGCAAGCCAGGGTGAGGCATTGGAAAATGTTGAAGGTGCAACTGCTTCTCACATCTCAGCCCCTGTACACGTGACTGAAGATGTCCTTTCCTCCACCCTGCAGGGTCTAGAAAGAAGATTAGCGGTTTAAATCGCATCCTCCATTCAAATGAATAGGAAGCATACTAGATTCCCCTCCCCCACTTCAGACCCTTTGCAAGGGGAACAGTGGGCACAGGATGAGGTGTTACCCTCAGGCGATCAGGAGGAAAGACAAAGCGATGATTCCTCTGTGGAGGAAACAATGGTAGATGAACCGTTTTCAGCCTCTCAATCGGAGAAATTGCTGATACAAACTCTTACAGAGATGGTTCGTTCTACTTTCACGCTACCCCTAACAGAGTCTCCTGAAAGCTTGGTTTCTTCCTTGGGTTCCCTAAAACCCTCACAGCCTTTGCATGCATTTCCTGTGTATGCATTACTAGAACAGCTTATTTTTTCTGAATGGGATCACCCAGATAAGCACTTTCTCCCTCCAAAGAGATTTTCAGTTCTCTATCCCATGGAGGAGAAATTCACCAAGAAATGGAAAGTACCAGCAGTTGACTCTGCAATTTACAGTGTGAATAAAAGCCTAACTTGTCCAGTAGACAATGCACAAGTGCTTAAGGATCCAACAGATAAAAGGTTGGAATTCCTGTTAAAATCTGCTTTTTCCTTGGCAGGTGCCATTACTGTCAATCCCTAAAGGACCAATTTAAACAGGCCCTTAAAGTGGTTCCTGCACAACAAGTCCAGGAATTGGCTGAACTACCAAAAGCATTATGCTTTGCCATAGGTGCCATTAAAGATTCGATTCACCAGGCATCCCGCCTTACGCTTATGCTAGTACATATGTGTAGAATCCTGTGGTTAAAAAAAAAAATTGGTCAGCCGAAACACCATGTAAAAACCTCCTAACTGGGTTCCCTTTTCATGGGGAGTGGCTATTTGGGGAAGATTTGGACAAATATATCCAAACAATTTCTAAGGGGAAAAGTACTCAGTCAAAAGAAAGTATAACAATTTCTAAGGGGAAAAGTACTCAGTCAAAAGAAAGTATAAACGTCCTTCATTTAAACGGGCTCTTTCCCCTGCACCAGGGTCTTCCCCCTCTAGGCAGTGGCGATGGCCTCCACCGTCAGACTCTAGGGGAAAACGTCAGGGTCAGGCCCAGACTCAAAAGAAGTCCTGGGGCCAGAAACCTGCAAAGCAGAATCTTAAAGCCTCATCATGAAGAGGCAACCCCCCTCACCAAGGTGGGGGAAGACTTCTGTAGTTTTCAGAAGTCTGGCAAGAGAAAATTCAGGACAGTTGGGTCATCTCCATGGTAACGCTGGGGTACAAGCTGGAATTTCGGGACTTTCCACCATCTCGTTTCCTGAGGTCATGCGTTCCCAAAGATCCAGAGAAAAGACAATCTCTGTTTCAGGCACTAAACAGATTAATATCTCAAGGGGTGATCATACAGATCCCCGCAAAAGAGCAAGGTTTGGGGTTTTATTCAAATCTTTTTATGGTACCAAAACCAAATGGAGATGTCAGACCCATTCTAGATCTAAAAAATCTAAATCAGTTCCTGAAGATCCGCTCCTTTCACATGGAGATGATCAGGTTAGTTTCTATCCTTCTAGGAGGAGAACCTCTGGCATTTATCGACATCAGGGATGCATATTTGCATGTTCCTATATTTCCTGCTCACCAAAGGTTTCTGCGGTTTGAGTTAGAACAGCAACATTTCCAGTTTGTATTAGAAAGTTGGTGTTCAGATGCCGCCCAACAAGGCAATGAAAAACCACCACTGCGCTTCTGTGCAAAATCAAACAAAAAAAAAATCCTAAAGCTGCCAACTTGTGTAAAATAATATATATAATTGATATCCCAAATAGAAATAGTGGCGCTATATGTCACATCACTATGATGATGTCAAAAAGTGAATGCTGTGAATAAAAATAAATGAACTATAAGTGAATGTGATGATTCACCCACTAATGCTAGTGGGTCAACCAGTGTCCCCTTCCAATGATGATCGGGGAACTATTTAACTCATAAAAGTATCTTAAAGAATATGTAATAAAATGAAACCATATTAAGTATAAGAATTAATAGTGACATCAATCCGTACAATAATGAATAGAAAAATAATGAAAAAAAGTCCATGCAAAGTACTAAGTGTCAAAGAGTGAATGAAGCAATCTTCCTATGCAATAAAATGTCTTCCACCACACCGTCTGTGATTGTGATCCACTCATATGTTGCCGCACTCATTATCTAGATTTGTCACACTAGTTACCCCCCTATTCACTGTACTAAAAGTCCTACAACAGATGCATTTTTTACAAGAAAAAAGCCATTCAAATCTATTTGTAAGCCTAGTCTGATTGAAGACCTTGATTGTGTATTTTAATAAATGTTTTCTATGGTATTACACTATTGGAAGCATTATTTATTTTCATGTGGGTACATTTCTTTTCGATGAGTATTGCTGCTAATTGAAGAACTTTGCTCGCCTTGAACACGGTTTCAGTTATCTTGGTCAGCCCCGGGGGGCTATGTTAATGCCTATTTGCTGAGCATGAGAATGCAAGGCAATATTTTATGGTGAGTGCGGCTCCATAAGAGTGGATCACAATCACAGACGGTGTGGTGGAAGACATTTTATTGCATAGGAAGATTGCTTCATTCACTCTTTGACACTTAGTACTTTGCATGGACTTTTTTTCATTATCTTTGTATTCATTATTGTACGGATTGATGTCACTATCAATTCCTATAATATGGTTTCATTTTATTACATATTCTTTAAGATACTTTTATGAGTTAAATAGTTCCCCGATCATCATTGAAAGAGGACACTGGTTGATAATTACACGGACCCACTAGCATTAGTGGGTGAATCATCACATTCACTTATAGTTCATTTATTTTTATTCACAGCATTCAATTTTTGACATCATCATAGTGATGTGACATATAGTGCCACTATTTCTATTTGGAATTTCCAGTTTGTAGCCTTGCCCTTCGGGCTAGCTACAGCACCCCGGGTGTTCACAAAAGTGCTGGCCCCACCTCTAGCCAGGTTAAGGGCACAGGGCATAACAGTTGTGGCACACCTAGACGATCCATTGCTAATAGACCAGTCGGTGGCTCGTTTGGAGCAAAGTGTACGCATTACAACCAGTTACCTGGAAAGTTTGGGTTGGATTCTTAACCTAGAGAAATCTTCCTTAATACTGCTAAAAAGGCTGGAGTACTTGGGTCTGATCATAGACACAGCCCAGGAAAAGGCGTTTTTGCCCCAGGCAAAGATCAACTCCATAAGAGAGCTGGTGCCTTTGCATGAGGTTGCTAGGAACCATGGTGGCTTCATTCGAAGTGGTTCCCTGTGCCCAGTTCCATTCAAGACTGTTGCAAAACAGTATCCTGTCTACTTGGAACAAAACAATTCAAGCTTTAGACTTGCCAATGCGGCTTTCCCCAAGAGTGTCCCAAAGCCTCACTTGGTGGTTACTAACCCAGAATCTGCTGAAAGGAAAATCCTTCAGACCCGTTATCTGGAAAGTGGTAACAACAGATGCCAGCCTTTCAGGCTGGGGAGCAGTACTAGAAAAGACAACTGTCCAGGAACAGTGGTCAAGAGCCGAAAAAACCTTGCCCATCAATATCCTAGAGATTCGGGCAGTGCGTCTGACTCTGAAGGCCTGGACTTCCAGGTTACTGGATTGTCCTGTCAGGATCCAATCCGACAATGTCACAGCTGTGGCCTATATCAATCACCAAGGGGGCACCAAGAGTCTCTCAGCACAGAGAGAGGTGAACCATATTCTAACTTGGGCAGAAAGGAATGTTCCATGCCTATCGGCAGTCTTCATTCTGGGAGTGGAGAATTGGCAGATTCGTAAGACTTATGTTTTATTTATTCTGCCAGAGGGTCCTAAGAAAGGACAGGCAGCGTCGAAAATCACTGTCCACTAAGTGCACCACTAAGTGGATTTGGCAAGTTATAATTCAGACTTATAATTTAAGGGGTAAGATTCCCCCTTTTCAAGTTAAGGCGCACTCTACCAGGATGGTTAGTGCTGGGCAGTGCGTCACCAGACCTCCATGGCTCAGATCTGTAAGGCCACAACTTGGTCTTCAGTGCATACATTTACAAAATTTTATTAGGTGGATGTAAGGATGTATGAGAATATCACCTTCAGGTGCAGTGTGCTGAAGGTAGCAGTATAGGTCCTCAAGTCAGGGGGTACCCTCCGGGTTGTGTCTCCCTCCCATCAAGTAGCATTGCTATGGGATGTCCAATTAAGTAATTACTTAAGGCCCTATGTCCCATGGTGTACAATAAAGAAAATAGGATTTTTATAACAGCTTACCTGTAAAATCCTTTTCTTGGAGTACATCATGGGACACAGAGGTCCCTCCCCTCTTTTGGGATTTAAGTATATTGCTTTGCTACAAAAACTGTGCTCCTGGAAGGAGGAGGGGTTATATAGGGAGTGAACTTCCTGGATTGGGTATACCAGTGTCCATCATCTGAAGGTGGCCTATAACCCATTAAGTAATTACTTAAGGCTCTGTGTCCCATCATGTACTCCAAGAAAAGGATTTTACAGGTAAGTTGTTATAAAAATTCTATTTTTTAGTGTGATTTTGGCATGGAGAGAGATAGAACAGGGCTCTATTCAGTGCTATTAGTTAGTTAGTGTGCTATACTGTGCTATTTTGCTTCAATTGTCAGAGTAGAAAATAAGTTTAGTGTCAGTCTAGGGATAGTTTGAGTGTAGTGAGGAGGACCATCAGGCAGCTCAGATAGTTTCACTGTAGTGAAGTGAGACCGTGTCATTCATACATACATTAGTGTAGAGTAGGGACAGCTCAGATAGTTTCAGTGTAGTGTAGTGAGACAGTGTCAGTAATCTTTACATTAATAGAGTAGGGACAGATCAGATAGCGTCAGTGTAGTGACGGTTGAACACCGTCTAATTGATTGCGTTACTACCAGTTTAACGCCATTTACTTCTGTGTGCGTTACTGCCAGCTTAACGCCTTTTACCTCTGTGTGCGTTACTGCCAGTTTAATGCCATATAGTTTTGTGTGTGTTACTGCCAGTTTAACGCCATATAGTTTTGTGCATTACTGCCAGTTTAACGCTGTATAGTTTTGTGTGCGTTACTGCCAGTTTAACACCATTTACTTCTGTGTGCAATACTGCAAGTTTAACACCATATAGTTTTGTGCGTTACAGCAAGTTTAACGCCATTTACTTCTGTGTGTGTTACTGCCAGTTTAACGCCATATACGGTACCTCACAAAAGTGAGTACACCCCTCACATTATTGTAAATATTTTATTATATCTTTTCATGTGACAACACTGAAGAAATTACACTTTGCTACAATCTAAAGTAGTGAGTGTACAGCTGTAAATTTGCTGTCTCCTCAAAATAACTCAACACACAGCCATTAATGTCTAAACTGCTGGAAACAAAAGTGAGTACACCCCTAAATGAAAATGTCCAAATTGGGCCCAATTAGCCATTTTCCCTCCCAGTGTCTTGTGACTCGTTATGCCACATACAGACGATTGGAATTTCCGACAACCAAACCGTGGATTTATTTCTGATGGATGTTGGCTCAAACTTGTCTTGCATACACACGGTTGCACAAATGTTGTCAGAAATCCCGATCGGCAAGAACGCGCTGACTAGGGATGAGCTTCGAGTTCGAGTCGAACTCATGTTCGACTCGAACATCGGCTGTTCGCAAGTTCGCCAAACAGCGAACAATTTGGGGTGTTCGCGGCAAATTCGAATGCCACGGAACACCCTTTAAAAGTCTATGGGAGAAATCAAAAGTGCTAATTTTAAAGACTTATATGCAAGTTATTGTCATAATAAGTGTTTGGGGACCTGGGCCCTGCCCCAGGGGACATGGATCAATGCAAAAAAAAGTTTTAAAAACGGCCGTTTTTCAGGAGCAGTGATTTTAATAATGCTTAAAGTCAAACAATAAAAGTGTAATATTCCTTTAAATTTCTTAGCTGGGGGGTGTCTATAGTATGCCTGTAAAGGGGCGCATGTTTCCCGTGTTTAGAACAGTCTGATAGCAAAATGACATTTCAAAGGAAAAAAGTCATTTAAAACTACTTGCGGCTATACTGAATTGCCGGCCCGACAATACACATAAAAGTTCATTGATAAAAACGGCACAGGGGAACCCCAAACCAAAATTTAAAAAAAAATGACGTGGGGGTCCCCCTAAATTCCATACCAGACCCTTCAGGTCTGGTATGGATTTTAAGGGGAACCCCGCACCAAAAAAAAAAAAAAAAGGAGTGGGGTCCCCCCAAAAATCCATACCAGACCCTTATCCGAGCACGCAACCTGGCAGGCCGCAGGAAAAGAGGGGGGACGAGAGAGCCCCCCCCTCTCCTGAACCATACCAGGCCACATGCCCTCAACATTGGGAGGGTGCTTTGGGGTAGCCCCCCAAAACACCTTGTCCCCATGTTGATGAGGACAAGGGCCTCATCCCCACAACCCTGGCCGGTGGTTGTGGGGGTCTGCGGGCGGGGGGCTTATCGGAATCTGCAACCCCCCTTTAACAAGGGGACGCCCAGATCCCGGCCCCGGCCCCGACCCCTACCATTTCACTAAAAAGCTGTCAAAAATGTTAAAAATGACAAGAGAGTTTTTGACAATTCCTTTATTTAAATGCTTCTTCTTTCTTCTTTCTTCTTTCTTCTATCTTCCTTCATCTTCTTCTTCTTCTTCTGGCTCTTCTGGTTCCTCTGGTTCGATTCTTGTCCAGCATCTCCTCCGCGGTGTCTTCTTCTTCTCCTCGGGCCGCTCCACACCCATGGCATGGGGGGAGGCTCCCGCTCTTCTCTTCATCTTCTTCTCTTCTTCATCTTCTTCTCTTCTTCTCTTCTTCATCTTCTTCTCCGGGCCGCTCCGCACCCATGCTGGCATGGAGGGAGGCTCCCGCTGTGTGACGCGTCTCCTCTTCTGACGGTTCTTAAGTAATGGGGGCGGGGCCACCCGGTGACCCCGCCCCCCTCTGACGCACAGGACATGACGGGACTTCCCTGTGGCATTCCCCGTGATGTCACAGGGAAGTCCCGTCAAGTCACCGTGTGTCAGAGGGGGGTGGGGTCACCAGGTGGCCCCGCCCCCCATTATTTAAGAACCGTCAGAAGAGGAGATGCGTCACACAGCGGGAGCCTCCCTCCATGCCAGCATGGGTGCGGAGCGGCCCGGAGAAGAAGATGAAGAAGAGAAGAAGAGAAGAAGATGAAGAAGAAGATGAAGAAGAGAAGAAGATGAAGAGAAGAGCCAAGAGCGGGAGCCTCCCCCCATGCCATGGGTGCGGAGCGGCCCGAGGAGAAGAAGATAGAAGACGCTGTGGAGGAGATGCTGGACGAGAACACCGGAGGAAGAACCAGAAGAGCCAGAAGAAGAAGAAGAAGATGAAGGAAGATAGAAGAAAGAAGAAAGAAGAAGCATTTAAATAAAGGAATTGTCAAAAACTGTCTCTTGTCATTTTTAACATTTTTGACTTTTTTTAGTGAAATGGTAGGGGTACCCTTACCATTTAACACAGGAGGGGGTCCCCTTGTTAAAGGGGGCTTCCAGATTCTGATGAGCCCCCCGCCCGCAGTCCCCCACAACCACCGGCCAGGGTTGTGGGGATGAGGCCCTTGTCCTCATCACATGGGGACAAGGTGTTTTGGGGGCTACCCAAAAGCACCCTCCCAATGTTGAGGGCATGTGGCCTGGTACGGTTCAGGAGGGGGGGCCGCTCTCTCGTCCCCCCCTCTTTTCCTGCGGCCTGCCAGGTTGCGTGCTCGGATAAGGGTCTGGTATGGATTTTTGGGGGGACCCCACGCCTTTTTTTTTTAAATTTTGGCGTGGGGTTCCCCTTAAAATCCATACCAGACCTGAAGGGTCTGGTATGGAATTTAGGGGGACTCCATGTCATTTTTTTTTTTAAATTTTGGCCGGGGTTCCCCTTAATATCCATGCCAGACCTGAAGGGCCTGGTATGGAATTTAAGGGGACCCCCACGTCATTTTTTTTTTTAAATTTTGGTTCGGGGTTCCCCTGTGGGGAATTATCATGCCGTTTTTATCAATGAACTTTTATGTGTATTGTCGGGCCGGCAAATCAGTATAGCCGCGAGTAGTTTTAAATTACTTTTTTCCTTTGAAATGTCATTTTGCTGTCAGACTGTTCTAAACACGGGAAACATGCACCCCTTTACAGGCATACTATAGACACCCCGCAGCTACGAAATTTAAAGGGATATTACACTTTTATTGTTTGACTTTAAGCATTATTAAAATCACTGCTCCTGAAAAAATGGCCGTTTTTAGAACTTTTTCTTGCATTGATCCATGTCCCCTGGGGCAGGACGCAGGTCTCAAACACTTTTTATGACAATAATTTGCATATAAGCCTTTAAAATTAGCACTTTTGATTATTCATGTTCGTGTCCCATAGACTTTAACGGTGTTCGCGTGTTCGAACAAACTTTTTTCCTGTTTGCATGTTTTGGTGCGAACCGAACAGGGGGGTGTTCGGCTCATCCTTAGCGCTGACGTACAACACGTATGACGGGACTAGAAAAAGGAAGTTTAATAGCCAGTGCACCACACTTTGGGCTCCTTCTTCTAATCTTGTGTTAGTAGAAGTTTGGTGAGAGATGATTCACACTTTTCCGCCTTGTGCTTTTCAGTTGGTTACTGCTCTTCAGTTTGTGCTTGTGGGTTCGTATATGTTTTTTAGTGCATGTAGACAGTTTGCATCTGTTTTCCAGTGTGTTCTTGTCTGCTCGTTTCTGATTTTCAGCTCGCTCTTCTCAGGCCTTTCTGATTTTCAGTGTGTTCTGTTAGTTCAATCTGACCAGCCGACCGTTTTGAAGCCATGTTGCGTTTATGTACTCGTCATAGAGTTCATGCTATGCAGGGGCTTGGTGTTGGGGTTCATACTTTGACCCAAGCCCAGTCCATGAACAGGGGCAGGAGGAGTTCATGGACCAAGAATTGGTTGCGCCAGGGTGACCAATTCTCGCACATGCCTTTGTTGCGGGAGATCCAGGAGAATAATCCTGATGATTTCTCCGGATGACGGACCCCATTTTTCACCATCTGTTGGCTTTGCTGTCCCCCTATATTACCAAGCAGGACACCTGCATGCGGCAAGCCATCACTCCTTGTGGTAATTGGTGATGGGGAGAAGTCTGCAGGACATCAAGTTCTCGACAGGCATCTCCCCTCAGGCTCTGGGGATCATTATTCCAGAAACCTGTTCTGCCATCATTCAGGTCCTGCAGAAGGACTATATTAAGGTAAGTTTTCTCCTTTAACATCACATTTTATGTATTTAATGTTTGCTATTGTATTGGATTTATTTCATCATTTCCTAAATACCATGATTGTAATATGCTGTGAATGTCCTCTTTGTCCTCATGCATGCTGGAAGCTTTTAATGCTCCTTTTTTGTCCTTCATGCATATTTGCCATCACTAACCTCCCCAGCATGCTATCCTGGGCTGATACACACCTAGCCTAGTCACTTAACAATGTATTTTGTCAGCTCCATTGTAGTGCTTACCCTAAACACCCCCTAAAATGTGTACAAATATTATTTTTATCCTTTAATTCATACATAGTGCAAGAGGCTTTTTTTGGGGGGCCCAAACTCATTTGGAACCCTCCCTCCCCCCCAACTGCTAAGTCAACCGATACCAATACTCTATATGCTGACTTTGCCAAACCCATACACACTATACCTACCTCTTTTGTGGTCAGATTTATGCATGGATTCACCAAAGCATGTAGTGCAAGGGCCTGCCTGAATACTTTCAAATGGTACTGTTTAAAGTTTTGTTCTCCTATTATCTAGATATGTAATTGCAGAATGTAAAATTGTGCTTCAATTTGGACAGTGTGTATTAATATTTTTTTTTATTATGACACTTCTTACCTGTCCAGTTGGCTGCCAATAGTGTAAGTAAGGAGAAGCTGGCCAAAGTAACACACATTTTTTATGCATTCAGCTCTCAATGAAGTGGAGAGGGTTACCTGTCCAAAACACTCCCTCACCCCCCCACCATAACATTTTTCACTGGGCCATCAGAGGGGAGGAGGAATCTGATAAGTGTACCTTATACTTTTGTCTTTAAATACTCCTTAAAATAAATGTTTTACTTATGTTGGCCAAGAATGTTTGTGTGTAATCTGCTTGCAATGTTTATGTGCAGAAGTACTATTTTTTTTTCTTGTTTGACTCCACAGTTTCCTTCAACCCCACAGGAATGGCAGACTGTGGCATCCCACTTTGCCCAGAGGTGGGACTTTCTCAATTGCAGAGGGGCAATTGATGGGAAACACGTCCACATTGTCCCACCCCCCAACTCGGGGTCATACTATTTTAATTACAAGGGGTTTAATAGTATTGTGATGTTGGCGGTAGTGTCTGCGACATATGAGTTTTTGTATGTGCACGTGGGGAAGAATGGTCGGATGGTGGAGTCATCGCCCAGACTGAGTTCTACAGATGGCTCCAGAATGGTGGCTTGGGATTGCCACCTGTGGAAGACAACATGGCTGGTCTTCCATTTGTGTTGATGAGGCGTTTGGGCTAGGTGACCGTCTCATGAGGCCATTTCCGATGAGGACCAGAGGGTTTTAACTACCGGCTGGCCAGAGTCAGAAGAGTGGTGGAGAATGCTTTTGGCATAATGGCCAGCCGGTTCCGCCTATTCCTTACACCAATACACATGGCGGAATATAAACTCAACCACATAGTGCTTGCCTACTGCATTTTGCACAATTTCCTAAGGAAAAATACTACAAACTATGTGGCCTCAGTTGGGCCTGAGGCTGGATTTCCAGATCAAGCAACCCTGACGGCACTTGAAGCTGGCCGTCCTGGCTTACCCCCCAAAGCACCCGCGAAATCAGACAAAAATATCTGGTGTACTTTGCAGGTAGGAGGGCCATTGATATGCCAGAAAATGTATAAAACATTTTTCAAATACACTTTTAATTTAAAATGAACTAATATTTCATTTGATTTCCTGCTTGTGCTTCTTTTAGCTGTCTCCTAGGCTCTCCAATGGGCTTTTCTTTTTGGACATTTTCTTCAATAGTACAAATGTAGTTTATTTGATACATGAGGTGACAATCTCTTGTGGTTCTGCTACACACACTCATTGTTTTTGTTTTTAATGTATGTAATGCATTAATGATAAAAAGAATTATCCTTTTCAGCACCATGAATTAATTGTTTGGAGTCCCTAAAATGGCCTGATTGGGGCCAATTTTAGAGCACTGTGTGGGTTATTTACTAAAGGCAAATTCACTTTGCACTACAAGTGCACTGCAAGTGCACTTGATAGTGCACTGAAACTGCTCTTGTAGTGCAAAGTGGATTTGCCTTTAGTAAATAACCCCCATTGTCACTGTAAACACTAACTTACGCCAAAAACTGGTATTGAGCATTGAAAGAAGAAGCCACCCATTGTTGAGTATAAAACATTTTACTCTGTGCACATTCACATGTGCATTAGAAATGGGTTTCTGAACATACTATATCTTTGGTGTATAACATTTTTATGGTTGACATTATAAAAATCCCTTTTTTGGTTAAACGGGCACGTTTAACACCTTCCCGCCGAGCGTACGCAGATGTGCGTATTTGGCTTTCCGGGGTTATACCGGGATGATGCCCGCAGCTGCAGGCATCATCCCAGTACCATTGTTTAGAGCCGGCGATCGGCTATCCGAGTATAAAAACCGATGCGGCTAAAAGCCGCTCGGCTGTTATACCGGAGGAGCGGGAGGGGACATCCTTTCCGCCGCTCATACCGGGCCTCCCGTTCGATTGGGAGGCCCGGTGGCCAATCGGCTGCCTCCGGTGGCTGGGGGCGGGCTGGAACGAAGCTTTGGGCGGCTTCGCTCCTGCCCTCTAATTGTAAACGCGGAAGCAACTTCATGACGTCACTTCCCTGTTACTCGGCTGCCAATGGCGCCGATTTAAAAAAAACACACAGTATTCAGAATCGCAGTTTTCAGCGATTTGGATACTTTGAAGTGCAAAGGAGGAATCGGGGGGTCTTTTAGACCCCCGATCCCTCCATAAAGAGTACCTGTCACAGCCTATTACTGTCACAAGGGAAGTTTACATTCCTTGTGACAGCAATAAAAGTCATCAAATTTTTTATTTTTTTAACACAATTTATAAATATATAATTAAATAAAAAAAAATAAGAAAAAAAATGTTATTCAAATCACACATGTGAGTTATCTCCATGATCGTCAGAGCGAGAGCAATAATTCTAGCACTAGACCTTCTCTGTAACTCTAATGCCCCATACACACAGTCGGATTTTCCCTTGGAAAATGTGTGATAGGACTTTGTTGTCGGAAATTCCGACCGTGTGTAGGCTCCATCACACATTTTCCATCGGATTTTCCGACACACAAAGTTTGAGAGCAGGATATAAAATTTTCCGACAACAAAATCCGTTGTCGGAAATTCCGATCGTGTGTACACAAATCCGATGGACAAAGTGCCACGCATGCTCAGAATAAATAAAGAGATGAAAGCTATTGGCCAATGCCCCGTTTATAGTCCCGACATACATGTTTTACGTCACCGCGTTCAGAATGATCGGATTTTCCGACAACTTTGTGTGACCGTGTGTATGCAAGACAAGTTTGAGCCAACATCCATCGGAAAAAATCCTAGGATTTTGTTGTCGGAATGTCCGAACAAAGTCCGACTGTGTGTACAGGGCATTACAATGTAACCGTAAAAAAAATTTAAGCGTTGCCTATGGAAATTCTTAGGTACCATAGTTTGTCGCCATCCCGTGCAATTATAAAGCGTGACATGTTTGGTATCTATTTACTCGACATAACATCATCTTTCCCATTATACAAAAAAATTGGGGTAACTTTACTGTTTGGATTTTTTAAAATTCATGAAAATGTCCCTTTTCCCAAAAATTTGCGTTTAAAACACCGCTGCACAAATACCGTGTGATATAAAATATTGCAACAATCTCCATTTTATTCTCTAGATTCTCTGCTAAATATATATATATAATGTTTGGGGGTTCTAAGTAATTTGCTAGCAAAAAATATGGATTTTAACTTGTAAACACCAAATTTCAAAAATAGGCTTAGTCATGAAAGGGTTAAAACCATAACATACACAGCTCAGGAACTTACAAAGTTCAACTTTGAAAAAGTGAAGGCAATATCAGACATGAGTATGTTAAAACTGTGTTGATCTTGCCTTCATCAGATGGCGCGATGTCACCCCTGTAAAAGCCAAATTTTGAAGATGTACACAAATTGGGAGTGAAAATGTGGATTTCCCTCCTGATCCCATGCCTAATGTCAACATGTGCTAGCTCCCATCATGGGGGATCAATGGACGTGTTTCGGGTTGCAACCCCTTCCTCTCAACTTGAGTTGCGAGGAAGGGGTTGCACCCCCAAAACAGGTACCTTGATATCCCGTGATGGCAGATAGCACATGTTGACACACTGTATGGATCTTCAAAATTTGGCTTTTAAAATACTTTAAAACTTGAATTACAATTAAAAAAAGTCCTCGACAAAATGGTATAATTTTTGTGTGTTTTATATTCTGCCTAAAACATCAATGATGTTCTTCATTTTTTGTTGAACATCATTGATGTTTTCCTTTATCTTTTCTAAATCACGATTGCACACCATGATCTCCCCGATGAGGACGTGTGCACTTGCACTTGTGAAATGAGTTTCTTCTTCCACAACATCCACATCACCTAAAAAGAATAAAACACACCATATATTATAAATAGAGATAAATAAATGCAGCGCTAATATGTAATAAGGTGCAACAGTAAAGTATCACTGAAAGTGTGAAAATAAAGCTGGCAGTGATTTATAGGTCAGACATCACTGTAAACAATTTAGAACAAAAGTAAGTAAAAAAAATTTGTCACAAATAAGGTAACAATAAGTGAAATGTCCATATATGACAGCAAAAAAAGGTCGCTAAGCCTATGTGCTCCTTGACACCACGCAATACTGCTTTTTATTTTGTATGTGATCACCCCATGTACCCACCTGACTGTGTGGTTTGTACTGCTGAGATTTGGCTTTTTTAATAAATATTTTATTTTTTGGATTAACGTACTATGTGGAGGCTCTTTCCTTCTTTCCTTTTCTTATATGGTTTGATGTGACACCATTGGGAGTTCGTACACCTTATCAAGTGTGACCACTGCATGAGAGTTTGAGTTCGCTGGCTCGGGGGTCCTAACTATACCGGTTGTTCATCACGGCTTTGTATGAAGTTTTAGAGGGGTATTCCCATACCAGCCTTTTTCATCAAACATCTGCAGGTTTTTTTTCTTGTTGTCATATATGGACATTTCACTTATTGTTACCTTATTTGAGACAATTTTTTTGACTTACTTTTGTTCTAAATTGTTTACATTGATGTCTGACCTATAAGTCACCACCAGCTTTATTTTCACACTTTCAGTGACACTTTACTGTTGCACCTTATTACATAGTAGCGCTGCATTTATTTATATATCTCTTCACTCATTTGTGCAGTTCACTATACTGTTTATGCTAGTGGCTTTGTTATTTTACTCTATACACAATTGTTTATTTTTAGTAGTGCAACATTGTTTTATATTTATTGTTTCCATATATTATAAATATGCAGGTATACAGCTATTACCCGAAGCTGTGGTCTCCGACTCTCACCTGTTGTGGTCACTATTTCAACCACATCATGAACCTCTCCTCCCTCCATATCCTCAGGTTGTGGTGTGGTGACTTCACCTTCTTTAGGATGTTGGGGGTCCCTGGTGTCCTCTGATGTCCCAAGTCTTTTCTCCCCTATGTGAATAAAAAAAAAGGTATACTTAGCACACAGATATACAATTGTCTGTTTTGGCAGAGTTCCAAGCTGAAGACATGATTTTTTCCCTTTCTTCAAGCTGGAATACTTACCTTTTTTGGTAAAGTTTCCCATATGGAGACACCCCTAGTATCCACTGGAGTACCTGCGTGGGACACCCTAAAAAGGGTGTTCTGGTGTCTCACACTAGTGCTCCTGCGTCCAGATGTTTAAACAGCTGCTGAGTGTCCTCTCCTTACACTGAATCAAGTTTGCATTTCATTCTAGTTACAAACCCATCTAGACAACAAACTTCTTTTAATACAAATAGGCCTGAACAAATGTAGTTAACCTGTACCTGCCAGAAACATTGTATTAGTGAGCGAACGAACAATGTTTACTACGAACGATTACTGAGCCCACGAACCTGAAACTTGCCATTTTAAACACCATTTTAAACTGTACAACAGTAAAGAAAAGAACATGGAGCAGCACTAAAGTAATAATAATAATAGAAACACACAACAAAATACTTTTTTGCAGCACTCTCTTGATTCTTCTGTACTGATCCTGCTCCCTCAATTTGAGGTCTGACCATCATTTCCTCAGTTGATCCTTGGATCGCTGTATCCCAAAATACTTCTGCAGACTTTTCACAACTTTAGTCATGATTTTGGCCTTTCTCACATTTGGGTTTCTGTACGGTCCATATTTCCCCTCATAGTTGGCCTTCTTCAAGATGTCCACCATCTCCACCATCTCACCAAAGGACATATTTGAGGCCTTAAATCTCCTGGATAATCTCCTGGACCAGGATGTTTTTGGCTCTGGGCTTCCCTCGTCATTGCTGCTACTCTCATGCACATGCTCTGTCTCCGCCATGTGCTCTCCCGCTGCGCAGAAAGAGAAGGGGCGGGGAACATACTAGAAAGAAGGTCAGGGGCGGGTGGAGTTTCACGCATGTGCAGTGTATATAAAGCGTAAGAGGGATCGGAGGATGGAGTAGCAGAAGCGCCGACCTTGCTAACAAAGGTACCATTTTAAGTTGGGGCATCAGTGGCCTATACTGCTTATAGATTGTGGCCTATATTGGGACAAGATTAGGAGATTTTAGCCTGATATTAGGGTTTGTCTTGTGTTGTGTCTTGCAGAGAAAATGGATAGATTCAATGATCATGACTTCCTTCCCAACTTCATTGATAAATACAGGTAGCTGCACTGTCTGTGGCAGGTGAAACACCCTTTTTATAATAATAAAATAAAGAGGAAGGCAGCGCTGGATCAATTGCTGGAATTGGTGAAGCCAGTGTTTCCCACGGCAACCATCCCCTATTTGAAGTTCAAAATTGGTGGCCTGAGGAGCACATATAATAGGGAGCGCAAAAAGGTCCAGGATTCCATGAGATCAGGAGCAGCAGCAGATGACGTTTATGTCCACAGGCTGTGGTACTGTGACATACTGCGTTTATTGTCAAATCAAACTGAAATCAGGCCATCACTCTCAACCACTCCTTTCACTCTTCCTTCCACTCTTCCTTCCACCTCAGATGAGGCTTCAGAAGTCCAACCTGGGCCTTCCACCCAGGAAGAAGTGGAGGAGCCCAGCTTGAGCCAGGTATAGCATTGTTCAACATATTTCTTGACCAAAAATTAATGATGTTAACTAGATGTTATTATTGATCACTAATTTCTGATTTAACAAAGTGGTTTACATATCAATAGACAGTGGTATCCAGAAATGATTGGGACAAGAATGACAAATGCCAGGGTCAGAAGGATAGTCTTTTCTATTTGTTAACATTCAATTTGCAACAGTCACAAGCTCTAAATTGTGTGTGATTGATGACCAAAAAACTAAAACTATGTCCCATTTTCATACACAGGAAAGTTTCAGCCAGGAGGAGGGCGTGGAAAGTCTCAGCCAGGAGGAGGCCGTGAAAAGTGGCAGCCAGGAGGTGGCCGTGGAAAGTGGCAGCCAGGAGGTGGCCATGCCCAGTAGCCTGACCTAATTGCAGGTTCCTCACCTCCGCGTTCCAACAAAAAGGCCCAGGAAGGGGAGTAACGTGAGGGAGTCAGCGCTTTCTTTGATTCAGCAGGCTACTGCGGCCCTCAGAACCACCCCCAAACTTCAAGAGGCCTATGCCTGCATGGCAGCCAGTAAATATCAGGAAATGGAGGTAGGCCAACGCCTCATTTGTGAGGAAGTCATGTATCAGGCCTAAATGAGGGGGTGATGGGCGAACTCACAAAAAAAGTCACGTATGTGAGTTGGACCATACTCCTTCTTTACCTCCTGCCACAACTCCAACACCACAGCCACAGCCTGGAAGGAAGCATGGAAGGAAGTCAAGAGTGTGATGGCCTGGGTTCGGTCTGGTCTGGCAAAAGACGCAGGCTGTTGTAAGACCACAGCCTCAGGACATACATGTCATCTGCTGCTGCTCCCGATCTATCGGAGTCCTGGACCGGATTGTGCTCCCTATTAAATGGACTGCTCAGGCTACCAATTTGGCCTGTCAAATAACTGATGTCTGCCCTGGGGTACAAAGGCTTCGCCAATTTAACCAGTTTATTCAGCGTTGTCTTCCTCTTTATTTTGTTATGACCCCTAATAAATGTCAATTTTTTTTCACAAACACTTGGCTATGTGTTTTAGTTCAAAAAGGAAAGTTTGTTTGTGAGTAGGCAGGTACAATTCAAAAAGACAATGTCAAATTAACAAGGGACACCAACACCAACCAATCGCCTTGAGGTTAAAAAATATAAGATAATAATGATGTTGTGGTAACTTGACACACACAATGAAAAAAAATATTATGGAGATCACTATAAAAAAACATTTAAAAAAATCAGGAGATCTTGATAAAAAAAAAGGAGATCACTATAAAAAAATAGAAACATTATTCTGGAGATCTGGCGAAAAATAAAAATAAAGATTATTCAGGAGATCAAGAGAAATAATAAAGAAATCAGTTTGTCCGAACTCTGTGTGAATATCAGCAGCAAAACAACTTCATTATTCTAGCATTCTAAAGAAGAAGAGAGAGCGCTGCATTGAAAAATTTTAAAAAATTGCAGCGTGACGAATGTGCTATCTCCAATACGAACGCTAGTTTTACCAGACCGAGCGCTTCCATCTCGTACATGATTCAGAGCATGCATAGAATTTGGTGCGTCAGAATTGTCTACATATGCTCGGAATTTACGACAACAGATTTTGTTGTTGGAAAATTTGAGATCCAGCTCTCAAATATCTGTTGTCAGAAATTCCAACTGGAAATGTCCGATGGAGCCTACATACGGTCAGAACTTCCGACAACAAGCTCACATCGAACATCTGTTTTCGGAAATTCCGATTGTGTGTACGCGGCATAAGTGTTACAATATCACAGGTGTGAATGGGGAGCAGGTGTGTTAAATTTGGTGTTATCGCCCTCATTTAGAACAGGCCTCGCCATTGTCGTCCAAAGAAGTTGAGTGGATGTGCTCAGCATCATATCCAGAGGTTGTCTTTTGGAAATAGACGTATGAGTGCTGCCAGCATTGCTGCGGAGGTTGAAGGGGTGGGGGGTCAGCCTGTCAGTGATCAGACCCTATGCTGCACACTGCATCAAATTGGTCTGCATGGCTGTCATCCCAGAAGGAAGCCTCTTCTAAAGATGATGCACAAGAAAGCCTGCAAACAGTTTGCTGAAGAAAAGCAGACTAAGGACATGGATTACTGGAACCATCTCCTGTGGTCTGACGAAACCAAGATAAAGGTATTCAGTTCAGATGGTCTCAAGCATGTGTGGCAGCAACCAGGTGAGGAGTACAAAGACAAGTGTGTCTTGCTTTCAGTAAAGCATGGTGGTGACAGTGTCATGGTCTATGGCTGCGTGAGTGTTACCAGCACTGGGGAGCTACAGTTCATTGAGGGAACCATGAATGCCAACATGTTCTATGACATACTGAAGCAGAGCATGATCCCCTCCCTTTGGAGACTGGGCCGCAGGGCAGTATTCCAACATGACAACGAACCCAAACACACCTCCAAGATGACCACTGCCTTGCTAAAGAAGCTGAGGGTAAAGATGATGGACTGGCCAAGTATGTCTCCAGACCTAAACCCTATTGAGCATCTGTGGGGCATCCTCAAACAGAAGCCGGAGGAGCGCAAGGTCTCTAACATCCACCAGCTCCGTGATGTCGTCATGGAGGAGTGGAAGAGGAATCCAGTGGCAACATGTGAAGCTCTGGTGAACTCCATGCCCAAGAGGGTTAAGGCAGTGCTGGAAAATAATGGTGGCCACCCAAAGTATTGACACTTAGGGCCCAATTTGGACATTTTCACTAAGGGGTGTACTCACTTTTGTTGCCAGTGATTTAGACATTAATGGCTGTGTATTGAGTTATTTTGCGGGAACAGCAAATTTAAGCTGTTATACAAGCTGTACATTTACTACTGCCAGTTTAATGCCATATAGTTTTGTTTGCTTTATTGCCAGTTTAACGTCATATAGTTTTGTGCGTTACTGCAAGTTTAATGCCATTTACATCTGTGTGCGTTACTGCAAGTTTAACACCATTTACTTCTGTGTGCGTTACTGCAAGTTTAATGCCATATATGGAGGAGTCAGCTAAGTTATTTGATCACAGTGTCAGACGCTTGCTCCTGGATGATGCCCAGCCATTACTGCATTCAGATGTTGGTTCTGAGGCCGAGGATGACAGGAACATGAGCCTAGAGACAGGGGAGAACACTGGTAGACAAATTGTCATTCATGTTCCCCCAGCCCTAGTGTATTGCCAAGTTGTCTCCAGTGGTAATGATTATGATGAAGATGGAGGAGATGGAGATGATGATGGAGATGATGATGGAGATGATGATGATGAGGTCACTGATGTGACTTGGGTGTCAGATAGAGCAGAGGAGGAAACTGAAGGTGAGGCGGCACAACCCCAAGGAGGCCGACATCATGAAAAAGTAGAGAGCAGCCACCCTATTCCATTCTGCAGCTGTTATCTTCCGGCCCACTCCCCAAAGCTCAGCTGTCTGGGCCATTTTCAGCATATATGCAACAGATTGCACTGTTGCTATCTGCAAACTGGGTCTCAGGCACATCAAACATGGCAAAAGCACCAGCCATTTGGGTACCACATGCTTAACAAGGCATTTAACATCCAACCACTCAGCCCGTTGGCAAGAGCACCTATAAGCCACACAAAAGGGGCACAGATCTGTCCCTCCTCCTCCTTACCCACTTCAGTCTGCCCCTGCTATACCCAGTCATTACCTCTCAGCAGCCTCCACTGACAGGGATGATGGTATAGCACAGGATGTCCCAGGTCCTAGCAGCACACCACCAGCTGTAAACTGTAGCTGGCAAATTTCTCTGTACCATCTGCTGCAGCGGAAAAAAAAAATACAGTCCCTGCCACCCACATGCCCAGCGTCTAAATGCAAGCTTGTCAAAGATGTTGGCTCTCCAACTTCTGCCTTTCAGCCTGGTGGATTTGGCCCCCTTCCGTGAATTTGCACAATGTGCTGTACCACAATGGCAGGTTCCCAGTCGCTACTACTTTTCACGTAAGGCCGTTCCATCTCTCTACCCTCACGTGGAAGGGCAAGGCAGTCAGCCGTAAAATCAACCTTACGCCTGACACGGGGTCCAGCAGGCATGGGCAAGGACAATATATTTAGTTCACAACACACTGGGTAACGCTGCTTGCAGCTCAATAGGATGCAGGACAGGGCTCAGTGCTGCAGCTAGTTGTGCCCCCGCGTCTCCTTACAGCTGGTGGTGATGATGCCAGACCTGTGAGCTCTACCCCCTCCTACTCCTCCTCCTCCACCAGCTCCATGCCCTCCTCTGAAGAATTGTCCTATGAACATCAGGTACCCCTAAATGTTCAAAGGGCTATTTCATGAGTCAGGCTAAAAGGTGCCATGCAGTGCTTCAGCTGGTGTGTTTAGGGGACATGAACCACACCAGAGCAGAGATTCTTGCAGCTCTGCAGAGACAGACCCAGAGGTGGTTCACACCACACCAGCTGGGGCCAGGAATGGTGGTGTGAGATGATGGCTCAAACCTCCTGTCCGCTCTTAGATAGGGAAAGTTGACACATGTGCCTTGCCTGGCACATGTCCTCAATGTGGTGGTGCAGCGTTTCCTAAATATGTACCTAGGGTTGCAAGTTGTGCTAAAGCTGGCCAGAAGAGTCTGTACCCATTTCAGGCGGTCATACACAGCCACTGCTCGGTTGGATGAAATTCAGAGGAATTCCACCTGCTGTAAACCACCTGATTTGTGACATGCCCACTAGGTGGAACTCGACTTTGGCAATGCTGCAGAGGCTATACATGCAGCAGAGTGCCGTCAACGAGTTCCTGTGCGAGTACGGCATTATGACAGGCTCAGGCCTCCTCAGCTTTTTTTCCCACGCCAATGGCTTATCATTAAGGATGCATTCACTGTATTGTCACCATTTGAGGAGGCCACAAGGATGGTGAGCACATTCCTGTTGTGTTCCTGCTGGAGCAGACTCTGTGTGGCATTATGGAAAGGGCACTGGAGGCAGAGCGGCAGGAGGAATAGAGGAGGACTTCCTTTCCTCTCAAGGCCCACTTTATCCAGACACCATCATTCCTATGTCACAGAACACACAGGAGGAGAGAGGGGAGGAGGATGAGGAGGAGGATTCTGGCACTTTCATAGGCTTCGAAGAAGAGGAAGACATGCGTCAATCTGTAAGCGAATGGCTCTCCAACCCCAGGACCCTTGGGAGTAGTACATGGCTGGGAGGAGGAAGTTCCAGATGCTGTCATCCTGAGTGACCCCAAGGAGCCTGTTTTTCAGGCCTCGGCCAATTTGAGGCGCATGGGTATCCTCACGCTTCAAAGCCTGCGAAAGGACCCAAGAATACGTGGCATAAAGGAGAAGGATGATTACTGGTTGGCAACCCTCCTTGACCACCGTTATAAGGGGAAGGTCTCAGAACTCATCCCCACAGAGAGTGCAGAAGAAAAAATCTCTCGAGGACACCTAAAAGAGGATTTTATTTAAATGTTTTTATTGACTCCAGTAGATTACAGTGTCGTGCAAAACTTAGTTTTGGGTCTTCTGTTGGTCAAGAGAGGAGCGTTGGAGAAGCCGTCTGCCTAAGTAAGGCATTTCGGAATTTTTTTAGTCCTCGCCGCCCAGGTCTGTCAGCTTCCACATCCCATCGGCAGCGTCTGCATCACATGGTGGACGGTTACCTCAGGGCCAAAACAGAGATGGAGAGCTTTCCAGCTGATGATCCACTGACTTACTGGGTCATGAGAATAGACCACTGGCCAGAACTTGCCCAGTATGCTATTGAGTTGTTGGGCTGCCCTGCATCCAACGTGCTTTCAGAACGGGCATTCAGTGCTGCAGGAGGTTTTGTTACTGATCATAGAACGGGTCTGTCCACAGACTCCATGGACCGTTTGACTTTTATAAAAATGAATCAGTCCTGGATTACCAGCTAAGAAGCCCCTGATGCCGAAGTCACTGATTAAGTCTTTTTGGGATGTGGAATCTCTGCAGGACTTTAAGGCTGCCTAGCTTTGAGGGTGCTCAATCATTTCATCTGGAAGAATGTTTTTGGTATAGGTTTCATGGGCACAATTAACATCCAAAGACCAATTTTTCAGCACCTGTTTGACAGCTGCATATCATTGCAATTTTGTTTGCCTTCATCAAGAGCACCTCTATAGGGTTATAACGGGAAGGTACCCCCAGAACCCAAAGAGTAATTTTTCTGCACCTGTTTGACAGGTATATATTATTGCATTTTTTTACAGCAAGGCCAAGTCTTGCTTTCATCAAGAGTACCGCTATAGGGTTATGGTGGGAAGGCATCAACGACACCCACAGATCTTGTTCCTAGTGCACTACATTGTGGCCTCATCATACACACTGGATCCTAAGCTGTTGCTGAACAAAGTAAAGCAGCTTGCAGGGAAAATGTCATTTTTTTGGCTTTATAAATGCAATTATTGCTGCAGCGGACACGGTACAAATCTGCCACTTTACAGGTAGACTAAGGGGACCCCCCAGGCACTATATTGGAATTTTTCATTTTTATGCTTGGTGGGAGGCATGGTGAGTTTTTTGAAGTTGTAATTTTTTGTCACAATTTTTTGAAAAATGATGAAATCAAATAAATTGTGTTTTTTTAAACATATTGTCACCAGAACATTACAGTGTCACTAAATGGTTGGTGTGGCAGTGATCAGGGACACTGACTGGCTTTGGTATGTTAAAAAATATATATAATTAAAAAAATGTACATACTTTTGTTTTTTTTTTGTACATACTTTTACCAGTGCACTACAGTGTCACCATAGTAACACTTTACTGCTCTGGGGAGCTGATCAGAATTTTTTTTACACTATGACTGCTTATTACAGCAATGATTACTGTATAAGGAATTGTTTTTACTTTGGGCCATTGTGTACTATTGTGATAGCTGCGATTGGTCACATCTATCACGTGGTAGAAGAGTTCATCTGTATGAACACAGTGGGCCACAGATTGTGCTGATACATGCCCCCTAAGGCACGCACCTGGGCTGGGAGGACATCATACGTCATACCTGGGAGGCTCCTGCCTGGCCTACAGTAATTCAATGGGGTTAAAACATGATATAAAACTTTACTTTTCTGTAGCTGTTTTTAGTGGTGGTCAAGTTTTGGATTGATGAGCTGAGGGATAGGAAGATGAAGTTTTGGACAGACAACAATTGTCACTAAAGAATTAAACAACAAAGACAAGAGTATTGAGACTGCTTAGGTGATTTGTCATTCAGAGCTAAACATGTCCCAGTGGTCAATAATTACATAGCAGATGCATTGTCTAGGAGTAGATGGGAGCTAACCTGCTATGTAGACAGGTGGAGACATTACAGGTATGTTACCCAGTGGAGTTACCCAGAGAGCATGTTTTAAACCTCTCCCTGCTGTGTGATGGGGCCTGAGCAGACCAGGAATATGGTCGAGGGGAGCCAAGTGTCATTTTTGAGAGGTAAATATCCCTGCTATTATAATTAGTAATATAATAACACAGACATTATTTAAAAACGATTATGCGATACATGGACAGAGGTCTAGAAGGGGAGAATAAGATAATGAAACATTCCTATGATAAAATAGAACAATGTGATGGAAAATACAAGAGCACATTTTGGAAAACCTAACCAGAGGCTCATCTTATATTAATGACTATGCTTAAAGCCTGATCTGCTCAAAAGTTCAGGCCAAATTTGGCTGTTCGGGTGTTTGTCTGAACACCAGACTTTTTACACGTTTGGCAAAAGCCAAATGTCATGTAGAAATATTACTACTATTAGTATTCAAGCGCTGGTAAAATAATAAACAATAAAAATGTATATAAATGTATATATGTGATAAAAGCTGCAACCAAAACGGTGATCTCTCACTAATAAAATATGAAAAATAAAATATATGGTGCGCTAGCATCCTAAATGCTGATATTGATAAGTGCTTTGTGCTGTAGTGATTCCTATAAATTGCTAAACCACTATATAAAGTGCGAAGTGCCAAGTGCCTCAGGATAGCTGGTGATTAACAATGGAAACAAATGTGCTAAATGTTAAATGTGCACAATGAACTAATTCCCACTATGGTGGTAAATACAACAAAAATGTAAATAATATGTGTTTAAACCAATCACATCCAAAGTAAATCCTGCTGGTAATATAAAACCAAGTACATGCACTATTAAAATAGCAATGAACTAAATATCAATGATATTAACCAATTGTCAGCAGAGAGTACTATTAGAAAGTCCCGTCCAATGTTGTTTTTGCTGGTAAAACTGCAGCCAGGTGAGAAGGCATAAGAAATCAATAGCAAAAAATAAAAATAACAGATCTTCCAGAGGGTGGCTACCACATACAATGACTTGAAGACAACATTTAAACAGCTGGCTCGATCACCACTTTCTAGTAATAATCTCCATATCTTCCAGAACTCAAACATATAACAAAAGAGAAAACAATAGTGTGATATTGTGCAAAAAGGATTAAGTGCGCTACTCCAAAAAACTGTGAAAAAACAGACCCAAATCTTGTCTGTGAAACTACAGGTGATGTCACATGAATGAAAAATAAATAAAAAGTAAATAAATAAACACAATAAAAATTGATAAAATCAACAAAAGTCCATATGTGGTTAAACAAAGGTGAAGTAAGTTCAATAAATGTGAAACCAAAAGAGAGCCTATTCCTGAGGTTAGATAGTGTCCTTCTATAATAGCTTCAAGCGGGGCAAGTTTCTCACAGGGAAAAGTAACCTTCAATTGTAGCCTTCACAATTCACTATGCTTCAGCAAAGGTAAAAGGAGGCTGCTTACCAGAAATGTAGGACCCCCTTACAGAGATCTTTAGAGCTCAAGTGCAGTGGAACATCAGGCAGCAAACTGCTGGTTCAGGCTCCCGTCAAATGAACGGCTGATTCACACTTCTGACAGGGCTCTCTCCTTATCAAGCAGGTCTGGACATCGTAACGCTGGTACAGCCAGCGGGGATTCTCTTATCTCCTTTGGCCAGAAGGGACCACTCATAACGTGTGATAAGCAAGAAAAGAGGAAGAAGGGTGCTTCGTAGTGCAGCGAGTTTTAAAAAAACATCCTTTATTGTCAATTCATAGAACAGCTGACATCCTGAGAAGCATTATCCAGGCAAAAAAATTCAAACGAAAAACTCAGCTGCGGCGAGAGCCAGCCAGCTGGTATGTGGTGACGTCAGGTCCTTCAGCTCCACCCTACTCTGCGTTTCTCCGTATGAGGCATCAACTGGGAAAGGAGACCTCAAGGGTGAATGTCAGGTAACCTGTGATGCAACGCGTCGGGAGGAGGAGCCAGTGACGTCAGCCACGAGTGTGCAGCTACACGAATGGGCTGTGAGGAGGAGTGAGCCTGAATGTCATACACACTGTTTAACCAGTGAACGCATGTGAGTGTATCAGCTCTAGACAGCTGACACCAGTTTCTGCAATATCACACTATTGTTTTCTCTTTTGTTATATGTTTGAGTTCTGGAAGATATGGAGATTATTACTAGAAAGGGGTGATCGTACCAGCTGTTTAAATTTCATCTTCAAGTCATTGTATGTGGTAGCTACCTTCTGGAAGATCCGTTGTTTTTATTTTTTGCTATTGATTTATTATGCCTTCTCACCTGGCTGCAGTTTTACCAGCAAAAACAACAATGGATGGGACTTTCTAATACGTACTCTCTGCTGACAATTGGTTAATATCATTGATATTTAGTTCATTGCTAATTTAATAGTGTATGTACTTGGTTTTATATTACCAGCAGGATTTACTTTGGATGTGATTGGTTTAAACACGTATTTTTTACATTTTTGTTGTATTTACCACCATAGTGGGAATTAGTTCATTGTGCACATTTAACATTTAGCACATTTGTTTCCATTGTTAATCACCAGCTATCCTGAGGCACTTGCCACTTTATATAGTGATTTAGCAATTTATAGGAATCACTACAACACAAAGCACTTATCAATATCAGCATTTAGGATATTAGCGCACAATATATTTGATTTTTCATGTAGAAATACTACTACTACAAAGTAATAGTAATAACTGAAATAACTTGGGAGTACTGGGAGTAATATCCAAAGTAACTTTGGAGTACTGGGAGTAATACCCAAAGTAACTTTGGAGTACTGGGAGTAATACCTGAAGTAACTTTGGAGTACTGGGAGTAACACTTGAAGTAATTTTGGAGTACTGGGAGTAACACTTGAAGTAACTTTGGAGTACTGGGAGTAATATCTGAAATAACTTTGAAGTATTGGGAGTAACACTTGAAGTAACTTTGGAGTACTGGGAGTAATAACTAAAGCAACTTTGGTGTACTGGGAGCAATAACTGAAGTGACCTTGGAGTACTGGGAGTAATACCTGTAGTAACTTTGGAGCAGTGGGAGTAAAACCTGAAGTAACTTTAGGGTACTGGGAGTAATACCTGAAGTAACTTTGGAATACTGGGATTAACACCTGTAGTAATCTTGGGATACCAGGAGTAATACCTGTAGTACCCTCAGAGAATTGGGAATAATACCTGTAGTACCTTAGGGGTACTGGGAAAAATACTTATAGTACTTCTGAAGTACTGGGGATAATACCTGTGGTACCTTCAGGATACTGAGAGTAGTACCTGTAGTAACCTTGGGGTACTGAGAGCAGTACTTGTAGTAACTTTGGGGTATGGGAGTAGTAACCATAGTAACTTTGGGGTACCGGGAGTAGTACCTGTAGTAAATTGGGATACCGGGAGTAATGCCTCTAGTAATAGGGAGTACTGAATCTCAAATCTTAGCACTGATTATAGATTTGGAGCACTGGGTAAGGCCTGATAAGTTGGGTACTAGGTAGCGACTTGGTGTTCTGGGAGTGTCTTAGAGTGACTTCAAGTAACTTGAAGTATTGGGGTAACTGAGAAATTTGAAACAACGTGGAGTACTGAGAGTAACTTAGAGTAGCTGCAGCACAAGGAGTAATTTGGAGTAGTGTAGAGTACTGAGAGTAACCATTTAATATCCCCATTAGAGTAGCGGGTAAAATGTTCAACAGGATTGGTTATGCGACCCAGTGCACATCTTGCTCCATGTATGCGTTCCTTGAAGAGCCATTTGAGGGTGAATACTGCTGTGCGAGATGTCAGCTAGTTGTTTCTCTGGAAGCCCAGATCCTGGATATAGAAAACAAGGTGGCAACACTGTGCAGTATCAGCAACCTGGAAAGGAGTTTGGACATTACGCAGCATGTGCTGGTGGGGGCCAGTGTAGAGGAGGGAAGAGACATGGAGGCACAGGAGCCAGAGGTAGGTAGCTGGGTGACAGCTGGAAGGAGAGGTAGAGGGAAGAGCACTAGGTAGTCTAGTCTTGAGTTAGTATACCCCAACAAATATGCCAATTTGCATGATGTTGGGGATATCAGCTCAGAGGAGGCAGTGCTGGAGCAGACACCCCCCCTAGCTGCCAGGGGAATGACTGCTCCGGTAAGGAGGGGTCCAGGGATACAGGCAAGGTTAGACAGATACTGGTGGTATGGGACTCAATTATTAGAAGGGTAGATAGGTTAATCTGCCAGAAAGATCGTGATCACCGAACAGTAGGGATGGGTCAAACACCCCACCCGGTTCGGTTCGCACCAGAACATACCGAACAGGCAAAAAATTCAGCAGAACACACGAACACTGTTAAAATCTATGGGACACGAACATACATAATCAAACGTGCTAATTTTAAAGGCTTATATGCAAGTTATTGTCATAAAAAGTGTTTGGGGACCTGGGTCCTGCCCCAGGGGACATGCATCAATGCAAACATTTTTTTTAAAAACGCCCGTTTTTTTTCGGGAGAAGTGTTTTTTTAATGCTTAAAGTGAAACAATAAAAATGAAATATTCCTTTAAATATTGTGCCTGGGGGGTGTCTATAGTATGCCTGTAAAGTGGCGCATTTTTCCCGTGTTTAGAACAACAAAATGACATTTCTAAAGGAAAAATTGTCATGTAAAACTGATTGCGGCTGTAATGAATTATCGAGTCTCAGCAATATAGACAAAACTCATTGAAAAAAAAACATGGGATCCCCCCCAGTCCATTACCAGGCCCTTTGGGTCTGGTTTGAATATTAAGGGGAACCCAGAACCAAAATTAAAAAAAAAATGCGTGGGGGTCCCCCTAAAATCCATACCAAGCCCTTTGGGTCTGATATGGAAATTAAGGGCAACCTTGCGCCAAATTAAAAAAAAAATGGCATAGGGGTCCCCCCAAAATCCATGTCAGACCCTACAGGTCTGGTATGGATTTTAAGGGGCACCCTGCGCCAAAATGTAAAAAAAATGGTGTAGGGGTCCCCCAAAAATCCATACTAGACCCTTATCTGAGCACGCAACCTGGCAGGTCGCAGGAAAAGAGGGGGGATGAGGGAGCGCCCCCCCCCTCCTGAACCGTACCAGGCCACATGCCCTCAACATGGTGAGGGTGCTTTGGGGTAGCCCCCCAAAGCACCCTGTCCCCATGTTGATGGGGACAAGGGCCTCATCCCCACAACCCTTGCCCAGTGGTTTTGGGGGTCTGCGGGCAGGGGGCTTATCGGAATCTGGAAGCCCCCTTTAACAGATCCTGCACCCCCTGTGTGAAATGGTAATGCAGTTATGTAAACAGGAGACACCGCCCCCTCTGACACCACGGGAAGCCATGGGGAAGTCCCTGTGCATCAGAAGGGGGCGGGGTCATCCGGTACATCACTGGGTAGCCCCGCCCTCAGTTATATAAGAACTGTCAAAGGCGCTGAATCGTCACACGGAGGGAGACTCCCATGGAGGCGAATCAGTGGCATTTTTTTTCTTTTCCGGTCCGTCAGCGGAGCGATATAAGAAGTTGAATAGACTTTGTGGGACATTTTTATTTTTTTA
Source organism: Lithobates clamitans (assembly GCA_037952925.1). Lineage (NCBI taxonomy): Eukaryota > Metazoa > Chordata > Amphibia > Anura > Ranidae > Lithobates > Lithobates clamitans. Next base: position 4,194,138 of record JBBGZY010000400.1, on the reverse strand, counting down.
ATAAAGGACTTGTTCCAAGCTGTGTTTTGTTTTTTTTTAACATTTTGACACTTTTTTTGTGAAATGGTAGGGGTACATTTCTACCCCGTTACCATTTCACATGGGGGGGCCGGGATCTGGGGGTCCCCCTGTTAAAGGGGGCTTCCAGATTTCGATAAGCCCCCCGCCCGCAGACCCCCACAACCAACGGGCAAGGGTTGTGGGGATGAGGCCCTTGTGACCATCAACATGGGGAAAAGGTGCTTTGGGGGGCTAACCCAAAAGCACCCTCCCCATGTTGAGGGCATGTGGCCTGGTACGGTTCAGGAGGGGGGCCTCCCTCTTGTCCCCCCCTCTTTTCCTGTGGCCTGCCAGGTTGCGTGCTCATATAAGGGTCTGGTATGGATTTTGGGGGGACCCCTACGCCATTTTTCTAAAAAATTTGGTGCAGGGTTCCCCTTAATTTCCAAGTCAGACCTGAAGGGCCTGGTATGGATTTTAGGGGGACACCCATGCAATTTTTCTTTTAATTTTGGTTTGGGGTTCCCCTTAATATTCATACCAGACCCAAAGGGCCTTGTAATGGACTGGGGGATCCCATGCTGTTTTTTTCAATGAGTTTTATCTATATTGCAGAGACCCAACAATTCCTTACAGCCACAATCAGTTTTAAATGACAATTTTTCATTTAGAAACGTCATTTTGCTGCGGTACTGTTCTAAACATGGAAAAAATGCTCCACTTTACAGGCATACTATATATTTAAATTAATATTTCATTTTTACTGTTTCACTGCTCCCGAAAAAACGGCTGTTTTTAACCACTTCAGCCCCGGACCATTTGGCTGCCTAAAGACCAGAGGACTGTTTCCAATTTGGCACTGCGTCGCTTTAACTGCTAATTGCATGGTCATGCAATGCTGTACCCAAACAAAATTTGCGTCCTTTTCTTCCCACAAATAGAGCTTTCGTTTGATGGTATTTGATCACCTCTGCCGTTTTTATTTTTTGCGCTATAAACGGAAAAAGACCGAACATTTTGAAAAAAAATGATATTTTCTACTTTTTGTTATAAAAAAAATCCAATAAACTCAATTTTAGTCATACATTTAGGCCAAAATGTATTCGGCCACATGTCTTTGGTAAAAAAATGTCAATAAGTGTATATTTATTGGTTTGCGCAAAAGTTATAGCGCCTACAAACTAGGGTACATTTTCTGGAATTTACACAGCCTTAAATTTATGACTGCCTATGTCATTTCTTGAGGTGCTAAAATGGCAGGGCAGTACAAAACCCCCACAAATGACCCCATTTTGGAAAGTAGACACCCCAAGGAAATTGCTGAGAGGCATGTTGAGCCCATTGAATATTCATTTTTTTTGTCCCAAGTGATTGAATAATGACAAAAAAAAAATTACAAAATGTTGTCACTAAATGATATATTGCTCACACAGGCCATGGGCCTATGTGGAATTGCACCCAAAAATACATTCAGCTGCTTCTCCTGAGTACGGGGATACCACATGTGTGGGACTTTTTGGGAGCCTAGCCGCGTACAGGGCCCCGAAAACCAATCACTGCCTTCAGGATTTCTAAGGGCGTAAATTTTTGATTTCACTCCTCACTACCTATCACAGTTTTGAAGGCCATAAAATGCCCAGATGGCACAAAACCCTCCCAAATGACCCCATTTTGGAAAGTAGACACCCCAATCTATTTGCTGAGAGGCATGTTGAGTCCATGGAATATTTTATTTTTTGACACAAGTTGCGGGAAAGTGACAATTTTTTTTTTTTTGCACAAAGTTGTCACTAAATGATATATTGCTCACACAGGCCATGGGCATATGTTGAATTGCACCCCAAAATATATTTAGCTGCTTCTCCTGAGTATAGGGATACCACATGTGTGGGACTTTTTGGGAGCCTAACCGCATACGGGGCCCCGAAAACCAAGCACCGCCTTCAGGATTTCTAAGGGCGTAAAGTTGTAATTTCACTCCTCATTACCTATCACAGTTTTGAAGGCCATAAATGCCCAGATGGCACAACCCCCCCAAATGACCCCATTTTGGAAAGTAGACACCCCAAGCTATTTGCTGAGAGGCATGTTGAGTCCATGGAATATTTTATTTTTTGACACAAGTTGCGGGAAAGTGACAATTTTTTTTTTGCACAAAGTTGTCACTAAATGATATATTGCTCACACAGGCCATGGGCATATGTGGAATTGCACCCCAAAACACATTTAGCTGCTTCTCCTGAGTATGGGGATACCACATGTGTGGGACTTTTTAGGAGCCTAGCCGCGTACAGGGCCCCGAAAACCAAGCACTGCCTTCAGGATTTCTAAGGGCGTAAATTTTTGATTTCACTCCTCACTACCTATCACAGTTTTGAAGGCCATAAAATGCCCAGATGGCACAAAACCCTCCCAAATGACCCCATTTTGGAAAGTAGACACCCCAATCTATTTGCTGAGAGGCATGTTGAGTCCATGGAATATTTTATTTTTTGACACAAGTTGCGGGAAAGTGACAATTTTTTTTTTTTTGCACAAAGTTGTCACTAAATGATATATTGCTCACACAGGCCATGGGCATATGTTGAATTGCACCCCAAAATATATTTAGCTGCTTCTCCTGAGTATAGGGATACCACATGTGTGGGACTTTTTGGGAGCCTAACCGCATACGGGGCCCCGAAAACCAAGCACCGCCTTCAGGATTTCTAAGGGCGTAAAGTTGTAATTTCACTCCTCATTACCTATCACAGTTTTGAAGGCCATAAATGCCCAGATGGCACAACCCCCCCAAATGACCCCATTTTGGAAAGTAGACACCCCAAGCTATTTGCTGAGAGGCATGTTGAGTCCATGGAATATTTTATTTTTTGACACAAGTTGCGGGAAAGTGACAATTTTTTTTTTGCACAAAGTTGTCACTAAATGATATATTGCTCACACAGGCCATGGGCATATGTGGAATTGCACCCCAAAACACATTTAGCTGCTTCTCCTGAGTATGGGGATACCACATGTGTGGGACTTTTTAGGAGCCTAGCCGCGTACAGGGCCCCGAAAACCAAGCACTGCCTTCAGGATTTCTAAGGGCATACATTTTTGATTTCACTCCTCACTACCTATCACAGTTTTGAAGACCATAAAATGCCAAGATGGCACAAACCCCCCCCCCATGACCCCATTTTGGAAAGTAGACACCCCAAGCTATTTGCTGAGAAGCATGTTGAGTCCATGGATATTTTATTTTTTGACACAAGTTGCGGGAAAGTGACAAATTTTTTTTTTTTGCACAAAGTTGTCACTAAATGATATATTGCTCACACAGGCCATTGGCATATGTGGAATTGCACCCCAAAATATATTTAGCTGCTTCTCCTGAGTATGGGAATACCACATGTGTGGGACTTTTTGGGAGCCTAGCCACATACGGGGCCCCGAAAACCAAGCACCGCCTTCAGGATCTCTAAGGGCGTAAAGTTGTAATTTCACTCCTCACTACCTATCACAGTTTTGAAGGCCATAAATGCCCAGATGGCACAAACCCCCCCCCCAAATGACCCCATTTTGGAAAGTAGACATCCCAAGCTATTTGCTGAGAGGCATGTTGAGTCCATGGAATATTTTATTTTTTGACACAAGTTGCGGGAAAGTGACAATTTTTTTTTTTTTGCACAAAGTTGTCACTAAATGATATATTGCTCACACAGGCCATGGGCATATGTGGAATTGCACCCCAAAATACATTTAGCTGCTTCTCCTGAGTATGGGGATACCACATGTGTGGGACTTTTTAGGAGCCTAGCCGCGTACAGGGCCCCAAAAACCAAGCACCGCCTTCAGGATTTCTAAGGGCATACATTTTTGATTTCACTCCTCACTACCTATCACAGTTTTGAAGGCCATAAAATGCCAAGATGGCACAACCCCCCCCCCCCATGACCCCATTTTGGAAAGTAGACACCCCAAGCTATTTGCTGAGAGGCATGTTGAGTCCATGGAATATTTTATTTTTTGACACAAGTTGCGGGAAAGTGACAAATTTTTTTTTGCACAAAGTTGTCACTTAATGATATATTGCTCACACAGACCATGGGCATATGTGGAATTGCACCCCAAAATATATTTAGCTACTTTTCCTTAGTATGGGGATACCGCATGTGTGGGACTTTTTGGGAGCCTAGCCGCATACGGGGCCCCGAAATCCAAGCACCGCCTTCAGGATTTCTAAGGGCGTAAAGTTGTGATTTCACTCCTCACTACCTATCACAGTTTTGAAGGCCATAAAATGCCCAGATGGCACAAAAAACCGCCAAATGACCCCATTTTGGAAAGTAGACACCCCAAGCTATTTGCTGAGAGGCATGTTGAGTCCATGGAATATTTTATATTTTTACACAAGTTGCGGGAAAGTGACAATTTTTTTTTTTTGCACTAAGCTGTCACTAAATGATATATTGCTCAAACATGCCATGGGCATATGTGGAATTACACCCCAAAATATATTCTGCTGCTTCTTCTGAGTATGGGGATACCACATGTGTGGGACTTTTTGGGAGCCTAGCTTTATATGGGGCCCCGAAATCCAATCACCGCCTTCAGGATTTCTAAGGGCGTAAATTTTTGATTTCACTCCTCACTACCTATCACAGTTTCGAAAGCCATAAAATGCCAAGATAGCACAAAACCCCCCAAAATGACTCCATTTTGGAAAGTAGACACCCCAAGCTATTTGCTGAGAGGCATGGTGAGTATTTTGCAGCTCTCATTTGTTTTTGAAAATGAAGAAAGACAAGATTTTTTTTTCTTTTTTCAATTTTCAAAAGTTTGTGACAAAAAGTAAGGTCTGCAAAATACTCACTATACCTCTCAGCAAATATGTGAAAAACAGCAAGAAGCGCCAATCTAAGTGCAGTATTATGTAACTTTAATAAAATGATGAACGGACAAACAGCCAAATGGCTACTCACAAAATTAAAATGGTTTAAGGCAAGGATAGGTGGTGAGTCCAGGGACGTCCTCCTAAGATGTGGGCAAAATGCCTGATGCAGGTTCTCCTGGAAGCGCGTGTCCACATGAAGATGTAAAAGTGGTCACCGGGGTCACCGCTGGGCGTTGGACTACAAACGATGGAAGTGTCCGCAAAAAACAGCCGGCATCTGAGGGGACATGAAGAGCCAGAGCCGTCGCGGTGGACGGAAACCGGAAGACCTGTGTGGAACGCAGAGCACTGGTCCAGAAACCAACGAAAGCGGATGTGACGTATGGACGTGTCGGATGACGCGTTTCAATGCTTCCGCATTTTCTTCAGATCCCGTTCATCATTTTATTAAAGATACATAATACTGCACTTAGATTGGCGCTTCTTGCTGTTTTTCACATTGTTGTTTCAGAGTTGCCTGCTTCTACTCTCAAGTGAGCTGCCGCTGGTGTTTTTTATCAGACTTTTAATTTCAGTGACTGTTTACATTTATTTTTATATATATACACATATATATGTATGTGTATAGTTTATATAATTTCTATAGACCATCACACCCTGGACAAAAAAAATTTTTTATATTCACTTTGGACTCTTTACATGCATGATTGTATGCTCTAGCGCCATTTCTCCTTTTTGTATACCTCTCAGCAAATAGCTTGGGGTGTCTATTTTGCAAAATGGGGTCATTTGGGGGGGGGGGTTGTGCCATCTGGGCATTCCATGGCCGTGGCTAGGCTCCCAAAAAGTCTCACACATGTGGTATCCCCGTACTCAGGAGAAGCAACAGAATTTATTTTGGAGTGTAATTTCACATATTCCCATGGCATGTTTGAGCAATATATCATTTAGTGACAACTTTGTGCATAAAAAAAAAATTGTCTTTTTCTCGCAACTTGTGTCACAATATAAAATATTCCATGGACTCGACATGCATCTCAGCAAATAGCTTGGGGTGTCTACTTTCCAAAATGGGGTCATTTGGGGGGTTTTGAACTGTCCTGGCATTTTATGCACAACATTTAGAAGCTTATGTCACACATCACCCACTCTTCTAGGCCCTTTCTGACACTTTTTGTTTACATGAAAAATTTTTTTTTTTTTCAAGAAAATTACTTTGAACCCCCAAACATTATATATTTTTTTAAAGCAAATGCCCTACAGAATAATGTAAGGAGATTCCATAATACATTGCATTATTGATTAATTGTTGATTTTACCCTGAAGCAAAGTTCAGGATTTGCTTATCTGCTTAAATGATTTAGAATATTTAGACAAAACTGTATCTTATAACAAGTATTACTTAATAACTGAATTATCTCATTGCAATATCACCCTGTCTGTCTATTCCTGTCTGATGTCTTCATCTGAGGAAACATCTGTCTGTGGTTTTTATCTCTGTACACTGTTGCTGGGTATGAAAAGGCCAGCAACGGCCAGATTTAGCCGTTTTAGGAAGTTGTGGTTGGGCAACTCATGGTCATCAGACGTTAACAGAAAGTAAGGAATCTTTGAACTGTATTAGCCTGAACTGTAATGGCTTGAACTATAGAGGTTAACATTAAGGTCACAAGATGAAGACATCAGTAATATATGCTAATGAACATTTATGTGTATTATTTTGATTGGCCCCCAAATGGGGCAGAGTCTTGTAGAGGCACAGCATAAAACAGCCAACCGTTCAATAAATCATTGTAATCATTCATCACGTACTCCCGTGTGTATGTGTAATTGATTATCCGCCGGCGTGGTCCTCCACTGAGCCATCTCAAGAGCCTAGGCCGCAAGCAGAAGTCGGGCGCCTAACAGTTTTGGTACCAGAAAGTGGTGGGGTGTGTTTGAACAGGTAAGTCATTTTACTCCTTTTTACCTATTTTTTGGTAACTGGTGTTGATACTTGCCATGTTCAAATAACCTTGTATGTCCACCCACTTACATAACTGTGCCTTCGCAACGGACTAGGCTGGTCCCTTGGAGGGTTAACAAGGGCTCGCAGGTTTTTTTAAAATAGTCTGACTAGGTTGGTCTGACTGTGTTAGGTAGATATATGTGTGTTTAAAACTCGGGAAGTATAGAATACGCCCGTAGTATAAGGAGTGGCTGAGTGGACGCCCAATTTTTGGGGAAGATATTGAAAAGTGCACTTATTATAACATGTTCATATAATGTAACTTTATTATTGTCACTGTATATATAAGATTTTGCTTGTTTTCTTTTAGATACCACCGTAAGTATATACAGTATTAGAGAATTAGAGATAAGTGTATGATATATATGTGTATGACAACTGAATGTAAAGTACTGTATTGATTTAGAGGATTTTTTTGTTAAGGTATTACACATATATGCACTAGATGAACCACATAAGGCGAGAACCTGATTGTAGTGAGATAGCACCCGCTTGCCCACATTGCACTTTTGGTTTACTGTTCCTTAGTGTTGACAGGACGTGGATCCTGCTCACTACTAGACCAACCGGATTTTCATACCGACTTGGTGCAAGGGGGGTTTATCCTGCTGCAAGAAGGGGTACCCTATACCGAGTACTAAGGGTTAACCTTCATAGCTATTTCAGCCCCACTGCCATAAGAGACCAAGGGACTTACTCCCAAGTCAGGGAACAGATTATAGCACAAACAGGTTGCTTTCATCTCTGTCCCTGTACTAGACACACATTACCAAGGTTATTAGATGGGGAATTCTGCGGCAACCCAGACCATGGCCAATCCATCTCCCTATGAGTATGTTAAAAACACACTACCGGGGTCACAGGTAGAACCGTTTTGGACACAGGTCAGAGAGAGGTGCCAACAATTGGGGATACATGACCCGGGACCAGTAGGACCCTGTTCTGAGGATGAGTGGAAGGAAGTGAGCAAGGTGTGTCAGGTACACAAGCACTCCTACCCACCTGGGAAATGGGAAGACACCCAGTATATGAAAGATTGTTACAAAATATGGAATAAATGCCTAGCCAAATATAAAACAAAGTATGTAACTAAAGCCCCCACACCAAAACCTGTAAACTCACCCGCCCTATCACAGCAACCCGAAGCACCCCCCCCTTATGTGATGGTTAAACAGGAGGATGGAACATTGGGTCCATGTCTTCAGCTGTATCCATCTCTGGATCCAGCAGTATTGGCTACCATGGTATACGGGGCAGCTGATCAGGCACAAGTTGCACGATGGGAAAATGAAAGTAGGGACAGGGAAGAGGAAGTCCGGGCAGAAGGTATACGAAGGAGGGAAGAAGAGAGGATTAGGAGGTTGGATCCGAAGGAAAGGGAATTAGAAGAGAAGTTAAAAGAGCTTAAGAAGAGAAAGGAGGAATTAGAGGAGAAAATGTCTAAAAGGGAGGAAGAGCTAGAACATTACAAAAGAGAGCTAGATAAGAGGGATGGTGAAATAAGAGAGTATTCTGCGATAACTAAGGAAGAAAGGGATGGAATGTCCCTGGAAAAGGGAGAAGAGGAAGGAGTCAGGAAGTTAAGCCCCAGGGAAAAGGAATGGGAGGAGAAACAGAAAGAATTTAATAAGAGACAGCAGGAAGAGGAAGAAAGGATACAGAAGAAAAGGGAAGATTTAGAGGCGTACGAGAAGAAACTAGAGAAAGAGGCAAGAAGGATAAAGGAGGCTGAGGAAAAGATAATTTCACAGCCATCCACCACACTCAGAAGCCAAACTAAACCGGCCATAAGCCAGAAACCCCCACAGGAGGAAAGGGAGCAGGGAAAGCAGGGTGAATCCTCTACTGAGGAAAGAGAAATAGACATGGAACAGGAAACTCTAGGTGCCACCTTTAAAGCACCACTTATGCATATAGGGGAGACGGTAATACATATTCCCCTACCCCTAGGCACACTGTCAAAAATAAAGGAGTTATGCCCCAGCCCAAAGAAAAGCCCTAGGGAGGCTGGCGCTTTCCTTGCAAAATACAGTGCAGGGACGAGCCTGGATAAGGAAGATATAACAGGGATCCTCAGTATAGTTGACCCTGACAGTCCAGAAGGGCATCCCGTAGATGCCTTATGGACAGCTCACATAGAAGAAAATAAAGATTGGGTGTCTTTTTGGAAAGGTATGGGGAATCATTGGTCTACTATATACAAGGGTTCATCTGCACTTCAGGAACTTATCCTAGCAAAGCAGGGACAAAAGGAAAAATTCTATGAATTTTGTACCCGGGTATATGGTCTGTGGAAAGCAGTAGATAACGCCAACCCCCAATTGTTCACCACCACCATTATGGCTGGTGGCGATACGAAGGTGACACAGTTGCTTAAATTCACTAATCCAAAGTGGGCAGAACAACCCCCAGATGAATTTATGAAAGATGCTAGGTCACGTGAAACATCAGGGGTATTTGAGCAGAAGGGTGGCATTTTTCCCTCCCTGACACCAACCCAGACTCTGCCAACTGGTGGGACCCCGCCCACCCACATAATGACAATGCAACCTTATCCACCAATGCAATCTTATTCACCAGACCAGGGTTACCCACCAGACCAGGGGTGCTTTAACTGTGGGGAACTGGGGCACTGGAAGTCCCAATGTCCCTACAGAACTAGAACAAACGCCCAGAGAGGAAGAGGTAGGAATCTTAACACCACCCCCCGTCGCCTTCAGGATATCAGGTATCCTCACCCACCACAACCCCAACCACCCCCACCACAACCCCAATACCAGCCTCAGCCTAATAGACCACCCCCACGCATCCCGATGCAGTGGCCATCCGCTCGGCGGACACCACAATAGGGATGCCAAGAGTATGTCCCGTCCCTCAGCCTTGTGTGTTACAATCCATCGTGGAAAAGTCTTCCACAGGTACTATTGCGGGTAGACAATCACCTGATATGTCTACTTTTGGATTCAGGGGCTACATTCAGTAGTCTGAATGATGCCATATATGACACACCGCACTGCACTGAGGGAAACTCTATTGGTATAAATGGGACATCAGTTACCCACCCCATCACTCCACCATTGCCCGTGGCCACTCCAGAAGGGCAGGAACTGTGCACCCAGAGTTTTGCTGTCCTTGTGGATTGCCCAGTATCTTTAATGGGGAGGGACCTACTCTCAAAACTGAATATTACCATTAAATTTGACAGAGGGGGCTCCCTCACTGCCAGCTCACCGTTCTGCGATTTACATGCTCCAAAAAGACACACTTTCAGGGGACTCTTTGCATCATTGCCACCCACTCTAGAAACACATGCTATATGGGCAGACAACAAAGGGAGTGTGGGTTTTATTAACTGTACACCTTACACACCACAAATGCGTCCAGACGCTGTAGTACAATATCACAAGCAATACCCCCTGCCACTTGAAAAAATTGAAGGCATCACACCATTAATCAATGATTACATAGCAAAAGGGATTCTGAAACACATTATAAGCCCCTGGAATACACCAATCTACCCTGTGAAAAAGGCGAATGGGGAATGGAGGCTTGTACAGGACCTAAGGGCCGTCAACAAGCAGGTTATACCTCTGCCACCTTTGGTAGCAGATATTTCTTTCATCTTTTTGAAAATACCTGCTGATTCCCTTTGCTACACAGTAGTAGACCTGGCGAACGCATTCTTTAGCATCCCGATCGATGATGGGGTATTGCCCATGTTTTCATTCTCATGGGGGAGGGGAAAACAGTTGACCTGGTCAAGATTACCGCAGGGGTATGTGGACAGTCCAGCAGCCTTCTCCATGGTCCTTAATGAGACAATTAAGTCATGGACTGCTGAGCGCGGGTCGGTGCTAATACAGTATGTGGACGACTTGCTCCTGTGCAGTCGATCTGCTGAAGATTGTGCGGTCAATTCCACATCTCTGTTACATCACCTGGCCAGGTCTGGCCACCTAGCATCACGGAAGAAGATACAATGGTGTCAAAGTCAGGTAGAATACCTGGGATGCATTCTGAAGGAGGGAACCAGGCTGGTATCCCCCAAACGTGCCGCAGCCCTGCAGGCTCTCAGTCCTCCAAGAGACAAAGCAACTTTGCTCTCATTTTTGGGCGCAATCGTATATTGCCGCCAATGGATCCCAGATTGTTCATATTATGATGGCATTCTGAGGGAGGCTACTGTGTCCACTGCCCCAAAGACAGTAGATTGGACAACAGAAAGGCTCTGTGCTTTTCAGGCCTTGTTACAAAGTCTGACTCAGGCCCCCGCCCTGGGATTGGTAGAATATGGCAAACCCTTTCAATTATACTGTGTGGTATCGGGAAATTCTTTTGCTGCGGTTTTGACACAGCAACATGGAACCGGGTACCGACCAGTCTCCTATCTCTCAAAAAAGTTGCCTACCCAAGTACAAGGGATGCCATCTTGTCTACAAAACCTTGCTGCTTGTGCTATGGCAGTTCAGGAGGCTAGCAAATCAGTATTAGGCCATGAACTGACTCTCTACACTACTCATTCAGTAACTCACCTCCTGCAGAACATGAACACACAGCATATGACAGCACAAAGGCTTAGTGGGTATGAGATCACACTTCTGAATACTGATAACCTCACCCTCAAACACGCACCACCAAGTAATCCCACTGTCCGTCTTTTACATTCTTTGCTCAAGCTACCACGAGACCCTGATCAGAAGCACAATTGTGTTGAACAGGTTGCAGCAATAACCAGCCCTCGCCCAGATCTCACTGACATTCCCCTACCAGGAGTACAGGACGTCTTCATAGACGGCAGTTGTTCTCGCCCCTCTGATGCAACATTCCTGACAGGGTATGCCATTGTCCAACTACCTGATGTGGTGTTGGAAGCAAAAGCCTTACCACCCTCCTCGGCACAGGTAGCAGAATTGGAGGCGCTCACAAGAGCTTGCATACTTTTCTCTGATGAGGAGGTAAACATCTACACAGATAGTAGGTACGCTTTTGGCGTAACGCACGACTATGGCGTAATCTGGGCGAATAGAGGATTTAAAACCGCTGACAACAAGCCAATCGCTAACTCTACGCAAATTAAAGCACTCCTGCAAGCGATTCTTCTCCCAAAGAGGATAGCGGTCATCAAGGTAAAGGCACATTCATCAGATAACAGCAGAGTTTCCAAAGGAAACGCTCTGGCAGACAGAGAAGCGAAAAAAGCCGCTGCCCTATACATTGGTCAGCCAGCCCCCACAACAATGTTCTTCAAAGAACATTTTACATCACCCAACTTTAAAACCGTTGTGGCACAAATACAGGGATTAGCTACAGAGGAGGATGTTTCTTTTTGGGTCAAGGATGGCTTGACCAAGGACCAAGAAGGTCTTTGGTCAAAAGAGGGGAAGATATTGGGCATACCAGAATCAAGCAGTGTTCTCATACTTTCCTATCTCCATGGTCCAGGACATATAGGTACCACCGCCCTAACAAACATATACACAAAGTCTTTCTGCACAAACAACTTAAGTAAACAGGCAAAACTCCTCACCAGTAGTTGTCTGACCTGTGCACAAAACAATGTCCAAGGGAAAAATCATGGATTACATGGCCACCTGCCCCCACCCCTGGGTCCCCTAACAGATTTGCAAATAGACTTCACACACATGCCCAAACAAAAAGGCAATTTGAAATGCCTTTGCGTGATCGTATGCAAATGGTCAGGTTGGGTTGAAGGTATTCCGTGTACAGGTGAGACTGCTAAAATTGCTGCCAAATGCCTACTGAACCATTGGGTTTGTAGGTTCGGAATACCAACGGCCATATGGTCAGACAGAGGGCCTGCCTTCAGCTCCTCTGTCACACAGACTTTAGCTAAGCTACTAGGCTTACAGTGGAAATTGCACATCCCTTACCACCCACAAAGTGCAGGAGTAGTGGAAAGAATGAATAGGAACATTAAAGACAAGTTAAAAAAGGCTACGGGGGGCACCATGAAAGGATGGTTGGATTACCTTCCTTCTGTTCTATTCCAGATCAGAACAACACCACATGCTAGAACAAAACTCTCGCCCTTTGAGATTTTGATGGGAGTTCCTGCAAACATAGAGCTGCCCCTCTTAGATCAAAACACTGACATTAACATTTATTCCCAACAGGAAATGTACGTGAAAAATCTGGTAAGTATGCTACAGGATATGAACGAACAAGTCTCTGTCACCTTTTCTCCTCTTTCAACAGAACCTACTCATCCCTTCATCCCAGGAGACAAAGTACTGGTGAAACAACTGGCACACAAAAAGAAGGTTGGACCCATTTTCTCTGGACCTTGGAAGATAGAGAAGGTTTCCAGAACTGCTGTACTGACCGATCTAGGAAACACCTGGATCCACGCCAGCCGGTTAAAGAAGTGTCCACAGCAACCCCAGACCCCTGACCCTCCTCCAGCATCCCAAGACTCCTCTCTTCAGGAACAGCGACCAGATTTGGAGGACATTCAAGAAGGCATAAAACAAATCTCTCTGGACGACGAGACGAATCCCCCACCAACAAGAAGGAACGAGTAACAGAACTTTGCACACAGTACCTGACAAAATGATTTCTACCTTTGTGTCAGGAAAAACATTATGCCTCTGGACATGTCTGATTCTGATAGTATTCCTACCTACTTGGTTAATAGCGAATTGTGTGTACCATCCAGAAGGTTTAGGGCTACTAAAAGGGATATGTGGAAATGCCCAGACAGCCAAAGCACCTAGTATAAAATATAAAAGAAGTATGTCCCCCACTGAACCCCCTTCAGGTTTCACTGACAAGATGTTGTTGTTGAAGTTTAAGTACAGTTATGCACAAAAGTCTGGTTTTGAGAAATGTTGGATATGCAGCAAACTCCACCCTAGTACAGCCAGGATCCCGTTGATGGCCATTCCCTTAAACATCACTCCTTTTTTGAAGGGAACTCCCCCCATAGTTCTTGCCAATGTCATAAGAAAAAGTCCCAATAAGCCCCTCAGTTTTCAAATTGTGGGCAGGAGCCACGCTCCAGATTGGTGCTTCATACTGGGAAACATTTCCAGGGGAGCTGAGGTGTGCAAATGGTCAAAACTTAATGTCTCCATGGCTTCCCTTACCGATAACTCACTTTTTCGCACCTCAGACCCTGTGATAAATGCTACCATCTATGACCTTTTTAATTCTAGTTCCCACTCCACGGTCGCACAGTTACTAGCTCTGCTGATGGCATCTGGTCATTCAAAGGGTGCAAGGACCATTGTTAGTCAACGACCCTTGGCATTAGGTAACACAACCTACATCTGTTGTGGCAAGCTCTGTTACCCATGGATTCCTGAAGAACCCCAGGGGTGGTGCTACCTTGCTAAAATAGTTCCTGTAATGGGAGTAGTGGGGGATAATGGGCAAGGACACCTACTTAAAGCTAGCACCCACCCAAGATACCCTCTAAAACATCTTGGAAAGAGAGAAATGTTCCTAGAAAAAGATATGACCTGGGCTTGGTTTCCTTCCTGGACAGGTTGGGGAATAGATTTGATGAAGAAACTAAATAACTACACCTCAATCATTGATGAGATCTTGGAAAAGGACTCTGATGACATCTCAAAATTAAACCTAGAAACCAGAGCAATTAGAAAGCAACTAGAGTTACATGACTTGGCTATAGAAAGCATGAGTGCAGCCCTCACTGGCCTCTGTGAAATTACTGAGGACTATGAATGCTGCACTTGGATACACAACACGAGTATCGAGATCCCTGATTACTATGATATTATTACACAACACAGAAAAGAGGTAAACAAGCTACAACAGGATGCAAGGGATATTGGGAAAACATGGGACCCTTTCTCTACCGGGTTCAGTTTGGGAGGTCTCACTTCATGGTTGAAGAACACTGCAATGACAATTTTTACCATACTGCTTTTCATATTGTGCTTGTATGCATGCTACATGTTACTTAAATGCCTCTACAAAACCAAAATTCATATCCCCCGGCCTCATTTTCCTGGTCCTCGTACCATACCGTGGGATCTCTGGAAATGGAAGTTAACTTCATGGTTTCGGAATATGCTTCATGTTACTTAAATGCCTCTGCAAAAAGGGTAGCGAAGCACATTCCGAAACCATGAAGTTAACTTCCATTTCCAGAGATCCCACGGTATGGTACGAGGACCAGGAAAATGAGGCCGGGGGATATGAATCCTTGAGGCATGATGAGAAGGTAAAATGACCATTTCGATGATATCGAATGGTCAAAGGGAGGATTGTAAGGAGATTCCATAATACATTGCATTATTGATTAATTGTTGATTTTACCCTGAAGCAAAGTTCAGGATTTGCTTATCTGCTTAAATGATTTAGAATATTTAGACAAAACTGTATCTTATGACAAGTATTACTTAATAACTGAATTATCTCATTGCAATATCACCCTGTCTGTCTATTCCTGTCTGATGTCTTCATCTGAGGAAACATCTGTCTGTGGTTTTTATCTCTGTACACTGTTGCTGGGTATGAAAAGGCCAGCAACGGCCAGATTTAGCCGTTTTAGGAAGTTGTGGTTGGGCAACTCATGGTCATCAGACGTTAACAGAAAGTAAGGAATCTTTGAACTGTATTAGCCTGAACTGTAATGGCTTGAACTATAGAGGTTAACATTAAGGTCACAAGATGAAGACATCAGTAATATATGCTAATGAACATTTATGTGTATTATTTTGATTGGCCCCCAAATGGGGCAGAGTCTTGTAGAGGCACAGCATAAAACAGCCAACCGTTCAATAAATCATTGTAATCATTCATCACGTACTCCCGTGTGTATGTGTAATTGATTATCCGCCGGCGTGGTCCTCCACTGAGCCATCTCAAGAGCCTAGGCCGCAAGCAGAAGTCGGGCGCCTAACAAATAAAATGGTGGGTGTTTCATTTTTTTTTTCACACAGTATTTGCACAGCGATTTTTCAAACTAATTTTTTGGGGAAAAAACACACTTTTTAAATTTTAATGCGCTAAAACACAGTATATTGCCCAAATGTTTGATGAAATAAAAAAGATGATCTTAGGCCGAGTACATGGATACCAAACATGACATGCTTTAAAATTGCGCACAAACGTACAGTGGCGACAAACTAAATACATTTTTAAAAGCCTTTAAAAGCCTTTACAGGTTACCACTTTAGATTTACAGAGGAGGTCTACTGCTAAAATTACTTCCCTCGATCTGACCTTCGCGGTGATACCTCACATGCATGGTGCAATTGCTGTTTAGATTTGACGCCAGACCGACGCTTGCGTTCGCCTTTGTGCGAGAGCAGGGGGTGACAGGGGTGCTTTTTTTTTTATTTTTTTATTATTTATTTGATTTTTTATCTTATTTTTAAACTGTTCCTTTCATTTTTATGTTTTTTAATCATTTTTATTGTTATCTCAGGGAATGTAAATATCTCCTATGATAGCAATAGGTAGTGACAGGTACTCTTTTTTGAAAAAAATTGGGGTCTATTAGACCCTAGATCTCTCCTCTGCCCTCAAAGCATCTGACCACACCAAGATCGGTGTGATAAAATGCTTTCCCAATTTCCCAATGGCGCTGTTTACATCTGGCGAAATCTAAGTCATGAAATGCTCGTAGCTTCCGGATTCTTAGGCCATAGAGATGTTTGGAGCCATTCTGGTCTCTGATCAGCTCTATGGTCAGCTGGCTGAATCACCAGCTGCATTTTCAGGTTCCCTGTTGGCACAGGAGAGCCAGAGAAAAACATGGAAGACGGTGGGGGGGGGCATTCCCTCCCACTGCTTGTAAAAGTGGCTGAAAAGAATGATACCAAGATGATACCTAAACCTGCAGGCATCATTCTGGTATAACCACTCAAAGTCCAGTAACATACCAGTACGTTGCTGGTCCTTGTTGGGCATATATTGTAAACTTTTTTTTCATGCAGCCTGTGGGCTGAACGAAAAAAAGATATTGATTGGTGGGTATGCCCACCATTAGAATACCTCCCTTCATCCACCTACTTCTAATGATGGGAGCAAATCGCTCCTCCACTCACTGCTGCCCCCACGCTTCGGCATATATGCTGAAGTATGTAACTGTGGTGGTGAAATCACCTCCAACAGCACTGGAGTCACGGCTTTATGTATCGTGGGAGCAAACGCTGTTGCTGTCAAGATAAATAAATCCACGCTGCAACTGAATGGCGTACCTGCTAAGCAAATGATGGTTAACAAAAAAACAAAGTAACATTACAGTATAACAGTAATACTTACCATACCTGCTAAGCAAATACAAAAAAAACATAGTAAAAAATAAAACATTTAACGCAACCTGTGCCTACCTAAAATATATATATGCCGAAGCATGGGGGCATCCTCCCGCAAAAGGCAGGAGCAAATCGCTCCTCCACCCACTGCTGCCTCCATGCTTCGGCATATATGCTGAAGTATGTAACTGTGGTGGTGAAATCACCTCCGACAGTGCTGTAGTCACGGCTTTATATATCGTGGGAGCAAACGCTGTTGCTGTCAAGATAAATAAATCCGCGCTCCAACTGAATGGCGTACCTGCTAAGCAAATGATGGTTAACAATAAAACAAAGTAACATTACAGTATAACAGTAATGCCCAGTACACACGGTCAGATTTTCCGATGGACAATGTCCGATCGGAGCGTGTTGTCGGAAATTCCGACCGTGTGTGGGCGCCATCGGACATTTTCCATCGGATTTTCCGACACACAAAGTTGGACAGCAGGAGATAAAATTTTCCGACAACAAAATCCGATCACGTCAATTCCGACCGTGTGTGGCCTGTTCCGACGCACAAAGTGCAACGCATGCTCAGAAGAAATTCCGACACGGGACAGCTCGTTCTGGTAAACTTAGCGTTCGCAATGGATACAGCACTTTCGTCACGCTGCAATGTTAAAAATGGTTTAATACAGCGCATCTCTTCTTCTTTATAATGTGACAAGAATTAAGTAGTTTTGCTGCTCATATTCACACACACTTCTCACAAAGTTTTATTTGTGTTTTTTTAGTGGAATTCCCTGAATATATTGTTATTAGTTGTCACATCTGACAGTTTTATATTTTTTATTTTTTATTTTTTGGATTTTAAGCCTTTTTTTTTCTTTAATGTTTGGATTTTTTCCAAGGCTGATCTTTGTTCAATGTTATTTTTATTTTTACTCCCGAATATTTTTGTGTGTGTTTTGTGTGTCAAGTTACCCCAACACCATTGATATCTTTTATTATTTAATCTCCAGGAGATTGTTTGGTGTTGGTGTCCCTTGTACATTTCACATTGTATATTTGAAATGTACCTGAATCCTCACAAACCAACTGTCATTTTTGAAGTCAAACACATAGGAGAGTATAATTCAAAACAAAAATCCTTTATTAAGGGATCAGAACCAAACAAAGAGGGAGGCAACACTGGATCAACAGCAGAAATTAGCGAAGCCTGGGACCCCCACGGCAGACATCAATTCTTCAACATCAAAATTGGTGGCCTGAGGAGTCCATATCTAAGGGAGGGCAGTCTGGTCCGGGATTCGCAGAGATCTGGATAGCAGCAGATGACCAGGCTGTGGTACCACAAGAGGCTGCATCTTTTGGCCGACCAGACTGAACCCAGGGCAATCACTGGCTGGTCTTCCTTCCACGCTTCCTTCCGGGCTGTGGTTGTGCAGTTGGAGATGTGGCAGGAGGAGGAGTAGGACCTGGAGGAGGAGGAGGACTAGGGGGGCCTGGAGTAGAGGGAGGAGGAGGAGGAGGACCTGCAGGAGGAGGAGGAGGACCATCCCAAAGATGTGTCTGAGGTGTAATTTGGCCCCTCATACCTTTCTCCAGAGCCTCCGATATGAGGGCCTCACACAAGACTTTTTGGCCCTCCTCCATCCTCTGCATTTTATAGGCTATGAAGGCAGCAATGTTCTCCTCCATGGTGTGTGGTGCTCCCAGGACCTCTGTAGCCCTCCAAAAGAATGCTATAGCAGCCTCCTCTAGGGTACTCCTCCTACTGCCACTTTCTCTTTTCAGGGGGGGAGGAGGGACCTGCAGATCAGCCAGCCGGCTCGGCCTGGCCACCTCCTGGCTGAGACTTCCCTGTGTATGAAAAAAGGGACATGGTTGTAATGTTTTGCTTCATCAATCACAATCCTAAATTAGTACTCCCAACTAACATCTAGTTAACATCATTGATTGGACAAGCAGAAATATTTAGAGGAATGCTATACCTGGCTCAATCTAAGCTCCTCCACATATCGCCTGGAAGGCCCAGGTTGGGCGTCAGAAGCCTCAGCCAGGGGGGAAGGAAGCGTGGAAGGAAGACTTGAGAGGGATGGCCTGGGTTCAGTCTGGCCTGCCAGAAAGTGCAGCCTGTCGTAGTACAACATCCTGGGGACATAGATGTCATCTGCTGCTCCGGATCTCTGCGAATCCAGGACTTTCTTGCGCTCCCTCAGATATGTGCTCCTCGGGCCACCAATGAAAATCTTTAAATAGGTGATGTCTGCCATGGGGATCACCTGCTTCACAATTTCACACAATTGCTCCAGTGCTGCCTTCCTCTTTGCTTGGTTCTTGAAATGGGGGTGGGTAATCTCCCACAGACAGGGCAGCTCACTTAGCATCTCTACGAATACTGACATGAAGTCATTGTCTTTCATTAACCACTTGCCGACCGCCTACCGCATATATACTGCGGCAGAATGGCACGGGCAGGCAGAATCACGTACCCGTACGTGATCTGCCTCCCGCGGGCGGGGGATCCGATCGGACCCCCCCCGGTGCCATCGGCGGTCGGCATTTGACTGGGAGCGTCGGGAGGCGAGGGGGAGACCATCCGATCGTGGCCCCCCCCTCGCGATCGCTCCCAGCCAATGGGAATCCTCCTCTGCCTGTGTGTTGTTTCACACAGGCAGAGGATGTGATGTCATCTCTCCTCGGTCTGGCAGTTTCCGTTCCAGCGCCGAGGAGAGAAGACAAGTGAGTGCACACAACACACACACACACAGTAGAACATGCCAGGCATACTTTACACCCCCGATCCCCCCCCGATCCCCCCCCGATCCCCCCCCAATCACCCCCCCCCTGTCACAAACTGACATTAGCAGTATTTTTTTTTTTTTTTTTTCTGATTACTGCATAGTGTCAGTTTGTGACAGTTACAGTGTTAGGGCAGTGAGTATTACCCCCCTTTAGGTCTAGGATACCCCCCTAACCCCCCCTAATAAAGTTTTAACCCCTTGATCACCCCCTGTCACCAGTGTCGCTAAGCGATCATTTTTCTGATCGCTGTATTAGTGTCGCTGGTGACGCTAGTTAGGGACGTAAATATTTAGGTTCGCCGTCAGTGTTTTATAGCGACAGGGACCCCCATATACTATCTAATAAATGTTTTAACCCCTTGATTGCCCCCTAGTTAACCCTTTCACCACTGATCACCGTATAACTGTTACGGGTGACGCTGGTTAGTTCGTTTATTTTTTATAGTGTCAGGGCACCCGCCGTTTATTACCGAATAAAGGTTTAGCCCCCTGATCGCCCGGCGATGATATGCGTCGCCCCAGGCAGCGTCAGATTAGCGCCAGTACCGCTAACACCCACGCACGCAGCATATGCCTCCCTTAGTGGTATAGTATCTGTACGGATCAATATCTGATCCGATCAAATCTATACTAGCGTCCCCAGCAGTTTAGGGTTCCCAAAAACGCAGTGTTAGCGGGATCAGCCCAGATACCCGCTAGCACCTGCGTTTTGCCCCTCCGCCCAGCCCACCCCAGCCCAGCCCAGCCCACCCAAGTGCAGTATCGATCGATCACTGTCACTTACAAAACACTAAACGCATAACTGCAGCGTTCGCAGAGTCAGGCCTGATCCCTGCGATCGCTAACAGTTTTTTTGGTAGCGTTTTGGTGAACTGGCAAGCACCAGCCCCAGGCAGCGTCAGGTTAGCGCCAGTACCGCTAACACCCACGCACGCACCGTATACCTCCCTTAGTGGTATAGTATCTGATCGGATCAATATCTGATCCGATCAGATCTATACTAGCGTCACCAGCAGTTTAGGGTTCCCAAACACGCAGTGTTAGCGGGATCAGCCCAGATACCTGCTAGCACCTGCGTTTTGCCCCTCCGCCCGGCCCAGCCCAGCCCACCCAAGTGCAGTATCGATCGATCACTGTCACTTACAAAACACTAAACGCATAACTGCAGCGTTCGCAGAGTCAGGCCTGATCCCTGCGATCGCTAACAGTTTTTTTGGTAGCGTTTTGGTGAACTGGCAAGCACCAGCCCCAGGCAGCGTCAGATTAGCGCCAGTACCGCTAACACCCACGCACGCAGCATACGCCTCCCTTAGTGGTATAGTGTCTGATCGGATCAATATCTGATCTGATTAGATCTATACTAGTGTCCCCAGCAGTTTAGGGTTCCCAAAAATGCAGTGTTAGCGGGATCAGCCCAGATACCTGCTAGCACCTGCGTTTTGCCCCTCCGCCCGGCCCAGCCCAGCCCACCCAAGTGCAGTATCGATCGATCACTGTCACTTACAAAACACTAAACGCATAACTGCAGCGTTCGCAGAGTCAGGCCGGATCCCTGTGATCGCTAACAGTTTTTTTGGTAGTGTTTTGATGAACTGGCAAGCACCAGCGGCGTAGTACACCCCGGTCGTAGTCAAACCAGCACTGCAGTAACACTTGGTGACGTGGCGAGTCCCATAAGTGCAGTTCAAGCTGGTGAGGTGGCAAGCACAAGTAGTGTCCCGCTGCCACCAAAAAGACAAACACAGGACCGTCGTGCCCATAATGCCCTTCCTGCTGCATTCGCCAATCCTAATTGGGAACCCACCACTTCTGCAGCGCCCGTACTTCCCCCATTCACATCCCCAACCAAATGCAGTCGGCTGCATGAGAGGCATTTTCTTTATGTCCTCCCGAGTACCCCTACCCAACGAACCCCCCCAAAAAAGATGTTGTGTCTGCAGCAAGGGCGGATATAGGCATTACACCCGCTATTATTGTCCCTCCTGTCCTGACAATCCTGGTCTTTGCATTGGTGAATGTTTTGAACGCTACCATTCACTAGTTGAGTATTAGCTTAGGGTACAGCATTGCACAGACTAGGCACACTTTCACAGGGTCTCCCAAGATGCCATCCATTTTGAGAGACCCGAACCTGGAACCGGTTACAGTTATAAAAGTTAGTTACAAAAAAAGTGTAAAAAAAAAAAAAAAAAAAAACACAAACAAAAATATAAAATAAAAATAGTTGTCGTTTAATTGTTCTCTCTCTCTCTATTCTCTCTCTATTGTTCTGCTCTTTTTTACTGTATTCTATTCTGCAATGTTTTATTGTTATTATGTTTTATCATGTTTGCTTTTCAGGTATGCAATTTTTTATACCTTACCGTTTACTGTGCTTTATTGTTAACCATTTTTTTGTCTTCAGGTATGCCATTCACGACTTTGAGTGGTTATACCAGAATGATGCCTGCAGGTTTAGGTATCATCTTGGTATCATTCTTTTCAGCCAGCGGTCGGCTTTCATGTAAAAGCAATCCTAGTGGCTAATTAGCCTCTAGACTGCTTTTACAAGCAGTGGGAGGGAATGCCCCCCCCCCAACGTCTTCCGTGTTTTTCTCTGGCTCTCCTGTCTCAACAGGGAACCTGAAAATGCAGCCGGTGATTCAGCCAGCTGACCATAGAGCTGATCAGAGACCAGAGTGGCTCCAAACATCTCTATGACCTAAGAAACCGGAAGCTACGAGCATTTTATGACTTAGATTTCGCCGGATGTAAACAGCGCCATTGGGAAATTGGGAAAGCATTTTATCACACCGATCTTGGTGTGGTCAGATGCTTTGAGGGCAGAGGAGAAATCTAGGGTCTAATAGACCCCAATTTTTGCAAAAAAGAGTACCTGTCACTACCTATTGCTATCATAGGGGATATTTACATTCCCTGAGATAACAATAAAAATGATTTATTAAAAAAAAAATGAAAGGAACAGTTTAAAAATAAGATAAAAAAATAATAATAATAAAGAAAAAAAAAAAAAAAAAAAAAAAAAGCACCCCTGTCCCCCCTGCTCTCGCGCTAAGGTGAACGCAAGCGTTGGTCTGGCGTCAAATGTAAACAGCAATTGCACCATGCATGTGAGGTATCGCCGCGAAGGTCAGATCGAGGGCAGTAAGTTTAGCAGTAGACCTCCTCTGTAAATCTAAAGTGGTAACCTGTAAAGGCTTTTAAAGGCTTTTAAAAATGTATTTAGTTTGTCGCCACTGCACGTTTGTGCGCAGTTTTAAAGCATGTCATGTTTGGTATCCATGTACTCGGCCTAAGATCATCTTTTTTATTTCATCAAACATTTGGGCAATATAGTGTGTTTTAGTGCATTAAAATGTAAAAAAGTGTGTTTTTTCCCCAAAAAATGCGTTTGAAAAATCGCTGCGCAAATACTGTGTGAAAAAAAAAAAATGAAACACCCACCATTTTAATCTGTAGGGCATTTGCTTTAAAAAAAATATATAATGTTTGGGGGTTCAAAGTAATTTTCTTGCAAAAAAAAATTATTTTTTTATGTAAACAATAAGTGTCAGAAAGGGCTTTGTCTTCAAGTGGTTAGAAGAGTGGGTGATGTGTGACATAAGCTTCTAGATATTGTGCATAAAATGCCAGGACAGTTCAAAACCCCCCCAAATGACCCCATTTTGGAAAGTAGACACCCCAAGCTATTTGCTGAGAGTCATGTTGAGTCCATGGAATAATTTATATTGTGACACAAGTTGCGGGAAAGAGACAATTTTTTATTTTTTTTATTTTTTTTTGCGCAAAGTTGTCACTAAATGATATATTGCTCAAACATGCCATGGGAATATGTGAAATTACACCCCAAAATACATTCTGTTGCTTCTCCTGAGTACGGGGATACCACATGTGTGGGACTTTTTGGGAGCCTAGCCGCGTACGGGACCCCGAAAACCAAGCACCGCCTTCAGGCTTTCTAAGGCCGTAAATTTTTGATTTCACTCTTCACTGCCTATCACAGTTTCGGAGGCCATGGAATGCCCAGGTGGCACAAAACCCCCCCAAATGACCCCATTTTGGAAAGTAGACACCCCAAGCTATTTGATGAGAGGTATAGAGAGTATTTTGCAGACCTCACTTTTTGTCACAAAGTTTTGAAAATTGAAAAAAGAAAAAAAAATTTTTTTTTCTCGTCTTTCTTTATTTTCAAAAACAAATGAGAGCTGCAAAATATTCACCATGCCTCTCAGCAAATAGCTTGGGGTGTCTACTTTCCAAAATGGGGTCATTTGGGGGGGGGTTTGTGCCACCTGGGCATTCCATGGCCTCCGAAACTGTGATAGGCAGTGAGGAGTAAAATCAAAAATGTACGCCCTTAGAAATCCTGAAGGCGGTGCTTGGTTTTCGGGGTCCCGTACGCGGCTAGGCTCCCAAAAAGTCCCACACATGTGGTATCCCCGTACTCAGGAGAAGCAGCTAAATGTATTTTGGGGTGCAATTCCACATATGCCCATGGCCTGTGTGAGCAATATATCATTTAGTGACAACTTTGTGCAAAAAAAATAAAATAAATAATTTGTCACTTTCCCGCAACTTGTGTCAAAATATAAAACATTCCATGGACTCAACATGCCTCAAAGCAAATAGCTTGGGGTGTCTACTTTCCAAAATGGGGTCATTTGGGGGGGTTTTATGTCATCTGGGCATTTTATGGCCTTCAAAACTGTGATAGGTAGTGAGGAGTAAAATCAAAAATGTACGCCCTTAGAAATCCTGAAGGCGGTGCTTGGTTTTCGGGGCCCCGTACGCGGCTAGGCTCCCAAAAAGTCCCACACATGTGGTATCCCCATACTCAGGAGAAGCAGCTAAATGTATTTTGGGGTGCAATTCCACATATGCCCATGGCCTGTGTGAGCAATATATCATTTAGTGACAACTTTTTGTAATTTTTTTTTTTTTTTGTCATTATTCAATCACTTGGGACAAAAAAAATGAATATTCAATGGGCTCAACATGCCTCTCAGCAAATTCCTTGGGGTGTCTACTTTCCAAAATGGGGTCATTTGTGGGGGTTTTGTACTGCCCTGCCATTTTAGCACCTCAAGAAACGACATAGGCAGTCATAAATTAAAGGCTGTGTAAATTCCAGAAAATGTACCCTAGTTTGTAGACGCTATAACTTTTGCGCAAACCAATAAATATACACTTATTGACATTTTTTTTACCAAAGACATGTGGCCGAATACATTTTGGCCTAAATGTATGACTAAAATTGAGTTTATTGGATTTTTTTTAGAACAAAAAGTAGAAAATATAATTTTTTTTCAAAATTTTCGGTCTTTTTCCGTGTATAGCGCAAAAAATAAAAACGGCAGAGGTGATCAAATACCATCAAAAGAAAGCTCTATTTGTGGGAAGAAAAGGACGCAAATTTCGTTTGGGTACAGCATTGCATGACTGCGCAATTAGCAGTTAAAGCGACGCAGTGCCGAATTGTAAAAAGTGCTCTGGTCAGGAAGGGGGTGAAACCTTCCGGGGCTGAAGTGGTTAAGATATCCATGTTCACTGCAAGACACAACACAAGACAAAGCCTAATGTCACACAAAACTCTCCTAATCTTGTTACAATATAGGCCTCAATCTAGAAGCAGTATAGGCACAAGTTTGTCTCTTACCTTCGTTCTTATGATCGGCGCGTCCAATGCTCCTTCCTCCGCTCACAGATCGTACGTAATACGCACGCGTGTTACGCTTTATACACACTGCGCATGCGTGTAACTCCGCCCGCCCCTGACGTTCTTTCTAGTCTATTCCCCGCCCCTTTTCTTTCGGCGCAGTGGGTGAAGAGCATGATGGCGGAGTTACAGCAGGTGCATGCTAATTCTAGCAACGAGGAGGAGGAGGAGGAAAGCCCGGATCCAGGCATGTCCAGGCAAGCCCAGAAGGAGACGTTTTAAGGCCACAAATATGTCGTTTGGGGAGATGTTGGAGATGGTCGACATCATGAGGAAGTCCGACTATGATGGAAAATATGGGCCTTACCCCCACCCCAACATCCGAAAAGCAAAAATCATTGCTAAAGTGATCAAAAGCCTTCACAGGAATTTCAGGGTACGAAGATCTAAAGATCAGCTCAGGAAGCGGTGGTCGGACCTGAAGTTGAGAGAGCCAGAGCAGTACCGAAAGATCCGGAGAGTACTGCAAAAAAGTAAGTAGTTGTGCTGTGTTCCTATTCTTTCTGTCTTTATTCCGTTCGTTCTGCTCCATATGCTTTTATTAATTGTAACGTTTAAAAGGGCAACTTTAATGTTCATGGGCCCATTATTCGTTCGTATCAAACATTTTTATTTCGGCCTCTAGAACACCATTGTTTAGGCAATATGCATTTTCACACATTTTTTGGGGCCTACTTGGATGCCAAATATTTGTTCGTGTAGATGGGTTTGTTACTAGAATGAAATGCCAACTAGATTGTGTGTAAGGAGAGGACACTGAGCAGCTGTTTTCACATCTGGACACTGGAGCACTAGTGTGGGACCCCAGAACACCATTTTTATTAGGGGGGGCACACAGTTGCTCCAGTGTATACTATAGGGGGGGCTACATCTGTGAAGCTTGTACCAAACAGGTGAAGTGATGCAGCTTGACAAAGGCCAATAAAAAATATACATCTTAGAACTCAGCTAAAATAGACAATTGTACCCCACTTCCAAGCAATGTTTCCTATTTCTAGTTCTGCCATCAAATATCTGTGTGCTAAGTATACCATTTTTGTTTTACATAGGGGAGAAAAGACTCGGAGGACACCCCTCATCCCAGGAGAACACATGCCCCCCACCTATGGAAAAATGTGAAATACCGCAAACCCAAGAAGAAGAGCAGGAGGAAGAAGAAGATGTGGTGGAGATTGGCACCACAACAGGTGAGTGTCTGCGACCACAGGCTCAGGTAAAAGAGATGGATGTTGGCAGATTTTTGAGACCTTTTTTTTTGTTCTTTATCTCTTTTTAGGTGATCGTGATGTGAGGGAGAGAGAACGTTTCACATCTGAAAGTGCCCAGATACTGATCGAGGAGATCATGGGGTGTAATCTCGAATTGCACAACATACAGCAACAAATCAGTGATGTTATTAAAAAAAATAATAACATCATTGATGTTTTGGGGCGAATTTAAACCCCACAAAATCACCTGTTTTATTGTGGTCCAATCTTCCAAAAAATTTTTCAATGCTTAGAAAAGCCAAATTTGGAGGATGCACACAGTGTGCCAACATGTGCTATCTGCCATCACGGGAGATCAATGGACGCGTTTTGGGGGTGCAACCCCTTCCTCAATTATAAAGTCGCGTTGAGGAAGGGCTTGCTCCACCAAAACACATCCCTTGATCCCCCCTGATGGCAGATAGCACATGTTGACATTCTGAACTTGGTGTGCATCTTCCAAATTTGGCTTTTCCAGGGGTGATTTCCACCCATCTGAACGCTATATCAAACCCAGTTCCTAAATACTGATGTCTGATATAGCCTTCAGGTTTTACCATATGTGAACTTTGAAAGTTCAAGTTTTTTGGCTTTCTTGTTGGTTTTACACAGGCCTGTTTTATCTGAAATGGATATTTTGATTTTTGATAATGCTACTGCAAAAATTGTTATACAACAAACATGTTGGTTTGTTTTAAAAACCTTTCGTAAATGCACATGTGATTGTGCAGGTATAAAAAAGTGGCTTACTCAAGAATGTGTGGATTATTGTCTCAACACTACAACACTTTTGGGGTGATGTAATTGCTGTTTTATGCAAAAATGGGGGTTATTTCCTAAGGGCAAATCCACTTTGCACTACAAGTGCAGGTTCAGTGCAGTTGCAAGTGCGCTTGTAGTGAAATGTGTTTTTGCATTTAGGAAGTACCAGCCAACACTGTTTTTTATAAGGTTGCCCAATCACGACATTTTCTGCACTCAACACATTTCTGTCAGGGTCAGCTAAAACAAACACAAGCAGTAAATGTCCACAAAGAATTTCTTTTGGTTATTTTTTATTTGAAAAAGGTTTCACAGATTGTCTGGCATATTGATAGCCCCCCTACCCGCAAAGAACTCCAGGTATCGTAACCGGACATCACGGGCACTCAGGGAGGGCAAGCCAGGACGGCCACTTTCAAGCGCCGTCAGTGTTGATGGATTTGGGATTCCGGCCTCAGGCCCAACTGAGCCAGCATAGTTGGCTGAATGTTTTCTTAAAAATTATGGAGAACACAGCAGGCAAGTATTATATGGTTCAGTTTATACTCCGCCATATGGATGGGTGTCAGAAATAATCGGAACCGGCTGGCCAGGATTCCAAATGTGTTCTCCACCACTCTTCGGGCTCTGGCCAGCCGGTAATTAAAAACCCTCTGTTCCGGGGTGAGGGTCCTCATCGGGAATGGCCGCATCAGGTGGTCCCCCAGCGCAAATGCTTCATCAGCAACGAACACAAATGGGAGACCTTCAACATTGTCCTCTGGAGGTGGCAAGTCCAAGCTGCCATTCTGGAGATGCCTGTAGAACTCCGTCTGGGCGATGACTCCACCATCGGACATCCGGCCATTCTTCCCCACGTCCACATACAAGTACTCGTAATTAGCCGACACCACCGCCAACATCACTATACTATTAAACCCCTTGTAATTATAATAGTATGACCCCAAGTTGGGTGGTGGGACCATGTGGACGTGTTTCCCATCAATTGCCCCTCCGCAGTTAGGAAAGTCCCACCGCTGGGCAAAGTGGGAGGCCACAGTCTGCCATTCCTGTGGCGTTGAAGGAAACTGTTGAGGAAAAAACAATAAACATTACTATTTTTTCACAGAAACATGGCAAGCAGATTATATACAAACATTATGGGGCAACCTCCAGATAGCATTTATTAAGGGGAATTTAACAACAACAAAGTATAAGGTACACCTATCATATTCCCCCTTCCCCCTCATGGGCCATTTCTAACATTA
Source organism: Lithobates clamitans (assembly GCA_037952925.1). Taxonomy (NCBI): domain Eukaryota; kingdom Metazoa; phylum Chordata; class Amphibia; order Anura; family Ranidae; genus Lithobates; species Lithobates clamitans. Next base: position 4,165,240 of record JBBGZY010000400.1, on the reverse strand, counting down.
TAGGGGGGGACTCTTGGACAGGTAACCCTCTTCACTTCATTGAGAGATGAATGCCTAAATACAGGGTATTACTTGGAACAGCCCCTCCTTAGTTACACTATTGGCAGCCCACTGGACAGGTAAGAAGTGTCATAATACAAAGATATAAATACACACTGTACACATTTGAGCACATTTGAACATTCTGCTATTACCTATCAAGATAATAATAGGATACAAAAACTTTAAACAGTACCATTGGAAAGTATACAGGCAGGCCCTTGCACTACATGCTTTGGGGAATTCATCCATAAATCTGACCAGTAAAGAGGTGGGTATAGTGTGTATGGGTTTGGAAAAGTCAGCAGATAGATGATTGAGGATAGAGAATTGGGATCAGCTGACTTAGCAGTTGGGGGAGGGAGGGTTACAAAAAATTTGGGGACACCACAAAAAAAAGCCTCTGGCACTCTGCCTGAATTTAAATAAAAAATAACATTTCCAAACATTTTAGGGGGTGTTTGGGGTAAAGCACTACTATAGAGCTGATAAAATACATTGTTAAGTGACAACATGAGGTGAATATAGGGGCAGGAGACACCATGCTGGACAGGTTATTGAAGGGCAAATATGTATGAAGGACATAAAATAATAATTACATAAAAATCCAGCATGCATGAGGACAAAGGGGACATTCACAGCATATTCCAATCATGGTAATTAGGGAATGAGGAAAGAAATACAATATATTATCAAGGTAGCGACCAACCTCTGCTCCGCAGTGATGGCTTGCCTCATGCATTTATCCTGCCTGCTAATATAGGGGGTCAGCGAAGCCAACAAATGGTGAAACACGGGGTCCGTCATCCTGAGAAAGTTCCTGAAATCATCAGGATTATTCTCACGGATCTCACGGAGCAAAGGCATATGACAGAACTGGTCACGCTGAAGCAACCAATTCTTGATCCATGAACTCCTCCTCACCCTGTTCATGGACTGGACTTGTGTCAAGGTCAGGACCCCAACACCAAGCCCCCGCACAGCACGAACTCTACAAGGAGTACGCATACGAAACATGGCTAGAAAACGGTCGGCTGCTCAGAACGAAGTAACAGAACGCACTGAAGAACAGCAAGGCCTGTGAAGAGCGACCTGAAAACCAGTAACGAACGAACAAGAATACAATGACTACCTAAAGTCACGCGGAACTTGCTGCACGCACTGAAGAGCAGATACAAACCCACAAGCACAATCTGAATGGCAGAAAACGATCTGAAAGCCACGAGTCTGAAAAAGCGTGAATCGTTTCTCACCAAACTTTTACTAACACGAGATTAGCAAAAGGAGCCCAAAGGGTGCCGCGCTTGGTTCTGAACCGGCCTTTTCTAGTCTCGTTGTACGTGGTGTACGTGACCGCGTGGTTGTCGATCGGAAATTCCGACAACTTTGTGCGACCGTGTGTAGGCAAAACAAGTTTGAGCCAACATCCGTCGGAAAAAATCCTAGGATTTTTTTGTCGGAATCTCCGAACAAAGTCCGACCGTGTGTACGCCCTATAAGACTTACCATACCTGCAAAGCAAATACAAAAAAAAAATAGTAAAATATAGAACATTTAACGCAACCTGTGCCTAAAATATATATATGCCGAAGCATGGGGGCATCCTCCCACAAAAGGATGGTGAGGTGGAGCACCGTCTGGAAACAGAAGGGCTCTGACGATCTCTTCCTGGAATTTAAGGAAGGATCCAGTCTGTCCTGAAGCTCTGTATAGCACATGAGCGTTCAGCAAAGCCAATTGAAATAAATAAACAGACACTTTTTTGTACCAGCATCTGGCCTTACGGGCAACTAGGTACGGCGCCAACAACTGGTCGTTGAGGTCCACCCCTCCCATATTTTGGTTATATTCGTGGACACAGAGGGGTTTCTCCACAACACCAGTCGCCGTATTAATTTGGGCTGTCGTGTCTGCATGAAGGGAGGTGAGAACGAAAACATTCTTTTTATCCCTCCACTTCATAGCGAGCAAGTTATTACACTTCAAGCAGGCTCTCTCCCCCAGCCTAAGACGGGAATCTACAAGCCGCTGGGGAAAGTCCCGGCGATTAGGTCGCACAGTGCCACATGCTCCAATCTGATGATCAAAAAGGTGACTAAAAAGTGGCACACTCGTGTAATAATTGTCCACGTACAAGTGGTACCCCTTTCCGAATAAGGGTGAAACCAAGTCCCACACTATCTTGCCAGCGCTTCCTATGTAGCCAGGGCAGTTTGTCGGCTCTACTTGACTATCTTTGCCCTCGTAAACCATAAAACTACATGTATAGCCTGTGGCCCTGTCACAGAGCTTATACATCTTGACCCCGTATCTGGCACGCTTGCTGGGAAGGTACTGTTTGAATGACAAGCGGTCAGAAAATTTAACCAGGGACTCATCAACGCAGACAACTTGATGGGGAGTAAACAAGTCTGCAAAACGTTGGTTGAAGTGGTTTACGAGGGGCCGAATTTTGTAGAGCTGATCGTATCCAGGGTCTCCACGAGGACGACAGAGTTCATTGTCATTGAAGTGCATGAACCGCAAAATCTGCTCGTATCGTGCCCTGGCCATGGAAGCAGAGAACACGGGCATATGGTAAATTGGGTCAGTGGACCAATATGACCGCAACTTACTCTTTTTATTTATGCCCATGTTGAGGGAAAGGCCCAGAAAGAGCTTACATTCAGAGACCGTAATTGGTCTCCAATCTCTAGCAAGGGAGGACTGGGGAATAGCAGCGATGTGTTGACCAGCGTATAAATTGCTTTGGTTCACAATAGATCTATAGAGATCTTCTGTGAAAAACAGCAAATAAAAATCCAGTGGCGTAAAATCAACTGTTTCCACCTGAATTCCAGGTTGGCCAGTGAATGGGGGAAGTACGGGTGCTGCAGAAGTGGTGGGTTCCCAATTCGGATTGGCGAATGCAGCAGGAAGGGCACTATGGGCACGACGGGCCTGTCTTTGTCTTCTTGGTGGCAGCGGGACACTACTTGTGCTTGCCACCTGGCCAGCTTGAACTGCACTTATGGGACTCGCCACATCACCAAGTGTTACTGCAGTGCTGGATGTACGACCAGGGTGTACTAGGCCGTGGTGCTTCCCAGTTCACCAGAAGGAATAGCGGCACTAGTACTTCTCTGCTCCATACGAGAGCCCTGCGGTTCTTGCACTTCAAGGACAGAAGAAGAAGATTGGGGTCTGGTATGCCTGACTTTGGCAGGGACCACAACTCCGTCGTCAGAGCTATCTGTCATGGAGCCACTGTCCTCTACAGGATCGTATTCTGAGCCTGAATCTGACAGATGAGTGACTTCCTCTTCACTATCTGTCATGCTCAGAAACATGTAGGCCTCTTCACTAGTGTACCTTCGATTTGCCATTTTGGGCTCTAAATTTAGGGGTACACTAGTGAGACTCACAGGCAAAAAAGCTCCTGACTGTTAGCGACTGATTCAAAACGCTACCAAAAAACTGTTAGCGATCGCAAGGATCAGGCCTGACTCTGCAAATGCTGCAGTTATGTGTGCTTAGTGTTTTGTAAGTGTCAGTGATCGATCGATACTGCACTTGGGTGGGCTGGGCAGGGCTGGGCAGAGGGGCAAAACGCAGGTGCTAGCAGGTATCTGGGCTGATCCCACTAACACTGTGTTTATAGGAACCCTAAACTGCTGGGGATGCTAGTATAGATCTGATCGGATCCAATATCGATCCGCTCAGATACTATAGCACTAAGGGAGGTGTATGCTGCGTGCGTGGGTGTTAGCAGTACTGGCGCTAACCTGACGCTGCCTGGGGCAACGCAGACCTTTTCTGACCCTAAAAACTTAATTTATATCACCGCCGGGCAATTAGGGAGTTAAACCTTTATAAGGTAATTAACGGCTGGTGCCCTAAAACTATAACTAACAAACTAACTAACCAGCGTCACCCGTAACACTTATACGGTGATCGCTGGTGAAAGGGTTAACTAGGGGGCAATCGGGGTTAAAACCTTTAGTAGGTAGTATATGGGGGTCCCTGTCGCTATAAAACACTGACAGCGAACCTCCCTAACTAGTGTCACCTGTGTCACTAATACAGCGATCTGAAAAATGATCGCTTAGTGACACTGGCGACAGGGGGTGATCAAGGGGTTAACCTTTATTAGGGGGGGTTAGGGGGGTACCCTGGACCTAAAGGGGGGTACCCTAGACCTAAAGGGGGCTAACCCTAACTGCCCTAACACTTATAACTGTCACAAACTGACACCAATGCAAAAAAAAAACTGCTATTGGTGTCAGTTTGACAGGGGGTACAGGGGGGTGATTGTTTACATTACAGAGGCAGAGGAAGGATTTTCATTCGCCGGGAGCGATCACGAGGGGGTGGCCACGAATAGATGGCCTCCCCCTCACCTCTGATCGCCCGCGAAGAAATGCCGGCCGCCTGTGGCCGCCTGCGGAAGGCAGATCACGTGTATGTACGTGATTCTGCCTGTCCGTGCCACTTTGCCGACGTACATTGACGTGAGGCGGTCGGCAAGTGGTTAAAAAATTTTTTTGCATTGATACATGTCCACTGGGGCAGGACCCAGGTCCCCAGACACTTTTTATGACAATAACTTGCATATTAGCCTTTAAAATGAGCATGTTTGATTTTTCATGTTAGTGTCCCATAGACTTTAACGGTGTTCCGAATTTCCCCCCAACACCGCATATTGTTCGGTGTTTGCAGATCATCCGAACAACCAACGTTCGGCCCGAATCTATGCTTGGGCCGAACCATTCGCCCATCCCTACCGAATAATATGTTGTTTACTGGGCACTCAGGTGGACACATCGTAAATCAGATGGACAGATTATTGGGTGGGGCTGGGGAGGACCCAGCTGTCATGATACACATAGGTACCAATGACAAAGTAAGAGGAAGGTGGAGCATCCTAAAAAAAGACTTTAGGAACATAGGAGCTAAATTGAAGAGAAGGACCTCCAAGGTAGTATTCTCAGAGATACTGCCGGTACCTCAAGCCACACCAGAGAGGCAGCAGGAGATTAGGGAAATTAACAAGTGGCTGAGGAACTGGTGTAGGAAGGAGGTTTTTGGGTTCCTGGAGAACTGGGCTGACTTTTCAGTCGGTTATTTAGTCATCAGTAGGGATGGGCTGCACCTTAATGGGAAGGGTGCAGCTCTTTTGGGAAAAAAGATGGCCAAGAAGTTGGAGGGGCTTTTAAACCAGGTGTTGGGAGGAGGGTTCAGAGGAACAGATAATCGACAGTGAGCATAGGACAGAGGGGAATAGTGGCGGCACTAGTGATAATGTATCCATAACATCTAGTCTCGGGGTTAATGAGTTACCAAATAAAAAAACGAAGCTTGAGAAATCATATGGAGAAAAGAATATGCACCCGTACAAAACTCGGGGGAATGTTCACAAATGCCAGGAGCCTAGTCAATAAAATTGAGGAACTAGAGCTGCTATTTCACGAGGAGGATGTGGACTTCATGGGAATAGCAGAAAATTGGTTTTAACACACAACATGACTGGCTGGCAAACATCCAAGAGTATTTCTTGTATAAGAGGGACAGGGAGGGTAGAAGAGGGGGATGGGTGCGTCTATATGTCTGGAATGATTTACAGGTAGAAGAGAGGAATGACATTGGTGATGGGGCAAGGGGATAGGTGGAGTCCGTATGGGTGAAACTCCGAAGGGGAAAAGTAAGAGTGAAATGAATTGTGGGGGTATGTTACAGGCCCCCGAACCTGAAGAAACAGGTGTTGTTGGATCTCCTTTTACAGTTGGAAATGGCAACAAGGAAGGGTAATATCGTTGTGATGGGGAACTTTAACTATCTTGACATTGACTGGGCGGAAGGGACAGCTCACTCATTAAAGGCCCACCATTTCTTAAATGTCTTACAGGACAACTTCATGTCCCAATTGGTGAATGCACCGACTAGAAATGATGCATTGCTAGATCTATTAATTGCAAATGATACTGATCTGATTGCAGATGTGGAAATATGGGACAACTTGGGAACTTGTGACCACAAGATTATTACATTCAGTATATAACATGGGAAAGGGAGGCATGAGGGGAGTACAAGAACACTAAATTTCGAAAGAGATAACTTTTCGAAACTGCGCTCAATGCTGCATGATATTAACCACTTCAGCCCCGGAAGGATTTACCCCCTTCCTGACCAAGCCATTTTTTGCGATACGGCCCTGCGTCGCTTTAACTGACAATTGCGCGGTCGTGGGACGTTGACCCATACAAGATTTATGTCCTATTTTTCGCACAAATAGAGCTTTGGTGGTATTTGATCACCTCTGCGGTTTTTATTTTTTGCGCTATAAACAAAAGAGCGTCAATTTTGAAAAAAACACAATATTTTTTAATTTTTACTATAATAAATATCCCAAAATGAACAAAAACAAATTTCTTCATCAGTTTAGGCCGATATATAGTCTTCTATTCCTTTTTGAGAAAAAAAATCACAATAAGCGTATATTGATTGGTTTCTGCATAAGTTATAGCGTCTACAAAATAGGGGATAGATTTATGGCATTTTTATTATTATTATTTTTTTTTTACTAGTAATGGCGGAAATCTGCAATTTTTGTCAGAACTGATAAAACTGAAAGACTGCGGACAGATCAGACACTTTTGACACATTTTCAGGACCATTGACATTTATACAGCGATCAGTGCTATAAAATGCAATAGGGGGCTATCAAGGGGTTAAATGTGTTCCCTTACTATGTGTTCTAACTGTGGGGGGATGGGACTGACTTTGGGAGGAGACCGGTCATTGTTTCTATATACTAGGAACACATGATCTGTCTCCTCTCCCCTGACAGGACGTGGATTTGTGTGTTTAAACACACAAATCCCCGTTCTTGCTCTGCCAGGAGCAATTGCGGGTGCCCGGCGGAGATCGTGGCTGCCAGGCATGCGCTTCGGCTCCTTAGGGATGAGGCGGGCCCCTATACTCCTTAAAGCTCCCCCCGTACAAAAAAAAATGGGAGTGCTTTAGGAACATATTTAATAAAAGTATCACTAAGTGCATTCCAATGGGTAATAAATAAAGAAGAACAAAGGTTAATCCTGGGTGGCTGAACCAAAATGTAAAATGTAATTTAAGAAGTACAAAGCAGAGGGTTCGTTGACAGTATTCCAACATTACAAGGAATGCAATAAGAAGTGTAAGAAAGAAATCAATGCGGCTAAAAAAGACTATAAGAGACACCTAGCGGAGGAGAGAAAAAAAATCCCAAGAAATGTTGTAAATAAAAAGGCGAAGTCAGAACACATAAAGGAGGAGAAAGGGAAATGGTTACAGATGTACTAAATGTTTTATTCTCTTCAGTCTTCACACAGAAAAAGTATGGGTATAACAACCACAACTGTATTGTTAGTAACACGGGAATAACTCCTAGGGGATTCCAGGATCATGAAGGATCTAGGGGTCCTAGCAGAAGACAGACTGATCAATAGCATGCAGTGTCAAGCTGCAGCAAGCAAAGCCAGCAGAATGTTGGCATGCATCAAAAAGGAAGTTTATCAAGAGATAAAATGATAATCCTGCCACTTTATAAACCTCTGGTTCAGCCGCATCTGGAGTATTCTGTCCAGTTCTGGTCAATAATCCTCAGAAAGGATGTGCTGGAGCTGGAGAGAGTCCACAGAAGGGCAACTTAATTAATATGGGGACTGGAGGACCTCAATTATGAGGAACGATTACAAGCGCTAAATTTATTCTCCCTGGAGAAGAGACAATTGAGAGGAGATATGATAGCGCTATACAAATATCTCAATGGTGATCCCAGCGTAAGTATGAAACTTTCCAGTCCCAGGGAGTATAGGAAGACACGGGGCCACACGATGCGACAGGAAGAGAAGCAGTTTAACCTTAAGCTGCATAGGGGGGGGGTTTACTGTCAGGAGAGTAAGGATGTGGTGTCGGCAATAAGTATGGATAGTTTTAAAAGACTCTTGGACGTGCATCTTAACTAAAACAATATATGGGGATACGCACACACACACCAAAACAGGTTGAACTGGATGGATTCAACCTTACCAACTATGTAACGATGTAACTATGTAACTATGTAAATGACAGATATCTACTTACTGTCAATGGTTCTTAGCAACCACTGATGTCACACAGTCCCATTAATTTACTGTCCAGGAATCCCCTGTCATGAAAACAAAGGGGAGGGGGTTAGCATGACATCGATATGTCTATGTAACCCTTTACTCATTCTATTGCTATGGTGTGGTATGGAATTTTGAATAGACCCATTGAGGGTCTGGTATATATTTTTAGGGGAAATCCCATGCAGTGTTTAATTTTTTGTGTGGGGTCCCACATTAACATCTATATCAGACCCTCACCTAGGATAAGGGTCGGTATACATGAAGGTAATCACTGGCCATTTGTTTACAAAAGGTAGTAAAGCGTTCAAAGCTGTCATTTGCCAGTCATTTAAACAGCATGTTTCTCTTTATAGATATCAGTTTTAGTGAAGTAGGTTGTATACATCATAGGGATGCATAACTTCACAGGCAGGTTAAGGGTATTCCACGGGTGTGTCCCCACCAAATGAAATTTTCTAAAAATGTGTTTTTTCCTATGGTATGCCCTCAGAGCAATGTCCATCCTTGCATGCCTTTTGTTTGATAATCCCTTGTCTATTAGCCTAAAAAATTGCATTTTCCAAAAAATGCCAGCATGAATAAGAGTGCTTTAAAATTACATCACATATTTTTTGTTAGAACAGAAAACCTGCAATGGAAAGATGCAGTAAAAAACAAATTTGCAAGAAAAGAAAGAAAAACATTTTTTGAATATTTCAAACACATGTCAAACTGCATAGAAGAAAAAAACTTTTTGAACTTTCCGTTTTCATCATGAAAGAAAATATAAAATTAACAGTTCAAATTAACAGATTCATCCACAAGAATACTGCATCTTCTTTTTCCTATTTTCTTTTACATGTGGAATTCACTTATGCTATTTTTTTTGTAGTAATAGCTTTTCACCTCGGCAGAACTGTTTACTTTATGACAGATATCTCAATGCAGTGAAAGACAAGTTGTTGGCATTGGGGCAGAATAATAATTGTTTCATATGTCTAACATGTATATTCAATATGCTTGATGAGGACGCAGTGAATGACCTCAGAAAATTTGAAACTCTGGCATGTCGACTCGTACGGCACACAGTCTGCCAATTTATTTTCTCACCAGCTGGTTTCTTCTTCGCCTCTCCTTCTAAATCTTTTTCATATGATTTGGTATGATATTTTTCTGACATATACACTCACCACTTTTGGTTTCCAAAGAGAAACATATTGGGTGAGAACAAGGTACAGATGAAATATCTTGGGAATAGGTTGGGACTCTGCCAAGACAGCACTATCTAGAAATTTAGAATTTCTATTTGTTCCATATGTGTAAAATACTTAAAACTGGAATGTGTACAACTAGATGGCTTTTATTGAGCAGACCATTACTTGAACATGGGCCAGTAGGTAAAGTTTCTTACCTCAGATAAAGATGTTTTTACCTGCAAAAACAGAAAGGAAATATCAATGTAAACTATATAAGTTTTATAAAGAAATTAAATTCATCTGACTGTAACTTTCAAAGAATATTTTGTAAAACCAAGTAGAAATTTTGGATTTATTCACACAATGTTTTAGATACAGTTTTCATAATAATATTATTTAGTAGACTGCAAACTCTAACCTTTCAAAATGTTGAGAATTTTTATGTTTGTACTTGCAAGGGTAAAACATACTATAATTTTAAAACACCATTGCAATACAGTATAGCTTGAAAAGAGTAATGGTCTAAACATATACCTCCAGTTCAGTGAGCCAGATTATTCAGTTATAAAGTATACCTGGTCCCTGCTGTAGTTCCTTAATCTAGTTCCCAATCCTGGGCTTTTGAATCCATGTGCTGGATCTATTCTGTTTTCTAAACTGTTTTCAAGTTTGCTTGTTCCTCTGTTTTAATTTTAGCCTGACTAATGACTTTATCGTGTCTGCTAACTTCTTACTGACCCCCTTTCACTGACATTGACCATACTGCTGACTGCTCTCCAATCAACTTTTCTAGTACTTCTGCAATATGTTTCATATCCCATCATACTTGGTCTGTTAATTTATAAAACCAGTAATTCCTTTCAGAGCTATCATTGCACAGTATCTCTCCCATTTTTTGCGATTCCCTACATAATGGCTTGTTGCCTGCAACAAAGCATTAAGATGACATTTATTTAGGCAAATCACTAAGCCCACTTTTTTTTGCTTTACTCAATCCCTGACATCAGATTAAACCAATGATCTCCCAAACACCCAACATTTTCCCCTGCAAATGTATTAATATCTTTAGAAAAGTACCTGAGGTTTACTAACTATTTGTAACCCTAAAAAAAAAAAATGATACCCTGTTCCTTTAAATCATGCTAAACAGCACAGTGCTTGTGCTGTGTAATTTGGCCCCTTCTATCACCTAAAATACCTGGCTGATCCTGCCTGGTTCTGCCCTCCTCCCTGTAAACTGACCACGGTTTATCATGGCTGCTGAGCCCTGACACTGTGGTCAGTTTACTTGCCTCCATCATCCGCAGTTCTCTTCTCTGCTTTCTGTCTCTCCCCCCCCCCCCTCCCTGCCTGTCAGTTCCAATGCCTGTGTTCTGATGTCTCCTCCCAGCCACCTCCTCTACTGCTTTTCCTGGTGGCTTGCAAATATTATTATGAAGTAACTTACACCCCCTCTTTTATCAGGATCTAAAGTAGTAGGTGTCCATTGTTGTATAATAATAAATAATAATAATAATAATAGTAGGTGTCCGTTGTTTCTTTTTTACTTCCAATGAAACTTGATTTGATTGTAGCCGTATTAGTGCAATTGTGACAGAGAAAATTGAGTACTGTCCGTGATACTTTTTTTATTTGCACTAACATACAATTTTTCAGGACAAGCTTTCGGGGTATGTCACCTTCTTCAAGGTCCAAGCAGTACTGATTCACAAATTTTTAAGCAGAATGTTAAAGAAGAAAAAAAAAAAAAAGAGAAAGCCAAACACATACAAATATACAAATCAATGGTAATAAAGATAGCAGCAGAGTTAGTGAGATAAGACAGAGGGAGAGCTAGGGGGGAATGCAAGGGGGATGCTAGTCACAGAGCGGTCGTAAAACTTTAGCATAATGTGTAAGGAAACCAATATCTAAATTCAGGCCATTATTCTTCGTGTCAAAAAGAAGTATCATTCTTAGTTCAAACGTTTTCCTTTCCTGGATATTTCTGAAATTCCCTTTAAGAACTAAGACATTGAGGTCTTCTATGGTGTGGTCCGATTGTGAGAAATGATGTCCCACAGGTGTGCATAAACTGTCTTCTTTATGTTCTTTGATGGTATGTCTGTGCAAATTCATCCTCGCTTGCAACTTCTGTCCTGTTTCACCAACATAAGATCCTTTGCTGCACCTTTTGCATTGGATGAGGTACACAACATTACTTGAGGTACAGCTGTAAGATCCGATGATATTGAAGGTCCCATTTGTGTGTGTAACACTTTTGGATAGATTTATCTGGTTGCATAGTTTGCAGCGTTTTTTATTGCAGGGTTTGCTACCATTGTTTGTGACTTCATAATCAGAGTGAAGTTTCCTGCTGATTAGTTTGTGTCTGAGGTTGGGTGGTTGTCTGAAAGTCAATAATGGGGGTTGTTGGAATATTCCTTTCAGAGCTTCATCCTCTGTTATAATGGGTTGTAAATCTTTGATTATCTTTTTGATCCCTTCTAGTGCTGGGTTGTATGTGGTGACTAGAGGTACTCGGTTATTTGTTTTTTTCTCTGTGTATTGGAGGAGATTTTCTCTTCGGGTTTTCAAGGCTGTGTTTATGCTGTTGTTGATGGTTTTGTCTTTGTAACCTTTCTTATGGAAGGAGTCTGCCAGTGTTCTGAGATGTTTATCTCTGTCTTCTGGGTCTGAACAAATTCGGTGGTATCTGATGGCCTGGCTGTGTATGATGGCCCGTTTGGTGTGTTGGGGTTAAAAACTGGAACTATGAAGATAGCTGCATCGGTCAGTCGGTTTTCTGTATATCGACGTGTGTAGCTTGTCATTCCTGATGTATACTGTAGTGTCCAGGAAGTTGACATGTGTGTTCGAATAATCCATTTTTAGTTTGATAGATGGGTGAAAAGTGTTGATCAATGAGAAGAATTGGTTTAGATTTTCTTCACCTTCAGTCCATATCATGAATATATCATCAATATAGCGATAATATCTGTATGGCTTTTGTTGTATGCTGTTCAGAAATTTGTCCTCCAGGTCAGCCATGAATAAATTTGCATATTGGGGTGCCATTTTGCTTCCCATAGCAGTACCCATACACTGAAGATAGATGTCATTATTGAAAGTGAAGTAGTTGTGTGTATGAATGAATTCAATGAGCCGTGTCACAATCTCAGCAGTGTATTTGTGATCTGGTGAGGATGATAAGAATCTGTGACATGCCGCCAACCCATCCTTGTGAGGGATGTTACTGTACAGACATTCTACATCCATAGTGACTAGAAGTGTATTAGGTGGTAATTGTTGTATATTGTTAAGCTTGTTCAGAAAATCAGTGGTGTCTTGCAGGAAACTTGCAGTGTTCATGACTAAAGGTTTTAACATGTTTTCTACAAGGCCTGAGATATGTTCGGTAAGTGTATTCATACCTGTTATAATGGGTCTGCTTGGATTTCCTGGCTTGTGGATCTTGGGCAGCATGTAGAAGTCTCCAATTTCTGGATTATCCGGAATCGCATTGATGAGTTCTGAATGTAGGTGGCTTGGTATTGTCGCAATGAGACTTTTTAATTGCTGAGTAAAATCCTGGGTCGGATTATAATCCAGTTTTTTGTAGTAAGTAGTATTTGCCAGCTGCCTCTGGCCCTCTTGTATATATTTGTCTGTATCCATCACAACGACTGCTCCCCCTTTATCTGCTGGTTTGATGGTTATGGCCTGATTATTGCGCAGATCATGTACAGCTCTTCGCTCCAGTGGTGAAAGGTTGTATAATATTTTCTTTTGCTGGGTGGATATCAGGGATGTAACTCGCAGCCTGAAGCTGTCAATATAGGTATCCAGTTTGGGGTTGCGTCCTTGTGGAGGTGTGAAGTTGCTGTTCTTTTTCCTTTTGTAATCTCCTATTGTCCTAGGATTCCTTTCCTTACTGTCAAAATATTCTTTGAGCCTTAGTCTCCTAAAGAATTCCTCCATATCTGACCATACCTGTAATTTATCCAATTTGGTGGTTGGGCAGAATGTGAGGCCTTTGGAGAGGACTGTAGTTTCTGGTGTAGTAAGTTGATGACATACCATCAAAGAACATAAAGAAGACAGTTTATGCACACCTGTGGGACATCATTTCTCACAATCGGACCACACCATAGAAGACCTCAATGTCTTAGTTCTTAAAGAGAATTTCAGAACTATCCAGGAAAGGAAAACGTTTGAACTAAGAATGATACTTCTTTTTGACACGAAGAATAATGGCCTGAATTTAGATATTGGTTTCCTTACACATTATGCTAAAGTTTTACGACCGCTCTGTGACTAGCATTCCCCCTTAGCTCTCCCTCTGTCTTATCTCACTAACTCTGCTGCTATCTTTATTACCATTGATTTGTATGTGTTTGGCTTTCTCTTTTTTTTTTTTTTTCTTCTTTAACATTCTGCTTAAAAATTTGTGAATCAGTACTGCTTGGACCTTGAAGAAGGGGACATACCCCGAAAGCTTGTCCTGAAAAATTGTATGTTAGTGCAAATAAAAAAAGTATCACGGACAGTACTCAATTTTCTCTGTTACTTCCAATGATAAATTCCTTATCTCACAGTGGTCACGTAACATTCCTCTGCTGGCCAGCTGATGTCAGAGGGTAATCTCCCTCTGCATTCCTTACATTAGGGAAACCTAGCAGAGGAATGTCCTGTGACTGCTCATCCGTGCTGTGAGGAAAGGTATTTAGGATTAGAATTAAAAAAAAAAAAACAGTCACATAGTACTTTAGATCTTGCTAAAACAGAGGGGGTGTGACCTGGAAATTTATAAATAGGCAACTCTTATCCTCATATTGATTAGTGGTTTCAAATTATTAATAATTACTGCAGTAGGGAGCAGACACAAAAGATACACTCTGCATCTTTCCAAATAATTGTCCTGCTTTATTATGACTCAATTGAAGGTTCTTATACACATAATTACGTAGGTATCACATTAATATTACAATAGTACATTTATGGTAACAAGGGGTGTAACCTAGGCAGACCAATTCTAATCAGGACTCAAAAGAATTCAAACATGTAATGAAAACATTATTAGTGCTGCGTGAGTGCAGTGTGCAATGTATACAAAATACAAGAGTACAATTATATACAGAACTTACAAATTTCCTTTACAGTCTCCTCTCTTTTGATCAATATTTTGATCATTAACCATACCTGCTATCACCTTTAACCTGGAATCTCCACACGCTTAGATGGAGATTAGGGATGAGCTTCGAGTTTGAGTCAAACCCATGTTCGACTCGAACATCGCCTGTTCGACCGTTCGTTGAATTGTGAACGTCATGGCCCATAATTCACTGTGGCATTGCAGTGCATTGTTGGCTGATGATTGGCCAAGCATGCACTATGACCCGCATGCTTAGCCAATCACAGCGCCGTCTGCACCTGAAGCTACCTGAAGACAATTGCTGTTGTTCTGATCCTATTAATACCACAGACAGGCAGTGTGCACCTAAAGCTACCTGAAGAAAATTGGTGGTGTTCTTCTGAAACTATTAGTACCACAGGCAGGCAGCTGCAGTATTTACAGTTAGTGTAGTGCGTCCTCTGCACAGTGTGCACCTTAAGCTACCTGAAGACAATTGCTGTTGTTCTGATCCTATTAATATCACAGGCAGGCAGCTGCAGTATTTACAGTTAGTTTACTGTGTCCTCTGCACAGTGTGCACCTAAAGCTACCTGAAGACAATTGCTGTTGTTCTGATCCTATTAATACCACAGGCAGGCAGCTGTAGTATTTACAGTTAGTGTACTTTGTCCTCTGCACAGTGTGCACCTAAAGCTACCTGAAGACAATTGCTGTTGTTCTGATCCTATTAATAGCACAGGGAGGCAGCTGCAGTATTTACAGTTAGTGTACTGTGTCCTCTGCACAGTGTGCACCTAAAGTTACCTGCAGAAAATTGCTGGTGTTCTTCTGATCCTATTAGTACCACAGGCAGGCAGCTACAGTATTTACAGTTATTGTACTGTGTCCTCTGCACAGAGTGCACCTAAAGCTACCTGAACACAATTGCTGTTGTTCTGATCCTATTAATACCACAGGCAGGCAGCTGCAGTATTTACAGTTAGTGTACTGTGTCCTCTGCACAGTGGGCACCTAACGCTACCTGAAGACAATTGCTGGTGTTCTCATACTACAGGCAGGCGGTTGATTCTGCTAGCTGCAGTATCAGTATATATATACATCCCAGCTTTGTGCAGCTACATCTCACTGCAGGCCATTATTATGTCTGGAAGGCCAACAAGGAGAGGCAGACAGTCACAAGCCAATAAAAGAGGGCAAGCAGTCTCTGTGTCTAGAGGCAACAGTGCTGGTCATGGAGAAGGTGCATCCTCATCAGCACGTGGGCGTGGGACACGCTTGTCCTTTTTTTCTGCAGCTGGATGCGTTGAGCTGCAACATGCCGAAGACTTGGTAGAGTGGATGACCAAGCCGTCCTCATCCTCCTCATCCTGTCTCACCCAGGCTCAGGGTACTTTGTCTGGCAAAGCAGCTGCCAACGCGGCCTCTTCCCTCGGCTCAATGGCATCAGTCACTCCTTCCCTAGCCCCACCATGTCCTCCTGAGGAGTGCCCCAAACTGTTTGACCACAGTGTTGGGTACATGCTCCAGGAGGATGCCCAGCGTTTTAAAGGCTCCCATGATGGTACCCAGCTAGAGGAAGGCAGTAATGTGAGCCCAGAGAGAGGGGGTGCCCAAGAAGGACAGCAATCTGGCAGTCATGTTCCCCCAGATGCAGCATACTGCCAGGTTTGCTCCAGTGATGAGGAGGGAGGGGTGACTCCACGTGGGTGCCTGATAGGAGAGACAAGGAGGAGGAGGAGGCACATCTCCAATGAGGCAGGATGCCCTCCAGGAGCCAGCTTAAGGCCAGCACACAGACTGCATCACACCGCAGAGCTCTGCATGTGCAGAGCGCTGCTGTCTCTGCGCGTTATTCCAAAAGTTCTTTTGTGTGGGCCTTTTTTTAGACGAGTGCATCAGTACCCACCGCTGCTATTTGCAACATATGTCTCAAGCGTACGTCGCGTGGCCAAAACATCATCCACTTGGGCACCACATGCTTGACCAGACATATGTCGTCCTGCCATGCAGTTTATTGGCAAGCGTACCTAAAAGACCCACACCAAAGAACAAAGCGGACCTCTCCTTGCTCCTCATCAGCTGGGATCTCCAACCCCACTATACCTTCAGTCCTCTCTGAAACCTGCACTGAGAGGAATGAAGGTGTAGAATTAGGTGTGTCACAGCCAAGTACTTGCAGGCAATCTGCTATCGGTACACCGACGTCAGATTGTACCAGGCAAATTTCCCTGCCCCAGCTGCTGCATCCCTGAAAGAAGTTCGCTCTCAGCCATCCACATGCCCAGCGGTTGAATGCTAGCTTGGCTAAATTGCTAGCACTTCAACTGCTGCCTTTTCAGTTGGTAGACTCTGCCCCTTCCGTGAGTTTGTGGAATTTGCGGTTCCTCAGTGGCAGGTTCCCAAACGCCACTTTTTCTCATGGAAGGCGATTCCGGCTCTCTACCGGCATGTGGAAGGAAATGTCTTGGCCTCGCTGGACAGGGCAGTCAGCAGTAAGGTACATATTACCGCTGACTCATGGTCCAGCAGGCATGGACAGGAATGTTATCTATCTTTCACCGCGCACTGGGTGACTCTTCTGGCAGCTGGGAAGGATGCATGATAGGGTGCAGTAGTGTTGGAGGTTGTTTCGCCACCACGCCTCCAAAATTCTACTAGTGGTGATTCTGCCACACCTCTTTCCTCCACCCCCTTATCTTCTTCTTCCTCCATGGCCTCTTCCTGTGCTGATTTGTCCTCGTGTCCAGCGGTGCTCCATAGGTGTTCAAGGGGCTACACAAGCAAGCAGGCAAAAAGATGCCATGCGGTGCTTGAGCTGGTGTGCTTGGGGGACAGAAGCCACACTGGGGCAGAGATTCTGTCAGCTCTGCAGGGGCAGGTTCAGAGGTGGTTGACGCCAGGCCAGCTTAAGCCAGGTATGGTGGTTTGCAACAATGGCACCCACCTCCTCTCCGCCCTCCGACAGGGACAACTGACCAATGTGCCCTGTTTGGCTCACGTCCTTAACTTGGTGGTGCAGCGGTTCCTGGGCAGTTACCCAGGCTTTCAGGGTGTCCTGAGGAAGGCCAGGAAAGTCTATGTGCATTTCCGCAGGTCATATAATGCCAGTGCTCAGCTGGCTGACCTCCAAAAGGAATTTAACCTGCCCAAAAACTGCCTAAACTGTGAAATGCGCACCAGGTGGAACTCAACGTTGGCCATGCTGCAGCGGCTGCACACACAGCAGAGGGCCATCAATGAGTACTTATGCGACTATGGCACCAGGACAGGGTCAGGGGACCTTGTTTTTTTTCCCCACACCAGTGGGCTATGATCAGGGATGCATGCACTGTCCTATCACCATTTGAGGAGGCCATGAGGATGGTGAGCAGTGACAGTGCATGCATCAGTGACACTGTCCCTCTTTTCCACCTGTTTGAGCACACGCTGCGTGGAATAATGGACAGGGCACTTGAGGCAGAACAGAGGGAGGAAGAGGAGGACTTCCTTACCTCTCAAGGCCCCCTTTATCCAGACAGTGTTCTTGCGTGCCCGCCGATCACACAGGAAGAGGAGGAGGAGGAGGATTGTGTCAGTATGGAGATGGAGCCTGGCACTCAGCATCAGCAGCAGTCTTCAAGGGATCATTTACAGTCCAAAGAAACCCATGGACTTGTACGTGGCTGGGAGGAGGTGGATGTGGATCATGTCGTCCTTAGAGACCTAGAGGATTATGGACCAAATGCCTCAGCAAACCTACGCTGCATGGCTTCCCTGATCCTGCAAAGCCTGTGGAAGGATCCTCGTATTCGTGGTATCAAGGGGAGGGGTGATTACTGGCTGGCAACCCTCCTTGATCCACGATACAAGGGTAAGGTTGTGGACCTTATCTTGCCGTCGTAGAGGGAGCAGAGCGTGAAACATCTTCGGGAGGCCTTGCAGAAAGGTTTGTGCAACACGTTTCCAGAGCCTGGGAGGTTACAATTTGCCAGTCCTCCTGGACAACGTGTTGATGAGGCTTCAGTCAGTCACAGAAGGAGCGGTGGAGAAGGTGGCCGTCTGAACGATGTGTTCAGACAATTTTTTAGTCCACAGCCCTAAGGTCTGATTGGTTCCAGCAACCATCGCCAGCGTCTGATTCACATGGTGCAGGATTACCTAGGGGCAAGGTCAAACTTGGACACCTTTCCTACCTAAAATCCTCTGGGTTACTGGGTCTTGAGGATGGATCACTGGCTAGAGCTTGTCCTGCATCCAGCGCCACCAGTGGCCAAGGCCCAATTTTTGAGCCCCTGTTTAACAGGGGCTAGGGATGAGCCGAACACCCCCCGGTTCAGTTCGCACCAGAACCTGCGAACGGACCGAAAATTCGCACAAACGTTAGAACCCCATTAACGTCTATGGGACTCGAACGTTCGAAATCAAAAGTGCTAATTTTAAAGGCTAATTTGCATGTTATTGTCCTAAAAAGGGTTTGGGGACCCGGGTCCTGCCCCAGGGGACATGTATCAATGCAAAAAAAACTTTTAAAAATGGACGTTTTTTCGGGAGCAGTGATTTTAATGATGCTTAAAGTAAAAAAAAAAAAAGTGAAATATTCCTTTAAATATCATACCTGGGGGGTGTCTATAGTATGCCTGTAAAGTGGCACGTGTTTCCCGTGCTTAGAACAGTCCCTGCACAAAATGTCATTTTTAAAGGAAAAAAAGTTATTTAAAACTGCTTGTGGCTTTAATGTAATGTCGGGTCCTGGCAATATGGATGAAAATCAGTGAGACAAACGGCATGGGTACCCCCCAGTCCATTACCAGGCCCCTTGGGAATAAGGAAAGATGTGGGGCCACCAGGCCCTATATACTCTGAACAGCAGTATACAGGCGGTGCAAACAAGACAGGGACTGTAGGTTTGTTGTTAAGTAGAATCTGTTTGTAATTTTGAACGGGTACATTTTTAACGTGTTTAGCTCCAGCCAAATAATCTTTTTTAAGATTTTTGGAAAACATACGGAAGGGATACCACCCCTGTGACATTTGTGTGGCTGTCTGTCCTCCTCTTCAGAAGATTTCACCTCATTTTTTGTCCCAATGACAAATGTTTTTTGAAAATTTGGGGTTTTTTGTGGAACAAGGATTGGAAAGCATCAGTGGAAAGGAGAAATGTTTTTCCCATATTAACTCTTACAGGAGAGAATTTCCCTTCCTTGGGGTAGATTTCATCTCACTTCCTGTTGTCTCCTTCCGTTTGCAAGTAGGAGTCGTTTGTAAGTTAGATGTTTGAAAGTAGGGTCCTGCCCTATATACTCAGCAGAAATTTGGGCCTTAGGTGTTGTTGTGACCACAACACTGTAAGCCCTCACAGGGCCCTACTGTGAAATATTAGATCAAGAATTGTAATTACATGCCCCTGTTGAACAGGGGCTGAAAAATTAGGCCTTAGGCACTGGTGATGGTGACACAACACTGCAACCCCTCACAGATACTCTAGCTGGAATGCAGGAACGGGCCCTGCTGCAAAGTATTGCATCAAAAATTGTAATTACATGCCCCAGTTAAACAGGGGCTGAAAAATTAGGCCTTAGGCAATGGTGCTGGTGCCACAACACTGCAACCCCTCACAGATACTCTAGTTGGAATGCTGAAATGAGCCCTGCTGCAAAGTATTGCATCAAAAATTGTAATTACACGCCCCTGTTAAACAGGGGCAGAAAAATTGTGCCTTAGGCACTGGTGCTGGTGCCACAACACTGCAACCCCTCACAGATACTCTAGTTGGAATGCTGAAATGAGCCCTGCTGCAAAGTATTGCATCAAAAAATGTAATTACATGCCCCTGTTAAACAAGGGCTGAAAAATTGGGCCTTAGGCACTGGTGCTGGTGCCACAACACTGCAACCCCTCACAGATACTCTAGTTGTAACGCAGAAACGAGCCCTGCTGCAAAGTATTGCATCAAAAATTGTAATTACACGCCCCTGTTAAACAGGGGCTGAAAAATTGTGCTTTAGGCACTGGTGGTGGCGCCCAGAACCAAAAATGTTCCTAAAAGCTATCAGCGTAATGATTGAGGAGGAAGAGGATAATTTCTCAGGGATAGTCACTCAGCATCAGTATAGGCAGTCTTTGAAGGGATCTGAGATTTCAAAAAAAAATATTCGGTTACATCAGCATCAGGTGCTTGGTAGCTGGTGGTGATCCTAGACTGATTCATTTTTTATGAAGGTCAGTCGATCGACCGAGTCGGTGGACAGACGCACCCTGTGATCGGTTACAAAGTCTCCAGCAGCACTGAATGTGCGTTCCGAAAGAACGCTGGATTGGGGCTGCGGACCAAAAAATTGTCTGAACGCATCGGTCAGATGGCCACCTTCTTAACCGCTCCTTCTTTGACTGACCGAAGCCTCAGCAACACGTTGTCCAGAAACAGGAGTTTGTAACCTCCCAGTCTCTGGGAACGCGTTGCACAGACCTTTCTGCAAGGCCTCCCGAAGATGTTTCATCCTCTGCTCCCTCTGCGATGGCAAGATAAGGTCCGCAACCTTACCCTTGTAACGTGAATCAAGGAGGGTTGCCAGCCAGTCCTCTGGGTCACTAAGGACGACATGGTCCGCAGCCACCTCTTCCCAGCCACGTACAAGTCCATGTGTTTCTTGGGACTGATCCCTGATCTCTCTTATTGGCTTGTTACTGTCTGCCTCTCCTTCTTGGCCTTCCAGACATACTAATGGCCTGTAGCTGCACTAAGCTGGGATATATATATATATATATATATATATATATATATATATATATATATATATGTACTGATACTGCAGCTAGCAAAATCAACTGCCTGCCTGTAGTATGAGAACACCACCAACCTTCTACAGGTAGCTTTAGCTGAATACTGTGCAGAGTTCGCAAAAAACTAACTTGTAGCTTTTTTAGCTGCCTGCGGTAGTGATAGGATCAGGAAAACACCACCAACCTTCTACAGGTAGCTTTAGGTGAACACTGTGCAGAGCTCGCAAAAAAATAACTTGTAGGTTTAGCTGAACACTGTGAGGTGGACGCACCACACTAACATGTAGTTTTAGCTGAACACTGTGAGGAAGACGCACCACATTAACTTTTAGTTTTAGCTGAACACTGTGAGCAGGACGCACTACACTAACTTGTAGCTTTAGATGAACACTGTGCAGAGGTCTCACTACACTAACTTGTAGGTTTAGCTGAACACTGTGAGCAGGACACACTACACTAACTTGTAGCTTTAGATGAACACTGTGCAGAGCTCGCAAAAAAATAACTTGTAGGTTTAGCTGAACACTGTGAGGAGGATGCACCACACAAACTTGTAGTTTTAGCTGAACACTGTGAGCAGGACGCACTACACTTACTTGTAGCTTTAGGTGAACAATGTGCAGAGGTCTCACTATACTAACTTGTAGTTTTAGCTGAACACTGTGCAGAGGTCTCACTACACTAACTTGTAGTTTTAGCTGAACACTGTGATCAGGACGCACTACACTTACTTGTAGTGTTAGATGAACACTGTGCAGAGGTCTCACTACACTAACTTGTAGTTTTAGATGAACACTGTGAGCAGGACGCACTACACTTACTTGTAGCTTTAGGTGAACAATGTGCAGAGGTCTCACTACACTAACTTGTAGTTTTAGCTGAACACTGTGCAGAGGTCTCACTACACTAACTTGTAGTTTTAGCTGAACACTGATCAGGACGCACTACACTTACCTGTAGTGTTAGATGAACACTGTGCAGAGGTCTCAGTACACTAACTTGTAGTTTTAGATGAACACTGAGCAGGACGCACTACACTAACTTGTAGTTTTAGATGAACACTGTGCAGAGGTCTCACTACACTAACTTGTAGTTTTAGCTGAACACTGTGAGCAGGACGCACTACACTAACTTGTAGCTTTAGATGAACACTGTGCAGAGGTCTCACTACACTAACTTGTAGTTTTAGATGAACACTGTGAGCAGGACACACTACACTAACTTGTAGTTTTAGATGAACACTGTGCAGAGGTTTCACTACACTAACTTGTAGTTTTAGCTGAACACTGAGCAGGACGCACTACACTAACTTGTAGCTTTAGATGAACACTGTGCAGAGCTCGCAAAAAAAATAACTTGTAGGTTTAGCTGAACACTGTGAGGATGACGCACCACACTAACTTGTAGCTTTAGATGAACACTGTGAGCAGGACGCACTACACTAACTTGTAGCTTTAGATGAACACTGTGCAGAGATCTCACTACACTAACTTGTAGTTTTAGCTGAACACTGTGAGCAGGACGCACTACACTAACTTGTAGCTTTAGATGAACACTGTGCAGAGCTCACAAAAAAATAACTTGTAGGTTTAGCTGAACACTGTGAGGTGGACGCACCACACTAACATGTAGTTTTAGCTGAACACTGTGAGGAAGACGCACCACATTAACTTTTAGTTTTAGCTGAACACTGTGAGCAGGACGCACTACACTAACTTGTAGCTTTAGATGAACACTGTGCAGAGGTCTCACTACACTAACTTGTAGGTTTAGCTGAACACTGTGAGCAGGACACACTACACTAACTTGTAGCTTTAGATGAACACTGTGCAGAGCTCGCAAAAAAATAACTTGTAGGTTTAGCTGAACACTGTGAGGAGGATGCACCACACAAACTTGTAGTTTTAGCTGAACACTGTGAGCAGGACGCACTACACTTACTTGTAGCTTTAGGTGAACAATGTGCAGAGGTCTCACTATACTAACTTGTAGTTTTAGCTGAACACTGTGCAGAGGTCTCACTACACTAACTTGTAGTTTTAGCTGAACACTGTGATCAGGACGCACTACACTTACTTGTAGTGTTAGATGAACACTGTGCAGAGGTCTCACTACACTAACTTGTAGTTTTAGATGAACACTGTGAGCAGGACGCACTACACTTACTTGTAGCTTTAGGTGAACAATGTGCAGAGGTCTCACTACACTAACTTGTAGTTTTAGCTGAACACTGTGCAGAGGTCTCACTACACTAACTTGTAGTTTTAGCTGAACACTGATCAGGACGCACTACACTTACCTGTAGTGTTAGATGAACACTGTGCAGAGGTCTCAGTACACTAACTTGTAGTTTTAGATGAACACTGAGCAGGACGCACTACACTAACTTGTAGTTTTAGATGAACACTGTGCAGAGGTCTCACTACACTAACTTGTAGTTTTAGCTGAACACTGTGAGCAGGACGCACTACACTAACTTGTAGCTTTAGATGAACACTGTGCAGAGGTCTCACTACACTAACTTGTAGTTTTAGATGAACACTGTGAGCAGGACACACTACACTAACTTGTAGTTTTAGATGAACACTGTGCAGAGGTTTCACTACACTAACTTGTAGTTTTAGCTGAACACTGAGCAGGACGCACTACACTAACTTGTAGCTTTAGATGAACACTGTGCAGAGCTCGCAAAAAAAATAACTTGTAGGTTTAGCTGAACACTGTGAGGATGACGCACCACACTAACTTGTAGCTTTAGATGAACACTGTGAGCAGGACGCACTACACTAACTTGTAGCTTTAGATGAACACTGTGCAGAGATCTCACTACACTAACTTGTAGTTTTAGCTGAACACTGTGAGCAGGACGCACTACACTAACTTGTAGCTTTAGATGAACACTGTGCAGAGCTCACAAAAAAATAACTTGTAGGTTTAGCTGAACACTGTGAGGAAGACGCACCACATTAACTTTTAGTTTTAGCTGAACACTGTGAGCAGGACGCACTACACTAACCTGTAGCTTTAGATGAACACTGTGCAGAGGTCTCACTACACTAACTTGTAGTTTTAGCTGAACACTGTGAGCAGGACGCACTACACTAACTTGTAGCTTTAGATGAACACTGTGCAGAGCTCACAAAAAAATAACTTGTAGGTTTAGCTGAACACTGTGAGGAGGACGCACCACACTAACTTGTAGCTTTTGATGAACACTGTGCAGAGGTCTCACTACACTAACTTGTAGTTTTAGCTGAACACTGTGAGGAGGACGCACTACACTAACTTGTAGCTTTAGCTGAACACTGTGAGCAGGACACACTACACTAACTTGTAGCTTTAGCTGAACACTGTGCAGAGGTCTCACTACATTAACTTGTAGTTTTAGCTGAACACTGTGAGCAGGACGCACTACAATAACATGCAGCTTTAGCTGAACACTGTGAGCAGGACGCACTACACTAACTTGTAGCTTTAGATGAACACTGTGCAGAGCTTGCAAAAAATAACTTGTAGGTTTAGCTGAACACTTTGAGCAGGACGTACTACACTAACTTGTAGCTTTAGATGAACACTGTGCAGAGGTCTCACTACACTAACTTGTAGTTTTAGCTGAACACTGTAAGCATGACGTACTACACTAACTTGTAGCTTTAGATGAACACTGTGCAGAGCTCGCAAAAAAATAACTTGTAGGTTTAGCTGAACACTGTGAGGAGGACGCACCACACTAACTTGTAGTTTTAGCTGAACACTGTGAGCAGAACGCACTACACTTACTTGTAGTGTTAGATGAACACTGTGCAGAGGTCTCACTACACTAACTTGTAGTTTTAGATGAACACTGTGAGCAGGACGCACTACACTAACTTGTAGTTTTAGATGAACACTGTGCAGAGGTCTCACTACACTAACTTGTACTTTTAGCTGAACACTGTGAGCAGGACACACTACACTAACTTGTAGCTTTAGATGAACACTGTGCAGAGCTCGCAAAAAAATAACTTGTAGGTTTAGCTGAACACTGTGAGGAGGACGCACCACACTAACTTGTAGTTTTAGCTGAACACTGTGAGCAGGATGCACTACACTAACTTGTAGCTTTAGATAAACACTCTGCAGAGGTCTCACTACACTAACTTGTAGTTTTAGCTGAACACTGTGAGCAGGACGCACTACACTAACTTGTAACTTTTGATGAACACTATGCAGAGCTCGCAAAAATAACTTGTAGGTTTAGCTGAACACTGTGAGGAGGATGCACCACACTAACTTGTAGTTTTAGCTGAACACTGTGAGCAGGACGCACTACACTAACTTGTAGCTTTAGATGAACACTGTGCAGAGCTGGCAAAAAAATAACTTGCAGGTTTAGCTGAACACTGTGAGGAGGACGCACCACACTAACTTGTAGCTTTAGCTGAACACTGTGAGCAGGACGCACTACACTAACTTGTAGCTTTAGATGAACACTGTGCAGAGGTCTCAGCATACTAACTTGCAGTTTTAGCTGATCACTGTGAGCAGGACGCACTACACTAACTTGTAGCTTTAGATGAACACTGTGCACAGGTCTCACTACACTAACTTGTAGTTTTAGCTGAAAACTGTCAGCAGGACGCACTGCACTAACTTGTAGTTTTAGATGAACACTGTGCAGAGGTCTCACTACACTAACTTGTAGTTTTAGCTGAACACTGTGAGCAGGACACACTACACTAACTTGTAGCTTTAGATGAACACTGTGCAGAGCTCACAAAAAATAACTTGTAGGTTTAGCTGAACACTGTGAGGAGGACACACCACACTAACTTGTAGTTTTAGCTGAACATTATGAGCAGGACGCACTACACTAACTTGTAGCTTTAGATGAACACGGTGCAGAGGTTTCACTACACTAACTTGTAGTTTTAGCTGAACACTGTGAGCAGGACACACTACACTAACTTGTAGCTTTAGATGAACACTGTGCAGAGGTCTCACTACACTAACTTGTAGCTTTAGCTGAACACTGTGAGGAGGGCGCACTACACTAACTTGTAGCTTTAGATGAACACTGTGCAGAGGTCTCACTACACTAACTTGTAGTTTTAGCTGAACACTGTGAGCAGGACGCACTACACTAACTTGTAGCTTTAGATGAACACTGTGCAGAGCTCACAAAAAAATAACTTGTAGGTTTAGCTGAACACTGTGAGGAGGACGCACCACACTAACTTTTAGTTTTAGCAGAACACTGTGAGCAGGACGCACTACACTAACTTGTAGTTTTAGCTGAACACTGTGCAGAGGTCTCACTACACTAACTTGTAGTTTTAGCTGAACACTGTGATCAGGACGCACTACACTTACTTGTAGTGTTAGATGAACACTGTGCAGAGGTCTCACTACACTAACTTATAGTTTTAGATGAACACTGAGCAGGACGCACTACACTTACTTGTAGCTTTAGGTGAACAATGTGCAGAGGTCTCACTACACTAACTTGTAGTTTTAGCTGAACACTGTGATCAGGACGCACTACACTTACCTGTAGTGTTAGATGAACACTGTGCAGAGGTCTCACTACACTAACTTGTAGTTTTAGATGAACACTGTGAGCAGGACGCACTACACTAACTTGTAGCTTTAGATGAACACTGTGCAGAGGTCTCACTACACTAACTTGTAGTTTTAGATGAACACTGTGAGCAGGACACACTACACTAACTTGTAGTTTTAGTTGAACACTGTGCAGAGGTTTCACTACACTAACTTGTAGTTTTAGCTGAACACTGTGAGCAGGACGCACTACACTAACTTGTAGCTTTAGATGAACACTGTGCAGAGCTTACAAAAAAATAACTTGTAGGTTTAGCTGAACACTGTGAGGAAGACGCACCACATTAACTTTTAGTTTTAGCTGAACACTGTGAGCAGGACGCACTACACTAACTTGTAGCTTTAGATGAACACTGTGCAGAACTCGCAAAAAAATAACTTGTAGGTTTAGCTGAACACTGTGAGGAGGACGCACCACACTAACTTGTAGTTTTAGCTGAACACTGTGATCATGACGCACTACACTTACTTGTAGCTTTAGGTGAACAATGTGCAGAGGTCTCACTACAGTAAATTGTAGTTTTAGCTGAACACTGTGCAGAGGTCTCACTACACTAACATGTAGTTTTAGCTGAACACTGATATCAGGACGCACTACACTTACTTGTAGTGTTAGATGAACACTGTGCAGAGGTCTCACTACACTAACTTGTAGTTTTAGCTGAACACTGTGCAGAGGTCTCACTACACTAACTTGTAGTTTTAGCTGAACACTGTGATCAGGACGCACTACACTTACCTGTAGTGTTAGATGAACACTGTGCAGAGGTCTCACTACACTAACTTGTAGTTTTAGATGAACACTGTGAGCAGGACGCACTACACTAACTTGTAGTTTTAGATGAACACTGTGCAGAGGTCTCACTACACTAACTTGTAGTTTTAGCTGAACACTGTGAGCAGGACGCACTACACTAACTTGTAGCTTTAGATGAACACTGTGCAGAGCTCGCAAAAAAATAACTTGTAGGTTTAGCTGAACACTGTGAGGAGGACGCACCACATTAACTTGTAGCTTTAGATGAACACTGTGCAGAGGTCTCACTACACTAACTTGTAGTTTTAGCTGAACACTGTGAGGAGGACGCACTACACTAACTTGTAGCTTTAGCTGAACACTGTGAGCAGGACACACTACACTAACTTGTAGCTTTAGCTGAACACTGTGCAGAGGTCTCACTACACTAACTTGTAGTTTTAGCTGAACACTGTGAGCAGGACGCACTACAATAACATGTAGCTTTAGCTGAACACTGTGAGCAGGATGCACTACACTAACTTGTAGCTTTAAATGAACACTGTGCAGAGCTTGCAAAAAATAACTTGTAGGTTTAGCTGAACACTTTGAGCAGGACGTACTACACTAACTTGTAGCTTTAGATGAACACTGTGCAGAGCTCGCAAAAAAATAACTTGTAGGTTTAGCTGAACACTGTGAGGAAGACGCACCACACTAACTTGTAGTTTTAGCTGAACACTGTGAGCAGAACGCACTACACTTACTTGTAGTGTTAGATGAACACTGTGCAGAGGTCTCACTACACTAACTTGTAGATTTAGCTGAACACTGTGAGCATGACGTACTACACTAACTTGTAGCTTTAGATGAACACTGTGCAGAGCTCGCAAAAAAATAACTTGTAGGTTTAGCTGAACACTGTGAGGAGGACGCACCACACTAACTTGTAGTTTTAGCTGAACACTGTGAGCAGGATGCACTACACTAACTTGTAGCTTTAGATGAACACTGTGCAGAGGTCTCACTACACTAACTTGTAGTTTTAGCTGAACACTGTGAGCAGGACGCACTACACTAACTTGTAGCTTTAGATGAACACTATGCAGAGCTCACAAAAAATAACTTGTAGGTTTAGCTGAACACTGTGAGGAGGATGCACCACACTAACTTGTAGTTTTAGCTGAACACTGTGAGCAGGACGCACTACACTAACTTGTAGCTTTAGATGAACACTGTGCAGAGGTCTCAGCATACTAACTTGTAGTTTTAGCTGATCACTGTGAGCAGGACGCACTACACTAACTTGTAGCTTTAGATGAACACTGTGCAGAGGTCTCACTACACTAACTTGTAGTTTTAGCTGAACACTGTGAGCATGACGTACTACACTAACTTGTAGCTTTAGATGAACACTGTGCAGAGCTCGCAAAAAAATAACATGTAGGTTTAGCTGAACACTGTGAGGAGAACGCACCACACTAACTTGTAGCTTTAGCTGAACACTGTGAGCAGGACGCACTACACTAACTTGTAGCTTTAGATGAGCACTGTGCAGAGGTCTCAGCATACTAACTTTTAGTTTTAGCTGATCACTGTGAGCAGGACGCACTACACTAACTTGTAGCTTTAGATGAACACGGTGCAGAGGTTTCACTACACTAACTTGTAGTTTTAGCTGAACACTGTGAGCAGGACACACTACACTAACTTGTAGCTTTAGATGAACACTGTGCAGAGCTCACAAAAAAATAACTTGTAGGTTTAGCTGAACACTGTGCAGAGGTCTCACTACACTAACTTGTAGTTTTAGCTGAACACTGTGAGCAGTACGTACTACACTAGCTTGTTGCTTTAGCTGAACACTGTGCAGAGGTCTCACTACACTAACTTGTAGTTTTAGCTGAACACTGTGAGCAGGACGCACTACACTAACTGTAAATAGTCTAGCTGCCTGACTGTGGTACTAATAGGATCAAAAGAACACCAGCAATTTTCTTCAGGACAGCTATAAATACTGTAACAAGACAAGCCTTCCTGTCAGTAGGAAGATAACAGGAACGGATCTAGCTAAACTGAGTACAGTGTATATATATATATGCAACACCTGGGATGCATATATATACACAATACACTGTAAGTGCAGCTAACTCACTGATTGTCCTGCCTAATCTAGCTAACTTAAATGAAATGACACTGTTTCTCTGTCTATCTATGTATCTCAACGCCGGAACACACACTACACAGGGCCGCCGTGCAGGCGGCCTTATATAGTGTGGGGCGTGTTCTAAACCCCCTGAGCCATAATTGGCCAAAGCCACCCTGGCTTTGGCCAATTACAGCTCTCTCTACCGACGACGCTATAGTGCATGCTTGGCCAATCATCAGCCAGCAATGCACTGCGATGCCGCAGTGAATTATGGGCCGCAACGCGCCACACAAATTTGGCGCGAACGGTCCATAACGTTCCTAATTCGACGAACGACCGAACAGCCGATGTTCGAGTCGAACATGGGTTCGACACAAACACGAAGCTCATCCCTAACAGGGGCGTATAATTACAATTTTTGATGCAATTCTTTGCTGCAGGGCTCATTCCAGTGATCTAACTAGAGCATCTGTGAGGGGTTGCAGTGTTGTGGCACCTGTGCCTAAGGCCCAGTTTTTCTGCCCCTGTTCAACAGTGACATGTAATTACAATTCTTGATCTAATATTTCACAGCAGGGCCCATTCCTGCGCCCACCAAGAGTAATTGTGAGGGCTTACAGTGTTGTGGCAACACCACCACCACCACCACCAAAGGCCCAATTTTTCTGCCCCTGTTCAACAGGTGCATGTAATTACAATTCTTGATATAATATTTCACAGCAGGGCCCGTTCCAGCACCCACCAAGAGTAACTGTGAGGACTTACAGTGTTGTGGCACCAGCACCACCACCACCAAAGGCCCAATATTTCTACCACTGTTCAACAATGGCATGTAATTACAGTTCTTGATCTAATATTTCACAGCACGGCCCGTTCCTGCGCCCACCAAGAGTAACTGTGAGGGCTTACAGTGTTGTGGCAACACCAAAACCTAAGGCCCCAATTTCTTCAGAGTATATAGGGCAAGCCCCTACTTTCAAACATCCAACTTACAAACAACTCCTATATGCAAATGGAAGGAGACAACAGGAAGTGAGATGAAATCCACCCCTAGGAAGAGAAACTCTCTCCTGTAATAGGGCGTACACAGGGTCAGACTTTGTTCGGACATTCCGACAACAAAATCCTAGGATTTTTTCCGACGGATGTTGGCTCAAACTTGTTTTGTCTACACACGGTCGCACAAAGTTGTCAGAATTTCTGATCGCCAACCACGCGGTCACGTACACCACGTACGACGAGACTAGAAAAGGCCGGTTCAGAACCAAGCGCGGCACCCTTTGGGCTCCTTTTGCTAATCTCGTGTTAGTAAAAGTTTGGTGAGAGACGATTTGCGCTTTTTTAGACTCTGGCTTTCAGATCGTTTTCTGCCCTTCAGTTTGTGCTTGTGGGTTTGTATCTGCTCTTCAGTACGAGCAAGCAAGTTCCGCGTGACTTTAATTAGTCATTGTATTCTTGTTCATTTGTTACTGTTTTTCAGGTCGCTCTTCACAGGCCTTGCTGTTCTTCAGTGCGTTCTGTTACTTCGTTCTGAGCAGCCGACCGTTTTCTAGCCATGTTGCGTATACGTACTCCTCGTAGAGTTCCTGCTGTGTGGGGGCTTGGTGTTGGGGTCCTGACCTTGACACAAGTCCAGTCCATGAACAGGGTGGGGAGGAGTTCATTGACCAAGAATTGGTTGCTTCAGCGTGACCAGTTTTGTCATATGCCTTTGCTCCGTAAGATCCGTGAGAATAATCCTGATGATTTCAGGAACTTTCTCGGGATGACGGACCCCGTATTTCACCGTTTGTTGGCTTTGCTGACCCCTTATATTAACAGGCAGGATACCTGCATGAGGCAAGTCATCACTCCGGAGCAGAGGCTCGTCACCACCCTGCGGTACTTGGCGACGGGGAGAAGCCTGCAGGACTTGAAGTTCTCGACAGGCATCTCCCCCCAGGCTCTGGGGACCATTATCCCAGAGACCTGTTCTGCCATCATCCCGGTCCTGCAGAAGGAGTATATGAAGGTAAGATTTTTATCCTTTAATATCACATTTTATTGTATTTAATGTTTGCTAATATATATTTCTTTCCTCATTCCCTAATTACCATGATTGTAATATGCTTTGAATGTCCCCTTTGTCCTCATGCATGCTGGATTTTTATGTAATTATTATTTTAGGTCCTTCATACATATTTGCCCTTCACTAACCTCCCCAGCATGGTGTCTCCTGCCCTATATTCACCTCATGTAGTCACTTAACAATGTATTTTATCAGCTCCATAGTAGTGCTTTACCCCAAACACCCCTTAAAATGTTTTGAAATGTTATTTTTGCTTTAAACTCTGGCAGAGTGCCAGAGGCTTTTTTTTTGTGGTGTCCCCAAATCATTTTTAGTAACTCTCCCTCCCCCAACTGCTAAGTCAGCTGATCCCAATTCTCTATCCTCAATCATCTATCTGCTGATTTTGCCAAACCCATACACACTATACCCATCTCTTTTGTGCTCAGATTTATGGATGAATTACCCAAAGCATGTAGTGCAAGGGCCTGCCTGTATACTTTCAAATGGTACTGTTTAAAGTTTTGGGATCCTATTATTATCTTGATAGGTAATAGCAGAATGTTCAAATGTGCTCAAATGTGTACAGTGTGTATTTATATCTTTGTATTATGACACTTCTTACCTGTCCCGTGGGCTGCCAATAGTGTAACTAAGGAGGGGCTGTTCCAAGTAATACCCTGTATTTAGGCATTCATCTCTTAATGAAGTGAAGAGGGTTACCTGTCCAAGATTTCCACACACCCCATAATGTTAGAAATGGCCCATGAGAGGGGGGAATATGATAGGTGTACCTTATACTTTGGCCTTGTTAAATTCCCCTTAATAAATGCTATCTGGAGGTTGCCCCATAATGTTTGTGTCTAATCTGCTTGCCATGTTTCAGAGTACAAATAGTAATGTTTATTGTTTTTTCCTCAACAGTTTCCTTCCACGCCACAGGAATGGCAGACTGTGGCCTCCCACTTTGTACAGCGGTGGGACTTTCCTAACTGCGGAGGGGCAATTGATGGGAAACACGTCCACATCGTCCCACCCCCCAACTCGGGGTCTATTACTATTATAATTACAAGGGGTTCAATAGTATAGTGATGTTGGCGGTGGTGTCGGCTAATTACGACTTCTTGTATGTGGACGTGGGGAAGAATGGCCGGATGTCCGATGGTGGAGTCATCGCCCAGACGGAGTTCTACAGGCGTCTCCAGAATGGCAGCTTGGACTTGCCAGCTCCAGAGGACAATGTGGAAGGACTCCCATTTGTGTTCGTTGCTGATGAAGCGTTTGCGCTGGGGGACCACCTGATGCGGCCATTTCCAATGAGGACCCTCACCCCGGAACAGAGGGTTTTTAATTCCCGGCTGGCCACAGCCCGAAGAGTGGTGGAGAACACATTTGGAATCCTGGCCAGCCGGTTCCGCCTATTTATGACACCCATCCATATGGCGGAGTATAAACTGAACCATATTATACTTGCGTGCTGTGTTCTCCATAACTTTTTAAGGAACTTTTTAAGGAAACATTCGGCCAACTATGCTGGCTCAGTTGGGCCTGAGGCTGGAATGATACATCAAACCACACTGACGGCGCTTGAAAGTGGCCGTCCTGGCTTGCCCTCCCTGAGTGCCCGTGATGTCCGGTTACGCTACCTGGAGTTCTTTGCGGGTAGGGGGGCTATCAATATGCCAGACAATCTGTGAAGCCTTTTTATAATAAAAAAAAAAGAAATTCTTTGTGGACATTTACTGCTTGTGTTTGTTTTAGCTGACCCTGACAGAAATGTGTTGAGTCCAGAAAATGTCGTGATTGTGTAACCTTATTATACAAAGCACTGTTGGCTGTTATTTACTAAATGCAAAAACACATTTCACTACAAGTGCACTTGCAACTGCACTGAACCTGCACTTGTAGTGCAAAGAGGATTTGCCCTTAGGAAATAACCCCCATTTTTGCTGAAAACAGCAATTACATCACCCCAAAAGTGTTGTAGTGTTGAGACAATAATTCACACATTCTTGAGTAACCAACTTTTTTATACCTGCACAATCACATGTGCATTTATCAAAGGTTTTTAAAACAAACCAACATGTTTGTTGTATAACAATTTTTGGGGTAGCATTATCAAAAATAGAAATGTCCATTTAAGATAAAACAGGCCTGTGTAAAACTAACAAGAAAGACAAAAAACTTGAACTTACAAAGTTCACATTAGGTATTATTATTATTATTATTATTCAGGATTTATATAGCGCCAACAGTTTACGCAGCGCTTTACAATATAAAAAGGGAGACAATACAGTTATAATATAATACAATACAATACAATACAATAGGATTAAGAGGGCCCTGCTCAGAAGAGCTTACAATCTAATAGGGTAAAACCTGAAGGCTATATCAGACATCAGTATTTAGGAACTGGGTTTGATATAGCGTTCAGGTGGGGGGAAATCACCCCTGGAAAAGCCAAATTTGGAAGATGCACACCAATTTACGAATGTCAACATGTGCTATATGCCATCACGGGGGATCAAGGGACGTGTTTTGGGGGAACAAGCCCTTCCTCACCGCTACTTTATAATTGAGGAAGGGGTTGCACCCCCAAAACGCATCCATTGATCTCCCGTGATGGCAGATAGCACATGTTGGCACACTGTGTGCATCCTCCAAATTTGGCTTTTCAAAACATTGCAAAAATATTTAAAAGATTGGACCACAATCCAAAAAGTGATTTTGTGGGGTTTTAAATTCGCCCCAAAACATCAATGATGTTATTATTTTTTTTAATCACATCATTGATTTTTTGCTGTATGTTTTGCAGTTCTACATTACACCCCATGATTTCCCCGATCAGGATCTGGGCACTTTCTGATGTGAAAGGATCTGGATCACGATCACCTAAAAAGAGAGAAACAAAACAAAAGCAGGTATCAAAAATCTGCCAGCATCCATCTCTTACCTGAGTCTGTGGTCGCAGACACTCACCTGTTGTGGTGCCAATCTCAACCACATCTTCTTCTTCCTCCTGCTCAGCTTGGGTTGGTGTTATTTCCCCTTCTTCCATAGGTGGGGGGTCTCTGGTCTCCTCGGATGAGGGGTGTCCTCCGAGTCTTTTCTCCCCTATGTAAAACAAAAATGGTATAATTAGCACACAGGTATTTGATGGCAGAACTAGAAATAGGAAACATTGCTTGGAAGTGGGGTACAATTGTCTATTTTAGCCGAGTTCCAAGATGTATTTTTTTTATTGCCCTTTGTCAAGCTGCAATACTTTACCGGTTTAGTACAAGCTTCACAGATGGAGACCCCCCTATAGTATACACTGGAGCACCTGTGTGGCCCCCTAATAAAAATGGTGTTCTGGGATCCCACACTAGTGCTCCAGTGTCCAGATGTGAAAACAGCTGCTCAGTGTCCTCTCCACAGAATCTAGTTTGCATTTCATTCTAGTAACAAACCCATCTACACAAACAAATATTTGGCATCCAAGTAGGCCCCAAAAAAATGTGGGAAAATGCATATGGCGTAAACAATGGTGTTTTAGAGGCCGAAAGAAAAATGTTTGATACCAACGAATAATGGGCCCATGAACATTAAAGTTGCCCTTTTAAACTGTACAATTAAGAAAAGCATATGGAGCAGCACGAACGGAATAAAGACAGAAATAATAGGAACACAGCACAACTACTTACTTTTTTGCAGCACTCTCCGGATCTTTCTGTACTGCTCTGGCTCTCTTAATTTTAGGTTCGACCACCGCTTCCTGAGCTGATCTTTCGATCGTCATACCCCAAAATTCTAGTGCAGACTTTTGATCACTTTCGCATGATCTTGGCCTTTCTGATATTGGGGTTGGGGTAAGGCCCATACTTTCCGTCATAGTCGGACTTCTTCATGATGTCGACCATCTCCAACATCTCCCCAAAGGACATATTTGTGGCCTTAAAACGTCTCCTTCTGGATCGGGATGTGTCCAGATCCAGGCTTTCCTCCTCCTCCTCCTCGTTCCTGCAATTATCACGCACCTGCTGTGACTCCGCCATGTGCTCTTCCCCCACTGCGCCGAACGAAAAGGGGCGGGAATAGAAAGAACGTCAGGGGCGGGCGGAGTTACACGCATGCGCAGTGTGTATAAAGCGTAACACGCGTGCGTATTACATACGATCTGTGAGCAGAGGAAGGAACATTGGACGCGCCGATCGTAAGAACGAAGTTAAGAGACAACTTTGTGCCTATACTGCTTCTACATTGAGGCCTATATTGTAAGAAGATTAGGAGAGTTTTGTCTGACATTAGGCTTTGTCATGTGTTGTGTCTTGCAGTGAACATGGATATGCTACTGAAAGATAATGACTTCATGTCAGTATTCGTAGATATGTTAAGGGAGCTGCCCTGTCTGTTCTCCATTTCAAGAACCAAGCAAAGAGGAAGGCAGCACTGGTGCAATTGTTGGAAATTGTGAAGCAGGTGATCCCCACGGCAGACATCACCTATTTAAAGATATTAATTGGTGGCCTGAGGAGCACATATCTAAGGGAGCGCAAGAAGGTCCTGGGTTCACAGAGATCCAGAGCAGCAGATGACATCTATGTCCCCAGGATGTTGTACTACGACAGGCTGCATTTTCTGGCAGGCCAGACTGAACCCAGGCCATCCCTCTCCAGTCTTCCTTCCACGCTTCCTTCCCCCCCGACTGAGGCTTCTGACGCCCAACCTGGGCCTTCCAGGCCGCATGTGGAGGAGCCCAGATTGAGCCAGGTATAGCATTCCTCTAAATATTTCTGCTTGTACAATCAATGATGTTAACTAGATGTTAGTTGGGAGTACTAATTTAGGATTGTGATTGATGATGCAAAACATTACAACCATGTCCCTTTTTCATACACAGGGAAGTCTCAGCCAGGAGGTGGCTGGGCCGAGCCGGCTGCCTGATCTGCCGGTCCCTCCACTCCCCCTGAAAAGAGAAAGTGGCAGTAGGAGGAGTGCCCTAGAGGAGGCTGCCAGAGGACTCTTTTGGAGGGCTACAGAGGTCCTGGGAGCACGACAGACCATGGAGGAGGACATAGCTGCCGTCATTGCATATAAAATGCAGAGGATGGAGGAGGGCCAACAAGCCATGTGTGAGGCGCTCATATCGGAGGCTCTTAACAAAGGTATGAGGGGCCAAATTACAGCTCAGACACACCTTTGCGATGGTCCTCCTCCTCCTCCTGCAGGTCCTCCTCCTCGTCCTCCCTCTCCTCCAGGTCCTCCCAGTCCTCCTCCAGGTCCTACTCCTCCTCCTGCCACATCTCCAACTGCACAGCCACAGCCTTGAAGGAAGAGTGGAAGGAAGACCAGAAAGTGAGGACCCTGGATCCAGTCTGGTCGGTCAAAAAATGCAGCCTCTTGTGGTACCACAGCCTGGGGACACACATGTCATCTGCTGCTTTCCAGATCTCTGCGAATTCTGGACCAGACTGCCCTCCCTTACATATGGACTCCTCAGGCCACCAATTTTGATGTTCAAGAATTGATGTCTGCCGTGGGGGTTCCAGGCTTCGCTAATTTCTCATATTGATCCAGTGTTGCCTTCCTCTTTGTTTGGTTCTGAGCCCTTAATAAAGGATTTTTGTTTTGAATTATACTTGCCTATGTGTGTTTTACTTCAAAAAGGACAGTTGGTTTGTGAGGATTCAGGTACATTTCAAATATACAATGTGAAATGAACAAGGGACACCAACAACAAACTATCTCCTTGAGATTAAATAATAATAAAATATATCAATGGTGTTGGGGTAACTTGAAACACAAAACACACCCAAAAATATTCTGGAGTAAAAATAAAAATAACATTGAACAAAGAGCCTTTGAAAAAATACAAACATGAAATAAAAAAAACGACTTAAAATCCCCAAAAAAATTAAATAAAAAAAAAAAAATTATGTCAGATGTGACAAAAGTGCTGTATCCATTGCGAACGCTAAGTTTACCAGAACAAGCTGTTCCGTCTTGGAATTTCTTCTGAGCATGCGTGGCACTTGTGCGTTGGAACAGGCCACACACGGTCGGAATTGACGCGATCGGATTTTGTTGTCGGAAAATTTTATCTCCTGCTCTCCAACTTTGTGTGTCGGAAACTCCGATGGAAAATGTCCAATGGAGCCAACACATGGTCGGAATTTCCGACAACACGCTCCGATCGGACATTTTCCATCGGAAAATCCGACCGTGTGTACGGGGCATTAGGGTTAATATGGGAAAAAACGTGTCTCCTCTTCACTGATGCTTTATCACCAATCCTTGTTTCACTAAAAACCCCAAATTTTCAAAAAATATTTGTCATTGGGACAGAAAGTGAGGTTAAATCTTCTGAAGAGGTGCACAGACAGCAAAACAGATGTTACAGGGGTGATAACCCTTCCCTATGTTTTCCAAAAAGCATAAAAATAGATTTTTTGGCTGGAGCTACACTTTAAAAAAGGACCAGTTCAAAATTACAAACAGATTCTGCTTAACAACATACCTACAGTCCCTGTCTTGTTTGCACAGCCTGGATACTGCTGTTCAGAGAATATAGGTCCTGGGGGCCCCACGCCTTTCCTTTTTTTTAATTTGAGTGCGGGGTTCCCCTTTATATCCATACAAGACCCAAAGGGCCTGGTAATAGACTGGTGGGGGGGTACCCATGCCGTTCGTCTCACTGATTTTCATCCATATTGCTGGGACCCGACATTACATTAAAGCCGCAAGCAGTTTTAATTGACTTTTATTCCTTTATAAATGTCATTTTGTGCAGGGACTGTTCTAAGCACAGGAAACACGGGCCACTTTACAGGCATACTATAGACACCCCCCAGGTATGATATTTAACCACTTAAGGACCGCCTCACGCCGATGTACGTCGGCAAGGCGGCACGGGC
The DNA here is from genome assembly GCA_037952925.1 of Lithobates clamitans. Taxonomy (NCBI): domain Eukaryota; kingdom Metazoa; phylum Chordata; class Amphibia; order Anura; family Ranidae; genus Lithobates; species Lithobates clamitans. The sequence continues at coordinate 4,126,596 of JBBGZY010000400.1, read as the reverse complement.
AGGCAAAATCACGTACATGTACGTGATTTGCCTCCCGCGGGTGGGGGATCCGATCGGACCCCCCCGGTGCCCGAGGCGGTCCCGTTTTGTTCCCCGGCGATCGGAGATGAGGGGGAGGCCATCCGTTCGTGGCCCCCCTCGCGATCACCGCCGGCCAATGGGAACACTCCTTTGCTGCTGTATGCTAAACAGCAGCAAAGGAAGTGATGTCATCTCTCCTCGGCTCGGTAGTTTCCGTTCCGGCCCGAGGAGAGAAGACAGGTATGTGAGTGCACCAACACACACACACACAGTAGAACATGCCAGGCATACAAAGCACCCTGATCCCCCCCCCCGATCGCCCCCCGATCCCCCCCGATCGCCCCCCGATCCCCCCCCCAATCACCCCCCCCTGTCACAAACTGACACCAGCAGTTTTTTATTTTTTTCTGATTACTGCTAGGTGTCAGTTTGTGACAGTTACTGTGTTAGCACAGTTACTGTTACCCCCTGTAGGTCTAGGGTACCCCCCTAACCCCCCTAATAAAGATTTAACCCCTTGATCACCCCCCGTCACCAGTGTCGCTAAGCGATCATTTTTCTGATCGCTGTATTAGTGTCGCTGGTGACGCTAGTTAGTGAAGTAAATATTTAGGTTCATCGTCAGCATTTTATAGCGTCAGGGACCCCCATATACTATCTGATAAATGTTTTAACCCCTTGATTGCCCCCTAGTTAACCCTTTCACCACTGATCACTGTATAACCGTTACAGTTGACGCTGGTTAGTTTGTTTATTTTTTATAGTGTCAGGGCACCCGCCGTTTATTACCGAATAAAGGTTTAGCCCCCTAATCACCCGGCGGTGATATGCGTCGTCCCAGGCAGCGTCAGATTAGCGCCAGTACCGCTAACACCCACGCACGCAGCATGCGCCTCCCTTAGTGGTATAGTATCTGATCGGATCAATATCTGATCCGATCAGATCTATACTAGCGTCCCCAGCAGTTTAGGGTTCCCAAAAATGCAGTGTTAGCGGGATCAGCCCAGATACCCGCTAGCACCTGCGTTTTGCGCCTCCGCCCAGCCCACCCAAGTGCAGTATCGATCGATCACTGTCACTTACAAAACACTAAACGCATAACTGAAGCGTTCGCAGAGTCAGGCCTGATCCCTGCGATTGCTAACAGTTTTTTTGGTAGCATTTTGGTGAACTGGCAAGCACCAGCCCCAGGCAGCGTCAGGTTAGCGCCAGTACCGCTAACACCCACGCACGCACCGTACACCTCCCTTAGTGGTATAGTATCTGAACGGATCAATATCTGATCCGATCAGATCTATACTAGCGTCACCAGCAGTTTAGGGTTCCCAAAAACGCAGTGTTAGCGGGATCAGCCCAGATACCTGCTAGCACCTGCGTTTTGCCCCTCCGCCCGGCCCAGCCCAGCCCACCCAAGTGCAGTATCGATCGATCACTGTCACTTACAGAACACTAAACGCATAACTGCAGCGTTCGCAGAGTCAGGCCTGATCCCTGCGATCGCTAACAGTTTTTTTGGTAGCATTTTGGTGAACTGGCAAGCACCAGCCCCAGGCAGCGTCAGGTTAGCGCCAGTACCGCTAACACCCACGCACGCACCGTACACCTCCCTTAGTGGTATAGTATCTGATCGCATCAATATCTGATCCGATCAGATCTATACTAGCGTCACCAGCAGTTTAGGGTTCCCAAAAACGCAGTGTTAGCGGGATCAGCCCAGATACCTGCTAGCACCTGCGTTTTGCCCCTCCGCCCGGCCCGGCCCAGCCCACCCAAGTGCAGTATCGATCAATCACTGTCACTTACAAAACTCTAAACGCACAACTGCAGCGTTCGCAGAGTCAGGCCTGATCCCTGCGATCGCTAACAGTTTTTTTGGTAGCGTTTTGGTGAACTGGCAAGCACCAGCGGCGTAGTACACCCCGGTCATAGTCAAACCAGCACTTTAGTAACACTTGGTGACGTGGCGAGTCCCATAAGTGCAGTTCAAGCTGGTGAGGTGGCAAGCACAAGTAGTGTCCCGCTGCCACCAAAAAGACAAACACAGGACCGTCGTGCCCATAATGCCCTTCCTGCTGCATTCGCCAATCCTAATTGGGAACCCACCACTTCTGCAGCGCCCGTACTTCCCCCATTCACATCCCCAACCAAATGCAGTCGGCTGCATGAGAGGCATTTTTATGTCCTCCCGAGTACCCCTACCCAACGAACCCCCCCAAAAAAGATGTTGTGCCTGCAGCAAGTGCAGATATAGGCGTGACACCCGCTATTATTGTCCCTCCTGTCCTGACAATCCTGGTCTTTGCATTGGTGAATGTTTTGAACGCTACTATTCACTAGTTGAGTATTAGCGTAGGGTACAGCATAGCACAGACTAGGACACACTTTCACAGGGTCTCCCAAGATGCCATCACATTTTGAGAGACCCGAACCTGGAACCGGTTACAGTTATAAAAGTTAGTTACAAAAAAAGTGTAAAAAAAAAAAAATATATAAAATAAAAAAAAATAGTTGTCGTTTTATTGTTCTCTCTCTCTCTATTCTCTCTCTCTATTGTTCTGCTCTTTTTTACTGTATTCCATTCTGCAATGTTTTATTGTTGTTATGTTTTATCATGTTTGCTTTTCAGGTATGCAATTTTTTATACTTTACCGTTTACTGTGCTTTATTGTTAACCATTTTTTTGTCTTCAGGTACGCCATTCACGACTTTGAGTGGTTATACCAGAATGATGCCTGCAGGTTTAGGTATCATCTTGGTATCATTCTTTTCAGCCAGCGGTCAGCTTTCATGTAAAAGCAATCCTAGCAGCTAATTAGCCTCTAGACTGCTTTTACAAGCCGTGGGAGGGAATGACCCCCCCACCGTCTTCCGTGTTTTTCTCTGGCTCTCCTGTCTCAACAGGGAACCTGAGAATGCAGCCGGTGATTCAGCCAGCTGACCATAGAGCTGATCAGAGACCGGAGTGGCTCCAAACATCTCTATGGCCTAAGAAACCGGAAGCTATGAGCATTTCATGACTTAGATTTCGCCGGATGTAAATAGCGCCATTGGGAAATTGGGGAAGCATTTTATCACACCGATCTTGGTGTGGTCAGATGCTTTGAGGGCAGAGGAGAGATCTAGGGTCTAATAGACCCCAATTTTTTCAAAAAAGAGTACCTGTCACTACCTATTGCTATCATAGGGGATATTTACATTCCCCGAGATAACAATAAAAATGATTAAAAAAAAAATATGAAAGGAACAGTTTAAAAATAAGATAAAAAAGCAAAAAAATAATAAAGAAAAAAAAAAAAAAAAGCACCCCTGTCGCCCCCTGCTCTCGCGCTAAGGCAAACGCAAGCGGCGGTCTGTCGTCAAACGTAAACAGCAATTGCACCATGCATGTGAGGTATCACCGCGAAGGCCAGATCGAGGGCAGTAATTTTTCCAGTAGACCTCCTCTGTAAATCTAAAGTGGTAACCTGTAAAGGCTTTTAAAGGCTTTTAAACATGTATTTATTTTGTTGCCACTGCACGTTTGTGCGCAATTTTAAAGCATGTCATGTTTGGTATCCATGTACTCGGCCTAAGATCATCTTTTTTATTTCATCAAACATTTGGGCAATATAGTGTGTTTTAGTGCATTAAAATTTAAAAAAGTGTGTTTTTTCCCCAAAAAATGCGTTTGAAAAATCGCTGCGCAAATACTGTGTGAAAAAAAAAAAATGAAACACCCACCATTTTAATCTGTAGGGCATTTGCTTTAAAAAAATATATAATGTTTGGGGGTTCAAAGTAATTTTTTTGCAAAAAAAAATAACTTTTTCATGTAAACAATAAGTGTCAGAAAGGGCTTTGTCTTCAAGTGGTTAGAAGAGTGGGTGATGTGTGACATAAGCTTCTAAATGTTGGGCATAAAATGCCAGGACAGTTCAAAACCCCCCCAAATGACCCCATTTTGGAAAGTAGACACCCCAAGCTATTTGCTGAGAGGCATGTTGAGTCCATGGAATATTTTATATTGCGACACAAGTTGCGGGAAAGAGACAATTTTTTTTTTTTTTTTTTGCACAAAGTTGTCACTAAATGATATATTGCTCAAACATGCCATGGAAATATGTGAAATTACACCCCAAAATACATTCTGCTGCTTCTCCTGAGTACGGGGATACCACATGTGTGAGACTTTTTGGGAGCCTAGCCGCGTACGGGACCCCGAAAACCAAGCACCGCCCTCAGGCTTTCTAAGGGCATGAATTTTTTATTTCACTCTTCACTGCCTATCACAGTTTCGGAGGCCATGGAATGCCCAGGTGGCACAAAACCCCCCCAAATGACCCCATTTTGGAAAGTAGACACCCCAAGCTATTTTCTGAGAGGTATAGTGAGTATTTTGCAGAGCTCACTTTTTGTCACAAAGTTTTGAAAATTGAAAAAAGAAAAAAAAAATGTTTTTTCTTGTCTTTCTTCATTTTCAAAAACAAATGAGAGCTGCAAAATACTCACCATGCCTCTCAGCAAATAGCTTGGGGTGTCTACTTTCCAAAATGGGGTCATTTGGGGGGGGGTTTGTGCCACCTGGGCATTCCATGGCCTCCGAAACTGTGATAGGCAGTAAAGAGTGAAATCAAAAATTTTCACCCTTAGAAATCCTGAAGGCAGTGATTGGTTTTCGGGGTCCCGTATGCAGCTAGACTCCCAAAAAGTCCCACACATGTGGTATCCCCATACTCAGGAGAAGCAGCTAAATGTATTTTGGGGTGCAATTCCACATATGCCCATGGCCTGTGTGAGCAATATATCATTTAGTGACAACTTTATGCAAAAAAAAAAAAAAAAAGTGTCACTTTCCTGCAACTTGTGTCAAAATATAAAATATTCCATGGACTCAATATGCCTCTCAGCAAATAGCTTGGGGTGTCTACTTTCCAAAATGGGGTCATTTTGGGGGGTTTTGTGCCACCTGGGCATTCCATGGCCTCCGAAACTGTGATAGGCAGTGAAGAGTGAAATCAAAAATTTACACCCTTAGAAATCCTGAAGGCGGTGATTGGTTTTCGGGGCCCCGTACGCGGCTAGGCTCCCAAAAAGTCCCACACATGTGGTATCCCCATACTCAGGAGAAGCAGCTGAATGTATTTTGGGGTGCAATTCCACATAGGCCTATGGCCTGTGTGAGCAATATATCATTTAGTGACAACTTTTTGTAAATACTTTTTTTTTTTTTGTCATTATTCAATCACTTGGGACAAAAAAAAAATATTCAATGGGTTCAACATGCCTCTCAGCAATTTCCTTGGGGTGTCTACTTTCCAAAATGGGGTCATTTGGGGGGGTTTTGTACTGCCCTGCCATTTTAGCACCTCAAGAAATGACATAGGCAGTCATAAACTAAAAGCTGTGTAAATTCCAGAAAATGTACCCTAGTTTGTAGACGCTATAACTTTTGCGCAAACCAATAAATATACGCTTATTGACATTTTTTTTACCAAAGACATGTGGCCGAATACATTTTGGCCTAAATGTATGACTAAAATTTAGTTTATTGGATTTTTTTTATAACAAAAAGTAGAAAATATCATTTTTTTTCAAAATTTTCGGTCTTTTTCCGTTTATAGCGCAAAAAATAAAAACCGCAGAGGTGATCAAATACCATCAAAAGAAAGCTCTATTTGTGGGAAGAAAAGGACGCAAATTTCCTTTGGGTACAGCATTGCATGACCGCGCAATTAGCAGTTAAAGCGACGCAGTGCCAAATTGGAAAAAGACCTCTGGTCCTTAGGCAGCATAATGGTCCGGGGCTCAAGTGGTTAAAGGAATATTTCACTTTTTTTTACTTTAAGCATCATTAAAATCACTGCTCCTGAAGAAACGGCCAAAGTCCTATCCAGTCCTGACCAAAGAGGCAAAACTCCATTGTGGAGAATATAATAGCTGAGCAGCTTTTTCATTACAAAATGACTTTTCATTGTGAAAAACAAATGATTGATAAGACATATTTACAGAGTATTGACTGTATACTCCTGTGGCCAAGAGGGAAACAAATCAAACACAGAGATTGTGACTTTTCCTTCAAGTTTTGCACAACTGTACATGAAATAGATGCTGTCTTGAGTATCCAAACATTTCCTTATATATAAACGTCTCTTAACAATCCACAAGTCATCTGGCTTTAGTTTTAGATCCTTCCAAACTTTTAGGATCTGGAATTGGGGAGAAAACACATAAACGAGTTTGTCAAAAACCTTAAAAGATTAGCAACATTCTCTGTGAGATCCAAATGGAGGGCTTGAGCTGTTGAGAAATATAAGCAAGTGAGTAACACACTCCCAAACAAAATCTCATAGGGAGAGAGTCCAACATCCCCTTAGGGGATTGATAAAATATAAGAAAACTTTCAGAGAAAAGTTTTCTAGTTTCTTTCTCTACTTTTTCCTCTACATTGTGGACAATAGGGAGTGTAAAAATAAAACCTCAAAACTTCTTGTCAGGTCACCTGAGTCCAGGTGACAGATGCACTCCGTAGGAGTCAGGAGTGCACTGCTAAGGTAGTGGACCCTAGGACTGACTGCTGCGGATTGAACTTCTGAGAGGTTCGGGAAGCTGGTCTACTGGAGCATCAATACAGATCCTACTGGGAGCTAGAGCATAGATTCCCCAGGGCGCGGAGTCCAAGAGCCAGCAGGTGCTTACCAGAGCCTCTAGTGGTGAGGATGGACTGCGCTGCAGTCTGACTCCAGTTCGCGGCCCCCAGGGTCTCACAGCTCATGCTCACGATAGACTACAGGAGAAAGAGGAAGGAAGCAGCAGGCTGGAACAACAAGGATAGTAAAGTTATAAGCCAAGGTAGGGGTGACTAGCAGACAAGGATAAACATAGAACACGCCAAAAGTCAGGGTCAGAAGCAGACAGGGATAGTCGAGAACAGACCAAGATCGCTAACAGGAATCAGACGTAGGAGACACAGCAAGTAACACACGAAAGCTAAACACACAATGGTTGATCAGCAAGGTTGGCTTGCAATGCACAGGTTAATATAGTGTTCCTAATTAGAGGCTGAGGTGGAGCTATGCTGAGGCAAGATTGTATAAGCAGTCAGATGAGAATGGCTGGCCTCTAAAGGTGAACACATGGAGGTGAGGTAAGCTGACAGAGAAAGATTACCATGACACTTCTAGTAAGGACTCTCCTATAAAAATGATTTCCTCTGTTACTCTCTGTAGATTCTGGCACTCTGTACTTACAAACTACTTCTGATAACACTTTTTACTGTGGCCTTTTCAGTAGCATTTGCCACTGGACATCCAGAAAACATGTCCATACAGACAAAATGCATATACGTAAGATCCTGACTTGGGCATCTGGAGATATCTTTTTGTAATCTCTGGAAGGGATGTTCAGCTTTTGGTAACACCTTTTGTAACAGGTAAAACAAGAAGTGGTATGTTATAAAAACAAATGTGGAGAACCCTGGTTCTATCCCATGCTTATTTACTAAGACAGCCATAACTGCTTGTGACTGATGACATGGTCCATCTGTCAAGCTGGAGTGAAAAGAGGGACTGGCAGACATAAAAGATCAAATTTTTCCAAAATCCTGTTTCATAAGAAGTTGCCCCCTGTGGACCACTTGTTCTTCTCGTTCTGGGATCCTTAAAGTTGAATTATTAATCCCAACTATACTGGGCCAGAACTAGGGTGGAATCTGTGAGTTGCACAGACCCAGCAAGTGTCTGGGGATGTAAATGCAGCATCCTTAGAGTTGGTCTGCTTCCATGTGTGAGATTTAAAGTTAATATGGCTACCCCAGCAAGAAGCTGGAAAGCTGAAAACAGCCAATCAATTAACTTGGCATGCTTTATTGGTTTACCTGTTGAAGTAAAAACAAACTTCTGGCCCTGCAAATGGAACCAAAAGTTCTTTAATTCTCTACTACCTATATGAATATATGACTATATACTCTTTTTATAGCTCACAGGCTTTGTTAAAACATGGAACTCTGCTTCTTGAGCTGGGGAAAAAGTATCCAATGACTCTGAATACAGAGTATCCTTCTGGGTGATAAACTGCATACTCAGTATGGGTATTGTCATCCTCGGTATAAAACCGGGATCAAATCTAAAAAAAATTAAATATCTGGGTCTTCAGGGAGTGTGTCCTGCACTGGGCTCACAGCAGCTGATTCCTACGTCATCAATTTAACATATGTGGTTTTCCTTTGTCTCCAGCCTCTTCCAATAGAGGCAATAAGGTGGCTGGATTCAAAAGTTGGCATTTTTCATTGTTTGATTTCTACAATAAACAAACAAAACAAATTCATATTTTGAACCTTTCATTAGACAAATATTTAGTTATCTGTATATTTGCTATGCAGAATGTGGGACCATTAAAAATTAAATATTTGACCAAAATAATGTCTGTAACTTTGTCTAATAGCACCTTTACATAAAGCTACAGCTCTGATATGTCAGGTGAACCCTTCATTACTGGGTCCAGCTTGCATAAATATATTACAATGTCTTTTTTTCTATCATGCTGTTTGTGTAAGACAAAAAAGACAATATTATAATTTCTCATTGTTTGCTCTGTTGTTAGTTTTAGCTAGATAATACAAGTCCTTAGTTTCCATCTGACATTATTTTCCTGATGTCATAACATAATAAATTATAACAATACCCTGCGAACATGCAGAGATGCCCAATAAATCCAAAGTATTCTTCTGCTTATACCACTGCACTTACAAGGAAAAGGGGCACATCATTTTACAATCCACACATTCTGCTTTGGATTTCAAAAATAAAAATAAATAAAAACAAAAGGACCAACAAGATGTATATGACAGAACAGAAAGCTCTCAGCCAAAAACTATACAACTGGCTGCAGGCGGGATCTATCCTAACAGGGTGTGTGGACTTGATGTGATGGATCTGTTATATTTAAATTTTATTTATTATTACTCTCACATCATGGACCACACATCAAGTTATTATCAGACCTTTTGATTTCATTTTTGTAGAAAAACTTCTTATGTATCCCATCTATCTTGGCTTTGTTAAATATTATGACAGCTGTATTATAATTAGCAACCTCACCTTAATCTTATTTTCTCTCAATAAGGGTTTATTTTATAAATGTAAAATTACAAAATTGTTATCTTAATCTAAACTAATCCCATTTTATAAATTTAATTTCCAATCAAAGGTTGTCTAAACCAGTTGCAATATATCTATATTATTATTAAATTGTTAAACTCATATCAGAAATGAATACTCAAGTGATAATCTCAATATCACATCCTAATTCTAATATATATCCACAGATATATTTCCTTTAACAAGGGCATTTTTCTTAAATTCCATTTTTTAAATGCACTGCTTACACTATCAAAGGATATTCAATTAAATATAATTAAAACGACTCAGGCAAAACTGCACAAGAGTTTGCGATTACGTTACTCAGAGCACACATCTCAAAAATAAATTTACAGAGAAAGGTTATCCCCCACCATTGATAGAACAGGCGTGCAACCAGTATCTTCCAGGCAAGAAACCCAAGACTATTAAACCCCTGGAAGAGTCAGAGGTACGCTTTATTACAGGGTTCCATAGTCAATACAGAAAGATGGAACATATACTCCATAAACATTGGAACATTTTAAAGCAAGACCCCCATTTCAATACTACCTTGCGCCAAAGACCTAAGGTCACTTACAGAAGGGCCCGTACATTGAAAAACAAAATAGCACCCAGCAAGCTAAAACGCATAACTAAAGATAATCCTCTCTGCCTTATTCCTCTAGTAGGAATGTACAGGTGCAATAAACCACTGTGCCTGACTTGTGGTTTTGTCAATCATGGACAAAAGAGTTTTACCCATAAAGGTAGACTCTTCTCCTTTGACAAATTCCACAATTGTTCTAGCGATTATGTGGTGTACTGCCTCATATGCCCCTGCAAGCTCTTATATGTAGGCCGGACCCTCTGCCCATTAGGACAGAGTTTTAGCAAGCATCGCCGTTTGGTGGAACTAGGTTGCGATAAACATAGTGTGCCACGCCATTTTTTAAAGTATCATGCTCGCTCCACAATAAGCCTTCGAGTCTGGGTCATCAAATCCATACCTGAGGGTCTATCTGAAGCTGAGCGATTTTCGTGATTATGCGAACGCAAAACATTCTGGATCTATACCCTTGACACGCTTGCCCCTAATGGACTCAACGAGGAACTTGAAATTAATACCATTCTCTAAATGCTCTGAATGATTTTTCCAGTGTTTATTCTTTGTTTATGTTGCCTGTTAAAATTGGTGAAGTTGTAATGTTTATCAATATCCCTATTTACGCACCTTCGTGATACTATTTGTGTGCATGCGATTATGGTTGCATGCATACGTCGCATTTTCTGCAGAATCAGTACATATCATATACGTTCCGTACTAACTACCAGCGATACCATTTATGTGCATGATATCTAGTATATTGTGCACATTATGTATAGCGTTTTTGACCTTTATTTATTTACGTGCATATGCGTTTTTTTATTTTTTTATTTTGTCATTCTATCTCATTATTATCATTATTATCCTTATATTCTGCTATGTTGGTCCTTTTTCTATAATATGCTATCATAATAGTGTATTTATGGTAACAATTATGTTTTTAGTCACTAATTTTAAATAATTTTAATTTTTGTTTTTGGTAACCTCTTTAGGGTTTCCTTCATAGAATTATCTGAATTTTTAGTATAACACATATTTTTAGAGAACATATATACACATACATATAGTTTTTAATACAATTTTTGTATGTCACATACATATATCTTTTATATACTTAGAGTTTCCTGATTACACATTATGATCTAGGTTACACCCACCGCTGGTTAATCCATCAGCTGTGAGTGTGTCTCAGTCAGCAGATGCCTGCTATAAATAGCTCCTTGCTTCTCCCCTACCTTACACTTGAAAAAGGAGCGCGCATGTGCCGTACGGACCTTGCGCAAGCTCGGAAACGCATTGTGTTCTTCCCCACCACTATATATCACCAGCCGCTTCCTGGGTTGCTGCTCCACTCCTCTGCGCAGACAGACTGTGTTCCATCCTGGCTTCCCGTCAGATTGCGGCATAGGCTTGGGGCGTCCCTGGGAATCGATGATTGTCCTCTTACCTTCCCACTTTGGAATGTACCCTCTTGCTGCACATACCGTATTTACATGTAAGTGGATACTTTTATTTGTCAATTGTTAATAAATCAACCTACTTAGTGGCGCTCCTCTCCTTTTGTTTTTTGTTCATTCATAAAGTCCGTCATAAAGTCCATTGAAAAGTCCGCAGGACAAAGTGTGCCGTAAAGTCCGCTCGTGTGTACGCAGCATTAGATTTATTTGACATAATAAATCACATCATATCGCTAGCTCTGTGTTGTTTGCTTTATAGATGCGAGAGGGATTGGGAGCTCCTGATCTTATTAAATACTATTATGCTACACATCTTCGCATCATCGCCTCTTGGTCTAGCCAATATGCTCCCAATCGATGGTCAGAGATCGAAATGGGATCCCTCCACCCCGTGCATCCATGCTCTGTGGTTTGGTCTCCTTCACTCCATAATGATGTTATTTTGAAGCATATGTGTATGGCCCCTGTGCTTTTCACCATAGCAATATGGCAAAAATGTTATCAGAAATACTCTCTCTCCTCACCATGCCCTGCTCTCTCAAATGTCCTTTTTAATCACGTTCTTTCAGTCCATTACCAGGCCCTTTGGGTCTGGTATGAATATTAAGGGGAACCCCAAACCAAAATTTTTAAAAAATTGCATGGGGCCCCCCTAAAATCAATACCAGGCCCTTCAGGTCTGATATGGAAATTAGGGGGAACCCTGCCCCTTCAGGTCTGGTATGGATTTTAAGGGGAACCTGCGCCAAAATAAATAAAAAAATGGTGTAGTGGCCCCCCAAAATCCATACCAGACCCTTATCCGAGCACGCAACCTGGCAGGGCACAGGAAAAGAGGGGGGATGAAATAGGGCCCCCCCGAACCGTACCAGGCCACATGCCCTCAACATGGAGAGAATGCTTTGGGGTAGCCCCCCAAAGCACCTTGTCCCCATGTTGATGGGGACAAGGGCCTCATGCCCACAACCCTTGCCCGGTGGTTGTGGGGGTCTGCGGGCGGGGGTCTTTTCGAAATCTGGAAGCCCCCTTTAACAAGGGGACCCCCAGATCCCGGCCTCCCCGCCGTGTGAAATGGTAACGTGTACAAATCCCCCTACCATTTCACAGAAAAAGTGTCAAGATGTTAAAAAAGACAAGACACAGCTTGGGACAAGTCCTTTATTAAAAAATAAAATAATAAAAATGTTCCACAATGTCCATTCATCTTCTTCTATCACGCCACCTGACGGAACGAAAAAGAAAAAAATCCACGCCGTGTGACGCTTCTTTGCTGTGACAGCTCTTATATAACTGAGGGCGGGGCCACCTGGTAATGTAACCATGTGACTCCGCCCCCTCTGACGCCACAGGGACTTCCCCATGGCTTCCCTGTGGCATCAGAGGGGGCGGGGCCACCCGGCTACGTAAACGGGTTACCCAGCCTCCTCTAACGCCACAGGGAAGCCATAGGGAAGTCCCTGTGGCATCAGAGGGGGTGGGGTCACCCTTTTATGTCAACGGGTGGCCCCGCCCTCAGTTATATAAGAACTGTCACAAGCGAAGAAGCGTCAGACGGCCGGAGCCTCCCATGGAGGTGGTTCGGTCGCAGCTTTTTTTTCTTTTTCGGTCCATCATCAGCATGATAGAAGAAGATGAATGGAAATTGTGGGACATTTTTATTATTTATTTTTAATAAAGAACTTGTCCCAAGCTGTGTCTTGTCTTTTTTACCATTTTGACACTTTTTTTGTGAAATGTTAGGGGGACTTGTACCCCATTACCATTTCACACAGGGGGAGGCCAGGATCTGGGGGCCCCCTTGTTAAAGGGGGCTTCCAGATTCCGATAAACCCCCACAACCATTGGGCAAGGATTGTGGGGATGAGGCCCTTGTCCCCATCAACATGGGGACAAGGTGCTTTGGGGGCTACCAAAAGCACCCTCCCATGTTGAGGGCATGTGGCCTGGTACGGTCCAGAAAGGGGGGAGATCTCTCATCCCCACTTCTTTTCCTATGGCCTGCGAGGTTGCCTGCTCGGATAAGGGTTTGGTATGGATTTTGGGGGAACCCTTACGCCATTTTTTAAAAATTTGGAGCAGGGTTCCCCTTAAAATCCGTATCAGACCCAAAGGGCCTGGTATGGATGTTAGGGAGACCCCCCCACGCATTTTTTTTTTAAATTTTTGTTCGGGGTTCCCCTTAATATTCATACCTGACCCAAAGGGCCTGGTAATGGACTGGGAGGATCCCATGATCTTTTTTTCAATGAGTTTTATCTATATTGCCGAGACCCGACAATTCATTACAGCCGCGATCAATTTAAATGACAATTTTTCCTTTAGAAATGTCATCTTGCTGTGGTACTGTTCTAAACACTGGAAAATGCGCCACTTTACAGGCATACTATAGACACCCCCCAGGCACAATATTTAAAGGAATATTTCATTTTTATTGTTTCACTTTAAGCATTAAAAAAATCACTGCTCCGGAAAAAATGTTTGTTTTTTAAAAAAAATTTGCATTGATACATATCCCCTGGGGCAGGACCCAGGTCCCCAAACACTTTTTATGACAATACCTTGCATAAAAGCCTTTAAAATTAGCACTTTTGATTTTTCATTTTAGTGTCCCATAGACTTTAACGGTGTTCCAGCAGCTTTCTATTTTACCACGAACACCGCATATTGTTCTCTGTTTAGCGAACAGAACACCCGATGTTCAAATCAAACTTACGTTCGACTTGAACATCAGGCTGATCCCTAATCATAAATAAGTAAAACATACAATACTACATTTCTGGAGACACTACTTTAGAATTAAATGCGTAATAGAAGTTTACATTGTTTTGTTGGCATGAGAGGATTATCAAGTACAATGAACATCAGAAAAGAATGACCTATCTGCATAATAAAGCAATGACTAGAAATGTAAACCTGATTTGGAACATATAAATAGGAATTATAATTTTTAAGGACCAGACTATTTTGATACTTAATGAGATTCCCCACATATATTTTGCCAAAGTCACAATCAAATATACAACTATTCTTGTACAGCAATGTGCATAATGCTGTAAAAAGACATTTGAACAATGGATTTTGAGTTCATTTTTAGACACCTTCTTCACAAAGACAACATTTACAAACAAAATAGAAATAAATATATCCAGACAATATGGTGAAAAGCCAGGCACAATCATTTTAAGTCTGAAGAGTTTTAAAGACTTCTTAAAAAAAGTGGTCTACTAGAGCACATTAACATCTTGTCTTTGGTCTAAGATTATCAAATCCATATTATTCATATTTAGTGCTATATTGCCCATTGAGTTTACAAACATAGATGCAAAATATGCCACATGTAAAATAACACTATTCACAGCATCCAGCACTAAATTAAGACCTTATCTTATTGAGTTTTCTAGGCATCTTTTTAAATTAAACCATTATTATCAAGATTAAATCTTTCAATTCTTCAATGGAACTCACCCAACCCAAGATGACATCATCAATATATTGATAATATATGACAAAATGATCACAATGCTTATATCACACATACCGTGTTGCTTTGGATCTTATTATAATTTAATTACTATGTTTTTTATACAATGTAGCTATCTTCATTGTGTTTGTATTATATAGTTGTTTTTTCTTAATGTCTAATTGTTAGAATTGCAGATATAAATGATTGGGCCTTTTTACTTACACATTACTTTTGTGGAACAACAGCAGGGTTTCATATAACCCATACATAGAACATACAAGCTTACTAGTCATGAAGGTGTTCATCCTAGTTTTCTTTTCATATTTGTGATTAAAATGCAGTTTTTCTCCGTATATGGTGGATTTGCTATCTAGCTGTCAGCAGCACTACATTTTGTTAAGCTATAATGCAGCATTTACCCCACTTCAACTATCTATTCCAACCATGCACCCTGATCCAGCTCTATGTTGCACCTCCCAAATCCCACTCCAATGCTCTTTCTTCCCCAACTCGTCAGATACTCTCCCCTTTGGCATATCATCTTTTCCAGTAGGTCCCTGCACATTAGTTCAAGCCATTGCAAAAGTTCCCTGAAGTCACTGACCAAGGTAATGAAGCGTGCAGCGGGGGGTCCTCTACTCACTTACAGTGCCTTCCTTCTATTTTAAATAAGTAAAGGGTGGTTTCAGTGAAGCTTCTGATTGCCTGATTTCACCAAAGTTAAGCTTTACACTTGTACACTAGAGAGGACACTCTAAGCACAAAGAAAGGAAAAATAACTCTTTGGTCTCACTGCCTACTTTCATGTGTCATAACAGAAGGGCATTTTTTAATGATCAGGCAGCCAAAGGGAACTGGAAAAAAAGTTGTATATTTATGCTGAAATGGCCCCCTAGGAGTTTTGGGCCCTGTTTAACTGCCAAAACAGCCCTAATGATGATCTGCCTCTGCTAACGACAAGGAGCTTGCTCCCTTTTTTTAGGAAGAGAATTAATAGACAAGTTTTGCTTTCATGCTCTATTTCACAATTTCGGTTTTGTTAAATTAACTTTCCTCCTTTGGATGAGAGTTTTAACATAATACATTTTTCTATTATTTTAAGATTTTCTTTACTTATTACATAATTTATACTGCTAAGCACTTTTAATTGCCGCAGAGACACAGCAGGTGTAGTGATGCTGTACGTAAATGACATCTTCACTCTTTAGAAGAGAGAGTAATGCTTCTGTAGTGTGCAAAGAACATATGCTAATCAGCCACACTCTTCAGGCACAAATGAGATAATGTGCTTATTGTTTAGACACTGGAATTGTTCATTACAAAATGACACAGTGTTTGCCAATTTTGTCTTCATTATAAATGTAAATATTAACTGGCGATATGCAAAAGAATACAAAAAGTCAACAGCAATTAATTGGCTTCTGAAGTAATTAGCAACTGTAAGGCAAACACTTAGGAGCCGATATAATTGTCTGCATTAGGAATACACCTCCTGTACAGTTATAATTAGCAATTTAAACAGTTCAGAAATTATATGCCTCTTGCCTATAGACTCCCTGAAGTACTGCTCATTAATGAAAAAAAAAATAGCTTGGAAATGTCATTTCTATTGTCTTCTGCAAAGTGCTCTGTACTGTGTGTTACTAAACAGTACAAAGCTGCTGTGGAGAATAACAGAAAAAAATCATTTTTGCATGGTATACTTAAAAAACTGAAAATTGTATACTCGCCGTTCCATAATTTTTCTTTCCTGATGCATCCTATGGCAGCACACACACTGGGTTGTGACTCCGCCCCCACAACCTGATAGGACTGGTTAGCTATAAGTTTTGAAGAGGAGTCCACCATGGCATTCTCAGTATCTATCACCTTAAATGGGTGAGCGTCTGTGTGCTGCCATAGGATGCTTCAGGAAAGGAAAATTATGAAAAGGTGAGTATACAATTTTCCATTTTCCTTTCGCATCATGGCAGCACACACACTGGGAAATAACGCGCTACATGGGTGGGTGCTTAGAAGATATTTATTTTATCCACATGATATGGAAGAATTAGCTTGAATAATTGATCTTCCAAACTCAACTGTCGTTAATTGCGCAGGATCTATTCTGTAATGCGACATGAACGTGGTTTTTGATGACCAAGTTGCTGCCTTGAATATTGTCTCTGGAGACACCCTACAATATGCTGTCCAAGAGGTTGCCACTGCCCTGGTAGAATGAGCCTTCAGTTCATTCGGTATTGGGAGGTGTTGCACTGCATATGCTTTCTTGATGGTTCTTATCAGCCAAGAGGCTATTGTCCATGAAGAAGCTGCCTGACCTCTTTTAGTGCCGTAAGGTATAACTAGAATATTCTCTGTCTTTCTGAATGAGCTAGTAGCTTTCAAGTATGCAGAGATAGTACTCTTGATATCCAATGGGTGTGAATCTCCCTGGCTAGTGAGGAACACTGGTAAGTTGATTTCTGGATTGAAGTGGAAAGCAGATGCTACTTGAGGTATGAACTAATCCAAAGATTTAAGTACGACTTTATCAGGGTAGAAGACCAGATTAGGTTCT
Organism: Lithobates clamitans; assembly: GCA_037952925.1. NCBI lineage: Eukaryota > Metazoa > Chordata > Amphibia > Anura > Ranidae > Lithobates > Lithobates clamitans. The sequence continues at coordinate 4,109,396 of JBBGZY010000400.1, read as the reverse complement.
TTTATCAAGGGAGCTTGTAGCTTGGATACCATCTTTGGAGAGGTTATGGCAACTAGAAAGGTTAACTTCAGTGTTAAATCCCATAGGGATATCGACTCTATGGGAAAAAAGGTGTTTTTCAACAGGGCCTCCAAAAATATGAATAGATCCAATGTAGGAAATGTTGGTGTCCTTGGCGGTCTTATTTTTAAGCATGCTCTTTGGAATAGTATTATGAGGGGATTCGAAGCCCATCTGATTCCCATCATGGCCGATAAAGCAGAGACTTGGACCTTTAAAGTGTTAGTACCTAAACCTCTTTCTAGACCTAACTGAAGAAATTTGAGAACTTGTGATACTGTGGGTGACAGTGGATCCCAGGATTGTTGCTGTGTGAATGTAGTAAACCTTTCCCACACTCTGCTGGTTAAATTCTTCCTAACCTGTTGTAAGGTAGCTACCACTCTAAGTAAACAACCTTGGTCTAGTAGCCTCTCTCTTTCAATTTCCATGCCATCAGGTGTAGTCTTTCTGGTTCTGGGTGCAAAAAACTGTCCTTGTGAGAGTAAATCCGGAGTTACTGGGAGAGGTAATGGGTCCTCTGTACTCAGCTGTAGAATGGTTGTGAACCACGGCCTCCAAGGACAGAACGGTATTACAGCTATAACCGTGGATGTTAAACTTCTCAGTCTGGCCAGGAATCTTGCTTTTAGAGGTATTGGAGGAAATATATATCCCAGATGGAAATTCCAGGGTTGGTGGAGGCAGTCAATCCCCATCGCTGTAGGATAGGTGACTCTCACCAGGAATTTGGGACACTCATTGTTCATTGGGGTTGCTGCTAGATCGATATCAGGAATACCCCATCTGTGTGTCAGAAGAGAGAAGGCTTGATGACTCAAGGACCATTCATTGTTTGAGATGAAGATTCTGCTTAGATCGCCTGCAAGTTGGTTCTGTACTGCTGGAACATATACTGCTTTCAGGTCTGCCAGATGTATCTGAGCCCAGTCGAGCATAGGGTGTACTTCCTTCATGAGTGTGCTGCTTTTGGTACCACCCTGTCTCTGTATGTAAGTTACCGCCACCCTGTTGTCCATGCGTAGTAGGACACCTTTTCCTCTGAGGAATGGGCTGAACGCTTGGAGAGCTTGAAAAGCATCTCTGAGCTCCAGGATGTTCGAGACTATGCCTTGCGGTCAGAAATGCCAACGTCCCTGTGCCGCATGATCCTGATAGTGAGCTCCCCACCCTTGTAGACTGGCGTCTGATGTAATTATTTCTGGCTGGGGAGGAACAATAGGTCGATGACATTTGAGGATGCTGACCCGTGTCCACCACCATACAGATTGTTTCACTGTTTTGCTGACAAAAATCTGTTGACGCATTGATGATCCATTGCTTCAAAAACAAATTCTGGAATGTCCTCATATGCCATTGGGACCACTGGACCATTGGGAAGGTGGAAGACATTAATTCCAAAATGCTCAGGCATGTTTTGATGGGTAGTTACACTGCTGCCATTAGTCTCTTTATCTTCAGAACTAACAGACCTATTATCTCCTGAGGGAGTTCTACCGTGTTGGTGTTCAGTTCCGCTCCCAAGAAGGTAATTTTCTGAGCCGGATTCAGGTTGCTTTTCTTACAGTTTATTATCCACCCGAATTGTTGTAGTGTGGATATTAGTATTTCCCGATGGTGGAGGAGAGACTGTCGGCTAGGAGGAGGATATCATTGAGATAATGGTGGACTCTTAGTCCCTTCTCTCTCAGATATGCTATCACTGGCAATAGAACTTTCGTGAAGGTTCTGGGAGAAGTCGATATTCCAAACGACAGGCTCTGGAATTGAAAATGCTGTTGTCTTACCGCAAAGCGTAGGTATTTTTGAAAGGCTTGGTGTATAGGGACGTGTAGATAGACATCGGACAAATCGATTAATAGCATCCAATCTTTTGCGTTCACTGTCAGTAATATCAATTGGAGGCTCTCCATTTTGAAGGATTTTACTAGGATCTTCCTGTTGAGGTTCTTTAGATCTAGTACCAGTCGTAGGTCTCCCGTCTTCTTCTTCACAAGCAAAAGTGGTGAGTAAAATCCTGTGCCTCTCTGATCTAGTGGAACTTCCACAATCGTTCGTTTTTGTAGCAACTCTAGGACATACTTGGTTAAGAGCTTTCGCTTTTGAAGAGATGATGGAAGTTTGGTAGTTTGGAAGTGATCTTTAGGGATCCTGAACCTCCACTTGTGACCCACGTGGACGGTGGATATTGTGCATGGATCTTTTATATGATCCACCCGGACCTGTGTGAATAGCCTGAGCCTGGCTCCCACTATCGTGGACTGGGCGGGCGTGCCTTCAAATTGACTTTTGTTGATCCTCTGCGCTGGGGAGTTTTGATTTTTGTATCCTCAAAAAAGACGATTGGGAATTTCACCAATCTCACTTGAATTCCTTTCCTGGTCTATATGATCTTGCTTTCCTATACCTCTCGGGAAGATTACGTCTGAAAGGTGGATTTTTTTGCTATTTTGGCCTTCTGTCAGAAGGAATGAGGCCAGAATTACCACCTGTGACCTTTGAGATCGCTGAGTCTAGCTTGGAATCGAACAAGTTGGTTCCGTCATAGGGTATTTTGCACCAGTTAGTCTTGGAAGCAGCGTCCGCGACCCAGGGTTTTAACGACAGCACTCTTCTGGACATAACTGATGCCAACATGGTTCTTGCTGATGATCTTATTATATCAACTGATGCTTCTGCCACAAAGTCTCCCGCTAAGCTAAGTTCCTGGTGAGCGGACACAATTCTCTCTTGGTCGGCTGCTTAGAAAAGTAATTTCACGACGTTGGAGGTCCAGCTAGTAATCGCTTTACCAATTTTATGGTCCAATACGTCTCTAAAGGTTACTCCGTCCTCAATTGGCAAGGTTGCATGACTAGCCAAACGCATTAGAGATGCATCCACCACTGGTGCCGAGATGAGAGGGTTTACGTTTGGTTCCCTTAATGGGTATAATTTTGTTAGCCTATTGTTAAGGCTAGATTTTTTGTCAGGTTTTTGCCATTTGTCCTTTATTAAATCTTCTAGCTCGTCAATAAATGGGAAAGGCTCTGGATTCTTATTTAAATTCGGAAAGTACTTTCTGAGCTTGCGAGGAGCTTCCGCCAACTCCGACTAGCCGATCGCCTACTTTACTGACTTTGCAAAAGGGTCTATTAAGGTAAAGTCAAACCCAGTGGATACCTGTAATTCTTCTTCGTCTGATGAATCGTCTGATTTTTGAGGGATACAAGAAACAGACACTAAAGTGCTTTGAGCTGGTTTGTTCGGATCTGTGGCCGATACTTGTAGTATTGACTTCTTTATGGATTCGCTGATTATGTTGGATACCTCGCTTGCATCTGTCTCCTTTTCTCTGGTTGCTTCTTCAAAGCAGGTCTGGCATGCTAAATTGTCAGGGAGGGCCTGATATCCGCATACCCAGCAAGCGTTAGTTTCAGGGTGGGTATGATGGCTATCATGAGCTCAGTGAGTTGATGATGATTTCCTGTGTGAATGACGGTAATGGGAGGATGCTCTTGACCGACTACTTCTGGAGTGTGAGTGCCTTGAAGGTGAACGCTCCCTGCATTTAGAGCAAGAAGATCTAGACGACCTGCCAGGGCTATCAGGATAAGATGATGTTAGTGGTATGGGTCTCTTTTTATCCTCTTCTCTACTTACCAATCATGACACCCCTTACCTTACGGGCTGCGGCTGGTCTGTTGGGGCAGCGGCCTCCATGAGCAGAGGATAGTATGCACCTAGGGAAAGTAAGATTAGCACCAGTAAGGTGAAGGCAAAAGGTTTTGCTAGAGCAGAGATCATGCAGGGAGAAGGAGGAAACATGCATTAGCAATGTGATCTAGTGGGCACTGATCGGCAGAAGCAAAGAGAGAGAGGATATACAGGCTGGAACAGAGAGGAGAACCTTCTGTCAGAAATTGCAGAGAGAAAGTTGATTCTAAAAACGCCGCTGTCGCAGCGGAAGTGACATCAGTGCCGTGCGTGTGCCCTAGTGACTTGCGGTGCCCTGCGCCATCTTAAGAATTAGTGAGACTGGGATAACGGTAGCATTAATTCCGGGCGCATGCGCAGAGCAGGCTGTGGCCACCATCTTGAGAATGGCAAGAGGATTGAGGAACTAGAAAGCCCAGGAAGAGGAGGGGGGAGAAAGAGAAATTGAAAAAAGGAAGGAAAGTATCCGAAAGGCATACGTTTAGAAGAGATAAAGGAAAGACATAAGGCAAACATTGTGAGAAGGTAGGTAACGTGGAGGTCGCTGCAATTAGTTTAAGTCTGTTTAAGGCTTGTATGGCACCAGAATATATAGACCCCTGAGACCATCAGAGTGGGGTTCCCTGCATAAAGCTCATTTAGAGACTGTACAGCCAGGGAGGACTTCCAACTAGGGGAGGCTGAACCTAGCTGGGGCGATGCGGTAAGGGGTCTGAGCTTTATCCATTCAGCCCTAAGAGGTGAGTAAAAAAAGGAGAATGCCGTGGTGGACTCCTCTTCAAAACGTATAGCTAACCAGTCCTATCAGGTTGTGGGGGCAGAGTCACAACCCAGTGTGTGTGCTGCCATGATGCGACAGGAAAGCATGTTCCAATAAAACACGTGTTTTTCATGAAATGTTCATCCATTTATTGTTTAAAGAGCATTTCTGTGATTTCTTTAAACTTCTCCACTTCTGACTCCTTTATCTCCATACTTATCTTCCTTTCCTTTCCAGTAGCTGGAATTTTTCTGTACCCTAGCTGCATTTGTACTCTGTTTTTTTTCTGAAATTCCTGTGAGACATAATGCCACTCTATGAGCACATTATGAGCCTGTGTAACAAAAGGGTTTGCACTGAGATTAAGGATGAAGTAATGATATGAAGATGAAGTGAGATGAAGTAATGATATAATTGTCACTCAACATCAACATTTAATACTATTACAAGTGATATGTCTGCTTCTGTGCAATTACAAATGTATTTCTAATTATAATACAGTTTACCAATGTAGCATTTATTTGAAGCATTACCAAAGGTTCAATTTAATGTTATATCCAGGTATGGTTCCCAGCTGCTATGTATTTTAGAAGCTGCTGGGAGCTCTCCAGAGCAGATATTCGGAGCAGACCTTTTTTGTAACAACATCAGCAATGGAAAGTTACATTTATTTATATTACCTTGCATTTAAAAATTAAAAAATGCATCTTCTCTCCAAGGAAAACCAGCCAGTACTTATGAAGTATAAAACATTGGGCTCCATTCACAGAACAAACTTACATAAGATATTTAGGTGTCCAGACACATTTTGCCTAAATATCGCATGCAACCTTGAAACTGCGTAGAAGGAAATAAATATTTAAATGCATGCAGAATTTAGGTAGTAGTCCAAGCTTGCGGCAATAATGGTCATTCACACCTGAGTGGGTAGGACATAGAAATTGTTAAAAATGGTGCCTAATCACTATCTAGTGAGCATTTATCTAGTCTAACCTAATTTTTATGCTGGACATTGCATTACTCTCCCATACATCTCTAATGGAGCTATTTAAGGCCAATTTGTTGGAGTTTGAGGCCATTCTAAGGAGGGCGAGGAGAAGAAGAAGGGTGGTTGTCATGCATCCACATTCTTTTAGCGCCAGAAGGATTACCCCTTACTGATCAGGCCATTTTTTGCGATAAGGCACTTAGTTGATTTAGCTGACAGTTGCGCAGTCGCGCGACGCTGTACCCAAATAAAATTTGTGTCCTTTTTTTCCCCACAAATAGAGCTTTCTTTTGGTGGTATTTGATCACCTCTGTGTTTTTTATTTTTTGCGCTAGAAACAAACAACTTCCAATTTTGAAAAAAAAACTATATTTTTTACTTTTTGCTTTTAAAACACTTCCAAAAAAAAAAAGTAAAAAATCAAATTTTTCCATTAACCACTTGCCAACCGGGCCATAGCCGAAAGATGCCTACAGCGCAGTTGGCTTATTCTGGGTGGACGTTTGTAGGACATCCTCCCAGAATGTTGCTCCCGCGCACCCCCTGGGGCGCGCACCCGGGAACATCCGTGACCGGACCCGGCGCATCACGGATCATGGTAAATAGCTGCTGATAGTGGCTGTTTACCAGGTGATCGTTCCATCAAATGACGGGGGAATCACTTGTAAACAAACCGGTGTCACGTCATGTCACTGGTTCCTCCCTCCCATCTCTGTACAGTGGTACAGTGCTAAGGGGAGAGGGGGAGAGATTGCAGCAGCGCTGTGGGCTGGATGTGTAGTGCCCACAGTGCTGCTCAGTGCCAATAATCTGCAATACTCTGCAACACTGTGCAATACTCTGCCAATACTCTGCAACACTGTGCAATACTCTGCAACACTGTGCAATACTCTTCCAATACTCTTCCAATACTCTTCAATACTGTGCAATACTCTGCCAATACTCTGCAACACTGTGCAATACTGTGCAACACTGTGCAATACTGTGCAATACTCTGCCAATACCCTGTAACACTGCAATACTCTGCCAATACTCTGCAAAACTCTGCTAATACTCGCGAATACTCTGCCAATACTCGCCAATACTTTGCCAATACTCGCCAATACTCTGCAATAAGTTTTAACAGAAACAAAGAATTTTTTTTTTTTTTTTACCGAATTTTCAGTCTTTTTTGATTTATAGCACAAAAAATAAAAAACCCAGTGGCGATTAAATACCAACAAAAGAAAGCTCTATTTGTGTGAAAAAAAGGACAAAAATTTCATATGGGTACAGTGTTGCATGACTGAATAATTGTCATTCAAAGTGTGAGAGCACCGAAAGCTGAAAATTGGTCTGGTTAGGAAGAGTGTTTAAGTGCCCAGTGGTCAAGTGGTTAACTTAGGCCAATATGTATTCTGCTACATACTTTTGGTAAAAAAATTCCCATTAAGCATATATTGATTGGTTTGCGCAAACGTTACAGTGTCTACAAACGATGGGTTATTTTTATTTATTTTAATTTTATTTTACTAGTAATGGCAGCGATCAGCGACTTATAGCAGGGCTGCAATATTGCAGCGGACAAACCTGACACCTGACACTTTTTTGGGGACCAGTGACACTAATCAGTGCTAAAATTTGCACTTTCACTGTACTAATGACACTGGCAGGGAAGGAGTTAACATCAGAGGCCGTCAAAGGGTTAAATGTGTACCTAGGGAGTGCTCGCTGTGGGTGAGGTGCTTTGATTACTGGAAGATATGGATTGGAGTTTCTGCTTCACAGAAACACAGGATCCATGTCTTCTGTACTCACAGAATGACAGTCTGCCTTGTTTACACAGGCAGACTGTCATTCTGTCAGAGTAATGAATGATCGATGGGTCCCGGTGGACATCGGGTCCGCAGGGACCCGATGTCCCTACACATGATTCTGCACAGAGCAGCTGCCCTGTAGCAGTAAATCTGCTATGGGATGATCGTGAACCAGTTAAGCAATCCACCATGCTGGATCATTTCCTTGAAGCGGAAGTGCTTTCTAAATTTAAGGACCTCATTATGCTTCTCTTTGGGGAATTGAGACCCTTTTTGCAGTTCCCCACACTGTGTAGTCATGCCATACCATCCATGACCAAGTTACTGGCTGCGCTGTAATTTCTGGGTAAGGCCTCCTATCAGATGGTAGCTTAAAAGGAAATTCTGTTGTACCTTACTATCTGTTTTCTTTCTGCTCTATAGCCCTAAAAAAGTTGGCGACATGTTTTTGGCCCAGTGAATCCTTCATAACTTAGCCCATCCTGCAGTATTGCTCTTGGATATTGCGGTTCAAGACATTGATGAGGACCCTATTCCACCAATCCCAGAATCCGAACATGATTAGCGTGGCCATCAAGGCGGACAGTGCTTCATAAAAAGCTATTTTTCAAGGTATGCGTCAACTTTCACTCTGTGCATCTTAGCAGGTAGTTTACTCTGTTTTTGGTGAAAAGGCTGTGGTTGTTACAAAGATATGCCAAAGGAATGTAGGTGTCCTATCCAACTTTGATACACACTTCTAAACATCTCCTCATCTTAATGATGAGGAGATATCTAGGTTCAAAGAACTAGGCTCAACATTATGGTGGAGATGTACTAAAACTGCAGCACATACAATTTGGTGCAGCTGGGCCTTGTAACCAATAAACTACTAGGTGTTATTGTCCAAGCTTAATAGAACAAGCTAAATGTAGAAGCTGACTGGTTGGTATGACCAGCTGCACCTGATTCTCTGTGCTCCATTTTTAGTAAATAGCACCCAATGGCCATTCCCCATATTCAAAAAGCGCACATGTGCCAAAATATAACAAATACTTTGACAAAAAAATGTCCCAAAGGACTTGAAAGTATAACTAATGGCAATACTGTTCTTATTTCATGTTCAATCCAGTAATAGAGTGTTAGAATCCCTGTCAGTCTGTTTTTGACATCTGTTTCCCATTGGTGAGATTCAACCTCTCTTGATTGGATGACAAAACAAATGTTTTAATAGTTAAAGTCCTTTCACTCTCACTGATAAAGAAACAGTAGAATTAGAGAGTGAATCTCCCTAACCGGACAGGGACAGAAAGAAAAAAAGGACAGATGTCCCAACCCCTCGCTGTTGTATCCAAAACAAAAAATAAAATGTCACCCTCGGTTCGACTTTCTTGCAGTGCAATACAAAATCCACATATAAAAAAGACACATTAGGCAAAAAACTAGTGGCTAGAGATGAACCTTAGAAAAAGGTAACAGCAGAGGGAGATGCCAAATCAGGTGGTAGAATAAAGTGAGAATACTTGTTAAGCCACTGTCTGATTACGTCAAGTTTCTTTTGTCGATACTCTGTAGTACTTGAAAAGAATTCCCGCATACACACCTTCATGCCCTTAATTTAGTCTTCAATGGCGTTTAAATTACCCTCTAAGATTGCACAATGTTCTAGCTGTGCCTGGGGGAACCTCTCACTCTGCTGTTGCTCAAAATCGCATTGCTCTAGGTCAAAATAACATGGGCGACATATCGTAAGCGGAAGTTGTATGTCGATGGGTGAATTGGGCAAACCCAAATTGGTGTTAACATCTGCTGAATTGTGGCTTAAATTGGTTTCTTTGCTTTGGGAACTTTTAGACAAGGGCCGAAGGATGGCTAGCTCAGTATGATGTCATCATTCTTGTCAGATGCAGTGAAGGTGACATCTTAAAGTGGTTGTAAACCCTTTTACAAAATTCCTAAGAAAACAAACCTGCAAGACAAAGGCATAATGAGCTAGTATGCACCTGAGATCAAAGCCACCGCAGCTGTCCTTGTTCACCGAACCGGCAGCTGACATCTCCCCAGGGAGTTACTTCCGGGTATCGCGGCTCTGGCGCTGTGATTAGCCGGAGTCATGATAACGCCGCCGGTAAGGGCACAGAACAGGTACGTACGTGCCATTGCTTCAGTTTGCTTAAGTGCGCATGTGCCAATGACGTCGGCACATGCAAATACAGGGATATATCTTAAACCATGCAGGTTTATGAGATATCCAGTGTAGCTACAGGTAAGCCTAATTATAGGCTTGCCTGTAGTATAAAGTGGTTGTAAAGGGTTTACAATGACTTTAAACATCTGCTTCCACAGCAAACAGTAGGATGATTCCTTCCTCTGTGGGGTCATCTGCATAAGAACAGAGACTGATTAAGTCAAAGTTGGGCCATGTCCTCCCCTTCTTAAATACTCACCCAAGTTCCCCGAATGCCTGGAAGAAGAGGAGTGATAGTGCATGCTAACATGCAAATGCATATGCGCATGCACAGAAATGTGAACATGCAAGCGCATATGCGCGGCACATTCCGTGACAGATAAGGGCAGCAAATGGGCTATTGTTTTTTTTCCAATACTTTATTTTTGCAAAAAGAGAGAAACACACAATAAAATACAGAGACCATCTGCAGGTATCAGATTCAAAAGACTTACAAAACAATACAAAAGAGGGTTCCATTACACATGAATTGTTGCACTTGTAGTCTTGACTGTTAACATAAACCTGCAAATGGGCTATTTAAGCTGGATCAGCACCCAGGATCATTGCTGTCTCTTCTACAATGTTCTGTGAGTATCCTGTTTCCTGTTACCTGTATCTGCTCTTGAAGTATTGATCCGGCTTGTTTCTGGCTATTCCTGTTTTCTACCTGCATCGACCCCAGTTTGTCCTTTGATCATTCTCCTACCTCTGCATCTGTACTTGATCTGATCGTTTTGTGTATGACCCGGCTTGTCTGACTCTGCTTAAGTTCCAGCCCCTCCAGAGCTACCAAGTTACACTACCAGGGGCCCCGAGTCAGATTTGCAAGAGAGGCCTTCCTCTGCATAACCAGGCTCTAACCACCAAGTACATGACAGTAGGAGACAGCCATGTCTGAGCCTGAGCAAGCAACCTCTCCCATGGAGGAACTGTGCCAACACCTAGCCGGCCTCACACAAGCCATCAAAAAACTTGCAGGAAGGTTATGTTTGGCTAGAGGAACGTGTACAGACTTTATCAGCACCCTCTGCTACCCCCATTGCTGCTCCCTCATCTTCCGCTGGAAGCTCTGCTTCACCTACAGTGGTGATGTTACCACCAGAGCCCCGAGTGCCTACTCCTGAAAGGTTCTCCGGTGACCGCAGAAAATTCAGGGCTTTCTGCACGGCCTGTGAACTATACTTTGCCCTACAGCCCCACACCTTCTCCCCGGAAACCATCAAGGTTGGATTTGTCATCTCTTTACTACAGGATGAGCCACAGTCATATGCTCACTGCCTACTGGAACAAAAGGCCATTTCCCTAGATACCCTGACCACCTTCTTCAATGATGTGGCTCAGATTTATGATGACCCTTAGCGAACCGCCACTGTAGAAGCAGTACTTCACACACTCCAGCAGGACCACAGACGGCTGAGGATTACATTTCCGACTTCAGGCGCTGGAGCACCGAAAACAAATGGGAAAGATGCGGCTCTTCGTTACCAGTTCCGCATGGGTCTTTCAGATGCCTTGAAGAATGAGCTAGCCCGAGTTGAGGTTCCACATTCTCTGGACGATTTCATAAAACTATCCATCCAGATTGACCGGAGATTGAGAGAGTACAGATCTGAACATTCCGCCTGACCTTTACCCCCTGTATGGATGTTATCACGGGTGAGCAGTTCACCAGGCAGAGCTACTTTTGAACACGTAGCACCTGCTCCCGACACTTCTGAACCAATGCAGCTTGACCTACTTTTCCCTTCACTTACCGAGGAATGTCAATGCCGTTGCCAGAATAATCTGTGCTTGTACTACAGAGAACCAGTTCACTATGTGGAAACCTGCCCAGTCAAACTCCATAAGTGCCTGTCTATTTCTTTTTCCAAGTCTCCAGCTTTGCCAAGCAACTCTTCTCACCTGGCTTTCTCTATTCTGTTACAGCTTCCAGGAAGAACTATTCAAGCACTAGCTATAATTGATTCCGGGCCTGCAATTGCTTCATTGATCTATCCTTTGCCGCTGAACAACAAATATCCCTGCAACCCAAGCCCCAGAGACTCTCTGTTTATCTTGCATATAGGTCCACCATCAAGTTTGGATTAGTCTCTCAACAGACCACCCCATTACCTGTCACCATTGCCACTGATCACCAAGAACTTTTACGCCTATATGCCATTGCCTCACCCTTGTTCCCCGTTATACTAGGCATGCCTTGGCTGCAGGCACACAACCCACACATCAATTGGGTTACACAGGAGATCCAGTTTCATTCACCCTATTTCCATCAACATTGCCTACCAGAATCACCATGCTCCACACCATCCTTGCTATGTATGGACTCTGACCCTGAGGCAGGCACATCTGTTCCCGCTACATATCCGGATTTTCTGGACATTTTTAGTAAGGAGGGGCAGAGACTCTTCCGCCTCATAGATCTTACGATTGCAAAATGGAGTTACTCCCGGGGCCAAGGTGCCCTTTGGAAGAATCTTTCCCCTTATCTAAACTAGAACTCACAGTTCTGAAAGACTACATTGATGAGAGTTTGAAGAAGGGGTTCATTCGTCCCTCTACCTCTCCAGCTGGGGCAGGCATTTTCTTTGTGGAGAAAAAGGACCATTCTCTTCAACCCTGTGTTGACTACCATGAGCTCAATAAGGTCACAGTCAAGAACCAATACCCCCTACCTCTGGTATCTAAACTGTTCCAAAGGCTTAAGTTAGAAACCGTCTTTATAAAGCTAGATCTCCAAGGAGCATACAATATGGTCCACATACGCCTGGGATGAATGGATGACAGCATTCCATACTAGATTTGGGCATTTCTAATACCTAGTGATGCCCTTTGGCCTGTGCAACACCACTGCTACATTACAGCATTTTGTCAATGACATTTTCCGTGATTTTTTGGACGTTTTTGCTATCGTCTACTTGGATGATATTCAGATTTTTTCCCCTTCAATAAAGATTCCTCATGGACATGTGAAAAAGGTGCTGACCTGACTTAGACAACATGGCTTATACGCTAAACCGGAAAAGTGTGAGTTTGAGCTTTAGAGCATCCAGTTCCTGGGATTAATATTCTCTACAGAGGCCATAAAGATGGATCTCCAAAAGGTCACTGCCGTTTTGGATTGGCCAGCTCCCACAGATAAAAAAGGAATACAGCGTTTCATAGGATTCACAAATGTCTATCGGAAGTTCATCAAGGGATTCTCAGCCATCATTTCTCCCATCACCCAACTGATCAAGCACTGATCTCCTGAAGCCAGTCTGCTTTTGAAACATTAAAAGAGTTGTTCACTTCTGCATCTATTCTAAGGCACCCTGACCCAGCTCTACCATACGTGTGGAGGTTGACGCATCAGAATCAGCAGTAGGGGCAGTGCTCTCACAACGCCAGGGGACCAAGGCCCTTCTACACCCAGTTGCGTTCTTCTCTCATAAACTTTCACCGGCAGAGAGGAATTATGATGTGGGAGATTGTGAACTTCTTGCAAAAAAGGCTGCACTAGAAGAGTGGAGATATCTCCTGGAAGGGGCAGCTCACCCAATACTCATTTTCACTGACCATAAGAATCTTGAATACTTGAGGACAGCAAAACTTTTGAGGCCACATCAAGCCAGGTGGGCATTGTTGTTTTCAAGGTTTTCTTTCCACATAACATACAGGCCCGGGTCAAAAAATACTAAACCCGATGCTCTTTCCCGCATGTTTTGATGAGCCTGAGCAATCTGGGCTCCCTGATACCATTCTGTCCTCGGGAAACTTCCTCCTGTTGCAAGAAGATTTAATCTCTCAAATCAAACAAGCCTCTGTGGGAGTTCTCTCACCTCCTGAGACATCCTTACAAATGAAGGATAGACTATTATGGCACCAAGATAACATTTGTGTACCAGAAGAAATACGTGTTTTTGTTCTGAGCTTGTACCACCACCATGCATTAGCAGGACACTTTGGAGCCAGTAAAACAACTGAGTTAGTTCTACATATATTTTGGTGGGCCCATCTGGAGAAAGACTGCAGGAAATATGTGGAGGCATGTACCACATGTATCCGAAATAAAAGTAACAGGACCAAAGCATGGGGCCTGCTTAAACAGCTACCAATCCCAGACAAGCCATGGAAGATGATTTCAATGGATTTTTTTTTTGTTGTGGTACTTCCCCCATCAGAAGGCTGTACGGCCATCTATGTAGAAGTTGATCAGCTGTCAAAAATGGCACACTTTCTACCCATGAAAGGCACACCATCTGCTATGGAAACAGCACAGATTTTCATCAAGGAAATAATGAGGCTGCATGGGATCCCAGCTAACATTGTATCTGACCAAGGGGGTGCAATTCACCTGAAGATTTTGTAATATCCTTCTCTTCAGGCTACCACCCCCAAATTAACGGTCAAACGGAAAGGCCCAACCAGACCCTGGAGCAATACTTACGTTGTTTTTCTTCTTTTTCTCAGAATGACTGGGTATCATTACTTCCACTAGCTGAATTTGCATACAACAATTCCAAACACTCTGCCACCAAGCAATCTCCATTTTTTCCCAACTATGGATTTCATCCATCATTCCTACCAAATACAATTTCTGAATGCTCTGTTCCAGCTGTAGTAGAAACAGTAACCTTCTTGGAATCTAACAACAAAATGTTGCAGGAGGGAATCACCAAGGCGCAGGAATACAATAAAAGAGCTTTTGACAGGAAAAGATGTGGGGAATTAATTTTGGAATATGGTGATCAGGTATGGCTATCCACAACTAATCTGAAATTATCCTGTCCATTAGGGATGAGCCGAACACCCTCCGGTTCGGTTCGCAGCAGAACATGCGAACAGGCAAAAAATGTGTTCAAACACGTGAACAACATTAAAGTCTATGGGACACGAACATGCATAATCAAAAGTGCTAATTTTAAAGGCTTATATGTAAGTTATTGTCATATAAAGTGTTTGGGGACCTGGGTCCTGCCCCAGGGGACATGTATCAATGCAAAAAAAGTTTTAAAAACAGACGTTTTTTTTCGGAAGCAGTGATTTTAATAATGCTTAAAATGAAACAATAAAAGTGAAATATTCCTTTAAATTTCGTACCTGGGGGGGTTTCTATAGTATGCCTATAAAGTGGCGCATGTTTCCCATGTTTAGAACAGTCCGAGAGCAAAATAACATTTCTAAAGGAAAAAAAGTCATTTAAAACTACTCGCGGCTATAATGAATTGTCAGTCCTGGCTAGGGATGAGCCGAACACCCCCCCGGTTCGGTTCGCACCAGAACATGCGAACGGACCGAAAGTTCGCACGAACGTAAGAACCCCATTGAAGTCTATGGGACTCGAACGTTCGAAATCAAAAGTGCTCATTTTAAAGGCTAATTTGCATGGTATTGTCCTAAAAAGGGTTTGGGGACCCGGGTCCTACCCCAGGGGACATGTATCAATGCAAAAAAACTTTTAAAAACGGCCGTTTTTTCGGGAGCAGTGATTTTAATGATGCTTAAAGTAAAAAAAAAAAGTGAAATATTCCTTTAAATATCGTACCTGAGGGGTGTCTATAGTATGCCTGTAAAGTGACGCGTGTTTCCCGTGTTTAGAACAGTCCCTGCACCAGATGTCATTTTTAAAGGAAAAATCTCATTTAAAACTGCTTGTGGGTTTAATGTAATGTCGGGTCCTGGCAATATGGATGAAAATCAGTGAGACAAACGGCATGGGTACCCCCCAGTCCATTACCAGGCCCTTTGGGTCTTGTATGGATATTAAGGGGAACCCCGCACCCAAATTAAAATAAGGAAAGGTGTGGGGCCACCAGGCCCTATATACTCTGAACAGCAGTATACAGGCGGTGCAAACAAGACAGGGACTGTAGGTATGTTGTTAAGTAGAATGTCTGTGTAATTTTGAACGGGTACATTTTTAACGTGTTTAGCTCCAGCCAAAACATCTTTTTTAAGCTTTTTGGAAAACATAGGGAAGGGTTATCACCCCTATGACATTTGTTTTGCTGTATTTCCTCCTCTTCAGAAGATTTCACCTCACTTTTTGTCCCAATGAAAAATGTTTTTTGAAAATTTGGTTTTTTTTGTGGAACAAGGATTGGAAAGCATCAGTGGAAAGGAGAAATGTTTTTCCCATATTAACTCTTACAGGAGAGAATTTCCCTTCCTAGGGGTAGATTTCATCTCACTTCCTGTTGTCTCCTTCTGTTTGCAAGTAGGAGTCGTTTGTAAGTTAGTTGATTGAAAGTAGGGTCCTGCCCTATATACTCAGCAGAAATTTGGGCCTTAGGTGTTGCTGTGGCCACAACACTGTAAGCCCTCACAGGGCCCTGCTGTGAAATATTAGATCAAGAATTGTAATTACATGCCCCTGTTGAACAGGAGCTGAAAAATTAGGCCTTAGGCACTGGTGCTGGTGCCACAACACTGCAACCCCTCACAGACACTCTAGTTGGAACGCAGGAACGAGCCCTGCTGCAAAGTATTGCATCAAAAATTGTAATTACACGCCCCTGTTAAACAGGGGCAGAAAAAATGGGCCTTAGGCACTGGTGCTGGTGCCACAACACTGCAACCCCTCACAGACACTCTAGTTGGAATGCAGGAACGAGCCCTGCTGCAAAGTATTGCATCAAAAATTGTAATTACACGCCCCTGTTAAACAGGGGCTGAAAAATTGTGCTTTAGGCACTGGTGGTGGCGCCCAGAACCAAAAATGTTCTTACAAGCTATCAGCGTGATGATTGAGGAGGAAGAGGATAATTACTCAGGGATAGTCACTCAGCATCAGCATAGGCAGTCTTTGAAGGGATCTGAGATTTCAAAAAAAATTATTCGCTTACATCAGCATCAGGTGCTTGGTAGCTGGTGGTGATCCAAGACTGATTCATTTTTCTGAAGGTCAGTCGATCGACCGAGTCAGTGGACAGACGCACCCTGTGATCGGTTACCAGGCCTCCAGCAGCACTGAATGTGCGTTCCAAAAGAACGCTGGATGCAGGACAGGCCAGTAGCTCAATTGCATACTGTGCAAGCTCTGGCCAGTGATCCATCGTCAAGACCCAGTAACCCAGAGGATTTTTGGTGGGAAAGGTGTCCAAGTCAGATCTTGCCCCTAGGTATTCCTGCACCATGTAAAACAGACGCTGGCGATGGTTGCTGGAACCGATCATACCTTGGGGCTGCGGACCAAAAAATTGTCTGAACGCATCGGTCAGACGGCCACCTTCTCCACCGCTCCTTCTTTGACTGACCGAAGCCTCAGCAACACGTTGTCCAGAAACAGGAGTTTGTAACCTCCCAGTCTCTGGGAACGCGTTGCACAGACGTTTCTGCAAGGCCTCCCGAAGATGTTTCATCCTCTGCTCCCTCTGCGATGGCAAGAAAAGGTCCGCAACCTTACCCTTGTAACCTGGATCAAGGAGGGTTGCCAGCCAGTATTGGTCCTTCTCCTTGATCCCACGAATATGAGGATCCTTACGCAGGCTTTGCAGGATCAGGGAGGCCATGCAGCGTAGGTTTGCTGAGGCATTCGGTCCGGAGTCCTCTGGGTCACTAAGGACGACATGGTTCGCAGCCACCTCCTCCCAGCCACGTACAAGTCCATGGGTTTCTTGGGACTGATCCCTTAAAGACTGCTGCTGATGCTGAGTGCCAGGCTCCACCTCCATACTGACACAATCTTCCTCCTCCTCTTCCTGTGGGATTGGCGGGCACGCAGGAACACTGTCTGGATAAAGGGGGCCTTGAGAGCTAAGGAAGTCCTCCTCTTCCTGCCCCTGTTCTGCCTCAAGTGCCCTGTCCATTATTCCACGCAGCGTGTGCTCCAACAGGTGGACAAGGGGGACAGTGTCACTGATGCATGCACTGTCACTGCTCACCATCCTTGTGGCCTCCTCAAATGGTGACAGGACAGTGCATGCATCCCTGATCATGGCCCACTGGCGTGGGGAAAAAAACAAGCTCCCCTGACCCTGTCCTGGTGCCATAGTCGCACAGGTACTCATTGATGGCCCTCTGCTGCGTGTGCAGCCGCTGCAGCATGGCCAACGTTGAGTTCCACCTGGTGGGCATGTCACAGATTAGGCGGTTCTTGGGCAGGTTAAACTCCTTTTGGAGGTCCGTCAGCCGAGCACTGGCATTATATGACCGGCGGAAATACACACAGACTTTCCTGGCCTGCCTCAGGACATCCTGTAAGCCCGGGTACCTGCCCAAGAACTGCTGCACCACCAAGTTAAGGACGTGAGCCAAACACGGCACATGGGTCATCTGTCCCTGTCAGAGGGCAGAGAGGAGGTTGGTGCCATTGTCGCAAACCACCATTCCTGCCTTAAGTTGGCGTGGCGTCAACCACCTCTGAACCTGCCCCTGCAGAGCTGACAGAACCTCTGCCCCAGTGTGGCTCCTGTCCCCCAAGCACACCAGCTCAAGCACCGCATGGCATCTTTTGGCCTGTGTACTTGCGTAGCCCGTTGAACGACTACAGAGCACCGCTGGCTCTGAGGAAGAGGCCATGGAGGAAGAAGAAGAGGAGGGGGTGGAGGAGAGAGGTGTGTCACAATCATTAGCATTTTGGAGGCGTGGTGGCGGAACAACCTCCAACACTACTGCACCTTGTCCTGCATCCTTCCCAGCTGCCAGCAGAGTCACCCAATGCGCCGTGAAACTTAGGTAACGTCCCTGTCCATGCCTGCTGGACCATGAGTCAGCGGTAATATGCACCTTACCACTGACCGCCCTGTCCAGCGAGGCATGGACATTGCCTTCCACATGCTGGTAGAGAGCCGGAATCGCCTTCCGTGAGAAAAAGTGGCGTTTGGGTACCTGCCACTGAGGAACCGCACATTCCACAAACTCACGGAAGGGGGCAGAGTCTACCAACTGAAAAGGCAGCAGTTGAAGTGCTAGCAATTTTGCCAAGCTAGCATTCAACTGCTGGGCATGTGGATGGCTGGGAGCAAACTTCTTTCGGCGGTGCAGCAGCTGGGGCAGGGAAATTTGTCTGGTACAATCTGACGTCGGTGTACCAAAAGCAGATTGCCCACAAGTACTTGGCTGTGACACACCTAATTCTACACCTTCATTACTCTCAGTGCAGGTCTCAGAGAGGACTGAAGGTCTAGTGGGGTTGGAAATCTCAGCTGATGAGGAGCAAGGAGAGTTCCTCTTTGTTCTTTGGTGTGGGTCTTTTAGATACGCTTGCCAACGAACTGCATGGCAGGTCAACATATGTCTGGTCAAGCATGTGGTACCCAAGCGGGAGATGTTTTGGCCACGTGAGATACGCTTGAGACATATGTTGCAAATAGCAGCGGTGCGATCTGATGCACTCGTCTCAAAAGAGGCCCACACCAAAGAACTTTTTGAATAACGCGCAGAGACTGCAGCGCCCTGCACATGTGGAGCTTTGGGGTGTGATGCAGTCAATGTGCTGCCCTTAGGCTGGCCCCTGGAGGGCATCCTGCCTCGTTGGTGATGTGCCGCCTCCTCCTCCTCCTCCTCCTCCTCCTCTCTCCTATCAGGCACCCACGTTGAGTCAGTGACCTCATCATCCCCTCCCTCCTCATCACTGGAGCAAACCTGGCAGTATGCTGCAGCAGGGGGAGCATGACTGCCAGATTGCTGTCCTTCTTGGGCACCCCCTCTGCCCGTGCTCATGTTACTGCCTTCATCGAGCTCAGTATCATCATCAGAGCCTTCCAAACGCTGGGCATCCTCCTGGAGCATGTACCCAACACTGTGGTCAAACAATTCGAGGGACTCCTCAGGAGGACATGGTGAGGCTAGGGAAGGAGTCACTGATGACATTGAGCCGAGGGAAGAGGCCGCTGCTTTGCCAGACAAAGTACCCTGGGCATGGGTGAGAGAGGATGAGGAGGATGAGGACGGCTTGGTCATCCACTCGATCAAGTCTTCCGCATGTTGCGGCTCAACATGGCCAGCTGCCGAAAAAAAGGCCAAGCGTGTCCCATGGCCACGTGCTGATGAGGATGCACCATCTCCACGACCAGCACTAGACACAGAGCCTGCTTGCCCTCTCTTATTGGCTTGTGACTGTCTGCCTCTCCTTCTTGGCCTTCCAGACATACTAATGGCCCGTAGCTGCACTAAGCTGGGATATATATATATATATATATATATATGTACTGATACTGCAGCTAGCAAAATCAACTGCCTGCCTGTAGTATGAGAACACCACCAACCTTCTACAGGTAGCTTTAGCTGAACACTGTGAGCAGGACGCACCCCACTAACTTGTAGGTTTAGCTGAACACTGTGAGCAGGACGCACTGCACTAACTGTAAATAGTCTAGCTGCCTGACTGTGGTACTAATAGGATCAAAAGAACACCAGCAATTTTCTTCAGGTAGCTGTATTTACTGTAACAAGACAAGCCTGCCTGTCAGTAAGAAGATAACAGAAACGGATCTAGCTGAACACTGTGAGCAGGACGCACCCCACTAGCTTGTAGGTTTAGCTGAACACTGTGAGGTGGACACACCCCACTAACTTGTAGGTTTAGCTGAACACTGTGAGCAGGACGCACCCCACTAACTTGTAGGTTTAGCAGAACACTGTGAGCAGGACGCACTGCACTAAATGTAAATAGTCTAGCTGCCTGACTGTGGTACTAATAGGATCAAAAGAACACCAGTAATTTTCTTCAGGTAGCTTTATATACTGTAACAAGACAAGCCTGCCTGTCAGTAGTAAGATAACAGGAACGGATCTAGCTGAACACTGTGAGCAGGACGCACTGCACTAAATGTAAATAGTCTAGCTGCTTGACTGTGGTACTAATAGGATCAAAAGAACACCAGTAAATTTCTTCAGGTAGCTTTATATACTGTAACAAGACAAGCCTGCCTGTCAGTAGGAAGATAACAGGAACGGATCTAGCTGAACACTGTAAGCAGGACGCACTGCACTAAATGTAAAGAGTCTAGCTGCCTGACTGTGGTACTAATAGGATCAAAAGAACACCAGTAATTTTCTTCAAAATACTGTAACAAGACAAGCCTGCCTGTCAGTAGGAAGATAACAGGAACGGATCTAGCTGAACACTGTGAGCAGGACGCACTGCACTAAATGTAAATAGTCTAGAAGATAACAGGAACGGATCTAGCTAAACTGAATACAGTGTATATATATATATATGCAACACCTGGGATGCATATATATACACAATACACTTTAAGTGCAGCTAACTGACTGACTGTCCTGCCTAATCTAGCTAACTCAAATGAAATGACACTGTCTCTCTCTCTCTCGCTATTTCTCAGCACACTGGAACACACTGCACAGGGCCGCCGTGCAGGCGGCCTTATATAGTGTGGGGCGTGTACTAAATCCCCTGAGCCATAATTGGCCAAAGCCTCCTTGGCTTTGGCCAATTACGGCTCTCTGTTAAGGCGGCGCTGTGATTGGCCAAGCATGCGGGTCATAGTGCATGCTTGGCCAATCATCAGCAAGCAATGCTCTGCGATGCCGCAGTGAATTATGGGCCGTGACGCGAATTTGGCGCGAACGGACCATATCGTTCGCAATTCGGCGAACGACCGAACAGCCGATGTTTGAGTCGAACATGGGTTCGACTTGAACATGAAGCTCATCCCTAGTCCTGACAATACAGATATAAGAAGTCATTAAAAATGGGATCCCCCCAGTCCATTACCAGTCCCTTTGGGTCTGGTATGAATATTAAGGTGAACCGCAAACCAAAATTAAACAAAAACATTGCGTGGGGGTCCCCCCAAATTCCATTCCAGGCCCTTCAGGTCTCGTATGGATATTAGGGGAACCCTGCACCAAAATTTTTAAAAAGAATTGCGTGGGGTCCCCCTCAAAATCCATACCAGACCTGAAGGGTCTGGTTTGGATTTTAAGGGAAACCCCGCGCCAAAATTTACAAAAAAAATGGCGTGAGGGTCCCCCCAAAAAAACATACGAGACCCTTATCTGAGCACGCAACCTGGCAGGCCACAGGAAAAGAGGGGGGACAAGAGAGTGCCCCCCCTCCTGAACCATACCAGGTCACATGCCTTCAACATGGGGAGGGTGCTTTGGGGTAGCCCCCCAAAGCACCTTGTCCCCATGTTTATGGGGGCAAGGGCCTCATCCCCACAACCTTTGCCCGGTGGTTGTGGGGGTCTGCGGGCAGGAGGCTTATTGAAATCTGGAAGCCCCCTTTAACAAGGGGACCCCCAGATCCCAGCCTCCCTCCCGTGTGAGATGGTAACAGGGTACAAATGTACCCCTACCATTTCACAAAAAAAGTGTCAAAATGGTAAAAAATGACAAGACATGGCTTGGGACAAGTCCTTTATTAAAAAAATAAAAAAATAAAAATGTCCTACAAAGTCTTCCTCTTCTTCTCTTGCTCCACCGATGGACCGAAAAAAAAAAAACGCGGCCGACCCGCCTCCATGGGAGGCGCCTGCCGTATGACACATCTTCACTTTGACAGTTCTTTTATAACTGAGGGCGGGGCCATGCCGTGACATTTCCGGGTGACCCCGCCCCCTCTGATGCCTCGGGGATATCCCCATGGCTTTCCCGGGGCATTAGAGGGGGGCAGGGCCACCCGTTTACGTAACTTACGCTCGACTCGAACATCGGGCTCATCCCTACTGTCCATCAAGGAAACTGGGGTTGAAGATTGTGGGGCCATTCCCGTGAAAAGGAAGATCAATGATATGGCTTATGAATTGGAATTACCAGCTTCCTTTAAAACACAACCGGTTTTTCATGTGACCTTGCTAAAACCTGCCATTCCTAAACCTTTTCCAGAGCAGAATACAGGCCCACCCGAGCCAATATTGGTGGATGGGGAAGAGGAGTATGAGGTTGAGGCGATTCTGGATTGCAGAAAAAGGAGGAATCAGACCCAGTACCTAATCAAGTGGAAAGGGTACGGTCCTTAAGAAAATTCTTGGAAACCTGAAAACAACATCCATGCCAGAAGACTGATCCAAGCGTTCAATCAGGCCCACCCATAGAAGATAGCCCAGTTGGGCATCCGGAGGCTGCCCATTGGGAGGGGACAATGTCAGGAAGGCTCTGTCAGAAGACAGAATAAAAGCCGCAGAAGAATCCCTGTTCCCGAATGACTGAAATAAGAGGAGCTTTAGTGCGTGCTAACGTTGGTTAAATTTGTCCATTTAATTTGCCTGCGATGAATCTCAAACAGCTAGGGTTCAAGTCAGACTCATTGCCAGTCAAAACTAGGGATGAGCTTCGAGTTCGAGTCGAACCCATGTTGGATTCAAACATCGTCCGTTCGATTGTTCGTCGAATTGCAAGCGTTATGGTCCATTTGTGCCAAATTCGAGTGGCCCATAATTCACTGCGGCATCGCAGTGCATTGCTGGCTGATGATTGGCCAAGCATGCACTATGACCCACATGCTTTGCCAATCACAGCCCCGTCTGTACAGAGAGCCATAATTGGCCAAAGCCAGGGTGGCTTTGGCCAATTATGGCTCAGAGGGTTTAGTACACGCCCCACACTATATAAGGCCGTGTGCGCGGTGGCCCTGTGTAGTGTGTTGCGGCGGAGGAGAGAGATAGACAGAGAGACAGTAGATAGATATATATATATATCTATATATATACACTGTATTCAGTTTAGATAGATCTGTTCCTGTTATTCTCTTCCTAATATACTGATAGGCAGGCAGGTGTTTTACAGTATTTACAGTACACTGTTAGTTAGTGTACGGTGTCCTCTACACAGTGTGCACTTAAAGTTACCTGAAGACAATTGCTGGTGTTCTGATCCTATTAATACCACAGGCAGGCAGCTGCAGTATTCACACTTAGCGTACTGTGTCCACTGCACAGTGTGCACCTAAAGCTACCTGAAGAAAATTGCTGGTGTTCTTCTGATCCTATTAATACCACAGGCAGGCAGCTGCAGTATTTACAGTTATGCCCCGTACACACGGTCAGACTTTGTTCGGACATTCCGACAACAAAATCCTAGGATTTTTTTCGACGGATGTTGGCTCAAACTTGTCTTGCATACACACGGTCACACAAAGTTGTCGGAAAATCCGATCGTTCTGAACGCGGTGACGTAAAACACGTACGTCGGGACTATAAACGGGGCAGTGGCCAATAGCTTTCATCTCTTTATTTATTCTGAGCATGCGTGGCACTTTGTCCATCGGCTTTGTGTACACACGATCGGAATTTCCGACAACGGATTTTGTTGTCGGAAAATTTTATCTCCTGCTCTCCAACTTTGTGTGTCGGAAAATCCGATGGAAAATGTCCGATGGAGCCCACACACGGTCGGAATTTCCAACAACATGCTCCGATCGGACATTTTCCATTGGAAAATCCGACCGTGTGTACGGGGCATAAGTGTACTGTGTCCTCTGCACAGTGTGCACCTAAAGCTACCTGAAGAAAATTGCTGGTGTTCTGATCCTATTAATACCGCAGGCAGGCAGTTGATTCTGCTAGCTGCAGTATAATCAGTATATATATATATACATCCAAGCTTTGTGCATCTACATCTCACTGCAGGCCATTAGTATGTCTGGAAGGCCAACAAGGAGAAGCAGACAGTCACAAGTCAATAAAAGAAGGCAAACAGGCTCTGTGCCATGGCACGTGGCCATGGGACACGCTTGTCCTTTTTTCAGCAGCTGGCCACGTTGAGCCGCAACATGCTGAAGACTTGGTAGAGTGGATGACCAAGCCGTTCTCATCCTCCTCATCCTCTCTCACCCAGGCTTAGGGTACTTTGTCTGGCAAAGCAGCTGCCAACGTGGCCTCTTCCCTCAGCTCAATGGCATCAGTCACTCCTTCCCTAGCCCCACCATGTCCTCCTGAGGAGTCCCCCGAACTATTTGACCACAGTGTTGGGTACATGCTCCAGGAGGATGCCCAGCGTTTTGAAGGCTCCGATGATGGTACCCAGCTAGAGGAAGGCAGTAACATGAGCCCAGAGAGAGGGGGTGCCCAAGAAGGACAGCAATCGGGCAGTCATGTTCCCCCAGCTGCAGCATACTGCCAGGTTTGCTCCAGTGATGAGGAGGGAGGGGATGATGAGGAAGTCACTGACTTCACATGGGTGCCTGATAGGAGAGAGGAGGAGGAGGAGGCACATCTCCAACGAGGCAGGATGCCCTCCAGAGGCCAGCTTAAGGGCAGCACACCGACAGCATCACACTGCAGAGCTCCACATGTGCAGGGCGCTGCTGTCTCTGCGCGTTATTCCAAAAGTTCTTTGGTGTGGGCCTTTTTTGAGATGAGTGCATCAGATCGCACCGCTGCTATTTGCAACATATATCTCAAGCATATCTCGCGTGGCCAAAACATCACCCACTTGGGCACCACATGCTTGACCAGACATATGTCGACCTGCTATGTAGTTCATTGGCAAGCGTACCTAAAAGACCCACACCAAACAACAAAGCGGACCTCTCCTTGCTCCTCATCAGCTGGGATCTCCAACCCCACTATACTTTCAGTCCTTTCTGAAACCTGTATTGAGAGGAATGAAGGTGTAGAATTATTTGTGTCACAGCCAAGTACTTGTGGGCAATCTGCTATCGGTACACCGACGTCAGATTGTACCAGGCAAATTTTCCTGCCCCAGCTGCTGCACCAGTGCAAAAAGTTCTCTCCCAGCCATCCACATGCCCAGAGGTTGAATGCTAGCTTGGCTAAATTGCTAGCACTTCAACTGCTGCCTTTTCAGTTGGTAGACTCTGCCCCCTTCTGTGAGTTTGTGATATGTGTGGCAGGTTCCACAACGCCACTTTTTCTCACAGAAGGCAATTCTGGCTCTCTACTGGCATGTAGAAGGCAATGTCTTGGCCTTGCTGGACAGGGCGGTCAGGGGTAAGGAGCATATTACCGCTGACTCATGGTCTAGCAGGCATGGACAGGGATGTTACCTATCTTTCACTGTGCACTGGGTGACTCTTCTGGCAGCTGGGAAGGATGCAGGACAGGGTGCAGTAGTGTTGGAGGTTGTTCCGCCACCACGCCTCCAAAATTCTACTAGTGGTGATTCTGCCACACCTCTCTCCTCCACCCCTCCTCTTCTTCTTCCTCCATGGCCTCTTCCTGTGATGATTTGTCCTCGGAACCAGCGGTGCTCCATAGGCGTTCAAGGGGCTATGCAAGCACGCAGGCAAAAAGATGCCATGCGGTGCTTGAGCTGGTGTGCTTGGGGGACAGGAGCCACACTGGGGTAGAGATTCTGTCAGCTCTGCAGGGCAGGTTCAGAGGTGGTTGATGCCACGCCAGCTTAAGCCAGGAATGGTGGTTTGCGACAATGCACCAACCTCCTCTCCGCCCTCTGACAGGGACAGCTGACCCATGTGCCCTGTTTAGCTCACGTCCTTAACTTGGTGGTGCAGTGGTTCTTGGGCAGGTACCCGGGCTTACAGGATGTCCTGAGGCAGGCCAGGAAAGTCTGTGTGCATTTCCGCAGGTCATATAATGCCAGTGCTCGGCTGGCTGACCTCCAAAAGGAATTTAACCTTCCCAAGAACTGCCTAATCTGTGACATGCCCACCAGGTGGAACTCAATGTTGGCCATGCTGCAGTGGCTGCACATGCAGCAGAGGGCCATCAATGAGTACCTATGTGACTGGCACAAGAACAGGGTCAGGAGAGCTTGTTTTTTTTTCCCCACACCAGTGGGCTATGATCAGGGATGCATGCACTGTCTTGTCACCATTTGAGGAGGCCACGGGGATGGTAAACAGTGACAGTGCATACATCAGTAACACTGTCCCTCTTGTCCACCTGTTGGAGCACACGCTGCATGGAATAATGGACAGGGCACTTGAGGCAGAACAGAGGGAGGAAGAGGAGGACTTCCTTACCTCTCAAGGCCCCCTTTATCCAGACAGTGTTCCTGCGTGCCCGCCGATCACACAGGAAGATGACGAGGAGGAGGATTGTGCCAGCATGGAGGTGGAGCCTGGCACTCAGCATCAGCAGCAGTCTTCAAGGGATCATTTACAGTCCGAAGAAACCCATGGACTTGTACGTGGCTGGGAGGAGGTGGCTGCGGATCATGTCTTCCTTAGTGACCCATAGGACCGAATGCCTCAGCAAACCTACGCTGCATGGCCTCCCTGATCCTGCAAAGCTTGCGGAAGGATCCTTGTATCCGTGGTATCAATGGGAGAGATCATTACTTGCTGGCAACCCTCCTTGATTCATGTTACAAGGGTAAGGTTGCGGACCTTATCTTGCCAGAGCAGAGGGAGCAGAGGATGAAACATTTTCGGGAGGCCTTGCAGAAAGGTTTGTGCAATGCGTTTCCAGAGCCTGGGAGGTTACAATTTCCTGGTCCTCCTGGACAACATGTTGCTGAGGCTTCGGTCAGCCACAGAAGGAGCGGTGGAGAAGGTGGCCATCTGACCGATGTGTTCAGACAATTTTTTAGTCCGCAGCCCCAAGGTATGATCGGTTCCAGCAACCATCGCCAGCGTCTGATTCACATGGTGCAGGATTATCTAGGGGCAAGATCAGACTTGGACACCTTTCCCCCCTGAAAATCCTCTGGGTTACTGGGTCTTGAGGATGGATCACTGGCTAGAGCTTGCACAGTATGCAATTGAGCTACTGGCCTGTCCTGCATCCAGCGTTCTTTCGGATTGCACATTCAGTGCTGCTGGAGGCTTTGTAACCGATCACAGGGTGTGCCTGTCCACCGAATCGGTCGATCGGCTGACCTTTCTTAAAAATGAATCAGTCTTGGATCACCAACTACCAAGCACCTGATGCTGATGTAACTGAATATTTTTTTTTAATGTGAGATCCCTTCAAGGCTGCCTATGCTGATGCTGAATGACTATCCTGTTATGCTGAGTGACAATCCTCTTCCTCCCCAATTTTCATGCTGATAGCTTGTAAGAACATTTTTGGTTCTGGGTACCACCACCAGTGGCTAAGGCCCAATTTTTCTGTCCCTGTTAAACAGGGGCGAATAATTACAATTTTTGATGCAATACTTTGCAGCAGGGCTCATTCCTGCGCTCCAACTATAGTATCTGTGAGGGGTTGCAGTGTTGTGGCAGCAGTGGCTAAGGCCCAATTTTTCTACCCCAGTTTAACAGGGGCATGTAATTACAATTTTTGATGCAATACTTAGCAGCAGGGCTCATTCCTGCACTCCAACTATAGTATCTGTGAGGGGTTGCAGTGTTGTGGCAGCAGTGGCTAAGGCCCAATTTTTCTGCCCCTGTTTAACAGGAGCATGTAATTACGATTTTTGATGCAATACTTTGCAGCAGGGCTCATTCCTGCGCTCCAACTAGAGTATCTGTGAGGGGTTGCAGTGTTGTGGCACCAGCAACAGTGCCCAAGGCCAATTTTTCATCCCCTGTTTAACCACTTCAGCCCCGGAAGGTTTTACCCCCTTCCTGACCAGAGCACTTTTTACAATTCGGCACTGCGTCGCTTTAACAGCTAATTGCGCGGTCATGCAATGCTGTACCCAAACGAAATTTGCGTCCTTTTCTTCCCACAAATAGAGCTTTCTTTTGATGGTATTTGATCACCTCTGCCATTTTTATTTTTTGCGCTATACACGGAAAAAGACCGAAAATTTTGAAAAAAAATGATATTTTCTACTTTTTGTTCTAAAAAAAATCCAATAAACTCAATTTTAGTCATACATTTAGGCCAAAATGTATTCGGCCACATGTCTTTGGTAAAAAAAATGTCAATAAGTGTATATTTATTGGTTTGCGCAAAAGTTATAGCGTCTACAAACTAGGGTACATTTTCTGGAATTTACACAGCCTTTAATTTATGACTGCCTATGTCGTTTCTTGAGGTGCTAAAATGGCAGGGCAGTACAAAACCCCCACAAATGACCCCATTTTGGAAAGTAGACACCCCAAGGAATTTGCTGAGAGGCATGTTGAGCCCATTGAATATTTATTTTTTTTGTCCCAAGTGATTGAATAATGACAAAAAAAAAAAAAAAAAAAAAAATTACAAAAAGTTGTCACTAAATGATATATTGCTCACACAGGCCATGGGCATATGTGGAATTGCACCCCAAAATACATTTAGCTGCTTCTCCTGAGTACGGGGATACCACATGTGTGGGACTTTTTGGGAGCCTAGCCGCGTACGGGGCCCCGAAAACCAAGCAACGCCTTCAGGATTTCTAAGGGCGTACATTTTTGATTTTACTCCTCACTACCTATCACAGTTTTGAAGGCCATAAAATGCCCAGATGACATAAAACCCCCCCAAATGACCCCATTTTGGAAAGTAGACACCCCAAGCTATTTGCTTTGAGGCATGTTGAGTCCATGGAATGTTTTATATTTTGACACAAGTTGCGGGAAAGTGACAAATTTTTTTTTTTTTTTTTTGCACAAAGTTGACACTAAATGATATATTGCTCACACAGGCCATGGGCATATGTGGAATTGCACCCCAAAATACATTTAGCTGCTTCTCCTGAGTACGGGGATACCACATGTGTGGGACTTTTTGGGAGCCTATCCGCGTACGGGACCCCGAAAACCAAGCACCGCCTTCAGGATTTCTAAGGGCGTACATTTTTGATTTTACTCCTCACTGCCTATCACAGTTTCGGAGGCCATGGAATGCCCAGGTGGCACAAACCCCCCCCAAATGACCCCATTTTGGAAAGTAGACACCCCAAGCTATTTGCTGAGAGGCATGGTGAGTATTTTGCAGCTCTCATTTGTTTTTGAAAATAAAGAAAGACGAGAAAAAAAAATTTTTTTTTTCTTTTTTCAATTTTCAAAACTTTGTGACAAAAAGTGAGGTCTGCAAAATACTCACTATACCTCTCATCAAATAGCTTGGGGTGTCTACTTTCCAAAATGGGGTCATTTGGGGGGGTTTTGTGCCACCTGGGCATTCCATGGCCTCCGAAACTGTGATAGGCAGTGAAGAGTGAAATCAAAAATTTACGGCCTTAGAAAGCCTGAAGGCGGTGCTTGGTTTTCGGGGTCCCGTACGCGGCTAGGCTCCCAAAAAGTCCCACACATGTGGTATCCCCGTACTCAGGAGAAGCAACAGAATGTATTTTGGGGTGTAATTTCACATATTCCCATGGCATGTTTGAGCAATATATCATTTAGTGACAACTTTGCGCAAAAAAAAATAAAAAAAATAAAAAATTGTCTCTTTCCCGCAACTTGTGTCACAATATAAATTATTCCATGGACTCGACATGCCTCTCAGCAAATAGCTTGGGGTGTCTACTTTCCAAAATGGGGTCATTTGGGGGGGTTTTGAACTGTCCTGGCATTTTATGCACAACATCTAGAAGCTTATGTCACACATCACCCACTCTTCTAAGCACTTGAAGACATAGCCCTTTCTGACACTTATTGTTTACATAAAAAAATAATTTTTTTTTGCAAGAAAATTACTTTGAACCCCCAAACATTATATATTTTTTTTAAAGCAAATGCCCTACAGATTAAAATGGTGGGTGTTTCATTTTTTTTTTTCACACAGTATTTGCGCAGCGATTTTTCAAACGCATTTTTTGGGGAAAAAACACACTTTTTTACATTTTAATGCACTAAAACACACTATATTGCCCAAATGTTTGATGAAATAAAAAAGATGATCTTAGGCCGAGTACATGGATACCAAACATGACATGCTTTAAAATTGCGCACAAACGTGCAGTGGCGACAAACTAAATACATTTTTAAAAGCCTTTAAAAGCCTTTACAGGTTACCACTTTAGATTTACAGAGGAGGTCTACTGCTAAACTTACTGCCCTCGATCTGACCTTCGCGACGATACCTCACATGCATGGTGCAATTGCTGTTTACATTTGACGCCAGACCAACGCTTGCGTTCACCTTAGCGCGAGAGCAGGGGGGACAGGGGTGCTTTTTTTTTTTTTTTTTTTTTTCTCTTTATTATTATTGTTTTTTTATCTTATTTTTAAACTGTTCCTTTCATTTTTTTTTTTTTTAAATCATTTTTATTGTTATCTCAGGGAATGTAAATATCCCCTATGATAGCAATAGGTAGTGACAGGTACTCTTTTTTGCAAAAATTGGGGTCTATTAGACCCTAGATTTCTCCTCTGCCCTCAAAGCATCTGATCACACCAAGATCGGTGTGATAAAATGCTTTCCCAATTTCCCAATGGCGCTGTTTACATCCGGCGAAATCTACGTCATAAAATGCTCGTAGCTTCCGGTTTCTTAGGTCATAGAGATGTTTGGAGCCACTCTGGTCTCTGATCAGCTCTATGGTCAGCTGGCTGAATCACCGGCTGCATTTTCAGGTTCCCTGTTGAGACAGGAGAGCCAGAGAAAAACACGGAAGATGTTGGGGGGGGGGGCATTCCCTCCCACTGCTTGTAAAAGCAGTCTAGAGGCTAATTAGCCACTAGGATTGCTTTTACATGAAAGCCGACCGCTGGCTGAAAAGAATGATACCAAGATGATACCTAAACCTGCAGGCATCATTCTGGTATAACCACTCAAAGTCGTGAATGGCATACCTGAAGACAAAAAAATGGTTAACAATAAAGCACAGTAAACGGTAAAGTATAAATAATTACATACCTGAAAAGCAAACATGATAAAACATAACAACAATAAAACATTGCAGAATAGAATACAGTAAAAAAGAGCAGAACAATAGAGAGAGAATAGAGAGAGAGAGAACAATAAAACGACAACTATTTTTATTTTATATTTTTGTTTGTGTTTTTTTTTTTTTTTTACACTTTTTTTTGTAACTAACTTTTATAACTGTAACCGGTTCCAGGTTCGGGTCTCTCAAAATGCGATGGCATCTCGGGAGACCCTGTGAAAGTGTGCCTAGTCTGTGCAATGCTGTACCCTACGCTAAAACTCAACTAGTGCATGCTAGTGTTCAAAACATTCACCAATGCAAAGACCAGGATTATCAGGACAGGAGGGGAGGGACAATAATAGCGGGTGTCACGCCTATATCCGCGCTAGCTGCAGACACGACATCTTTTTTGGGGGGGTTCGTTGGGTAGGGGTACTCGGGAGGACATAAAGAAAATGCCTCTCATGCAGCCGACTGCATTTGGTTGGGGATGTGAATGGGGGAAGTACGGGTGCTGCAGAAGCGGTGGGTTCCCAATTAGGATTGGCGAATGCAGCAGGAAGGGCATTATGGGCACGACGGGCCTGTGTTTGTCTTTTTGGTGGCAGCGGGACACTACTTGTGCTTGCCACCTCACCAGCTTGAACTGCACTTATGGGACTCGCCACGTCACCAAGTGTTACTGCAGTGCTGGTTTGGCTACGTCCGGGGTGTACTAGGCCACTGGCGCTTGCCAGTTCACCAAAACGCTACAAAAAAAACTGTTAGCGATCGCAGGGATCAGGCCTGACTCTGCGAACGCTGCAGTTATGCGTTTAGTGTTTTGTAAGTGACAGTGATCGATCGATACTGCACTTGGGTGGGCTGGGCCGGGCCGGGCGGAGGGGCAAAACGCAGGTGCTAGCAGGTATCTGGGCTGATCCCGTTAACACTGCGTTTTTGGGAACCCTAAACTGCTGGTGACGCTAGTATAGATCTGATCGGATCAGATATTGATGCGATCAGATACTATACCACTAAGGGAGGTGTACGGTGCGTGCGTGGGTGTTAGCGGTACTGGCGCTAATCTGACGCTGCCTGGGGCTGGTGCTTGCCAGTTCACCAAAACGCTACCAAAAAAACTGTTAGCGATCGCAGGGATCAGGCCTGACTCTGCGAACGCTGCAGTTATGCGTTTAGTGTTTTGTAAGTGACAGTGATCGATCGATACTGCACTTGGGTGGGCTGGGCTGGGCGGAGGGGCAAAACGCAGGTGCTAGCAGGTATCTGGGCTGATCCCGCTAACACTGCGTTTTTGGGAACCCTAAACTGCTGGGGACGCTAGTATAGATCTGATCGGATCAGATATTGATGCGTTCAGATACTATACCACTAAGGGAGGTGTACGGTGCGTGCGTGGGTGTTAGCGGTACTGGCGCTAACCTGACGCTGCCTGGGGCTGGTGCTTGCCAGTTCACCAAAACACTACCAAAAAAACTGTTAGCGATCGCAGGGATCAGGCCTGACTCTGCGAACGCTGCAGTTATGCGTTTAGTGTTTTGTAAGTGACAGTGATCGATCGATACTGCACTTGGGTGGGCTGGGCTGGGCTGGGCGGAGGGGCAAAACGCAGGTGCTAGCGGGTATCTGGGCTGATCCCGCTAACACTGCGTTTTCGGGAACCCTAAACTGCTGGGGACGCTAGTATAGATTTGATCGGATCAGATATTGATCCGATCAGATACTATACCACTAAGGGAGGTGTATGCTGCGTGCGTGGGTGTTCGCGGTACTGGCGCTAATCTGACGCTGCCTGGGGCGACGCATATCACCGCCGGGCGATCGGGGGGCTAAACCTTTATTCGGTAATAAACGGTGGGTGCCCTGACACTATAAAAAATAAACGAACTAACCAGCGTCACCCGTAACGGTTATACGGTGATCAGCGGTGAAAGGGTTAACTAGGGGGCAATCAAGGGGTTAAAACATTTATTAGATAGTATATGGGGGTCCCTGTCGCTATAAAACACTGACGGCGAACCTAAATATTTACGTCCCTAACTAGCGTCACCAGCGACACTAATACAGCGATCAGAAAAATGATCGCTTAGCGACACTGGTGAGGGGGGGTGATCAAGGGGTTAAAACTTTATTAGGGGGGGTTAGGGGGGTATCCTAGACCTAAAGGGGGGTAATACTCACTGCCCTAACACTAACTGTCACAAACTGACACAGCAGTAATCAGAAAAAAAAAAAAATACTGCTAATGTCAGTTTGTGACAGGGGGGGGGGGGTGATTGGGGGGGGATCGGGGGTGTAAAGTATGCCTGGCATGTTCTACTGTGTGTGTGTGTGTGTTGTGCACTTACATGTCATCTCCCCTCGGCGCTGGAACGGAAACTGCCAGACCGAGGAGAGATGACATCACATCCTCTGCCTGTGTGAAACGACACACAGGCAGAGGAGGATTTCCATTGGCTGGGAGCGATCGCGAGGGGGGGGCCACGATCGGATGGTCTCCCCCTCGCCTCCCGACGCTCCCAGTCAGATGCCGACCGCCGATGGCACCGGGGGGGGGGTCCGATTGGACCCCCCGCCCGCGGGAGGCAGATCACGTACGGGTACGTGATTTTGCCTGCCCGTGCCGCTCTGCCGCAGTATATCTGCGTTAGGCGGTCGGCAAGTGGTTAATGGGGGCGTATAATTACAATTTTTGATGCAATACTTTGCAGCAGGGCTCATTCCTGCGCTCCAACTATAGCATCTGTGAGGGGTTGCAGTGTTGTGGCACCAGTGCCTAAGGCCCAATTTTTCTGCCCCTGTTCAACAGGGACATCTAATTACAATTTTTGATCTAATATTTCACAGCAGGGCCCATTCCTGCGCCCACCAAGAGTAACTGTGAGGTCTTACAGTGTTGTGGCAACACCACCACCACCACCAAAGGCCCAATTGTTCTGCCCCTGTTCAACAGGTGCATGCAATTACAATTCTTGATATAATATTTCACAGCAGGGCCCGTTCCAGCGCCCACCAAGAGTAACTGTGAGGACTTACAGTGTTGTGGCACCAGCACCACCATCACCAAAGGCCCAATTTTTCTACAACTGTTCAACAATGGCATGTAATTACAATTCTTGATCTAATATTTCACAGCAGGGCCTGTTCCTGAGCCCACCAAGAGTAACTGTGAGGGCTTACAGTGTTGTGGCAACACCAACACCTAGGGCCCAAATTTCTGCAGAGTATATAGGGCAGGTCCCTACTTTCAAACATCCAACTTACAAACGACTCCTACTTTCAAACGGAAGGAGACAACATGAAGTGAGATGAAATCTACCCCTAGGAAGAGAAATTCTCTCCTGTAAGAGTTAATATGGGAAAAACGTGTCTCCTCTTCACTGATGCTTTATCACCAATCCTTGTTTCACTAAAAACCCCACATTTTCAAAAAACATTTGTCATTGGGATAGAAAGTGAGGTGAAATCTTCTGAAGAGGTGCACAGACAGCAAAACAAATGTTACAGGGGTGATAACCCTTCCCTATGTTTTCCAAAAAGCTTAAAAATAGACCTTTTGGGTGGAGCTACACTTTAAAAATGTACCAGTTCAAAATTACAAACAGATTCTACTTAACAACAAAGCTACAGTCCCTGTCTTTTTTGCACTCCCTGTATACTGCTGTTCAGAGTGTATAAGGCCTGGGGGCCCCACGCCTTTCCTTTTTTTAATTTGGATGCGGGGTTCCCCTTAATATCCAAACAAGACCCAAAGGGCCTGGTAATAGACTGGGGGGGGGGGGTACCCATGCCGTTTGTCTCACCGATTTTCATCCATTAAAGCCGCAAGTAGTTTTAAATGACTTTTATTCCTTTACAAATGTCATTTTGTGCAGGGACTGTTCTAAGCACAGGAAACATGCACCACTTTTCAGGCATACAATAGACACCCCCCAGGTAGGATATTTAAAGGAATATTTCACTTTTTTTTCACTTTAAGCATCATTAAAATCACTGCTCCCAAAAAATGGCCGTTTTTAAAACTTTTTTTGCATTGATACATGTCCCCTGGGGCAGGACCCGGGTCCCCAAACCCTTTTTAGGACAATAACGTGCATATTAGCCTTTAAAATAAGCACTTTTGATTTCGAACATTCGAGTCCCATAGACTTTAACAGGGTTCTAAAGTTTGTAAATATATATATATATTTACATAGTTAGTCAGGTTGAGAAAAGTCAATCTAGTTCAACCGTACTGTAGATAATAAACTATAGGAAAAAAAAAGAAAACAACCATATCCACTTCAGCTCTCACACCTATTTACCCCTTAAGGAGGAAGTAAACCCTGCTGGGTTTTACTTCCTCTTTTGCTCCCTGAAAAGCCTGCAAATTAAAAGCATAATGGGCTAGTATGCATCGCATTCTAGCCCATTATGTGACACTTACCTGTAAATGAATCCATCGCTGTCCCCTGTGCAGGCTGCGTCCATCTTCGCCCCTCTTCCTTCTGGGGGCCGCAGACTCTGGCTCTGTGACTGGCTGGAGCCACGTGACGTCACTCCCACATGGGAGCAATCAGTAACGGCACATGCTGGAGGAAGAAATGGCACGGAGGTCCGTTTCTTCACAGCGCATGCGCCAATTACATCATCAGCGCACTACAAGTGAAATATCTCCTAAACTGCGCACATTTAGGAGATATTTCCACAACCTATAGGTAAGCATTATTCCAGGCTTACCTATAGTTAAAAGTCACTAGGAAGGGTTTACAATCACTTTAAGGACCAGAGCAATTTTGCAATGTGACCCTTTTTATTTGGCAATAAGTTTATCATTACTTAAGATAACAATGTAATACATATATTGTTTTTGTAAGGACAAATAAAACTTTCTTTTTGTGAATATTTTCCTGCAACAATGATTTTTTTCACAATCCTTAGATTAAATGCTTGCTTTAACTCTCTTCATCTGCAGATCAAAGTTCATCCTTTTGATCTGTAAATGAAAAACAAAGAAAATTTCAAAATGAATCCATGTTTGATTGAAGCTTTGTTGATAAACATTGTCAGACAGCTTTTTTTTTACAGCTCCTGCTGCCGGGACCTTCTCTGTGTACTCTGAAAAACAGCTGTGATTAATCAAAGCTGAATTACCAGGTACTGTGACAGAGGGGTTCCCAGTAGCTGGGCAGAATGACTAGACGTACTATACACATCCTGTGTACAATGATGACTTTTTTTGGGTGTGTCTAGTACATCCAGAGTTCACAACTGGATATACACTATCCTCCTGTACTCACATATTGTCCAGAGGAAGGCAAAAAAACTTAAAGCATGATCCAGTTTGCTCCAGTGGGGAAAAATTCCTTCATGATTCCTCAGGGGGGCAATTAGATATTTCTTGGATCAACTATTCCTGTTATTATTGTCTATAAATATTAATATCCTGTTATATTTTTTGCATTTAGAAAGGGGAGTCTTTTCCACATTTTCACAGCTCTTACTGTGAAGAAGCTTTCTCGTATGTGAAGGTTAAATCTCTTTTCCTCCTTGTCCTCTGTAATGACCTGAAAATGAATAACTCATCAAGAAGTTTAGTCTATGTATTACTTATGTATTTATACATGATGATCATATCCCCCTTAAC
This sequence comes from Lithobates clamitans, assembly GCA_037952925.1. NCBI lineage: Eukaryota > Metazoa > Chordata > Amphibia > Anura > Ranidae > Lithobates > Lithobates clamitans. The sequence continues at coordinate 4,072,703 of JBBGZY010000400.1, read as the reverse complement.
CACTTCAGTCCCGTAAGGTTTTACCCCCTAATGACCAGGCCTTTTTTTGCGATACAGTACTGCATCGCTTTAACTGACAATTGCATGCTCATGTGACGTTGTACCCAAACAAGATTGATGTCCTTTTTTTCCTACAAATAGTGCTTTATTTTAGTGGTATTTGATCACCTCTGCGGTTATTATTTTTTGCGCTATGAAAAAAAGAAAATTTTGAAAAAAAAACAATATTTTTTACTTTCTGCTATAATACATACCCAAAAATATATATATATAAATAATTTATTCATCAGTTTAGACCAATATCTACTCTTCTACATATTTTTGGTAAAAAATTGGAATAAGCATATGTTGATAATCACGCGAAACCCACCCACCTGGGTGGAGAGAAAGTACTGCTAGCCCAAAATATGATTAATTAGAAAAATTGCTCCAAAGGGCTTATAGGCAGCTAGAAAAAAATGGACTGAATAGAATATATATAAAAAGTTCTTTGTTGCGTACAGATATATGAAAAAAACACATGCATCACTTTAACTGACAATTGCATGCTCATGTGACGTTGTACCCAAACAAGATTGATGTCCTTTTTTTCCTACAAATAGTGCTTTATTTTAGTGGTATTTGATCACCTCTGCGGTTATTATTTTTCCTTGTCAAAAGAAGTTTATTGAGTATACAATGTTATAAAGATACATAAAGTAAGTTTACAAGGATCTATAAAGTAAGCTCATTGTTTTACAGTAGGGTTTATATAGGTAAATATCATGAAATTTCAAATATTTAACATTGGGTTCACGTAAACCTAAATTAAAGATATATATAATTTCCTTAGTTACTTTTGTAGGTATTTAAATGATTTATACCTACTATACATATTGTTTACAAGTAGAGTGTATATAGGTCAAATAAATTCTGATAATGAGCTTTAATCGTAAGGTGGAGAAAAGGAAAGAGAAAGAAGAAAAAGGGTTGAAAGGTAGAGGTATGGTCCACAAGGTTGTCCTGCTCGTCAGTTTATTATTCTTTTTAGTTCTCTTTGAAGCCTTAAAATGGGTGTCACTGTAAGTCATTTAATCTGTTACCATGGCAACAGGACAGAGTCATTGAAATTTGACAGGAACTGTTGTTTTATCCAAGGGTGCCAAAGTTTTTCAAATTTTGGAATTTGATTTTGATCGATGGCTACCATCTTAGCATGGGACATTGTATTATTCATTCTGTGAATTGTTTCTGCTAGTACCAATGTAGGAGATTTCCATGCCTTGGCCACTGTTTGTTTTGCAGCCGTTATTAGTTGGATCATAAGTTTGAATTGAGAGAGTGTTAACCATTCCGGTTTTAGATTAAGTAAAGTTAAATATGGATCTGGTTGTATTATTTTTTTAAATATTTTAGATGCAATCACGAAAACTTCCTTCCAGAAGGTTTGGATTACTGGGCACGTCCACCATATGTGTAAATATGTGCCTATTTCTGGGCATCCTCGAAAACAAAGAGCTGAGGTATTAGGTGAATATTTTGCCACTCTAGCGGGTACAAGGTACCAGCGAGTTAGGACTTTATAATTTGTCTCCAGTGCTAAGATGTTGGGTGAAGATGACTTAGATGTGAACCATATGTTAGACCAGTCCGTGTCTTCTAAAGTTCGTCCCAGGTCCTCCTCCCACCTCTGAACGTAAGAGGGTCTATTAAGATTTGCTACTCCATATAATTGATTATAAAGTGATGAAATTGTACCTTTAGCAAATGGATCTTTTGTACAGATTGATTCAAAAATGGATAATTGGGATAATGGTGTATCCCCCTTTAGGAATGGTGTATAGAAATTTTTGATTTGGAGATATCTAAATATCTCAGAGTTTGGTAGATCATATTTTTCTCTAAGCGATGGGAATGAAAGGAATGATTTAGATGCTATGAAGTCATTTAGTGTCTGAATGCCTGATGTTGTCCAAGCTTTAAAAGATTTTGGGTAGATCCATGCCGGATAAAAGGCCGGATTTCTGATAAAAGAAAGGAGAGGATTGTGTGGAGATTGTAACTGATATTTGGTTTTTAGTTTATCCCAGAGAGATAAGAAGTGTTTAGTTATGGGATTATGAATTTTAAAGCGGTCTTTAGGATCAAGCCATAATAAATTTGATATTAATAGAGGGTCATTTTCTGAAGCCTCTATAAATACCCATAATGGGATTTCCTGTTTTGCATGGTATTTGGACAGACTGGCCAAATGTGCTGCTCTGTAGTAGTTAATAAAATTAGGGTATCCCAGGCCTCCTTTATTTTTGGGAAGATGTAGTGTGTGTATAGGTATACGTGGTTTAGAAGAGCCCCATATAAACGAAGTTGCTCTTTTTTGTACTATTCTCAAAAAATAGGAAGGAATTGGAATAGGGAGGACTCTGAATAGATAAAGCAATTTGGGTAGAATAGTCATTTTGATTGCATTAATTTTCCCTATCCAGGATAAAGGAAGTTGCGACCATTGTTTTATTAGATTTGTGATCTGTCTTAATACAGGAGGATAATTGGTTGAGAATAAGTCAGAATGAGATGCTGTTAAATGAATTCCAAGATATGGGATTGATTTTTCTGCCCATGTGAATGGGAGTGCAGCCCTAGCTGGGATCAATTCCATGTTTGTGAGTGAAATATTAAGCACTAGGCATTTCTTAGGATTAATCATAAGGCCGGATAGGGCTGCAAATCCATCAAGAGCTGGTATTAAGTTAGGACCAGAGACCTGTGGTGATGATAGAAAAAGTAATATATCGTCTGCAAATATACATAATTTGTGTGTAATACCTCCTACTTCAATGCCAGTTATAGTTTGGTTTGTTCTGATGTATTGGGCCATGGGTTCGAGTATAAGGGCAAATAATAAGGGAGATAATGGGCAACCCTGTCGGGTACCTCTTTCGATATTAAAGGCTTCAGATTTGTATCCAGCATATTTTATATAGGCTTTGGGTTTATTATATAATGCTTTGATCCATGTTAAAAAGTGGGGTCCAAAACCCCATTTTTGTAATGAATATTGCATATATTACCAGGATACTGTGTCAAATGCCCTCTTAATATCGAGAGATAGAAAACATAAAGGGATTTTCCGTTTTTTAGCAATATGTGCCAATAACACTGCCCTGCGTATATTATCGCCTGCCTGTCTATTTGGCATGAAGCCTACTTGATCTCTATGTATTAATTTTCCTATAATGCTATTGAGGCGTTTTGCTATTATTTTTGCTAATAATTTAATATTGAGGTTTAACAGAGAGATAGACCGATAATTCACACAGGAAGTATCATCAGAAAGGGGTTTTGGGATCATACAAACAATTGCCATTAGTGTTTCTTGCCGAAAAGAATGTCCATCTAGAAGTTTGTTAAAAGTTTTAGTGAGAATGGGAGAGAGTATTTCTGAGAATGTTTTATAGTATAAAGCCGAGTAGCCGTCTGGGCCTGGTCTTTTGTTAAGTTTTAGGTCTTTTATGGCATTAGCAACTTCATCTATAGTTATAGGCTCATCCAAACTGCTTTTTTGATTCTGAGATAACTCAGGTAAGTTTATTTTTGAGAAGAAGGATTCAGCTTCTGTAGGATTAAATTCATTGTTTGTCTTGTATAAAGTTGCGAGATGTGAGTGAAATTTATGGACTATTTTAACTGGATTACAAGTGTAAACATTTTTTGATAATTTCAAACGTATTGGTTTGAAAGATTTGTTAGTTGAATTTAATGCCCGAGCCAAATATGTACCCGGTTTGTTTGTATTCATGTAGAAATTGTGTTTGGAGCGTTTGAGGGATTTATCAACTGACTCAGTGAGAAATAGATCGTATTCCAATCTAGATTTTTCCAGATGAGATTTTGTACTCTGAGATGGATTATCTTGAAATGATATGTAGGCTGCATTAAAATTGAGTTCTAGTTTTTTTGCTAGATTTTTGCGTTCCCGTTTAAATAGTGCCATTTGTCTTTGTATTGTACCACGCAAGACAGGCTTATGAGCTTCCCACAGTGTTATTGGGGAGATGTCTGTTGTATTATTAATTGATATGTATTCCTTTAAAGCTTGTTCAATGGCCATCTGATGTAGTGGGTGTTTGAGCATTATGTCCGGTAAGTACCACGTTGGGTCATGCGCTTTTGGTATGGCTGAGGCTATAGTAGTGTATACTGCATTATGGTCAGACCACGGAATCGGAATTATATCTGATGCAATAATTTCTGGTATCATTCCTATTGTTAGAAAAATATGATCTATTCTGGTGAAGGTTTGATGAGGGTGCGAGAAATAAGTGAATTTCTTTTTCATTGGGTTACTTTCTCTCCATGAATCTACCAGATTGTATTTGGAAAGAAGTTGAGAAAAAGGTAATCTAGAGGTTATTTTGGATGGTGTAAAAGGTGATTTATCTAGAAATGGGAGGAGGACCTGGTTCGAATCCCCACACATTATCACTGTTCCTATTTTGTGTGTATTAATCACTTGTAATATATGTGAGAGGAATGGTGTAGGTTGTTTGTTAGGAGCGTAGTAGGAAATCACCGTGATTGCTGTATCCATTATATAACCCATGAGTATCAGGTATCTACCTTCTGGGTCTTTAATTTCTGATGATAAGGTGAATGGTGTGGATCGGTGAAATGCAATTAGAGTTCCCCTTTGCTTGGTACAGGCAGAAGCCGTGTAAATTTGTTGATAAAAAGGAGAAATATATTTTGGAGTAGAATTTTTGGTGAAGTGTGTTTCTTGGAGGCATACTATGTGAGCCTTCTTGTTATGGAAAGTACGGTAGGCTTTGGTCCTTTTTTGAGGGACATTTATTACCTGAACATTCAGGGAAAGTATATTCAGTGGTGCCATGGCAATAGATCAAATAGTTTTGACTTACTTTTTGTTATGCAGAGCTGACTGCGCAGATCAACCTGTGTGGACTGAAGAGATGAATAGATAGAAAAGAAACCAGTGAATTCTGGAGTAAAGAGTAAACAAAAAACATATGAGATTAAATGATACATTGTATAAATTATTTTTTGCAAGTAATCACAATTTACCCGTGAAAGAGAATAAATATCTCTCTCAGGGGAATAAGTGCCTTCGTCACACTCCCACATAATATGGTTAGGAGAATGAGGAGGGCTAATGGGGGTACACGGATCTTCCGCTTACAGGAGAGAAGTGCTATGTCAAAAGACATCAAAATGATGTTTCATTAATTGGAGTGCAGAATATAGTTTTTGTTGAAATTATTTATTCCAGGGTGGTTGTATATGGTTAGTCTTGCCCTAGGCTAAATAATTCAGTTAGAAAGGTACTGTTAATAACTTTGGTATTGATGAAGATAGTTTGAATTATTTTGGGATTTTAACCCTTTTAGAGTAAACAATTACATATTTTATTCTTATGTAACTGTTTAGATATGTTAACTCATAAAATTGAGGTTGTATTGCTTCAAATTAGAATAAACAAAAACATAATTCTAGGAACTAGTTAGGTAAAAACATATTTGTTTTAAGAAAAGAAAGAAAAAGCTTCCATTACTTCTGGATTATTGAACATATTTGTCCTAAAAAGTAATAAATCTATTGTTATTACCTGATAATATATAACTGAACAAGAATTTCCTTATTTCACTTATATATTCACAGGGGGCTGCACATACAGGGGGTTCTTCCAAAGAAGTGGGGTTCTGAAAATAAGTGACACTTCTGCTCTTGCCCAATCCACCTGAACATCTTCTTCTCTCTTCACAGGTAAACCTGCGTTTATATCTCCACATACCTTAAAACTGAACATTGCATGACTGCAAAAAAGCTTATTGGGTAAACCTGCGTTTATATCTCCACATACCTTAAAACTGAACATTGCATGACTGCAAAAAAGCGTATTGGGTAAACCTGCGTTTATATCTCCACATACCTTAAAACTGAACATTATATGACTGCAAAAAAGCTTATTGGGTAAACCTGCGTTTATATCTCCACATACCTTAAAACTGAACATTGCATGACTGCAAAAAAGCTTATTGGGTAAATCTGTTTGTCACCACTGTTTCAACTCCATCTGTAGCCATGCTCACATTATTTCAATGTTTATTTAGCCATTAAGTCTTACCTAAATTATGGGTTGCCTTATCTTTACAATTTTGGCCTTTTAGTCCCCTTGCAGTTTGATTGTGGTGTGAAAGTTATGCCCTGCTAGCTGTGTTGCTAATATGCCCTCCTAATTGATTAATTGCCAGATTCAACCCACACCCAACACACAGTATAAAAACAAGGCCTTCCTTACGGGGGAACACATACAGGGGGCTGCACATACAGGGGGTTCTTCCAAAGAAGTGGGGTTCTGAAAATAAGTGACACTTCTGCTCTTACACTTCAGCGATTTGCACAAAGCAAACTATAAAAGACTGCAGGTGACCCCATTACCTAATTCTATCATCTTCCTCTCTGAAACATGCACTCTTTACCTCTCCTCCTTTTCACAATTGCTGCCTCTCTCCTCAAACTCTCTTTTCTACATCCCTCTGCTCCACCCCACAACCTGTACATATCACCCTCACTTCTCCCCTCCACCTATTACTGCACTCATCACCTCTTTCTAACTCTAAGCCCACTTGCTAACATACCCCCCAGGATACTGAAGCATGTCCCCTCATACAAATCATATTCTCATATTACCTCCCTCACTCTTCTGCTTCTCCTAATCGCTGGAGATATTTCCCCAAACCCTGGGCCCACTTTATTTAACTGTGCCCAACACACCCATCACCATCACCCTACACCCTCTGGCAGTAGTCGCAATCTACACAATCTAGTCTCCATTCCTCTTCTTGCCAACACCAGCCTCACTCTCTCCTGCGCCCTCTGGAACGCCCGCTCTGTCTGCAACAAACTCACTGCTGTTCATGACCTCTTTGTCACTAATTCCTTTAATCTACTTGCTCTCACAGAAACCTGGCTCCACGAATATGACACCCCTTCTCCTGCTTCCCTCTCCCAGGGTGGCCTTCACTGGACTCACTCCCCCAGGCCTAATGGACGCAAGGGAGGTGGAGTGGGATTCCTCCTATCCCCCCAGAGCACCTTCCAGGTTATTCACCCTCCTCCCTCTTTTTCACTCTCATCATTCGAAGCCCACTGTATACGTATATTCTCTCCCACTTCCCTAAGAATTGCTGTGATCTACCGGCCCCCTGGACCATTATCGACTTTCCTTGATGAGTTTTCTGCCTGGCTACCCTACTTTCTCTCTTCGGAAATTCCCACAATCCTTCTCTGTGATTTCAACATCCCTGCTAATACAAACATTCCTGCTACTTCTAAACTTCTTAGTCTAACCTCTTCATTTGACCTGAAGCAATGGGTACAGGCTTCTACTCACTCTGATGGCAACACCCTTGACCTTGTATTCTCCTACCTATGCACTCCATGCAACTTCTCAAACAATCCTTTTCCTCTCTCCGACCACCACCTCATTAGTTTCTCTCTCCCCCTGTCTTTCACCACCTTTCCCTCCAATCGCCTAACCGTCACCCGTAGAAACTTTCGCAACTTCAACTCCTCTCTCCTCTACTTTGCTACCGACCACCTCTATGACAAAATCTCCCCCCTGTCCTGCCCCAACCAAGCCATATCCATCTACAATAAATCTCTGTCCTCCACCCTGGACAAGCTCGCTCCCCTCACTACACGCAGAATCAGGCCTCGACCCCTACAACCCTGGCAAACAGATGACACTAAAATTCTCAAAAAACGTAGTCGCGCTCTTGAGCGTCTGTGGCACAAGACTAAGTCTCTCAAAGACTTCAACCAATACAAATCTGCCCTCCAAAAATACTATTCTTTCCTCCACACTGCCAAGCAAACCTATTTTACAACTCTTATTAATACCTTCTCATCCAATCCCCGTAAACTCTTCTCTACCTTCAACTCTCTACTTTGTCCTCCACCGCCTCCCCCCACTGATTTACTCACTGCCCAGGAAATCGCTAATCACTTCAAAAACAAGATTGATACAATCCGTGATGAAATCTCCACTCTACAGGTATCTCCCCCAGCTAAGACCCCATGTCAACAGATACAACTGACACTACCTCTATTCAAATCTACTACTCCAGACGAAGTTGCTAAACTCCTTTCTATCGCCCACCTAACTACCTGTCCCCTGGACCCTGTTCCCTCTCAAATGCTACGGTCACCCTCTGACCCCATCCTACACTCTCTAACCCACATCTTCAATCTCTCCCTCACCTCTGGTGTCTTCCCCGATGCTCTAAAACATGCACTGGTCACTCCCATACTCAAAAAACCATCCTTGGACCCTACCAATCTTAACAACCTACGCCCTATCTCCTTGCTCCCCTTTTCCTCTAAACTCCTTGAACGCCTGGTTTACAACCAACTGAGTGACCACCTCATTAAAAACAACCTTCTTGATCCCCTTCAATCTGGATTTCGCCCTCAACACTCCACAGAAACTGCTCTTTTAAAACTCACAAATGACCTACTAACTGCAAAAACCAACGGACACTATTCTGTACTCCTACTTCTGGATCTTTCAGCTGCCTTTGAGACGGTTGACCACCCCCTCCTCCTCAAAAAACTTCACTCCATCGGTCTCCGTGACTGTGCTCTTCAGTGGCTCTCATCCTACCTATCCCAACGCACCTTCAGTGTCACTTACAATTCTACTTCCTCCACTCCTCTTCCCTTCTCTGTCGGGGTCCCCCAAGGTTCTGTTCTTGGACCTCTTTTATTTTCAATCTACACCTCTTCCCTGGGTCAGCTGATAACCTCTCATGGCTTTCAATATCATTTCTATGCTGATGACACACAAATCTATCTCTCCACCCCTCAACTCACTCCATCAGTCTCTTCACGCATCACTAACTTACTAACCGACATATCTGTGTGGATGTCACACCACTTCCTCAAACTCAACTTGTCCAAAACTGAGCTTATAATATTTCCTCCCCCACGTGCCACTTCCCTTGACTTCTCTGTCAAGAGCAATAGCAAAACCATCCACCCGTCCACACATGTCAAGGTGCTAGGTGTTATCCTAGATTCTGAACTCTCCTTTCAGCCCCACATCCAATCACTTTCCAAAGCTTGCCGCCTCAACCTCCGCAACATCTCTAAACTACGTCCCTTTCTAACCAATGAAACCACAAAGCTCCTGATTCACTCCCTGGTTATCTCTCGCCTCGACTACTGCAACTCACTCCTCATTGGTTTACCTTTAAATAGACTATCCCCCCTTCAGTCCATCATGAATGCTGCTGCCAGACTCATCCACCTTACAAACCGATCAGTGTCTGCTACCCCTCTCTGCCAATCCCTCCATTGGCTGCCACTCGCCCAACAAATTAAATTCAAAATACTAACAATAAGTTACAAAGCCATCCACAACTGTGCCCCCAGCTACATCACTAACCTAGTCTCAAAATACCAACCTAAACGCCATCTCCGTTCCTCCCAAGACCTCCTGCTCTCTAGCTCCCTCATCACCTCCTCCCATATCCGCCTCCAGGACTTCTCCCGAGCCTCGCCCATCCTCTGGAATTCCCTACCCCAATCTGTCAGACTGTCTCCAAATTTATCCACTTTTAGGCGATCCCTGAAGACTTTCCTCTTCAGAGAGGCCTATCCTGCCTCCATCTAACAACTGCATTATTTTCTCCATTAGCTCATCCCCCACAGCTATTACCCTTTTGTATAACTTGACCCTCCCTCCTAGATTGTAAGCTCTAACGAGCAGGGCCCTCTGATTCCTCCTGTATTGAATTGTATTGTACTTGTACTGTCTGCCCTAATGTTGTTGTAAAGCGCTGCGTAAACTGTCGGCGCTATATAAATCCTGTATAATAATAATAATAATAATAATAAGGCTATATGAATCAGAAGTAATAAGAAATATAACTGGAATGTAACATGATCCCACACAGTGTGTGACTGCAGTTACATTCAGTTATAAATATAGGTTTTTTAAAGAGAACCATCTCTTAGTATAATAAATGAAGAGATATCAGGAATTAGGATGTCAGTCCATTGAATCTTCTTGGTCCATGGATGATGTGGCATAACGGCCTCTTTTGTGAGAATGATGATTCCCATTTTGTTCTGAAATTTTCTGGGTGCTGCCTGAAGGTGAAGATGACGCCATTCTTCTGCGTGTGGGAGAGTTGCTGCTTTTGGGTTCTGTCAGATTTAATTTTAAAAGGGTTTGTTGTAGTTCATCTGCTGATCTGATTCTGTAAATTGTACCTTGGTAGTTAAATCTGACTGAAAAGGGGAAGCCCCATTGATACATAATGTTGTGGCGTTGCAGTTCCATTAGTTGGGGTTTCATGGATTGTCTTTTAGTAATAGTAAGTTGGGATAGGTCAGCAAAAATTTGATAATTGTGTCCTTGAAAATTAAGTTCCTTTTTTTCTCTTGCAGCAATTAGTATTTGTTCTTTCGTTCTGTAATAATGACATTTTGTGATTATATCACGTGGGGGTCCATCTTTCTTTTTGGCTGTGAGGGCTCTGTGTACTCTGTCCAGTTCTAAACGTTCAATAGGGATATCTGGCTTTAGTTCTTGTAATAGAGCAGTAATAGTAGATTGCAGGTCTGTCACAGTTTCAGGTATTTCCCTTATGCGCAAGTTTGAACGTCTGGCTCTATTTTCGTAATCTTCGAGCTTAGTTTGAAGTATTAAATTCTCTTTTTTTAATTGTTCCAATTCTGTTATATTTTCTTGGGTTGTAATTTCAATTTCATCCATTTTTATTTCTAAGGCTGCGGTGCAGGGGCGTGGCCAACGACCGGGATGTGAGGACGTGCAAAGCCTGAGCTCCGTCCGTCTCACTCAGATCCTTCAACCATCCTGCTAGCCCGGCCGCCATCCACAACCATCCTCGCACTCACTAACCTCCCAGGACTCCAGAGCACCTCGGGCCATGGTGAAATACGGTCCGGCCATGGAGGAAACCTCAGGATTCGGTCCACCATCGCAGCCATGCCCGCCGCAGCAAAATGGCGCCGGCCGGCGCCACGCTCAGAAGCAAGGTCAGCCATCCGCCTCCCTGACAATCCAGCAGCATCAAGGGAAGGGTGAGTCACAATATATCCCTGGCAGCAGCCCTGAAGACCCCCTTCTATCCTCCTCCCCGGATGACATAGACTCAGTATCTGATCCTAATGCTGATGTGGCCGCAGGCCCTGCAGAGCCCTCTCTCTCCCAAATTATGGAGGCCATACAGCACAGCCATGCCTCCCTCACCACACAGATGGATTCAATTAAAACTGATTTATCATTCCTGAAGCATGATGTACAAAACCTAAGGCATAGAGTACAAAATGCGGAACAGCGCATAGGAGATTTAGAGGATGACACGCGCCCTTTGCAGGGATCTGTAAGGGAGCTGCGCCAGGCCCAAGATTATATGGCTGATAAGCTTACAGATATGGAAGACCGTCTAAGACGTAACAATCTCCGCTTTCTAGGCTTCCCGGAAGGGGCAGAAGGCAAGGCCCCAGAAAAATTTATGGAGCAATGGCTGATGTCAGTATTTGGCGCAAATGTTTTTTCCACCATGTTTGCCATCGAGAGAGCACACAGGGTTCCACTACGCCCCTTGCCCCCTGGGGCTCCCCCACGTGCTATGCTTATTAAGATGCTGCATTTCAGGGACAGAGAAGCCATCATTAGAGCAGCCAGGGAAAAAGGGAACATACTCTTCAATGGTAACAATATTACTATCTTCCCTGACTTCTCGGTGGCCACACAGAAACAACGTGCCACTTTCCTAGCAGTCAAGAGGCGTTTGCGTGATCTGCAACTACCATACAGCATGCTATATCCTGCACGCCTTCGGGTCATTTATCAGGGTAAAGCCCATTTCTTCTCTGATCCGAAAGAAGCGGCTCACTGGGCAGACACGCTGGGACCTTTAGATCAAAGGAACCTACCACGGAACTCACCCCCCCGATGACCAATATATCCCCTTATTGTTCCAATATAAGCAAAGCTCTTTGTTCACTGATATTCTTGAGCTATTGATCTTTAACATCCACAATGAAGATTGCAAATAAGCTCCAGGACATTGACATTTCCATATTAGCTCTTACTGAACTGTAGGAAGGCAGAAAAGACCAATGCTGTACGTCCCATGATGGAACTGTTCATATCCTTCCACTGGCTGACCAAATTGGTTACAACTAGGCGGACTGGAACTGGAACTTTTCTAACATCATCCAGCAGAATATCTTGCTAAGGCCGGGCTGAGGAATACTTTGCCTGGGAAATATACATGGGTGGTAGCTTGTGTTTATAATCTCCATCTGTTTAGTGCTACCTCAGGTTGTTGTCTACGGGACTGTTCTAAACACCCCCTGCTACGCAGGTTCAATTTAGGGTACAAAGCTCTCATGAGTTGGGGTATGGGAGCCGGGAGGGTTAGGGTGGGTTGGGAAGGTGGGAAAACCTTTTGGGTGTTGGCATCGTTTATGCCTTGGTTACAGGTTTATTACTATTTTATGATACATGTTTGCAGGTTCATGGATCAGACCAACCATCAAGGTGCTCAGGTATATGTACTAGATGACATACCAATTTTTCAGACAAACATCCGGAATTGCGCCACCGCTTCACGAGGAGCCCGGAGACCCACAGGATGGCTGACCCTGGGGTGCCTCGGGAGGCGGTCGTGCAACCTTTTGTATTACACCCAGAAATGAATAATTTACGTCTGATATCATGGAATGTTCGGGGGCTTAATTCCAAGATAAAGCGTTCAGTGATGTTTGATTATTTAGCACGCCACAAGCCGCATGTGATCCTCCTCCAGGAGACCCATCTCCAGGGCTCCAGAGTTATGGCCCTTAAAAGAGCTAAAATAGCTTATGCCCTACACTCCACCTATTCTTCCTTTGCCAGGGGGACGTCTATTCTCATTGCCAAATCAGCACCAATCTCCATTAAACACATTAAACTTGACCCAAATGGCTGCTTTGTCATCTTGGTGATGGAACTTCTAGGTAAACCATATACGGTGGTAAATATTTACATCCCGCCACCCTTTACGAAGAAATTCTTTGAAAGGGTGATGGGAACAATACTCGAAATCGCTGAAGGCCCACTAATCATAGCAGGGGATTATAATACGGTGCTAGACAACTCTATAGACAGATTCCGATGCTCTACAATGCCCCCAACGCCCTTAGGATCCTATCTAACTCAATTTGACCTGGTGGAGGCCTGGAGGTGGAGACATGCGGGGGTAAAAGAGTATTCATGTCAATCTGACTCCCATAATACTTTATCACGAATTGATCTCTGTTTGGTCTCTTCTAACATTCTTCATTTAATAACAAGAATTAAGTATCTGCCCAGAGCACTGTCGGACCACTCACCTCTGATGGTGGATCTGGCCCTTGACGTGCCCTCCTCGTACAGAGTGTGGAGGCTGAGCCCGCTCTGGTTGGAGGATCAGGCCGTGGTGGACCAGAGTTCTGCTGATATGAAAATTTACTGGATAAATAACAAACATAGTGCAGACACCCTGACGGTCTGGGATGCCTTTAAGGCCACCACTCGTGGCTCCTTTGCAGCTGCGATTGGGCGGGCCCGCAAGGCATCACAGTCCAGACTAATGGACGCAGAGGATGGGCTCAGGGACGCGGAGATTGCGTATTCTGAAAAACCCTACCTCTGCGACACACGCCACTTGGCGACATAGGGCAAGAGAGCTGGATTTGGTACTGGTGGAACGTACACAAAAAAAACTCCTATATCAAAGCCAGCGGATATTTGAATTTGGAGATAAAAATAGTCGGTTATTAGCATACCTAGCCAGACCAGAATATCAACCATGCAATATTCCCAGAATCAAAAACTCGGCAGGCATAATAGTGGAACAGAGCAGTGATATTGTAGAAGCGTTTGTTGAGTTCTATTCCACCCTATATACAACCAGAGCTCACTATACGATAGTGGAACTAGACGACTACCTCTCCGAAATTTCACTCCCCAAACTAACAGAGCTTCAGACAATCACACTTGACGCCCCGTTGACGGTTGACGAAATAGGAGACGCAATTAAATCTTTTGCTAGACACAAAACTCCAGGCCTTGATGGATTTCCCATTGAATGGTACATGCACTTTAGGGACCTGCTTATTCCTCATTTATTAAAGATGTACAACTTTGCCATTAAAACAGGTCGGTTGCCACCCTCCATGTCAGAAGCATTGATAGTGTTAATCCCCAAGCCTCATAAGGATCACCTCTTATGCGAGTCATACCGACCAATCTCACTTATCAACACTGATGTGAAGATTTTAGCTAAAATACTTGCTAAACGATTAAATGCGGTGATTACGACTATTGTAGGGGCGGATCAAACAGGGTTCATACCTGGAAGGTCAACCTCTATTAATTTACGTAGGCTATATACTAATCTACAGGCAATCCATGACAAAACTGGTACCCGTGTTGTCCTGGCTTTAGATGCTCACAAGGCCTTCGATTCAGTCGAGTGGCCATATCTGTTTGAAGTTTTAGCCAAATTCGGGTTTGGCTCTACTTTCATACAGTGGGTACGCCTCCTTTATTTCAATCCTACTGCTAGACTGAGAGTGAATGCATCTGTATCAAAGGCCTTCCAGATAAAGAGAGGTACAAGACAGGGATGTCCATTGTCACCACTCCTGTTCGCAATAGCAATAGAACCCCTGGCAGCATTGGTGAGAACCAGTGGGGAAGTTAGGGGACTGACGACTGGGGGCCTGGAAGAAAAGGTGTCCTTGTATGCGGACGACATGTTGATATATTTGGAGGACCCCCAGTCGTCACTCCCAACCCTGCTGGAGATCATCCGACGGTTTGGACATTTCTCAGGCTTTCAGGTCAACTGGGATAAATCTTTATTGTTCCAGATTGACCGAGAGACTCAAGTAGAACTACCTCAAGATTGCCCATTACAAATAGTTCACAGCTTTAGATACCTGGGGGTATTAATTGAACATCCCATCTCTTCCTATGCAAAGATTAATTTAGACCCTCTCATTAGTAGATTGAAAAATACACTGAAAACCTGGAATAACCTCCCACTTACACTCCTAGGAAGAATAAATATCTTTAAAATGATATACCTCCCAAGATTCCTTTACGTTCTGGGTAACTCACCAATTTATGTAACGAAAGCCAAATTTAAGGAAATAGATTCTATAATCACCCAATTTATATGGAGGGGTGGTGTAGTGAGGATTGCCAAACATACCTTGCAATTGCCCACCCTAGAGGGGGGACTGGCGTTGCCGTGTCTTCAAACGTATTATATTGCTTCACAACTGGCACATGCCCATTGGTGGTTCTTCCCAGAGGCCAACAATGCAGCTACTGCTCTGGAAGCAGCCATCCTCACCTCATACGAATCCCTCCAAAACCTAATACATCGCATGTCACTAAGGGGAAGAGAGGGAGTAAAGGTTCTAGCCATGACATTACAGATCTTTAAAATATCTAAACTGCTACCCCCTAGCTCTAGAGCTGTCTTGTCTCCTAATGCTCCACTATGGGGAAATCCAAACTTACCTGAATTTAATCAGAGAACTGACGGGGGATATTGGGCAAAAAAAGGGGTTAAAACTATAGCACACCTGTTTTTAGACAATACATTCCGATCTTTTGCAGAATTTCAGAGGGATTATGGGCTTCCACACACGGCATACTTCCAGTATTTACAGATAAGACATACTGCAGCGGCACAATTTGGGCTTCGCAATACAGAGCTGCAGCCTTCTCAACTTGAACTCCTACTGACTGACCCCTCTCACGACAAACTTATATCGTTTTATTATAAGACTCTGCTACACTCTACTACTTCTAGGCTCACTGATATTCAACATAAATGGAAATTGGACATACCAGAGCTGACAGAGGAGATTTGGGGGGAAATTTTACCCGTACAGGTCCCCTCTGTCATCTCTTCTAGAGATAAAGTGATCCAGACCAAGTTGCTATACAGAGCATATTTCACACCACGACTACTATTTAAACTAAAGAGAGCACCCGACTCTCGGTGTCCTCGATGCGGGATGGCTGAGGGCACGTTCTTCCATTTACTATGGGAGTGCGCGCCGATACGGCAATTTTGGTCAGAGGTTACGGCCCTTATCAGCACTGTAGCCAATATACCAAATATCTGTAATCCGCTTAGATGTCTGCTAGGATATATTGACGATGAAGAGTTATCCAAACATGTTCAATCATTTATACGTATAGTGATGTTCTACGCCAAAAAAACAATAACCATGCACTGGAAATTTAGTACGACCCCGACCGTGAGACTCTGGCTAACTATTGTCAACCAAGCTATACCATTATATAAGCTGACATACGAGGCAAGGGGATGCCCCAAAAAATTCACAAAAATCTGGAACTCATGGGTGAGTTCAGAGAGTACCATACCCCCTGCTTAATGAGTGAACACAACACTGGTTTAAAGATATTGCAACTCCCCATACCTACCTCTTGACAGCGACAATGTAATATAATGCAAGATGTACTGTGTATATTACTACATATGGTCAATCTGTATACCTGTCCACTGTACTGAACCTTGAATAATGCAATATTTGATGTGCCTTGTAAACCTGCTTAACAATTATTGTTACTGTCTATAAAACAATAAAAAAGTTACCTTTAAAAAAAAAGGCTGCGGTGCGGTTTCCCAGCTCTCTTATTTCTTTGGTTAGGCTTTTTGTTATTTGGTCTGAGGTTTGTTTTAAAGCCTTATGAAGCATCTTTTCAAATTGTAATAATATTACTGAGGATGCTGAGGAGGCTTGTGGAGAAGTTTGTGAGAGGATTTGTTCTGTATCTGACTCAAATGGAGAGTCTTGCTGTGACATTTTCTGTCTGTGAGAGCGCCCTGATGCTGTATCTTGTGAGGTGACTGGAGCTGCTTCAGCTGCAGTGAGTGCCTGTGAGCTCTTTGTGAGGTGATTTTTATTTCTGCCACGGTTTCCTCCCAGTACCATATTTCCTGCCCAAACTTTCACAGTTTGTTCCCTGGGGCAAAAAGGTTCAAATGGATACCTTTTGAGCCTGCAGGCTCCGCTTTGTCCTTCTCTTCTCTCCTCAGCGGTGTGGAGCTCTAACAATGCATGTCTGCTCCGCTAGGCTCCGCCTCCTGCCGTTGCGGTTATTATTTTTTGCGCTATGAAAAAAAGAAAATTTTACATGAGCTCAGGTATGCATGGAATCCAAACAAGAGATGTCAATATTGTAAATGCAAAGAGCAAAAAAGAGTTTCTTAACACTAAATGATTTTGCTCAGTGAAGAGCTCCAATGCGTTTCGATCATATATTGTTCTGATATTCCTCAGGGGGATGAAGAATCTTAAAATTGAAATCCCATGGAAAGTCACACAGACTAAATGTGAGACAAAGGGAAAGAGAGCACAGACATACCCATAAGTGGCCTTAGATAGTAAATAACATTGGAATCAAAGTTGACACTGATGGGAATTATTTCAACGGTATACATGTATGTATATATCCCACTTGATTATATAATTAATTCAAATACAATGTACTTTGTCTCTACAAATCCTCTGTTTGCTGGGGCATATATACAGTATTCAGACCCCCTTAAATGTTTCACTCTTTGTTATATTGCAGCCATTTGCTAAAATCATTTAAGTTCATTTTTGTTCCTCATTAATGTACACACAGCACCCCATATTGAAAAACACGAAAATTGTTGACATTTTTGCAGATTTATTAAAAAAGAAAAACTGAAATATCACATGGTCCTAAGTATTCATACCCTTTGCTCAGTTGTTAGTAGAAGCACCCTTTTGATCTCATACAGTCATGAGTCTTTTGGGAAAGATGCAACAAGTTTTTCACACCTGAATTTGGGGTTTCTCTGCCATTCCTCCTTGCAGATCCTCTCCAGTTCTGTCAGGTTGAATAGTAAACGTTGGTGGACAGCCATTTTTAGGTCTCTCCAGAGATGCTCAATTGGGTTTAAGTCAGGGCTCTGGCTGGGCTATACAAGAACAGTCACGGAGTTGTTGTGAAGCCACTTCTTTGTTATTTTAGCTGTGTGCTTAGGTTCATTGTCTTGTTGGAAGGTAAACCTTCGGCCCAGTCTGAGGTCCTGAGCACTCTGGAGAAGGTTTTCATCCAGGATATCCCTGTACTTGGTTGCATTCATCTTTCCCTCGATTGCAACCAGTTGTCCTGTCCCTGCAGCTGAAAAACACCCCCACAGCATGATGCTGCCACCACCATGCTTCACTGTTGGGACTGTATTGGACAGGTGATGAGCAGTGCCTGGTTTTCTCAACAAATACCATTTAGAATTAAGGCCAAAAAGTTCTATCTTGGTCTCATTAGACCAAAGAATCTTATTTCTTACCATCTTGGAGTCCTTCAGGTGTTTTTTAGCAAACTCCATGCAGGCTTTCACGTGTCTTGCACTGAGGAGAGGCTTCCGTCCGGCCACTCTGCCATAAAGCCCTAACTGGTGGAGGGCTGCAGTGATGGTTGACTTTTTACAACTTTCTCCCATCTCCCGACTGCATCTCTGGAGCTCAGCCACAGTGATCTTTGGGTTCTTCTTTACCTCTCTCACCAAAGCTATTCTCCCCGATAGCTCAGTTTGGCTGGACGGCTAGCTCTAGGAAGAGTTCTGGTCATCCCAAACGTCTTCCATTTAAGGATTATGGAGGCCACTGTGCTCTTAGGATCCTTAAGTGCAGCAGAATTTTTTTGTAACCTTGGCTAGATCTGTGCCTTGCCACAATTCTGTCTCTGAGCTCTTCAGGCAGTTCCTTTTACCTCATGATTCTCATTTGCTCTGACATGCACTGTGAGCTGTAAGGTCTTATATAGACAGGTGTGTGGCTCTCCTAATCAAGTCCAATCAGTATAATCAAACACAGCTGGACTCAAATGAAGGTGAAGAACCATCTCAAGGATGATCAGAAGAAATGGACAGCACCTGAGTTAAATATATGAGTGTCACAGCAAAGGGTCTGAATACTTAGGACCATGTGATATTTCAGTTTTTCTTTTTTAATAAATCTGCAAAAATGTGAACAATTCTGTGTTTTTCTGTCAATATGGGGTGCTGTGTGTACATTCATGAGGAAAGAAAAAAGGAGCAAATGGCTGCAATATAACAAAGAGTGAAAAATGTAAGGGGGTCTGAATACTTTCCGTCCCCACTGTATATAGTAACCAAGTTTGAGGGATCAGGGATTCATGCAAGGAATACAGAAAATTCCTCACATATCCAGATAGGCTTGATTGTATAATAAATTAAAATCCAATGTAGTTTATCTCTGCAAGTCCTCTGTTTGCAGGGGCATATCTAAGTCACAACAATAGACAATCACAGTCTGCTTAAACTAATAACACACAAAGAATTAAATGTTACCATGTCTTTATTGAACACACCATGCAAACATTCACAGTGCAGGTGGAAAAAGTATGTGAACCCCTAGACTAATGAAAATTAAATATAAAGAGCTGCACTTAGAACAATGATTTAGGCATGCTGCCCCCCTTAAAAGAGCTTCCCTAAGGATTCTCTGCTGATTGGAATTGAGTTGACAAGGGGTATGGCGCTCCCTATGGGGTAATGTATGGGAGGGGTGGTTTGTTGTATTCTCAGGTGGTTTCCCCCAATATAATCCTAATAGAGGTACCTAGTACCCGCAGGGAAACTTAGTTACCATAAATATATATGTCTGTACCTGCACACATATATATATATACGTACACCCATATATACCAGCAGAGATAAATGGTTGTTATGGACAAGGAGCTGTCTTCAGTGGTGGTTCAATCAGAACCCTATATTAAGGGGTGTGAGCTAAGACCCCTACAGCTGTGATAGGTCTGCACCATATACCACCACAAAGTGAGATAACTATACCGTATACGTGTAGGACATATGTATACTCTACTAGTGCAAAATAATCCAAACCATAAATATAAATAAACTCTGCTTAAACAGTGCGAAATAAATATATATAAAGGTATGTTACCAAAAAATTACATATTATAATCAAAGTTGGTGCAAAAAAAACATATTATAATCAAAGATAGTGCAAAAAAAACCCAGTTAACAGTTTTTCGGTGATTATAGTCCTTAAAGTGAAATAACTTGTTCAGACCCAGTGTTTCAAGCAATTTCGTGACTTGAGTGCTTTCGGATAATTCCTGTGACTTTTGTGCTCCCCCTTATGGGTCCCCACTCACCAGATCCAACAGCCCCAGAAGGGGCAACCAGCATAGGGTATCTCAATCACGGTCTCCTCTCCACAACAGTCATGTAGGGCATTCGGGATGATTTCCGTGCTGTTGGTTTTCCCAATGGATTCCCGGATCCACCAACCCCAGACGGGGCAGATTGCATGGGGTATTGCGGTCACAATCTCCTCTCCCCCACCGTCCTACCGAGCATCCAGGTAGTTTCCTTACTATTGGGTTCAGTGTTCACAATGGCTCCCTCATAGAAAGAAAAAATAGGAGGCTCCCATGGTGTAGTAAGTATAAGAACTTTTATTCAAAAAACTCCATCAGCATACAACGGAGTAAAAATTAAAAAGCTAAGTAGAATAAAATAAAAGTCAGCAATTTGCTAACTCAGGGTACAGATATGTGCCTGAGAACAGGCCCGTAGCGATAAGATGCGTGCCGCTGGTTGGAGCTGTTTGCGCTCCACCTGCGTTCCAGACAGGGTCCGTACCCGGAACTTGAAACCAAGTATTCTGCTTCTTTAGTGTTTAGAATCCCAATCTGTTTTCCTTTATTCACGTAGGTTCTCAGTTTCTTTTCATATGTGTCTGGAACGCAGGTGGAGCGCAAACAGCTCCAACCAGCGGCACGCATCTTATCGCTACGGGCCTGTTCTCAGGCACATATCTGTACCCTGAGTTAGCAAATTGCTGACTTTTATTTTATTCTACTTAGCTTTTTAATTTTTACTCCGTTGTATGCTGATGGAGTTTTTTGAATAAAAGTTCTTATACTTACTACACCATGGGAGCCTCCTATTTTTTCTTTCTATGAGGGAGCCATTGTGAACACTGAACCCAATAGTAAGGAAACTACCTGGATGCTCGGTAGGACGGTGGGGGAGAGGAGATTGTGACCGCAATACCCCATGCAATCTGCCCCGTCTGGGGTTGGTGGATCCGGGAATCCATTGGGAAAACCAACAGCAAGGAAATCATCCCGAATGCCCTACATGACTGTTGTGGAGAGGAGACCGTGATTGAGATACCCTATGCTGGTTGCCCCTTCTGGGGCTGTTGGATCTGGTGAGTGGGGACCCATAAGGGGGAGCACAAAAGTCACAGGAATTATCCGAGAGCACTCAAGTCACGAAATTGCTTGGAACACTGGGTCTGAACAAGTTATTTCACTTTAAGGACTATAATCACCGAAAAACTGTTAACTGGGTTTTTTTTTGCACTAACTTTGATTATAATATGTTTTTTTGCACCAACTTTGATTATAATATGTAATTTTTTGGTAACATACCTTTATATATATTTATTTCGCACTGTTTAAGCAGAGTTTATTTATATTTATGGTTTGGATTATTTTGCACTAGTAGAGTATACATATGTCCTACACGTATACGGTATAGTTATCTCACTTTGTGGTGGTATATGGTGCAGACCTATCACAGCTGTAGGGGTCTTAGCTCACACCCCTTAATATAGGGTTCTGATTGAACCACCACTGAAGACAGCTCCTTGTCCATAACAACCATTTATCTCTGCTGGTATATATGGGTGTACGTATATATATATATGTGTGCAGGTACAGACATATATATTTATGGTAACTAAGTTTCCCTCCGGGTACTAGGTACCTCTATTAGGATTATATTGGGGGAAACCACCTGAGAATACAACAAACCACCCCTCCCATACATTACCCCATAGGGAGCGCCATACCCCTAGACTAATGAAATCTCCAAGAGCTAATTAGAGTGAGGTGTCAGGCAACTGGAGTCCAATCAGTGAGATGAGATTGGAGGTGTTGGTTATAGATGCCCTGCCCTATAAAAAACACACACCAGTTCTGGGTTTGCTTTTCACAAGAAGCATTGCCTGATGTGAATGATGCCTCGCACAAGGGAGCTCTCAGAAGACCTATGATTAACCAGGTTTTTCTGCTAGAAAATTACTTAGAACCCCCAAACATTATATATGGTTTTTCTTCTAACACCCTAGAGAATACAATGGCAGTCATTGGAATACTTTTTTTTGCACCGTATTTGCGCAGCGGTCTTATAAGCGCACTTTTTTTGGAAAAAGTTCACTTTTTTGAATAAAAAAATAAAACAACAGTAAAGTTATCCCAATTTTTTTTTATATTGTGAAATATAATGTTACGCCAAGTAAATTGATACCCAACATGTCACGCTTGAAAATTGCGCCCGCTCGTGGAATGGCGTCAAACTTTTACCCTCAAAAATCTCCATAGGCGATGTTTAAAAAATTCTAAAGGTTGCATATTTTGCGCTACAGAGGAGGTCTAGGGCTAGAACTATTGCTCTCACTCTACCGGTCGCTGTGATACCTCACATGTGTGGTTTGACCACCGTTTTCATATGCGGGCGCTACTCGCGTATGCGTTCGCTTCTGCGCGCGAGCTCGTCGGGACAGGGGGGTTTTAAAAAAATTTTTTTTTATTTTTATTATTTATTTTACATTATTTTATTTATTTTTACACTGTTTAAAAAAAAAAATTGCGTCACTTTTATTCCTATTACAAGGAATGTAAACATCCCTTGTAATAGAAAAAAGCATGGCAGGACCTCTTAAATATGAGATCTGGGGTCAGAAAGACCTCAGATCTCATATTTACACTAAAATGCAATAAAAAAAAAAAAAAAAAAGTCATTTAGAAAAATGACATTTGAAAAAATATGCCTTTAAGAGGCGTGGACGGAAGTGACGTTTTGACGTCGCTTCCGCTCAGCAGTGTCATGGAGACGAGTTAGCGCCATCTTGGCCTCACTCATCTCCAGACACACCACACAGAAAGACGCGATCGCCTCCGCCGCTACCGACGGCTCCGGTAAGCGGCGGAGGGCACCGGATCGCGGCGGGAGGGGGGCCCCTCTCCCGCCACCGATAAAAGTGATCTCGCGGCGAATCCGCCGCAGGGACCACTTTTATCTGAAAGCCGGCCGCCGCACAAAAACGGGGAATGGTGAAGAATTACTCCTGACCATTGTGCACGTCTGATCTGCAACTACAGGAAACGTTTTGTTGAAGTTATTGCTGCCAAAGTAGGTTCAACCCGTTATTAAATCCAAGGGTTCACATACTTTTTCCACCTGCACTGTGAATGTTTACATGGTGTGTTCAATAAAAACATGGTAACATTTAATTCTTTGTGTGTTATTAGTTTAAAGTGGAGGTTCACACAAAAATTGAACCTCTGCTTTTCGAGAAACCCTCCCCCCTCCGGTGTCACATTTGGCACCTTTCAGGGGGGAGGGGGGTGCAGATACCTGTCTAAAACAGGTATTTGCACCCACTTCCAGCATAGACTCCCACGGGAGTCTATTCCTCTTCCCGTCCCCACCGCGCTGTCTGCTGGGACACACACGGGTCCCAGAGACAGCGGGGACCAGTTAGGAAGCGCAGCGCGACTCGCGCATGCACAGTAGGGAATCGGGAAGTGAAGCCGCAGTGCTTCACTTCCTGATTCCCTTAAAGAGAATGGCGGCGGCAGCACCCGAGGACCGAGGGACGATTCGGTCTCGGGTGCCGACATCGCTGGACCCTGGGACAGGTGAGTGTCCTTATTTTAAAAGTCAGCAGCTGCAGTATTTGTAGCTGTTGACTTTTAATTTTTTTTTTTCTGTGGGACTCCCTCTTTAAGCAGACAGTGATTGTCTATTGTTGTGACTTAGATGAAGATCAGATCACATTTTTTTTTTGCAAAAAAAGAATTTTATTGAAGAGCAGTACATTACACTTAATGGTACGGAATTGCCGGTAGGACGCAGCCCACCTCTGTGATATAAAACATGGAAAGAATAACAACAAAAAGGCTAATAATAGACCTATGCGTCTCCGTGTAAACAAAGTAATGAGTCCCCGAACAGTATAGGGAAACACCAATTGCTAAGATTGGACTCGACACCCCCAACGGGATCAAACTGTGTCGAGCTCCAATAGAGGCTGTAGCAATAAAGGTGTGTATATAACCTGCTAATGCCCTTCGCGCCTCCCGGGGGAATAAAAGTTCCCGGGCTGCGTGAGAGGACCTTCCCAGACCCTCTCAGGCATGAGGCCAGGAGAGTTTCACGAGGGCTCCGACTCGGGCGTTAGCCCCCGTATGATGAGGCAGGAGTCAAAGAAAAAAGAAAAAAAAAAAAACAGAAAAAAACATCCAGAAGCATAATGTACTTGTGCAAACCATGTGGAAAATAAAATTGCTGTAGTTATATATTTTCAACAACTGAAGAGAGAAAGAAAAGGAGGAGATAAAGAGGAAAGAGAGAAACATAGGGTGAGAGAGGATGGGGGATTGGGGGGTTGACAGACTTCATAATAACATTAGTAAAATTTCAAACTTCTACTCCTGGTAAGAGGGAGATACCTACGTGCTTCGCCCAGGGTTCCCAGATTGCCACAAATGCTTTATTTGAGTCCGCTAACACACTAACTAATTTTTTCCTAGGACATGATCCACGAGATCTTTCTCTTAGCTGCTGCTACAGAGACTCCTGGTTGTTTCCAAGCCTTTTCTATGGAAAGTTTGTTGCCTGTCAGTATGAAAGAAATAAGTTTAGCAGATGTTTTGGGAATTTTGGGAATATGACCATTTAAAAGAGCTATCTGGGGGGATTTTGGGACAGGAATGTCCGTAATTTTTCTTATCAAGTTAAAGATCTTGTTCCAGAACCCCCTGATTTTCGGACATTCCCACCAAATGTGTATCATGGAACCCTGGGCTAGGCAATTTCTGAAACATAGAGAAGACGAAGATGGATACATTTGTGCAAGTTTGGAAGGTACCAGATACCATCTTGTAAAGACTTTCATATTAGCTTCAATTAACGCAATATTAACCATACCTTTGTAAGCTCTTGTTCCCATTTTGTGCCACATCTCCAGGTCCCAAGACTCGCCCAAGTCTCTCTCCCAATCTATCATGTATGTAAGTTTGGAAAGGGGAGTTGATAGTGCTTCGTAGATCAGGGATATGCCTCCTTTTTGCACTGTAGCTTGTCTGCACCATTGTTCATAAGGTGTGAACTCTGGGGGAGTCGGGGAGCTCTAATTTTTCGATACATTGTTTCAGGGAAATTGGTCCAGAGGCAAAGAAATAGTGTCCAATGCGGTACATCCCCTTGTCTAGCCACCATTGAAAGGATTTGATGTCTATCCCCGGTTTGAAAAGGGGATTGTGGAATATATGTGATAGAGGGCGTAATTGTGAGGTCAAAGAGGAAAGCTGGATCAAGTCATCCCAAAGTTTAAAGGAGTGTGAAAGTGTGGCTGCCATGATGGAAGGTCTAGATTTACTGGGAGTCCAGAGGAGAAAATCTAATGTGTGAGTAGGAACCGCTTGGCGTTCTATGTGTATCCAGTCCAGTTTTTCCCCCCCTGAAATAAATAGTTGAAAGTTGGGCTAATCTAGCTGCTTGGTAGTATTTGAATAGTTCAGGGAGGCCCAAACCTCCCTTAGATTGCGGGGCATAAAGAGTGTTCCTGGAAAACCTGTACCCTCCCCCCCCAGATAAATTTTATAATCTTCCCCTGAAAACTCTTGAGGTGATTTCTATTAATCAGGATTGGTAGGGCTCTGAATAGGTAAAGGATTCTAGGAAACAAGGTCATTTTGATGGCATGGATTCTCCCCAGCCACGATCATTTGTGGGATGACCAAGATCGTATGTCTTCTTCAAGTCTACGATACATGGGAGGGAAATTGGCTTGATAGAGGGAGTCTATTCTGGGTGTAAGGTTTATTCCCAGGTAGCGTATTGAGGTATCGCTCCAATTGAAATTAAAGGCCAGTTTTAGTCTCTCAACTAAGGCTGGGTTGAGGGAAATGTTTAATGCTTGTGATTTGACCATGTTGACTCGCAGGCCTGAGACGTCACCAAAGGTTTGAAGCAGCTTGTTAATGTTGGGTAAGGAGGTAATTGGAGAGGTAATAAATAAAAGGAGATCGTCCGCAAATAGGGCGCATTTATGTGTATTCATGCTGCAGTTAACACCTTTAATATTTGGGTCTGACCTAATTGCTTTGGCGAGTGTTTCTATTGTTAGAGCAAACACTAGGGGGGATAGGGGGCACCCTTGTCTTGTGCCCCTGGCAATTTTGATGGGGGAAGAGAGAAAACCCTGTAATTTGACTTTTGCTTCAGGTTCAGAGTATAGTGATTTGAGGATTCCAATAAAGTTTTTGCCGAACCCCCAAAATTTGAGGGAGGCGAATATGAAGGGCCAAGTCACAGAATCGAAGGCCTTTTGTAAATCTAGTGAAAGAAAAAGACCCTCCTGGGGTGGACCTCCATCCCAACCCGATTGTAAGATTGAAGCAATGTCTATGGCCCTTCTAACCTGGGATAAATCCTACCTGATCCTTGTGGATGTATGTGTTGATAAATGTATTTAGTCTATTAGCATAAATTTTGGTCAGAATTTTTAAATCATTATTTATTAGCGATATGGGTCTGTAATTTTCTACCAGATCAGGGTTTTTATCGTGTTTAGGGATGAAAGTAATGAAGGCTGCATTCAACAGAGAATCCATGGGGTCACCCTTCCGTTTGGAGTTGAACAGTCTAGTTAAGTGTGGAGCCAAAGTCTCGGCAAAGATCTTGTAATATAGGTTGGAAAGGCCGTCTGGGCCTGGGGCCGAGCCCCCTTTAAGGTTTTTAATGACCTATAAAGTTTCCTCTACTGTAATGTGGGCTTCCATAATATCTTTATGGGACTTATGTATAGTGGGGATGGGCAGGCTTTCTAAGAATGCTTCTATAGCTCTTGTGTCATTGTTGTCATTTGCTCTATATAGCTTTAAGTAGAAGGATTGAAAAGATTCTAAGATTCGTTGGGGATTTTGGGATGACGACCCATTCTGTAATTTTATTTTGGGGAGAGCGAAAAGACGAGTCCTGGGGGATAACTTGGAGGCCAGCATCGTGCTCATTTAATCCTGATTAAGATAGAATTTCACACCGTTCCAACGTAGAGAACCCTCAACTTTAACCGTGAGCGCCAAGTTTAGCTTAATCCGAGCAGCGTCAAGCTGGTCGGTTTGAACCAGGGACGGGTTTGCTTTGTGTTTTTTGCGCAGGAGAAGAAAATCTCTCCCCAGCTTTAGGATATCCATGGTTCTCTCCTTTTTAAGTTGGGAGGAGATTTGGATGAGTTTGCCTCGTATCACGGCTTTGTGTGCCGCCCATAAGGTCTCTGCCGAGATATCCTCCATGTTGTTCAAGGTGAAATACTCTTTTAGGGCCTTAGTTAGTACTGAGATCTGAATGGGATCTTTAATAATGTGATCTTTGATGCGCCATATGGGTGACGAGGGTCTGAGGAGTAAACCTTGGAGAGTAAGGGAGACCATAGAATGGTCAGAGAGGGCAGTATCCTTAATTTTAGCTGAAATTGGCCTAATATAGGCCGGAGACGGAGAGGGGGAAAAGTTTTCCCCACTCCTTGCTCCAATAACAAATTAAGGTGGTCCAGAAAGCGGACCACCAGTCCATCGAATGAGAATGGCAACTCCATTGTCATGGATGGATGAAGTCGCAGGGCAGCTACCACAGCCCAAGCCACCCTTGTAACCTGAAATTTAATGTTGAGCAAAGAAAAATAAAAAAGATGAAAAAAGTAAAAATACTAAATTCAAACAGAACATTTTCTTTTTTAACTAGGATTAAAGCCGACATGTGGTGCGGTTACAATCTTCCGTAGAGTCGTCGTGGGATCTACTATGGAGGAGATGAGGTGGGGGGAAATGAGATATAAATATCAAACTGAAGACTTAGACAGTCTGCTGTGAGGGGATAAGGGAATGGAGGAAAGCCGGCACCATAAAAAACAGGTGTGTGAGCTAGAGATCCTCTAGAAAAATAAGAAGGGGCCATTCACTCTTCTAGCATTGGGGGCTCCAATGGGGAAAATGGGGGTGTGTCACTAAGATCCGAGGAAGTCAATCTTGTAGGGGTTTATGAACTGTACCTAAAAGCTTCCATGGAAGGTAAAAAAAAATTGCAGGAACGGCAGAAGGTCTTAGGGGAATGTTAGAGTAGAACTGCTGGGGTGCCGATCTGGATGCTTGAGTCATAAAACAAGTGGACGAATGTCTTCTAGGAGGAACAAAACCTCTTGGTGGAAGATCCCTGTGGGGTATAAATCCTCTGGTAAGTACCAGGGGCCCGCGGATCACAAAGAGGAAAAAGGAAAAAGCAGGATTCTTGCAAATGTCATCCTCAGGTTGGCATTTGTTCCCTCAGACGTCTGCTTTTGTTGGATTTCCAGGATTGGGAGATTGGGCTGTTGGGAGTTTGGCATTTAGATGAGCCCACTTGAGTGTTGGTTGTGTCCATCGCAGAGTCTAGCGAGATGAGTTTGAGTGATAGAAGAACTCGTTTCTGGAAAAGTGGTGAATGAGTGAGTTTTGCCTTTGAGGGTAAATTTTAATGCGAAAGGGAATGCCCACCAATATTTGATCTCCCTCTGGGAGAGAATAAGCAGAAGGGGCTTCAAAGCTCTGCGTTTCTGGGTGGTCGTGGGAGAGATGTCCGCAAATATTTGGATTTGCTGGCCTTGAAAAAGAATGCGGGATTTCTGGCGGGATATTTTCATGATTTCTTCCTTCACACTATAGAAGTGTGGCTTCACGACTACATCTCTGGGAGATCCATCTTTTCTAGGGGGGCCCAAGGATCTGTGTGCTCTGTCCAGCTCCAATTTAATGGGGGACAGCTCCGGGATGAGGGATTTAACTAATTCCTGAATTGCTTTGGGGACATCTGTTATTGATTCAGGGATTCCTCTGACTCTGAAGTTGTCCCTTCTTGACTTGTTCTCTAAATCATTGATTCTGTTCAATGCCACCTCCAGTTGCTCTTGAATAACATGGATGTGCTCAGTGTTCTGATTAGCTCTGGACACTGTGATGTCTAGTTTGTGTTCTATTGCTTCCATCCTTGCTCCCAAGTTTTGAAAGTCAGATCTTATCTCGTTTGTGATTTTTGTGGCTGTGTTTGCTAGGCCCCTGGTCTAGGAGATCAGATAGCTTGAGGAATAAGTCTCCTGCATTAATGGGTATATCACCCTCAGGGTCTCCTCTGGATGTCCCAACTCCCTGATGTAGCGGTGTATTGTTCAGTGGGGACAGGGAGTAATTCTCAAAGGTACGCTCTAAGAGGGATACTGTGGAGGCCAGGGAGGGTATCCCCATAGCTTGAATGTGGGGAGCGGTTTGGGGTGTGAAAGCTAATATAGCAGGGGCTAGCACTTGCCTTGTGTCCGCGTGTCCCCCTGCATGAGGCTCCTTTAGCTGTGCTGCGGCTGCCATCTTGGACATGGCCCGGGAGTCCACTGCTGTGAACTGCGGTCCCAGGTCCCGGCGGACCGAACTGTTTAGCATGGGTCGGTGCTGTGAGTGCTCCTGGTTCCGGATCCGTGGGTGGTGTGCATCTTGGTGGCCTTACTCCGGCTCTTGGGTGGCTTGCTGGGCTGGGTAGAGCGGAGCTCCCGGCTTACGCGGCCATCTTGGGATCCCCGATCAGATCACATTTTATGACCAATTTGTGCAGAAATCCATATCATTCCAAAAGGGTTCACATACTTTTTATTGCAACTGTATATATATATATATATATATATATAATAACCAAGTTTAAAGAGTCAGGGATTCACGCGAGGAATACTGGGAATTCCTCACATATCCAGGTAGGTGCATTGTCTAGCAGCCACTCCCATCCTGCAACTGATCACTAGCTGCAAGGAATAAGGTGTGTCAGTGTAGAGATTTCTACCCTTGGTTATTATATATATATATATATATATATATATATATATATATATATATATATATATATATATGTCCCTGCAAACAGAGGATTGGTAGAGACAAACTACACTGGATTTATTATATAATCAAGTGGGATATATACTACATACATACATACATACTGTTGAAATAATTCCCATCAGTGTTAGTCATTTGAATGTTATTTACCATCTAAGGCCACTTATGGGTATGTCTGTGCTCCCTTTCCCGTTGTCTCACATTTAGTCTGTGTGACTTTCCATGGGATAGTGTGGGCCCGTTCCATACTCCTTGGACAGATTACCACCTGGAAACTACCCCGCCTATATGTTTTTAACCAACTCTGGTCATACACGATATTTCAATTTGAAGATGTCTTCATCACCCTGAGGAAGATCAGAACAATATACGATGAAAACGCGCTGGGGCTCTTCTCTGAGCAATAGCATTTAGTGTTGAGGAACTCTTTTTTGCTATTTGCATTTGTAATATTGACATCTCTTGTTTGGTTACCATGCATACCAGAGCTCATGTAGTCTTTAATTTATGTGTTTTTTTCATATATCTGTATGCAATAAAAAACTTTTTTTGATACATTTTATTCAGTCCAATTTTTTATAGCTGTCTATAGGCCCTTGGGAGCAATTTTTCAAATTAAGCGTACATTAATTGGTTTGTGCAAAAGTTATCGCATCTACAAACTAAGGGATAGATTTATGAACTTTTTTTATTATTTTTTTTACTGGTAATGGCGGCAATCTGCAATTTTTAGCGGGACTGCGATGTTGCGGTGGAAAAATCTGACCCAAGTGACACTTTTTGGGGACCAGTGACATTATTACAGTGATCAGTACTAAAAAAATACACTGATCAATGTATAAATGAAATGTGATTGGTGTCCCTTGCGCTGGTCAGGTGTGGAAATAACTAAGTGAGTGACAAGGTGTCACAAGATGGACATATAGGGTGACCGATAATATTGCAGCGAAATTGAGGTGTTTACACACAACACTTAATAGAAATGTAAGATAAGAAGATTTCGCGCAATATTAGATAAAATAAAGTGAATGAGCAAACGTATATAATAACTGTGTCTCATAAATGTGCAAATCCCATACAAAGTGAATTGTGACAATGGAGATGTTGGTGATAAGCTAGTGGCTGCTAAGGGATGCGGATCTCAATAGTGTAGCATCTAGCTAAGAACATTATGTTCTTAGCTAGATGCTACACTATTGAGATCCGCATCCCTTAGCAGCCACTAGCTTATCACCAACATCTCCATTGTCACTCCATTGTCATTCTCATTCACTTTATTTTATCTAATATTGCGCGAAATCTTCTTATCTTACAATGTATAAATGACACTGTTAGGAAAGGGGTTAACACTAGGTGGCGATCAGGGGTTAACTGTGTTCCTTGGGTGTGTTCTAACTGTGTGGGGATGGGCTTACTGGGACAACACAGAGATCGCTGTTCCTGGTCGCTAGGAACAGCAGATCTCAATGTTGCCCCGTCAGAACGGGGGATCTGCCTTGTTTTTTTATCTGTATCACAATCGCGGGTGACCGGCGACATAGAGTCCGCCAGACCCATCTGCGCACACGTGCCCACTGTATCTTATGCACAGACCGATGTACAGGTGCATCGGTTTACGCCGCCGAACTGCCTTGCCGCAATATATATGTGGAAGGCAGTCAGCAAATGGTTAAAGGATAAGTTCACCTTTTGTAACATGTTACATGTTACATCCATATTCAGGGGCCCAGCCATCGGGTGATCTTCTTCCCCGATGCTCTGTCATTCTCTGAAATGAATGTGGTTGTGCGGGGCTCCACCCACCCTGCCACGTCACTCATTCGCAGAGTTCTGTGAATAGAAAACTACAAGGTCCGGTGGCCTTCACGGTTGTCGGCTTGTAGTTCTCAATGAACTACCACGGCACTATTCAGCGCCGTGGTAGTTCATTGATGCTTCTTGTTAGTGTGTAACTGTTTGGCCGTACGATGTACGACCAAATAGCTTACATAGAGAGTCTGCAACAGCCCTGCATGGCACCCATGATCTGCTGATTGCGGGTGCAATGCTTTCCATGCTCCCAAAAAAATAAAAATAAATGCACATTTTTTTACCTGCATTTATATGATGTGATGTGCATTTATTATTTTGTTTAAAAGGGTTAACTTATCCTATAATATAATATAATATAATATAATATAATATAATATAATATAATATAATATAATATAATTTATTGTAAAACAAAAATAGCTTTTTTCTGAATAAAAACTAAAAAAAAAAAAAAACTTGATTTGCCACATAGTTGCCCAATTAAATAGTGTATTTAGGTTGGTTTCTAAGTTGGAGACATCCTGTAAATTATTCCACTGAAAAGCTTGGTGTCATCTGCAAACACTGAAATATTATAAAGAGTTTTGAAGAAGTTTTGGGTGGGTTTTTTAGGCACCAAAATCAACAAATTAAAGAAAAAAACTTTCACTTTATTATTACAACACTGTAAAAATGATACAGATACAGTATATCAAAGAGTATGGCATCTTATTAAAAAACTGACCACAAATTTTTGAGTCATGTGACATTTACACCCATTGTTTGTGTTGAACAAGAGGGTCCCAACGTGTTTCAACTCAAAGAGTCTTAATCAGGGGCAAACAACATGTTGATTGTCTAGAATACAAACATACATGAAAAATTATACAGAATTTTTGCGTAATTGATATGAAGCTTATTGTAATGCATACAATCATAGAATATATAAAAAATGATAGGGAGGAATAGAACCAGAACTCTCCCCCCAAGCCCCTCACCCACAGCGTATGCTAATGGAAGTGCAAGGGACACAGTGTGAAAATGTGACAAATGTGGCAAATGTGATTGTTACAAGGAAATAGGCAATATGTATAAAAACACTTACATCCGATCAATATCCATGAATCCAGATTGGTAGGAACAGGAGAAAGATATTAAAGTGTTACTAAACCCAGTAATATGAAAATAGTTCCCCTGCCCACCCACAGTGCCCACAGCTTATAAATCTTCTTTTTACATTAAAATACTGCAATTTTGGCTGATCTGTATACCACGGTCACATGCTAAACTGCAGAGTTTGTCCAGAGCTGTGTTTTTAGGTAGGAGGAGATTTTGACTATAGCCTGTATACACACCCATATGTGTGATGTCAATGTCATGTGACCTGGCCGCACTGCTTCCAGTATGCGGGCGTCTGGCATTCCGCAACTGTGGGGGGGGGGGTGCTTCTAATTTTGACTGTCCCCTCATCCTGGACCACAAACCTTCCTCACTGTGCTATATGTTTTCTGCTGCACCATTGGCATGGTTATATCTTCTTAGTCCTCTCCATAAAATGATCAGAAATGTGTGCTTAAAGTAGAACTATAGGCAAAAATTTTTTTTCCATTTTGGATAGAATAAGGGAGCGTTTTAACCCCTGTCAGTTTATTTTTTACCATCCTTGTCCCATTGCAGAGATTTCACTTCACTTCCTGCCCTATATCCAAACAGGAAGTGAGAGGAAATGTATGCAAATGAAGGGAATCCATTGCCCCCCCAGGACCTCAGAACTAGTGTCCCCACTTGAAAATTTCAGGGCGGGTCTTAAACAGCAAGGGGTGTGGCCTTGACAGGAAAGAGTGGGTCATATTTAAATTAGGGGTGCACGAGTTTAGTCAGGCCTAGGGCAGCACAAAACCTAAATACACTACTGCCAGCAGAGCATCATGTCTAGCCCTTCTGAAACTTTACAAGCAGTAAATCACAATGCAGTTTTATTTGGTAATCTGTTCACCATTCCATTTAAGCACAGTCAGAATTCTTAAGCCCTGATGAAAGAGGAATGAGTTTGGCCCCCTAAATGCATTGGCTCTATTATGCTAAGAATCAATTTTATCATTAAATTTATCACTCAATTTTCTTGGACTTTTGTTTGGAGCTTTCATTGGAACTTATGTCTATATATTTGACAGCTTTCCACTGTCACTGTCACTTCTAAGCAAAGGGGCAAGGATAGCAGTGACATCACTGCCCAAATACAGCCACTGGCCATTTTTTCCCAATGACTTTGACCAAACTATGGCCATATTTAGTCGATAATATCAACACTATCCCCACCCAT
This sequence comes from Lithobates clamitans, assembly GCA_037952925.1. Taxonomy (NCBI): domain Eukaryota; kingdom Metazoa; phylum Chordata; class Amphibia; order Anura; family Ranidae; genus Lithobates; species Lithobates clamitans. The sequence continues at coordinate 4,038,477 of JBBGZY010000400.1, read as the reverse complement.
TCCCTTATATAGCTAAAATGAGCTTGTGGTGTTAAGCGGGATCGGTTGATTGTGTGGGTCATTGAGGTTTTTTTTCAGGGAGTCAGTGGGTGGTGAACATCGTGATCAGGGATTTTTATTTTTAATAAAGAACTTGTCAAACCTTTGCATGTCATTTTTTCTACGTTATAACTTTTAATTTGTAAACGCGTACCCATACTCATCCACATGGGGGGAGGGCAGTGTCTGAGGGCCTCTTATTATTAAAGGGGGGCTTCCAAATGTTGAAAATCCCTCCACCCATAGACCACCTCAGCCACCAGGCAAGGGCTATAGAAATGTCCTCAATATGGTGACAAGGTGAATAAACTCAATAAAGAAATACTCAATATCAAATATGCATTGAAAAACAATCCACTGTACTAATTTACAGGAAAACATATGAATATATGTCTACTCAAAATGTACTTATAAGAATAGCACTGCAGCCAGTGCTAACTCAAAACCACATGTACAAACATCAGCTGGTATTCAGCCAAATTCCAAGATGGCCGTGGGATGATGTCACATCCTAAGCTCTGCCCCCAATACACATTACATCCAAGGCAGGACTTCTTCAGCATTTTTTGTACATTACAGAGATGCACCCTTTTACAGGCAGGATTAGGACACATTCCAGGCATGTTATTTAACCTCCCTGGCGGTTTTCCTGAGTGTGGCTCGGGGTTAAATTTCAGTACCATTAGCGGTAACCCCAAGCCACACTCAGGATTGCATTGCAGAATCCTGGTGCGGTATACTTACCTTGTCCCCAGGATCCTGCAATGTCCCCCCGTTCTGTCCTCTGCCCGATGTCTCTCTGTGCCAGGCTCCGTTCCCTGTGGGAGTCGCAATGCAAGGGGGCGGAGCCCGGCGGCAAATTCAAAAAATTGAAAAATTATATCACATACAGTACACTGTAATCTTACATTACTGTATGAAATTATTTCACATCCCTTTTGTCCCCAGTGCTTTGTCCAATGCCAACCAAAAAGTGTCCCTTTACGTCAAAAGGGGTTTTAGACCAGCTAGAAAACAGCGATATTAAATTAGAACACTTGCAGAATTGAGTGATAGTGAATTGTGGGGTAATTCATTTTATTATTATTATATTATTATTTTTTATAATTATTTATATTTATTTATTATATTATAATTTATGATTTTGTGTTTCAGACTATCATACCTGGGATATCTACTAGACTCTTGTTTGGACAGATTTAAGTGTGTTATTGTTAAGAATTACAGGCCTACAATATAAAACTCCAAATTTCTATGCAAAATAATTGTACTGCTTTGAGACGCAAAAATCTGACATAATCATACCGCCAGGAAGGCTACAGGAATTGTGACATTTTAATGTTTAATTTTAAGCACATAAAAAGTCACTGCTGGATTTTTACTTTGCATTGATATATGTTCCCCAGGGCAGAGCACACAACTATGCTATTTTTTAACCCCTTTGCCTGTAAGTCCAGAAAATTTTCATTTTTGCAAGTAAAAAAAATGCATTTTTTTTTCTTTTTCTAGGGAGCCTGCAGAGCTTTGCAACCATGATCAGCAATTCGTGGGTGCAATGCAGGGCTCCTACAGACTCTCAAGATAACTGTCTGCCAATACCTTGTGCGGACAGGGAGTTATTTGAGAGCAGGAAGAATCAATGAACTACTGTACAAAGGTGCTCACCATTACCCTTGTAGTTCACTGAGAACTACAATCTGTCATCCGCAATGGATGACGGTAGTTGTAGTTCATTCATTCACAGAAAACTGTGAATGACTGATGCGGCCATGTGGGTGGAGCCCCGCAGTGTTCTTTTCAAAAATTGACATTGGGTAGAAGGGGGAAAATCCTCCACCCGCTGTCACAGAGAGAAAGAGATTTGTGGAATTGGTGGCAGGAGCTGGAACATGTTAAATGTTCCACCCTAAATATGGGTGGAACATGTAACATGTTCCAAAAGCTAAACTTATCCTTTAACAGGTTTGGCTCACTGATTTCAGTGGGCTTCTCTGAAGTAGGCTGAACCCTACTTAAACTGAACACAGGGCAGTTCAGCTCATCACTATCATTGAGTCCTTTAAGCCTTTTTAGGCTTAAAAGGCAAATTAAATGTATTAACCGGTTCCCGATCAGCGCACGCTGATGTACATCAGCAGAATGGCATGGCTGGGTAAATGGGCGTACCTGTATGTCCCTTTGAATTTGCCGCCATGCCATGGCGTGCGCGCCGGCCGGGAGCTCCGTGAGTTGGGTCGCAGGTCCCGTGGACTCGTCGTCCGCGGGAATACTCGCGATCATCTCACGGAGAGGGAGAACGGGGAGATGCTAATGTAAACAAGCATCTCCCTGTTCTGTCTAGTGACAGTGTCACTGATCATAGCTCCCTGTGATCGGGAGCTATGATCAGTGATGTGTCACAGATAGCCTAACCCCCCTACAGTTAGAACACCCTAGGACACACGTAACCCCTAGGGCGCCACCTAGTGGTTAACCCCTTCACTGCCAGTCACATTTACACAATAATCAATGCAATTTTAATCGCACTGATCGCTGTATAAATGTGAATGGTCCCAAAATCGCTCCAAAATTGTCCGACATGTGTCTGCCATAATGTCGCAGTCACGATAAAAATCGCTGATTGCCGCCATTACTAGTAAAAAAAAAAAAATATTAATAAAAATGCCATAAAACTATCCCTTAAACTGAGGGAAAACAAATGTTTTTTTATAGATTTTTGGGGGATATTTATTATAGCAAAAATCAAAAAATAATGCTTTTTTTTCAAAATTGTCGCTTTTTTTTGTTTATAGCGCAAAAAATAAAAACCGCAGAGGTGATCAAATACCACCAAAAGAAAGCTCTATTTGTGGGAAAAAAGACATCAATTTTGTTTGGGAGCCACGTCGCACGACAGCGCAATTGTCAGTTAAAACGACACAGTGCCAAATCGCAAAAAGTGCTCTGGTCTTTGGCCAGCAAAATGGTCCGGGGCTTAAGTGGTTAAAATGCAATCTTTCAGATTTACCTGCCCTTTTTATTTTATTCTTCTCCTGGCTATAAAAAGTAAAAAAGTGAAAAAGGGAATCATGCACACACATTAGCCACTAAAAAGAGGAGGTAAAAAGAAAACAGCACCATCCTTTTTAAAATAAAATAGCACTGAGCAACATAGACTTCTTTCTCACCTCACAAGCCCAGGAATAGTTTTGATAAAGCCTGAAAGTGACTGCTTAATAAAAACTTCCTATAATGGTCAAGTAAACGTAAAACCCCTCAGACCATGAGGTGGCAAGATGGCTGTTTAGGATAAAATGGCTTCATTATAAGGATTTTATTCCATGCTTATTTCTTTCCTTTACATGTACACTGGCATATTGAAAAAATAATTCTGATGACTACCCGAAACTTTATGGTTTATATTTGGAGAACCTGTAGCAAAGCAAGTTCCTGGAAAGCCTATCTGGATGGCTATTTTTGAATGGCACCCAAAGCCAAAAGAAATAAGCATCCTTTAATGATGACTACTTATGAACCATGATCATAAGGCAATTAACTTAATGCTTGCTCTAATCATATTAATCTTTGATTGGTCAATTTCACATCTTGACACAACCTTCATTACATACATCAATCTAAGTACTTAAACTGAAGTCCAAAAAACCAAAGCAGATCAGCTGAATCAAACTCCTTGACTCTGATCTCTATGTAGTTAGTTACATATTATCGCTTGAAATGGGTCTCACTGACTACCCGGGGTGAGGTATCTGTACCTGAACTGAAAGATCCCACCAACAACCATGAAACAAAAAAGGATTCTTTGCATTCCATAATACTTTTCTCAAACAAGAGAAGTTAAAAAAACATTTTTTTCTTTAAAACAAACTTCACTTAAATTATCCAAACACAAGAAAAGAAAAGCCTGACCCATAAACCCCGTTTTTAGTCTACCTTTTTACCAAGTGCTGAACCAATGGCCTTAGGCATTTTCACCTTGTTGCAGGCTTCCGTAGTAGAATGAATGCCTATATTTATGTGTGCCAATAGAAAGAACTACAGAAAAACTCACCAGTACTACAAAAGTTTTTTTTTTCCAGCTTTTTAGATGCATCATGACAAGCAACTTTCAGTTTTCATAATTTCCATAAAGAGTTTTTGCATGTTAAAACTACAAAATATAAAAGAAAAACATAATCTAATTGATAATTGTCGCTCTTAGTTGGGTTTAGTTGGGTTAAAGATTTATAATCTAGTTGATTAAATTCCTGACATCCAATTTACGCATGATCTCTTCTTTTTCCCCAGTAAGATTTAAGACTAAGCATGCAGTGTTTTTTTTGTGGTCTCACTAATTGTGGAAGACAAAAGAAGCAATGTGTTAATGAGTTTTATAGATGGACTTCGTTATCTGCATGCATAATTGAAAGCTTAGCTTGAGCACAAATTCCTGATGCAGAAAAATGATCATTACCATGACAGACACTTTTGCACCGGCAATTACTTTATTCTGTTCATGAATTAATTATGATTAGAATAAAAATTTATGTAGAGACAAACATACCATATTAACATGTTCAGCCTTCATGCTGAGAAAGGTCTTGGATAATGTGTGCTTTGAATTTGATTTCTGGCTGTTATCATATTTATCTATAAAATGCAATCCAGAAAAGCTTACATTACATTCGGATTATATTAGAAGTCATGCCAATTAAAAGGAATTTGTACTGAGGAAGTGTGGCGACTGCCTTTTTTACTTTCTTCTAAAAATGCCAGTTGCCTGCTTGTCATACTGAATCAACGGTTTCAATGCTTTGTGAGTCACTGACCCAGAACAAGTATACAATTCAAGAATTTTGACTGTAATGATCTGCATTCATTTTCCAGGCCAGACTCCCATTCAAAGTGAATAGTCTATATGCCCTTAGTAAATCAACTTAATTGTGCCCTTGTGGGAGCAGCTGTGGAGTAAATGGAAAATTCCCTTGCAATAGGGGCAACTTAAAATGCATGTGAATTGATATAAAAAATATGACCTTAACCACCTCAATACAGTGCACTTACACCCCCTTCCTGCCCTGACCAATTTTCAGCTTTCAGCGCTCTCACACTTTGAATGACAATTACTCAGTCATGTAACACTGTACCCATATGAAATTTGCGTCCTTTTTTTCACACAAATAGAGCTTTCTTTTGGTGGTATTTAATCACTAGTGTGTTTTTTATTTTTTGTGCTATAAATAAAAAAGTCCGTACATTTTGTGAAAAGAATGCCTTTTTCTTTGTTTCTGTCATAAAATTTTGCAAATTAGTAATTTTTCTTCATAATTTTTGGCCAAAATTTATACTGCTACATATCTTCAGTAAAAATAACCCAAATAAGTGTAAATTATTGGTCTTAGCGACAGCATTAGTAATTATCCAGGCAGCAGGCAGGAATATTGTCTATAGTCAGCACAAGGATATTGTCAGCACAGCACAGTCCATAGAATTTGTCCAGGCAGAGACAGCCAGCACAGCCATAATATTGGTCCTGGTACACTGTTACCTGCAGACCCTCATTGTGCCGCTCTCCAGCCCTTCATAAACATACTGCCTCTTGCTACAGTTAATTATTTGCATTATCCAGGTAGCAGTGTGGTCCATTCATCCGGCAGGCAGAGGCATGATGGCAGTAAATCAGCAGCAGGTTGAGGGCCACAATTAGGTAAGACCTGTGCACAGGGGCACAGGGGTAGAGGCTTCAACCCACCCAAATCTCTATGAAGCCTCCGGAATCCAGACCCTAACCTGGAAATTCCGAAATCTGAAACAGAAAAAAATGGTTTTCTCCATCCGGAAAAACAATTCTGGAGCCCCTCACATATGTGAGACCCCTGTGTACTGCAGTAGCAGGGCAACAGATCAGTCCAAGCGGTAGGCAAAAGCATAGTCCATAAAACAGGCCAGGGTCAGTTCACGTGCAAGCAGTCCAAGCGGTAGGCAGTAGCGTAGTTGATAAAACAGGCCAGGGTCAGTTCACGTGGAAGCAGTCCAAACGGTAGGCAGAGGCATAGTCAAAAAACAGAAAAATGAAAATGAAAACTTGTATAAGTATAGTAGTGGGATACTCAGTGATAACCTGTAGGTTAAATAGGAGAAAATCAAGCACTTGACACCTTATTCCAGAGGAAAAAAAACAAAGCAAATATAAATCAATGCAAGATATCTCAATAGCCTAAGTAAGTGGTTTAACACAACTAATATTCAATGGAAATGGGGGCCAAGATGGAGGACATCGAAGTCCCTAAGAGAGGACAGACATAGGTGGAAACTCAAAAGTCTCTCAAATGACAAGATGGGACAGTCCCATTCAGTCCCACAAACAACAGGGTGCCAACCGTCTTCTCCAGAGGTAATTAAAGGTTGTTTAAGAGGGATCCTGATAAATACGCTGAATCTTGACTCATGTGGATGATTCCCACCAGGAGAAAGAAAAAGCAAAAGGATGCCCTTACCAGATCGGGTGGACTCACAGGCCGTGGCGGTGAGTCAAACGAGCATATACCGTCAGACGGTGTAAGGTGAAGGCTTGTGGGAAGGCTCGTGGAACATCTTGTCAGCAGTCCTCAACTGAAGAACCAGCTTGGAGATCGAGGTCCCCAGGGTGCGGTTTTGGTCGCCAGATGGCCGTTTGCTCAGAGGTCCATCATATGTGCAAATAAGCAAGAAAGAGAGAGAAACCTCCACATAGTGTAAATCCTTAATTTGCAAAAAAGCATAAGAGCACTTTATTTGAGAAATGTACTCCAAAAAGAATTTTTACAAACGGGGGGCAGTAAAAACTCGGCTCAATATAAAAAACCGGTAGAAGGTATACAAATAGCGCAGTGGATAGTGGTGGGGTATAATCATAAGGACCCGACGCGTTTCGCCTCCAAAGGCTTCTGCTGGGGTATGAGTAAGCCCCCCACACAACTGCGCTTTATATAGTAAAACATAAATGGAATGTAACAGCTGATCGGCGCTGTTACACGGGACGACTTCCGGGTTCGGCAGCGTCATCCATGACACAGCGGTCACATGATGTTTTGTGGCCAATCATATCCACGGGGAGATGGTAATGAACCAAGCCTCACTCCTGATCCCCAATAGGCAGAGCGTCAGTCCCATTCGTTCTAATAGTCATGTGATGATCACATGATGTGGCAGTGACGATGGGACGCTCTGAATCTGTGTGTCAGAGGAAACAGGAAACAGAGGCCAAACAAATTAGGGCGTGGAACGCAAACACAGCGGCGATCCACGCTGCAGATGTCTAATTCTAATGTAATAGTGCGGTCCCGGTCCCGGAAGTCCTCCCAACACAACACCATATACAAATATAGACATATGTGAACGGTACGCGTTATATGTATATTCACTAAACATTCTTGATGTATAGACCCGCAAAATACACGGGCGATATGTGAAAAATTATGGAAAGCCTAAAAAATTGGAACCTATAAAGATGAAAGAAAGCAAACAACAGAGATTAATAAAAGGATCTATGAAAGGAGTGACATATATATTTAGTACTAAATGCACGTGTGGTGTGGTTAGATTAGAGTATTACTAAATGTAATTCAGTAGGATTGAGGTATTATTAAATGGAGTCAAGAGTTAGAAAGTTACAGAAACGCAATGTTCTGTATATGAATGATAACTATTAGGAATATCCATTCAGTTCTGCACAGGTGGGTGCTCATTAGGAACCCTGCAGGAAATTGAGGTACATAGCATGAAAAAAATAATATATTGCTCAAGATAAGGAAACGAAAGTCCAGCGACATAAATGGATCTAAATGGTCTAGGGAGGTGTTATGTAGACCCTAGGTAAATATTGTCAGAGGAGGGGTGGGGTATCAACGCCTAGGACCCTCTACAATGGTCCCCCTCCCAACTCTGGGAATAGAGGACGTACCAACAGGGGAAAGGGTAGGGGCAACAGAGATCGGTCTGTCCACTATGAGGACTATAGACAGGACTACTCCCCCCGAAGACGCGAGGGGGGAGGCGTACCAATAAAGAGAAAAAGGGTTTAAAAGACTACGGCATTTTCAATCTAAGCAAAGCCGACTTCTCTCCAGCGGAGCTTAACGTTCTAAACAAAGGATTAAAATTTGCCCCCCCTAAAACACTAAGTAAATTCTCTACATTCATAGATGTGCACAAATTTGTGCGCAAACTCAATGTGCAAAGATATATTGCGTCCAATCCAAGTAGGCCTTCACACCTCCTCACTAATTCTCAGTCAGTTCACTCAGGGTTAGCTAACCCATCTCTTTTTAACCCCCCAGCACCCATAGCTCCATCCATCAAGGTATTCCGTGATCTAGTATTGGAGGACCTAGAGGGACTCCCCAAGAAAAAATACTATTCCGATCCCAATATCAAATTAGGTCTAAGGTCTCTTTGCGAACGCAAAGACCTTGTCATCCGCCCGGCGGATAAGGGCGGAGGTATTGTCGTCCTTGACAGTAAAGATTACCAAGCAGAGATGACAAGAATCCTAAGTGATACAGAAACCTATTTGCCCCTCGGATCCAACCCCACTACAAGCTTTAAAAGAAGACTAGTAGACCTGATCGATACTGGCTTCCAGCTTGGCATACTAGACAAAAAAGAAAAAAATTTCGTGGTCCCGGTAGCTCCACGCATCCCTATAATGTACTACCTGCCTAAGGTACACAAAAATGTCACCCAACCTCCTGGCCGTCCAATTATCAGCGGAATCAACTCCGTAACCTCCCGTATAGGAAAGTACATTGACCACTACTTGCAACCCATAGTAAAAACAATACCATCTTTTCTGAAGGATACTCGAGATACCATCAACAAATTGCAACAGGTTACTTACACCAATGACCTTATATTAGTAACTGCAGACGTTACTTCCCTATACACTATCATTCCCCACGAACTAGGTTTAGGAGCGGTTGAACTCTTTCTATCGAGAGAAAAAAACATCCCCATGACCCAAAAGAGGTTTATTGTGGATTTACTTCATTTTGCTACCAAGTCAAATTACTTTTGGTATGACAACCACTATTACCTACAGACGAAGGGGGTAGCCATGGGGGCCAAATTTGCCCCCAGTCTGGCTAACATCTTTATGGCCAAGTGGGAGGAGGATGTCGTCGGAGTTCTGAAACCTTCCCAGCTGGCCTTTTGGGCCAGATACATCGACGACATCCTCCTCCTATGGAGAGGTTCCATGGACTCCCTCAACCATTTTATGACAACCTTAAATGAGAATGAGGTGGGCATCCACTTGTCATATGAAGCCAGCTCGTCTGTTATACATTTCCTCGATTTGGAAATCACAGCTGCCAACGGTCAATTGGAGACGAAAACCTTTTTTAAGGCCACCGACCGCAACGGGTACATCCTGACCGACAGCTGTCACCATACAGCATGGCTGAAATCAGTACCTCGAAGCCAACTGATGAGAATCAGACGCAATTGTTCCCTCTTGCCGGACTACTATAGACAAGCGGAAACCATTAAATCTAGATTCCAAGAAAAGGGTTACGATGGGGGACTAATCGACCAGGAAATACAGAAAATAGCACACATTGATCGCTCATTACTTCTAGTGGAACAACCAAAAAAGCCCTTGGATGCTAAACACAGATGGGCCTTTCTTACCAACTACTCTATCCAACATAAGCAGATAAAGAGTATCATCTCCAGACATTGGAAAATCTTGAAAAATGACCGAATACTAGGCCCATTACTTCCTGATCAGGCTGGAGTAATCTATAAAGGGGCACCATCAGTAGGTAGTAGAATTGCACCAGGGGTGGTTAATCCTCCGAAGACGCCATCCTTTTTCCATGACCTAAAGGGTTTTTACCCTTGTAGGAAATGTACAGTATGCAAGCTCAATGTATGCAAATCCCGTAAAATTGAAACTTTCATGTCATCCACCACTGGGAAGGAATTCAAGATGAAACAATTTGCGACATGCACCACAAAGTTTATAGTTTACCTTATCACCTGCCCTTGTGGTAAGCAATACATAGGAAGAACTATACGCAATTTTTCTATACGAGTGAACGAACATATCACAGCCATACTAAAAGGACACACCAATCATAGTGTTCCCAAACACTATTTGTACCATCACAACCAAAATCCATCTGGAACGAAGTTCCAAATTATTGACAGATTCGTTCCACATTGGAGGGGGGAACCAAATACAAGGGGTGTCTCCAAACTTGAGACTTTTTGGATACACCTCATGAAATGTTATGTGCCACACGGACTAAATGTGGAGTGGGATATCAACGCCTTCATAAACCAGTCCTAGGCGTTGATACCCCACCCCTCCTCTGACAATATTTACCTAGGGTCTACATAACACCTCCCTAGACCATTTAGATCCATTTATGTTGCTGGACTTTCGTTTCCTTATCTTGAGCAATATATTATTTTTTTCATGCTATGTACCTCAATTTCCTGCAGGGTTCCTAATGAGCACCCACCTGTGCAGAACTGAATGGATATTCCTAATAGTTATCATTCATATACAGAACATTGCGTTTCTGTAACTTTCTAACTCTTGACTCCATTTAATAATACCTCAATCCTACTGAATTACATTTAGTAATACTCTAATCTAACCACACCACACGTGCATTTAGTACTAAATATATATGTCACTCCTTTCATAGATCCTTTTATTAATCTCTGTTGTTTGCTTTCTTTCATCTTTATAGGTTCCAATTTTTTAGGCTTTCCATAATTTTTCACATATCGCCCGTGTATTTTGCGGGTCTATACATCAAGAATGTTTAGTGAATATACATATAACGTGTACCGTTCACATATGTCTATATTTGTATATGGTGTTGTGTTGGGAGGACTTCCGGGACCGGGACCGCACTATTACATTAGAATTAGACATCTGCAGCGTGGATCGCCGCTGTGTTTGCGTTCCACGCCCTAATTTGTTTGGCCTCTGTTTCCTGTTTCCTCTGACACACAGATTCAGAGCGTCCCATCGTCACTGCCACATCATGTGATCATCACATGACTATTAGAACGAATGGGACTGACGCTCTGCCTATTGGGGATCAGGAGTGAGGCTTGATTCATTACCATCTCCCCGTGGATATGATTGGCCACAAAACATCATGTGACCGCTGTGTCATGGATGACGCTGCCGAACCCGGAAGTCGTCCCGTGTAACAGCGCCGATCAGCTGTTACATTCCATTTATGTTTTACTATATAAAGCGCAGTTGTGTGGGGGGGCTTACTCATACCCCAGCAGAAGCCTTTGGAGGCGAAATGCGTCGGGTCCTTATGATTATACCCCACCACTATCCACTGCGCTGTTTGTATACCTTCTTTTATGCCGGTTTTTTATATTGAGCCGAGTTTTTACTGCCCCCCGTTTGTAAAAATTCTTTTTGGAGTACATTTCTCAAATAAAGTGCTCTTATGCTTTTTTGCAAATTAAGGATTTACACTATGTGGAGGTTTCTCTCTCTTTCTTGCTTATTTGCACATATGATGGACCTCTGAGCAAACGGCCATCTGGCGACCGAAACCGCACCCTGGGGACCTCGATCTCCAAGCTGGTTCTTCAGTTGAGGACTGCTCACAATATGTTCCACGAGCCTTCGAACAAGCCTTCACCTTACACCGTCTGACGGTATATGCTCGTTTGACTCACCGCCACGGCCTGTGAGTCCACCCGATCTGGTAAGGGCATCCTTTTGCTTTTTCTTTCTCCTGGTGGGAATCATCCACATGAGTCAAGATTCAGCGTATTTATCAGGACCCCTCTTAAACAACCTTTAATTACCTCTGGAGAAGACGGTTGGCACCCTGTTGTTTGTGGGACTGAATGGGACTGTCCCATCTTGTCATTTGAGAGACTTTTGAGTTTCCACCTATGTCTGTCCTCTCTTAGGGACTTCGATGTCCTCCATCTTGGCCCCCATTTCCATTGAATATTAGTTGTGTTAAACCACTTACTTAGGCTATTGAGATATCTTGCATTGAATTATATTTGCTTTGTTTTTTTTCCTCTGGAATAAGGTGTCAAGTGCTTGATTTTCTCCTATTTAACCTACAGGTTATCACTGAGTATCCCACTACTATACTTTTTATACATTTTCATTTTTTTCTTTTGATGCTTTATATAATAACTAGCTTTCACTTCACTAACTGACACTGAAAGTGTTTTCACTCCTCTCCTAAAACTATTTCCACCTGTTTAGCAACAGGAGTTCCACCACTCACTAGCGCCACACTTTTTTATTTTTAATTTTCATGTGCAACAGTCATATTGCTGTGTCGGCTGCTTTATTCACATATAGGAGTTGGCGCAATTTCTACACCTTTCTTTTATAGTCAAAAAACAGGCCAGGGTCAGTTCACGTAGAAGCAGTACAAACGCTAGGCAGAAGCATAGTCAAAAAACAGGCCAGGGTCAGTTAACGTGGAAGGCAGTGGCATGGTTATTTGGGAAAGCATGGAAAACATGATGAAACTGGGGAAATGGTTAAAAATATGGGCTAATATTTTAGGGATGTATGATAAAGTTGGAAGCATTCACCAATGCAAAGGCCAGGTTGGAAGGGACACTGGGGACAATAATAGCTGGTATCTTTTAGAAATCCTCTTTTGGTGCACACGCAACATTTTTTTTGCCGTCTTCCTCCTGCTTCAGATGGTGGAATGTTGAAGGGGAAGTGGCGCTCATAAAGTCGGCAAACAGCCTCAGAGCGAAGGTCTTCTGGGGGGTCTTTGGTGATAGATGAGGGATGTAACAACTTCTTCTATGAATTGTAGGAAGGGGCCTGGCTTTCTGTGGATTTGGTGTAGACTACGTAGGAATTTTAAATGGCCAAATGGATGAGATAAATTGTTACCTTCTTGTACTAGAATCGGGACCTCCTTATTGACAAATAGGGCTGAATCATTTGATCATTGAAATCCACCCCCCCATGTAGAGATTATAATCTTGGACACATACTGGCTTTTCAATGGGACCTCGTCTTCTTTGAACCTCAATCTTAGTGTCGTCATGGATGGTGGACATCATGTGCATCTCCCTTTTATCCTTCCACCTCAAGGCCAGCACTTCATTGCATCTCAATGCTGCTCTTTCCCCCTTCGCAGCTTTTTGTTTGATAGAGATTGTTGGAAGCCCTTCCTATTTTTTCTTGAGGTTCCGCAGGCCAGGGTTTTTGCAATTTATAGGAGTTTGAAAAGGGGCAGGCCAGTGTAGAAATTGTCAAGGTATATGTGATATCCTTTGTTCAGAAGTGGGTATGCCAAGTCCCATACAATCTTTCCAGTTGTGCCCATGGAGTCCGGGCACTCAGGGAGCTGGAGCTGGGAATCTTTTCCTTCATATATGTGGAACGCATACAGATATTCCGTGGCTCTCTCACAGAGCTTGTATAATTTTACTCCGTATCTGGCCCTTTTGCTAGGAATATATTGCTTTATTCCTAGCCGGCCTGAAAAGGGTACCAGGGACTCATCAACACATATATTCTGATAAGGGACATAGAGTTCTGCAAATTATTGGGAAAAGAAATTTATCAGTGAGTGAAGTTTATATAATTTGTCGTAATTTGGATGATTATGGGGAGGGCACTTGGTGTTGTCGCTAAAATGAAAAAAGCACATTATCATTTCGTATCGGGACCTGGCTATTATGGCAGAATAAATGGGCATGTTGTGGATGGTGTTGGTTGACCAATAGGCATGTCCTTCATTTTTTTTGTAGCCCCATGTTTAGGGTGAAGCCCATAAACAATTTGAACTCCTCCAAATTCAGATCTCTCCACTCAAACGGACGGGCATAGCATAATTGGGGGTTGTTGGCAATATACTGCTGGGCATATAAATTTGTCTGGTCCACAATGAATTGCAGCAAAGTGTCGGGCAAAAACAGATAAATAAAATAAATCACTGTGAAATTTTGGGTGTTGGCCTGCACACCTGGCTGTGCTGTGAAAGGGAGAATAATTGGTTATCCCGAGTCGGATGGCTGCCATGTTGGGTTGGCAAGACCATCTGGCATATATGTAGAGGCCCTGGCTCTTGGGGGATGTGACACTCCAGTAGTTGGGGGATTTGAACTTCCTGTGCTGGTACTCAGGCATGATTTGTCAGCACTGGTACTGGGTCTGGGCATTTGTTCCTGGGGCCTATCGTCAGCGGCAGCGCTGGTACTGGGCATTTGTTCCCTGGGCCTATCGCTGGTGGCAGCGCTGGTACTGGGCCTGGGAATTTGTTCTTGGGGCCTATTGCTAGCGGCAGCGCTGGTACTGGGCCTTGGAATATAATCCTGGTTTCCAGAGTGCCGTGCCCTTTTAGGAGGGACCCATTCTTGCTCCGAATCATTTGCCGATTCACTATTCGGTTCAAATGCTGAATTTGATTTGGAATCAGAATTGGAATCTGATGAGAACTCCCCATTGCGCTCATCAGTCATGGAGAGGATCTGGAACGCCTCCTCACTTGTGTATAATCTTTTGGACATGACTCTGATGGCTGTGTGTGTCATGAAAGGCGTCCTGTTAGCACAGTCGTCGGCAGATGATCGGTGCACAGAACTCCTGTTGATAGAGCCAGTGGGCGCATGCGGGTGTGTGCTGGCGCAAACAGACGCATGCGGGTGCGTGCTAGCGTGAACGGGTTTATGTGGGTGCGTGATGGTGCGAGCAGGCACGTACGATCGGTGCGTGGGCGCGCACGAGTGCGCGTGGGTGCGCGCAGACGTGCAGTGTGACAGCTCTTGGCGCCAATAGGCCTATTTAAAGGAGCCTGTCAGCATGCTTTCTTGCTGTCCGGTCTACAGCATTCCTTGTGACCCTAAGCTACCTGTATACCTGCCTACCTGCTTCCTGTCTACCTGGCCTGCTCCTGACTACTCCTGTTTGCTGCCAGTCCCCGACCCCAGCTTGTTTGACTACTCTCCTGCCTCTTCCTACGGTTTGTTCGCTGCCTGCCTGTTGCCGACCCGGTCTGTACCCTGTCTACTCTTCTGCCTCTGGTACCTGCTTGCCTGCCAGTGTTGACCCGGCCTGTCTGACCCTGCTAGTATTCCAGTTGAACTACAGAACACCTCCCTGCTGCCTGCTGTTCCTGAGTTCCTGCCAGCCATGGTACTTCTCCTCACAGCCAGCTGTCCCAGTGTTCCTGCCAAAGTTCCGGTGCATCTCCTTACAGTGTGCTGTTCCAGTGCTCCAGTTGAACTACAGAACACCTCCCTGCTGCCTGCTGTTCCTGAGTTCCTGCCAGCTATGGTACTTCTCCTCACAGCCAGCTGTTCCAGTGTTCCTGCCAGAGTTCCAGAGCATCTCTTTACAGTCTGCTGTTCCAGTGCTCCAGTTGAACTACAGAACACCTCCCTGCTGCCTGCTGTTCCTGAGTTCCTGCCAGCTATGGTACTTCTCCTCACAGACAGCTGTTCCAGTGTTCCTGCCAGAGTTCCGGTGCATCTCTTACAGTCTGCTGTTCCAGTGCTCCAGTTGAACTACAAAACACCTCCCTGCTGCCTGCGGTTCCTGAGTTCCTGCCAGCTCTCCTTCGGTCACATCAGAGGTCTGGATCCGCCCTTACACCTGCCACCTGCCAGGCACTTGTGGCCCCCTGTGCTCTTGAGTCCCTTTTTCCTCTATCAGGGGTTCTTGAGCCAGAGGCACACGAGAGGCCCCTCCCTGCACTCTGGGCTCCGCCACCAGGTACGTGACAGTACCGGACAGCCATGTCCGAGCCCACGCAGGGAGCCTCTCCCATGGACGAGCTCTGCCGCCATCTTGTTGGACTTACCCAGGCAGTAAAGAGCCTACAAGAGGGCTATACCCAACTGGAAGGCCAAATCCAAGCTCTAGCAGCATCCACACCCCCTGCTTCCAGGACTTCTGCTGCACCCTCAGTGGTGATGATGCCGCCTGAACCCAGGGTCCCCACGCCTGAAAGATTCTCAGGCAACCGGAGTAAATTCAGGTCTTTCTGTAACTCTTGTGAACTCTTTTTTGCTCTTCAGCCAAGGACTTTCTCCCTGGAAGCCACCAAAGTGGGGTTTGTGATCTTGCTGTTGTCAGGCGAGCCCCAGTCCTGGGCCCATCGTCTTCTAGAGAAGAAGGATGACTCACTTGATACCTTGAACAACTTCTTTCAGGCCATGTCGTTACTATATGAGGACCCACAATTAACCGCTACTGCAGAGGCAGCTCTGCACACTCTACAGCAAGGCCACAGACCTGTGGAGGACTACGTGTTGGAATTCAGACGTTGGAGTTCCGACACAAATTGGAATAATGCTGCCTTACGGTACCAGTTTTGTATGGGCTTTTCAGAATCTTTAAAGGACAAACTGGCCCGAGTGGGCATTCCAGAGACTCTAGAGGGTCTCATAGACCTCTCTATTCAAATAGACAGATGCCTGAGTGAACGGCGTACGGAGCGATCCTCTGGTCCTTCTTGTCCTGTCTGGATGTTGCCCCGTGTGCCTAGTTCTTCCCACTCTGCTTCCCCAGCTTCAACCACCGTTGCCTCGGATACTCCGGAACCGTTGCAGTTGGGCCTCTTATACCCTTCACTTACTCCTGAAGAGCATCAACTCCGTCGGGCTGGTAACCTGTGCCTGTACTGCGGGGAATCTGGACATTTTGTACCAACAGGCCTGGCAAAGCTTCGTAAGTGCTTTTCTACTTCCCCTGCTCTTACCCCTGCTGTACTGAATAACAGCTGTACCGATTCTCTTACAGCTCCTAGGAGGGAATATACCAACCAGCGCTATCATTGATTCCGAGGCTTGCAGCGGTTTCATAGACTTGTCCTTCACCTCCAGACATCACATTCCCCTTTGGCCCAGAGTGAAAGGACTTTTAGTATATTTGGCCGATGGCTCTACCCTCAGATCAGGGCCAGTAGCCCAGGAGACTGTACCTCTACATACCACCATTGCCGGCACTCATCAAGAGCTACTTTGTCTAGATGCCATTGAGTCTCCTCTATTTCCCATCATACTAGGCATGCCGTGGCTGAAGGCCCATAATCCGCAAATTGATTGGACCTCGGGGAAGATTGAGTTCCTATCCTCTTACTGCCATCAACACTGTCTACCAGAAGTCACCGATGCCCCTTCTTCCCTACTATGCATGGAAACTGACGCCGAAACCTGCTGAATTGTACCTGAAGCCTACCACAGCTTTCTGGATGTTTTCAGTCAAAAGGGTGCTGAGACTCTTCCTCCCCACCGCCCATACGATTGCCCAATTGAACTCCTTCCAGGGGCAGAGATTCCTTTTGGGCGAATTTTCCCTTTGTCAGAACTAGAACTAGGTGCATTAAAGACTTATATTGATGACAATCTGGAAAAAGGGTTAATCTGACCCTCCACGTCCCCAGCAGGAGCAGGAATCTTCTTTGTGGAGAAGAAAGACCATTCTCTATGCCCTTGTGTGGATTATCGGGCACTTAATAAGATCACGATAAAAAAACGATATCCTTTGCCCTTAGTGCCAGAACTTTTTCAAAGACTAGGGTCTGCACTGCAGTAGTGTTCTCCAAGCTGCATCTTCGTGGTGCCTGTAATCTTGTACGCATTCGTAGGGGAGACGAATGGAAGACTGCCTTCCGTACCCGGTTTGGGCATTTTGAATATTTAGTCATGCCTTTTGGACTTTGTAATGCTCCTGCTACATTTCAACATTTTGTGAATAACATCTTCAGACACTATCTTGATCTGTTTGTTATTATTTATTTAGATGATATCCTGATTTTTTCTTCCTCCTTAGCTGAACATCGTGAACATGTCAGAAATGTTTTGACCCGACTTCGACTGCACGGCCTCTACGCCAAACCTGAGAAATGTGTCTTTGAACAAGAGAGTATCCAGTTCCTTGGTCTAATTATCTCTGTGGAGGGTATTAAAATGGACCCTCAGAAGGTCTGCGCCATTCTGGACTGGCCCACTCCTACTGACAAAAAGGGAATCCAACGTTTTATAGATTTCGCAAATTTCTACAGAAAATTCATCAAAGGATTCTCCACCATCATTTCTCCCATTACAAGGTTAACCCAACAGGGCCTTAAATTTCATTGGTCTACTGAAGCTCAGGCGGCCTTCACAACGCTAAAAGATCTGTTTGTCTCAGCCTCAGTCTTAAAGCACCCTGATTCCACGTTACCATACATTTTGGAGGTGGACGCCTCGGAAATAGTGGTTGGTGCAGTGCTTTCCCAGAGACAGGGGCCTAGGGCTCTTCTGCACCCAGTCGCTTTTTTTTCTCACAAACTATCTGAAGCAGAGAGAAACTATGATGTGGGCGATCGAGAGTTGTTAGCGATTAAAGCCGCGCTTGAGGAATGGCGATATCTCCTAGAGGGAGCAGCTCATCCGATTCTTGTTTATACGGATCACAAGAATCTGGAATATTTAAAGACTGCCAAGAGGTTAAGACCATGACAGGCCAGGTGGGCACTTTTCTTTACCAGATTTTCATTCCACATAACCTATCGCCCTGGGTCAAAGAACACCAAGCCCGACGCGCTGTCACGAATGTACAGCGGACCTGAAGCATCTTCATCTCCAGACACCCTCTTGTCCTCAGGAAACTTTCTGTTGCTCCAAGGGGATCTACTTTCACAAATCAAGCAAATCTCCAGGGACGCCTCTGCTCCACCTGATACAGCTCTAAAGGCCAGAGATAATCTTCTATGGTTCAAGGATAGGATCTTCGTACCCCAGGAGATGCAAGTGGCGGTTCTTAGTTCCTGTCATGACCACATGTTGGCCGGCCATTTCAGTGTGCACAAGACATCTGAACTTCTTCAGCTCACGTTCTGGTGGCCGCAGTTAAGGAAAGATTGCAAGGACTATGTGGAAGCATGTGCCAACTGCATTCAAAACAAGGGCAGCAAGTTTAAGGCTTGGGGTCTGTTGAAGCCACTACCCATTACGGAGAGGACATGGAGGATGATCTCCATGGATTTTATTGTCGAGCTGCCAGCTTCTAAAGGCTACACTACAATCTTTGTAGTGGTGGATAGATTATCCAAAATGGCTCATTTCTTACCAATGAGAGGCACACCTACTGCTGCCGAGACTGCAAGGACATTTATCAGGGAAGTAGTGAGGCTTCATGGCATTCCTGCAAATATCACTTCAGATACGGGGGTGCAATTTACTTCCAAGTTTTGTAGGGCGCTTTGTGGGTCTCTGAAAATTGACCTTTCCTTCTCCTCTGCCTATCACCCTCAAACAAATGGCCAGACGGAAAGAACAAATCAGACGCTGAGCAGTATCTGCGCTGCTTTTCTTCTTTCTCCCAGGACGATTGGGCTCCGCTTCTACCTCTTGCCGAATTTGCTTATAACAATTCTGTCCATTCTGCCACCATCACCGTTCTTTGCAAATTATGGTTTCCATCCTCTGTTCCTGTCTAATAACATCCCGGAGTGCCCAGTACCAGCTATCCAAGAGAACCTAAATTTCTTTGAGTCAAATAATAAACTTCTGCAGGAGACTATGGCAAGGACTCAGAACTACAATAAAGAGGTGTTTGACAAGAAGAGAAGGGGGGAGCTTGACCTCAAGCCCGGGGATCAGGTCTGGCTGTCTACGTTGAATTTAACACTGGCATGCCCTTCCAAGAAATTGGGCCCTAAGTTCGTGGGTCCCTTCCCAGTTCTAAGGAAGATTAATAATGTGGAAAAGAAAAAAACTGCGCTAGAAATCTAAACGTAAAGCTGCAGCCATACGTGAACCACACATATAAAGTAAATAGACAAAAAACGCCGCGCTTAGAAAATATGTTAATAATCAATCAATTATTAATAAAAAAGTAAAGTCCTTATAATAAATATCCAACACCAATATATTGATTAGATAAATGGTGATAAGAAATGATGGTTAATGATCAATGACTATTGTCCAGGTATCACACTTCCTGTAGAATGGAATGCTTACCAAATAGCAAGCAAAATATGACAGGTGGCTATAAACCCAGCCTGGGCCTTTAGGAAACCTTCCCGGATCCGGACAGAAAAGCGCTCACAGAACAGATCGAATCCACGAAGGTTGAACCCAGAAATTTTTTTTAAATAACATAGCGTAATACTGACATACTAAATACTAAAATTAAAACTGACACTCCACCAGTGATAAATCATAAACTCATACAATATATAGTGCCAAAAGCCCAAAAAGGGACAATGGAGTGAGTGACATAAAAAAAAAAAATATATAAAAAATCAGTGTTAAAGGGCTAGTGCAAAAAAACATCCAAAAAAGCCGCTTACCAGAAATAGCAACCAAAAGGGCATGTGAGAAAACACCAGATGATAGATGAAAAAGGGATATGAAGCCGCTTACCAAATTAAATTAAAGATGAAACATATAACTAATGAGCAGAAGAAAGGATGCCAAGGTACAGATCTGAGGCCGCTTACCAGATGCAATCACATGGTAAACAGCCATGCCCAATGGCTGTTTACCCCCCCCCCTCGGGGGGCTAGCTATATGAATAAAAAAATACAGAAAATTTTGAAAAACAACACATTTTCTTTAGTTTCTGATATATTTATTTGGATAACAATTAAGCCAAAATGTTTTCTGATACATTTCTTTGGTAAAAATAACCCATATCAGTGTACTGTACATTTTTTAGTCTGTGTGAAAGTTATAGAGTCTACAAACTATGGTATATATATTTGAAAATTGATCAATCCTGACTGACCATCTAATTTCTTGAGGCACTAAAATACCAAGACAGTACAAATCCCCCCCCCCCCCCCAAATGACCCCTTTTTGGAAAGTAGACAGATTTTTTTGTCACACTTTTTTTAAATAATGAAGAGATTAACTAAAATGTTTTTTTCTTCACTTTTTGTTTACATACTGTCACCAGTGCAGTATAGCTTCATCATATGACTGTTGTGGAGGTGATCAGTATGTAAGCTAAATAAATAAATAAACACATTTTTATTCAATTTTTTTTTTTTACTTTTTTGTTTATATTTTTAAAGATTTTTTTACAATGTTATTGCTTGTTACATGGATGATCACTGTATCAGCAATCATTTAAACTGTCATTAATAACTTTTATGCATGGCTCACTGTTTACTATTGTAATGCTGTGATTGGCCCACAGCTATCACATGGTTCAGGATTTTGTGATTTGCCAACATACCATATGATCACAGATAACCAATCACAGATCACACACAGTAGGAAACAATGTCTTGAATGGATGCCATTCATGACTATTGTTCACTATGTGACATGTGATAGCACAGCGATTGCATGGTATCTGGGTCGCTCACAGCAGCTCGAACAGGCCACTGTGTTTGCTAGGGGGTTCACGTAGTGCACATGAGCTGTATGTCATGGTATCTGGGGGAGTCAGTCGACAGCAGTAAAAGTACTGTTGGTAGATGGCAAGTGGTTAAAATGGAAAATTATGATTTTAGCCACTAGAAGGTGTTAAGTATCAAAGGAAATTTCAAATTCCAAATGCAGTATTTTCCATTTAAAAACTAATAAAAAAGATTTTACCAGCAAAGAAAATAGTTTAATACCATTTGTTTTTTTGTTTTTTTCTCTATTCACACAAAATGAATGTACAGGCTCTTTTCGCCTTTTTAATTATTCTTTTATTTTTTTTATTTTTTTAGAAGTACACCCCTTTGAGAAAGGACAGGGCCAGAGGTAGCACATTGTAATAAAGAAGCAGAATCCTTTCATAGTACAATAATTTAGTACAGCTCCTACAAGCCTATGGAAACAGAGGTATCCTAAAAGAAAGTTCCTATATCAAGAAAGTTTAAATAGAAATAATATAATAAGATAAACAATGTCATAGTAAATTAGAACATTTTGTAAGTCATGTTTAGAAGTTACTTTGTCCACATTTTTCAGCTTTTATCTATAGCCCTATTAGTCATCTGGCTTTTATCCCACCGGATTTCTAATCATGCAGTTTTACTTTCAGCTATAATGTTGTTTTCTTTTATGTACATAAAGTTTTACAAATAGTGAGCACAACTGTTGGAAATATTTTACAAACAGGGTTTTCGGAAATAATTCTATGTTCAATTATTGTAACAAACAATTTACTTTGTTATAATAATAATTGCTACCATATTTTCATAACATATACAAAAACAACTTTGTATATTAAAAAAAGGCAGAGGTTCAAGAATATCTGATTTAATAAAACAAATACCTGGGTCTGCTGGGCAACAGTATTTTAGAGTTTGTTGCATGTAAGTACCTTTTTTCCATTTACAAGATATAGGTCTTCACAAACTATAGAGGAAAACCACTCAGGTAAATATAAAAAGTTTAGTGTAAAAAACCATGAAAATATTTAAAGTGCAGTACCCCAGATCAACCAATCAAATTTCAATAAACTCATCCAGCCGAATTGACTGCTGTTGCTTACTGCACTTTAAAGTTCACATCTAAATTGTTTCAGTAAACATGATTTTAAGTACAAAACACTGCAGTGATAGCAGGCCCGGACTGGGACAAAAAATAGGCCCAGGCATTCTAAGCTGAGCAGCCCATTTAAAAAAAAAATGTTATTTTTATCGGGACTGCGACATTATGGTGGATACTTTGGACACTTTTGACACATTTTTGGGACCACTGACATTTATACAGCGATCAGTGCTATAAAAATGCACTGATCACTGTAAAAATGTCACTGGCAGGGAAAGAGTTAACACTAGGGAGCGATCAAGGGGTTAAATGTGTTCCCTGCTACGTGTTTCTAACTGAAGGGGGACGATCTGTCATTCCTTTTAGAACAGAACAGGGATTTGTGTGCTTAGACACACACTTCCCTGTTCTGCCTCTCGTGCCCACGATCGCTCGTGGCTGGCGGCCATCGCGACTGTGGGCCATGAGCATCGGCCCCCCGCAGTGCAGCAGGCACGTGCGCGCTGACGTATATCTATGACGTCTATGACGTCTATGACGCTGTCCTGCCGAAGTAAAATGACGGTGGCTGGTCGGTAAGCTGAACTCCAGCTGAACTACATATAAAAAGGACCTGACTTTTGTTGCAAAGGATTTTAATTTGTATCCATGCACTCCTGTGATTTACACAGCCCTATCATATAGCACAGTCAGCCTGACCTTTCTCTACTGCCGTTAAGCAACACAGCATGGTCACCTCATTGTCCCAGCTTATGACTGGACAATGAAAGGCCAGCAACAGCTTGGTCAGGTAAACACTCTCCTAATGCCAAATTGTCAATTTCCAGTTCAGGCCAATTCTGCTATTTCTACCCTACATGTAAAAAAAAATATTTTGCTAGAAAATAACTTAGAACCCCCAAACATTATATGATTTTTTTCAGAGACCCTAGACAATAAAATAGTGGGTGTTGCATATATTTATGTCAGATTATATTTGTGCAGCGGTTTTTCAAATGAAATTTTTGGGAAAAAATGCACTGCAATGGTTTTTAATGCATAAAGACACAATATAATACCGAGTAAATTACTGCTGAGTAAATAGATACCAAACATGTCACACTTTAAAATTGTGTTCACCCATGGAACAGGGCCAAATTACGGTACCTACAAATCTTCATTGGCAACGCTTTTAAAGTTTTTACAAGTTACCAGTTTAGAGTTACACAGGAGGTCTGGTGTTAGAATAATTGCTCTCACTATGTTTGTGGCGATACCTTACATGTGTGGTGCTGTCGGCATTTACATATGCATGCAGGACATAAATGTGCGTTTAAACGTGAGCATGGGGAACTTAAAAAAAAAAATTCTTAATTTTGTAATTTTTTCTATTGATTAATTTTTTTTAATGCTGCACCTTTTTAACTTTTTTTTATATCATCTTTATTGCTATTACAAGGCATGAACAACATCCCTTGTAATAGCATGGGTCGTGACAGTTCCTCTTTATGGAGAGATCTGGGGTCTATTAGACACCAAATCTCTGGCCTCCAATGGAGCCAATCAGTCTGATCAGTGACAGCCAGGTAACCAAAGAGCCGGAACAGGAAGTGACTAAATCCTCACTCCTTGTTTCTGACATCACACAGGAGAGGAACAACATTCGTTCCTCTCACTGTGTGCCTAGGGCTGGATGCCATCAGTTGCATCCTTACTGGGTTCCCCAATCACACAGGAGAGCCTGGTGAAGGCTGCGGTTGGAGGGGGGGCATGTATATGTGTGTATGTATGTATGTATATATATATATATATATATATATATATATATATATATATATATATATATATATATATATACCCAAAAGGTGTCCCGAAGTCGAACTGCTTTGCTGGTTTAACCTGTTCCCGACCGACTCCTGTACTTTTACGTCGGCAGAATGGCAGGGCTGCATTACTTTGAATTTGCCGCCTTGTGCGCGCGCGCACCTGCTGCGATCTCCGTGAGTCGGGTCGCGGGTCCCGCGGACTCGATCGCCGCGGGCATACCCGCGATCGCCTCACGCAGAGGATGAACGGGAAGATTCCGTTGTAAACAGCATCTTCCCGTTCTGCCTAGTGACAAGTGTCACTCGATCTCTGCTCCCTGCCATCGGAGCAGAGATCAGTGACGTCACACATCAGCCCATCCCCCTGACAGTTAGTAATCACTCCCCTAGGACACACTTAACCCCTCCCCGCCCCCTAGTGGTTAACCCCTTCACTGCCAGTGTCATTTATACAGGAATCAATGTATTTTTATAGCACTGATTGCTGTATAAATGACAATGGTCCCAAAAATGTGTAAAAAATGTCCAACATGTCCGCCATAACGTCGCAGTCACAATAAAAATCGCTGATCGCCGCCATTACTAGTAAAAAAAAAATTATTAATAAAAATGCCATAAAACTAGCCCCTATTTTGTAAACGCTATAACTTTTGCGCAAACAAATCAAAAAATGCTCATTGCTATTTTTTTTTACCAAAAATATGTAGAAGAATATGTATCGGCCTAAACTGAGGAAAAAAAAATGTTTTTTTATATATTTTTTGGGGATAATTATTATAGCAAATTGTAAAAAATAATGCATTTTTCTCAAAATTGTTGCTCTTATTTTGTTTATGGAGCAAAAAATAAAAATTGCAGAGATGATCAAATACCACCAAAAGAAAGCTCTATTTGTGGGAAAAAAAGGACGTCAATTTTGTTTCGGAGCCACGTCGCACGACCGCGCAATTGTCAATTAAAGCGACGCAGTGCCGAATCGCAAAAAACGCTCTGGTCAGGAAGGGGGTAAATCCTACCAGGGCTGAAGTGGTTAAAAACATACAATTTCAGCTAAACTCGCACAATTTCAAACCGGTAATGCAGTGCGACTTCAGGGGCGATTTAAACGACATCTGTGCGGGTTCATGCATAGATGTCTATTCAAATCGCCCCCAAAGTCGGTAAAAGTAGTGCAGCAACTACTTTTGGGAATCGGCGCGGCGAGACATGACATGCGGCCCTGGGGCCCACTGGGCACATGCCCGGGGTGCCCTATGGCCAGTCCGATCCTGGTGATAGTATTAGGACTTCTCTGAAGTAATATTCTCAAAAAGATTGTTTGCCACTGTGTTATGAGTAAAATGTGTAACTTAATCAATCCACCAGTAATAAATGTTTGTCAGCATAAGTGAGATGTTTGTGATCACCGACATAGATATCTCCACCACAATTAAATCCAAAGGCTTATCAGAGAGTAGGACCTGGAAGTCTGGAGGTCAGCATGCACATAGATATGGTTCCATCCATATCCATCCAGATATAGGATTTTAGAATTGAAAACAACCTCTACTTTTAGTGCTGTGTCATAGCCTTATGCCGCGTACACACGGTCGTACTTTTCGTCTACAAAAGTCCGACGGACGCCGACGGACTAAAGCTGGCTGAAATCAGATCGTGTGTGGGCTTCCCCGGACTTTCAGCTGACTTTTCCAACCTCAAATTTGACGGACTTTAGATTTGAAACATGCTTCAAATCTTTACGTCGTAACTACGCCGGACCCAGAAATCCGCTCGTCTGTGTGCTAGTCCAACGGGCAAAAACCCACGATAGGGCAGCTATTGGCTCCTGGCTATCAACTTCCTTTTTTTAGTCCAGTGTACGTCATCACGTACAAATCCGTCGGACTTTTGTGTGATCGTATGTAGGCAAGTCCGTTCGTAAGAAAGTCTGCCGCAAGTCCGCCAAAAGTCCGCCAAAAGTCCGCCAAAAGTCCTTTGAAAGTCTGTCGGACAGGCTGTCGGACTTTTGTAGCCAAAAAGTCTGACCGTGTGTACGCGGCATTAGCATCCATAAAATGTAAAAGCACTTCCATAGTGCAGTATATCCACAAATATTTATTAAAAATATTGATAAAAGTATCCATCTTTCAGAAATCCAAAAGCTGCAGCTGTATATCACTTATATCAGAAGCATACTGTTGATTCTGTAGGTAAATTAAAGTGACACTAAACCCTGGTTTAAAAAAATATATTCTATTTAGGTATTCTGTTCAATTTTTACTGTTTTGCAAAAAGGCACTAAAATGTACAATTATTTAATATTAATTAATTCAATAAAAGTACCTTTTATTGATCTTTCCTCCTCCAAATTCTCAAACCCTATAGGGAGGACACTGTGTACTTTTTAGCACAATTCTGGGTGGCGCCCAGTTTGAGAGCTGGGTTCATAAGGGAGATTGGGAGAGATACACACCCATAAAAGGACCATGCAAGTCCCTATTAGGGATGAGCTTCGAGTTTGAGTCGAAACCCATGTTCGACTCGAACATCGCATGTTTGACTGTTCGTTGAATTTCGAACAATATGGGCCATTCGCGCCAAATTTGAGTGGCGTGTCACGGCCCATAATTCACT
The DNA here is from genome assembly GCA_037952925.1 of Lithobates clamitans. Lineage (NCBI taxonomy): Eukaryota > Metazoa > Chordata > Amphibia > Anura > Ranidae > Lithobates > Lithobates clamitans. The sequence continues at coordinate 4,011,598 of JBBGZY010000400.1, read as the reverse complement.
GCGGCATCGCAGTGCATTGCTGGCTGATGATTGGCCAACCATGCACTATGACCCGCATGCTTGGTCAATCACAGTACTGTACAGAGAGCCGTAATTGGCCAAAGCTATTGTGGCTTTGGCCAATTATGGCTCAGGGGGTTTAGTACACGCCCCACACTATATAAGGCAGCCTGCACATCGGCCCTGTGTAGTGTGTTCCAGCGTTGAGAGAGAGATAGAGAGAGAGAGTGTCATTTCATTTAAGTTAGATAGAGTAGGCAGGCGAGTCAGTTATGCCGCGTACACACGAGCAGACTTTACGGCAGACTTTGCCCGGCGGACTTTTCGCCGGACTTTGTCTGCTAGGTGCGCTGGACTTAAAAACGGATGGACCTGGACACACACGATCACTCCAAAAGTCCGATGGTTTTGAAAGCGGTGACGTACATCACGTACGACGGGACTATAAAAAGGAAGTTCAAGACCCACTACGGCACCCTTTGGGCTCCTTCTGCTAATCTCGTGTTTATCTCGTGTTAGTAGAAGTTTGGTTAGAGACGATTCGCGCTTTTCACACTTCAGCTTATTTCGATCAATTTCTGCGGTTCAGTTTGTGCTTGTGAGGTTTGTATCTGCTTTTCAGTGCGTGTTGGTCAGTTCGTAACCTGCCTAGCAGGCCGTTCTGGTCCGCTCCTTCCTGATTTTCAGGTCGCTCTTTATAGGCTTTGCTGTTCTTCAGTGCGTTTGTTATAAGTTTGTTTGTTTGACCAGCCGACTGTTTTGAAGCCACGTCACGTGGACGTACTTGTTCTCGAGTTCGTGCTGCGTGGGGACTTGGTGTTGGGGTTAATACTTTGACCCGAGTCCAGTCCATGAACAGGGCGAGGAGGAGTTCATGGATGAAGAATTGGTTGCGCCAGCGTGACCAATTTTCGCACATGCCTTTGCTCCGTGAGATCCGTGAGAATGATCCTGAGGATTTTAGGAATTATCTCAGGATGACGGACCCCGTTTTTGAACGTCTGCTGGCTATGCTGACACATATTAATAATGTTCGACTGCTATTGTTCAAGAATGTTTTGGTGTAATCGGATATCCAAGTTATGTTTAAAAGTACTTATCTTATTTTTTTTATTGTTTCACTCCACAGTTTCCTTCAGGTACACAGGAATGGCAGACTGTGGCCTCCCAGTTCGCTGACTGTTGGGACTTTCCCAACTGTGTCGGGCGATCGATGGGAAGCATGTCTGCATTGTGCCACCACCCCATTTGGGGTCTTATTTCTACAACTATAAGGGGTTTCCATAGTGTAGTTTTGATGGTGGTGGTCTCAGCACAATTGGAATTTATGTTCATGGACGTGGGGAAGAATGGTCAGATGTCTGACGGAGGAGTCTTTGCACAGACTGAGCTGTGCCAGCGTCTCCAGACTGGTGGCCTTGGATTGCCACCTAATGACCAGAATGTTGATGGACTCCCCTCAGTTTTTATCGCTGATGAAGCGTTTGCTCTTGGCGAGCACTTGATGAGTGCGTGTTGGTCAGTTCGTAACCTGCCTAGCAGGCCGTTCTGGTCCGCTCCTTCCTGATTTTCAGGTCGTTCTTCATCGGCTTTGCTGTTCTTCAGTGCGTTTGTTATAAGTTTGTTTGTTTGACCAGCCGACCGTTTTGAAGCCACGTCGCGTGGACGTACTCGTTTTCGAGTTCGTGCTGCGTGGGGACTTGGTGTTGGGGTTAATACTTTGACCCGAGTCCAGTCCATGAACAGGGTGAGGAGGAGTTCATGGATGAAGAATTGGTTGCGCCAGCGTGACCAAATCTCGCACATGCCTTTGCTCCGTGAGATCCGTGAGAATGATCCTGAGGATTTTAGGAATTATCTCAGGATGACGGACCCCGTTTTGGAACGTCTGCTGGCTATGCTGACCCCCTATATCAGCAGGCAGGATACCGACTGGGAGAAGTCTTCAGTACTTGAAGTTCTCGACGGGGATCATAATCCCAGAGACCTGTTCTGCCATCATTCAGGTCCTGCAGAAGGACTATATGAAGGTAAGTTTTATCCTTTAACATTACATGATATGTATTAAATGTTTGCTAACGTATTGTCTAAATGTCCTCGTTACCTAATTACCATGCTTGGAATATTCTGTGAATGTCCCCTTTATCTTCATGCATGCCTGTTTTTTTACATTAATCATTTTTTGCCCTACATGCATATTTACCTTCACTAACCTCCCCACCATGCAATCCTGGGTCCATTTATATCCCTAGCCTTTAGTCCCTTGAACAATGTCTATTGTCAGCTCCATTGTACTGTTTGACCCTCCCCCCTCAAATGTTTGCAACTGTCAGGTGTGTTTTTTAACATAATTAGAATCCCTTCCCCACCCCCTCAAATGTTTGCAACTGTCAGGTGTTTTTTTAACATAATTAGAACCCCTCCCCCACCCCCTCAAATGTTTGCAACTGTCAGGTGTGTTTTTTAACATAATTAGAACACCTCCCCCACCCCCTCAAATGTTTGCAACTGTCAGGTGTTTTTTTAACATAATTAGAACCCCTCCCCCACCCCTCCAATGTTTGCAACTGTCAGGTGTGTTTTTAACATAATTAGAACTCCTCTCCCACCCCCTCAAATGTTTGCAACTGTCAGGTGTGTTTTTTAACATAATTAGAACCCCTCCCCCCACATTCAAATTGATCAATGGGCTATCAGAGGGGATGAGTAATCTTATAAGTGGGCCTTATGTTTTTTAGAATTAAAAGGAAAAAAACACATATTAATAATGTTCGACTGCTGTTGTTCAAGAATGTTTTTGTGTAATCTGATATCCAAGTTATTTTTAAAAGTACTTATCTTATTTTTTTTATTGTTTCACTCCACAGTTTCCTTCAGGTACACAGGAATGGCAGACTGTGGCCTCCCAGTTCGCTGACTGTTGGGACTTTCCCAACTGTGTCGGGTGATCGATGGGAAGCATGTCCGCATTGTGCCACCACCCCATTCGGGGTCTTATTTCTACAACTATAAGGGGTTCCATAGTGTAGTTTTGATGGTGGTGGTCTCAGCACAATTGGAATTTATGTTCGTGGACGTGGGGAAGAATGGTCAGATGTCTGACGGAGGAGTCTTTGCACAGACCGAGCTGTGCCAGCGTCTCCAGACTGGTGGCCTGGGATTGCCACCTATTGACCAGAATGTGGATGGACTCCCCTCAGTTTTTATCGCTGATGAAGCGTTTGCTCTTGGCGAGCACTTGATGAGGCCGTTCCCCCAAAGGACACTCACCCCTGAAAGGAGGGTATTTAATTACCAGCTGGCCAGAGCAAGAAGAGTTGTGGAGAATGCCTTTGGGATTCTGGCTGTTTGTTCCTCTCGGCCATAAATCTGGTGGACTATAAAATAAATCATGTCATACTGGCTTGCTGCATTCTCCATAATTTTTTGAGAACACATTCAGCTACATATATGACCTCTGTTGGGCCTGAGGCCGGACTTGTAGTTGACCAAACCCTCACAGGCCTGGAAATCGGCCGTATTGGCTTGGCCCCCCAAACTGCACGTCAAGTGCATGACCGATATATGAATTATTTTAATGGTCGGGGGCCATTGCTATTCAACAAGAGCTCTAATTTCTTAAAAAAATAAAGAAATTATTTTTTTACAAAAATATCTTGTTTTTATTCTTGTTTGCATTTAGTTTTGTCTGTCTCCTAGTGCACTTGTAGTGGCAAGTGCATTTCCCTTTAGTTAATAAGGCCCTTTGTCACTGTAACCACACAAAAATTTGCAAAACATCTTATTGATAAATAATCAGCCACACACATTGTAGTAGTGAAAACATTTTACTGTGTGCACATTGAAAGGTGCATTTTTTGGAAAGTTTTTTTTTTTCAATTTTTTTTTCAATTTTTTTTTGGTTATTCACAAAAATAGACCTTTTGTACAAAATTAAAATTAACAACAGTGTTTTTAAAAACATACAAAAAAAACCAAAAGAACTTACAAAGTTCAACATGTGAATAACGGTGCTGCTGATGTCACCCTTGTAAAGCCGACAATTTGCAGATGCTCAAAATTGGGTATTAAAAAAGGTTCAAGTCAACATGTGCTATCTCCCATCATGGGCGAGCAATGTACGTGTTTTGTGTGTGCAATCCCTTTGTTCCTCTCACAAACAAACATTTTGATGATGCAGGGGTTGCAAACACAAAACAAGTACATTGATATGCCCTGATGGAAGATAGCACATGATGACACACCGTGTGCATCTGCAAATTTTTTTAGATTTTTTGGAAAAAACTTCATAAATTTCACTATACACAAACTTGACAATGAAATGAAGAACATGATCGATGTTTTTAGGCTAAACGTTATTATATTCTGCCCAAAACATCAATCATGTCCTTCATTTCCTGTTGCATGGTGTCCAGCCGATTCCTCATGCTGTCAATTTGGTCACGCATTCGATCAATTTGGCCATTCCACAACATTATCTGGCCAATAAGTCTTTGTGCACTGTCTGTGCTAAATGGCTCTGCCGCTTGGCCTTCCACAACCAGAATCTCACCTAAAATGTGTTTTTAAAAAATGGGTTAAAATATGCACGCCTAAATAGATTTCCTTAAGCTGGGGTGTCAGTCACTCACTTGGTGGGGTTGAAATGTTGCACACTTCTTCCACCTCTCCTTCCTCCAGCTCATCGGGTGGGCGTGGACTTGGGCTGGGGCTTGGGGTAATGTCAGCTTCAGGCTGGTGACTTGGGGGGGTCCTGGGATCCTTGGACTGTTGTCTGAGTCTTTTCTCCCCTATGATAATTAAACAAAAGGTATTTTTAAAACAGTGATATTTCTTTGTCAAAAAATTATTATGAAACGTTGGTTATGAGTTGGGGACAATTGACATTTTTTGGCCACAAAAGTTTAGAAGACAGGATGAAAATTCTCTCTGAACAACACCTCAATGATCTCCTATGTGTATTACCCCTCAAAAATTTCTTTATGGTCACATAGTACACTAGTGCTCGTGAGTCCAGATGTGGAACCAGCTGCTGTGTCCTGTCCTTACATTACACTGAATCATTTTTGAAGAAGCATTATATTTTTAAACACATCTACACCACATCACCACATTTTTGGAATCCGACAAATTCTCAAGACCTAAATGTATGTCCAACCCTGTACCATCGTTTTTGGCGAAAAAAATATGTCATTTTCATAGTATCATATGTATTTTACAAAGAACGGTCTTTACAAATGATGCTGTATAAACGACAAAAATATAGATCAGCATGCAAGTTAAGTATCTCAATAGGAACACACAAGTACTTACTTTTTTAAACCAGCTTCTTTATTCGCCAATATTGTTCCGGCTCCCTACTTTTGATGTCAGACTATCGCTTCCTAAATTGTTCTTTCGACCGTTTAGTGCCAAATTTTGCTTCTAGAGCGGTGACAACTGAGGCCATTATTTTGTCCTTCCGCATATTCGGGCGTGTGTACGATCCTTTTTTCCAATCGTAGTCCTCCCTTCTCAATATGGACACCATCTCCACCATCTCTTCAAAAGCTATGTTGGTGGCCTTATATCTCCTCCTGGATGTGGATGGTTGTGGCTCAGGGCCTTCCTCCGCTCTACTTCCACTTAATCTCTCCAGCATCTTTCTCTATATACTCCCACTGAGCAACGAAGAGTGAAGGGGTGGGGACAAATTGGACTAAAGAACATCAGGGGCGGGTGACGCAGGCGGAGCATGACACATGCGCAGTGTATATAAAGCTATTACGATGGCCTACGTATGTCCGTGCGGAAGTAGCGAGCGTCAGAAACGAAGGTAAGATTAAACGTGTGTGTGTGTGTGTGTATATTTATGTGTCCCCTAGATTCTGCCAAAAATAATCCTGGGAGTTCTGACTGACATTACAGTTTTTATCTTGTGTCTTGTCTTTCAGCAAAAATGAATCTCTTTAAGGAGGCTGATTTTTTGTCAAGATTCATTGATTTGTATCAGGAAAACAAAAACCTGTGGGAGGTCAAACAGCCATTATATTTCAATAGAGATGTGAGGAAGGCAACACTGGGCACACTTTTGGAATTTGTGAAGACTCGAGTCCCCCAGGCAGACCTCAAGTTTGTGGACAAGAAAATTGGTATCTTGCACAACATGTACAAGCGGGAACACAATAAGATCCAGGAATCGCTCAGATCCGGAGCAGCAGCCGACCAGGTTTATGTACCCAAGCTGTGTTACTACCAAAAATTGCGATTTCTAGATGACCAGACAGAAGCAAGGCAATCACTTTCGACCCTTCCCTCACCCTTCCCTCCACCCTTCCCTCCACCCTTCCCTCCACCTCCACCCCAGCTGAGGAGTCCTAGGAAGAACTGGGCCTTTTCATCCTTGATGAAGTGGATGCGCCCAGCTTCAGCCAGGTATCCTTTTTTGTTGAATTTGTGATTGTGTAAATATTAATGATGTAAACATCTCAAATTTTTAAGTGCTTTCTAAAAAATGACTTCATCACAAATATTAATATGTAGACATATCACTAGACAGTAGTGGCCAAAAATATACTAACTTCAGATATTGGTGAGTAGCTGGAATGATGGTGGGGTCAAATAGATAGCCTTTACTATTTGTTTTGAATTATATTTGCAAGTCATGAGTTGAAAATTGTGTGTGATTGCGTAACCCAAAATTACAACTATGTCCCTTTTTTTACCCAGGATGACCTCAGCCAGGAGGAGGCCTTACCCAGCGGTATAGAGGAGGAGGCCTTGCCCAGTGGGAGAGAGGAGGAGGCTGTGGCTGGGCCCAGTAGAAGCCGCATGGAGTGTGAGGTGCCTCCCCCCGCATTACCACCAAAAGGCCAAGAAAAATGACACAAACTGAGGAGGAATCCCTAGCCCTCATTCGTGAAGCGAGCAAAATCATAAGCACACCACCCAATGCAGAGGAGGCGTATGGGACATATATGGCCAGCAGATTGCTGGAACTGGAAAAGGGGCAATGCCTCCTCTGTGAGGGTTTGATCTTTCAGGCCTATCAGAAAGGCTTGAGAGGGGAGCTTACTGCTAAAACACATCTAGCAGATGAAGCCACTCCTCCTCATCCTCCTTCTTCTCCTCCTCCTGCCTTTAAGTACACCACCAGATGCACAGCCTCCGAGGAAGGCTGCAGAGAAGCGTGCAGGGAAGGCTCCACGGAAGAGTCGAAAGTGATTGCCTGGCTTCTGTCTGGTCTGACTGTGCTCCCAGTGCTCCCTAGTCGCAAGATACCAATTTTCTTGTCCTAAAACTTGATGTGTGTCCTGGGGGATGAAAGGCTTCACAGATTCCAAAAGTGTCTCCAGTGTTGCCTTCCTCATTTTTTTTGCCAAAAATAAATAGATTTTTTATTTACCTTACATTATTGACTATGTGTTTGTATTTCAAAATGACATTTGGTTTGGGAGTAAGCAGGTACAAGTCAAAAAGACTATGTGTGTTTTTTTAAAAAGGCTAAATCATTTAGAAAATCAAGTGCAAAGTACTAGTGAAAAGTGCACTTTAGAAATTGCACTGCAAGTGCACTTGTTGGAAGTGCAGTCGCTGTAAATCTGAGGGGAAGAGCTGAAATGAAGGGAAGCTCTGCTGATTTTATCATACAATCATGTGCAAGAAAAAGGTTGTTTATTTTTGTGGTTCCTTGCATGTGCCCCTCGGATCCACAGCGAATGCACTTCCAAATGCTCTTTCTGTGCAATTCCAAGTACAATTTGCACTTGTAGTGAAAAATTAATTTGCCTTTGGAAAATAAACCCCCCTATGTCTAATTAACAAGGGACACCAACCTCATTAAGGTTCATTAAAAGAACACAAAATATTAAGGTTATTGTGGTAACTTGAAACTCCAAAACTAAGAAAAAAAAATTGTATAATGTAGCACACATTGTAAAATAGATAGTGTTTAAATGTAAAAAAAGAAAGATTAGTCCAAAATCTAATTTAATACTTTATTTATGGAGATCTGGCTTTTTTAAAATATCATATTAGTCATGGCATGAGGATAAATCATGAAGAAAGTAGTTTGTGAGAACTCTGTGTGAATATAAAGCAGCAAAACAACTTCATTCCTCTCGCATTATAAAGAAAAAAAAAGCGCAGAAGAGGAATGTGCTAGCTTCAATACGAAGGCTAGTTTTACCAGACCGAGCGCTTCCGTCTTGTACTTACTTCAGAGCATGCGTGAGTTTTGGTCCGTCGGACCAGCACACACACGACCGGTTTGTCCGCTAGAAAGCAAAGTCCATCGGATAGATTTGAAACATGTTTTAAATCTAAGTCCGTCCAACTTTTGAGAAAACAAAGTACGCTGGAGCCCACACACGATCGAATTGTCCGACCAAATCCGGTACGCCGCACCAAGTCTGCCGTAAAGTCCGCTCGTGTGTACGCGGCATTAGCTGCACTTACAGTGTATTGTGTATATATATGCATCCTAGATGTTGTATATGTATATATATATATATATATATATATATATATAAATATATACACTGTATTCAGTTTAGCTAGATCTGTTCCTGTTTATCTCTTCCTACTGACAGGCAGGCGTTTTTACAGTATTTACAGCTACCTGAAGAAAATTGCTGGTGTTCTTCTGATCCTATTAGTCCTATTAGCAACAGTATTTACAGTTAGTATAGTGCGTCCTCTGCACAGTGTGCACCTAAAGATACCTGAAGAAAATTGGTGGTGTTCTTCTGATTCTATTAGTACTGCAGGCAGCTGCAGTATTTACAAGTTAGTGTAGTGCATCCTCTTCACAGTGTGCACCTAAAGCTACCTGAAGAAAATTGGTGGTGTTCTTCTGATCCTATTAGTACTGCAGGCAGCTACAGTATTTACAGTTAGTGTAGTGCATCCTCTGCACAGTGTGCACCTAAAGCTACCTGAAGAAAATTGGTGGTATTCTTCTGATCCTATTAGTACCGCAGGCAGCTGCAGTATTTACAAGTTAGTGTAGTGCGTCCTCTGCACAGTGTGCACCTAAAGCTACCTGAAGAAAATTGGTGGTGTTCTTCTGATCCTATTAGTACAGCAGGCAGCTGCAGTATTTAGAAGTTAGTGTAGTGCGTCCTCTGCGCAGTGTGCACCTAAAGCTACCTAAAGAAAATTGGTGGTGTTCTCCTGATCCTATTAGTACCGCAGGCAGCTGCAGTATTTACAAGTTAGTATAGTGCGTCCTCTGCACAGTGTGCACCTAAAGCTACCTGAAGAAAATTGTTGGTGTTCTTCTGATCCTATTAGTACTGCAGGCAGCTGCAGTATTTATAAGTTAGTGTAGTGCGTCCTCTGCACAGTGTGCACCTAAAGCTACCTGAAGAAAATTGGTGGGGTTCTTCTGATCCTATTGCCCCATACACACGGTCGGATTTTCCAATGTGTAAAATGTCCGATCGGAGCGTGTTGTCGGAGCGTGTTGTCGGACATTCCGACCATGTGTGGGCTCCATCGGACATTTTCCATCGGATTTTCCGACACACAAAGTTTGAGAGCAGGCTATAAAATTTTCCGACAACAAATTCCGATCACGTCAATTCCGACCGTGTGTGGCCAGTTCCGATGCACAAAGTGCCATGCATGCTCAGAAGAAATTCCGAGACGGAACAGCTCAGTCTGGTAAAATTAGTGTTCGCAATGGATACAGCACTTTCGTCACGGTGCAATGTAAAAAATGGTTTAATACAGCGCACTCTCTTCTTCTTTATAATGTGAGAAGAATGAAGTAGTTTTGCTGCTCATATTAACACAGACTTCTCACAAACTTCTTTCTTTATTATTTATTGGAATTCCTTCAATATATTTTGATTTGTCACATCTGACAAAATTATTTTTGGGTTGTTTTCTTTTGTTTTTTGCTTTTTTTAAAGGCCGTTTTTTTTTTTCGGTTTGTATTTTTTTTTAAGGCTGATCTTTGTTTTATTGTTTGGTTAGTTTCACTCCCTAATATTATTGTGTGTGTTTTGTGTGTCAAGTTACCACAACACCATTGATATCTTATATTATTTAATCTCAAGAAGATTGGTTGGTGTTGGTGTCCATTGTTAATTTCACATTGTATTTTTGAAATGTACCTGCCTCCTCACAAACAAACTGTCCTTTTTGAAGGAAAATACACATAGGAGAGTATAATTGAAACAAAAATCCCTTTATTAAGGGCTCAGAACCAAACAAAGAGGGAGGCAACGCTGGAGAAACAGCTGAAATTAGCGAAGCCTTGGACCCCCAGGGCAGACATCAATTCTTTACCAGCAAAATTGGTGGCCTGAGGAGTCCATATCTAAGGGAGTGCAGTCTGGTCCAGAAGTCCCAGAGATCCGGAAAGCAGCAGATGACATCTGTGTCCCCAGGCTGTGGTACTACAAGAGGCTGCATCTTTTGCCAGACCAGACTGGACCCAGGGTCATCACTTTCTGGTCTTCTTTTCATGCTTCCTTCCTTGCTGTGGCTCTGGTGTTGAAGATGTGGCAGGAGGAGTCACACTTGAAAAAGGAGCGCACATGCCCACTGTGAGCTTCGCGCATGCTCTGAAATGCGTTGTGTGTTCCCGTCCACCACAGTCATCCTTGTGACGTCACACACCCATAGCACCTTGCCGGTATACGGAAGTTTCCATCTAGCTCGGCAGCTCAGCAGTCTGTCACTCTGAGCGGAGGTCCGCGGCTATCCCCTCGGAGCTACACTACAGGTTCCGGCGAATGGACGCAGGACTAACCTAGGATGACCTTTCCATTGGAACTTTACTTCATTTGCTATACTGTAAGTGTGTATATGTGCTTATTATTTTACATTAAATGCTTGCACTCAGAGGCACTTTGCTTCTCTTGTTTTCATATGGTTGTCTGGAGAGCTGGCTTCACTCATCAAGAAAGCTGCCCTTAGCGCTGGTGTTTATTAAGGACAAAGAATTTGCCTGTAGCCGCATCGATCAACCATCACGTATTTTTTATAGACTTTTTGACATCATTTTCAGTAAACACCATTGGACTTTATATAACTTATAGATAAAATGTATGTGATTGATACCACTGGTCCTGAGCGCTGATACATTTATATATATCTCCCACAGACAGGGCAGCTCCCTGAACATATCAATGAAGATTGCCATAGAGTCGTTATCTTTCAAGATATCCATTTTCACTGCAAGACACAACACAAGACAAACCATAATGTCAGGCAAAACTCTCCTAATCTTGTTACAATATAGGCCTCAATCTAGAAGCAGTATAGGCCCAAGTTTGGCTCTTACCTTCGTTATCACGATCGGCCCCTCCAATACTCCTTCCTCCACTCACAGATCATACGTACTACGCACGCGTGTTACGCTTTATACACACCGCGCATGCGTGTAACTCCGCCCACCCCTGACGTTCTTTCTAGTCTCTTCCCTGCCCCTTTTCGTTCGGCACAGTGGGGGAAGAGCACATGGCAGAGACACAGCAGGTGTGTGCTAATTATAGCAACGAGGAGGAGGGGGAGGAAAGACCGGAGCCGGAAACGTCTGGATCCAGAAGGAGAATATTTAAGGCATCAAATATGTCTTTTGGGGAGATGTTGGAGATGGTGAACATCCTGAAGAGGGCCGACTATGATGGAAAGTATGGACCTTACCCCAACCCCAATGTCAGAAAGGCCAAGATCATGGCGAAAGTGGTCAAAAGTCTGCACCGGAATTTCAGGGTACGACGATCGAAAGATCAGCTCAGGAAGCGGTGGTCGGACCTGAAATTAAGAGAGCACGAGCAGTACAGAAAGATCAGGAGAGTGCTGCAAAAAAGTAAGTAGTTGTGCTGTGTTCATATTCTTTTTGTGTTTATTACGTTCGTGCTGCTCCATGTGCTTTTCTGAACTGTTGTACAGTTTAAAATGGCAACTTTCATGTTCATGGGCACATTATTCGTTCGTATCAAACATTTTTATTTCGGCCTATAAAACACCATTGTTTTGGCCATATGCATTTGACCACATTTTTTAGGGCCTACTTATATGAAAATAATTTGTTTGTGTAGATGGGTTTGTTACTAGAATGAAATGCAAACTAGATTCTGTGTAAGGAGAGGACACTCAGCAGCTGGTTACACATCTGGACGCTGGAGCACTAGTGTGGGACACAAGAACACCCTTTTTATTAGGGGGCCCACACAGGTGCTCCAGTGTATACTATAGGGGTGTCTCCATCTGTGAAGCTTGTACAAAACAGGTAAAGTATTGCAGCTTGACAAAGAACCCAAAAAATTCTACATCTTGGAACTCTGCCAAAATCGACAATTGTACCCCACTTCCAAGCAATGTTTCATATTTATAGTTCTGCCATCAAATATCTGTGTGCTAAGTATACCATTTTTTTTTCACATAGAGGAGAAAAGACTCGGAGGACACCCTTCATTTGAGGAGACCAGAGACCCTCCACCTCTGGAAGAAGGAAAAATCCCACAAAGACAAGCAGAGCAGGAGGAGGAAGACGTGGTGGAAATTGACACCACAACAGATGAGTGTCTGCGACCACAGGCTCAGGTAAGAGATGGATGCCGGCATATTTATAATACATGTTTTTTTTTGGTTTCTATCTTTTTAGGTGATCGTGATGTTGTGGATCCAGGGCATTTCACCTCGGAAAATGCACAGATCCTGATTGGGGAGATCATGGGGTGTAATGTTGCATTGGAAAACATCAAGAAAAACATCAATGATGTTATTCAAAAAAATAATAACATCATTGATGTTTTGGGGAGAGTTTAAAACCCCTCCAAAGCCCTTTCTTTTATGGTGTGCTACAATTTTAAAATTTTTTGTTGAATTGTAGAAAAGCCAAATTTTAAAGAGGCACACAGTGTGTCAACATGTGCTATCAGCCATCACGGGAGATCAAGGGATGTGTTTTGGGGGTGCAACCCCTTCTTTAATAATAAAGTAGCTGAGAGGAAGGGGTTGCTCCCCCAAAACAGGTGCCTTGATCCCCCGTGATGGCAGCTAGCACATGTTGACATTCATAAATTGGTGTGCATCTTCAAAATTTGGCTTTTCCTGGGGTGACTTCACCCCATCTGAACGCAATATCAAACACAGTTCCTAAATACTCATGTCTGATATTACCTTCCAGTTCTACCAAATGTGAACTTCGTAAGTTCAAGATTTGTGTCTTTCTTGTTGGTTTGAAACATGCCTGTTTTATCTTAAATGGACAGTTCAACTTTTTCTAATGCCACCCCAAAAATTGTTATACAACAAACATGTTGTTTTGTTTTAAAAACCTTGTCAAAATGCACATGTGATTGTGCAGGTATTAAAAAGATTGTTAATCAAGATTGTGTGGATTATTGTCTCAACGCTCCAAAACTTATGTTGTGCTCTAATTGCTGCTTTCTGTGACAATGGGAGTTATTTCCTAAAAGGGCAAATACACTTTTCACTACAAGTGCAGTTTCCAGTGCACTTATAGTGCAAAGTGTCTTTGCCTTTAGTAAATAACACCCAACAGTGCTTTGTATAAGGTTACACAATCACGCCATTTTCAGGACTCACCACATTTCTGTCAGGGTCAACTAAAACAAACACAAGCAGTAAATGTCACCAAAGATTTGCTTAATTATTATTTTTTATTTGATAAAGGTTTCACACATTGTCTGGCATATTGATAGCCCCCCTACCCGCAAAGAATTCAAGGTATCTTAGCCGGACATCATGGGCACTCAGGGAGGGCAAGCCAGGACGGCCACTTTCAAGCACCGCCAGGGTTGGTTCATTTTGAATTCCAGCTTCAGGCCCAACTGAGCCAGCATAGTTGGCAGAATGTTGCCGTAAAAAGTTGTGTAGAACACAGCACGCCAGGATAATATGATTCAGTTTGTACTCCGCCATATGTATGGGTGTAAGAAATAGGCGGAACCGGCTGGCCATGATTCCAAAGGTGTTCTCCACCACTCACAAAACCCTCTGGTCCGGGGTGAGGGTCTTCATCGGGAATGGCCGCATAAGATGGTCCCCAGCGCAAATGCTTCATCTGCAACGAAGACGAATGGGAGTCCTTCCACATTGTCTTCTGGAGGTGCAAGTCCAAGCTGCCATTCTGGAGACGCCTGTAGTACTCCGTCTGGGCGATGACTCCACCATCGGACATCCGGCCATTCTTCCCCACATCCACATACAGGAATTCATAAGTAGCCGACACCACCGCCAACATCACAATACTATTGAACCCCTTATAATTATAATAGTACGACCCCGAGTTGGGTGGTGGGATGATGTGGACGTGTTTCCCATCAATTTCCCCTCCGCAGTTAGGAAAGTCCCACCGCTGGGCAAAGTGGGAGGCCACAGTCTGCCATTCCTGTGGTGTGGAAGGAAACTGTAGATGAAAAAAAAAAATTAGTCTTTTTGCACATTAAAACATAGAAAGCAGATTAGACACAAACATTCTTGGCCAACATCAACATAACATCAAGATTTTTTAAAAACAAAGTATAAGGTACACCTATCATATTCCCCCTCCCCCCTCTCCTGGGCATTCTAACATTATAGGGGGAGCTCTTAAACAGATAACCCTCTCCACTTCATTGAGAGAAGAATGCCTAAATAATGTGTATTACTTTGAACAGCCCCTCCTTAGTTACACTATTGGCAGCCGACTAGACAGGTAAGAAGTGTCATAATACAAAGATATAAATACACACTGTACACATTTGAGCACATTTGGACATTCTGCTATTACCTATCAAGACAATAATAGTATACAAAAACTTTAAACATTACCATTTGAAAGTATACAGGCAGGCCCTTGCACGACATGCTTTGGGGAATTCATCCATAAATCTGACCACAAAAGAGATGGGTATAGTGTGTATGGGCTTGGCAAAGTCAGCAGATAGATGATTGAGGATAGATAGAGAATTGGTATCAGCTGACTTAGCAGTTGGGGGGAGGGAGGGTTCCAAATGATTTGGGGACCCCTAAAAAAAACCTCTGGCACTCTGCCTGAATTTAAATTACAAATCACATTTAAAAACATTTTAGGGGTGTTTGGGGTTAAGCACTACTATGGAGCTGATAAAATACATTGTTAAGTGACTACATGAGGTGAATATAGGGGTAGGAGAGCATGCTGGGGAGGTAAGTGAAGGCAAATATGTATGAAGGACAAAAAAAATAATTACATAAAGATCCAGCATGAATGAGGACAAAGGGGACATTCACAGCATTTTACAATCATGGTAATTAGGGAATGAGGAAAGAAATACAATGTATTATCAAACATTAAATACAATAAAATGTGATATTAAAGGATAAAAATCTTACCTTAATATACTCCTTCTGCAGGACCTGGATGATGGCAGAACAGGTCTCTGGGATAATGATCCCCAGAGCCTGGGGGGAGATGCCTGTCGAGAACTCCAAGTCCTGCAGACTTCTCCCCATCCCCAAGTACCGCAGGGTGGCGACGAGCCTCTGCTCCGGAGTGATGGCTTGCCTCATGCAGGTATCCTGCCTGCTAATATAGGGGGTCAGCAAAGCCAACAAACAGTGAAATATGGGGTCCGTCATCCGGAGAGAGTTCCTGAAATCATCAGGATTATTCTCACGGATCTCGCGGAGCAAAGGCATATGACAGAACTGGTCATGCTGAAGCAACCAATTCTTGGTCCATGAACTCCTCCCCACCCTGTTCATGGACTGGACTTTTGTCAAGGTCAGTACCCCAACACCAAGCCCCCGCACAGCACGAACTCTACGAGGAGTACGTATACGCAACATGGCTAGAAAACGGTCGGCTGCTCAGAACGAAGTAACAGAATGCACTGAAGAACAGCAAGGCCTGTGAAGAGCGACCTGAAAAACAGTAACGAACGAACAAGAACACAATGACTAATAAAAGTCACATGGAGCTTGCTTGCACGCACTGAAGAGCAGATACAAACCCACAAGCACAAACTGAACAGCAGAAAACGATCTGAAAACCACGAGTCTGAAAAAATACAAATCGTCTCTCACCAAACTTTTACTAACATGAGATTAGCAAAAGGAGCCCAAAGGGTGCCGCGCTTGGTTCTGAACTGGCTTTTTCTAGTCTCGTCGTACATGGTTTACGTCACCGCATTCTTGGTGGTCGGTAATTCCAACAACTTTGTGCGACCGTGTGTACGCAAAACAAGTTTGAGCCAACATCCGCCGGAAAAAATCCTAGGATTTTGTTGTCGGAATGTCCGATCAATGTCCGTGTGTACGGGGCATATTAGTACCGCAGGCAGCTGCAGTATTTACAAGTTAGTGTAGTGCGTCCTCTTCACAGTGTGCACCTAAAGCTACCTGAAGAAAATTGGTGGTGTTTTTCTGATCCTATTAGTACCGCAGGCAGCTGCAGTATTTACAAATTAGTGTAGTGCGTCCTCTTCACAGTGTGCACTCAAAGCTACCTAAAGAAAATTGGTGGTGTTCTTCTGATCCTATTAGTACCGCAGGCAGCTGCAGTATTTACAAGTTAGTGTAGTGCATCCTCTGCACAGTGTGCACCTAAAGCTACCTTAAGGAAATTGGTGGTGTTCCTCTGATCCTATTAGTACTGCAGGCAGCTGCAGTATTTACAAGTTAGGGTAGTCCGTCCTCTGCACAGTGTGCACCTAAAGCTACCTGAAGAAAATTGGTGGTGTTCTTCTGATCCTTTTAGTACCGCAGGCAGCTGCAGTATTTACAAGTTAGTGTAGTGCGTCCTCTTCACAGTGTGCACCTAAAGCTATCTGAAGAAAATTGGTGGTGTTCTTCTTATCCTATTAGTACCACAGGCAGCTGCAGTATTTACAAGGGAGGGTAGTGCGTCCTCTGCACAGTGTGCACCTAAAGCTATCTTAAGAAAATTGGTGGTGTTCTTCTGATCCTATTAGTACCGCAGGCAGCTGCAGTATTTACAAGTTAGTGTAGTGCATCCTCTGCACAGTGTGCACCTAAAGCTACCTGAAGAAAATTGGTGGTGTGCTTCTGATCCTATTAGTACCGCAGGCAGCTGCAGCATTTACAGGTAATGTAGTGCGTCCTCTGCACGGTGTGCACCTAAAGCTACCTGAAGAAAATTGGTGGTGTTCTTCTGAACCTATTAGTACCGCAGGCAGCTGCAGTATTTACACGTTAGTGTAGTGCGTCCTCTGCACAGTGTGCACCTAAAGCTACCTAAAGCTACTCATTGTGAGCCTGCTGGAACTCTGTGTAAGTGAAACTGGTCTAAGTGGTGAGTTAAAAACCAGAGGGAAAGTGAACAAGTCTTACTTTTTGTTTGCTGGGTTGCATTTTTGGGGCTTTTCCTTTTAGCTTTTCAATCACCTTTTTCTGTCACTTTTTTAATAGCTTTTTTTTTCTTTGGTTTCAGACTAACAATTAAGGGGAGTGGTTAATTGCTCACAGGTGCATGAGGGCTATATAACTCTGTGTAGGACTTATAAGTGAGCCTTCTCATTGTGAGCCTGCTGGAACTCTGTGTAAGTGGAATTGGTCTAAGTGGTGAGTTAAAAACCAGAGGGAGAGTGAACAAGTCTTACTTTTTGTTTGCTGGGTTGCATTTTTGGGGCTTTTCCTTTTATCTTTTCAATCACCTTTTTCTGTCACTTTTTAATTTTTTTTTCTTTGGTTTCAGACTAACAATTAAGGGGAGTGGTAAATTGCTCACAGGTGCTTGAGGGCTATATAACTCTGTGAAGGACTCATACGTGAGCCTGCTCATTGTTAGGCTGCTGGAACTCTGTGTAAGTGGAACTGGTCTAAGTGGTGAGTTAAAAACCAGAGTTTAAAACAGGAGGTTATAACAGGGGTCATAGTACCTGTGTAGTGTAACTACTTGGTTGTTGTGTGAGTAGTGTGTGTGGATCATTAGTATTTGTGTATTGTGTACTGTATACTTGTTAATTGCGAGTGCACGTAGGTCTGTGAGTACCTGTGTATTTTGTTGTGTACCTGTGTATTGTCTTGAGTACCTGTGTATTGTCTTGAGTATTAGTGCCAGGAAGCTAGCTGTTGGGTAATTTGAACAGGGTAAAATCCCCAATCCTCACTAAATTTAATAGGTACGATGCCCGGCGGGTGTGGAGAGGTGACTCTTTGCACATCTTGCTGCATGTATGCGTTCCTTGATCATCCGATTGAGGGCGAATACTGCTGTGCAAAATGTAAGCACATTGTTTCCCTGGAAGCCTAGGTTCTGAATCTGGGGAAGCAACTGTCAACACTGAAAAGTCCCTCCATACTAAAGGAGAGCCAGGAACGTACACAGCAGGTGACGGCAGGGGCCAGCACAGTGGCGGGTGGAGACAAAGAGGTGCAGGCACTAGCAAAGAGTAGATGGGTGACAGTCAGGAGGGGTAGAGGGAGAAGTGCCAGGGAGGCCGATCCAGGACTGGAGCATCCCAATAAGTATGCTCCATTGAGTGACATTGGTGAAACCAGTCAGGGACCAGCACTGCTGGAGCTGAGGGACTCTCCTAGCTGCCGGGGGAAGAACTCCTCCAGTGAGAGTGGGGGGGCAGCAAAGGGAAAGGAAAGACAGATTCTGGTGGTAGGGGACTCAATTCTTAGAAGGACAGAGAGGGCAATCTGTAACCAAGACCTGAAGCGCCGAACAGTATGTTGTCTATTTCGCTCTGGTTCGGCACATCACGGATCTTGTGGACAGATTACTGGGAGCGGCTGGGGAAGACCCGGCTGTCATGGTGCACGTTAGCACCAATGACAAAGTCAGAGGCAGATGAAGTGTCCTAAAGAACGATTTTAGGGACTTAGGAGCTAAATTAAGGAAAAGGACCTCCAAGGTAGTATTCTCAGGAATACTACCGGTACATCGAGGAGCCACACCAGAAAGGCAGAGGGAGATTAGGGAAGTAAACAAGTGGCTGAAAAGCTGGTGTAGTAAGGAGGGGTTTGGGTTCCTGAAGGATTGGGCCGACTTCTCAGTCGGTCACCGGTACTATAGAAGGGACGGACTGCACCTAAATGAGGAGGGTGCAGATCTGCTGGGAATGAAGATGGCAAAAAAGTTAGAGGGGTTTTTAAACTAGGCGATGGGGGGGAGGGTCCAGAGGCAGGGATAGGCAGTGCGGAAGATATTCCAGAGGGAAGTATTGGGGGCATTAGTGGTAGGTTAACCAAAGCACAAAAACACAAGGTGAGTATAGTAGCAAGTCCTAGTTGCAATCTCGAAACACCCAATACGAGGACAATATGCGACTGGTCTAAACTATGTGGCATGTTAACCAATGCCAGGAGCATGGTGAACAAGATGGGTGAACTAGAGATACTGTTGTACGAGGAGGATTTGGATTTTGTGGAAATTTCAGAGACCTGGTTCAAGAGCTCTCATGATTGGCTGGCAAACATTCAAGGGTATATCCTATACCACAAGGATAAAGAGGGTAAAAAAGGGGGAGGGGTATGCCTATGTATCAAGAATAATGTACAAGTGAATGTGAGAGATGACATCACTGAGGGAGCTAGAGAGGAGGTGAAATAATTATGGGTAGAGTTCCAAAGGGATGAAGCTAAGGGGAAAATAATACTGGGAGTATGCTATAGGCCCCCTAACCTGAGGGAGGAAGTGGAGACAGATCTCCTATCACAATTTGGATTAGCAGCAAGAATGGGAAGTGTTATCATAATGGGGGATTTTAATTATCCAGACATAGACTGGGTGGAGGGAATCGCACATTCATTTAAGGCTCGCCAGTTCCTTAATGTCTTGCAGGACAATTTTATGGGTCAGATGGTAGACGCACCAACTAGAAATAAAACATTACTGGATCTACTGATTACCAACAATACAGACCTGATCACGGATGTGGAAATACTGGGCTATTTAGGTAACAGCGATCACAGGTCAATTATTTTCAGTATAAATTCAGTATAAATCACACAAATAGGAAACATAAAGGGAATACAAAGACACTGAATTTCAAAAGAGCCAACTTCCCTAAACTACAAACCTTGCTAAAAGGCATAAATTGGGATAAAATATTAGGAACAAAGAATACAGAGGAGAGATGGGTTTGCTTTAAGAGCATATTAAATAAGGGCATTAGCCAATGTATCCCATTGGGTAATACATTTAAAAAAGCGAACAAAAGTCCTGGATGGCTTAACTCCAATGTAAAAATGCATATAAAAGCAAAGGAGAAGGCCTTCAAAAAATACGAGGTTGAGGGATCATCCTCAGCATTCAGACTTTAAAAAGAATGCAACAAGAAATGTAAGGGTGCAATTAGGACAGCTAAGATAGAACATGAAAGACACATAGCGGAGGAGAGCAAAAAAAATCCCAAGAAATTCTTTAAGTATGTAAACAGTAAAAAAGGGAGGACAGACCATATTGGCCCCATAAAGAATGAGGAAGGACATCTGGCTACAAAGGATGGTGAGATGGCGAAGGTATTGAATTTATTCTTCTCCTCAGTCTTCAAAAGTGAATCGGGGGGCTTCAGTAACCAAAACTGCAGTGTTTATCCTCATGACACAACACAGGAAGCACCTCCATGGTTAACAGAGGACAGAAGTAAAATTAGACTTGAGAAACTTAACATTAATAAATCACCGGGACCAGATGGCTTGCATCCGAGGGTACTTAGTGAACTCAGTCAAGTGATTGCCAGACCGCTGTTCCAAATTTTTACAGATAGTCTACTAACTGGAATGGTACCAGCTGATTGGAGAAAAGCCAATGTAGCACCAATATTTAAAAAGGGCCCAAAATACATCCCTGGGAATTACAGACCAGTTAGCCTAACATCAATAGTATGTAAACTCTTGGAGGGGACGATAAGGGACTATATACAAGATTTTAGTAATAAGAACGGTATCATTAGCAGTAATCAGCATGGAATCATGAAGAATCGTTCTTGCCAAACCAATCTATTAACCTTCTATGAGGAGGTGAGTTGCCATCTAGATAAAGGAAGGCCCGTAGACGTGGTGTATCTGGATTTTGCAAAAGCATTTGACACCGTTCCCCATAAACGTTTACTGTACAAAATAAGGTCCGTTGGCATGGACCATAGGGTGAGTACATGGATTGAAAACTGGCTACAAGGGCGAGTTCAGAGGGTGGTGATAAATGGGGAGTACTCAGAATGGTCAGGGGTGGGTAGTGGGGTTCCCAAGGGTTCTGTGCTGGCACCAATCCTATTTAATTTGTTCATAAACGACCTGGTGGATGGGATAAACAGTTCAATCTCTGTATTTGCAGACGATACTAAGCTAAGCAGGGCAATAAATTCTCCGCAGGATGTGGAAACCTTGCAAAAAGACCTGAACAAATTAATGGGGTGGGCGACTACATGGCAAATGAGGTTCAATGTAGAAAAATGTAAAATAATGCATTTGGGTGGCAAAAATATGAATGCAATCTATACACTGGGGAGAGAACCTCTGGGGGAATCTAGGATGGAAAAGGGCCTGGGGGTCTTAGTAGATGAAATGGCATGCAATGCCTAGCTGCTGCTAACAAAGCAAACAGAATATTGGCATGCATTAAAAAGGGATCAACTCCAGAGATAAAACCATAATTCTCCCACTCTACAAGGCTCTGGTGCGGCCGCACCTGGAGTATGCTGTCCAGTTCTGGGCACCAGTCCTCAGGAAGGATGTACTGGAAATTAGGGATGAGCCGAACACCCCCCGGTTTGGTTCGCACCAGAACCTGCGAACGGACCGAAAGTTCACACGAACGTTAGAACCCCATTGACGTCTATGGGACTCGAACGTTCGAAATCAAAAGTGCTCATTTTAAAGCCTAATTTGCACGGTATTGTCCTAAAAAGGGTTTGGGGACCCGGGTCCTACCCCAGGGGACATGTATCAATGCAAAAAAAACTTTTAAAAACGGCCGTTTTTTCGGGAGCAGTGATTTTAATGATGCTTAAAGTAAAAAAAAAAAAGTGAAATATTCCTTTAAATATCGTACCTGGGGGGTGTCTATAGTATGCCTGTAAAGTGACGCGTATTTCCCGTGTTTAGAACAGTCCCTGCACCAAATGTAATTTTTAAAGGAAAAAATCTCATTTAAAACTGCTTGCGGGTTTAATGTAATGTCGGGTCATGGCAATATGGATGAAAATCAGTGAGACAAACGGCATGGGTACCCCCCAGTCCATTACCAGGCCCTTTGGGTCTTGTATGGATATTAAGGGGAACCCCGCACCCAAATTAAAATAAGGAAAGGTGTGGGGCCACCAGGCCCTATATACTCTGAACAGCAGTATACAGGCGGTGCAAACAAGACAGGGACTGTAGGTTTGTTGTTAAGTAGAATCTCTTTGTAATTTTGAACGGGTACATTTTTAACGTGTTTAGCTCCAGCCAAAAAATCTTTTTTAAGCTTTTTGGAAAACATAGGGAAGGGTTATCACCCCTGTGACATTTGTTTTGCTGTCTTTCCTCCTCTTCAGAAGATTTCACCTCACTTTTTGTCCCAATGACAAATGTTTTTTGAAAATTTGGGTTTTTTTGTGGAACAAGGATTGGAAAGCATCAGTGGAAAGGAGAATTTTTTTTCCCATATTAATTCTTACAGGAGAGAATTTCCCTTCCTAGGGGTAGATTTAATCTCACTTCCTGTTGTCTCCTTCCGTTTGCAAGTAGGAGTCGTTTGTAAGTTAGATGTTTGAAAGTAGGGTCCTGCCCTATATACTCAGCAAAAATTTGGGCCTTAGGTGTTGCTGTGGCCACAACACTGTAAGCCCTCGCAGGGCCCTGCTGTGAAATATTAGATCAAGAATTGTAATTACAAGCCCCTGTTGAACAGGAGCTGAAAAATTAGGCCTTAGGCACTGGTGCTGGTGCCACAACACTGCAACCCCTTACAGACACTCTAGTTGGAACGCAGGAACGAGCCCTGCTGCAAAGTATTGCATCAAAAATTGTAATTACACGCCCCTGTTAGACAGGAGCAGAAAAATTGGGCCTTGGGCACTGGTGCGGGTGCCACAACACTGCAACCCCTCACAGACACTCTAGCTGGAATGCATGAACGAGCCCTGCTGCAAAGTATTGCATCAAAAATTGTAAATACACGCCCCTGTTAGACAGGGGCAGAAAAATTGGGCCTTAGGCACTGGTGCTGGTGCCACAACACTGCAACCCCTCACAGATACTCTAGTTGTAACGCAGAAACGAGCCCTGCTGCAAAGTATTGCATCAAAAATTGTAATTACATGCCCCTGTTAAACAGGGGCTGAAAAATTGTGCCTTAGGCACTGGTGGTGGCGCCCAGAACCAAAAATGTTCTTGTGATCAGTTACCACACCTCCAGCAGCACTGAATGTGCGTTCCGAAAGAACGCTGGATGCAGGACAGGCCAGTAGCTCAATTGCATACTGTGCAAGCTCTGGCCAGTGATCCATCCTCAAGACCCAGTAACCCAGAGGATTTTCGGTGGGAAAGGTGTCCAAGTCTGATCTTGCCCCTAGGTATTCCTGCACCATGTAAAACAGACGCTGGCGATGGTTGCTGGAACCGATCATACCTTGGGGCTGCGGACCAAAAAATTGTCTGAACGCATCGGTCAGACGGCCACCTTCTCCACTGCTCCTTCTTTGACTGACCAAAGCCTCAGCAACACGTTGTCCAGAAACAGGAGTTTGTAACCTCCCAGTCTCTGGGAACGCGTTGCACAGACCTTTCTGCAAGGCCTCCCGAAGATGTTTCATCCTCTGCTCCCTCTGCGATGGCAAGATAAGGTCCGCAACCTTACCCTTGTAACGTGGATCAAGGAGGGTTGCCAGCCAGTTTTGGTCCTTCTCCTTGATACCACGAATACGAGGATCCTTACGCAGGCTTTGCAGGATCAGGGAGGCCATGCAGCGTAGGTTTGCTGAGGCATTCGGTCCAGAGTCCTCTGGGTCACTAAGGACGACATGGTCCGCAGCCACCTCCTCCCAGCCACGTACAAGTCCATGTGTTTTTTGGGACTGATCCCTTAAAGACTGCTGCTGATGCTGAGTGCCAGGCTCCACCTCCATACTGACACAATCTTCCTCCTCCTCCTCCTCCTCCTCCTCCTCTTCCTGTGTGATCGGCGGGCACGCAGGAACACTGTCTGGATAAAGGGGGCCTTGAGAGCTAAGGAAGTCCTCCTCTTCCTGCCTCTGTTCTGCCTCAAGTGCCCTGTCCATTATTCCACGCAGCGTGTGCTCCAACAGGTGGACAAGGGGGGCAGTGTCACTGATGCATGCACTGTCACTGCTCACCATCCTCGTGGCCTCCTCAAATGGTGATAGGACAGTGCATGCATCCCTGATCATGGCCCACTGGCATGGGGAAAAAAAACCAAGCTCCCCTGATCCTGTCCTGGTGCCATAGTCGCACAGGTACTCATTGATGGCCCTCTGCTGCGTGTGCAGATGCTGCAGCATGGCCAACGTTGAGTTCCACCTGGTGGGCATGTCACAGATTAGGCGGTTCTTGGGCAGGTTAAACTCCTTTTGGAGGTCCGTCAGCCGAGCACTGGCATTATATGACCGGCGGAAATGCACACAGACTTTCCTGGCCTGCCTCAGGACATCCTGTAAGCCCGGGTACCTGCCCAAGAACCGCTGCACCACCAAGTTAAGGACGTGAGCCAAACAGGGCACATGGGTCATTTGTCCCTGTCGGAGGGCAGAGAGGAGGTTGGTGCCATTGTCGAAAACCACCATTCCTGCCTTAAGTTGGCGTGGCGTCAACCACCTCTGAACCTGCCCCTGCAGAGCTGACAGAACCTCTGCCCCAGTGTGGCTCCTGTCCCCCAAGCAAGCCAGCTCAAGCACCGCATGGCATCTTTTGGCCTGCGTACTTGCGTAGCCCCTTGAACGACTACAGAGCACCGCTGGTTCCGAGGAAGAGGCCATGGAGGAAGAAGAAGAGGAGGGGGTGGAGGAGAGAGGTGTGTCACAATCATTAGAATTTTGGAGGCGTGGTGGCGGAACAACCTCCAACACTACTGCACCTTGTCCTGCATCCTTCCCAGCTGCCAGCAGAGTCACCCAATGCGCCGTGAAACTTAGGTAACGTCCCTGTCCATGCCTGCTGGACCATGAGTCAGCGGTAATATGCACCTTACCGCTGACCGCCCTGTCCAGCGAGGCATGGACATTGCCTTCCACACGCCGGTAGAGAGCCGGAATCGCCTTCCGTGAGAAAAAGTGGCGTTTGGGTACCTGCCACTGTGGAACCGCACATTTCACAAACTCACGGAAGGGGGCAGAGTCTACCAACTGAAAAGGCAGCAGTTGAAGTGCCAGCAATTTTGCCAAGCTAGCATTCAACCGCTGGGCATGTGGATGGCTGGGAGCAAACTTCTTTCGGCGGTGCAGCAGCTGGGGCAGGGAAATTTGCCTGGTACAATCTGACGTCGGTGTACCAAAAGCAGATTGCCCACAAGTACTTGGCTGTGACACACCTAATTCTACACCTTCATTCCTCTCATTACAGGTCTCAGAGAGGACTGAAGGTCTAGTGGGGTTGGAAATCTCAGCTGATGAGGAGCAAGGAGAGGTCCTCTTTGTTCTTTGGTGTGGGTCTTTTAGATGCGCTTGCCAATGAACTGCATGGCAGGTCAACATATGTCTGGTCAAGCATGTGGTACCCAAGCGGGAGATGTTTTGGCCACGTGAGATACGCTTGAGACATATGTTGCAAATAGCAGCGGTGCGATCTGATGCACTCGTCTCAAAAAAGGCCCACGCCAAAGAACTTTTTGAATAATGCGCAGAGACTGCAGCGCCCTGCACATGTGATGCAGTCAATGTGCTGCCCTTAGGCTGGCCCCTGGAGGGCATCCTGCCTCGTTGGTGATGTGCCTCCTCCTCCTCCTCCTCTCTCCTATCAGACACCCACGTTGAGTCAGTGACCTCATCATCCCCTCCCTCCTCATCACTGGAGCAAACCCGGCAGTATGCTGCAGCAGGGGGAGCATGACTGCCAGCTTGCTGTCCTTCTTGGGCACCCCCTCTGTCCGTGCTCATGTTACTGCCTTCATCGAGCTCAGTATCATCATCAGAGCCTTCCAAACGCTGGGCATCCTCCTGGAGCATGTACCCAACACTGTGGTCAAACAGTTCGAGGGACTCCTCAGGAGGACATGGTGGAGCTAAGGAAGGAGTCACTGATGACATTGAGCCGAGGGAAGAGGCCGCTGCTTTGCCAGACAAAGCACCCTGGGCATGGGTGAGAGAGGATGAGGAGGATGAGGACGGCTGGGTCATCCACTCGACCAAGTCTTCCGCATGTTGCGGCTCAACACGGCCAGCTGCCGAAAAAAAGGCCAAGCGTGTCCCATGGCCACGTGCTGATGAGGATGCACCGTCTCCACGACCAGCACTAGACACAGAGCCTGCTTGCCCTCTCTTATCGGCTTGTGACTGTCTACCTCTCCTTCTTGGCCTTCCAGACATACTAATGGCCTGTAGCTGCACTAAGCTGGGATATATATATATATATATATATATATATATATATATATATATATATATATATATACTGCAGCTAGCAAAATCAACTACCTGCCTGTAGTATGAGAACACCACCAACCTTCTACAGGTAGCTTTAGCTGAACACTGTGAGGTGGACGCACCCCACTAACTTGTAGGTTTAGCTGAACACTGTGAGCAGGACGCACTGCACTAACTGTAAATAGTCTAGCTGCCTGACCGTGGTACTAATAGGATCAAAAGAACACCAGTAATTTTCTTTAGGTAGCTGTAAATACTTTAACAAGACAAGCCTGCCTGTCAGTAGGAAGATAACAGGAACGGATCTAGCTGAACACTGTGAGCAGGACGCACTGCACTAAATGTAAATAGTCTAGCTGCCTGACCGTGGTACTAATAGGATCAAAAGAACACCAGTAATTTTCTTCAGGTAGCTGTAAATACTGTAACAAGACAAGCCTGCCTGTCAGTAGGAAGATAACAGGAACGGATCTAGCTGAACATTGTGAGCAGGACGCACTGCACTAAATGTAAATAGTCTAGAATTTAACAGGAACGGATCTAGCTGAACACTGTGAGCAGGACGCACTGCACTAAATGTAAATAGTCTAGCTGCCTGACCGTGGTACTAATAGGATCAAAAGAACACCAGTAATTTTCTTTAGGTAGCTGTAAATACTGTAACAAGACAAGCCTGCCTGTCAGTAGGAAGATAACAGGAACGGATCTAGCTGAACACTGTGAGCAGGACGCACTGCACTAAATGTAAATAGTCTAGAAGATAACAGGAACGGATCTAGCTGAACACTGTGAGCAGGACGCACTTTACTAAATGTAAATAGTCTAGCTGCCTGACCATGGTACTAATAGGATCAAAAGAACACCAGTAATTTTCTTTAGGTAGCTATTAATACTGTAACAAGACAAGCCTGCCTGTCAGTAGGAAGATAACAGGAACGGATCTAGCTGAACACTGTGAGCAGGACGCACTGCACTAAATGTAAATAGTCTAGAAGATAACAGGAACGGATCTAGCTGAACACTGTGAGCAGGACGCACTGCACTAAATGTAAATAGTCTAGAATTTAACAGGAACGGATCTAGCTGAACACTGTGAGCAGGACGCACTGCACTAAATGTAAATAGTCTAGCTGCCTGACCGTGGTACTAATAGGATCAAAAGAACACCAGTAATTTTCTTTAGGTAGCTGTAAATACTGTAACAAGACAAGCCTGCCTGTCAGTAGGAAGATAACAGGAACAGATCTAGCTGAACACTGTGAGCAGGACGCACTGCACTAAATGTAAATAGTCTAGAAGATAACAGGAACGGATCTAGCTGAACACTGTGAGCAGGACGCACTTTACTAAATGTAAATAGTCTAGCTGCCTGACCGTGGTACTAATAGAATCAAAAGAACACCAGTAATTTTCTTTAGGTAGCTGTTAATACTGTAACAAGACAAGCCTGCCTGTCAGTAGGAAGATAACAGGAACGGATCTAGCTGAACACTGTGAGCAGAACGCACTGCACTAAATGTAAATAGTCTAGAAGATAACAGGAACGGATCTAGCTGAACACTGTGAGCAGGACGCACTGCACTAAATGTAAATAGTCTAGAAGATAACAGGAACGGATCTAGCTGAACACTGTGAGCAGGACGCACTGCACTAAATGTAAATAGTCTAGAATTTAACAGGAACGGATCTAGCTGAACACTGTGAGCAGGACGCACTGCACTAAATGTAAATAGTCTAGAAGATAACAGGAAC
This sequence comes from Lithobates clamitans, assembly GCA_037952925.1. Taxonomy (NCBI): domain Eukaryota; kingdom Metazoa; phylum Chordata; class Amphibia; order Anura; family Ranidae; genus Lithobates; species Lithobates clamitans. The sequence continues at coordinate 3,983,372 of JBBGZY010000400.1, read as the reverse complement.
GGATCTAGCTGAACACTGTGAGCAGGACGCACTGCACTAAATGTAAATAGTCTAGCTGCCTGACCGTGGTACTAATAGGATCAAAAGAACACCAGTAATTTTCTTTAGGTAGCTGTAAATACTGTAACAAGACAAGCCTGCCTGTCAGTAGGAAGATAACAGGAACGGATCTAACTGAACACTGTGAGCAGGACGCACTGCACTAAATGTTAATAGTCTAGCTGCCTGACCGTGGTACTAATAGGATCAAAAGAACACCAGTAATTTTCTTTAGGTAGCTGTTAATACTGTAACAAGACAAGCCTGCCTGTCAGTAGGAAGATAACAGGAACGGATCTAGCTGAACACTGTGAGCAGGACGCACTGCACTAAATGTAAATAGTCTAGAAGATAACAGGAACGGATCTAGCTGAACACTGTGAGCAGGACTCACTGCACTAAATGTAAATAGTCTAGAATTTAACAGGAACGGATCTAGCTGAACACTGTGAGCAGGACGCACTGCACTAAATGTAAATAGTCTAGAAGATAACAGGAACGGATCTAGCTGAACACTGTGAGCAGGACGCACTGCACTAAATGTAAATAGTCTAGAAGATAACAGGAACGGATCTAGCTGAACACTGTGAGCAGGGCGCACTGCACTAAATGTAAATAGTCTAGAATTTAACAGGAACTGATCTAGCTGAACACTGTGAGCAGGACGCACTGCACTAAATGTAAATAGTCTAGAAGATAACAGGAACGGATCTAGCTGAACACTGTGAGCAGGACGCACTGCACTAAATGTAAATAGTCTAGCTGCCTGACCGTGGTACTAATAGGATCAAAAGAACACCAGTAATTTTCTTTAGGTAGCTGTAAATACTGTAACAAGACAAGCCTGCCTGTCAGTAGGAAGATAACAGGAACGGATCTAACTGAACACTGTGAGCAGGACGCACTGCACTAAATGTTAATAGTCTAGCTGCCTGACCGTGGTACTAATAGGATCAAAAGAACACCAGTAATTTTCTTTAGGTAGCTGTTAATACTGTAACAAGACAAGCCTGCCTGTCAGTAGGAAGATAACAGGAACGGATCTAGCTGAACACTGTGAGCAGGACGCACTGCACTAAATGTAAATAGTCTAGAAGATAACAGGAACGGATCTAGCTGAACACTGTGAGCAGGACGCACTGCACTAAATGTAAATAGTCTAGAATTTAACAGGAACGGATCTAGCTGAACACTGTGAGCAGGACGCACTGCACTAAATGTAAATAGTCTAGAAGATAACAGGAACGGATCTAGCTGAACACTGTGAGCAGGACGCACTGCACTAAATGTAAATAGTCTAGAAGATAACAGGAACGGATCTAGCTGAACACTGTGAGCAGGACGCACTGCACTAAATGTAAATAGTCTTAGAAGATAACAGGAACGGATCTAGCTGAACACTGTGAGCAGGACGCACTGCACTAAATGTAAATAGTCTAGAAGATAACAGGAACGGATCTAGCTAAACTGAGTACAGTGTATATATATATATGCAACACCTGGGATGCATATATATACACAATACACTGTAAGTGCAGCTAACTGACTGACTGTTCTGCCTAATCTATCTAACTCAAATCAAACACTGTCTCTCTGTCTATCTCTTTCAACGCCGGAACACACACTACACAGGGCCGCCGTGCAGGCGGCCTTATATTATGTGGGGCGTGTACTAAATCCCCTGAGCCATAATTGGCCAAAGCCTCCTTGGCTTTGGCCAATTACGGCTCTCTGTTCAGGCGGCACTGTGATTGGCCAAGCATGCGGGTCATAGTGCATGCTTGGCCAATCATCAGCAAGCAATGCACTGCGATGCCGCAGTGAATTATGGGCCGTGACGCGCCACACGAATTTGGCGCGAACGGCCCATATCGTTCGCACAGCCGAACAGCCGATGGGTTCGACTCGAACACGAAGCTCATCCCTACTGGAAATGGAGCGAGTACAAAGAAGGGCAACAAAGCTAATAAAGGGTCTGGAGGATCTTAGTTATGAGGAAAGGTTGCGAGCACTGAACTTATTCTCTCTGGAGAAGAGACGCTTGAGAGGGCATATGATTTCAATATACAAATACCGTACTGGTGAACCCACAATAGGGATAAAACTTTTTCGCAGAAGAGAGATTTTAACAAGACTCGTGGCCACTCATTAAAATTAGAAGAAAAGTGGTTTAACCTTAAACTACGTAGAGGGTTCTTTACTGTAAGGATGTGGAATTCCCTTCCACAGGCCGAGGTCTCAGCGGGGAGCATTGATAGCTTCAAGAAACTATTGGATAAGCACCTGAATGACCGCAACATACAGGAATATATAATGTAATATTGACACATAATCACTCACATAGGTTGGACTTGATGGACTTGTGTCTTTTTTCAACCTCACCTACTATGTAACTATGTAACTATGTACCTGAAGAAAATTGGTGGTGTTCTTCTGATTTTATTAGTACAGCAGGCAGCTGCAGTATTTACAAGTTAGTGTAGTGCGTCCTCTGCACAGTGTGCACCTAAAGCTACCTGAAGAAAATTGGTGGTGTTCTTCTGATCCTATTAGTACCACAGGCAGCTGCAGTATTTACAAGTTAGTGTAGTGCGTCCTCTGCACAGTGTGCACCTAAAGCTATCTGATGAAAATTGGTGGTGTTCTTCTGATTCTATTAGTATCACAGGCAGCTGCAGTATTTACAGTTAGTGTAGTGCGTCCTCTGCATAGTGTGCACCTAAAGCTACCTGAAGAAAATTGGTGGTGTTCTTCTGATCCTATTAGTACCGCAGGCAGCTGCAGTATTTACAAGTTAATGTAGTGCGTCCTCTTCACAGTGTGCACTTAAAGCTACCTGAAGTAAATTGGTAGTGTTCTTCTGATCCTATTAGTACTGCAGGAAGCTGCAGTATTTACAGTTAATGAAGTGCGTCCTCAGCACAGTGTGCACCTAAAGCTACCTGCAGTAAATTGGTAGTGTTCTTCTGATCCTATTAGTACCACAGCAGGTGCAGTATTTACAAGTTAGTGTAGTGCGTACTCGGCACAGTGGGCACCTAAAGCTACCAGAAGAAAATTGGTGGTGTTCTTCTGATCCTATTAGTACCGCAGGCAGCTGCACTATTTACAAGTTAGTGTAGTGCGTTCTCTGCACAGGGTGCACCTAAAGCTACCTGAAGAAAATTGGTGGTGTTCTTCTGATCCTATTAGTACCGGCGGCAGCTGCAGTATTTACAAGTTAGTGTAGTGCGTCCTCTGCACAGTGTGCACCTAAAGCTATCTGAAGAAAATTGGTGGTGTTCTTCTGATCCTATTAGTACCGCAGGAAGCTGCAGTATTTACAAGTTAGTGTACTGCGTCCTCTGCACAGTGTGCACCTAAAGCTATCTGAAGAAAATTGGTGGTATTCTTCTGATCTTATTAGTACCACAAGCAGCTGCAGTATTTACAAGTTGGTGTAGAGCGTCCTCTGTACAGTGTGCACCTAAAGCTACCTGAAGAATATTGGTGGTGTTCTTCTGATCCTGTTAGTACCGCAGGCAGCTGCAGTATTTAAAAGTTACTGTAGTGCGTCCTCTGCACAGTGTGCACCTAAAGCTAGCCGAAGAAAATTGGGGGTGTTCTTCTGATCCTATTAGTACCGCAGGCAGCTGCAGTATTTACAAGTTAGTGTAGTGTGTCCTCTGCACAGTGTGCACCTAAAGCTACCTGAAGAAAATTTGTGGTGTTCTTCTGATCCTATTAGTACCGCAGGCAGTTGCAGTATTTACAAGTTAGTGTAGTGCGCCCTCTGCACAGTGTGCACCTGAAGCTACCTGAAGAAAATTGGTGGTGTTCTTCTGATCCTATTTTTCTGCAGGCAGCTGCAGTATTTACAAGTTAGTGTAGTGCGTCCTCTTCACAGTGTTCACCTAAAGCTACCCGAAGAAAATTGGTGGTGTTCTTCTGAACCTAGTAGTACCGCAGGAAGCTGCAGTATTTACAGTTAATGTAGTGCGTCCTGTGCACAGTGTGCATATAAAGCTACCTGAAGAAAATTGGTGGTGTTCTTCTGATCCTATTAGTACCGCAGTAAGCTGCAGTATTTACAAGTTAGTGTAGTGCATCCTCTGCACAGTGTGCACCTAAAGCTACCTGAAGAAAATTGGTGGTGTTCTTCTGATCCTATTAGTACCGCAGGCAGCTGCAGTATTTACATTTAGTGAACTGTGTCCTCTGCACAGTGTGCACCTAAAGCTACCTGAAGAAAAATGGTGGTGTTTTTCTGATCCTATTAGTACCGCAGGCAGCTGTAGTATTTACAAGTTAGTGAAGTGCGTCCTCTGCACAGTGTGCACCTAAGGATACCTGAAGAAAATTGGTGGTGTTCTTTTAAACCTATTAGTACCATAGGCAGCTGCAGTATTTGCAGTTAGAGTAGTGCATCCCATGCACAGTGTGCACCTAAAGCTACCTGAAGAAAATTGGTGGAGTTCTTCTGATCCTATTAGTACCACAGGCAGCTGCAGTATTTACAGTTAGTGTACTGCATCCTATGCAAAGTGTGCGCCTAAAACTACCTGAAGAAAATTGGTGGTGTTCTTCTGATCCTTTTAGTAACGCATGCAGCTGCAGTATTTGCAGTTAGTGTAGTGCGTCCTCTGCACAGTGGGCACCTAAAGCTACCTGAAGACAATTGCTGTTGTTCTGATCCTATTAATACCTCAGGCAGGCAGCTACAGTGTTTACAGTTAGTGAACTGTGTCCTGTGCACAGTGTGCACCTAAAGCTACCTGAAGAAAATTGGTGGTTTTCTTCTGATCCTATTAGCACCACAAGCAGGCAGCTGCAGTATTTACAGTTAGTGCTATAGGCATGCATAGGGGCTGTGCCGGCTGTGCCTGGGCACACCCTAATCACCCTGTGTGGCACAGATTCTCCCTGCTGATATTTCACCAAAGCCCCCTAGTGGGCTCCTAAATTAAAAAAAAAATTAATAAAAAGTTAAATAATAAGAATAAAAAAACACTGACACCATACACTGCCCTACTGACAAGTCCAATGGTCTACTGACACCATCCACTGCTCTACTAACAGCATCCATGTTTTAAAAAATTTGGGGTTCATACCCTAATGCAATAGGCTGCACACACCTATGGTTAGTGTACTGCGTCCTCTGCACAGTGTGCACCTAAAGCTACCAGAAGAAAATTGGTTGTGTTCTTCTGATCCTATTAGTACCGCAGGCAGCTGCAGTATTTACAAGTAAGTGTAGTTCGTCCTCTTCACAGTGTGCACCTAAAGCTACCTGAAGAAAATTGGTGGTGTTCTTCTGATCCTATTAGTACCGCAGGAGGCTGCAGTATTTACAAGTTAGTGCAGTGTGTCCTCTGCGCAGTGTGCACCTAAAGCTACCTGAAGAAAATTGGTGGTGTTCCTCTGATCCTATAAGTACCGCAGGCAGCTGAAGTATTTACAAGTTAGTGTACTGTGTCCTCTTCACAGTGTGCACCTAAAGCTACCTGATGAAAATTGGTGGTGTTCTTCTGATCCTATTAGTACCGCAGGCAGCTGCAGTATTCACAGTTAGTGTAGTGCGTCCTCTGCACAGTGGGCACCTAAAGCTATGCGAAGACAATTGCTATTGTTCTGATCCTATTAGTATCATAGGCAGGCAGCTGCAGTATTTACAGTTAGTGTACTGCATCCTCTGCACAGTGTGCACCTAAAGCTACCTGAAGAAAATTGGTGGTGTTCTTCTGATCCTATTAGTACCACAGGCAGCTGCAGTATTTACAAGTTAGTGCAGTGCATCCTGTGCACAGTGTGCTTCTAAAGCTACCTGAAGAAAATTGGTGGTATTCTTCTGATCCTATTAGTACTGTAGGCAGCTGCAGTATTAACAAGTTAGTGTAGTGCGTCCTCTTCACAGTGTGCACCCAAAGCTACCTGAAGAAAATTGGTGGTGTTCTTCTGATCCTATTAGTAGCGCAGGCAGCTGCAGTATTTACAGCTAGTGCAGTGTGTCCTCTGCGCAGTGTGCACCTAAAGCTACCTGAAGAAAATTGGTGGTTTTCTTCTGATCCTATTAGTATTGCAGGCAGCTGCAGTATTTACATTTAGTGAACTGTGTCCTCTGCACAGTGTGCACCTAAAGCTACCTGAAGAAAAATGGTGGTGTTTTTCTGATCCTATTAGTACCACAGGCAGCTGTAGTATTTACAAGTTAGTGTAGTGCGTCCTCTGCACAGTGTGCACCTAAGGATACCTGAAGAAAATTGGTAGTGTTCTTTTTAATCTATTAGTACCGCAGGCAGCTGCAGTATTTGCAGTTAGAGTAGTGCATCCCATGCACAGTGTGCACCTAAAGCTACCTGAAGAAAATTGGTGGAGTTCTTCTGATCCTATTAGTACCACAGGCAGCTACAGTATTTACAGCTAGTGTACTGCATCCTATGCACAGTGTGCACCTAAAGCTACCTGAAGAAAATAGGTGGAGTTCTTCTGATCCTATTAGTACCACAGGCAGCTGCAGTATTTACAGCTAGTGTACTGCATCCTATGCACAGTGTGCACCTAAAGCTACCTGAAGAAAATTGGTGGTGTTCTTCTGATCCTAATAGTACCGCAGGCAGCTGCAGTATTTACAAGCTAGTTCAGTGTGTCCTCTGCGCAGTGTGCACCTAAAGCTACCTAAAGAAAACTGGTGGTGTTCTTCTGATCCTATTAGTACCGCAGGCAGCTGCAGTATTTACATTTAGTGAACTGTGTCCTCTGCACAGTGTGCACCTAAAGCTATCTGAAGAAAATTGGTGGTGTTCTTCTGATCCTATTTGTACCACAGGCAGCTGCAGTATTTACAACTTAGTGTAGTGCATCCTCTGCACAGTGTGCACCTATAGCTATCTGAAGAAAATTGATGGTGTTCTTCTGATCCTATTAGTATCGCAGGCAGCTGCAGTATTTACAAGTTAGTGTAGTGCGTCCTCTGCACAGTGTGCACCTAAAGCTACCTGAAGAAAATTGGTGGTGTTCTTCTGATCCTATTAGTACCACAGGCAGCTGCAGTATTTACAAGTTAGTGTAGTGCGTTCACTGCACAGTGTGCACCTTAAGCTGCCTGAAGAAAATTGGTGGTCTTCTTCTGATCCTTTTAGTACCACAGGCAGACAGCTGCAGTATTTACAGTTAGTGCCATAGGCGTGCGTAGGTGGTGTGCCGGGTGTGCCTGGGCAAACCCTAATCACCCTGTGTGGCACAGATTCTCCCTGCTGATATTTCACCAAAGCCCCCTAGTGGGCTCCTAAATTTAAAAAAAAATAATAAAAAAGTTAAATAATAAGAATAAAAAAAACACTGACACCATACACTGCCCTACTGACAAGTCCAATGCTCTACTGACACCATCCACTGCTCTACTAACACCGTCCATGTTTAAAAAAATTTGGGCTGCCTACCCTAATGCAATAGGCTGCGCACACCTACGGTTAGTTTACTAAGTCCTCTGCACAGTGTGCACCTAAAGCTACCAGAAGAAAATTGGTTGTGTTCTTCTGATCCTATTAGTACCGCAGACAGCTGCAGTATTTACAAGTCAGTGTAGTGCGTTCTCTTCACAGTGTGAACCTAAAGCTACCTGAAGAAAATTGGTGGTGTTCTTCTGATCCTATTAGTACCGCAGGCAGCTGCAGTATTTACAAGTTAGTGCAGTGTGTCCTCTGCGCAGTGTGCACCTAAAGCTACCTGAAGAAAATTGGTGGTGTTCTTCTGATCCTATTAATACCGCAGGCAGCTGCAGTATTTACAAGTTGGTGTAGTGCGTCCTCTGCACAGTGTGCAACTAAAGCTACCTGAAGAAAATTGGTGGTGTTCCTCTGATCCTATAAGTACCGCAGGCAGCTGCAGTATTTACAAGTTAGTGTACAGTGTCCTCTTCACAGTGTGCACCTAAAGCTACCTGATGAAAATTGGTGGTGTTCTTCTAAACCTATTAGTACCGCAGGCAGCTGCAGTATTTGCAGTTAGTGTAGTGCATCCCATGCACAGTGTGCACCTAAAGCTACCTGAAGAAAATTAGTGGAGTTCTTCTGATCCTATTAGTACCACAAGCAGCTGCAGTATTTACAGTTAGTGTACTGCATCTACTGCACAGTGTGCACCTAAAGCTACCTGAAGAAAATTGGTAGTGTTCTTCTGATCCTATTAGTACAGCAGGCAGCTGCAGCATTTACAAGTTAATGTAGTGCGTCCTCTGCACAGTGTGCACCTAAAGCTACCAGAAGAAAATTGGTTGTGTTCTTCTGATCCTGTTAGTACCACAGGCAGCTGCAGTATTTACAAGTTAGTGTAGTGCGTCCTCTTCACAGTGTGCACCTAAAGCTACCTGAAGAAAATTGGTGGTGTTCTTCTGATCCTATTAGTACCGCAGGCAGCTGCAGTATTTACAAGTTAGTGCAGTGTGTCCTCTGCGCAGTGTGCACATAAAGCTAACTGAAGAAAATTGGTGGTGTTCGTCTGATACTATTAGTACCGCAGACAGCTGCAGTATTTACAACTTAGTGTAGTGCGTCCTCTGCACAGTGTGCACCTATAGCTACCTGAAGAAAAATTGATGGTGTTCTTCTGATCCTATTAGTATCGCTGGCAGCTGCAGTATTTACAAGTTAGTGTAGTGCGTCCTCTGCACAGTGTGCACCTAAAGCTACCTGAAGAAAATTGGTGGTGTTCTTCTGATCCTATTAGTACCGCAGGCAGCTGCAGTATTTACAAGTTAGTGTAGTGCATCCTCTGCACAGTGTGCACCTAAAGCTACCTGAAGACAATTGCTGTTGTTCTGATCCTATTAATACCCCAGGCAGGCAGCTACAGTGTTTACAGTTAGTGAACTGTGTCCTGTGCACAGTGTGCACCTAAAGCTACCTGAAGAAAATTGGTGGTGTTCTTCTGATTCTATTAGCACCACAGGAAGGCACCTGCTGTATTTACAGTTAGTGTACTGCATCCTCTGCACAGTGTGCACCTTAAGCTGCCTGAAGAAAATTGGTGGTCTTCTTCTGATCCTTTTAGTATCACAGGCAGACAGCTGCAGTATTTACAGTTAGTGCCATGGGCGTGCGTAGGGGGTGTGCCGGGTGTGCCTGGGCACACCCTAATCACCCTGTGTGGCACAGATTCTCCCTGCTGATATTTCACCAAAGCCCCCTAGTGGGCTCCTAAATTTTAAAAAAAATTAATAAAAAGTTAAATAATAAGAATAAAAAAACACTGACACCATACACTTCCCTACTGACAAGTCCAATGCTCTACTGACACCATCCACTGCTCTACTAACAACGTCCATGTTTAAAAAAATTTGGGGTGCATACCCTAATGCAATAGGCTGCGCAAACCTATGGTTAGTTTACTGCGTCCTCTGCACAGTGTGCACCTAAAGCTACCTGAAGAAAATTGGTGGTGTTCCTCTGATCCTATTAGTACCGCAGGCATCTGCAGTATTTACAAGTTAGTGCTGTGTGTCCTCTGCGCAGTGTGCACCCAAAGCTACCTGAAGAAAATTGGTGGTGTTCCTCTGATCCTATAAGTACCGCAGGCAGCTGCAGTATTTACAAGTTTGTGTACTGTGTCCTCTTCACAGTGTGCACCTAAAGCTACCTGATGAAAATTGGTGGTGTTCTTCTGATCCTATTAGTACCACAGGCCGCTGCAGTATTTACAAGTTAGTGTAGTGTGTCCTCTGCACAGTGTGCACCTGAAGAAAATTAGTGGTGTTCTTCTGATCCTATTAGTACCGCAGGCAGCTGCAGTATTCACAGTTAGTGTAGTGCGTCCTCTGCACAGTGGGCATCTAAAGCTATGCGAAAACAATTGCTATTGTTCTGATCCTATTAGTACCACAGGCAGGCATCCTCTGCACAGTGTGCACCTAAAGCTACCTGAAGAAAAATTGTGTTTTTTTCTGATCCTATTAGTACCGCAAGCAGCTGCAGTATTTACAAGTTAGTGTAGTACATCCTCTGCACAGTGTGCACCTAAGGATACCTGGAGAAAATTGGTGGTGTTCTTCTAAACCTATTAGTACCGCAGGCAGCTGCAGTATTTGCAGTTAGTGTAGTGCATCTCATGCACAGTGTGCACCTAAAGATACCTGAAGAAAATTGGTGGAGTTCTTTTGATCCTATTAGTACCACAGGCAGCTGCAGTATTTACAGTTAGTGTACTGCATCCTATGCACAGTGTGCACCTAAAGCTACCAGAAGAAAATTGGTTGTGTTTTTCTGATCCTATTAGTACTGCAGGCAGCTGCAGTATTTACAAGTTAGTGTAGTGCGTCCTCTTCAGTGTGCACCTAAAGCTACCTGAAGAAAATTAGTGGTGCTCTTCTGATCCTATTAGTACCGCAGGCAGCTGCAGTATTTACAAGTTAGTGCAGTGTGTCCACTGCGCAGTGTGCACCTAAAGCTACCTGAAGAAAACTGGTAGTGTTCTTCTGATCCTATTAGTACCACAGGCAGCTGCAGTATTTACATTTAGTGAACTTTGTCCTCTGCACAGTGTGCACCTAAAGCTATCTGAAGAAAATTGGTGGTGTTCTTCTGATCCTATTTGTACCATAGGCAGCTGCAGTATTTACAACTTAGTGTAGTCCATCCTCTGCACAGTGTGCACCTATAGCTACCTGAAGAAAATTGATGGTGTTCTTCTGATCCTATTAGTATCGCAGGCAGCTGCAGTATTTACAAGTTAGAGTAGTGCGTCCTCTGCACAGTGTGCACCTAAAGCTACCTGAAGAAAATTGGTGGTGTTCTTCTGATCCTATTAGTACCGCAGGCAGCTGCAGTATTTACAAGTTAGTGTAGTGCGTACTCTGCACAGTGTGCACCTAAAGCTACCTGAAGAAAATTGCTGGTGTTCTTCTGATCCTTTTAGTACCGCAGGCAGCTGCAGTATTTGCAGTTAGTGTAGTGCGTCCTCTGCACAGTGGGCAGCTAAAGCTACCTGAAGACAATTGCTGTTGTTCTGATCCTATTAATACCCCAGGCAGGCAGCTACAGTATTTACAGTTAGTGAACTGTGTCCTGTGCACAGTGCGCACCTAAAGCTACCTGAAGAAAATTGGGGGTGTTCTTCTGATCCTATTGGTACCACAGGCAGGCAGCTACAGTATTTACAGTTAGTGTACTGCATCCTCTGCACAGTGTGCACCTTAAGCTGCCTGAAGAAAATTGGTGGTCTTCTTCTGATCCTTTTAGTACCACAGGCAGACATCTGCAGTATTTACAGTTAGTGCCATAGGCGTGCGTAGGGGGTGTGCCGGGTGTGCCTGAGCACACCCTAATCACCCTGTGTGGCACAGATTCTCCCTGCTGATATTTCACCAAAGCCCCCTAGTGGGCTCCTAAATTTAAAAAAAATTAATAAAAAAGTAAAATAATAAGAATAAAAAAAACAGTGACACCATACACTGCCCTACTGACAAGTCAAATGCTTTACTGAAACCATCCACTGCTCTACTAACACCGTCCATGTTTTAAAAATTTTAGGGGTGCATACCCTAATGCAATAGGCTGCACACACCTATGGTTAGTGTACTGCGTCCTCTGCACAGTGTGCACCTAAAGCTACCTGAAGAAAACTGGTGGTGTTCTTCTGATCCTATTAGTACCACAGGCAGCTGCAGTATTTACAAGTTAGTGTAGTGCGTCCTCTGCACAGTGTGCACCTAAAGCTACCTGAAGAAAATTGATGTTGTTCTTCTGATCCTATTAGTACCACAGGCGGTTGCAGTACTTACAAGCTAGTGTAGTGCGTCCTTTGCACAGTGTGCACCTAAGGATACCTGAAGAAAGTTGGTGGTGTTCTTCTGATCCTATTAGTACCGCAGGCATCTGCAGTATTTACAAGTTAGTGTAGTGCGTCCTCTGCACAGTGTGCACCTAAAGCTATCTGAAGAAAATTGGTGGTGTTCTTCTGATCCTATTAGTACCGCAGGCAGCTGCAGTATTTACAAGTTTGTTTAGTGAATCCTTTGCACAGTGTGCACCTAAAGCTATCTGAAAAAAATGTTTTGGTGTTCTTCTGATCCTATTAGTACCGCAGGCAGCTGCATTATTTACAAGTTAATGTAGTGCATCCTCTGCACAGTGTGCACCTAAAGCTACCTGAAGAAAATTGCTGGTGTTCTTCTGATCCTATCAGTACAGCACACAGCTGCAGTATTTACAAGTTAGTGTAGTGCATCCTCTGCACAGTGTGCACCTAAAGCTATCTGAAGAAAATTGGTGGTGTTCTTTTGATCCTATTAGTACTGCAGGCAGCTGCAGTATTTACAAGTTAGTGTAGTGCGTCCTCTGCTCAGTTTCCACCTAAAGCTATCTGAAGAAAATTGGTTGTGTTCTTCTGATCCTATTAGTACCGCAGGCAGCTGCAGTATTTGCAGTTAGTACATTGCGCCCTCTGCACAGTATGCACCTAAAGCTACCAGAAGAAAATTGGTTGTGTTCTTCTGCTCCTATTAGTACCGCAGGCAGCTGCAGTATTTACAGTTAGTGTAGTGCGTCCTCTGCACAGTGGGCACCTAAAGCTACCTGAAGACAATTGCTGTTGTTCTGATCCTATTAATACCACCGGCAGGCAGTTACAGTATTTACAGTTAGTGAACTGTGTCCTATGCACAGTGTGCACCTAAAGCTATCTGAAGAAAATTGGTGGTGTTCTTTTGATCCTATTAGTACCGCAGGCAGCTGCAGCATTTACAAGTTAGTGTAGTGCGTCCTCTGCACAGTGTGCACCTAAAGCTACCTGAAGAAAATTGGTGGTGTTCTTTTGATCCTATTAGTACCGCAGGCAGCTGCAGCATTTACAAGTTAGTGTAGTGCGTCCTCTGTACAGTGTGCACCTAAAGCTACCTGATTAAAATTGGTGGTGTTCTTCTGATCCTATTAGTACCGCAGGCAGCTGCAGTATTTACAAGTTAGTGAAGTGCATCCTGTGCACAGTGTGCACCTAAAGCTACCTGAAGAAAATTGGTGGTGTTCTTCTGATCCTATTAGTAAAGCAGGCAGCTGCAGTATTTACAAGTTAGTGTAGTGCGTCCTCTGCACAGTGTGCACCTAAAGCTACCTGAAGAAAATTGGTGGTGTTCTTCTGATCCTATTAGTACCACAGGAATGCAGCTGCAGTATTTACAGTTAGTGTACTGCATCCTCTGCACAGTGTGTACCTAAAGCTACCTGAAGAAAATTGGTGGTGTTCTTCTGATCCTATTAGTACCACAGGCAGGCAGATGCAGTATTTACAGTTAGTGTAGTGCGTCCTCAGCACAGTGTGCATCTAAAGCTACCTGAAGACATTTGGTGGTGTTCTTCTTATCCTATTAGTACCATAGGCAGGCAGCTGCAGTATTTACAGTTAGTGTACTGTGTCCTCTGCACAGTGTGAACCTAAAGCTACCTGAAGACAATTGCTGTTGTTCTGATCCTATTAATACCACAGGCAGGCAGCTACATTATTTAGTTAGTGTACTGTGCCCTCTGCACAGTGTGTACCTAAAGCTCGCTGAAAACAATTGCTGTTGTTCTGATCCTATTAATACCACAGGCAAGCTGCTACAGTATTTACAGTTAGTGTACTGTGTCCTCTCACAGTGTGCACCTAAAGCTATCTGAAATAAATTGGTTGTGTTCTTCTGATCCTATTAGTATCACTGGCAGGCAGCTTCAGTATTTACAGTTAGTGTGCTGCGTCCTCTGCACAGTGTGCACCTAAAGCTACCTGAAGACAATTTCTGTTTTTCTGATCCTATTAATACCACAGGCAGGCAGCTACAGTATATACAGTTAGTGTACTGTGTCCTCTGCACAGTGTGCACCTAAAGCTACCTGAAGAAAATTGGTGATGTTCTTCTCATCCTATTAGTACCACAGGCAGGCTGCTGCAGTATTTACTGTTAGTGTACTGCGTCCTCTGCACAGTGTGCACCTAAAGCTACCTGAAGACAATTGCAGTTGTTCTGATCCTATTAATACCACAGGCAGGAAGCTGCAGTATTTACAGTTAGTGTACTGTGTCCTCTGCACAGTGTGCACCTAACGCTACGTGAAGACATTTGCTGGTGTTCTCATACTACAGGCAGGCAGTTGATTCTGTTAGCTGCAGTATCAGTATATATCTATGACATGCCCACCAGGTGGAGCTCAATGTTGGCCATGCTGCAGCGGCTGCACATGCAGCAGAGGGCCGTCAATGAGTACCTATGCTACTATGACACCAGGATAGGGTCAGGGGACCTTGTTTTTTTTCCCCACACCAGTGGGCTATGATTAGGGATGCATGCACTGTCCTGTCACCATTTGAGGAGGCCACGAGGATGGTGAGCAGTGACAGTGCATGCATTAGTGACACTGTCCCTCTTGTTCACCTGCTGGAGCACATGCTGCGTGGAATAATGAACAGCGCACTTGAGGCAGAACAGAGGGAGGAAGAGGAGGACTTCCTTACCTTTCAAGGCCCCCTTTATCCAGACAGTGTTCCTGCGTGCCCACCGATCACACAGGAGGAGGACGAGGAGGAGGAGGATTGTGTCAGCATGGAGGTGGAGCCTGGCATTCAGCATCAGCAGCAATCTTCAATGGATCATTTACAGTCCGAAGAAACCCATGGACTTGTTCGTGGCTGGGAGGAGATGGCTGCGGATCATGTCGTTCTTAGTGACCCAGAGGACTCTGGACCGAATGCCTCAGCAAACCTACGCTGCATGGCTTCCCTTATCCTGCAAAGCCTGCGGAAGGATCCTCGTATTTGTGGTATCAAGGGGAGGGATGATTACTGGCTGGCAACCCTCCTTGATCCACGTTACAAGGGTAAGATTGCGGACCTTATCTTGCCATCGCAGAGGGAGCAGAGGATTAAACATCTTCGGGAGGCCTTGCAGAAAGGTTTGTGCGTTTCCAGAGCCTGGGAGGTTACAATTTCCTGGTCCTCCTGGATAACGTGTTGCTAGGGTCTAGAAGGTGGCCATCTGACCAATGCGTTCAGACAATTTTTTAGTTCGCAGCCCCAAGGTCTGATCGGTTCCAGCAATCATCGCCAGCGTCTGATTCACATGGTGCAGGATTACCTAGGGGCAAGATCAGACTTGGACACCTTTCCCACCGAAAATCCTCTGGGTTACTGGGTCTTGAGGATGGATCACTGGCCAGAGCTTGCACAGTATGAAATTCAGCTACTGGCCTGTCCTGCATCCAGCGGTCTTTCGGAACGCACATTCAGTGCTGCTGGAGGCTTTGTAACCGATCATAGGGTGAGCCTGTCCACCGAATCGGTCGATCGTCTGACCTTCATAAAAATGAATCAGTCTTGGATCACCAGCTACCAAGCACCTGATGCTGATGTAACCAATTGATTTTTTTTTAATGTGCGATCCCTTCAAGACTTCCTATGCTGATGCTGAGTGACTATCCTGTTATGCTGAGTCACAATCCTCTTCCACCTCAATTTTCATTCTGATAGCTTGTAAGAACATTTTTGGTTCTGGGCACCACCACCAGTGCCCAAGGCCCAATTTTTCAGCCCCTGTTTAACAGGGGCATATAATTTCAATTTTTTGATGCAATACTTTGCAGCAGGGCTCATTCCTGCGCTCCAACTAGAGTATCTGTGAGGGGTTGCAGTGTTGTGGCAGCAGTGGCTAAGGCCTGATTTTTCTGCCCCTGTTTAACAGGGGCATGTAATTACAATTTTTGATGCAATACTTTGCAGCAGGGCTCATTTCTGCGCTCCAACTATAGCATCTGTGAGTGAATGAATGAATGATTTGTAAAGCGCTGCAAATGCGAATTGAATTGCCTCAAGGCACTAGATGCGTTCTGTGTTTTCAGCTTCTTAGAAGAGGTAGGTCTTGAGTTTTTTCCTGAAGGCCTGATGGTTTTCTTCCATGCGGATGTAAGTCGGAAGTGCGTTCCATAGCCTGGTCCTTGGACTGCGAATCTTCATTCTCCATTTGATTTGGGAATGAGGAGGAGGTTTTTGTTAGATGATCGAAGACTGCGATTGGGTGTGTAGTGTTTTATTTTCTCTCGAAGGTATTGAGGAGTGTTTCCTTGTATGCATTTGTGGGTGAGGCAGTTGCAGTGTTGTGGCACCAGTGCCTAAGGCCCAATTTTTCTGCCCCTGTTCAACAGGGACATGTAATTACAATTATTGATCTAATATTTCACAGCAGGGCCCATTCCTGCACCCACCAAGAATAACTGTGAGGGCTTATAGTGTTGTGGCAACACCATCACCACCACCAAAGGCCCAATTTTTCTGCCCCTGTTCAACAGGTGCATGTAATTACAATTCTTGATATAATATTTCACAGCAGGGCCCGTTCCAGCGCCCACCAAGAGTAACTGTGAGGACTTACAGTGTTGTGGCACCAGCACCACCACCACCAAAGGCCCAATTTTTCTACCACTGTTCAACAATGGCATGTAATTACAATTCTTAATCTAATATTTCACAGCACAGCCCGTTCCTGCACCCACCAAGAGTAACTGTGAGGGCTTACAGTGTTGTAGCAACACCAACACCTAAGGCCTCAATTTCTGCAGAGTATATAGGGCAGGCCCCTACTTTCGAACATCCAACTTACAAACAACTCCTACTTGCAAATGGAAGGAGACAACAGGAAGTGAGATGAAATCTACCCCTAGGAATGGAAATTCTCTCCTGTAAGAGTTAATATGGGAAAAATGTGTCTCCTCTTCACTGATGCTTTATCACCAATCATTGTTTCACTAAAAACCCCACATTTTCGAAAAACATTTGTCATTAAGACAGAAAGTGAGCTGAAATCTTAAGAAGAGGTGCACAGACAGCAAAACAAATGTTACAGGGGTGATAACCCTTCCCTATGTTTTCCAAAAAGCTTAAAAATAGATTTTTTGGCTGGTGATACACTTTAAAAATGTACCAGTTCAAAATTACAAACAGATTATACTTAACAACAAACCTACAGTCCCTGTCTTGTTTGCACCGCCTGTATACTGCTGTTCAGAGTATATAGGGCCTGGTGGCCCCACGCCTTTCCTTTTTTATATTTGGGTGCGGGGTTCCCCTTAATATCCATACAAGACCCAAAGGGCCTGGTAATGGACTGGGGGGATAGCCATGCCGTTTGTCTCACTGATTTTCATCCATATTGCCGGGACCCGGCATTACATTAAAGCCGCAAGCAGTTATAAATTACTTTTATTCCTTTAAAAATGTCATTTTGTGCAGGGACTGTTCTAAGTACGGGAAACACATGCCACTTTACAGGCATACTATAGACACCCCCCAGGTACGATATTTAAAGGAATATTTCACTTTTTTTTCACTTTAAGCATCATTAAAATCACTGCTCTCGAAAAACCGTCCGTATTTAAAACTTTTTTTTGCATTGATACATGTCTCCTGGGGCAGGACCCGGGTCCCCAAACCCTTTTACCTTTTTTAGGACAATAACTTGCATATTAGCCTTTAAAATTAGCACTTTTGATTTCAAATGTTCGAGTCCCATAGACTTTAATGGGGGGGTTCTAAAGTTTGCGCAAACTTTCGGTCCATTCACAGGTTAGGTGTGAACCGAACCGGGGGGGGGGTGTTCTACTAATCCCTAGTCCCTATTATCCTTGTTGCATACTGCCCACTCTGAGGAATATGTGCATTCTTGCATTTTTCTTGGTGGTAATGGCTGGCTTCATATGAGGAAGGTTTCTTATGATTGGAGTAGATGTGGTGATGTAGTGTGGGTGAGAGCATGGGGAGTGTATTCATCATGTGTGTAGCAGATAGGTTGAATGGTTTAGGGTTGGGGTGTTATTCTGGATTTATGTTATGTTGAGTTTTGAGGAGTGTCGTTTTTGTAGGGGTGGGTAGGGTGATTTGTCTATTAGTGGAGAGGGATGGTGTGGATGTATTTATCTAGTAGAGGTGTGTGGGGGGTATATTTATTTTGTTTGTTACTAATGCAGCTGAATGTGAGGGGTATGGGTGGAAGGCCAGATGTAAGCTATGTTGAATGAGTCAATTTTTGAAGTGTTGTGTTGTGTGAATGTAATGAAGATTGTGTGGATTTACACGCGGATGCTAGTTTGTTGTGGGAGGATGGAGATTTATAGTCAGCTCATAGGTTTACATACCCTGGAACAATTTATGATTTCTTGGCCATTTTTCAGAAAATATGAATGATAACACAAAAAAAAAACATATCTTTCACTCATGGTTAGTGTTTGGATGACGCCATTTATTATCAATCAACTGTGTTTACTCTTTTTAAATCATAATGAAAACAGAAACTACCCAAATGACCCTGATCAAAAGTTTACATACCCTGGTGATTTTGGCTTGATATTATGCACATAAATTGACAGAAAAGGGTTTGAATGGCTGTCTAAGCTGTCATTGATGTTAAAGGGGGCAATACATGGTATTAAGAACTGGGGTATGTAAACTTTTGATCAGGGTCATTTGGGTAGTTTCTGTTTTTATTATGATTTAAAAAGTGTAAACACAGTTGATTGATAATAAATCTGAGATCCGATGTTTCCAACTTCAGCATTTGCCAATACAAGCTTGTTTGACTCATAGGACGTATGTCCTCTTGAGTTCAAACCATCTGGTAAGCCTTCATCCTATCGGTGGTGGACTACTCACTTTCACATATCATCTCATCACCCAGTCATTATTTTTTGATGTCTCAATGATGTTATGAACATTTGGTGTCTGTCCCTTTAAGGGACATTCAGTTTCACTACATATTCCATTTCACCTATGGACTTTATGTTTATTTAAACCACTGTCTTTATTTCACTAGAGTCCCACATTTGTTTTCACTAATCATTGTGAGATCCATTCAATGATCTTTGTTCATTTAAAGGCTCAAGTGCTGCACTTTTTACTTTTATTTCAATATTGCAATTGTCTGTTTGCTGTGTTAGCTGCTTTATTTTAGGGCGTAGCGCAGTATTATATTTGCACATACCCACCTATAACTAGCTTTTGCAGCAAGGAGCACTGGAAGGGCAATGTATGTCAAATAAAATCAAAGCAATTTCCAAGTTTAACTTACCAACTAGCCTGCCACAGATCAAATTGACCTGTCTTATGCCCCATACACACGGTCGGACATTGATCGGACATTCCGACAACAAAATCCTAGGATTTTTTCCAACGGATGTTGGCTCAAACTTGTCTTGCATATGCACGGTCACACAAAGTTGTTGGAAAATCCGATCATTCTGAACACGGTGACATAAAACACGTACGTCGGGACTATAAATGGGGCAGTAGCCAATAGCTTTCACGTCTTTATTTATTCTGAGCATGCGTGGCACTTCGTGCGTTGGATTTGTGTACACACGATCGGAATTTCCGACAACGGAATTTGTTGTCGGAAAATTTTATAGCCTGCTCTCAAACTTTGTGTGTCAGAAAATCCGATGGAAAATGTGTGATGGAGCCCACACACGGTCGGAATTTCCGACAACAAGGTCCTATCACACATTTTCCGTCGGAAAATCCGACCATGTGTATAGGGCATTACAGTATATGTTAAAAACAGGGGTTTAGTCTGCACACATTCATTTGCATATACATGCATAAGCTACAGGCTTATGCATGTGTCTACCATCAAGGCACCCCATTTTCTGTAGTGCCTCACTTATTAGAGTCTTCACAGTGGAAGCACATGCATTTTAATGGATAGTCAGAGAGCATATGAGCTGGAGGAAGCCCAGCTCTCCTTAAAGGCGCAGGGGAACACTAAACACCCAGCACATAGCACCATGGCAGTGAGTTGCCTGACCAATATATTAACAATACAAACAAATGGCCACTGCCCCAGCTATAACTGGCCTTTGCAGGAGGGATGGGCTCCCTCCGGCTCACCTGCCCTCTGCCTATCTATTAAAATGCATGTGCTTCCATTGTGAAGACTCTTAGAAGTTGGAGTTAGGTACTACAGAAAATGGAGTGCCTTGATGGGGCCTGTAGCTTACACATGTATTGGCAAATATGTGCTGACTAAACCCCTGTTTTTAACACATACTTTTAGACAGGTCAATTTGGTTGGTCGCAGGATGTTCGGTAAGTTGAGCTTGGAAATTGCTTTGTTATTATTTGAGGAACATCTGCTTTGTCTGCATAATTATTATATTATTATTATACAGGATTTATATAGCTCCAACAGTTTGTGCAGCGCTTCAATCTTTCTCTTCCATGAGAAAATCAGCAGCCAGTTGTATTTTTTAATATTTATTTCATTATTACGTTTACCTCTTCTTTCTCCTCCCCCCACCTCACCTCTTCTGCCTAGCCATCCTTCCCTTCCTCTTTCACCTCATCCTCCTCCATCTCTTCCTCCTTCTGTGTAATTTTGGCTTTGGGGAGCTGTTTTTTTCACCCTACCAGTGGCTCATCATCTAGGACATCTGAACTATTTTCCTCCCTTTTAAGGCTGGGTTCACACTGCTGCGGTGCGGGAACGCAGCGAATTTACTGCGGGTTCCCGCATCGCACCAACTCGCACGGCAGTTCACACTGCCATATGCGAACTGCTGGGGAGTGTCATACAATGTTAATGACACCCCCAGTTCAGCCCGCATATCGCAATGCGAACTGACAATTCGGACATTTTTGGATCGCATAGGTGTGAACACCCATGCGATCCGATTTTGGTCTGAACAAAAAAAAGGGTCCTGTGCGAGTTTGGACCGAATGCGGTGCGATATCAGCCATACTATCTGTATGGCTGATATCGCACAGCACAGACATCGCATGTGATGTGAACAGCAGTGCGCTGCGAATCACATGCGTTGTCTGCCACCGCAGAAGTGTGAACCCAGCCTTAAGAGGAGACTAAAATGGTGAAATGTGATGAGGCAGGGACTGGTGGCACAATTTCTCTGGTGTCCTCCCATACACTATGTGCGCTAATAAATAATGGTATCACACAAAACAATCACTGCAACTTATCCCATATTTATCACAAAGCACCTGGCCTGGGTGGTCCCACGTTAACAAATTCTGACCCACCATCACTTTGCATTATTTACATTTAGTGAGGAACTGGTGAAAACCACTTTCTTCCATTTCAGACCTGGCTTTCCCACAGTAAGACATTCCCCACCACCATAACATTTGTATTGCTATATTATTTACATACTTACAATTTTTAAATACTATTATTTACATTTACATTTTTTTCCTTGTAGGGCCTTCCTTCCTCAAGTCAAAAAAACATGGGAAGGGACAGCAATGCAAACTAGATACAATTATTGGCAGCTGGTAAGGATGCCACAAGGGAGATTTGTTTGAATTTTGTGGGGATGCCATATTATGTGCAAGACTTATATCTTTACCCTATCAGTCCTTAACTTTTTCTGTGAGTCTTTCTTCAAGAGGGAAAAGAGAGCAGCAACAAAAATTAAGTCATACAATTCTACAGCCATAGGCTGCCTGCCCTTGAAGCATTGTAACTTAAAGCAACACTCACCAAGTCTTCAGTAACAACTTCCCCCTGCCAGGTTTTTGCTTGAGTGAAAGAAAAAAAAATGTCCCCCCCAGAATCTGTATACTGGCTTGATATTTGAACTGCTTCCACTCCCTTCCTCTGTTTCATTGCTTGCACAGTCCCAAGATTACATTTTACCACTCACTACTAGGGATGAGCCGATCACCCCCCAGTTCGGTTCGCACCAGAACCTGCGAACGGACCGAAAGTTTGCACGAATGTTAGAACCCCATTGACGTCTATGGGACACGAACGTTCGAAATAAAAAGTGCTCATTTTAAAGGCTAATTTGCATGGTATTGTCCTAAAAAGGGTTTGGGGACCCGGGTCCTACCCCAGGGGACATGTGTCAATGCAAAAAAAACGTTTAAAAACGGCCGTTTTTTCGGGAGCAGTGATTTTAATGATGCTTAAAGTAAAAAAAAAAGTGAAATATTCCTTTAAATATCGTACCTGGGGGTGTCTATAGTATACCTGTAAAGTGGCGTGTGTTTCCCATGTTTAGAACAGTCCCTGCACCAAATGTCATTTTTAAAGGAAAAAATCTCATTTAAAACTGCTTGCGGGTTTAATGTAATGTCGGGTCCTGGCAAAATGGATGAAAATCAGTGAGACAAACGGCATGGGTACCCCCCAGTCCATTACCAGGCCCTTTGGGTCTTGTATGGATATTAAGGGGAACCCCGCACCCAAATTAAAATAAGGAAAGGTGTGGGGCCACCAGGCCCTATGTACTCTGAACAGCAGTATACAGGCGGTGCAAACAAGACAGGGACTGTAGGTTTGTTGTTAACTAGAATCTGTTTGTCATTTTGAACGGGTACATTTTTAACGTGTTTAGCTCCAGCCAAAACATCTTTTTTAAGCTTTTTGGAAAACATAGGGAAGGGTTATCACCCCTGTGACATTTGTTTTGCTGTCTTTCCTCCTCTTTAGAAGATTTCACCTCACTTTTTGTCCCAATGACAAATGTTTTTTGAGAATTTGGGTATTTTTGTGGAACAAGGATTGGAAAGCATCAGTGGAAAGGAGAAATGTTTTTCCCATATTAACTCTTACAGGAGAGAATTTCCCTTCCTAGGGGTAGATTTCATCTCACTTCCTGTTGTCTCCTTCCGTTTGCAAGTAGGAGTCGTTTGTAAGTTAGATGTTTGAAAGTAGGGTCCTGCCCTATATACTCAGCAGAAATTTGGGCCTTAGGTGTTGTTGTGGCCACAACAACGTAAGCCCTCACAGGGCCCTGCTGTGAAATATTAGATCAAGAATTGTAATTACATGCCCCTGTTGAACAGGGGCAGAAAAACTGGGCCTTTGGTGGTGGTGGTGCTGGTGCCACAACACTGTAAGTCCTCACTCGCTCTTGGTGGGTGCAGAAATGGGCCCTGCTGTGAAATATTAGATCATGAATTGTAATTACATGCCCCTGTTGAACAGGGGCAGAAAAATTGGGCCTTTGGTGGTGGTGGTGGTGCTGGTGCCACAACACTGCAACCCCTCACAGACACTCTAGTTGGAACGCAGGAATGAGCCCTGCTGCAAAGTATTGCATCAAAAATTGTAATTACACGCCCCTGTTAAACAGGGGCAGAAAAATCAGGCCTTAGGCACTGGTGCTGGTGCCACAACACTGCAACCCCTCACAGACACTCTAGTTGGAATGCAGGAACGAGCCCTGCTGCAAAGTATTGCATCAAAAATTGTAATTACACGCCCCTGTTAAACAGGAGCAGAAAAATTGGGCCTTAGGCACTGGTGCTGGTGCCACAACACTGCAACCCCTCACAGACACTCTAGTTGGAACGCAGGAACGAGCCCTGCTGCAAAGTATTGCATCAAAAATTGTAATTACATGCCCCTGTTAAACAGGGGCTGAAAAATTGTGCCTTAGGCACTGGTGGTGGCGCCCAGAACCAAAAATGTTCTTACAAGCTATCAGCGTGATGATTGAGGAGGAAGAGGATAATTACTCAGGGATAGTCACTCAGCATCAGCATAGGCAGTCTTTGAAGGGATCTGAGATTTCAAAAAAAATTATTCGGTTACATCAGCATCAGGTGCTTGGTAGCTGGTGGTGATCCAAGACTGATTCATTTTTATGAAGGTCAGTCGATCGACCGAGTCGATGGACAGACGCACCCTGTGATCGGTTACCACGCCTCCAGCAGCACTGAATGTGCGTTCCGAAAGAACGCTGGATGCAGGACAGGCCAGTAGCTCAATTGCATACTGTGCAAGCTCTGGCCAGTGATCCATCCTCAAGACCCAGTAACCCAGAGGATTTTCGGTGGGAAAGGTGTCCAAGTCTGATCTTGCCTCTAGGTATTCCTGCACCATGTAAAACAGACGCTGGTGATGGTTGCTGGAACCGATCATACCTTGGGGCTGCGGACCAAAAAATTGTCTGAACGCATCGGTCAGACAGCCACCTTCTCCACCGCTCCTTCTTTGACTGACCGAAGCCTCAGCAACACGTTGTCCAGAAACAGGAGTTTGTAACCTCCCAGTCTCTGGGAACGTGTTGCACAGACCTTTCTGCAAGGCCTCCCGAAGATATTTCATCCTCTGCTCCCTCTGCGATGGTAAGATAAGATCAGCAACCTTACCCTTGTAACGTGGATTAAGGAGGGTTGCCAGCCAGTATTGGTCCTTCTCCTTGATACCACGAATACGAGGATCCTTACGCAGGATTTGCAGGATCAGGGAGGCCATGCAGCGTAGGTTTGCTGAGGCATTCGGTCCGGAGTCCTCTGGGTCACTAAGGATGACATGGTCCGCAGCCACCTCCTCCCAGCCACGTACAAGTCCATGTGTTTCTTGGGACTGATCCCTTAAAGACTGCTGCTGATGCTGAGTGCCAGGCTCCACCTCCATACTGACACAATCTTCCTCCTCCTCCTTCTCCTCCTCCTCGTCCTCTTCCTGTGTGATCGGCGGGCACGCAGGAACACTGTCTGGATAAAGGGGGCCTTGAGAGCTAAGGAAGTCCTCCTCTTCCTGCCTCTGTTCTGCCTCAAATGCCCTGTCCATTATTCCACGCAGCGTGTGCTCCAACAGGTGGACAAGGGGGACAGTGTCACTGATGCATGCACTGTCACTGCTCACCATCCTCGTGGCCTCCTCAAATGGTGACAGGACAGTGCATGCATCCCTGATCATGGCCCACTGGCGTGGGGAAAAAAAAACAAGCTCCCCTGACCCTGTCCTGGTGCCATAGTCACACAGGTACTCATTGATGGCCCTCTGCTGCGTGTGCAGCCGCTGCAGCATGGCCAACGTTGAGTTCCACCTGGTGGGCATGTCACAGATTAGGCGGCTCTTGGGCAAGTTAAACTCCTTTTTGGAGGTCCGTCAGCCGAGCACTGGCATTATATGACCGGCGGAAATGCACACAGACTTTCCTGGCCTGCCTCAGGACATCCTGTAAGCCCGGGTACCTGCCCAAGAACCGCTGCACCACCAAGTTAAGGATGTGAGCCAAACAGGGCACATGGGTCATTTGTCCCTGTCGGAGGGCAGAGAGGAGGTTGGTGCCATTGTCGCAAACCACCATTCCTGCCTTAAGTTGGCGTGGTGTCAACCACCTCTGAACCTGCCCCTGCAGAGCTGACAGAACCTCTGCCCCAGTGTGGCTCCTGTCCCCCAAGCACACCAGCTCAAGCACCGCATGGCATCTTTTGGCCTGCGTACTTGCGTAGCCCCTTGAACGGCTACGGAGCACCGCTAGTTCCGAGGACAAAGCACAGGAAGAGGCCATGGAGGAAGAAGAAGAGGAGGGGGTGGAGGAGAGAGGTGTGTCACAATCATTAGCATTTTGGAGGCGTGGTGGCGGAACAACCTCCAACACTACTGCACCTTGTCCTGCATCCTTCCCAGCTGCCAGCAGAGTCACCCAATGCGCCGTGAAACTTAGGTAACGTCCCTGTCCATGCCTGCTGGACCCTGAGTCAGCGGTAATATGCACCTTACCGCAGACCGCCCTGTCCAGCGAGGCATGGACATTGCCTTCCACATGCCGGTAGAGAGCCGCATAATCAAAAACGTGTAGCGCTAAATGGAAAAAGGCACCTTAAAATAAGTTGGAAAGCCTTATATGTAATATGGTTAGAACACGAGTGCTTAATTCACATTAAGGAAACACACATAAATAAGCTAATATACAGGACAGGTAGGTGAGTTACAAAACTGAATGGGTCACCACTCAGAAATGATGTGGGAAACACCTTCACCAGCATATGTCATAAAGTCTTAGAAATAATGGTGTGCAGTTAATAATTAAAGTCCCGCATAACTGTGTTGAATAATGTATGAATCGACCAGTTTCAAATGTCACACCACAGTGTCTTCACAAACGTGCAATACACTCAGATGGTACAGATGGAGGCTTACCGGAGGGTTTGAACCCACAACAGTGTATACTGTGAGGGTCAAACCGGCTTTTATTGCTCCCTGGCAATAGTGAGGAGACCTCGGCAGCCTGAAGAAATCAAGGGGAGTTTTCTGAAAGCGTATTTTCTCCAAATACAACGGATCTCCTCGCGTATGGCTCATAAAGGGTACAGAAAGGACCACATAGTATAATACCGTAGAAACCGTATTTATTAAAATTGAAGAAATACACTTACATGATGTAGATGATAAAAAAAGCGCTTGTACATAAAAGGGGCAACAGTGGAGTCCTCCCGACGCGTTTCGCCTGAATAGACTTTGTCCTGGGGTGCCCTCCATTGCAGCCCGACTCACTAATATAGGCATTGTGGTCCTCTTGATGTGACTCCAGCCCGTTCAATTTCGTGAATTGGCACTTCCGGGTTGCCCAAAATGGCGGACCCGCGTGCGTTCCAGGCCTCCGTTTGGTGGATGTGTTGTGCGTTCCACCTCCCAAAGTTACGGCCAAATGTTCCCCATAAATCAAATGTTGAATATTGTTAGTGCATTATTATGTTATTAAAATTGATTCTGAGAGATTAGAATCAAACATCTGCTGGTATCTGAAATCCTTAGGCATTAGTTCGTCTCACACTGTGTGAGGACGAGTCCTAGCAAGTCTCGCAATATGACGCTGTAACGTCACGGCGCGAGAGCGGAAATCCTAGTATGGATCACGCAGCTTGCGTTCCAACAATGGTTAGCCGGAAGCTCGCGGTATAGCGGCAGATTAAGGATGGCTTTAATGTGGGATGGCTTGCGTTCCAGTCTCAAAATAGAAACCGGGGGATGCATATCGCCCCGTGTCCTGCACCCGGTAGGGCAACTTAGCACAATTGGGAATAAATCCACATAATTGTAAATGAGAAAAGAAAGCTGGTGCTCATATGATGGTTGGTTGCTCATGGGCGCATCCTTTATTATAAAATTTGAATGTAAAATTTAAAGAAGTGACAAATGCATGTAAGGCCACGCCCACCAGTGTGCCTCAATGATTATACAAAATCATAATCCACCTATATCTATTCACATGTACGTATACTTTATACATCCCGCACCGACGCTTATGCAGGCGACGTAGTTGGGCCGGGCCATGTATAGATTTTACATGAGTAAGAGGATGCACAAAATGCATATATGTAGACCCATATGTCATAGTAAATGAAAATAATTCAATGAGCTGGATTCACATGAGTCCCATGATTTACATCTATGGCAACTACAATTCAAATCAACCATAGGACACAAATCAGACTTTCCCATATGTCAGCAAATCATAAATTGTAAGACATATATGCACTATACACCCTATGATTCATCCAGGAAAGCATTGACGTCTACCTCTACGTTGAGCCCTAGGGGGGCAAAGGTCTGTAGCTCATGTGCCCAAAACATTTCGAGGCGGGATACGCCCCTTGTTTTGGCACCCCCTCTCCGGGGTGGTGTGTATTTGTCAATAATGACAAAATGCGATCCCTCAGGATTCCCACCATGGAATTCCTTGTAGTGTCTCGGGACCGTATGCTTGGGGTCTCTGCTTTTAATTAGGGCGATGTGTTCCCCCACCCTAATCGAAAATGTCCTAGTAGTGCGGCCTATATATTGTTTCAGGCAGGGGCAGGTGATGAGATACACTACATACCTCGTGCCGCATGTGCAAAATGGTCTTATAGTGTATCTCTTTCCCGTCACCGTAGAAGCAAACTCAGTCACTTTACGTGTTTTAACAGCATTATGCTGGCATACCGTGCATTTCCTACAGGGGAAAAAACCAGTCCAGTCATGAAAAAAGGAGGGGCGGGTAGGGGGATTTATAATGTTTGGAGCTATCCGTCTTTTTAACGACGGTACATCCCTAAAGATGACATTGGCTTCTTCTGGGATGAGTGGGCCCAGAATACTGTCTTGCTTTAGGACACACCAATGTTTCCTCATGATGTTTTTAATTTGTCTATGCTGTGTTGAAAAAGTAGTTAACATGGCCCACCTGAATTTCCCGTCGGGTTCTCTCTTAGGTTTGACTTCCAGTAGGGATTTCCTATCTATGTTGATAGCTCTTTGGATTTCTTGATCTAGGCCATCAATGTCGTAACCCTTGTCCTCAAACCTGGATTTTAAAATCTTGGCCTGCTCGAGAAATACCTCCGTATCGGTGCAATTCCGTCGGAGTCTCAAAAATTGACTGCGAGGGACTGCGTTTAGCCATGAGACATGATGACAGCTATCTACAGGAATCAACCCATTGCGGTCTGTGGGTTTAAAATAAGTGCTGAATCTAAATTCCTTATTCACAATTTCTATCTGTAGATCTAAAAAATGAATTTTAGTTTCACTCGCTTCATATGACAAGGATATACCTCTATCGTTAGCATTCAAACTCACAAAAAACTCGTTGAGTGTCTCCATGGTGCCATTCCATAGGAGAAGGATGTCGTCTATGTACCTAGTCCACAAAAGCAGAGAACTGGCTTCATGGACATAGACGACATCCTCCTCCCACTTGGCCATGAATAGGTTCGCGAGACTGGGGGCGAACTTCGCCCCCATGGCCACTCCACGTTGTTGGAGATAAAAGTTATGGTTAAACCAAAAATAATTGTGTTTTGCCGCAAACTCCAGTAATTCAACAAGATAATCACACTGAAAAGGCGCCAGAGAGTGTTCCCGGGTCAAGAAGTGCTTAACAGCGTCAATGCCCTTATCGTGTGGTATGCACGTGTACAATGATGCCACGTCAGCCGTGGCCATAATGTAGCCCTCCTGTAAAGTGACGTTTTCAAGGAGTCTAATTGTAGAACTGGTGTCTTTCAGATACGAGGGTGTTTTCTTAACTAGAGGCTGTAGGAAAAAATCGATATATTTGCCTACTCTGGCCGTGATGGAATTAATACCACTTACAATTGGCCTACCAGGGGGGCAAACAGGATCCTTATGGACTTTCGGCAGATAGTAGATAGTGGGAATTCGAGGCGCTGTAGGGATTAAAAAATCTCTTTCTTTTTTGTTCAAGATCTTAGATTCATAACCCTTTAAAACAAGCTGATGTAATTTTTGTTTGTAATTGTGTGTAGGGTTATTAGGTAGTATTTGATAAGTACCCGGTTCGTTCAGAATGCGGTGCATTTCTGTTTCGTATTGGCTCTTATCCAAGATCACTATTCCCCCTCCTTTGTCAGCTGGACGGACCACCAGATCTTTACGTGCACATAAAGACTCCAAACCTCCTTTTAACAATGGAGGATGGTGAGAACGTTTGATTGGTAACCTGGCTAAATCTCGTAAGACGAGGTCCCTAAAGATTTTCACAGCAGGCGCTGTGGGGACCGGGGGGGAGAAAAGAGAGGGATTAGATAAACCAGAATGAACGGTTCCTGATGTGGCTGCCGGATAGTCAGTGCGGACCGGATTAGATACCAAATATCTCTGTATATTAACCTTACGGATATATTTATGAATATCCATGAACGTGTGAAACTTATCAAGTTTTTTAGGGGGGGCATATTTAAGACCCTTGTCTAATAAAGATAGCTCTGCTTCCGTAAGGACTTGTGAACTTAAATTATAGACACCTTGGCCTTTTATAGTCTTTGTCTTTTTTCTTCTTTGTACTCTCCTCCCCCCTCTACACCCTCTCTTTGATCTGGGCCTCGTTTTCTCGAGTATGGACCCTCGCGAAAAACCTGGTTCCCATGTGTGTAAGGATTGTGTATATACGGGGATTGATCATAATCATCTCTTCTACGTTCAGGGCTGTGGATCTCCCTAAGGGGTGAAAACCTATTGTGGGTGCGTATAGGAGAGGAGTACTGGTGATAGGGTTCCTCTCTACGTTAAAAATCCGGACCTGGTCTATAATGTCTGGGGGAGGGATAATATGAGGCATGTTGAGAGTGGGTATCTGGATGGTGTATCCTGTTATGAGAATTACCCCTACCCATCTTCCTTCCTCTCATATTATTTCTACCCCTATGGGAAGTTTGGGGGCTATAGTGTTGTACCCGTGGTTGGGATGCATAAGATATCGCATCACGTTTAGTTCCACTTCTCTGGGGACCATGACCCTGAGAGTGGGCTCCCATGGGCTGAGATTGTACAGTGGTGGCGTTCACTGTTGAGGGGCCACCTGTTGGTGTTGTGCCCTCTGTATTGTTAGAGGAGACCTCCATAGGTGGAGTAACTTGAAGGAGTTTTTGCCAGCCGAAGACCACATGATTCTTGTAGTCTCCTGCGTCTCTAGAGTATTTCTTTTGTTTCTTTATTTTTTGATCACGGTCTTCTTTCTAAATGTCCCAAAAGGTTGGAGGAAAGGGAATTGTACTCCTGAGAATTTTTATGGATTGAAAGTTTATCCCTTAGATCCTTAATTTCTCTGTCAATGACCTGGAGTCTATTATTTTTCTTGGATATAAGTACCTGTAAAAAATTGATGCCTGCATCGTTAAAGTATTTGAACCATGAGTCAAAATCTGTTTCCCCCTGTTGGGGTTGGACTTCCCAACGGAGGCTCATAGGAACCATTTGTTCTGTAATATATTGCTGTAAAAAAACCAAATCCCATTGCAGGTGAAGTTCAGTTGTCATAACATTTTTAAGTCTGAGAGCCGGAATCGCCTTCCGTGAGAAAAAGTGGCGTTTGGGTACCTGCCACTGAGGAACTGCACATCCCACAAACTCACGGAAGGGGGCAGAGTCTACCAACTGAAAAGGCAGCAGTTGAAGTGCTAGCAATTTTGCCAAGCTAGCATTCAACCGCTGGGCATGTGGATGGCTGGGAGCAAACTTCTTTCGGCGGTGCAGCAGCTGGGGCAGGGAAATTTGCCTGGTACAATCTGACGTCGGTGTACCAAAAGCAGATTGCCCACAAGTACTTGGCTGTGATACACCTAATTCACCTTCATTCCTCTCAGTGCAGGTCTCAGAGAGGACTGAAGGTATAGTGGGGTTGGAAATCTCAGCTGATGAGGAGCAAGGAGCGGTCCTCTTTGTTCTTTGGTGTGGGTCTTTTAGATACTCTTGCCAACGAACTGCATGGCAGGTCAACATATGTCTGGTCAAGCATGTGGTACCCAAGCGGGAGATGTTTTGGCCACGCGAGATACGCTTGAGACATATGTTGCAAATAGCAGCGGTGCAATCTGATGCATTCATCTCAAAAAAGGCCCACACCAAAGAACTTTTTGAATAACGCGCAGAGACTGCAGCGTCCTGCACATGTGGAGCTTTGGGGTGTGATTGTCAGGGACATGTCGGTGGCAATCAGGCTAACTTGCGTGCACGTAGGTGCACAAGGAGCGTTTCTAGAATTGCTCGGCTAAATTCCCCACTGGGGGGCGCTGGCGCGCTCCCGCGCGCGCCCGTTCGCACGTTCGCGGGTGCGCGCGCGCGCCCGTGCGTGCGCCCGTTCGCGCTAGCGCTGTTTGGCGCCAAAGCCCCTTTAAAAAGGTGTCAGTTACTCCCATCAGGTGCTGTTCGTCTGCAGCTCTGCACCTGAATTCCTGTATCCTGCTTGTTGTTACCATTACTATTGACCCGGCTCCGTCTGACTACTCTGCTATCTCCAATCCGACCCGGCTTGCCTGACCTTGTTGATATCCTGCTACCTGTTGCCGAATACCTGCCTGCCTGACTATTCTGTGATCATTCTTTCTGCCTTATACCTGCCTGATCTCCTGCCAACTCGGACTGTCTGACTCTGCTTTGCTTGTGTCCTATGACGCTGTTCACCACCTGCTCTTCCAAGATCCAGGTTCTGCTGCTGCAATACCCTCCACCTGCCTGCTAACGGATCCGCTTCTGCTTGCCTGCATCCACTATACAGTCATTCCGGGGAAAGTCTCCTCAGCTCCTGTGTTGGTCGTCGCAAGGAATCGCATCAGACACTCCTACCCACTGTGCTCAGGAGACCACTGTTCCCACTGCAGTGGCTCCTGAACCAGCGCTTAAGAGAGGTCTTCTTCTACCAGTCGGGCTCATCTACCAGGTACTTAACAGTGATGCAGTCAATGTTCTGCCCTTAGGCTGGCCCCTGGAGGGCATCCTGCCTCGTTGGTGATGTGCCGCCTCCTCCTCCTCCTCCCTCCTATCAGGCACCCACTTTGAGTCAGTGACCTCATCATCCCCTCCCTCCTCATCACTGGAGCAAACCTGGCAGTATGCTGCAGCAGGGGGAGCATGACTGCCAGATTGCTGTCCTTCTTGGGCACCCCCTCTGTCCGTGCTCATGTTACTGCCTTCATCGAGCTCAGTATCATCATCAGAGCCTTCCAAACGCTGGGCATCCTCCTGGAGCATGTACCCAACACTGTGGTCAAACAGTTCGAGGGACTCCTCAGGAGGACATGGTGGGGCTAGGGAAGGAATCACTGATGACATTGAGCCGAGGGAAGAGGCCGCTGCTTTGCCAGACAAAGAACCCTGGGCATGGGTGAGAGAGGATGAGGAGGATGAGGACGGCTTGGTCATCCACTCGACCAAGTCTTCCACATGTTGCGGCTCAACATGGCCAGCTGACGAAAAAAGGCCAAGCGTGTCCCACGGCCACGTGCTGATGAGGATGCACCGTCTCCACGATCAGCACTAGACACAGAGCCTGCTTGCCCTCTCTTATTGGCTTGTGACTGTCTGCCTCTCCTTCTTGGCCTTCCAGACATACTAATGGCCTGTAGCTGCACTAAGCTGGGATATATATATATATATATATATATATATATATATGTACTGATACTGCAGCTAGCAAAATCAACTGCCTGCCTGTAGTATGAGAACACCACCAACCTTCTACAGGTAGCTTTAGCTGAACACTGTGAGGTGGACGCACCCCACTAACTTGTAGGTTTAGCTGAACACTGTGAACAGGACGCACCCCACTAACTTGTAGGTTTAGCTGAACACTGTGAGCAGGACGCACCCCACTAACTTGTAGCTTTAGCTGAACACTGTGAGCAGGATGCACTGCACTAACTGTAAATAGTCTAGCTGCCTGACTGTGGTACTAATAGGATCAAAAGAACACCAGTAATTTTCTTCAGGTAGCTGTATATACTGTAACAAGACAAGCCTGCCTGTCAGTAAGAAGATAACAGGAACGGATCTAGCCGAACACTGTGAGCAGGATGCACTGCACTAAACTTGTAGGTTTAGCTGAACACTGTGAGCAGGACGCACCCTACTAACTTGTAGGTTTAGCTGAACACTGTGAGCAGGACGCACCCCACTAACTTGTAGGTTTAGCTGAACACTGTGAGCAGGACGCACTGCACTAACTGTAAATAGTCTAGCTGCCTGACTGTGGTACTAATAGGATCAAAAGAACATCAGTAATTTTCTTCAGGTAGCTGTATATACTGTAACAAGACAAGCCTGCATGTCAGTAAGAAGATAACAGGAACGGATCTAGCTGAACACTGTGAGCAGGACGCACTGCACTAACTTGTAGGTTTAGCTGAACACTGTGAGCAGGACGCAGCCCACTAACTTGTAGGTTTAGCTGAACACTGTGAGGTGGACGCACCCCACTAACTTGTAGGTTTAGCTGAACACTGTGAGCAGGACGCACCGCACTAACTTGTAGGTTTAGCTGAACACTGTGAGCAGGACACACTGCACTAACTGTAAATAGTCTAGCTGCCTGAATGTGGTACTAATAGGATCAAAAAAACACCAGTAATTTTCTTCAGGTAGCTGTTTATACTGTAACAAGACAAGCCTGCCTGTCAGTAAGAAGATAACAGGAACGGATCTAGCTGAACACTGTGAGCAGGATGCACCCCACTAACTTGTAGGTTTAGCTGAACACTGTGATCAGGACGCACCCCACTAACTTGGAGGTTTAGCTGAACACTGTGAGCAGGACGCACCCCACTAACTTGTAGGTTTAGCTGAACACTGTGAGCAGGACGCACCGCACTAACCTGTGGGTTTTGCTGAACACTATGAGCAGGACGCACCCCACTAACTTGTAGGTTTAGCTGAACACTGTGAGCAGGACGCACCCCACTAATTTGTAGTTTTAGCTGAACACTGTGAGCAGGACGCACTGCACTAACTGTAAATAGTCTAGCTGCCTGACTGTGGTACTAATAGGATCAAAAGAACACCAGCAATTTTCTTCAGGTAGCTGTATATACTGTAACAAAACAAGCCTGCCTGTCAGTAAGAAGATAACATGAACGGATCTAGCTGAACACTATGAGCAGGACGCACTGCACTAACTGTAAATAGTCTAGCTGCCTGACTGTGGTACTAATAGGATCAAAAGAACACAAGCAATTTTCTTCAGGTAGCTGTATATACTGTAACAAGACAAGCCTGCCTGTCAGTAAGAAGATAGCAGGAACGGATCTAGCTGAACACTGTGAGCAGGACGCACTGCACTAACTGTAAATAGTCTAGCTGCCTGACTGTGGTACTAATAGGATCAAAAGAACACCAGTAATTTTCTTCAGGTAGCTGTAAATACTGTAACAAGACAAGCCTGCCTGTCAGTAGGAAGATAACAAGAACGGATCTAGCTAAACTGAATACAGTGTATATATATATATATGCAGCACCTGGGATGCATATATATACACAATACACTGTAAGTGCAGCTAACTGACTGACTGTTCTGCCTAATCTATCTAACTCAAATCAAATGTCACTGTCTGTCTCTCTCTCTCTCTCAATGAACGCCGCAACACACACTACACAGGGCCGCCATGCAGGCAGCCTTATATAGTGTGGGGCGTGTACTAAATCCCCTGAGCCATAATTGGCCAAAGCCTATTTCACTTTCAAAGTGGTATTCACTAGTCCACCCAACTGAAAGTAATTGACTTTGCTACAGAACGGCTCCAAGGTTATGGTCCTCACCTCAGGTACACTAATGCCCCGTACACACGGTCGGATTTTCCGATGGACAATGTCCGATCGGAGCGTGTTGTCGGAAATTCCGACCGCGTGTGGGCTCCATCGGACATTTTCCATCGGATTTTCCGACACACAAAGTTGGACAGCAGGAGATAAAATTTTCCGACAACAAAATCCGATCGCGTCAATTCCGACCGTGTGTGGCCTGTTCCGACGCACAAAGTGCCACGCATGCTCAGAAGAAATTCCGACACGGGACAGCTCGTTCTGGTAAACTTAGCGTTCGTAATGGATAAAGCACTTTCGTCACGCTGCAATGTAAAAAATGGTTTAATACATTATACTTCTTTATAATGTGACAAGAATTAAATAGTTTTGATGCTCATATTCACACACACTTCTCACAAACTTTTATTTGTGTTTTTTTAGTGGGATTCCCTCAATATATTGTTATTAGTTGTCACATCTGACAGTTTTATATTTTTTAGGTTTTTTTTTTTGTTTTTAAGCCTTTTTTTTTCTTTAATGTTTGGATTTTTTCCAAGGCTGATCTTTGTTCAATGTTATTTTTATTTTTACTCCAGAATATTTTTGTGTGTGTTTTGTGTGTCAAGTTACCCCAACACCATTGATATCTTTTATTATTTAATCTCCAGGAGATTGTTTGGTGTTGGTGTCCCTTGTTCATTTCACATTGTATATTAGAAATGTACCTGAATCCTCACAAACAAACCATCATTTTTGAAGTAAAACACATAGGAGAGTATAATTCAAAACAAAAATCCTTTATTAAGGGCTCAGAACCAAACAAAGAGGAAGGCAACACTGGATCAACAAGAGAAATTAGCGAAGCCTGGGACCCCCACGGCAGACATCAATTCTTAAACCTCAAAATTGGTGGCCTGAGGAGTCCATATCTAAGGAAGGGCAGTCTGGTCCGGGATTCACAGAGATCCGGATAGCAGCAGATGACATCTGTGTCCCCAGGCTGTGGTACCACAAGAGGCTGCATCTTTTGGCCGACCAGACTGGATCCAGGGTCCTCACTCTCTGGTCTTCCTTTCACACTTCCTTCCGGGCTGTGGCTGTGCAGTAGGAGATGTGGCAGGAGGAGGAGTAGGACCTGGAGGAGGAGGAGGACTGGGAGGACCTGGAGGAGGACTGGGAGGCCCTGGAGGAGAGGGAGGAGGAGGACCTGCAGGAGGAGGAGGAGGACCATCCCAAAGCTGTGTGTGAGGTGTAAGTTGGCCCCTCACACCTTTCGCCAAAGCCTCTGATATGAGGGCCTCACACATGGCTTTTTGGCCCTCCTCCATCCTCTGCATTTTATAGGCTATGAATGCTGCAAGGTTCTCCTGCCTGGTGTGTGGTGCTCCCAGGACCTCTGTAGCCCTCCAAAAAAATCTGATAGCCGCCTCCTCTAGGGTACTCCTCCTCCTGCCACTTTCTGTTTCATGGGGGGGGTGGAGGGACCTGCAGATCAGCCACCTCCTGGCTGAGACTTCCCTGTGTATGAAAAAGGGACATGGTTTTAGTTTTTGCATCATCAATCACAATCCTAAATTAGTACTCCCAACTAACATCTAGTTAACATCATTGATTAGACAAGCAGAAATATTTAGAGGAATGCTATACCTGGCTCAATCTGGGCTCCACCACATGTGGCCTGGAAGGCCCAGGTTGGGCGTCAGAAGCCTCAGCCGGGGGTGAAGGAAGCGTTAAAGGAAGACTTGAGAGGGATGGCCTGGGTTCAGTCTGGCCTGCCAGAAAGTGCAGCCTGTCATAGTACAACATCCTGGGGACATAGATGTCATCTGCTGCTCCGGATCTCTGTGAATCCAGGACTTTATTGCGCTCCCTCAGATATGTGCTCCTCAGGCAACCAATTAATATCTTTAAATAAGTGATGTCTGCCGTGGGGATCACCTGCTTCACAATTTCACACAATTGCTCCAGTGCTGCCTTCCTCTTTGCTTGGTTCTTGAAATGGGGGTGGTTAATCTCCCACAGACAGGGCAGCTCCCTTAGCATATCAATGAATAGTGACATGAAGTCATTGTCTTTCATTAAGATATCCATGTTCACTGCAAGACACAACACATGACAAAGCCTAATGTCAGACAAAACTCTCCTAATCTTGTTACAATATAGGCCTCAATCTAGAAGCAGTATAGGCCCAAGTTTGTCTCTTACCTTCGTTCTTACGATCGGCGCGTCCAATGCTCCTTCCTCCGCTCACAGATCGTACGTAATACGCACGCGTGTTACGCTTTATACACACTGCGCATGTGTGTAACTCCGCTCGCCCCTGACGTTCTTTCTATTCTATTCCCCGCCCCTTTTCGTTCGGCGCAGTGGGGGAAGAGCATGATGGCGGAGTTACAACAAGTGCGTGCTAATTCTAACAACGAGGAGGAGGAGGAGGAGGAAAGCCCGGATCCAGGCACGTCCCGATCCAGAAGGAGACGTTTTAAGGCCACAAATATGTCGTTTGAGGAGATGTTGGAGATGGTCGACATCATGAAGAAGTCCGACTATGACGGAAAATATGGGCCTTACCCCAACCCCAACATCAGAAAGGCCAAAATCATTGGTAAAGTGGTCAGGAGTCTCGAGCGGAATTTCGGGGTACGAAGATCTAAAGATCAGCTCAGGAAGCGGTGGTCGGACCTGAAGTTGAGAGAGCCGGAGCAGTACCGAAAGATCCGGAGAGTGCTGCAAAAAAGTAAGTAGTTGTGCTGTGTTCATATTCTTTCTGTCTTTATTCCGTTCGTTCTGCTCCATATGCTTTTAGTAATTGTAACATTTAAAAGGGCAACTTTAATGTTCATGGGCCCATTATTCGTTCGTATCAAACATTTTTTCTTTCGGCCTCTAGAACACCATTGTTTAGGCCATATGCATTTTCCCACATTTTTTTTGGCCCTACTTGGATGCAAAATATTTGTTTGTGTAGATGGGTTTGTTACTAGAATGAAATGCAAACTAGATTGTGTGTAAGGAGAGGACACTGAGCAGCTGTTTTCACATCTGGACACTGGAGCACTAGTGTGGGACATAAGAACACCATTTTTATTAGGGGGGGCACACTGATGCTCCAGTGTATACTATAGGGGGGGTCTCCATCTGTGAAGCTTGTACCAAACAGGTAAAGTATTGCAGCTTGACAAAGGGCAATAAAAAATATACGTCTTGGAACTCGGCTAACATAGAAAATTGTACCCCACTTCCAAGCAATGTTTCCTATTTCTAAATCTGCCATCAAATATCTGTGTGCTAAGTATACCATTTTTGTTTTACATAGGGGAGAAAAGACTCGGACACCCCTCATCCCAGGAGACCAGAGACCCCCCCCTCTGGAAGAAGGGGAAATACCTACCCAAGAAGAAGAGCAGGAGGAAGAAGAAGATGTGGTGGAGATTGGCACCACAACAGGTGAGTGTCTGCAACCACAGGCTCAGGTAAAAGAGATGGATGTTGGCAGATTTTTGAGACCTGTTTTTTTTGTTCTTTATCTCTTTTTAGGTGATCGGGATCCAGAACGTTTCACATCTGAAAGTGCCCAGATACTGATTGGGGAGATCATGGGATGTAATCTCCAATTGCAAAACATCCAGCAACAAATCACTGATGTTATTAAAAAAAATAATAACATCATTGATGTTTTGGGGCGAATTTAAACCCCACAAAATCACCAGTTTTATGTTACTAAAATTTTTATACAATGTTTAGAAAAGCCAAATTTGGAGGATGCACACAGTGTGCCAACATGTGCTATCTGCCATCACAGGAGATCAATGGACGCGTTTTGGGGGTGCAACCCCTTTTTCAATTATAAAGTAGCGTTGAGGAAGGGCTTGCTCCCCCAAAACACGTCCCTTGATCCCCCCTGATGGCAGATAGCACATGTGGACATTTGTAAATTGGTGTGCATCTTCCAAATTTGGCTTTTCCAGGGGTTATTTCCCCCCATCTGAACGCTATATCAAACCCAGTTCCTAAATACTGATGTCTGATATAGCCTTCAGGTTTTACCTAATGTGAACTTTGTAAGTTCAAGTTTTTTGGCTTTCTTGTTGGTTTTACACAGGCCTGTTTTATCTGAAATGGATATTTCGATTTTTGATAATGCCCCCCCAAAAAATTGTTATACAACAAACATGTTGTTTTGTTTTAAAAACCTTTGGTAAATGCACATGTGATTGTGCAGGTATAAAAAAGTGCCTTACTCAAGAATGTGTGGATTATTGTCTCAACGCTACAACACTTTTGGAGTGATGTAATTGCTGTTTTATGCAAAAATGGGGGTTATTTCCTAAGGGCAAATCCTCTTTGCACTACAAGTGCAGGTTCAGTGCAGTTGCAAGTGCACTTGTAGTGAAATGTGTTTTTGCATTTAGGAAGTACCAGCCAACACTATTCTTTATAAGGTTACCCAATCACGACATTTTCTGCACTCAACACATTTCTGTCAGGGTCAGCTCAAACAAACACAAGCAGTAAATGTCCACCAAGAATTGCTTTTGGTTGTTTTTTATTTGAAAAAGGTGTCACAGATTGTCTGGCATATTGATAGCCCCCCTACCCGCAAAGAACTCCAGGTATCGTAACCGGACATCACGGGCACTCAGGGAGGGCAAGCCAGGACGGCCGCTTTCAAGTGCCGTCATTGTTGATGTATTTGGGATTCCAGCCTCAGGCCCAACTGAGCCAGCATAGTTGGCTGAATGTTTTCGTAGAAAATTATGGAGAACACAGCAGGCAAGTATTATATGGTTCAGTTTATACTCCGCCATATGGATGGGTGTCATAAATAATCGGAACCGGCTGGCCAGGATTCCAAATGTGTTCTCCACCACTCTTCGGGCTCTGGCCAGCCGGTAATTAAAAACCCTCTGTTCCGGGGTGAGGGTCCTCATCGGGAATGGCCGCATCAGGTGGTCCCCCAGTGCAAATGCTTCATCAGCAACGAACACAAATGGGAGACCTTCAACATTGTCCTCTGGAGGTGGCAAGTCCAAGCTGCCATTCTGGAGACGCCTGTAGAACTCCGTCTGGGCGATCACTCCACCATCGGACATCCGGCCATTCTTCCCCACGTCCACATACAGGAAGTCGTAATTAGCCGACACCACAGCCAACATCACTATACTATTAAACCCCTTGTAATTATAATAGTATGACCCCGAGTTGGGTGGTGGGACGATGTGGACGTGTTTCCCATCAATTGCCCCTCCGCAGTTAGGAAAGTCCCACCGCTGGGCAAAGTGGGAGGCCACAGTCTGCCATTCCTGTGGCGTGGAAGGAAACTGTTGAGGAAAAAACAATAAACATTACTATTTTCTCACAGAAACCTGGCAAGCAGATTAGACACAAACATTATGGGTCAACCTCCAGATAGCATTTATTAAGGGGAATTTAACAACAACAAAGTATAAGGTACACCTATCATATCCCCCCCCCCCCCCTCTCATGGGCCATTTCTAACATTATAGGGGGGGGAACTCTTGGACAGGTAACCCTCTTCACTTCATTGAGAGATGAATGCCTAAATACAGGGTATTACTTGGAACAGCCCCTCCTTAGTTACACTATTGGCAGCCCACTGGACAGGTAAGAAGTGTCATAATACAAAGATATAAATACACACTGTACACATTTGAGCACATTTGGACATTCTGCTATTACCTATCAAGATCATAATAGGATACAAGAACTTTAAACAGTACCATTGGAAAGTATACAGGCAGGCCCTTGCACTACATGCTTTGGGGAATTCATCCATAAATCTGAGCACTAAAGAGGTGGGTATAGTGTGTATGGGTTTGGCAAAGTCAGCAGATAGATGATTGAGGATAGAGAATTGGGATCAGCTGACTTAGCAGTTGGGAGAGGGAGGGTTACAAAAAATTTGGGGACACCACAAAAAAAAGCCTCTGGCCCTCTGCCTGATATTAAATCAAAAATAACATTTCCAAACATTTTAGGGGGTGTTTGGGGTAAAGCACTACTATGGAGCTGATAAAATACATTGTTAAGTGACTACATGAGGTGAATATAGGGCAGGAGACACCATGCTGGGGAGGTTATTGAAGGGCAAATATGTATGAAGGACCTAAAATAATAATTACATAAAAATCCAGCATGCATGAGAACAAAGGGGACATTCACAGCATATTACAATCATGGTAATTAGGGAATGAGGAAAGAAATACAATATATTATCAAACATTCAATACAATAAAATGTGATATAAAAGGATAAAAATCTTACCTTCATATACTCCTTCTGCAGGACCTGGATGATGGCAGAACAGGTCTCTGGGATAATGATCCCCAGAGCCTGGGGGGAGATGCCTGTCGAGAACTTGAGGTCCTGCAGGCTTCTCCCTGTGGCCAAATACCGCAAGGTAGCGACCAACCTCTGCTCCGGAGTGATGGCTTGCCTCATGCAGGTATCCTGCCTGCTGATATAGGGGGTCAGCGAAGCCAACAAACGGTGAAACACGGGGTCCGTCATCCTGAGAAAGTTCCTGAAATCATCAGGATTATTCTCACGGATCTCATGGAGCAAAGGCATATGACAGAACTGGTCACGCTGAAGCAACCAATTCTTGGTCCATGAACTCCTCCCCACCCTGTTCATGGACTGGACTTGTGTCAAGGTCAGGACCCCAACACCAAGCCCCCGCACAGCACGAACTCTACGAGGAGTACGCATACGAAACATGGCTAGAAAATGGTCGGCTGCTCAGAACGAAGTAACAGAACGCACTGAAGAACAGCAAGGCCTGTGAAGAGCGACCTGAAAAACAGCAACGAGCGGACAAGATCGCACAGAAAACTCCAATACGAACTGACTGCATGCACTGAAGAGCAGATACAAACCCACAAGCACAAACTGAACGGCAGAAAACGATCTGAAAGCCACGAGTCTGAAAAAGCGCGAATCGTCTCTCACCAAACTTTTACTAACACGAGATTAGCAAAAGGAGCCCAAAGGGTGCTGTGCTTGGTTCTGAACCGGCCTTTTCTAGTCTCGTCGTACGTGCTTGACGTCACCGCGTTCTTGGCGATCGGAAATTCCGACAACTAAGTGCGACCGTGAGTAGGCAAAACAAGTTTGAGCCAACATCCGTCGGAAAAAATCCGAGGATTTTGTTGTCGGAATGTCTGAACAAAGTCCGACCGTGTGTACGGGGCATAACGCTCTGTACACATGATAGGATTTTCCAACAACAAAATCCATGTTTTTTTTCTGAAGGATGTTGGCTCAAACTTGTCTTGCATATGCACGGTCACAAAGTTGGTCGGAAATTCCAAACGTCAAGAACACGGTGACATACAACACATACAACGACGAGCCGAGAAAAATGAAGTTCAATAGCCAGTGCTGCTCTTCTGCTTGATTTCCAGCATGCGTGGCACTTTGTGCATCGGAATTGTGTACACACGATCGGAATTTATGATAACGGATTTTGTTGTCGGAAAATTTGAGAACCAGATCTCAAATTTTGTGTGACAGAAATTCCGATGGAAAATGTCTGATGGAGCCTACACACGGTCAGAATTTCTGACAACAAGCTCCTATCAAACATTTTCCGTCGGAAAATCCTATCGTGTGTACGGGGCACAAGGCTTACATCTTTTTCTTGTGTTTAAAAAAAATATTGACAATAAAACTTCCTTGTGTTTATACATTTTGACCTATTCAAGAAGTTTACATACTGACCTACTTTTGCTCAATTGTTTTCATTAGTGTATTTGACATACAACATTGTACTATGATGTAATTTTTACTGTAGAAAATACCCTTGTATTGTCTGTGTCTGCACAATTTGTACTATTCTACCTAGATACATTAAACTACAATTTTGCTGTTTGTCAAATTTTCAGAAGTATCTCTGGTACAGTACACATTTTTTTATTTTAACAAAACACCTGCTTTATGTCTAAGGAAGGCGATACATGAATATTTTTTTTTATTCCTTCAACCAGTAGGTTAAGCGGAAAAAATGAACCACACATTTTTCTAGTCACACATTTGATGGGGATGAGGGAATCACTCCTGCTGAGCTACTGTATTCTGCTGGCAAGGAGCCTTTCCAACTGGCAGAATACAATGATTAGTGTTGCCAGCTATAGCCGGCAGCACTGATCATTCTGGAAAAACCCAACAGGCTGGTTGTACACAAGTAGACCGACCCACTGACTTCCCCTCCATGAGTTTGCTCAAATGCTATCAAAAAGCCTAGCTCAGAACGCAGCTCAGATCACATCCTCCATTCATGCTGACATGCAGCAGTTTGGTCTTAGAATGGACAATATTGAGAAAAAAGCTGACCAAGCAGGGGCTACGATTAATCATAATACAGCGAGACTACAAGATATGCAGGATCAACTCAAGATGGCCTTCGCAAAGATTGACGATCTCGAGAACAGATCAAGATGACAAAACTTCAGGGTGCGGGGGCTCCCGGAATCCGAGAAAGAGATACAGTCTGCAATCAAAGCCCTCATCAAAGATCTTATCCTGAAGATCGCCTATTACCGCTTGGAGCTGGACAGGGCCCACAGAGCTCTGCAGCCCCCCGCAAAGATGGCCTCCCAAGGGATATAATAGTTAAACCCCATTTTTATTCCATGAAGGAGGAAGTGATGCGGAAAGCCAGGAATTTGAATGACTTATCATTACACGGGCATAAAATTCAGATTTTTGCAGATCTGTCTCCTTACACAGTTCAGAAGAGAGGAGCTCTTAAACCTCTGCTTCTGCTTCTGCAAGAGTAAGATATCCCCTATAGATGGTCGTTCCCTCTGAGACTAAATTTTTCTTTCAAAAGTAGAAGTAGCTTCTCCACCTTTGCAGAGGGGAAATGTCTTCTCCTGCAGCTGGGTCTGATCCCACAAGATCCTTCATCGTCGCATGCAAGCAGAGGGACCCAATCCTCCACTAAGAGACCACCTCCAGTGAGCCCCCTACAACCCTCCTGGCTGAAACAAGAGGACAAAGGAAAATCTCCCCACGTGACTCACA
This sequence comes from Lithobates clamitans, assembly GCA_037952925.1. Taxonomy (NCBI): domain Eukaryota; kingdom Metazoa; phylum Chordata; class Amphibia; order Anura; family Ranidae; genus Lithobates; species Lithobates clamitans. The sequence goes on along the minus strand of JBBGZY010000400.1, from coordinate 3,939,529 downwards.
ACCTATCCCACATGGCTTGGGGTCCAGCCCTGGGTGGTCGATGTTTAATCCTGACCTTCGGGAGAATTCTTCTGATCTGCCCCCTTGACTTGCACAGTTTGGTTTGGTATCTTGGTATCTTGTATGTTGAATATTAGTTTGATCTGTTTGCTTAGTAAAGTTAAGTCATCTGGGCTTTTTCTCTCTGGACTTGGGGGTGGGGGGGGGACTACGATCTAGGATTCACATGACCAAAGGGTCTCTTGAAGGGTACTACCCTGTTTTGGACTGCTCTCCCCCTGGGCAATGGTTCATTACCCATACTGGGCTGTAAGATAAGGGTATATCAATCTTTATCACCTGCTGGTTCCGGGTTTTTACGTACCTGGGCCCCTGGGATATTTTGATTGTCCCGGGGGCCTCGGAGGAGGGGGCTCCCTGGGGAGGGGTGTCCCCCTTGAGCTCAACTGGGCTCTGGGTTGCCTAGACTCCCGGCAGCTAAAGGGGGGGCCCGGGTAGCCCCAGTGTAATGGGTAATATTACATTTTTGATGCTATTCACAAGTTTATAAAGGTTTATTTTGTTTACTGAACACTCTGTAACATGTTTATAATAGACTCGTTTGATGTCTTCAGTCAGCATGTTTAGAGGAACTGGGGCTGTGGCGGACCCAGTGCGCCAATCCTAGAACCCAAGTGTACCTCTGGTTCCCTTGGGCTCTAATTGGTGTCCCTGTTGAGGGGACACGCCTGTCCATTTGGACTTAAGGGTAGGAACGACCTGTCCTTCCTACCCTCAGGGTTGGGTGGGGTCGGGGACCCCAAATTTTTTCAGCTCAATCTTCTTTTATGTTTATTAATATTTTGTTGTTTTTATTTCAATGCTCACAATTATTCCTTCTTTTCATCCTTCTTTTCACCTCTTTCTCCCCCCCTCTTTTCTACCCCCATATGTTCTGATATAGGTTCTATCGGACTCCAAGGAGGTCTCTGGTTCCACATCCCAGGTCAGAGCACGAATCACATCCCACCCACTGGGCTTCTATATACTCTTTCTTCCCCAGTCAACGGTAAGTCTCAGATCATACAGATAATTCTCTCCCCTCTGGACTATGGCTAGCACATTGGTTCAACACCATCCCCTTAGAATTATTTCACGCAATACCCAAGGCCTCAATTCTCCAATTAAACGTAGAAAGGTCTTTCAGTCATATCAATCCATGCACGCTGACGTCCTGCTGCTACAAGAGACACATTTCCCGGTTAGCTACAAACCCACATTTCTACATCAACATTACCCCCAATTCTTCTTGGCCTCGGCAGAAAACAAAACCAAGGGAGTGGCTGTCTGTTTTGCCAAACACTTAAATGTATCTCAACCAGAGATGATAGTGGACCCCCAGGGACACTTCCTGCTAGTGTCTGGCCACATAGACGGCAAACTCTATACTTTCATTTCCTATTACGCACCTAAAAAAGGTCAAAGACAGTTCTTTGACTCAATGCTTAAAAAGACTACAAGTCCACCTAAAAGGAACAGTGTTTATGGGAGGTGACTCGAACACTGTCTTTGACTCCGCGCTCGATAGATTAGCGGACTGGAAATCTAGACCGAAACGACCATCCAAACAAAGCGCTAAGATAGCTGCCCTCCTCTATGAAGAAGGACTGATTGATATATGGAGGGAAGCGAATCCACACAAAAAAGACTACACTCATTTTTCTGCCCCTCACAATTCCTTTGTTAGGATAGACCATATCTTCTCTCGTTCACGCACTATCCCACTTATTCTAAGCTCCAAGATCATTGATTCCCCTCTGTCAGATCACGCAATGGTCTCAGTTGTGGCCCAGAAAGCAGGTTCCACGAAGGGCCCACCCCGATTGAGATTACAGGAATCACTCCTCAGTAATCCGATACACTGCACGGTTATGGAAGTGGCCATAAAGGACTATTTCCGTATCAACCAGACGGAAGATGTTTTCCCCTCCACTGTATGGGCAGCTCACAAATCGGTAATTAGGGGACATATTATTAGATTATCCTCCCAGCTAAAAGCAGCCCATAAAGCTGAAGTCCTCAAACTTACAGCAGACTACCGTGCTGCTGCAAAGGCACATAAGAGCCTCCTCACCACAGAGTCTTTAAAGACTCTTGACAAGTGCCGTACCCTCCTTAACCTAGCACTGACTTCTGCAGCTGAAAAACATCTAAGATGGACGGGTGCTAAATTTTATTCCCAAACTGATGGCTGGGATCCAGACTAGCAGCCAAACTCAGCCCTAAACAACGCTCTTTGACGTTTCCCAGATGAAAGCAGGGGACTTGACCCAAAACCCAACAAAGATCATGGAGGCATTTTCACAATTTTATTCTAATCTGTACAAACCCATCAATTCCCCCTCACAACAGCAACGAGACCGATTCCTTGATAACCTTCCTCTGCCTACCTTGTCCAAAGATCATAGGGAACTTATGGAAGACCCATTCTCCGTAGAAGAGGTTGGACACAATCCGCTCTCTTAAGACGGGTTTGCCCCCAGCCTGGCCCCTCACTTGACTAGATTTTTCAACTCCCTCCGGGATGGAGCCCTCCTGGGTTCTGATCTTAATTTTGCATATATTTCGGTAATCCCGAAGCCTGAAAATGACTCTAGTGAGCTTAGTAACTATAGGCCTATCTTGCTTATTAACAACTGAAAAGGTCCGCTGGTCGACTGGTTAAGTGCGCCCCATTTGCTCGAGCTGGACCTTGTTGAACACCAAGAGATTTCCTTGATCGATCGGGTAATCAAGACACCATAGACAGTTATGGATTATCAAGAAATACTTTGTATTAAAAGCTTGCCATAGGTTATATAGGGTTATAACATTATACAATGCTAAGGGGCAGTCCCTTAAAATATCCAATTACAGAAGTACAGGTATCATGAGTTACATGTTACATATATTTGAATATAATTCTGCCAAGAGATATGACCTATAAAGTTCTTATCAAAATATACTATCTTAAACTTTAACTAAATTATAAATTGAAACAGTGTGGTCCAAGCCGAGGTGTGTGATACGTAATATGTTTTGATAATGTTCCGAGATAAGCTTCACTTGCAACCACAAGCTTCCTGCTAGCTACAGCAGCATATTCTTGAACAAGAAAAACATGTTTTTGCAGAAAAGCCTTGCCTTGTGCATTTCAGTTTGGCAGTTTATAAGTTCAACTTAAAGCATCACTCTAGACCATGTCTTTATAATGAACCATTCCCTAACAACATCGATATTAAAATATTGATGAAGATTTTAGCGAATAGGGTGGCAAGCTTTATCTCTACATATATTCATAAAGATCAGGTGGGCTTCATCCCTGGAAAGCAGGGACCAGACCAAATATGCAGAACAATAGACGTTATCTCCCCGCTTAAGTCTGGGTGGGATGGGAGCCCCCCTCAGAAGGGTTTCCTCCTTTCCATTGATTTACATAAGGTTTTTGACTCCGTTGATTGGGCCTACATATCAGACATACTACAGAGATGGGGTTTCGGCCCCTACTTCCTACTTCTTAATTCGACACCGACCGCCCAGGTGCATCTCATGGGAAGGTACTCAGAGCTGTTCCCAATTGGTCGGGGAACCAGGCAGGGATGTCCACTCTCCCCTCTTCTTTTTGCGATTGCCATTGAGACCTTGGCAGTGGCAATCAGAGCCAACCCAGATGTTAAGGGGGTTAGGTGCGGAGATCAAGAGCATAAATGTGCGCTTTATGCAGACGACCTTCTCTTTTATATCACCTCCCCTATTTTTTTTGTTAGTAAGTTTTTATTAAAGGAAAATATAACAAAAAAATGTGGACTTTCAGCCTATCCTGCCATGCATGCCAGCCGGGCGGGGGAAGTAAAGGGGAGAAAGAGGAGAAATAGAGAGAGAGATGAAGAAAGAAATAAAACAATAAGCGTATACATAGAGTATACACATAAAACAAAAACCTTGTGGGAAACATATGAACATCACCCAGAAACCTGCAGTGGTCCCATTGGGGAAAGAGAGAGCGAGAGGCCATCCCAATCTCTGAGCATTAAATAGGATAACTACAGGGCCCCTCACGCTCACCAGCCCCAGAAGGAGGTGGGGGCGGGGTTACGCTGTAGGGGAGAGGCAGTGAGGGAGGTGCACCTCTACAGCACAAGGCCTGTAAAGAAAAACAGTTAATTTGTAACTACAAGTAAACAATTAGTGCCAGTTAGGAATGTGAGACACTGTTCATGTGTATCTAGGATCATTATAAACCATATACATCCTACAAGGAAACATAGAGTTAGACCAACTGGGAACGTGAACAAAAAACAGAAGAAAAAGAAAAAATTTGAACATTGGTCGGTATAGTGATAGGTCCGCTTTGAGCAAATAAAAACAAATAAAAGTAGAAAAAAAAAACTACTGCCAAAACCGGACTCTATATTAAAGTTCTTGTAGGAGAGAGGTTGTGTACATTATTGACATTGGTATGGGTAAAAGATTAAATGTTTCAACCATGCTTTTGTTCAGATCCTGGAAGAGAAGTACGCCCCTTCTTTGAGGGGGACTTTTTCCAGAGAGGATCCATTGGGCATGAAAATTTGGGGATTGGATCCTGCCAGCCTGGAAGCTCCATAGGCGAGAGATGAAGATCCTGCAAGAAAGTTGGGAGTTCCTCAGGAAACCTTAGTGTATGGGAACGGCCATTTTTCGTGGTGTTCAGGCAGGCAGGCAGGGAATCCCCATCTGTATGTGATTCCATCAGAGCGTAGGTGGTCAAGAAGCGGCTTTAAGGTTCAGCGACGATCCAGAGTGTCTTTAGAGAGATCTGGATATATGGTGATGGTAGCCCCGTCAAAATCAATATTAGGTAGACCCTGCATCTTCGCCATGATAGCATTTTTATCTTCAAAGTAGTGTAGGCGACAGATGACATCTCTGGGTTGGTCTGAATTAGCAGTACGGGGTCTCAGAGCCCAGTGCACACGGTCAAAACGTAGCAGTGCAGTAACAGAGTTACCCAGAATGGTATTAAAAATGCCTCTTATGGAAGGTTCAAGATCCGAATCTCCAGTTGCTTCCGGCAGACCTCTAACACGTATATTATTTCTACGGTTACGGTTCTCGAGGTCTTCAAGCTTATACAAAGATACCCGATGAACAAATGCTAGTTGGGTAACAGTGTCCTGTAATTCTTTAATGGCTACCGCCTGTGTGTCTTGCCGTTGTTCCGTCTCCTCCACTCTGACCAGGATATGTGACATATCAGTTCTGACAGCAGTGATTTCTTTTTTGATGGATTTCTCCAAGCTATGAAACATACCAGCCAATTCTTTTTTTAGACCGCTCATGAGTGTAGACATTTCAGAACCCGCGGGGGAACCAGGATCGTCAACAAGGTCCGAACAATAAGAGGATGCCGGGGAGCTCTCTCTCATCGAAGCCGCGTGGGACGAAGGAGAAGCACTTGTTCTCGAGGTTCGGGCTTGGTTGCCACGTGCGTTGGCTAAGTATTGCTGAATGGAGCCTGTAGAAACTGGAGTAGACAGTGGTCTCTTACTTGGACGTTTGACTGTGGCAGATCAGAGTTTCTGCGTTTTGGTGGGCATAACTGGAGCTATATGGCCGATAGCTGCAAAGGGCACCTCTTACTCACATCCAATCAATATTGTGCCAGCATCATAATGTTGCTAGCATGTAAAGAAAATCTCATAGAGATTGGGAGCAGGTAACTTTAAATGTTCTCCAGCAGTCTTCCCCCCCTATAAGATGCTGCGTAGGTGATGCATCTGATAAGAGTGAATTAGGTAGCACTGGGAGCAGAAAAACGGCCACCGGCTTCCAGGATTGGGCTGAAGCTGTGGGTTCTCCTAGCTGTAAAGGCCGACTGGGAGTATCAGTGCTGTGTAGGTCTCAGCGGACAATGAAAAGATCCAGGTGCAGATTCACAGCAGCAGGAGTAATGCACAGTGAAATAAGAGAGGGATTTTGCTGATGTAGGAGTGTTGTGAGAGGGTTCTAGTGAGGCAGGCAGCGGAGCAGAGCAGAAAGGAAAGTACTTGGAGTACCAAGATGGCCGCTGGGCTCCAGTAGTAGGTCGAAGCCGTGGACTTTCCTAATGGCCGTGTCCGGCCGAGTGAGCGCCGCTACTGATGTGCCTAGAGCGCTGTTATGGGGCCCAGGGAGCAAAGCACTATTAGTAAGGCAGTCCGTATGCCCCTCCACTAGAGCCGTTCAGGGGATAGATGTGTGGATGGAGTAATACTCACAGTGTCCCAGTGCTCTCGAGGCCGATGCAGCAGGCCGCAAGATGACTTCCAGATGAGGGGAGCCGGCGGCAGCGGAGATGGACCTCAAACAATGCGGCGCCGGAACACAGGCCCTCCGTGCAGTTTAAGGCGATCCGATCTGGTAGGCAGGGGAGATAAGTCTCTCCAGTCCCCCAAGCCGTGGGAGATAGAAGCGACAGACCCCGGCCTCCTAGTAGGCCTCAAGATGGCGGCCGGGTCATAGGGCTTGAGTCTGTCTTTAGGCCGCGGTCCAGAAAGTGCACCAAATACCAGTAATGTCCTCCAAAACCAGCTGTATAAGGGAGCCAAGCACTAAAGGCAGTGATAAAAAGCTGGAAAAGCCTGAGATGGGCTGAGATGGCAGTGGATTTGGATGTACAGGACGGAGCTCAGCTTCCACACGTCCTCTCCGTAGCTAGGTTCATCACCTCCCCTATTACCTCCACCCCTATAATCTATAAAATCCTCCAGAATTTTAGTAAAGTGTCTGGCTTAAGGGTCAATATGTCTAAATCATAGCTTTGAATTTAACAGTTCCACAAGAACTACTCACACCAACTTTGACTTCCCTCGGGCGTTGACTGAAATACCTATTTAGGTATCAAAATTACACCAGATATACATAGCCTATTTGGAGATAATTATCCCCCAATGTTTCAAAAATGCAGAGGGGACTTGGAAAGGTGGGCTAGATGTGGTCTATCCTGGCTGGGCAGAATTCATGCTGTAAAAATGACTCTCCTCCCCGCCTCTTATATCTATTCCGCTCCCTCCCTATCCCGATTAAGAAAAAAGTCCTCATCAAAAAAGGTCCCTTCCCAAGCCTATGATAATATCCACCAGGGACAGAAGAAACGACATAAGTAGTCTGACTGTGATAAACAGACAATAAACCTGTTTTACACTCTGAGCAGCGTCCTGCTCTTAAATATCTAGAGTGCCCTGGGCCATTCATTTAAAAAGAATGAAATCTCTTGAGTGTCCTGTCCAATATTTATAATTGGAATAATTTCCAACTATAGAGTCCTGGCCAACCTAGCGGGGACTATAATCCTGTATCTCATATATCACAAATTCTATCTTAGCGAGCTACTTGATTAAGGAAGTTCGGGGTATGGAGCCGATCAAGGCAAGGCTTCAGTAATAAAAAATAAAGTGAAAATAGTCCTTACCTTTGACCGGAAGACACACCCTACTTATGGTACCACTGAAAAGGTCCGCTGGTCAACTGGTCAACTGGTCAAGTGCGCCCCTTCTGCTCAAGCTGGACCTTGTTGGACACCAAGAGATTACCCCCCAATGTTTCAAAAGTGCAGAGGGGACTTGGAAAGGTGGGCTAGATGTGGTCTATCCTGGCTGGGCAGAATTCATGCTGTAAAAATGACTTTCCTCCCCCGCCTCTTATATCTATTCTGCTCCCTCCCTATCCCGATTAAGAAAAAAGCCCTCATCAAATTTCAATCGGAGATTGTTCGCTTTGTCTGGGGTCAAAGGGGGTATAGATGTCCCTCAAGTATTCTTTACCGTCTAAAAAGTCAGGGAGGGCTGGGATTGCCATATCTATGGGGATACTATCAGGCAGCCCAATTATCCCAAATCTCAGTGGTCTTCTCGAAAGGCCAAAAACCAAGCTGGCTTTCACTGGAAAGACAGGCCACTCTGATGAATACTATTGACTACCTTCTCTGGTGTGATCCAAAGGTGAGGCCAGCTATCCTGTCACCCATCCTTTCCCATTCTATAGCACTGAGCACAGGACTATTTTCGTGACATAATCTGATCTCACCCATGAGACCGCTTGCACATTTTTTCCACAATGCTGATTTTGCTCCAGTGATGGTCATTAAGGCGTTCAAATGGTGGACTGATAAAGGTCTATACAGGATAGGTCACTTTCCCTCCTCCAGGTGCCCGATCATGTTGACACACTGTAGGAATAAATTAGATATGCCCGAATCAGAGGTATTCATATTCTCCCAAATATCCCACTACCTACACCTAATTTGGTTTACGAAAACAGGAAACCCCCTCCTTGACTCCCTATGAACAGTGGTGCTCCAACACAGAAGTCCAGAGGGGAGGAATATCCCTGATCTATACCGCACTGAAATCTCACTCGGACAAACCTGCTTATGCTCGGGCCTGGGAGGAGGACACAGACAGCTCCTGGACTACACAGGATTGGTTTAAAGGGTTTGAAAGATCTTTTAAAGGTATACTAAACATCTCCCTGATATAAGCCAGTGTTAAGGTCATAACACGTTGGTATTATGTCCCTGCTCGCCTCTCAATCATTTTCCCAGGGTCCTCCCCACTATGTTTTAGGGGCTGCGAGCTATAGGGATCCATGATACACACCTGGTGGTCTTGTCCGCGCGTCATATCATTTTGGCAGAAAGTATTCCGCACAATTAGTACCATATCACAGAAAGTAATAACCCCTAATCCTATCATCGCTCTGCTTAATGGTAGGATTGAGGCTCTCCCTAAATTTACACAGAAGATGATATTCTTCATCCTCTTAGGGGCTAAAGTAACCATCGCAAAGGCCTGGAAGAAACCTAGAGTTTCATTCCAGGGATTTAAGAGGAAGGTCTCATGGATTATGGCGCAAGAACAAATTGTGGCAAAATTAAACGACAATAGTGGAAATTTCTTTGCAATATGGGGACCCTGGGCCAGATACTGCGACATTCCCCTATTTCCGGGAATACCGCAGGTATCTATGATTGCATGTACTTCACAGTGAATCCATCCTTCTCCTACTCTTCCCCTTTTCACACCTTTCTCTCTTTCTTTCACTGAGACACTCTGGTCTCGTATCTCGGATAAGGATGGTCAGTATCAGCAAGATACTCATCGACTCACGGAGAGGTTTTGGAGGTAGTCATAACACTGATGTAATTCGATGTAAGGCTTGCTGTAGGCTACTTTAAATGAGTTTGGTGTCCCCCAGCTGGGTGCCCGGAAATGGGGGCTCAGGGGCTCTTAGTGGGGAGACATGGGAAGCTTCAGGGTAGAAACAGGAGAGAGTAGCCCAGGGACCGACAAGCACTTCCACAGTGAGATCACGTAGGGGTGGAGTGCTTTCAGTCCGGGTGATGAGTCGGATACCCTTCCTTTTTGATATTAGGCATTATTACCCCCCTACATTCTGAGTTTTAGTCTGCCTCTCATGCCTCTCTCTAGAAACTCCTCTTAGGTTGTTACATCAGTTTTGTTAGTCCTTTTGCTTGAAGGAATTTTCATCATATTTCTGTCATTGTATGCATAAGATGTGTTACGTACTTTCTTAATTGCTTTGTATGAACATTTTTTCAATAAAATAATTTTTTTTGGAAAATCATAGAATAAGCAAATTCCCAATAGCACTAGGTAATGTGTGGACTTTTTCCCAGAATAAATGCACCAATGGTTTGACAGTAATTATTAAAAGTGGCACTTTGTGTATTGCACAGCGAAGGGTGAGCATGCCTATACCACATCTCAGACTCCCAAGTGGCAGAGGCTGCAGCTTCACTGTCAAGTTTGCAAAAGGGTGAAGACAGGGTAATTCAACTGTCCTTTAAAAAATATATATATATATATATTTATATACAGTATCTCACAAAAGTGAGTACACCCCTTACATTTTTGTAAATATTTTATTATATCTTTACTTGTGACAACACTGAATAAATGACACTTTGCTACAATGTAAAATAGTGAGTGTACAGCTTGTATAACAGTGTAAATTTGCTGTCCCCTCAAAATAACTCAACACACAGCCATTAATGTCTAAACCGCTGGCAACAAAAGTGAGTACACCCCTAAGTGAAAATGTCCAAATTGGGCCCAATTAGCCATTTTCCCTCCCCGGTGTAATGTGACTTGTTAGTGTTACAAGGTCTCAGGTGTGAATGGGGAACAGATGTGTTAAATTTAGTGCTATCGCTCACACTCTCTCATACTGGTCACTGAAAGTTCAACATGGCACCTCATGGCAAAGAACTCTCTGAGGATCTGAAAAAAAGAATTGTTGCTCTACATAAAGATGGCCAATGGCTATAAGAAGATTGCTAAGACCCTGAAACTGAGCTGCAGCATGGTGGCCAAGACCATACAGCTGTTTAACAGGACAGGTTCCATTCAGAACAGCCCTCGCCATGATTGACCAAAGAAGTTGAGTGTACATGCTCAACGTCATATCCAGAGGTTGTCTTTGGGAAATAGACGTATGAGTGCTGCCAGCATTGCTGCAGAGGTGGAAGGGGTGGGGGGGTCAGCCTAACAGTGCTCAAACCATACGCCGCACACTGCATCAAATTGGTCTGCATGGCTGTCGTCCCAGAAGGAAACCTCTTCTAAAGATGATGCACAAGAAAGCCCGCAATCAGTTTTGTGAAGACATGCAGACTAATGACATGGATTACTGGAACCATGTCCTGTGGTCTGATGAGACCAAGATAAAGTTATTTGGTTCAGATGGTGTCAAGCATGTGTGGTGGCAACCAGGTGAGGAGTACAAAGACAAGTGTGTCTTGCCTACAGTCAAGCATGGTGGTGGAAGTGTCATGGTCTGGGGTTGCATAAGTGCTACCGACACTGGGGAGTTACAGTTCTTTGAGGGAACTATGAATGCCAACATGTACTGTGACATACTGAAGCAGAGCATGATCCCTTCCCTTTGGAGACTGGGCCTCAGGGCAGTATTCCAACATAATAACGACCCCAAACACACCTCCAAGACGACCACTGCCTTGCTAAAGAAGCTGAGGGTAAAGGTGATGGACTGGCCAAGCATGTCTCCAGACCTAAACGCTATTGAGCATCTGTGGGGCATCCTCAAATGGAAGGTGTAGGACCGTAAGGTCTCTAACATCCACCAGCTCTGTGATGTCATCATGGAGGAGTGGAAGAGGACTCCAGTGGCAACCTGTAAAGCTCTGGTGAAATCCATGCCCAAGAGGGTTAAGGCAGTGCTGGAAAATAAAGGTGGCCGCACAAAATATTGACACTTTGGACTCAATTTGGACATTTTTACTCACTATTGTTGCCAGCTGTTTAGACATTAATGGCTGTGTGTTGAGTTATTTTGAGGGGACAGCAAATTTACAGTGTTATACAAGCTGTACGCTCACTACTTTACATTGTAGCAAAGTGTCATTTCTTCAGTGTTGTCACATGAAAAGATATAATAAAATATTTAAAACATGTGAGGGGTGTACTCACTTTTGTGAGATACCGTATATATATATGCATCTAAAGACACAGAAGGTGTTCAGCAGTGGGCTCAATTATCAAAAGATAATTTATGTCCTTCTGGAGATAATTGATTCCACTGTTGAACATGGTTGTATGGTAACCCATCCTGGAATCTTGGCTCTTGATATCCATCCATACCATGGCGATACTAGGATGAAGTTCAGCCAGACCCCCATCTTGGGGTCAGAGTAGCTGGTAAGTGGCTTGAGGGTTGGATGTGCCCTTTTGGGTGTGAAGATTTTGCTATTCACACTGAAATATGCATTTTTGTTTATACAGAGGTAGAAATTTACTTTATGCACTTTATGCATTTTTTAGAGCACTTCTCTTCTTATTTTTTCTGATGGACTTTACTGGATTATTTATGAGTTTTACTTACCTGTACCTGGTCTTTCCAGCGATGGGGACAAACACACCAGCTCCAGCCGGTGTCTCCGGTCCAGATTGGATAAATTGATAGCAGCGCAGCTATTGGCTCCTGCTGTTGTCAATCAAACCCAGTGACGTGGGAGGCGAGGCCGAGTCCTGCTGTCTGTGTCAATGGATGCAGCAGCAGGACATGGGAGCATGCCCGCACAAGTGCCCCAAGGGAGAGCGGCTCTCCAACAGAGCACTCGAGACCCCAGAAGAGGAGGATTGGGGCCACTCTGTGCAAAAGCAACTGCACAGAGGAGGTAAGTATGACATTTTTTTTTTTTTTTAAACAAACCTTTACATATCCTTTAACCACTTCAGCCCCAGAAGGATTTACCCCCTTCCTGACCAAGCCCCTTTTTGCGATACGGCACTGCGTCGCTTTAACTGACAATTGCGAGGTCGTGCGACCTTGTACCCAAACAAAATTGACATCCTTTTTTTCCCACAAACAGAGATTTCTTTTGGTGGTATTTAATCACCTCTGTGGTTTTTATTTTTTGCGCTATAAACAAAAAAAGAGCGTCAATTTTGAAAAAAAAGCTATTTTTTTTACCTTTTGCTCTAATAAATATCCCCCCCCCAAAAAAAAAAAACTAACTCTTCCACAGTTTAGGCCAATATGTATTCTTCTACACATTTTTGGTAAAAAAAAAATCTCAATAAGCGTATATTGATTGGTTTACACAAAAGTTATCGCGTCTACAAAATAGGGGATAGATTTATGACATTTTTATTAATAATTTTTTTTTATTAGTAATAGCGGTGATCTGCAATTTTTATCATGACTGTGACATTGCGGTGGACAGATCGGACACTTTTGACACTATTTTGGGACCATTGGCATTTATACAGCAAGGGAAATGCCTTGTCCGTGCCACGATCACGAGCCACCGGGGAACATCGAGTCCGCGGGACCCATGGGCATGCTCCAGCGGTGCGCGCGGGTGCCGCTAGCCGTGGATGACGCAGCGATATACGGGTACGTTGTTTTGTGCACCCGTGCCATTTTGCCGACGTATATCAGCATAAGCCAATCAACAAGTGGTTAAATAATCTTTAACTGCCTTATTTTCTTGAACTAAAGAAAAACTAATCATTTTCATCTCCTCGTAGATTGCCAGGAATATGTAATCTAGTGACAAAGCCTATGAACATTTCTGAAAATCACATTATATACACTAAATTAAGATTTACTATAAACAAATTTACACCTCATTTGCTATGACCCTCATATGTGCATGTTTGAGTATTTAACAAATAAAACAATTACTGTTTATAAAATCTTTTTGATGGTCCAGCTTTGATTATTGCAAACTGTGTCTGCAGTTTGCACAAAATTAATCAGTTCCAGAATATTTCCTCTTAAGTGTGGCATGTTTGTCAAAATAAACTTTTACAGCAAAGTGAAGTCATTTTTGAACCAGAGCAAACCCTGTATAAAGTATAAATTTACCCTATCAGTTGGATGTTTGATTTTACTGGAGTTAAAATATGAGTACAGATGTTTTCCAAATGACATATACTAACTGAGGTTCCGTAACCCACTGTTTGAGTTCTGTTGTGCTTTTAGGTTTACACTGCTGATGTGTTATATTTCTACATTATATTAGTCTCCTTAATCATTGTAATACTGTCCAAAAACTGCAACTGACATATGGTAATGCTTGCCTTGTTATTGTACTGTATTTCATCCAGACATATTACTTTCCAAAATGTTAAAGCATGAACAACTACTCAAGACATGACTCTACTGAATTAGGACCAGCAAAATATAACAAATATTGTCATTTGAATACATTTTAGAAAGTGAAAGATTAGATTTTCAGTAATGTTAATCCTTAACAGAATAACAGAAATATTTCTCTGTCACATTAATCTTAGGTATCATCTTAGTTTACTGTTATACAATGGGTGACACCCATTTTTTTCTAACCATATTAGTATAATATAATTTCTGTTCAATAAGAGCTGTCACCTTTTGTAACACGATAGATGTATTATCTATGGGAGCAGCCTTAGGAAAATATAAAAAATGTATAAATACCAAAACTAATATATTTTCATATAATTCATGATATATTACTAGTTCAGGCATTGGTGAATCTCATTAGAATATAAATATACATATTGCACAATTACGTGCTTTCAGTTACATAATGTGTACAAACAGAAGTAGCTAGCTAATAAAAACATGGATAAAATGCTGCCTTTACCATAACTGATTTTCTTTTTCCTTGTCAAAAGATTTTATTGTACATACAATGAGGTACTTGACATTACAGTGAGTACAAGTTATGCAATAAAGGAAATGAAGCTCAGAAATACATATTTAAACAATGTAGATTGTATATTGAATTATAAGTTCTTATGTTATTAATAATACATACAAATGGTGCTGGCTGTAAGAGGAATTGTGTTCTGTGGTTAGTATAAGCTTCCAAATAAAACAAAAAAAAAGAATAAGTAGAGAAGAAAGGAGAGATAGAAAGAGGAAGTACTAGAAAGAATAGAAAGAAGAGTCCGTAGGGCTGAGTCGAGGCGAGGTCCATCACAGTCACTAAATACTATATAATGCATTGGTTCACTGGGTCAGCTACCATGGTAGTAAAACTTCTTTGTTAACAGTTGAAGGCAAATAATTGCTAATCCATGGTTGCCATATTTTCTCAAATTTGACAAACGAGTCATTTTCAAAGGCTACCATTTTAGCTTGAGTCATGGTGACGTTCATTCGATTTACTACCTCTTCCACTATCAATGAAGGAGATCTCCAGGCTCTTGCCAGTGTTTGTTTCACCGCTGTAAATAGTTGGATGAGTAATTTAAATTGGTTATGTGTTAAAAATTCTGGTTTTCGGTTAATGAGAGCCATTGCAGGATCAGGGGTGATGGATCTTCCTAACATTTTAGATGCAATAGTAAAGATAGCCTTCCAAAAAATTTGTGCTTTGGGGCATGATCACCAAATATGAAAGTGAGTACCTGGGTCAGAGCATCCACGATAACAATCTGTCAAGTAATTATGCACATATTTCGCTATTCTAACCGGTACAAGGTACCATTGTATTAAAACTTCATATTTAGCCTCTATTGCTAGTATGTTTGGGGAAGCCGATTTGGTTGTTAACCAAATTTGATTCCATTCTGTTGTTTCCAGTGTTCGTTCTAAATCTCCCTCCAATTTCTGTACATACGATGGTTTCTCCGTTTCGGGTTGGTTTACTAATTGAGCATAAAGGACCGAAATCATGCCTTTAGCATTGAGGATTTTTTTTACAAAATTTTTCAAATTCAGTGAATTGAGTCAGTGGAGAGTTTGTGGTTAAGAGAGGCATAAAGAAATTTTTAATCTGAAGATATCTAAATAACTCCGATTGAGGTAATCCATATTTATCGCAGAGGGTTGGGAAGGGAATAAAGGATGAGGAATTTACAAATTTGTGCATGTTTAGTACATCATAAGTAATCCACGCTTTGAAAGATCTAGGTGAGACCCATGCTGGGTAAAATGCAGGGTTTTTATCGAAAGATAATAGAGGGTTATGCAAAGATTGTAATTGATTTCTGAGTTTGTATTTGTCCCACATGGAGACAAAATGTTTGGTAATTGGGTTACCTAACCCTCTACGATCTCTTGGTGAAAGCCAAAGCAGATTTGCGATTGATAAGGGATCGCAGTCAGCTGCTTCAATTGACACCCAAAGAGGGGATTTGTGTTGTGTATGGTATTTAGTTAAAGTTGCTATATGAGCCGCTCTATAGTAAGAGGCAAAATTGGGACACCCTAGACCACCATTCAACTTAGGGAGATATAATGTATGTAGTTTCGTACGAGGTTTAGAGGAGCCCCAAATAAATGAATTTGCTTTTCTTTGTATCATTTTTAAGTAATAGGCAGCAATTGGGATAGGTAAAACTCTGAATAAATATAATAATTTGGGTAAGATTGTCATTTTTATTGAATTAATTTTTCCGAACCATGATAGAGGGAGGTGATTCCAGGATTTCAGCATATTTGTTATATTTTTAACCATTGGAGGGTAGTTAGCAGAAAAAAGATCCAAATAGGATGCAGTGAGATGTATTCCTAGATATGGGATAGATTTATCTGACCAAGTAAATGGGAGACGGTTTTTAGCTGAATTTAATTCCAAGGTTGAGAGGGATATGTTTAATGCTATACATTTTTAGAATTAATGAAAAGACCCAAAAAGGCAGCAAAGTCATCAAGTAATAGCATCAAATTGGGGCCTGATATTTGCGGTGATGAAAGAAACAAGAGGATGTCATCCGCAAATAGACAGAGTTTGTGATGAAATCCTCCTATCTCAATTCCAGTTATGGTTGGTTCTGATCTAATTCATTGGGCAAGAGGCTCTATGAGCAGGGCAAACAACAGGAGTGAAAGCGGGCATCCCTGCCTAGTGCCTCTCTCAATGTTAAAGGCCTCAGATTTATACCCTGTATATTTAACGTATGCTTTAGGTTTATTATATAAAGCTTTGATCCAGTTTATAAAATTCGGGCCAAAACCCCATTTTTGTAACATATAATACAAGTATGGCCAAAATAAGGAATCAAAGGCTTTTTGAATATCAAGTGAAAGGAAACAGGAGGGAATGCGTCGGGTCTTGGCAATTTGTGCTAAAAGAACCGCTCGTCGTACATTATCGCCTGCTTGGCGAGTTGGCATAAAGCCAACCTGATCACGATTTATAAGAGTGCCAATGAAACCACCAAGATGGGCCGCTAAAATTTTTGCAAGAATTTTGATGTCTATATTAAGCATCGAGATAGGTCGGTAGTTAGTACAGGATGTATCATCTGCATGAGGCTTAGGAATCATGCATATGATCGCCGTTAGGGATTCCTGTCTAAATGAATTGTTTTCAAGTAGTGCATTAAATGTTTCTGTTAATATGGGGGAAATAGAGTCTGAAAAGGTACGATAATATAATGCTGAATAACCATCAGGTCCTGGTCTTTTATTAATTTTTAATTCTTTGATGGTTTTTGCTACATCTTCTGCCTTGATAGGTTCCTCTAATTGCGCTTTTTGTGAATCAGATAATTCAGGTAAATTAATTTTTGAGAAAAAGGAATCTGCTTTGTTTAAATTAAACAAATTTGATTCCGTGTATAGTGTTTTTAAGTGGGAACGAAATTTATGGACAATTTTAAGGGGATTACTAGTGTATATATTTTTAGATATCTTCAGCTTAATTGGTTTAAAAGATTTATTAATTGTTTTGAGTGCACGTGCCAAGTATGTGCCTGGTTTTTTAGATTTCATATAAAAGACATGCCTGGAACGACGTAATATTTTATCAGTTGATTCTGTTAGAAAAAGATCATATTCCAGGCGTGCCTTCTCTAATTCACTTTTAGTAATTGGGTTAGGATTGTTTTGGAAGGCTAAGAAGTGGGAATTAAATTGTGTTTCTAATTTTCGTGCTAGATTTCTACGTTCTCTTTTGAGTATACCAATCTGTTGCTGAAATATCCCTCTCAACACCGGTTTATGAGCTTCCCAAAGTGTTATTGGAGAAATTTCTGGGCTTTTGTTGAGTATGAAATACTCTTTCAATGCATGTTCAATTTTGCTTCTATATATAGGTTGTTTGAGTAATATTTCTGGTAGATACCATGTTTTATCTTGAGTTTTAGGTATAGTGGATGCAATGGTGGTTAGGACTGCGTTGTGATCAGACTATGGGATGGGGATTATGTTTGATGATAGAATTTCTGGTATCATCCCTGTGGTAAGAAATATATGATCTATACGACTGAATGTTCGGTGGTGGGTGTGAAAAATATGTGTAGTTTCTTTTTGTTGGGTTACTCTTCCTCCATGAATCAACTAGATTGTGTTTCAAAAGAAGTTGAGAGAGGGATACTTTAGATTGGTTTCGAGGTGGCATATATGGAGTTTTGTCCAGAAATGGGAGGAGAACCTGGTTGGAATCACCACATACTATAATTGTTCCCAATTTATGTGCATTAACTACTTGCAAGAGATGTGTTAAAAATGGAATTGGTTGTTTGTTTGGAGCATAATAGGAGACCACAGTTACTTCTGTATCTAAAATGTTTCCCGTCAGGATTAGATAACGTCCTTCCGGGTCTTTAATTTCTGAGTGGACTGTGATTGGAGTGGAGCGGTGGAATGCCACTAGAGTTCCGCGTTTTTTGGTATTGGCCGAGGCAGTAGATACTTGTGGATAGGATGAACTGAAAAATTTAGGTGTTGAGTTTATTGTAAAATGCGTCTCTTGAATACACACAATGTGTGCCTTTTGTGCTTGGTACATTGAGTCGCTGCACATTGAGGGATAAAATGTTTAAAGGAGCCAGGGTAATTGAGTCAGTAGGCAGCACTTACCAATTATTCTAGTTTGGAGATCGCTCGACTCAACCCATACGGACTTGAAAAGGGAAAAGAGAAAAAAGAACCTTGTGGGATCTGGTTTAGGGCAGAAGAAGAAAACAGGTAATATTTCATTACATAAGTTTAATAATAAAATACTATGGTGTTCAGAATTTGCCCGTGGTGAGGGGTGAAACCTCTCAACAGGGGATCGAAGGCCTTCATCAGGTCTCCCCATATTAAGCGGGGGAATCCGAG
This sequence comes from Lithobates clamitans, assembly GCA_037952925.1. NCBI lineage: Eukaryota > Metazoa > Chordata > Amphibia > Anura > Ranidae > Lithobates > Lithobates clamitans. The sequence goes on along the minus strand of JBBGZY010000400.1, from coordinate 3,920,965 downwards.
GAAGACTAGGTGAGGCGCACGGAACTTCCGTGAGCAGGAGAACCACTTTGTGAAAATGAAAAAAAGAAAAATAACATCACTAGGATGTAAGCTTGTAGCCCTTAAGGCGTGGAACGAAACATATCTATAATATCTAATGTTTTGAAGAAAAACTTAACACTTATGAAATAAAGATTATTTAAATTCTCTGTTATTTAAGAAGAGTAAACTATCCAGTCTGGAAAAAGAGAAGAAAAAAAAATAATGTATAAAAAAAATATGTCTTGTGATTAGTGTTTAGACTTACTACTAAACTTTGTTTCAGCAATTTACCTAAATGTATCAACTATAGAAGTAAATTTGTATCATTTCAGTCATGACTAGGTCTTCTTTTGATAATATTAGTGTATAACTCAAAGTTGCAACTGATAAATAGGAAAGGTATTTTAACCAATCTGGTTAGGGGAAAAGAAAAAGCTACTTAGTTTCAAAATATGAAGTAAGTATAGAACTGATAGGAATGGTGTTCTCCTATGATTATATTCAACGTACTCAGATGACATCTGAGTAAAGAATTAATCTAACCCATTTTATATTTCATTTTTAGAATAATAGTATGGGCTATAGCTTCTGGATAAAAAACGTTTTTTTTTTGTTTTTTTTTTAAAGAAAAAAAACTATGTATATATAATCTATATAACAATACATCTAAAGAAATAAAATTATATTTCTCCTAACATGACTGAGCTTCCTTATTTATTTGATTTTAATAGTGTGGAACTCAATGCTGCATACAATAAATAAGGAGAGCTACTTTAAACCATTCCATTTAGGAAAAAAGAAAAGAGAACAAAAAACCTGGTTTCATGTTTTGGGAATAAATATAGAACTAAAAAGATCGATGTTCTCAGATGATTATGTTAAGCATATATAATTGTTACTTGAATCTAGGATTTACCCTTATCCATATTGTATTCTATTTATTAGAATACAAGTATGGGATGTAAATTCATGTAAGAATTGCATTGTGAATGCGTCCAATATGCTGTGTATTCATTGAGAGCATATCTTCTTAGCTAATTTTATATTTTATGTTTAAATTCATGTTCCTGGAAAAATAGTCTTTTAGTCCATTGGATCTACTTCTTGGTCTTGTGGAGGGGATACATAGCGGCCTCTCTTGTGAACATGCTGGTTGCCGTTTTTCCCTATAGCAGGGGATGAAGTTGGTAGTGAAGAAGCGGATGCTGTTAGTCTTCGTGAGGTATCGATTGCAGATGTTCCATCGATCAATTTAAGATCTTGTAGAGCTTGTTGTAGTTCGTTCGGAGATCTACAAATATGCCTGTTTCCTGGTGCCTGGTAGGTAAAACGTATGGAGAATGGAAAGCCCCATTGGTATGTGATATTGTTTCTTTGCAGTTCCAGCAGATGTATTTTCATAGCACATCTTTTAGAGATGGTAACTTGAGAGAGATCTGCGAAAATCTGAAAATTGTGACCTTGAAAGGTTAAGTTTTTTTTCTCTCTGGCCGCAAATAAAAGTTGTTCTTTCGTTCGATAAAAATGGAACTTTGCTATGATGTCGCGAGGGGGTCCATCTGTTTTTTTAGGCATGAGGGCTCTGTGTATCCTATCCATTTCCAATCTTTCGATCGGTATTCCTGCTTGTAATTCTTGGCATAAAGCTGTTATTGTAGAAGATAGGTCAACGATCGATTCAGGAATGCCTCTGAAACGCAAATTTGACCTTCTTGTGCAATTTTCATAATCTTCCAATTTGTTTTGTAAGATTATATTTTCTTCTTTAAGAAGATCTATTTCAGTCATGAATTCCTGTGTTGTGTTATCTAGTTCTTCATTTTTAATTTCCAGCGCTGCTGTACGGTTCCCCAATTCTCTGATTTCTTTAGTAAGATTATTGGTTATTTGTTCTGAGGTAATCTTTAATGCTTTGTGTAGCATTTTCTCAAATTGTTTAATAAGGTTTGGAGTTGCTGCTGGTTCTTGTGAAGATTTCTGTGACAGAAATAATTCTGTGTCAGATTCATCTGAGGAGATTTGCTGTGACAGCTTTGTCTTTCTCCTGCGCTCTGAGGTGATTATGCCTGAGGCTGAGGAGACTGAGGGGACTGGCACCAATTTCACTGCAGTCTTAGCCTGTGTGCCTCCGCTGGGGGCATTTTTATACTTATTCCGGTTTCCCCCTAGTACCATTTTGTTTTCAAAGTTTTCTCTCACCTCTCAGGAGTATAATGTCTCGCTTTTTAAATGAAAAACGTCGGCGGGCTGCCTTTATACAGCGGTTCTCCCTTTTCACGGAGCGGAGCTCTAGCAGGACATGTCCGCTGCACTAGACTCCGCGCATGCGCCTCAACTGATTTTCTTTTTTTTCTGTTTCAAAATATTTATTGATTTTTCAACAAGCAAATTATACAGTCAATTCAACATGTATTCAGAGTAGTCATATCACATACAGTTAGACCCCAATGGGGTAGGTGTTTCAGGCACAAGAAGCATAAAAAACAAAGAAAATAAACAAAAAACACCAATAGATTTTAGGGGTTATGACCCTGCCTGTGGTTATAACAGATAATCCAAAAGGACAACCTCATTTACCTAAAGAGAGAACTAAAGAGAGGAGGCCTCCTCAGACTATCCCTGGAGTAGTTGTAGGAGACCAGAGAGATTCCGTCGGCACCCCAAAAGGGAACTCACTGTGACCGGCGAAACCTCCCCGAGCCTCCCCCAACCCCCCATCAAACATTGCTGAAATGTAGATATCTTTCTAGGGAAGCATCATCTGCATATTATAACCCCTTAGAACAGAAACCATCTGGGGTCAAAAGTGTCATTTAAACCATCGGACTGTCCGCGAATCAATACATAAAGCAAGTCAAGAGAGAGAAAAAAGTGTGAAATGGAGAGAAGAGGGGGAAGGAGAGAGAGGAGAGATATAGGAGCCAACCCGCGGGGAGAAACCCCGCAACCCCGCCACGTACAGCTGAGTTATGGTTGAATGCCCGGAATCAGGGAAACACCAATGAAATTTGCCCAAGGCTCCCAAATAGCCTCAAATTTGTCTTTTGTGTTGTCGAGAATGCTAGCGAGCTTCTCCTGGGCCATAATCCAGGAGATTTTCCGGATCGTCGCCTTAAGGGATACTTTGGGTTTCTTCCAGGCCTTGGCTATGGTGAGCTTAGCGCCCAAAAAAATAAAGTGGATTAGTTTGCGGGCAAGCTTCGGGACCCTGGGCAAATTGTCATTTAGGAGAGCCACAGTTGGAGTTTTCGGGATCTGGGCCTTGGTAATTTTCTTTATCAAGCGGAAAATCTTATTCCAGAATGTCCTCAATCTTGGGCATTCCCAGAATATATGGGCCAACGTGCCCCTAAGTAGACATCCTCTAAAACACCTCGGGTCAGCCGAGGGGAACATTTTGGCTAATCTGTCAGGAGATAGGTACCATCTTGTAATAACCTTAAGGCTAGACTCTATCATGGGAATATTTTTAATGCCCTTGTAGGCCCTGGTAAAGGTGGTCCTCCATTTATCAATGTCCCACTGCATGGATAGGTCCGATTCCCATGCCAGCATATATGGAGTTTTAGTCGACTGATTGGCGAGTGACTGATATATGAGGGTAATGCCCCCCTTCTGCTCTGAAGACCTGCCACACCAGAGTTCGTATGGCGTGAATGAGTGAAGGGAAGGTTTTGCCTCCCCGTTGTGGGCGAGGAAATGGCGAATTTGATGAAAACGGAATCGCTCCGAGGTAGGCATCTCCAATTGGCTCACACAAAAGGCCTGGGTAATAGGGCCTAAACTCGTGTAGAAGTGTCCTATCTGGTACATCCCCTTATCCAACCACCAACGGAATGCTTTGATGTCTAGACCTGGAACGAAGTCCGGGTTGTTGAAAATGTGAGCAAGTGGGTGGCAATCTGAAATCAAGTCCCGATTGTTTCTTAGAGAGTCCCATACTTTAAAGGATTGAGAGAGAGTTGGCGAGAGAATCGAGGGGCGTTTTCTAGGAGGGACCCACAGTAGGAAATCTAGGGTGTGGGTTGGAACAGCCTGTCTCTCTATTTGGATCCAGTCTGGTTTTTCCGTCTTCGCATACACTACCGATAACTGGGCGAGTCTGGCAGCTTGATAGTACCAGAAGAGCTGAGGGAGACCTAAGCCCCCCTGTGATCTGGTTAAATATAATGTATTTTGCTGGAGTCTGTGTCCCTTACCCCCCCATATAAACTTGATGACTTTTCTTTGGAATGCAGATAGATGGTCTTTAACAATATTTATCGGGAGGGCCCTGAATAGGTAGGAGTCTAGGTAGTAATGTCATCTTGACTGCATGCACTCTACCTAGCCAAGAGATTCCTCCCTTTGCCCAGTTGCCTAGGTCTGACTCTAGCTTGCGGTATGTGTGAGGGAAGTTGGCTGAATAAAGTAGCTCTGTTTTCGCAGTGAGCTTAATTCCTAAATAGTCAATAAAAGTGTCGCTCCATCTGAACTCGAAGGCATTCTGGAGGGAAGAGACTACATGTGGTTTGAGGGAAATGTTCAGTGCGGATGATTTTGAGTAGTTTACCTTTAAGCCCGAGATCCGTGAGAATTCCTTTAGGAGTCTACACAGATTTGGGAGGGAGGTGATTGGTGATGTGATGAATAGTAGCATATCATCGGCAAAAAGCCCGCATTTGAGTACTTGATCGCCGCATTTCACTCCTAGTATATTGGGATCAGATCTGACTGCGATTGCTAGGGTTTCTATCGCTATGCCGAAAATTAAAGGGGATAGAGGACAACCCTGTCTAGTGCCTCTCGCTATAGAAAGAGGTTTGGAATAATGGCCTTGTAATCGAATTACTGCTTTTGGAGTGGCGCATAAGGATTTTAGGGTCCCAAGAAACCTGGGACCGAAACCCCATTTCTCCAGTAAGGAGAAGAGATAAGGCCATTCGATAGAATCGAAGGCCTTATGGAGGTCCAACGAGAGGAGAAGTCCTTCCTGTTTCGGTCCCCCTTCCCAATTTGATTTGAGGATGGAGACAATGTCTATTGCTCTCCTAATTTGGTCCGGTCCTTGTCTCCCTGGAATGAAACCAACCTGGTCCTTGTGAATATAAAGATTAATAAAAGATGAGAGTCGGTTGGCCAGGATTTTGGTAAGAATTTTGAGGTCATTATTGATCAGGGAGATCGGCCTGTAATTTTCCACTTCCTCGTGATTTTTGTTGGGTTTGGGGATGACCGAGATAAATGCAGTATTCAGTTGTGTATCCAGGGGAGTACCTGTTTTAATGGAATTGAAAAATTTAGCCAAATAAGGAGCCAAGATTTCTCCGAATTGTTTGTAATAGGAGACCGAGAGGCCATCTGGCCCTGGGGCTGATCCGGGCTTTAAGCCTTTTATGGCCGTCTTGACCTCCTCTACTGAAAAGGCTCCTTCCATTAGATCCCTGCAATCTTTGGAGACCGAAGGGATCTGCAAATTGTCCAGAAAGGCCTTGGTTATAGAGCCCTTCCCTGATTGGGGGGATTTGTAGAGATTTTCATAGAATTCATGAAAGGCTGCCATTATTTTGTTCGGGTTAGCTGTTGGGGGATGACCTGCAATTCTTAGTTTAGGGAATGAAGAGGATCGAAACCTCGGGGTGAGTTTGGAGGCTAGCATTGAGCCGAATCTGTCCTTCTGGCAGTAAAATTTGACTCCACTCCACCTGATGTTTTTCTCTGCTTTGGCCGTTAAGACAAGATTCAGCTCAAGTCTAGTCGCGTCTAACCTTTCTAAAATGGACCTGTTCGGGTGTTTTTTGTGTTCTGCTTTTAAGGAGAGGAATGTTTTTTCAAGGCGTTGAATGTCTATTAAGCGCTCCTTTTTATATTGAGTCGCGATCCTGGTTAGAATGCCTCTAATGGTTGCCTTGTGGGCGGCCCACAGGGTCTCTGGGGAGACATTGTCTGTGTCGTTCAGGGTAAAGTATTCTTTAATGGAGTCTGCTATCTCCTTACAGTAGCGTGGATCAGAGAGTAGGGATTCATTTAGGCGCCAGTAGGAACCTCCTCGCCCCGAGAGGACATTTCTCAGGGTAAGGAGGACCAACGAATGGTCCGACCAGGCTGTGTCCAATATTGTAGCTTTTTTGGCGAGGGGTATAAGTGAAGATGGGATAAGTATGTGGTCAATCCTGGCGTAAGATTGGTGGGGGGCGGAGAAGTGTGTGTAGTCCCTACTTTTGGGGTTTAGTTCCCTCCAGATGTCTATAAGTCCATGGGTATGTAGCAGCTTAGCTATTCTGGTGCTTAATTTCGTGGGGCATGTGAGCTGGTCCTTGGGGGGTCTAGTTTTGTCCAAGCCCTGGTCAAATGCCATGTTAGAATCTCCTCCCATAATGACCTTCCCTTCCAAGAGGGGTTCTATTGTACTGAGGAATCCCTGGAAAAAGGAAGCTTGACCCTTATTCGGGGCGTAATATGAAACGATCGTGTATAGAACTCCTTCCAGGGTTCCCTTCACCACAAAAAACCTTCCCTCCGGATCTTTATAATCAGAAATATAGGAGAATTTGCTGTTTTTGGAAAGTAGGATTGCCACTCCCTTAGTCTTGTTAGGGGCATTCGCTAAGAAGAAGGATGGATAATAAGAGTGAAGGAACTTGGGGGTGTACCGGATGGGAAAGTGAGTCTCTTGAAGGAGAACAACATCAAGTTTTAAAGTTTTGTAGTGATCTAGGGCTAGTCTTCTTTTTCTAGGAGAATTCAGGCCCTGAACATTATGAGATGCCACCTTGAGTTCGTCTCCTAGTGTAATTGTGTCAGTCATTTGAGCAGAGGGGAGGGAGACTCATATTCAAGCAGTCACTCACCAATAGAAGTCTTCCATATCTTGCTGGGTACGATACGTAGTTGGTGTCTTTTATGTTTATCTCTGAGAGGTGCAAGGCTCCTGCCCGCAGGGTGGCTAGAAAAAAGAAAAGGGATGAGCGGAAACAGAGAGTAGAAAAGGACAAACAAACATATGAGAGCAACAATGATAGCGACATGGGTCTCAAAAAATGACCCTTGGGATCTTGTGGAGTGTTTTCCACAGCAATCCCAAATTTAACCTTCAGTCCACCTGAGAGGCCGACTGAAGACCCAAATCCAAAGGACACTGAGGTTCTTTGGAGATGAGAGGAGGCGCAAGGGTTCCACCCCGGACCCTTTCTTTGTCAAGGTAAAACTTTAAAACTTACACACTAACTTAAACAAGCAACTGTAGTAAGGTTCAAACAGCCCTGTACTCATGGCACTACGTGCCAGTTTAACTAGTAACATACCGTAATGATTAAATCAAAAACGAAAACACCCTTCCCGCTGGAGCACTTCTACCCCCCCCTATACCGGAGCTTACTTGGTGGGTAACCTAAATGACCTGAGCTCTACACCAGAGAGGTAAATACACCCCTACCCTCTGAGCATATTTTGGCAACCTTGGGTCTATATTAGCTAGACCTTCAAGCAATCTTGCTCTATACTAGTGAGACTACTTCAATTCTACAGTCCGCTATTGTGCCGAAGAACCGAATGTCTGCTGGAGGGCGTCTGAATCCGCTGGACAGTTCCGCTATAGGGAAGGATGTAGATATTCTGGTCTTGGAGGGTTCCCTTCCCCTGAGGGGGGGTTCTTCGTTGAGGGAAATTGGTGCTATAAAGTGCATTGGGAGGCAAAGTTCGGGCGATGGGCTTAACAAGCCTTTAAGCCGTGTTGGGGTGTGGAGCTCCAGCTCCGACAACTGTGGGGACCATCACCCCAAAAAGGGTCACTGCTGGGACAGAGATATTAGAAGAGACCAGCCTGTCCTTATGAGGGTTTCCCCTCCTTGCTCCTCTTGGACGTGATCTTATTCCACAGGGGGGACTCCGGGCTGCCTGGTTGAGGGCGTTTTGTCGATCCTGATGAGGATGCTGAAAAGTCCATTGGAGCTTCCTGTGAGATGAATTTAAGGGAGAGCAGCAGTTTTTCACCTTCTGGGAAGCTGGAAAAGGAGTGGGTTTTGCCCTGAGATGTGAATTTTACTGCGAAAGGAAAGGACCATCGGTATTTAATGTCCCTTTGTGATAGGATCAAGAGAAGAGGTTTTAATGTTCTGCGTCTTTGAATGGTGGAGGGAGCTAAATCCGCAAAAATCTGGATCTGATGACCCCTATGTTGCAGTTTGGGGTTCTGACGAGATTGTCGCATGACTTCCTCCTTGGTCGCGAAAAAGTGTGGTTTCACAATTATGTCTCTGGGTGAGCCATCTTGTCTAGGGGGACCAAGGGATCTGTGTGCCCTGTCTAATTCGAGGCGCTGAGTGGGGATATTAGGAATGATTTCAGAAATAATGTCCTGTACCGTGGAGGGAATATCTGTGAAGGTTTCTGGGAGGCCTCTAATTCTGAAATTATACCTCCTGGACCTGTTCTCGAGTTCGTCTATCCTGGTAAGGGCCACTTCAAGTTGTTCCTGAATAGACTGTAGGTGAGCTGCATTTTGGTTTGTTCTCGAGACCGTGCTCTCTACTTTATCTTCTATTGCTTCTATTCTTGCGCCTATACTAGATAGGTCAGCTTTGATTGTGTTAGTGATCTGATGTGCTGTGCTGGCCAGGCCTTTCTCCAGTAATAAGGAGAATTTAGTAAACATATCTTCTTGCATTTGTGTAAAGTCATTGATTGAGAAGCCTGGGGACGGGTGAGCTGCCCCTGAGAGCTGAGCCTGTATGGGTAGAGCCTGGGGAAGCGTTTCCTGGTGTGTGTCATGCTTGAGAAGCCTGTGGAGGCCTTAGTAGAGGCCTGGGGTATCTGGGAGCCTTGATGGTGAATCTGATGGGCGGATGGGGGCCCCTGTGCTGCCTGGGCATATGTGAGAGTCGGTGGGGTCAGTACTGGCCTGTGTTCAGGAGCCTTGGGGTGCTGGGCCGCGTGTGGCTGTGTGAGTTCCGTGCTGGCGGCCATCTTGGGACTTCCGTCGGCTCCCGCCGTATCGAATAGCGGGCCGAGATCTCTTCTCACCTGGGGCCCGGACATCTCCGCTGTCTCCTCGGAGGGTCCCTGACTCGGGTGGGTTAACGGCAAGCGGCGCTGAGGGCTGAGGCTGCTGTAGTGCGGCTCTACGGTCCGGGGTGGAGCGGAGCTCCTGGCTCAAGCAGCCATATTGGAACTCCCGCGCATGCGCACTGAACTGATTTTCTTTTTATACTCAAGATGATAAAATCCATGCAGGGCCATAATGAGGCAGAGTCAGAAGAGGTGCCCACTTTTGGCACTGTATTGAAGGGTGGTGATGATGGTAGGGATCTCTCCTGCTTCTAAATTGTCCTGCACCAAAGGAAAACAGATCCTGATGTTTTTTTACACATTTTTTTACATACTGTCACCAGTGCAGTACAGCATCATCATATGTCTGGTGTAGCAGCGATAAGGGATACTGATTGGTGACATTATGTTAAAAAAGTTGTTTTGTTCTCTTTTGTTAACTTTTTCATTTTTTTTTTACTATTTTTTACATACTTTTTTTTAGAGTAGTTCAGTGTCACCATAGGGTCACTGTACTACTCTGTGGTGGTGGGGGGGGGTGATTAGGGTTTTGTTTTTTTTTACACTTTGATTACTGTTACAGTGATGATCACTGTTATATGCAATGCTTTGTTCTGTCATTTATAGGTTACATTTATAACAGATGTGATTTGACCAGGCTACCATGTGATACCTGTGGGCCAATCACAGCATCACTATAGGAAATCACAGCTGTGATTGCATTGCGTTCACATGATCCCCCGGCTGCTCAAAGTGGCTAGGTACTGAGAACCGACATTAGCTGTGTCTGGTGGACACAGCGGTCGTGGGAGCGCCACAGTGCACCCTTAACCTGGAAGAGGTTAAGGGACGCATTATGTACATTTAGGTGATCCTGCCTACCCAAGCTGTCCTGCCACAGTATATGTACTGTGGGCGAGTGGCAAGTGGTGAAATAGCTTACTGTTGATTAACTGATTACTTCTGCTGGAAGTCTGTTCCAGGCATCAACTACTATAGATTAAATAGTACTTTCTAAGATTCGTTTTAATCTTTCCTTCTCTTAATTTGAGGTCATGTCCCATGTTCTTGATCTTATCTTCATGTTGAAAGCACTGCCCTCCTGAACCTTTTTTATGCCCCTAAAGTACTGTATGTATTAATTTTTGGAGTTTGCTAATGCATTTTATATAGTTTGTTTATGGGTAGCAAACTGCATAAAGGTCAAAAGAGAAAGTATAGTTGGCAATAACACATGTTCAAAATGGATCAAAGTTAGTAGTACAGTATCACAGGGATCAGTGATATTCCCAGTTCAATGTATTTATTAAAGAATATGTAAATCAAAGAGCAAAAATATTTCAGCTTGCAGGTCCTTAAATGTGATGGGTGCATGCATATTTCAGGCTAAGCACATGTTCAGCAAGTACAGAAATTGCCTGTAGATTATGTCAAAAATGCCCTTGTAACTTCTTGTGAGTTGAACTGAAATGACAGTAGGGTTGATTTACTAAAACTGGGAAGCAAAATCTGATGCAGCTGTGCGTTAGATTCTAACTTTAGCGTGTTCAGTTGACAAAAAAGAAAACTGGAAGCTTATTGGCTTCTATGAAGAGCTGTACCAGATTTTTCACTCGCCAGTTTGAGTAAATAAACCCCAATGCACATTAACTAACTTTATGTTATTTTCTGAAAACTATAAACTTTTCCAACCCTATGTGATGAATATTAAGCACTATGGACTGATTTATCCCCTTACAGTCCAGGACATTTTTCAGCACTCTCATACTTTGAATGACAATAACTTATTCTACATTGTACCCAATGCATTTTATATAATGTTATTGTGATAGATAGAGCTATCTTTTGGTGGTATTTAATTGGCAATGTTTTGTTTGTTGCTCTATAATGGAAAAAAGATCAAAAATTTTGAAAGAAAAATGTTTTCCTTATTTTTAGTGTTCTAAAACTTTGCAAGTAAATAAATCTGTCTTTATAAATTTGGGCCAAAATGTATTTTGCTACATTTCTCTGGTGGAAAAAAAACAAATATGTGTATTTGATTTATTCTGTGTGAAAGTTATATAGGCTACAAATTATGGTACATACAGTATTTTTGAAAATTGATCAGTCCTGATGTTTGTGATTAGGGATGAGCCGAACACCCCCCCAGTTTGGATCGTGGCAGAACAAGCGAACAGGCAAAAAATTTGTGTGAACAAGCGAACACCGTTAAAATCTATGGGACTCGAATGTGAAAAATTAAAAGTGCTAATTTTAAAGGCTAATATGCAAGTTATTGTCATAAAAAGTGTTTGGGGACCTGGGTCCTGCCCCAGGGGTCATGTATCAATGCAAAAAAAAGTTTTAAAAATGGCCTTATTTTCAGGAGCAGTGATTTTAATAATGCTTAAAGTGAAACAATAAAAGTAAAATATTCCTTTAAATATTGTGCCTGAAGGGTGACTATAGTATGCCTGTAAAGTGGCACATTTTTCCCGTGTTTAGAACAGTCCCTGTACAAAATTACATTTCTAAAGGAATACCAGTAATCTAAAGCTGCTTGTGGCTGTAATGTAATGTCAGGTCCCAGCAACATAAATGAAAAATATTGAGAAAAATGGCATGGGTCCCCCACCAGCCCATTACTAGACCCCTTGGGTTTGGTATGGATATTAAGGGGAACACCGCACCCAAATTACAAAAAAAAAGGTGTGGGGCCCCCAGGCCCTATATACTCTGAACAGCAGTATACAAGCGGTCCCTGGTTACAAACAAGATAGGGACTGTAGGTTTGCTCTTAAGTTGAATCTGTTTGTAATTTGGAACATGTACATTTTTAAAGCCAAAAAAGCTTTTTGGATAACATGGGGAAGGGTTATCACCCCTGTACCATTTGTTTTGCTGTCTGTGCCCCTGAAGATTTCACCTCACTTTCTGTCCCAATGACAATTGGATTTTGAAAATTTTGGGTTATTAGGGAAACAAAGATTGGTGATAAAGGATCAGTGAAGACACCTTTTTACCACATTAACTTTTACAGGAGAACATTTTCCCTTCCTAGGGGTAGATTTCCTCTCACTTCCTGTTCCTGTTCCGTTTGTAAGTAGGAGTCGTTTGTAAGTCGGATGTTTGAAAATAGGGGACTGCCTGTATATACTATACGGCCTGCCCTATACACTCTGTGGAAAATTGGGCCTTAGATGTTGGTGGTACCAGAACACTGTAAGCCCTCACAGTTACTCTTGGTGGGCGCTGGAACGGGCCCTGCTGTGAAATATTATATCAAGAATTATAATTACATGCCCCTGTTAAACAGGGGCAGAAAAATTGGGCCTTAGGCGGTGGTGGTGGTGGTGGTGTCACAACACTGTAAAGCCTCACAGATACTCTTGTTGAGCACAGGAATGGGCTCTGCTGTGAAATATTAGATAAAAAATTTAATTATGCGCCCCTGTTAAACAGGGGCAGAAAAATTGGGCCTTAGGTAGTGGTGGTGGTGGTGGCACAACACTGTAAAGCCTCACAGATACTCTTGTTGAGCGCAGGAACGAGCCCTGCTGTTAAATATTTGATCAAAAATTGTAATTACAGTAGGTTACCGCAATATTGTGTCAATCTCGCAGCTGTTATCGGCGAGATTTGACACCTGCGAGCCCCGTAGCGGGAGCTAGCACCGAGCTGGCTCGCTCATCGGGAAAGGAGAATTGTGTGGTGACCCCGCCCCTTATGACGTCATAGTCCTGGGGCATGATGGGACTGTGACGTCATAAGGGGCAGGGTCACCGGGTGACATCACCCGGGGACCATGCCCCATGCCTATATAAGTCTTTGCACACCTCGCACACGGCATTACAGCGGGAGAGAGCATTGTGTCAACATCGGAAGAAGAGAAGAGGGAACAAGACGACGGAGAAGACCGGGCCACCACTAGCAAAAGAGCAGCAAAAGAGCAGAAGATAGCGGAGGAGCCTGGCAGAAAAACCGGAGAGGGGAAGAACAACCGGAGACCTGGAGAAGAGGCCGGAAAGCAATAGAAGAACTGGACACCAGGAGAAGAGGCCGGAGAGAGCGGAGAAGTCGGAAGAGACCCCCGAAGTTGGAAGAAGACCCCCGGAGCTGCCTAATAAATTACTTTAAAAATCTGTCTAGTGTGTTTTTTATTGACACTTTTTTCCCCCAGGTGAATGGGTAGGGGTATGATGTACCCCATACTCACATATGGTGGGGGGCTGGGATCTGGGGGCCCCTTATTAAAGGGGGCTCCCGGATTCCTATAAGCCCTCCGCCCGCAGACCCCGACAACCAACGGCCAGGGTTGTCGGGAAGAGGCCCTTGTCCTCATCAACATAGGGACAAGGTGCTTTGGGGTGGAGGGGGCGCAGGGCGCCCCCTTCCCCAAAGCACCCACCCCCCCATGTTGAGGGCATGTGGCCTGGTACAGTTCAGGAGGGGGGCCGTTCGCTTGTCCCCACCGCCCTTCCTGACTGGCCGGGCTGCATGTTCGGATAAGGATCTGGTATAGATTTTGGGGGGACCCCCGTGCTTTTTTTTGGCGTAGGGGGTTTTCCTTAAAATCCATACTAGACCTAAGGGCCTGGTATGCTCCTGGAGGGGAATTCCCTCTCGGGCTCGCTGCGATAGGAAAATGTGTTTCCTATTGCAGCCAGCGTGAGATGTACAGTACTCTGTCGTTGAGAACCAGAGCGATGGGATCGCACTGGAAACACATTCTCCCGGACAGGTACTGTACATGTCCCTGTTAAGCAGGGGCAGAAAAATTGGGCCTTAGGCAGTGGTGCTGGTGCCCTGAACCAAAAATATTCTTAGAAGCTATCATCATGAAGATTGAGGAGGAATAGCATAGTCACTCAGCATAATAGGATAGTCACTTAGCATATGCAGTCTTCAAGGGATCCCACATCCATAGAAAAATCAATTGGTTACATCAGCATCAGGTGCTTGGTACCTGGTGATCCAAGACTGATTCATTTTTATGAATGTGAGCCGCTCAACAGAGTCTGTGAACAGGTGCACTCTGTAATCAGTTACAAAGCCTCCAGCAGCACTGAATGTGCTTTCAGAAAGAACGCTTGATGCAGGACAGGCCAGTAGCTTAATTGCATATTGAGCAAGCTCTGGCCAGTGGTCTATCCTCAAGACCCAGTAACCCAGTGGATATTCTGTTGGAAAGGTCTCCAAGTCTGATCTTGCCCCTAGATATTCCTGCACCATGTAATTCAGACGCTGGTGATGGTTGCTGGAACCGATCAGACCTTGGTGCTGAGGACTGAAGAATTGTCTGAAGACATTGGTCAGCTGGCCACCTTCTCCGCCGTACTTTCAGTGACTGAACGAAGCCTCAGCAACACGTTGTCCAGCACCAGGAAATTGTAACCTCCCAGACTCTGGAAACGCATTGCACAAACCTTTCTGCAAGGCCTCCCAAAGATGTTTCATCCTCTGCTCCCTCTGCGAAGGCTGGATAAGTTCTGCAACCTTACCCTTGTAATGTGGATCAAGAAGGGTTGCCAGCCAGTAATGATCCCTCTCCTTGATACCACGAATCCTAGGGTCCTTTCGCAGGCTTTGCAGGATCAGGGAGGCCATGCAGCGTAAGTTTGCAGAGGCATTCAATCCTAAATCTTCTGGGTCACTAAGGATCACATGATCCTCAACCACCTCCTCCCATCCACGTACAGATCCATGGGTTTCTGGGGACTGAAAATGATCCCTTGAAGACTGCTGCTGATGCTGAGTGTTATCTTCCACCTCCATGCTGACACAATCCTCCTCCTCTTCTTCTTCCTGTGTGATCGGCGGGCCCGCAGGAATACTATCTGGAAAAAGGGGGCCTTGAGAGATAAGGGAGTCCTCCTCTTCCTCCCGCTGTTCTGCCTCAAGTGCCCTGTCCATTATTCCACGCTTCATGTGCTCCAACAGGAAGACAAGAGGGACAGTATCACTTTTGCATGTACTGTCACTGCTCACGATCCTCGTGTCAAATTGTGACAGGACAGTGCATGCATCCTTGTTCATTAGCCAATGGCGTGGCAAAAAAAAAGCAAAGCTCCCCTGACCCTGTCTCGGTGCCATACTCACACAGGTACTCATTGATGGCCCTCTGCTGTGTGTGCAGCCGCTGCAGCATTGCCAACGCTGAGTTCCACCTGGTGGGCATGTCACAAATGAAGTGGTTCTTGGGCAGGTTGCATTCCCTTTGAATGTCAGCCAGCCGAGCACTGGCATTATATGACTGGCGGAAATGACCACAGACTTTCCTGGCCTGCCTCAGGAGATCCTGTAAGCCCAGGTACCTGCTCAAGAACCACTGCACCACCAAATTCAGGACGTGAGCCAAACAGGGAACATGGGTCAAGTGTCCCTGTCGGACGGCGGAGAGGAGGTTGGTGCCATTGTCGCATACAACCATTCCTGGCTGAAGCTGGTGTGGCATTAACCACCACCTTTGAGCCTGCCCCTGCAGAGGTGCCGAGTCTCTGCCCCAGTGTGGCTACTGTCCCCTAAGCAGACCAACTGTCAAGTCTGTAGTGTGAGGCCGGGTTGCTGAGAGGGCGCCCCTTGCGGCTGAGTGCAGCACAGCCCTGGATTTGGGTACAGGGAATGCGATGCACAGAGGTGCACGGGTTGCCAGGAATACTGCAAGCTGGCTGGTTGGCTGTAAGTAGCTAGAGTGCGTTGTGGCAGCCGTGCAGAGAGAAGTCTTGAACGGTAACAGCAGGGTAAACCAGGAACAGGGTCCGCAGCCAGGCCATGGGTCAGATACCAAAAGACAGTCCAAGAGAGGTACAGGAACAAGCCGGGTCATACACAGAGGGCAGAAGATCGGAGAGTAGTCAGCCAAGCCGGGGTCAGAGCGAGGAGATAAACAGGAACACAGGTCAAGCCGGGCAGAGGTCAAGCAGGGGTCTTCAGAGTATACAAGGCACAGAAACACAGGAGCTGTTTGATAATCCAGCAAACTGCAAGTGTCAGTGGCAGGTTTAAATAGGCCAGAGGGGTGTGCCTACAAGATCAGGGCGTGCTCACTAGACTCGCCTGCCACCATGACGGTTACTGGCGGAATTGCCCACAACACGGCCATTTCCCTGACACCAACTCAAGCGCCGCATGGCAAATTTGCCTGAGTGCTTGCGTAGCCCCTTGAATGCCTACAGAGCACCGCTGGTTCAGAGGACAAATCTGCAGAGGAAGAGGAAGAAGAAGAGGAGGGGGTGGAGGAGAGAACTGTGGCAGAATCACCACTACTAGCATTTTGGAGGCATGGTGGCGAAACAAGCTCCAAAAATACTGAACCCTGTCCTGCATCCTTCCCAGCTGCCAGCAGAGTTACCCAGTGCTCCGTGAAAGAAAGGTAATGTCCCTGTCCATGCCTGCTGGACAATGAGTCAGCGGTAATATGCACCTTACTGCTGGCCACCCTGTCCAACGAGGCCAAGACATTGCCTTCCACATGCTGGTAGAGAGCCGGAATGTCCTTCCGTGAAAAGAAATGGTGTTTGGGAACCTGCCACAGGGGTACTGCACATTCCACAAATTCACGAAAGGGGGCAGCTTCTACCAGCTCAAAAGGCAGCAGTTGCAGTGCTAGCAAGTTGGCCAAGCTAGCATTCAGACTCTGAGCATGTAGATGACTGGGATCAAATTTCTTTCAACGGTTTAGCAACTGGGGTAGGGAAATTTGCCTGCTAAAATCGGATGTTGGTGTACTGCTAGCAGATTGGCCGCAAGTACTTGGGACATCTATTTCTATACCTTCATTCCTCTCAGTGCAGGTTACTGAGAGGACTGGAGGTATAGTGGGGTTGGAGATCCCAGCTGATGAGGAGTAAGGAGAGGTCCGCCTTGTTCTTTGATGTGGGTCTTTTAAGTGCTGTTGCCAATGGACTGCATGGGAGGTCATCATATGTCTGGTCAAGCATGTGGTGCCCAAGCGGCTGCTGTTTTGGCCACGCTTGATACACTTCAGACATATGTTGAAAACAGCAAGGGTGCGATCTGCTGCACATGTCTCAAAAAAGGCCCACACCAAAGAACTTTTCAAAATATGCGGGGAGTCAGCAGCGCCCTGCACCTGCTTAGCTCTGTGGTGTGATGCAAAAGGGTGGCTGCCCTTAAGCTGCCCACTGGAGGGCATCTTGCCTCATTGGAGATGTGCCTCCTCCTCCTCCTCTCTTCTATCAGGCACCCAAATAGAGTCAGTGAACTCATCATCCCCTCTCTTCTCGTCACTGGAGTAAACTTAGCAGTATGCTGCAGCTGGGGGAACATGACTGCCAGTTTCTTGACCTTCTTGGGCACCCCCTCTCTCTAGGCTCACATTACTCCCTTCCTCAACCTGGGTACCATCATCGTAGCCTTTAAATCGCTGTGAATCCTCCTGCAGCATGTACCCAACACTGTGGTTGAATAGTTTGGGGGACTCCTCCCTGCATGATGGTGGGCTAGGGAAGGAGTGACTGTTGACATGGAGCCGATGGAATAGCCAATTTGGCAGCTGCATTGGCAGGCAAATGACTCTGAGGCTGGGTGACAGAGGATGAGGAATATGAGGACGGATTTGTTATCCATTCCACGAACTCTTCTGCACGTTGTGGCCCAATAACACGGCCAGCTGCAGAAAAAAAAGGACAAGCGTGCCCCACGGCCATGTGCTGAGGATGCACCATGTCCACAACCAGCAGTGTCGACTGTAGACACAGAGCCTGCTTGCCCTCTTTTAGTGGCCTGTGAGCATCTGCCTCTCCTTGGTGGCCTTCCGGACATGCTGTAAATTTTGTTAAGCAAAATGACACTACACTGTATTGTGTACTGGGTACACCACCAGAAAAGTAGTAGCAACTGCACTAGGGGAGAATGGTATTGTGTACACCACCAGAAATTTAATAGCAACTATGGGTGCACTGTATGTATTGTGTACTGTGTACACCACCAGAAAAGTAGTAGCAACTGCACTAGGGGTGCACAGTACTGTGTACGCCAACAGAAGTGTAATAACAACTATGGGTGCACTGTATGTATTGTGTACACCACCAGAAAAGTAGTAGCAACTGCACTAGGGGTGAACAGTATTGTGTACACCATCAGAAGTTTAATAGTAACTATGGGTGCACTGTATGTATTGTCTACTGTGTACACCACCAGAAAAGTAGTAGCAACTGCACTAGGGGTGCACGGTACTGTGTACACCAACAGAAGTGTAATAACAACTATGGGTGCACTGTATGTATTGTGTACACCATTAGAAAAGTAGTAGCAACTGCACTAGGGGTGCAGGGTACTGTGTACACTAAAAGAAGTGTAATAACAACTATGGGTGCACTGTATGTATTGTGTACACCACCAGAAAAGTAGTAGCAACTGCACTAGGGGAGAACAGTATTGTGTACACCACCAGAAGTCTAATAGCAACTATGGGTGCACTGTATGTATTGTGTACTGTGTACACCACCAGAAAAGTATAGTAGCAACTGCACTAGGGGTACGTGGTACTGTGTACACCAACAGAAGTGTAATAACAACTATCGGTGCACTGTATGTATTGTGTACACCACCAGAAAAGTAGTAGCAACTAGACTAGGTGTGCACGGTACTTTGTACACCAACAGAAGTGTAATAACAACTATGGGTGCACTGTATGTATTGTGTACACCACCAGAAAAGTAGCAGCAACTGCACTAGGGATGCAGGGTATTGTGTATACCACCAGAAGTCTAATAGCAACTATTGGGGCACTGCATGTATTGTGTACCGTGTACACCACCAGAAAAGTAGTAGCAACTGCACTAAGGGTGCACGGTACTGTGTACACCAACAGAAGTGTAATAACAACTATGAGTGCACTGTATGTATTGTGTACACCACCAGAAAAGTAGTAGCAACTGCACTAGGGGAGAACGGTATTGTGTACACCACCAGAAGTCTAATAGCAACTATGGGTGCACTGTATGTATTGTGTACTGTGTACACCACCAGAAAAGTATAGTAGCAACTGCACTAGGGGTACATGGTACTGTGTACACCAACAGAAGTGTAATAACAACTATGGGTGCACTGTATGTATTGTGTACACCACCAGAAAAGTAGTAGCAACTGCACTAGGTGTGCACGGTACTTTGTACACCAACAGAAGTGTAATAACAACTATGGGTGCACTGTATGTATTGTGTACACCACCAGAAAAGTAGCAGCAACTGCACTAGGGGTGCAGGGTATTGTGTACACCACCAGAAGTCTAATAGCAACTATGGGGGCACTGCATGTATTGTGTACTGTGTACACCACCAGAAAAGTAGTAGCAACTGCACTAGGGGTGCACGGTACTGTGTACACCACCAGAAATGTAATAACAACTATGGGTGCACTGTATGTATTGTGTACACCATTAGAAAAGTAGTAGCAACTGCACTAGGGGTGCACGGTACTGTGTACACCACCAGAAATGTAATAACAACTATGGGTGCACTGTATGTATTGTGTACACCATTAGAAAAGTAGTAGCAACTGCACTAGGGGTGCACGGTACTGTGTACACTAAAAGAAGTGTAATAACAACTATGGGTGCACTGTATGTATTGTGTACACCACCAGAAAAGTAGTAGCAACTGCACTAGGGGAGAACGGTATTGTGTACACCACCAGAAGTCTAATAGCAACTATGGGTGCACTGTATGTATTGTGTACTGTGTACACCACCAGAAAAGTATAGTAGCAACTGCACTAGGGGTACATGGTACTGTGTACACCAACAGAAGTGTAATAACAACTATGGGTGCACTGTATGTATTGTGTACACCACCAGAAAAGTAGTAGCAACTGCACTAGGTGTGCACGGTACTTTGTACACCAACAGAAGTGTAATAACAACTATGGGTGCACTGTATGTATTGTGTACACCAGCCAGAAAAGTAGCAGCAACTGCACTAGGGGTGCACGGTACTGTGTACGCTAAAAGAAGTGTAATAACAACTATGGGTGCACTGTATGTATTGTGTACACCAGCCAGAAAAGTAGCAGCAACTGCACTAGGGGTGCAGGGTATTGTGTACACCACCAGAAGTCTAATAGCAACTATGGGGGCACTGCATGTATTGTGTATTGTGTACACCAACAGAAAAGTAGTAGCAACTGCACTAGGGGAGAACGGTATTGTGTACACCACCAGAAGTCTAATAGCAACTATGGGTGCACTGTATGTATTGTGTACTGTGTACACCACCAGAAAAGTATAGTAGCAACTGCACTAGGGGTACATGGTACTGTGTACACCAGCAGAAGTGTAATAACAACTATGGGTGCACTGTATGTATTGTGTACACCACCAGAAAAGTAGTAGCAACTGCACTAGGTGTGCACGGTACTTTGTACACCAACAGAAGTGTAATAACAACTATGGGTGCACTGTATGTATTGTGTACTGTGTACACCACCAGAAAAGTAGCAGCAACTGCACTAGGGGTGCACAGTACTGTGTACACCACCAGAAGTGTAATAACAACTATGGGTGCACTGTATGTATTGTGTACACCATTAGAAAAGTAGTAGCAACTGCACTAGGGGTGCACGGTACTGTGTACGCTAAAAGAAGTGTAATAACAACTATGGGTGCAATGTATGTATTGTGTACACCACCAGAAAAGTAGTAGCAACTGCACTAAGGGTGAACAGTATTGTGTACACCACCAGAAGTCTAATAGCAACTATGGGTGCACTGTATGTATTGTGTACACCACCAGAAAAGTATAGTAGCAACTGCACTAGGGGTACGTGGTACTGTGTACACCAACAGAAGTTTAATAACAACTATGGGTGCACTGTATTTATTGTGTACACCACCAGAAAAGTAGTAGCAACTGCACTAGGTGTGCACGGTACTTTGTACACCAACAGAAGTGTAATAACAACTATGGGTGCACTGTATGTATTGTGTACACCAGCCAGAAAAGTAGCAGCAACTGCACTAGGGGTGCAGGGTATTGTGTACACCACCAGAAGTCTAATAGCAACTATAGGGGCACTGCATGTATTGTGTATTGTGTACACCACCAGAAAAGTAGTAGCAACTGCACTAGGGGAGAACGGTATTGTGTACACCACCAGAAGTCTAATAGCAACTATGGGTGCATTGTATGTATTGTGTACTGTGTACACCACCAGAAAAGTATAGTAGCAACTGCACTAGGGGTACATGGTACTGTGTACACCAACAGAAGTATAATAACAACTATGGGTGCACTGTATGTATTGTGTACACCATCAGAAAAGTAGTAGCAACTGCACTAGGTGTGCACGGTACTTTGTACACCAACAGAAGTGTAATAACAACTATGGGTGCACTGTATGTATTGTGTACACCACCAGAAAAGTAGCAGCAACTGCACTAGGGGTGCAGGGTATTGTGTACACCACCAGAAGTCTAATAGCAACTATGGGGGCACTGCAAGTATTGTGTACTGTGTACACCACCAGAAAAGTAGTAGCAACTGCACTAGGGGTGCACGGTACTGTGTACACCAACAGAAGTGTAATAACAACTATGAGTGCACTGTATGTACTGTGTACACCCCAGAAAAGTAGTAGCACCTGCACTAGGGGTGCACGGTACTGTGTACACCACCAGAAGTGTAATAACAACTATGGGTGCAC
Source organism: Lithobates clamitans (assembly GCA_037952925.1). Taxonomy (NCBI): domain Eukaryota; kingdom Metazoa; phylum Chordata; class Amphibia; order Anura; family Ranidae; genus Lithobates; species Lithobates clamitans. Next base: position 3,899,275 of record JBBGZY010000400.1, on the reverse strand, counting down.
TGTATTTATTGTGTACACCATTAGAAAAGTAGTAGCAACTGCACTAGGGGTGCACGGTACTGTGTACACCACCAGAAATGTAATAACAACTATGGGTGCACTGTATGTATTGTGTACACCATTAGAAAAGTAGTAGCAACTGCACTAGGGGTGCACGGTACTGTGTACACTAAAAGAAGTGTAATAACAACTATGGGTGCACTGTATGTATTGTGTACACCATCAGAAAAGTAGTAGCAACTGCACTAGGGGAGAACGGTATTGTGTACACCACCAGAAGTCTAATAGCAACTATGGGTGCACTGTATGTATTGTGTACTGTGTACACCACCAGAAAAGTATAGTAGCAACTGCACTAGGGGTACATGGTACTGTGTGCACCAACAGAAGTGTAATAACAACTATGGGTGCACTGTATGTATTGTGTACACCATTAAAAAAGTAGTAGCAACTGCACTAGGGGTGCACGGTACTGTGTACACCACCAGAAATGTAATAACAACTATGGGTGCACTGTATGTATTGTGTACACCATTAGAAAAGTAGTAGCAACTGCACTAGGGGTGCACGGTACTGTGTACACTAAAAGAAGTGTAATAACAACTATGGGTGCACTGTATGTATTGTGTACACCATCAGAAAAGTAGTAGCAACTGCACTAGGGGAGAACGGTATTGTGTACACCACCAGAAGTCTAATAGCAACTATGGGTGCACTGTATGTATTGTGTACTGTGTACAACACCAGAAAAGTATAGTAGCAACTGCACTAGGGGTACATGGTACTGTGTACACCAACAGAAGTGTAATAACAACTATGGGTGCACTGTATGTATTGTGTACACCACCAGAAAAGTAGTAGCAACTGCACTAGGTGTGCACGGTACTTTGTACACCAACAGAAGTGTAATAACAACTATGGGTGCACTGTATGTATTGTGTACACCAGCCAGAAAAGTAGCAGCAACTGCACTAGGGGTGCACGGTACTGTGTACGCTAAAAGAAGTGTAATAACAACTATGGGTGCACTGTATGTATTGTGTACACCACCAGAAAAGCAGTAGCAACTGCACTAGGGGAGAACGGTATTGTGTACACCACCAGAAGTCTAATAGCAACTATGGGTGCACTGTATGTATTGTGTACTGTGTACACCACCAGAAAAGTATAGTAGCAACTGCACTAGGGGTACATGGTACTGTGTGCACCAACAGAAGTGTAATAACAACTATGGGTGCACTGTATGTATTGTGTACACCACCAGAAAAGTAGCAGCAACTGCACTAGGGGTGCAGGGTATTGTGTACACCGCCAGAAGTATAATAGCAACTATGGGGGCACTGCATGTATTGTGTACCGTGTACACCACCAGAAAAATAGTAGCAACTGCACTAGGGGTGCACGATACTATGTACACCACCAGAAGTGTAATAACAACTATGGGTGCACTGTATGTATTGTGTACACCATTAGGAAAGTAGTAGCAACTGCACTAGGGGTGCACGGTACTGTGTACGCTAAAAGAAGTGTAATAACAACTATGGGTGCACTGTATGTATTGTGTACACCACCAGAAAAGTAGTAGCAACTGCACTAGGGGTGAACAGTATTGTGTACACCACCAGAAGTCTAATAGCAACTATGGGTGCACTGTATGTATTGTGTACTGTGTACACCACCAGAAAAGTATAGTAGCAACTGCACTAGGGGTACGTGGTACTGTGTACACCAACAGAAGTGTAATAACAACTATGGGTGCACTGTATGTATTGTGTACACCATTAGGAAAGTAGTAGCAACTGCACTAGGGGTGCACGGTACTGTGTACGCTAAAAGAAGTGTAATAACAACTATGGGTGCACTGTATGTATTGTGTACACCACCAGAAAAGTAGTAGCAACTGCACTAGGGGTGAACAGTATTGTGTACACCACCAGAAGTCTAATAGCAACTATGGGTGCACTGTATGTATTGTGTACTGTGTACACCACCAGAAAAGTATAGTAGCAACTGCACTAGGGGTACGTGGTACTGTGTACACCAACAGAAGTGTAATAACAACTATGGGTGCACTGTATGTATTGTGTACACCAGCCAGAAAAGTAGCAGCAACTGCACTAGGGGTGCAGGGTATTGTGTACACCACCAGAAGTCTAATAGCAACTATGGGGGCACTGCATGTTTTGTGTATTGTGTACACCACCAGAAAAGTAGTAGCAACTGCACTAGGGGAGAACGGTATTGTGTACACCACCAGAAGTCTAATAGCAACTATGGGTGCACTGTATGTATTGTGTACTGTGTACACCACCAGAAAAGTATAGTGGCAACTGCACTAGGGGTACATGGTACTGTGTACACCAACAGAAGTGTAATAACAACTATGGGTGCACTGTATGTATTGTGTACACCACCAGAAAAGTAGTAGCAACTGCACTAGGTGTGCATGGTACTTTGTACACCAACAGAAGTGTAATAACTATGGGTGCACTGTATGTATTGTGTACACTACCAGAAAAGTAGCAGCAACTGCACTAGGGGTGCAGGGTATTGTGTACACTGCCAGAAGTCTAATAGCAACTATGGGGGCACTGCATGTATTGTGTACTGTGTACACCACCAGAAAAGTAGTAGCAACTGCACTAGGGGTGCACGGTACTGTGTACACCACCAGAAGTGTAATAACAACTATGGGTGCACTGTATGTATTGTGTACACCATTAGAAAAGTAGTAGCAACTGCACTAGGGGTGCACAGTACTGTGTACGCTAAAAGAAGTGTAATAACAACTATGGGTGCACTGTATGTATTGTGTACACCACCAGAAAAGTAGTAGCAACTGCACTAGGGGTGAACAGTATTGTGTACACCAACAGAAGTCTAATAGCAACTATGGGTGCACTGTATGTATTGTGTACTGTGTACACCACCAGAAAAGTATAGTAGCAACTGCACTAGGGGTAAGTGGTACTGTGTACACCAACAGAAGTGTAATAACAACTATGGGTGCACTGTATGTATTGTGTACACCATTAGAAAAGTAGTAGCAACTGCACTAGGGGTGCACGGTACTATGTACACCAACAGAAGTGTAATAATATCTATGGGTGCACTGTATGTATTGTGTACACCACCGGAAAAGTAGTAGCAACTGCACTAGAGGAGAACGGTATTGTGTACACCACCAGAAGTCTAATAGCAACTATGGGAGCACTGTATGTATTGTGTACTGTGTACACCACCAGAAAAGTATAGTAGCAACTGCACTAGGGGTACATTGTACTGTGTACACCAACAGAAGTGTAATAACAACTATGGGTGCACTGTATGTATTGTGTACACCACCAGAAAAGTAGTAGCAACTGCACTAGGTGTGCATGGTACTTTGTACACCAACAGAAGTGTAATAACTATGGGTGCACTGTATGTATTGTGTACACTACCAGAAAAGTAGCAGCAACTGCACTAGGGGTGCAGGGTATTGTGTACACTGCCAGAAGTCTAATAGCAACTATGGGGGCACTGCATGTATTGTGTACTGTGTACACCACCAGAAAAGTAGTAGCAACTGCACTAGGGGTGCACGGTACTGTGTACACCACCAGAAGTGTAATAACAACTATGGGTGCACTGTATGTATTGTGTACACCATTAGAAAAGTAGTAGCAACTGCACTAGGGGTGCACAGTACTGTGTACGCTAAAAGAAGTGTAATAACAACTATGGGTGCACTGTATGTATTGTGTACACCACCAGAAAAGTAGTAGCAACTGCACTAGGGGTGAACAGTATTGTGTACACCAACAGAAGTCTAATAGCAACTATGGGTGCACTGTATGTATTGTGTACTGTGTACACCACCAGAAAAGTATAGTAGCAACTGCACTAGGGGTAAGTGGTACTGTGTACACCAACAGAAGTGTAATAACAACTATGGGTGCACTGTATGTATTGTGTACACCATTAGAAAAGTAGTAGCAACTGCACTAGGGGTGCACGGTACTATGTACACCAACAGAAGTGTAATAATATCTATGGGTGCACTGTATGTATTGTGTACACCACCGGAAAAGTAGTAGCAACTGCACTAGAGGAGAACGGTATTGTGTACACCACCAGAAGTCTAATAGCAACTATGGGAGCACTGTATGTATTGTGTACTGTGTACACCACCAGAAAAGTATAGTAGCAACTGCACTAGGGGTACATTGTACTGTGTACACCAACAGAAGTGTAATAACAACTATGGGTGCACTGTATGTATTGTGTACACCACCAGAAAAGTAGTAGCAACTGCACTAGGTGTGCACGGTACTTTTTACACCAACAGAAGTGTAATAACAACTATGGGTGCACTGTATGTATTGTGTACACCATCAGAAAAGTAGTAGCAACTGCACTAGGGGTGCACGGTACTGTGTACACCAACATAAGTGTAATAACATCTATGGGTGCACTGTATGTATTGTGTACACCACCAGAAAAGTAGCAGCAACTGCACTAGGGGTGCAGGGTATTGTGTACACCACCAGAAGTCTAATAGCAACTATGGGTGCACTTTATGTATTGTGTACTGTGTACACCACCAGAAAAGTATAGTAGCAACTGCACAAGGGTACATTGTACTGTGTACACCAACAGAAGTGTAATAACAACTATTGGTGCACTGTATGTATTGTGTACACCACCAGAAAAGTAGTAGCAACTGCACTAGGTGTGCACGGTACTTTGTACACCAACAGAAGTGTAATAACAACTATGGGTGCACTGTATGTATTGTGTACACCACCAGAAAAGTATCGGCAACTGCACTAGGGGTGCAGGGTATTGTGTACACCACCAGAAGTCTAATAGCAACTATGGGGGCACTGCATGTATTGTGTACACCACCAGAAAAGTAGTAGCAACTGCACTAGTGGTGCACGGTACTGTGTACACCACCAGAAGTGTAATAACAACTATGGGTGCACTGTATGTATTGTGTAGGGATGAGCTTCGTGTTCGAGTCGAACCCAGGTTCGACTCGAACATCGTCTGTTCACCGAATTGCGAACGATATGGGCTGTTTGCACCAAATTCACGTGGCGTGTCACGGCCCATAATTCACTGTGGCATCGCAGTGCATTGCTGGCTGATGATTGGCCAAGCATTCACTATGACCCGCATGCTTGGCCAATCATAGGGCCGTCAGTAGAGAGAGCTGTAATTGGCCAAAGCCAGGGTGGCTTTGGCCAATTATGGCTCAGGGGGTTTAGAACACGCCCCACACTATATAAGGGCCGCCTGCACGGCGGCCCTGTGTAGTGTGTGTTCCGGCTTTGAGGCTGGGTTCACACTGCTGCGGTGCGGGAACGCAGCGAATTTACTGCGGGTTCCCGCACCGCACCAACTCGCACGGCAGTTCACACTGCCATATGCGAACTGCTGGGGAGTGTCATACAATGTTAATGACACCCCCAGTTCAGCCCGCATATCGCAATGCGAACTGACAATTCGGACACTTTCGGATCGCATAGGTGTGAACACCCATGCGATCCGATTTTGGTCCGAACAAAAAAATGGGTCCTGTGCGAGTTTGGACCGAATGCGGTGCGATATCAGCCATACTATCTGTATGGCTGATATCGCACAGCACAGACATCACATGTGATGTGAACAGCAGTGCGCTGCGAATCACATGCGATGTCTGCAACGGCAGCAGTGTGAACCCAGCCTAAAAGAGAGATAGATAGACAGAGAGACAGTGTCATTTCATTTGAGTTAGCTAGATTAGGCAGGACAATCAGTGAGTTAGCTGCACTTACAGTGTATTGTGTATATATATGCATCCCAGGTGTTGCACATATATATATATATATATACACTGTATTCAGTTTAGCTAGATCCGTTCCTGTTATCTTCTTACTGACAGACAGGCTTGTCTTGTTACAGTATTTACAGCTACCTAAAGAAAATTGCTGGTGTTCTTTTGATCCTATTAGTACCACAGTTAGTGCGGTGCGTCCTGCTCACAGTGTTCAGATAAAACTACAAGTTGGTGCGGTTCGTCCTGCTCACAGTGTTCAGCTAAAACTACAAGTTAGTGTAGTGAGACCTCTGCACAGTGTTCATCTAAAGCTACAAGTTAGTGCGGTGCGTCCTGCTCACAGTGTTCAGCTAAAACTACAAGTTAGTGCGGTGCGTCCTGCTCACAGTGTTCAGCTAAAACTACAAGTCAGTGGGGTGCGTCCTGCTCACAGTGTTTAGCTAAAACTACAAGTTAGTGTGGTGCCTCCTGCTCACAGTGTTCAGCTAAAACTACAAGTTAGTGCGGTGCGCCCTGCTCACAGTGTTTAGCTAAAACTACAAGTTAGTGGGGTGCGTCCTGCTCAGTGTTCAGCTAAAACTACAAATTAGTGCGGTGCGTCCTGCTCACAGTGTTCAGCTAAAACTACAATTTAGTGCAGTGAGACCTCTGCACAGTGTTCATCTAGAGCTACAAGTTAGTGCAGTGCGTCCTGCTCACAGTGTTCAGCTAAAACTACAAGTTAGTGTAGTGAGACCTCTGCACCGTGTTCATCTAGAGCTACAAGTTAGTGCAGTGCGTCCTGCTCACAGTGTTCAGCTAAAACTACAAGTTAGTGGGGTGCGTCCTGCTCACAGTGTTCAGCTAAAACTACAAGTTAGTGCGGTGCGTCCTGCTCACGGTGTTCAGCTAAAACTACAAGTTAGTGGGGTGCGTCCTGCTCACAGTGTTCAGCTAAAACTACAAGTTAGTGTAGTGAGACCTCTGCACAGTGTTCAGCTAAACCTACAAGTTATTGTTTTGTGAGCTCTGCACAGTGTTCAGCTAAAGCTACCTGTAGAAGGTTGGTGGTGTTTTCCTGATCCTATCACTACCGCAGGCAGCTAAAAAAGCTACAAGTTAGTTTTTTGCGAGCTCTGCACAGTGTTCAGCTAAAGCTACCTGTAGAAGGTTGGTGGTATTCTCATACTACAGGCAGGCAGTTGATTTTGCTAGCTGCAGTATCAGTATATGTATGTATATATATATATATATATATATATATATATATATATATATATATACACATACATACATATATATATATATATATATATATATATATATATATATATATATATCCCAGCTTAGTGCAGCTACAGGCCATTAGTATGTCTGGAAGGCCAAGAAGGAGAGGCAGACAGTCACAAGCCAATAAGAGAGGGCAAGCAGGCTCTGTGTCTAGTGCTGGTCGTGGAGACAGTGCATTCTCATCAGCATGTGGCCGTGGGACACGCTTGGCCTTTTTTTCGGCAGCTGGCCGTGTTGAGCCGCAACATGTGGAAGACTTGGTCGAGTGGATGACCAAGCCGTCCTCATCCTCCTCATCCTCTCTCACCCATGCCCAGGGTACTTTGTCTGGCAAAGCAGCAGCCTCTTCCCTCGGCTCAATGTCATCAGTGACTCCTTCCCTAGCCCCACCATGTCCACTTGAAGAGTCCCTTGAACTGTTTGACCACAGTGTTGGGTACATGCTCCAGGAGGATGCCCAGCGTTTGGAAGGCTCTGATGATGATAATGAGCTTGATGAAGGCAGTAACATGAGCACGGACAGAGGGGGTGCCCAAGAAGGACAGCAATCTGGCAGTCATGCTCCCCCTTCTGCAGCATACTGCCAGGTTTGCTCCAGTGATGAGGAGGGAGGGGATGATGAGGTCACTGACTCAACGTGGGTGCCTGATAGGAGAGAGGAGGAGGAGGAGGAGGCGGCACATCACCAACGAGGCAGGATGCCCTCCAGGGGCCAGCCTAAGGGCAGCACATTGACTGCATCACACCCCAAAGCTCCACATGTGCAGGGCGCTGCAGTCTCTGCGCGTTATTCAAAAAGTTCTTTGGTGTGGGCCTTTTTTGAGACGAGTGCATCAGATCGCACCGCTGCTATTTGCAACATATGTCTCAAGCGTATCTCGCGTGGCCAAAACATCTCCCGCTTGGGTACCACATGCTTGACCAGACATATGTTGACCTGCCATGCAGTTCGTTGGCAAGCGTATCTAAAAGACCCACACCAAAGAACAAAGAGGATCTCTCCTTGCTCCTCATCAGCTGAGATTTCCAACCCCACTAGACCTTCAGTCCTCTCTGAGACCTGCAGTGAGAGGAATGAAGGTGTAGAATTAGGTGTGTCACAGCCAAGTACTTGTGGGCAATCTGCTTTTGGTACACCGACGTCAGATTGTACCAGGCAAATTTCCCTGCCCCAGCTGCTGCACCGCCGAAAGAAGTTTGCTCCCAACCATCCACATGCCCAGCGGTTGAATGCTAGCTTGGCAAAATTGCTAGCACTTCAACTGCTGCCTTTTCAGTTGGTAGACTCTGCCCCCTTCCGTGAGTTTGTGGAATGTGCGGTTCCTCAGTGGCAGGTACCCAAACGCCACTTTTTCTCACGGAAGGCGATTCCGGCTCTCTACCGGCATGTTGAAGGTAATGTCCATGGCTCGCTGGACAGGGCGGTCAGCGGTAAGGTGCATATTACCGCTGACTCATGGTCCAGCAGGCATGGACAGGGACGTTACCTAAGTTTCACACCTCTCTCCTCCACCCCCTCCTCTTCTTCCTCCATGGCCTCTTCCTGTGCTTTGTCCTCGGAACCAGCGGTGCTCCGTAGCCGTTCAAGGGGCTACGCAAGTACGCAGGCCAAAAGATGCCATGCGGTGCTTGAGCTGGTGTTCTTGGGGGACAGGAGCCACACTGGGGCAGAGGTTCTGTCAGCTCTGCAGGGGCAGGTTCAGAGGTGGTTGACGCCACGCCAACTTAAGGCAGGAATGGTGGTTTGCGACAATGGCACCAACCACCTCTCTGCCCTCCGACAGGGACAAATGACCCATGTGCCCTGTTTGGCTCACATCTTTAACTTGGTAGTGCAGCGGTTCTTGGGCAGGTACCCGGGCTTACAGGATGTCCTGAAGCAGGCCAGGAAAGTCTGTGTGCATTTCCGCCGGTCATATAATGCCAGTGCTCGGCTGGCGGACCTCCAAAAGGAGTTTAACCTGCCCAAGAACTGCCTAATCTGTGACATGCCCACCAGGTGGAACTCAATGTTGGCCATGCTGCAACGACTGCACACGCAGCAGAGGGCCATCAATAAGTACCTGTGCGACTATGGCACCAGGACAGGGTCAGGGGAGCTTGTTTTTTTCCCCACGCCAGTGGGCCATGATCAGGGATGCATGCACTGTCCTGTCACCATTTGAGGAGGCCACGAGGATGGTGAGCAGTGACAGTGCATGCATCAGTGACACTGTCCCCCTTGTCCACCTGTTGGAGCACACGCTGTGTGGAATAATGGACGGGGCACTTGAGGCAGAACAGAGGCAGGAAGAGGAGGACTTCCTTAGCTCTCAAGGCCCCCTTTATCCAGACAGTGTTCCTGCATGCCCGCTGATCACACAGGAAGAGGACGAGGAGGTGGAGGAGGAGGAGGAGGAGGAAGATTGTGTCAGTATGGAGGTGGAGCCTGGCACTCAGCATCAGCAGCAGTCTTTAAGGGATCAGTCCCAAGAAACACATGGACTTGTACGTGGCTGGGAGGAGGTGGCTGCGGACCATGTTGTCCTTAGTAACCCAGAGGACTCCGGACCGAATGCCTCAGCAAACCTACGCTGCATGGCCTCCCTGACCCTGCAAAGCCTGCGTAAGGATTCTCGTATTCATGGTATCAAGGAGAAGGACCAATACTGGCTGGCAACCCTCCTTGATCCACGTTACAAGGGTAAGGTTGCGGACCTTATCTTGCCATCGCAGAGGGAGCAAAGGATGAAACATCTTCAGGAGGCCTTGCAGAAAGGTCTGTGCAATGCGTTCCCAGAGACTGGGAGGTTACAAACTCCTGTTTCTGGACAATGTGTTGCTGAGGCTTCGGTCAGTCAAAGAAGGAGCGGTGGAGAAGGTGGCTGTCCACCGACTCGGTCGATCGACTGACCTTCATAAAAATGAATCAGTCTTGGATCACCACCAGCTACCAAGCACCTGATGCTGATGTAACCGAATAATTTTTTTTGAAATCTCAGATCCCTTCAAAGACTGCCTATGCTGATGCTGAGTGACTATCCCCGAGTAATTATCCTCTTCCTCCTCAATGATCACGCTGATAGCTTGTAAGAACATTTTTGGTTCTGGGAGCCACCACCAGTGCCTAAGGCCCAATTTTTCAGCCCCTGTTTAACAGGGGCGTGTAATTACAATTTTTGATGCAATACTTTGCAGCAGGGCTCGTTTCTGCGTTACAACTAGAGTGTCTGTGAGGGGTTGCAGTCCATAATTAGATAGTCCATAATTTTCAAAGAAAATATATGCTGCTAAGCTTTCAGAGACAAGTTACACAAGTCAAATGCATTTTGATTATTTTGCCAAATCTAATATTTCCAACAGTGGAGACCGTGTATATAAGAACCACTATACAGTTCATAGAATGCCCTGCGGTACAACTTTTGCTTAATAAGATCATTTCAAAGGGACTGAAGCACAATGATGCTGGCTGGTTTCACATAAAAAAAATTGTACTTTTCAGGAAAGTGAATAATAATTTTGCCTCTAGTCATACAAATATTACATTTCCAGTGCTGTAAACACAGCATAATGATGAATACAGTTAAGTTACACCTCAAGCTGAATGGTAATATTGCTGCATTTAGCCTACAGATATGATGACTGTAAGCATTTACTCTGCCTTTTTAGTGCCCATAAGGAAAAGGAAAAATTGAGGATGGTTGCTATGCAACAAAAATAATGTTCTATGCACTGCTAACGAATGTGTAAAACATTTCTTTTAAAGTTATGTAATTTTTTTTACAGTTTAAAACGTAATGAACTAAACTGAAAACAAACTGTATTTTTAATAAGTAGCTACAAGAATTTAAGAAAGGCGTGTCTGATAATATTTTACATTGCAATGGAAAAAGTAAAACATAAGAAACATTTGGGGGAAAATGTGGTGCTGGACAGATAAAGGACCCTTTTGCTAGGAAAAACTTAGAGCAACTGATCTGGAGTAAAGTACGCAGACAAGCACTTCTCACTTTCCTTATCTGAATACCAGTTCTAAGCCAGTGACTCAGAAGGTGAATTTTTCAAAACTGGAGCAGCCAGAATCTGGAGCAGCTGTGCATGTCAATCAGCTTCTGTTTTTCATTTTCAGAGCTTGAAACAAGCTAAAGATAGACGCTAGTCGGTTATTAGGCACAGCTGCTCCAAGATTCTGGCTTCTCCAGTTTTGATAAATTCTACCAAATTATCCCAATGGAGAGCGTCAATTTGTATTTACAGAAGAAAGTCAGCAATGATAGCCTGCTTGTTAGAGCCCTTTCACACCGGGCCGCCCATAGCGTTGGCAGTAAAACGCCGCTATTTTTAGCGGCGTTTTACTGTCGGATTAGCGGCGCATTTTGGCCGCTAGCGGGGCACTTTTACCCCCCGCTAGCGGCCGATAAAGGGTTAAAACCGCCCGCAATGCGCCGCATTAGCGGCATTTTGCCGGCGGTATCCCAGCGCTGCCCCATTGATTTCACACCGCTCCTTCACCGCTCCAAAGAAGCTGCTGGCAGAACTCTTCCTGACGTCCTTCCAGCACAGCGCTCCGATGTGAAAGCCCTCGAGACAATGCTGCAGCTGTTTGAGGGCGGATTGCAGGCACTATTTTTAACGCTATAGCGCCTGCAAAACGCCCTCGGTGTGAAAGGGGTCTTATTGTTATTATTTCCAGCAGCCAGTAGTGCTGTAGTCTCCATTTCCCATGTTTTTTTTTTCCCAATAAAAGTTTTTATTGAACAAGAGGAGGTTACAATAGAATCCACACAATATTTGCTCACTTACCAAAAAAAACTGCACAACTGTACACAGAGTCAAACTATATGGAAATGATCACCAATTAAGAATAAAAAGATATAAACATCTAGTTTTCCGTATAAATTTAAGATTATCAGTCTGAACATGCTGCAACTCACTTCTGTTTCCCACATATGTGGGGGGATAGCGTTTTGTATGTAGATTGGACAATGGGTAGAGGGTAAGGGAGAGAGGCAGGGAGAAATTCTCCCCGGAGAGGGAGGGAGACAGAAGAGAAGGGAAAAGAGAAAAAAAAAAAAAAGAGAAGAGAAAAGAAAGCCCCGGCCAAGGAGGATCACCAGCATAGATTTGTTAGAGTATTAGAAAACCACGTACGTTAGAGTTTAAACAGATCTGGTTCTGTTTGGGCCAAACAGGTCCAAAAGAAACATTCAGCCGGTTGTCAGTTTTTCATATGCATTGGAATATTTAAACTGCAACTAGGCAGACCATGTTTTGTGGAATTTATCTGAAGTTTCGTTGGCTACGCCAAGCATTTCTTCTAACTCAAAGATGTGATTGACTGTATAAACCCATTCTCTGATTGAGGGGGTTGTTGATAGTTTCCAGGACCTGGGGATCAGGGATTTTGCAGCATTTAGGAGATGTTTTGTCAGAGATCTTTTATATCTTCCTAAGGGAAAGTTGGAGATATGCAGAAGGCAGCAACCTGGAGTAAGCTTAATTTTAGTCTCAGTAATCTAGAGGATCAGGTCACAAATTTTTTTACAATATTTGGTTATCTGGGGACAGTTCCACCGAATATGCAGCATGTCATCCTTTGCTTTTCCGCATCTCCAGATACCATTTTTTCACTTTTACAGGTGTGGCGTACCATTGTGAGATTACCGGTAATTTATAAGAATTTTCTTGAAGCCCCATGCTGATTGAGCATTTATGTGCTAAAATGCACGCATTCTGCCACTGGGTATCAGAGAAGTGTGTTTGGAATGCGGCTTCCCACTGGCTTCTGAACCTGGCCGAGTCTGTAGCGTCCTGCTGTTGAAGACATGCATACATAAATGAGGGTTGTTTTCTCAATGGGGTCACTGCTCTCCATTTCCCATGTTTATCAGATTAGCATTAATAGCTTTCCTAAAAAACAAGTTAGTATACATAATTTAATAGCTGGAATTCAAATTACGCACACATGTAAATTAGTCAGAGTCATGTACCCCCCCCTCCCTGCTTGCTTTGTTCATATAGGGCCATATTGAGCTATACTGTAGTTAAGCAGAGACAGTTACAAAGGTAGCTGCTAGATTTGAGCTGTCGCTTTAAAAAATCCAGATCAACCACTTGTACACAAACAGCCAGGTGACTGTCTCCTGAAGGTAGGAGGCCATGTTAAATGGCCCCCCTCTACACTGTTCATGCGAACATTGCATCGGACCCAGCAGATCACAGAGCAGGGTACAGGGCCAATGAAATTGCCATCTGTACTGAACCTGGCCTATTAATTTACCATGTTTCTACCGCCTGGACTGATCTTTTGGCCATTTGCTGACCACATCTCTGCCTAACTATGTTCCTTCAAGACACCAGTCCCAGGCATTCTCTGCAGACAATCACACTCCTGGAACCAAATGGACTCTTTGCTTACCCTTTGTTTAGCTTCTTGTATATACTATCCAGTGAATATAGCATTCCTGGGGGCAGCTAAAAACCAGTAGTCTAGGCTTGCTTGGATTATAGGAATAGGGCCTGCTTTAAGAGAAGGTACACCAAGTTATTTTCTCTGACCACCATTACAGAGGTTACCATTACAGAACACTGTTTATTATACAATATTGGTTGATTTTTTTTGTGATGCACAAAATGCAATTTCAGGTACATAATCAGTCCAAACATTGAAAAAGTCTCACACGTGGTAACCTATGTGCAGGGCAATGCAAAATGTGTTTTGGGGTGCAATTCTAAGTATGCCAATACTGTGAGTGGGAAATATCTTTTGAAATTGAAATTTGTATTAAAAAATACTTTTTCATTTTTTTCTTCATTTTCGAAAGTCTTGTGTGCAAACAATTTAATTTTTTAAAAGACTTTGCTCTGTCTAAGGTGGACATTATTTGGATGTTTCTCATGTCTTGGTGCTCCAGGGCCTCCAAAAATGTGATAGTCAAGAAATTAGATGATTGTTTATTATTTTTTGCCCCTAGGTAGCCTAAAGGTGGTGCTAGGATTTTATGCCCCTATATGTGGCAAGGCTGCAAAAAAAGTCTCTTATACTGTATGTGGTAGCCCAAGGGCCAGTACCAGAATTTGTTTTGTAATGTAATTCTAGGTACTCCCATGTTGTTTTTGAAATATCCTATTTATAGACAACTTTCTGTAAAAAAAAAAAAAATACATTTTCCGTTTCCTTTTTTCCAAAATGTGATCTTCAAAAGACTCACCATGCCTCTTAGTTAATATGTTGGAGGGTCTAATTTCTAAAATATGGTAATTTTGTAGGTGTTTCTGTTGTCCTGGCCTTTTAAGGTCTCAAGAAATGTGATATGTAGTCAGGAAATCAGATGCAAAAATGTGGCAGAGTAATGGTCAGTCAAAGTATCACAGCGCTAAAAACTACTGAAAAGGGAACTGGCCGAGAAGGGGTTTTAACATGCCAGTCTCCAAGTGCTTAATCTGCAAGCAAGATGTATGGGTGTCCCATATATTAAGTGTTTATTTTTAAAGCCGTGGAACCAACCTAATAAAAAAACTAAAATGTTTAAAGTATACCTGCCATAAGAGAAATCGCTATTGCTATTTCTAGCATGCTATTTTCTACCCCTTTTTAGGAAAATGTCTGCTTATTAGGGTGATGCATTGACTTCAAAACTTTATGTGTCACTGATCCAGAAAAATGATAGAGATAAGGAATTTTTACACATTTCTGACATGCATGTGCTGCATGGACAGCAATGATATCCTAAACATTTCTCTTTCTTCCATAAACTCATTTTTTTCTCTCCTGAGGACATTGCACACCACACCTGGATCATGTTGCTAACATGTGGGATCATCATATATCCGCTGGAGCTGTCACCTGCGTTTATAACTACTATGACACGGAGACCCATATCCTTCTGGGGGTTTGCACGTGTGTTCCTTGGATTTCCACGGGCCACTGCCACAGCTCCTGGGACAGACACATTCCCTGGCAGCCCTCAATTTGCAACACCGCATGCTAAATCTGGAGCTGACTTATATGCACTTTACATGCGCTCCTGAAGAAGTGGAGTGAATTCCACGAAACGCACGCATCAAGCTTTTTTGGATGCACTATAATCATTTGTTACAGCTTAGATTATTAAGAACTTTCTGCAATAATTAATGATTTTAATATACATTTTATGATATAGATTACAAGCCAGCTCACATCTGTGCATATATATGAATTATAATGATAATATGCCATCATGATATCTGTATATACATGAAAGAATAAATGTGCCATCATACATTTAGCCACTTTACCAGCTATGTGTCACATGCTTCATTTAAAGCCCCAAACCTTTTCCTTTTAAATTTCAGATTAAATTTAAATTTTCAGATTCAGGGATGGAGGCATATGACTATAGTATATCATGAGACTCATTTAAAGTTCCAAAACCCCTTATATACCCACTTTCCATAAACCATAATCCTTTCTGCCAACCACTACAGGGGAACATTACAAAGAATAGTGCTTTTTTAATTTGCAAACACAAGCATTCATTTTTTTCCTCAAAGGTGCAATTTCCATAAAGACCAATTTTATATTAGGTATTATTAAACTAAGAATGCACACACATTTTAGGTACTGTAGAACTTATTTTATAAATATGTAAGGAAAAAGGGATACTTAAATAGAGCTTGAACCAAAAAGTGAAACTTAATTCATACACAAGAGCTGAGTTTGTTAAAAAATGCAAAACTCAGTCATTTCACCACGTCTCAATTCACTACTGGCTGACTCAAGTAACAAATAGTGTACTACTCCATTGCTTTTCTCTCCAAGATTTCTATCTTCAATTGCTCTCTTCCATATTTTATTCTACTACACTCTTCTCCAGCTCAAAACTTAGGTCCATTTACCTTCCCAACTTAGTCACGGATGCAAGGAGGAGAGTATTCACGTCAGTGATCCCCATCCCCCAAGATTAAAACACACTGCTGTGTTTCTGGTTCTGATGCTCTTCATACACCAAGACCAAGGAGAGGATCTAGGACACATGCTAAATGTAGGACCCTATGTTCTAACACGCACACCCTCTTCAGGGACACACCCTCTGATAGAGGTATTACACATGGGGTACATGTGTTTACACCCAATACCAAGATGCTCTCTTTTACCTCTTTGCTCATAGTTATATGCTATGGATTGGTTATTTTTGTCTATATTGGAAATGTTATCTGGAATTACTAAGCATGCACTCTTTACCTGTTTGTATGTAACCATGTTCAAATCAGTAGGACGATATTCATGCTTTACATATAATCACATCTTGCCTGAGCCTTCCCTTACACCATTATCACATTGGACGAGGGGGTGGAGGAGGAAAAGATGAAGAAAGAAGGGATGGAGGAATAAGGTAGAGGACTGCAAGAAGGGGGTCTGTTTTTAACAAATCTTTACTATATGTGATTCAGTAAGGCATACTTTTCTTATTATGAGTCTCAGGGGTTTTTACCTAGGAGATTGTCCTTCGGATGAATACTTATCTTCCTGTAGCTGGGTCTTGACCAGCATTTGGCTCTTAATGCTAACAAAGTCAGGTTTATGCCCTTTCTGTATTGTTTCAGAAACTGTTGTCTTCTTGTTTCTTGATAAAATACCTTTTTACAGGGAATCTTCCATATAATGTACAGTGGGGATGGAAAATATTCAGACCCCCTTAAATTTTTCACTCTTTGTTATATTGCAGCCATTTGCTAAAATCCTTTAAGTTCATTTTTTTCCTCAATAATGTACACACAGCACCCCATAGTGACAGAAAAACACAGAATTGTTGCCATTTTTGCAGATTTATTAAAAAAGGAAAACTGAAATGCTCAGTCTTTGGCTGTGGAACTTTGTGTAAGTGGAACTTGGTAGAAGTGGGAGTTAAAAACTAGAGTTTAAAACAGGAGGTTATAACAGGGGTCATCGTACCTGTGTAGTGTGAGTATCTGAGTGTTGTCTGAGTAGTGTGTGTGGATCGTTAGTACTTGTGTATTGTGTACTGTATACTTGAGTATTACGAGTGCACGTAGGTCTGCGACTGTTCTGCGAGTGCACGTAGGTCTGTGAGTACCTGTGTATTGTCTTGTTGTGTACTTGTGTATTGTCTTGAGTATTAGTGCCAGGAAGCTAGCTGTTAGGTAATTTGGACAGGGTAAAATCCCCAAATCCTCACTAAATTTAATAGGTACGATGCCCGGCGGGTGTGGAGAGGTGACTCTTTGTACATCTTGCCACATGTATGCATTCCTTGATCATCCGATCGAGGGTGAATACTGCTGTGCAAAATGTAAGCACATTGTTTCCCTGGAAGCCCAGGTTCTGAATCTAGGGAAGCAACTGTCAGCACTGAGAAGTCCCTCCATACTAAAGGTGAGCCAGGAATGTACACGGCAGGTGCCGGCAGGGGCCAGCACAGAGGCGGGTGGAGACAAAGAGGCGCAGGCACTAGCAAAGAGTAGATGGGTGACAGTCAGGAGGGGTAGAGGGGGAAGTGCCAGAGAGGCCGATCCAGGACTGGAGCATCCCAATAAGTACGCTCCATTGAGTGTCATTGGTGAAACCAGTCAGGGACCAGCACTGCTGGAGATGAGGGACTCTCCTAGCTGCCAGGGGAAGAACTCCTCCAGTAAAAGTGGGGGGGCAGCAAAGGGAAAGGAAAGACAGATTCTGGTGGTAGGGGACTCAATTCTTAGAAGGACAGAGAGGGCAATCTGTAACCAAGACCTGAAGCGCCAAACAGTATGTTGTTTACCTGGCGCTCGGGTTCGGCACATCACGGATCTTGTGGACAGATTACTGGGAGGAGCTGGGGAAGACCCGGCTGTCATGGTGCACGTTGGCACCAATGACAAAGTCAGAGGCAGATGGAGTGTCCTAAAGAACGATTTTAGGGACTTAGGTGCTAAATTGAGGAAAAGGACCTCCAAGGTAGTATTCTCAGGAATACTACCGGTCCATCGAGCCACACCAGAAAGGCAGAGGGAGATTAGGGAAGTAAACAAGTGGCTGAAGAGCTGGTGTAGTAAGGAGGGGTTTGGGTTCCTGGAGGACTGGGCCGACTTCTCAGTCGGTAACCGGTACTATAGAAGGGACGGACTGCACCTAAATGAGGAGGGTGCAGATCTGCTGGGAATGAAGATGGCCAAAAAGTTAGAGGGGTTTTTAAACTAGACAATGAGGGGGAGGGTCCAGAGACAGTGATAGCCAGCGCGGATGATATTCCAGAGGGTAGTGTTGGGGGTATTAGTGGTAGGTTAACCAAAGCACAAAAACACAAGGTGAGTATAGTAGCAAGTCCTAGTTGCAATTTTGAAACACCCAATACGAGGACAATATGCGACCGGTCTAAACTATGTGGCATGTTCACCAATGCCAGGAGCATGGCAGACAAGATGGGTGAACTAGAGATACTGTTGTACAAGGAGGATTTGGATTTTGTGGGAATTTCAGAGACCTGGTTCAAGAGCTCTCATGATTGGCTGGCAAACATTCAAGGGTATACCCTATACCGCAAGGATAGAGAGGGTAAAAAGGGGGAGGGGTATGCCTATATATCAAGAATAATGTACAAGCGAATGTGAGAGATGACATCACTGAGGGAGCTAGAGAGGAGGTGGAATAATTATGGGTAGAGCTCCAAAGGGATGAAGCTAAGGGGAAAATAATACTGGGAGTATGCTATAGGCCCCCTAACCTGAAGGAGGAAGTGGAGACGGATCTCCTATCACAAATTGGATTAGCAGCAAGGATGGGAAGTGTTATCATAATGGGGGATTTTAATTATCCAGACATAGACTGGGCGGAGGGAACCGCGCATTCATTTAAGGCTCGCCAGTTCCTTAATGTCTTGCAGGACAATTTTATGGGTCAGATGGTAGACGCACCAACTAGAAATAAAACATTACTGGATCTACTGATTACCAACAATACAGACCTGATCACAGATGTGGAAATACGGGGCAATTTAGGTAACAGCGATCACAGGTCAATTAGTTTCAGTATAAATCACACAAATAGGAAACATAAAGGGAATACAAAGACACTGACTTTCAAAAGAGCCAACTTCCCTAAACTACAAATCTTGCTAAAAGGCATAAATTGGGATAAAATATTAGGAACAAAGAATACGGAGGAGAGATGGGTTTGCTTTAAGAGCATATTAAATAAGGGCATTAGCCAATGTATCCCATTGGGTAATAAATTTAAAAGAGTGAACAAAAATCCTGGATGGCTTAACTCCAATGTAAAAATGCATATACAAGCAAAGGAGAAGGCCTTCAAAAAATACAAGGTTGAGGGATCATCCTCAGCATTCAGATTTTATAAAGAAGAAATGTAAGGGTGCAATTAGGACGGCTAAGATAGAACATGAAAGACACATAGCGGAGGAGAGCAAAAAAAATCCCAAGAAATTCTTTAAGTATGTAAACAGTAAAAAAGGGAGGACAGACCATATTGGCCCCATAAAGAATGAGGAAGGACATCTGGTTACAAAGGATGGGGAGATGGCAAAGGTATTGAATTTATTCTTCTCCTCAGTCTTCACGAGTGAATCGGGGGGCTTCAGTAACCAAAACTGCAGTGTTTATCCTCATGACACAACACAGGAAGCACCTTCATGGTTAACAGAGGACGGAATTAAAATCAGACTTGAGAAACTTAACATTAATAAATCAATTATTAAAAATAAATTTTTACAGCCAGTCTATTGACTGGAATGGTACCAGCTGATTGGAGAAAAGCCAATGTAGCACCAATATTTAAAAAGGGCCCAAAAAACATCCCTGGGAATTACAGACCAGTTAGCCTAACATCAATAGTATGTAAAATCTTGGAGGGGATGATAAGGGACTATATACAAGATTTTAGTAAGAAGAACGATATCATTAGCAGAAATCAGCATGGATTCATGAAGAATCGTTCTTGCCAAACCAAAGGGTGGTGATAAATGGGGAGTACTCAGAATGGTCAGGGGTGGGTAGTGGGGTTCCCCAGGGTTCTGTGCTGGGACCAATCCTATTTAATTTGTTTATAAACGATCTGGAGTATGGGATAAACAGTTCAATCTCTGTATTTGCAGATGATACTAAGCTAAGCAGGGCAATAACTTCTCCGCAGGATGTGGAAACCTTGCAAAAAGACCTGAACAAATTAATGGGGTGGGCGACTACATGGCAAATGAGGTTCAATGTAGAAAAATGTAAAATAATGCATTTGGGTGGCAAAAATATGAATGCAATCTATACACTGGGGGGAGAACCTCTGGGGGAATCTAGGATGGAAAAGGACCTGGGGGTCCTAGTAGATGATAGGCTCAGCAATGGCATGCAATGCCAAGCTGCTGCTAATAAGGCAAACAGAATATTGGCATGTATTAAAAGGGGGATAAAACGATAATTCTCCAGCTCTACAAGACTCTGGTCCGGCCGCACCTGGAGTATGCTGTCCAGTTCTGGGCACCAGTCCTCAGGAAGGATGTACTGGAAATGGAGCGAGTACAAAGAAGGGCAACAAAGCTAATAAAGGGTCTGGAGGATCTTAGTTATGAGGAAAGGTTGCGAGCGTTGAACTTATTCTCTCTGGAGAAGAGACGCTTGAGAGGGGATATGATTTCAATTTACAAATACCGGACTGGTGACCCCACAATAGGGATAAAACTTTTTTGCAGAAGAGAGTTTAATAAGACTCGGGGCCACTCATTACAATTAGAAGAAAAGAGGTTTAACCTTATACTACGTAGAGGGTTCTTTACTGTAAGAGCGGTAAGGATGTGGAATTCCCTTCCACAGGCGGTAGTCTCAGCGGGGAGCATTGATAGCTTCAAGAAACGATTAGATAATCACCTGAATGACCGCAACATACAGGGATATGTAAGGTAATACTGACACATAATCACACACATAGGTTGGACTTGATGGACGTGTGTCTTTTTTCAACCTCACCTACTATGTAACTATGTAACTATGTAACTATGAAATATCACATGGTCCTAAGTATTCAGACCCTTCGCTCAGCATTTAGTAGAAGCACCCTTTTCATCTAATAGTTTTTCACACCTGGATTTGGGGATCCTCTGCCATTCCTCCTTGCAGATCCTCTCCAATTCTGTCAGGTTGGATGGTAAACGTTGGTGGACAGCCATTTTTAGGTCTCTCCAGAGATTCTCAATTGGGTTTAAGTCAGGGCTCTGGCTGGGCCACTCAAGAACAGTCACTGAGTTATTGTGAAGCCACTCCTTCGTTATTTTAGCTGTGTGCTTAGGGTCATTGTCTTGTTGGAAGGTAAACCTTCGGCCCAGTCTGAGATCCTGAGCACTCTGGAGAAAGTTTTCGCCCAGGATATCACTGTACTTGGACTCGCATTCATCTTTCCCTCGATTGCAACCAGTCGTCCTATCCCTGCAGCTGAAAAACACCCCCACATCATGATGCTGCCACCACCATGCTTCACTGTTGGGACTGTATTGGACAGGTGATGAGCAGTGCCTGGTTTTCTTCACACATACCGCTTATGGGGCGTACACACGGTCGGACTTTTCGTCTACAAAAGTCCAACGGACGCCGACGGACTAAAGCTGGCTGGTAATCCGATCGTGTGTGGGCTTCTTCAGACTTTCAGTGGACTTTTTCAGCCTCAAATCCGACGGACTTTAGATTTGAAACATGCTTCAAATCTTTACGTCGTAACTACGACGGACCCCGAAGTCCGCTCGTCTGTATGCTAGTCCGACGGACAAAAAAACGACGCATGCTCATAAGCAAAAACTAAACGGAAGCACTCGGTCTAGTAAAACTAGTGTTCGTATTGTAGGTAGCACATTCCTCACGCTGCAAAATCTGTGATCGTTGAATGCAGCGCATTTAATGTCTTCTTTACGAATGCTATAAAGAACGAAGATGTTTTGCTGTTCATATTCAAACAGAGTTCTCCCAAACAGATTTCTGGATTCTTTTTCTCTTTGATCTCATGAATGACATGGTATGCTTTTTCAAAACAATGTTTCCATAGTAATAATACTTTTAATTTTTTATTTTTTTGGTGGAGTCATCTTTTCTTGTAATTTTTATCCAGATATTTATTTTATGATTGTTGTGGAACTTTTTTTCTGTTTATCTCTAATTTTTTTGGTAAAGTTACCACAGGGAACCCATTTTTATATATATTTGTTAAATTTTTTTTAATGTTTGTAAAGTTACCACAAAGAACCCTTTATATTTTTTGTTTTTATAGTGATTTTTTTTTTGTTTTTATATAAAGTTAACCCAAAGCACCGTTTTTGGTTATGTATCTTTTTTTTTTTAAATACTTACCACTCGAACATTATTAACATTATTTTAATCTATTTTTGGTGTGTTTTTGCAAAATCAATGAGATTGTTGTCCCTTGTTAATTTAAAACATTGTGTCTAAAATCTATGATTTAAAATAAAAAACCTAAACTCAAAAAAGATCCATTTATTTATGGTCTAAATAAAATAAAGAGGAAGTCAACGCTGGCAAAAGTATGTGTACAAGAAAATGGGGATCTTGAGGAGTCCATATAAGAGGGAGCACAATCTGGTCCAAGAATCCCAGAGATCAACAGCACCAGCAGATGATATAGATGTCCCCAGACTGTGGTACTACAACAGCCTGCGTCTTCTGTCAGACCAGACTGAACCCAAGTCATCACTTTCTTCTCTTTCCTGCAGCCTTTCCTCCACGCTGCCCTGCAGCCTTACCTGCAGCCTTCCCTGTAGCCTTCTTTGGAGGCTGTGGCTCTGGTGTTTCAGTTGTGGCAGGAGGAGAAGGAGGAGGAGGAGGAGGGGGGCTGCCTCATGTAGTTGGGTGTTTCGTGTTAGCGTGCCCTGCAGCCCCTTCTGGATTGTTTCCCCAAATAGTCGCTCACAAATGAGGCGCTGCTCCCAATCCATCTAAAGAAGCCTGCTGGCTAAGTAGCAGCCATAGGACTCTTCCGCTTCGGGGGGGCTCCTTAAAAAACGGGTGGCCTCTTGCATGAGGCGCAGGGATGCCTCCTGTGTGACCGTCCCCTTCCTGGCCCTTTTTTTGGGAAGGTGGAGGGGAGGCACTTGGGATTTGGTCAGGCTCCTACTGGGCCCAGCCACCTCACTTGGCCCAGCCACCTCACTTGGCCCAGCCACCTCACTGGGAGCAGCCACCTCCTGCCTGACACTGGGCCCAGCCTCCTCCAGGATGATGGTGAATCCGGCCTCCTCCAGGCTGTCCATGGGCCCGGTCTCCTCCTGCCTGCCACTTTCCCCACATTCCTCCTGGATGGACTGATCCTGTGTATAAAAAAAGGACAATAGTTTTAGTATATTTTTTGGGGTTCATCAATGACACACAGTTTGCTTCTCATGACTAGCAAATTCAATGTGAATACATCTCTTTAATAAAAGAGTCTAATCAGACACCCTAATTATTTCAAGCAGGTGCCAAACATATTTAGCCACTACTGTCAATTGATATGTATACAGAATTTTGAGTGCAAAATTATTTTAGACAATTATAACATCCAGTTAACATCATTAATATTAGTACAGTAAATATTTTGTAAAATAATTTACCTGACTCCAGATGGTCATATCCGGTTCATCCAGGATGGAAGACCCAGCTTGCTCCTCATGAGCCTCTGCTGGGGTGGAGGGAAGGGTGGAGGGAAGGGTGGAGGGAAGGGTTGAAAGTGATGCCCTGGCTTCAGTCTGGTCATCAAGAAAACGGAGTTGATTGTAGTACAACAGCCTGGGTACATAAACATCATCTGCTGATGCTCCTGATCTCATTGATTCCTGGATCTTCTTATGTTCCCTCTTATACATGTTCCTCAAGACCCCAATTTTCTTGAGCAATGTCTCCATTGTTGCTTCCGGGATGGTCGCCTGGACAAAGGACAGAAGTCTCTCCAGCGTTGACTTCCTCACATGCTTTGCATAATACTGTGGGTGTTTCACCTCCCACAAATTCCTCATCTCTCTATATTTAGAAATAAAAGCAGTAAGGAACTCTGGATCCTTAAATAGGGGATTCATAATGTCTGTATAAAAGATAAAGTCACAAGACAAAAAACACTTATTAGGTTTCTGCTAAACCCTCATCATCTTATCCCTATGTAGGCCTCATCAATCTGTCAAGCCATATAGGCCGCTTGCTACAAAGTCTTGACCAAAAGTATAAATTTTAAATTACCTTCGTTTAGTAGCGTCCCGGTCCACTATCACCTACGACACAATACGTAACATCGCTTTCTACACTGCACATGCGTAATACTTCGCCTATTTGGCCCGCCCCTGACGTTCTTTTTGTTTACGCATATAACCCGCCCTTGACTCTACGCACAGAACGTACGTACGACACGTGCACAAGGCCCCTCTTTATACACTACGCATGTGTGAAACTCCGCCTGCGTCGCCCGCCCCTGACGTTCGATTTTAACTCATGTTCTCCGCCCCTTAATTCTACGCACAGAACGTACGTACGACACGTGCGCAAGGCCCCTCTTTATACACTACGCATGTGTGAAACTCCGCCTGCGTCGCCCGCCCCTGACGTTCAATTTTAACTCATGTTCTCCGCCCCTTAATTCTACGCACAGAACGTACGTACGACACGTGCGCAAGGCCCCTCTTTATACACTACGCATGTGTGAAACTCCGCCTGCGTCGCCCGCCCCTGACGTTCGATTTTAACTCATGTTCTCCGCCCATTTTTAGTGACGGTGCGTAGTGGGGTGAATAATGGCGGAGACACATGACATGTTAACTACCTCAGGTAGCGAAAAAAGCCCGGAGGCTGGAACGTCAAGATCTGTGAGGCCTAGATTTAAGGCCTCCAATATGAGTTTTGAAGAGATGGTAGAGATGGTGGCCATTCTTCAAAAAAAGGACTATGATGGGAAGTATGGGCCGTACGCCCGGCCAAATTTGCGCAAGGCCCAAATAATGGCGAAGGTGGTGGACACTTTACAGGCTTCTTTTGGGGTACAGCGCTCCAAGGATCAACTTCGAAAAAGATGGTCTGACCTGAAACTCAGGGAGCCGGATCAGTTCAGACGGATCCGTAAAGTGTTGCAAAAAAGTAAGTACCTGTGTTTTCATCTTGTGTTGATTACCTCGTATATCGCTCCATGTGCTTTTCATTCCTATACGATTGTTTGCATCATTTGAAACGATCTTTTAATAAACATCGTTACATATTTATATCTATATCTATCTATATATATATATGTGTATGTATATATATATATATATATATATATATATATATATATATATATATATAAATATATGTGTATATATATAAATATATGTGTATATATATATATATATATATATGTGTATATATATATATATATATATATATATATATATATATATATATATATATATATATATATATATATATATATATAATGTGTATATATATATGTATGTATGTATGTATGTATATAGATATATAGGTAGATATATAGATAGATCTAAATTTTTTTTATTATTTTTATTATTAAATTAATATCTATTTGTAGATTTGTAGTTTTTGCTTGAGATTGAAGATTTATATTTAGTAATAGATATATAGAGAGAGAGAGAGATCCCAAGATTTTTTGATATATTTTGATATTGATATCTAGATATCGAGATATCTATCCATCTTGATATGTCTTTAGAAATTAAAATCTTGAAGTCTACTAGGAACTCTACACAAACAGACAATTTGTACACCACTTCACTACAAATGTTTGAAGATTAGTATGTACTAAAATATCTGTGTGCTAAGTATCTTAATTTTTTGCTTCACATAGGGGAAAAATCACTCAGCCAACAAGAGGAACCCAGTCCCCCCCCAGCAAAAGAACATACTTGGGAAATCAGCCCAAGCCCCACTGAGGATGTGGAGGAAGTAATTAAAGGGGGAAAAATTAATGTAATTAATGTAAAAAAAATAAATGTACTATGTATTTTTTTAGCTACCTAATGCAGTGCTTATTAGTTACCTATTTATAAACTGGATGTAAAAAAGAAAGAAAAGGAATACGCCTGCATAGGTATGTGTGTTTTGTACTAAGCTTTTTGTGTTAATAAAGAATATTAAAACTGAGGATGTGGAGGAAGGAGAGGTGGGCGACATGGGCACCCCACCAGGTGAGTGTCTGACACACCAGCTTACGGTAATCTATGCATGGCTGCCTTTTATTTTATGTAATTTTTCTACTCTATTTTAGGTGATCTGGTTGTGCTTGAGTCAAGCAACAGCGCCACCCCCGAGGATGTTGAGGAAGTATGTGACATGGGCACCCCACCAGGTCAGTGTCTGAGACACCAGCTTTTTTTCATTCCACTTTAGGTCCAACAAGTGACTATTTCACCACAGACAGTGCCCAACGGCTAATTGCTCAAATAATGGCCTGGAATGGGGAGATCGATCAAATGCGGAATCGGCTGGATCGTATGCAGCAGGAAATGAAGGACATGATTGATGTTTTGGGTCGAATCTAAATGCCCTTTTTTAAACCCCAAAACATTGATCATGTCCTTCATTTCCTGGTTTGATGACCCCATTCTGGGCCTTCTCTTTATTATTTTTTGGTAAATTATATGCCTGTTTAACAAAATTTAAAAAAGGAGGCCTATTTTTCAAAATACAAAAACAAATAAAAAAAGGATTAGAAAAAAGACCAAAAAAATAAAAAAAGGATTAGAAAAAAGACAAAAAAAAAAAAAAAGGATTTTAAAAAAGACAAAAAAAAAAAAAAAAGGCCTGTTTGCTAAAATCAAAATGCCCAACAAATTTTATTTTTGATTATCTAAAAATATTTAACTCTAATTATATTATTCTAAATTTATTTTATATATCTTTATATTTTTGGCTAGGAACATTTTATACTAAATGCCTAACTGAATGGATACCAAAGATTAAAAACATCTACTTTGAATTAAATAAATGTGTGGTTTGTTATTTCAATGCTCAGTATCAGTTTGTTTATAAATTTCAAAAAAGTGGTTTACAGTGGCAATGGAGCTTATTTAGAAATTTACACGGAAAATACAGTTGGCACTACAACTGCTCGACCATAACCTAGGAGAAAGCCCAAAAGAAAGGCAAGCAATAAATATAATTCCAGATTTCATCAAGATTGTTTTTATTTTAAATCTTTAGATATCCTGGCCCATTGCAATGGCCCCCCTACCCATAAAATAATTAACATATTGCTGTCTAACTTGACGGGCACTTTGGGGGGCCAAGCCAGTATGGACAGTATCCAGGCCCGTAAGATTATCAACGATAAGTCCGGCCTCAGGACCAACTGGCACCATATAATTTTGAGAATGTTTGTTTAAAAAGTTGTGCAGGATGCAGCACGATAAAATGATAAAATTAAGTTTGTATTCCGCCAAATTAATGGAGGTTTGAAATAGGCGGAACCGGCTGGCCAGAATCCCAAACGCATTCTCAACCACTCTTCTAGCTCTGGCCAGCCGGAAATTAAAAACCCTCCTCTCCGGGGTGAGGGTTCTTTGGGGGAATGGCCTCATGAGGTGCTTGCTCAGAGCAAAGGCTTCATCGGCAATGAAGACAAAGGGGAGTCCTTCCACGTTATCCGCATCAGGTGGCAATCCCAGGCCACCACTCTGGAGACGCTGGCAGAACTCCGTCTGGGCAAATACTCCTCCATCCGACATCCGGCCATTCTTCCCCACGTCCACATATAGAAATTCATAGTGTGCCGACACCACCGCCATTAAAACTATACTGTGGAACCCCTTATAATTAAAATAGTATGACCCCGAATGGGGTGGTGGCACAATGTGGACATGTTTCCCATCTATAGCCCCTCCACAATTGGGAAAGTCCCAACGGGTGGCAAAATGGGATGCCACAGTCTGCCATTCCTGTGGCGTGGAAGGAAACTGGGGAATCAAACAAGAAAACAAAAATCAGTAATTTAGAATCGAACATGGCAAGAAAATTATACAATTAAAAACATTATTCCACAGCATCAGTATAACATTAAATAATGTATATCTTCTGGAAGAAATAATATTGAAAGGCACACTTATCAGATTGCTCACCCCCTCTGATGGAACATTGATTACATTTTAGGGGGTGGTGAAATTACCAAAAAATATTAATTTTAGGACACACAAGGATTTAGGGACTAAAAAGGCTACAAGACTGCAGTTGTTCCACTCTGCAAGTGCAGTTGCTCCCCAGCTTTAAGTAAATGAGGTAAGGTAAAAAGGCTTTCATGTTGCAAGGAGTACACAACCACATGCAAGGGCAATTAATGAAAACACTTTGTGGCTTGTATATGATTTGATGATGGAAATCAGCAGAGCTTCTGCTCATTTACTAAAGCACTGGAGCAAATGCACTTGTAGAGTGCACATGCATTTTGCAAAGTGCAACATATATTTGCTTTTTAAAAATCAACACCAGAGAAGATTCTAGCAAATTATTAGGGGGGGGGGGTTGAAATCAAGCTAATTATAAGCATACTATTTGGATAGAATTTAGGGGAAACTAAATACAATGCAGCTGACTAAATACATTCAAACTGAGAAGACAAGGTGATTATGTGACCAGCATTGTATGCTGGAGAGGTTATTGAAGGCAAATATACATGCATGACAAAAAAGAACATGAAACAAATCAAGCATGCGTGAGAAGAAAAAGGGGACATTCACACTATATTACAATGATGGTAAGTAGTGTTTGAGCTAAGAAATACATTACATTATCAAAGAATAAATAAAAGAACATGTGATGCTAATAAAAGAAAACATTCTTACCTTAATATAGTCCTTCTGCAGGACCTGGATGATGGCAGAACAGGTCTCTGGGATAATGATCCCCAGAGCCTGGGGGGAGATGCCTGTCGAGAACTTAAGGTCCTGCAGGCTTCTCCCCGTCGCCAAGTATCGCAACGTGGCAACTAGCCTCTGCTCCGGAGTGATGGCTTGCCTCATGCAGGTATCCTGCCTGCTGATATAGGGGGTCAGCAAAGCCACCAAACGATCAAAAACGGGGTCCGTCATCCGGAGAAAGTTCCTGAAATCCTCAGGATTATTCTCACGGATCTCACGGAGCAATGGCATGTGACAGAACTGGTCACGCTGGAGCAACCAATTCTTGGTCCATGAACTCCTCCTCGCCCTGTTCATGAACTGGTCTTGGTCAGAAGAATAAACTACAGCACCAAGCACATACAATGCACGAGCTCGACGATGAGTACGTACAGGTAACATGGCTTCAAAACGGTCGGCTGGTCAGAACGCACTTAACAGAACGCACTGAAGAACAGCAAGGCCTGTGAAGAACGACCTGAAAATCAGGAACGAGCGGACAATAAAACAAAGATTTCTCAATGCCAACTGACCAAACGCACTGAAAAGCAGATACAAACCTCACAAGCACAGACTGAACAACAGTTAAGACGAACTGAAAAATACGAGTCTCACAAGCGCGAATCGTCTCTCACCAAACTTCTACTAACATGAGATAAACACGAGATTAGCAGAAGGAGCCCAAAGGGTGTCGTACGGGCTATTGAACTTCCGTTTTATAGTCTCGCCGGACTTGATGTACGTCACCGCGTACTAGGCTGTCAAACTTTTGTGTGGTCGTGTGTAGGCAAGTCCGTTCGTTAGAAAGTCTGCCGCAAGTCCGCCGAAAGTCCGCAGGAAGTCTGTCGGACCGGCTGTCGGACTTTTGTAGGTGAATAGTCCGACCGTGTGTACGCGGCATTATAATTAAGGCCAAAAAGTTCTATCATGGTCTCATCAGACCAGAGAATCTTATTTCTCACCATTTTGGAGTCCTTCAGGTGTTTTTTAGCAAACGCCATGTGGGCTTTCATGTGTCTTACACTGAGGAGAGGCTTCCATCGGGCCACTCTGCCATAAAGCCCCGACTGGTGGAGAGCTGCAGTGATAGTTGACTTTCTACAACTTTCTCCCATCTCCATCTTTGGAGCTCAGCCACAGTGATCTTTGGGTTCTTCTTTACCTCTCTCACCAAGGCTCTTCTCCCCCGATAGCTCAGTTTGGCCAGACGGCCAGCTCTAGGAAGGGTTCTGGTCATCCCAAACATCTTCCATTTAAGGATTATGGAGGCCACTGTGCTCTTAGGAACCTTAAGTGCAGCAGAATTTTTTGTAACCTTGGCCAGATCTGTGCCTTGCCACAATTCTGTCTCTGAGCTCTTTAGGCAGTTCCTTTGACCTCATTATCTCATTTGCTCTGACATGCACTGTGAGCTGTAAGGTCTTATATAGACAGGTGTATGGCTTTCCTAATCAAGTCCAATCAGTATAATCAAACACAGCTGGACTCAAATGAAGGTGTAGAACCATCTCAAGGATGATCAGAAGAAATGGACAGCGCCTGAGTTAAATATATGAGTGTCACAGCAAAGGGTCTGAATACTTAGGACCATGTGATATTTCAGTTTTTCTTTTTTAATAAATCTGCAAAAATATCAACAATTGTGTGTTTTTCTGTCAATATGGGGTTTTGTGTGTACATTAACGAGGAAAAAAATGAACTTAAATGATTTTAGCAAATGACTGCAATATAACAAATAGTGAAAAGTTTAAGGGGGTCTGAATACTTTCCGTCCCCACTGTATCTGCCCCTGGTTGATCCCCTGTAATTTTGTGGGATCTAAATCTGATTATCTCTGAACCACAGAAACTGTCTTGTAAATCCATTGGATACATTCCTCACTCTCTCTCACCCACAAGGTAATATTCCTTTTAGCCATCATACTGGAAGTAATGTGTCTAAGATGGTGGACTTGTCTTGAAAGGAACCCGTTCTGGTTTTTATATAAGGACAAGGTGGTGTTGAGGCCTAGGACTTCATTATTTTCATTGCTGTCTCTGCCTATATTTGCTTGCCCAGGAAAGGGCCAGCCTTACAAGGAAAAATAATTAAATATTTAATTAAAATTTATTAAAAATGCTGTAAATATTTATATAATAAAATGTGTAAAAAATATTATATAAGGGCTGAGAATGTTACTGTGCAAGTCAGAAACATTTGTGATAGACTTTTTACAGCAGTTCTTTGCCAAGTTTGAATCAGGAGTACAGTGGAACCTCGGATTACGAGCATAATCCGTTCCAGGAGTATGCTCATAATCCAAAGTACTCGCATATCAAAGCAAGTTTTCGCATTGAAGTCAATGGAAACTAAAACAATTACCCTCATTCCCCGAAAATAAGACCTAGCATGATTGTCGGTGATGGCTGCAATATAAGCCCTACCCTCAGCCCTAGTTAAAGTCCTTGTAGGTCTTATTTTCAGGGTAGGGCTTATTTTGGGGGAAACAGTGTAGGACTTATTTGGGGGGCAGGGCTTATATTTCAGCCATCACTGACAATCACGCTAGGTCTTATTTTCGGGGAAACTGGCTAGTTCCGCATTGACTTCAATGAGATGCAATACCGCATGTGGCCAGAGGCAGGGGGGTGCCAGACAGCCTCAGAAACGCCCGAAAAGGCCCGAGGACACTTCGGCGGACCTCGGCAAACCTCGGAAAGACTTCCTACCTGAGATTTGCCAAGGTCAGCCGAAGTGTCCTCGGACCTTTCTGTGCATATCCAAACTGCGCCGATCGGCTGCGATCAGTGATGTTCGGCTCTGCTCAGCTCCGGTGCCCCCCACCTCAGGCCAAAAGCGGTACTGCACACCACTTTGGCCTGAATCGAGCTTGTTTTGCGAGACAATACTCACAAACCGAGTTACGATTTTTAAAAATAAAGTGCTCGTATTGCAAAACGCTCGTTAACCGCGTTACTCTCAATCTGAGGTTCCACTGTATGTTGATTTCTCCTGCTGCTGTACCACAAACTCTGCTGCTATTAACTTTGATTGGCCTGCCTGTTATGCCAGACATGCCCAACAACACCAGATTCAACAGACTACAGGTGGTTGGACTCCTCTGCAATCTCACAAACAGCACACTTATGAGCTAGCCAGCAACAACAACAAAAAAAAAAACAATTTGACCCTGTCTAACAATTCGCTTTAAAAACAGATTATTTGGTTGCACACATTTGCAAATATATGTGAAAGTACCAGTGCCTTGCCAAGTATCACGTACCTTGCGGCTGAGCCTGACTGGTGGCCCACAGTAGAAGAAGCTCCAGTGGGAGCTAGGCAGGCAAAGGCAAGGCCGATGAACAATTGGATGCAAGGTCAGACAAGACAGGTCAGCAACAGACAGTCAGATTCAGGCATAGACAGTAGGCAAGTAATCATCAGGGTACAGGCAGAGGTTGGCAACACAAGATCAAGCAGATAATCAGAAGGCAGAGAAAAGTACAGAGACAAGCCAAAATCAGGGCAGATAGCATTTAAGCAAAGTCAGAAGCCGGGTCAAACACAGAAGTCAGCAGAATCAGATACAGGAACACGGGTACAGCTGCAGATAAGACAGCAAGGAACTAGTGCAGCTGCTGCACTTATATAGGCCACTTGGCACCTGTGTCAATGGCTAATGCACGTGTGCATATGCATGTGCCTGTGCACAGCAAGATGGGCACCTGCAGGCTCGCACCTGGGCATTAGTATGCGCCTCAAAACTTCAGCTGTGCTATGGCCAGCACGTTCCTGACACCAAGGCTCTTCTGTATACTGTGGTCCTAAATTATGGGCAGGTTTGCCTAGAGGGAGCCCACTACTCTTTTTTAGAGGTTGTAAAAGCTCAAGGCTTTTTTTTTACCTTTATGTATTCTATGCATGAAGGTAAAAAAACCTTCTATGTGCAGTAGCCCCCCTAATACTTACCCAAGTCCCATTTTGATCCAGCAGTGTGCATGAGAGCAGCGGCTCTCCCAGGTCTCTTCCTTCTCATTGGCTGAGACAGCAGTGGGAGCCATTACCTCCTGCTACTGTCAATCACAGCCAGTGAGCCAAGGAGGAGAGAGCAGGGGTGGGGCCAAGCCACACTACGAGTGTGAATGGACACACAGAGCAGCAATTCAGGAGCAAGCCTGCTTGGGTTCTCCCATAGCAGGCTGCTTGCTATGTGGGCACTCGGAAGGAGGAAGGGGCTAAAAGCACCGGCAGGGGACCCAAGAAGAGGAGGATGAGGACTTCTCTGTGCAAAACCACTGCATACAGCAGGTAAATATAACATGTTTGTTATTTAAAAAGAAAATCTGCCTTTAATATCACTTTAAAGGCACAGGGACACATTGGATGTCCAGCAAGAGCACACAACGACAGCTGAAGGCATCCAATGTGTCCCTACTCCAAATCCAGCCAAAAAGCTGTACAGATATGTGGCAACCACCCCAATCTATAACTAGCCTTTGCAGTAAGGTGCACATGGAAGGGCTTTGCACATCACAAACAACAGAAAATTTCCTAGCACACTTACCAGTTAGCCTGTAAAAAAAATTGACCCTGTATAATAATTTATGCTAAAAATTGCTAATATATGTGAAAGCTGTGATACCAAGGCTCCTCTCTATACTGCGATCCTAACTTCTATAGTTTTGAGAGCCTTCAAGTTGGAGCACATACAGTATAGTAGTGATTAAATTGAGAGTGGGTTTGCCTAGAGGGAGCCCACTCTTCCTTAAAGGCACAGGGACAAATTGGACACCCAGCAAGCTCATAATGACAGCTCAAGGCATCCAATGTGTCCCCACACCAAATCCAGCTGCTAAGCTATACAGATAGGTGGCAACCACCCAGATCTATAACTAGCCTTAGCGGTAGGAAGCACATGAAAGGGCTTTGCACATCACAAGCAGAACATTTCCCAGCACACTTACCAGTTAGCCTGATAAAAACCTGCCACAAACATAACACAATTCCTAGTCTATGTCTAGATTGCCTTCCTCATGCGTTTGACAATTAAAGTGTTACTAAAACCACAACAGTAAAATCAGTCCGTATATGCAGTAAAGCATGCTTGTTATACTCACTATGGAACCTAAGGGGTTAATCCTCTGCATTGTGTAAAAAAGGCTATTTGATCCTGTCTTCTCTGATCCTTCCCTTCTTTTAATGTCCCCAATCTATCTGCTGATAGAACAAAGCCTTGGTGGCACTCTGCGCATGATTAGTTTGGTGTGTATTCCTAGAACTTTTTTTTTTTTTTCTTGGGAGAGTGCATGGGAGAGTGCATGTGATCAGCCTAGGGCCAATCAGCACTGTTCAGACAAAAAGTCTGTAGTCATGCAGCCTCACAGGACAGTCAGAGCAGAATAAAAACTCCTCCTACAAGCTTTAACCATTGCTCAGCCAGACACTGATAGAAGTCACAAGACTGCTACATACTGCTGATGAGAAAATGTATTTAGCAGTTTATATTTACTAAAACTATTGCATTTCCATTTTCTGTGTACTTTGAGAGGCCAGATATACTTTATGCATGGCCCTTGGTTTGGTAACACTTTAAAGGAATATTTGAGAAAGGGTGGACAGCCTATGCCCAAAGGATTCTATGGTTAACTTTTTGCTGCTGCCTGTCCTTTACCATATCCATATAATTTCCCCCCTTTGATTTGCTGTCTGTCCTTCCCACTGTCTTGTGAAAGGGCAGCAGCATATGTGCCCTGTCTATATACTGTATATACTCGAGTATAAGTCATTCCGAGTATAAGTCGAGACCCTAATTTACCACAAAGAAAATGGGAAAAACTTATTGACCCGAGTATAAGACGAGGGTGAGAAATGCACAGCTACTGTAAGTGGAAAAGAGGGTCAACAATGCCCATTTGCAACATCACTGTGTCCATTTGCATGCCTCACTGTGCCCATTTGCAGCCATAGGTCCCCTGAACTTCAAACTCAGTAGTTAAGGGTTCCTAGATGCCCCCTAGCTGCAGCCAAAATTTGGGGTCTCTGAACCCAAAGGGTCCCGAAATGACATTGCTGCAGATGGACATAGTTGACCGAATTTGGGGCCCCGTATCTCAGGGCCACTTTAGTGCTAGGAACCCCAAATTTGGTGTGCAAACCCAGTGGAACTAGCTCCATAAAATTTCCAAAGCTGGGGTTTCTAGCACTAAGTGGCCCCGAGATACAGGGCCCCAAAAATCAGTTCAGAAAATGTCAAGCACTTTTTTGCAGCAGAGAATGACATTTTGGGGCCCCATATCTCAGGGCCACTTGGTGCTAGGAACCCCAGCTTTGGATATGTGATGGAACCAATTCCACTGGGTTTGCACACCAAATTTGGGGTTCCTAGCACTAAATAGCCCTGAGATATGGGGCCCCAAAGTTGGTTCAGAAAATGAAATTTTCTGCTGCAGAAAAGTGCTTGACTCGAGTATAAGTTGAGGGGGGCACTTTCAGCACAAAAAAATGTGCTGAAAAATTCGACTTATACTCAAGTATATACGGTAATATTAATTTGAAGTCTGACCCATTTCCTCCTTCTCCTCACAGCCAGCATCCCAACCTTCCTCTTTTTGTATTCTTCCTCTGTCTCCTGCATTCCAATGCCGGTGTAGAGTGGGAATAGCATTTTGGGCAAAATAATGGTGGCTCTGTACCTGCCACTGTGGTATAGCACAGACCATAAGGTTCCAGTTTGGCCAACCTGACATTAAGATTCTGGGCATGGGGGCAATTTGGTAACTTTATTTATAACGCTCTGGCAGCAAATAAGTTAAAAAAGGCCTACACTATAGAACTCTAAGAACCAGCCCTGGGGATTGTAGTGGCCTGTAGTTCTGCCAATTCATCATAGCCAGACTATGGCGGGATTAGCAGAAGAAGAGTAGGAGAAAAAGGGCACATTAGCAACACTTAGCACACAGACAATTGGCTGCTCTGCACCTAGGAGGAATAGGAAGAGAAAGGTATTGTCAGCCACTTCAATACATGTTGCGCAAGAAGCCACTGGCAGGGTGAAAAAATACTTAGCTCCCCGAGAGCTCTCTTTATTAAATTGGAGAAGCATGGGAGTAGTAAGAACAGAAAAGTTTTGCCAGCCACTTCACTATTGCATGTGGAATGAGTTTCTGGTAGTTAATAAAAAAAAAAAAAAAAAACACTTTCTCCCAGAGCCTCTGTCCATACCATATTCCATAGGGATGCACCAATATATTGGCTCATAGGCGATTCCCTTGATAACGTGTCGGAAGGGGCCTATGTAGTGACACTATTACCACCACTCCCTCATGGAAAGAACATTGATATGTTATGTAAGTTTTTTGGGCCTTTTGTATTATGCTGCAGCTGTTTTTACCCTTGATTTTAAATAAATACTACACTGTATGATCATTTTGTGGCTCCCATGGGCGAGTCTTTTTTATATAGTGCTTAATCCTATGGTGCACCACCAGGGCTTTTTTTCAGGGGGAACTTGGTGGAACTCAGTTCCATCACCTCTGGCTCAGACCCTCTGCTCCCTGCCCACCACTATCACTTGTAAACACAAAAGTCCGGTTTCTGTGTTTACAAGTGACAGCTCTGCACTGTGTGTGTGTAATGCAATCCTGGTATTTAATGACCTTTAAGACCCCCAATACTGTTCATGAGATTTGACTGACCACACCCACTATTTTATGTGATTTGGAGGGTGTGTGTGGGGGGAGGGGTTTTGGGGGGTCGTGGTTGAGTTCCAGCACCTATTGTTTGAGAAAAAAAGCCCTGTGGACCACTATTCTACCGATATATACCGAGATGGGATGTCCGAAAGTAACTCCTTAAGGCATATTACCACTGTTGATTTGGTGAGTCAGCAGATGGTGGAGGTGCACAAGTTGTGATTAAATTTTTCCAGACACACTGGGTGTTTTCTATTTCTATGCTGTATTCCTCAAATTGTTTGGTAAGCACATAACTTATCAGACACTCTGTTGGAGATGTTCACAGATATTTGACCAAGTCACGGATATACCTTAGGACTCTAATCAATTGTTGGACTGTTATATTTTGATTCACTGTATCACAGGAAGCGCTGCACATCTTGCTGTTTTATATGTTTATTTGAAGGTTGTATGCGTCAGCTGCCCTATAAATAAACAGCGCTCACTTTTCTTTTCGTATTTCTATCTTGGGGTAAAGCCTGCCTTATATCTCCCATTTCCATTGTGAGCTAACTAAGCTGTTCACACATTGTCCTGTCACTGAACAATATGTGTGGCTACTGTCTCTCAGAAAATGTAATCTAATTTTTATTGCAATTTAAAACTTTCCTTGTCTAATACTATTTGCTGCCTATTCAAGTGCTTGTTTACTGTTCTGACACTGACCAATTTTTACTAAACGCATAACTAAGGTCTACATTTAGAATATTTTTGGAAATTGTGGATACAGGGGTGTGAGGGGATATGGTGAATGTAGGGTTGTGGTTTTGAAGTGTATTTGTGTTTGACATTTTATCAAACATCTAGGATAATGCATTGTGGTACTATGAAAACTGCCAACTATAATACAAACTATACTATGAAACAGTTTTTCCACTGACCAATTTGCACAAAGTTGAGGAATTCAGCTTTATTTTTTAAGAGTAAACCTTAAGAGTATAGCTTTTATAACTCTTGTGGCTGCTAATTCCATTATTCAGATAAGGCCAATTATTACTAGATAAAAAAGAAAAAATCAGTCAGCCCAGTTTTTAAGTTGAAAAGAATCAGGTTGGGTTGCTGATGTATTTAAGCCAAGAAAAATGTAATAGTTAAAAAATTCATTATGAATGCTGTCTGTGAAAATTGTAGTGTTCGATAGCACCACATGCAGCTTAAAGGCATCTCCCAAGCATGTAATTTAAATAATTGGTGTTTTCCCATGTCATTCTTGAAATCACATTTACAGAACCCTTTTCACACTATATATTATTTTTTAAAGCATTTTATTTTGTTAACCATTTCAGCCCCAGAATAATTTACCCCCTTAATGACCAGAGCATTTTTTGCTATACGGCACTGCGCCGCATTAACTGACAATTGCACGGTCGTGCGATGCTGTATCCAAACAAAATTGACGTACTTTTTTTTCCCACAAACAGAGCTTTCTTTTAGTGCTTTTTAATCAGCTCTGCGGTTTTGATTTTTTGCGCTATAAACAAAAGAGAAGCAACAATTTTGAAGAAAACACAGTGGGGGTTGTTTATGAAAAGCAAATCCATTTTGCACTACAAATGCACTGCAAGTGCATTTGGAAATTCAGTCGCTGTAGATCTAAGCGGGCATGCAAGGAAAATAAAAAACACCATTTTAGCTTGAACATGATTGGATGATAAAATCAGCAGAGCTTCCCCTAATTTCAGATCTTCCCCTCACATCTACAGTGACTGTACTTCCAAGTGCACTTCCAAGTTCACTTGTAGTGCAAAGTGGATTTGCCTTTCGTAAATAACCCCCAATATCTTTTACTGTTTGCTATAATAAATATCCCACATTTTTTTTCAAAAAAAATATTCGATATGTATTCTTCTACATATTTTTGGTAAAAAAAAGCGCAATAAGCGTATATTGATTGGTTTGCGCAAAAGTTATAGCGTCTACAAAATAGGGGGATAGATTTATGGCATTTTTATTATTTTTTATTTTTTACTAGTAATGGTGGTAATCTGTGATTTTTATCAGGACTGCGATATTTGGGTTGGATAAATTGGACACTTTTGACACATTTTTGGGACCATTGACAATTATACAGTGATCATTGCTATAAAAATGCACTGATTACTGTATAAATGTTACTGGCAGGGAGGGGGTTAACACTAGGGAGCGATCAAGAGGTCAACTGTGTTCCCTAGGTGTGTTCTAACTATAGAGGGGATGGAACTGTCTAGGAGGAGAGAGAAAGAGATCGGTGTTCATACATAGTATGAACACACGATCTGTCTCCTCTCCCCTGAGAGAACCGGGATCTGTGTTTACACACACAGATCCCATTTCTCGCTCTGTCATGAGCGATCGCGGGTGCCCGGCGGTCATCGTGCCTGTCACTTGCATAGGCCCTAGTGGCCAAAAGGTGAAGCGACGTAGGGTAACATTGTTTCGCCCAGCCGTGCTATTCTGCCACAGTAAAACTGCGGCGGCTGGTCAGCAACCAGTTAAAATTTCTCCCATGGCTATGTCCAGTTTCCCATGTCCTTCTTTGACAATAACGTGTTGATTAGCCTTTAAAATGGTTTGAATTTAGTATCAAGATTCCCTTCCCCTATAGACTTTACTGGGCTTCGCTGATAGAATTAGGTTTCATGGATTTCAAGAAGGATTCATTGACTACTTCCCCTTTCCCCCTCAAACACACACACACATATACACTAACCCCTAGTGCTGTTCTGCCAATGTTTGATAAAGACCATTTGGTTCCTGGACCTGGTTG
Organism: Lithobates clamitans; assembly: GCA_037952925.1. Taxonomy (NCBI): domain Eukaryota; kingdom Metazoa; phylum Chordata; class Amphibia; order Anura; family Ranidae; genus Lithobates; species Lithobates clamitans. Next base: position 3,859,918 of record JBBGZY010000400.1, on the reverse strand, counting down.
TATGAGAATATTTTTCTAGACATTAAACAGTTTTTCCATCCAATTGTAAGAATATTTTGCAACCTTCTACTTGAAGTTCATCAAAGGGTGATTTGTAAATCCTCTCTCATGCAGCTGGCCAAGCAAGGGAGATAAGTAGAAGGCTGCATTTTCTTAAAGAAGTATGGAAATGGCAAATTAAATAGTACATACTACCTTCATTCTTCCATGACTTTTCTTTTTTTCCTCGGTCCTTTAGTGGGTGAAATACATGCATTTGAACTGACAGTAAGGAGGTAATAATGGCTGTTTCTGTTTGAAAGTTTAGAGGGGTTAGATACTACTCCAGCAAAATGCTCCTCTTTCAGTCCCTCCTTCCCTTGCACAGGAGGCTGTGCTTGGTGAAGGGTGCATACCTGAACTGGCAGTAACAGCGTGCACACTTTTTACGTGCCTCCATTCCCATAGTTATGTGTATCATGCTAAAACCAGAAGGCGAAGGCAGTGTGACAAGCCATGCACTCTCTTCACCTCCAGCAGCTGTGCGGTCCTGTGTTCTGGGATGCTCTCAGCTTCGGAATGTTTGTTCTCTCCTTTGCAGCTCTCCACCACCTCCTCTGATCCCTTGTGGCTTCCCCCCTGTGTCTGATTCCCCCTTTCCCCATTGACATTCAAAGCCTGTGTTAGCTTCTGCTCCAGACGCTGCAAGCACAAACAGGGGGGTGAGGTGGGGGGAGGTGAACGGCTTGCCAGGATGGTGAGTGGGCAGGAAGGATCACTAATGCACATGTAAGGCAGGAAGAAAGGATCACTATGGCATGGCACATGGAAGAAGGGAAGGATCACTATGACACATGGAAGGCAGAAAGGATAACTATAGCACATAAAAGGCAGGAAGGATTATTATGACACGTGGAAGGTGTTGTGGAAATTTTATTAAGATGTATTTAATATGTATTGTCACACTGTCTCCCTGTGTTAGTCCTCCTGCAGCCCAGTCTAAAGAGCGGGCTGGGGGCAGACTGACGCCAGTTGAGACCTGTTTGGTCCCTGTTTGTTTGCTTCTTGAGGATGCAGAGAAGTGTTTGCAGAGTGGGGATATGTCTGCCAGTGAAGGGCCCCTGTGCAATGCACTGTCAGGAAAGGTTCCACCTGCTGGTGGCGCTGTCAGACCTTTGGTTTGCAGTACTGGTGTCCACTAGCTGGTGTCTCCTGGCAGTCTGAAACTGGCAGGAAAGGTTTCACCTGCTGGTGGTACTGTATGATCCTTGGGCCGCAGTACTGGCGTCCACCAGTGGGTGTCTCCTGGCAGTGTGGAGTCGACATTATCTTCTTCGATCAGGCGTCACCTGAGGCTGATTGCAGGAGATGTGTATTAATACCCAGCAAGCACACACACACTTGCCTTGTTATTGTCCTTGTGCCCTGACCTGTGATCTCTGAACCTGACCCTGAACCTGTACCGGTCCCTCCTGTGACCCTGTTACCTTGTACCCTTGCCCTGCAATCTGATCCTGTCCACCTTCTCCCTGTCCTGTTTCCTCCTTGCCCCCATCTGCTGATCTCCAGTTGATGACCCTGGCCTGGCTTCATTTATGATTTTGGTATTTCCCATCTATTGTATATACCTATTTACTGTTGTTATTTGTGGGTCTCTGTTTGGTAGTTGGATTGTTGTGCACTGTGTTGTATTGGAGGTGTTTGTATTTATATTTCACTTATCTTAATAAATTACACTATTTCACTTTACATGCATTTGGTTTGCTCTGTTGCTGTCCACGAAGGTTCTGGTCATACCTGTTCATGACAGAATAGCAAGGTCATCCCTGACCAGAAGTGGCTGCACAGAGGAACCATCTCAGTTCTGTTTGTCTTGTTGAAATGAATTCTGATGAGATTGTTTATTATTCTCTGCTAGCGTCAGAGAGTGGTGAATAATGCCACCAGACATTGAAAGAGTGGACCAGTGACCAGCTGCTAGAAAGTATTCGATTAGCCCACTCCCTGGTTGATCAGGGCTATATGCTGTTTGGGGATGTTCAGCCTTTAATTCAAATGTGTGCAGAGCTAGCCCTGTCCTGTATTCCAAAGGGACGTGATGATTTTTCTCCCCCTTTCAGTGTCGATCAGGTGGAGTCTCTAGTGTGGCTTTTGGAGGATGACTCTGCATATTTTTTTTGAGCGCTATTCAGCTTGTCCTCAACAGGTGCTAATAGAATGTATTAACTCTGTACAGACCCTTATTAGACAGGCAGCATGTGAACCGTATTTCGTTCAACTAGTACTCCAAGTATGGTCTGATATAATGCATTCAGCCTCTGTCAACTCACAACAATCCATTTCGGCTACCAGACACCTGCCTGCCCAAAAGTGTTTCCCTCCATCTCCCACGGCAACCTCAGTCTCAGCACAATACACTTTGCTTTGAACCAAATATCAATACCCTGTTTCTACTTGCTGCACCTACCCTGCCTTTAATCCATCTGCCTCTTCTCTGCTGCCTACAACAACCTCACAAAAACTTACTCTAGCCACTGTTCCCTCTTCCTTACTATATTCCAGCCCTCCTGTCCAATCTGCTTCACCCCTTACTTACAACCCTGCAGTCACCTACGGAGCTTCAGTGGATAAAACGAAGAAAAAACAGAAGTTCTTCCCGACCCCTGTGATGCTGCCATTATCCCAACCTGCCTCCACACCAGCTAATCTGCTCCAGTCTATCTCCATGATCACCAATGGGGTCAAGTTAGTCTCTGATGGTACTGAACCTAAAGACCCACCTAACCCTGTCAACTTCCTGCCTGCTGTCCAGCCTGAAGTTCCGCTGCCCATGTCCCAGCCTGAAGTTCTGGTGCCCATGTTCCAGTGCTCGTGTTCCAGCCTGCAGTTCCGGTGCCGTGTCCCAGCCTGAAGTTCCAGTGCCCATTACCCAGCCTGTGGAGCTGGTGCCGATTACCCAGCCTGTGGGGCCGGTGCCCATTACCCAGCCTGGTATCCGTCACTCGGCCCATTGAGCCAGTACCCATCATCTGGCTTGCTGAGTAGGTGCTCATCGCTCAGCTTGCTGAGCCGGTGCACATTACCCAGCATACTGGACCGGTGCCCATTACAAAGCTTGTTAAGCCGGTGCCCGCTATCCAGCTTGTTGAGCCGGTGTCTGTTACCCAGCCTGATAATACAGCCTAATGTTTCAATGTCTGCTGCCCAGCCGGATGACCCAAAACCTGTTGCCCAGCCAGATGACCTGGAGCCTGCTGTCCAGCCAGATGACCCGGAGCCTGCTGCCCAGCCAGATGACCCAGAGCCTGCTGCCCAGCCAGATGACCCAGAGCCTGCTGCCCAGCCAGATGACCCAGAGCCTGCTGCCCAGCCAGATGACCCAGAGCCTGCTGCCCAGCCAGATGACCCAGAGCCTGCTGCCCAGCCAGATGACCCAGAGCCTGCTGCCCAGCCAGATGACCTAGAGCCTGCTGCCCTACCAGATGACCTAGAGCCTGCTGCCCTACCAGATGACCAAGAACCTGCTGCCCAGCCAGATGACCCAGAGCCCGCTGCCCAGCATGATGTGCCTCTGTCCACTGCCCAGCCTGATGTGCCTTTGTCCACTGGCCAGCCTGATGTGCCTCTATCCACTGCCCAGCCTGATGTGCCTCTGTCCGCTGCCCAGCCTGATGTGCCTGTGTCCACTGCCCAGCCTGATGTGCCTGTGTCCACTGCCCAGCCTGATGTGCCTGTGTCCACTGCCCAGCCTGATGTGCCTCTGTCTGCTGCCCAGCCTGATGTGCCTTTGTCCGCTGCCCAGCCTGATGTGCCTGCTTCCAAGTTTGATATGTCTATGCTCGCTGCCCAGCTCAATGTGTCTGCTGCCCAGCTTGAAGTGCCTGTGCCCACTGCCCAGCCTGATGTGCCTCTTTCCACTTCCCAGCCTGATGTGTCACTGTCCACTGCCCAGCCTGATGTGCCTCTGTCTGCTGCCCAGCCTCATCTTGATGTGCGCGCTGCCCAGTTTGATGTGTCTGCTGCCAAGCTTGATATGTCTATGCCCACTGCCCAGCTCGATGAGCCTGCTGCCCAGCTTGATGTATCTGTGCCCGCTGCCCAGCTTGATGTGCCTGTGCCCGTTGCCCAGCTTGATGTGCCGCTACCTGCTGCCCGGTTTGATGTGCCTGTGCCCGGCTTGATGTGCCTGCTGCCCAGCTTGATGTGCCCACTGCCCAGCTTGATTTGTCTGTGCCCACTGCCAAGATTGATGTGTCTGTGCCCACTGCCCAGCTTAATGTGCCCGCCGCCCAGCTTGATGTGCCTGTCCCTGCTGCCCAGCTCGACATGCCTGTGCCTGCTGCCCGGCTTGATGTGCCACTGCTCACTGCCCAGCTTGATGTGCCACTGCCCACTACCCAGCTTGAGGTGCCTCTGCCCTTTGCCCGACTTAATGCCATGGACCTTTTACATGCCCAGCTTGGTGTGCCTCTGCCCGCTGCCTGGCTTGATCTTTGGACTTTTTTTCATGCTCAGTCTGTTATGCCTCTGCTCACTGCCCGACTTGATGCCATGGACTTTTTTCAGCAGAAGATAGTTGGAGCATCGGAAGGCCACTCCTTCGAGGGGGGGTACTGTCAGGAAAGGTTCCACTTGCTTGTGGCGCTGTCAGACCTTTGGCTTCCAGTACTGGTGTCCACTAGGGATGAGCTTCGAGTTCGAGTCGAACTCATGTTCGACTCGAACATTGGCTGTTCGCAAGTTCGCCGAACAGCGAACAATTTGGGGTGTTCGCGGCAAATTCGAATGCCGTGGAACACCCTTTAAAAGTCTATGGGAGAAATCAAAAGTGCTAATTTTAAAGGCTAATATGCAAGTTATTGTCATAAAAAGTGTTTGGGGACCTTGGTCCTGCCACAGGGGACATGGATCAATGCAAAAAATTTTTTTTAAAACGGCCGTTTTTTCAGGAGCAGTGATTTTAATAATGCTTAAAGTCAAACAATAAAAGTGTAATATCCCTTTAAATTTCGTACCTGGGGGGTGTCTATAGTATGCCTGTAAAGGGGCGCATGTTTCCTGTGTTTAGAACAGTCTGACAGCAAAATGACATTTTGAAGGAAAAAACTCATTTAAAACTACCGCGGCTATTGAATTGCCGACAATACACATAGAAGTTCATTGATAAAAATGGCATGGGAATTCCCCAAAGGGGAACCCCAAACCAAAAAAAAAAAAAAAAAAAAGAAGACATAGGAGTCCCCCTAAATTCCATACCAGGCCCTTCAGGTCTGATATGGATATTAAGGGGAACCCCGGCCAAAAATTTTTTTTAAAAAAATGACGTGGGGTTCCCCCTAAATTCCATACCAGACCCTTCAGGTCTGGTATGGATTTTAAGGGGAACCCCGCGCCCAAAAAAAAAAAAAAAACGGCGTGGGGTCCCCCCAAAAATCCATACCAGACCCTTATCCGAGCACGCAACCTGGCAGGCCGCAGGAAAAGAGGGGGGGACGAGAGTGCGCCCCCCCCTCCTGAACTGTACCAGGCCACATGCCCTCAACATTGGGAGGGTGCTTTGGGGTAGCCCCCCAAAACACCTTGTCCCCATGTTGATGAGGACAAGGGCCTCATCCCCACAACCCTGGCCGGTGGTTGTGGGGGTCTGCGGGCGGGGGGCTTATCAGAATCTGGAAGCCCCCTTTAACAAGGGGACCCCCAGATCCCGCCCCCCCCCATGTGTGAAATGGTCAGGGGGTACAAAAGTACCCCTACCATTTCACTAAAAAACTGTCAAAAATGTTAAAAATGACAAGAGACAGTTTTTGACAATTCCTTTATTTAAATACTTCTTCTTTCTTCTATCTTCCTTCATCTTCTGGTTCTTCTGGTTCTTCCTCCGGCGTTCTCGTCCAGCATCTCCTCCGCGACGTCTTCTATCTTCTTCTCCTCGGGCCGCTCCGCACCCATGGCATTGGGGGAGGCTCCCGCTCTTCTCTTCATCCTCTTCTTCTCTTCATTCTCTTCATTCTCTTCTTTCTCTTCATTCTCTTCATTCTCTTCATTCTCTTCTTCTCTTCTTCTCTTCTTCTCTTCTTCATTTTCTTCTCCGGGCCGCTCCGCACCCATGCTGGCATGGAGGGAGGCTCCCGCTGTTTGACGGCGCTCCTCGTCTGACAGTTCTTAAATAACGGGGGGCGGGGCCACCCGGTGACCCCACCCCCCTCTGACGCACGGTGACTTGACGAGACTTCCCTGTGACGTCACGGGGAATGCCACAGGGAAGTCCCGTCATGTCCCGTGCGTCAGAGGGGGGCGGGGTCACCGGGTGGCCCCGCCCCTGTTATTTAAGAACTGTCAGACGAGGAGCGCCGTCACACAGCGGGAGCCTCCCTCCATGCCAGCATGGGTGCGGAGCGGCCCGGATAAGAAAATGAAGAAGAGAAGAAGAGAAGAAGAGAAGAAAAGAAGAAGAGAAGAAGATGAAGAAGATGAAGAGAAGAGCGGGAGCCTCCCCCAATGCCATGGGTGCGGAGCGGCCCGAGGAGAAGAAGATAGAAGACGCCGCGGAGGAGATGCTGGACGAGAACGCCGGAGGAAGAACCAGAAGAGCCAGAAGAACCAGAAGAACCAGAAGATGAAGGAAGATAGAAGAAAGAAGAGGTATTTAAATAAAGGAATTGTCAAAAACTGTCTCTTGTCATTTTTAACATTTTTGACAGTTTTTTAGTGAAATGGTAGGGGTACTTTTGTACCCCCTGACCATTTCACACATGGGGGGGCGGGATCTGGGGGTCCCCTTGTTAAAGGGGGCTTCCAGATTCCGATAAGCCCCCCGCCCGCAGACCCCCACAACCACCGGCCAGGGTTGTGGGGATGAGGCCCTTGTCCTCATCAACATGGGGACAAGGTGTTTTGGGGGGCTACCCCAAAGCACCCTCCCAATGTTGAGGGCATGTGGCCTGGTACAGTTCAGGAGGGGGGGGCGCACTCTCGTCCCCCCCTCTTTTCCTGCAGCCTGCCAGGTTGCGTGCTCGGATAAGGGTCTGGTATGGATTTTTGGGGGGGACCCCACGCCGTTTTTTTGTTTTTTTTGGGCGCGGGGTTCCCCTTAAAATCCATACCAGACCTGAAGGGTCTGGTATGGAATTTAGGGGGAACCCCACGTCATTTTTTTTTTTTAAATTTTGGCCGGGGTTCCCCTTAATATCCATATCAGACCTGAAGGGCCTGGTATGGAATTTAGGGGGACTCCTACGTCTTTTTTTTTTTTTTATTTTGGTTCGGGGTTCCCCTTTGGGGAATTCCCATGCCGTTTTTATCAATGAACTTCTATGTGTATTGTCGGCAATGCAATAGCCGCGGTAGTTTTAAATGAGTTTTTGCCTTCAAAATGTCATTTTGCTGTCAGACTGTTCTAAACACAGGAAACATGCGCCCCTTTACAGGCATACTATAGACACCCCCCAGGTACGAAATTTAAAGGGATATTACACTTTTATTGTTTGACTTTAAGCATTATTAAAATCACTGCTCCTGAAAAAACGGCCGTTTTTAAAAAAATTTTTTGCATTGATCCATGTCCCCTGGGGGAGGACCCGGGTCCCCAAACACTTTTTATGACAATAACTTGCATATTAGCCTTTAAAATTAGCACTTTTGATTATTCATGTTCGTGTCCCATAGACTTTAACAGTGTTTGCGTGTTAGAACGAACTTTTTTCCTGTTCGCATGTTCTGGTGCAAACCAAACAGGGGGGTGTTCGGCTCATCCCTAGTGTCCACCAGTGGGTGTCTCCTGGCAGTCTGGAACTGTCAGGATAGGTTTCACCTGCTGGTGGCACTGTCTGATCCTTGGGCCGCAGTACTGTAGTCCACTAGCGGGTGTCTCCTGGCAGTGTGGAGCCGACATTATCTCCTGCGATCAGGTGTCACCTGAGGCTGATTGCAGGAGATGTGTATTAATACCTGGCAAGCACACACACATACTTGCCTTGATATTGTTCTTTCGCCCTGAGCTGTACCTGTGATCTCTGAACCTGACCCTGACCCTGAACCTGTACCTGTCCCTCCTATGACCCTGTTACCTTGTACCCTTGCCCTGCAGCCTAATCCCATCCACCTTCTCCCTGCTCTGTTTGCTCCTTGCCCCATCTGCTGATCTCCCGTTGATGACCCTGACCTGGCTACGTTTACGATTTTAGTATTTCCCATCTATTATATATACCTATTTACTGTTGTTATTTGTGGGTCTCTGTCTGGTGGTTGGATTGTTGTGCCGTGTTGTATTGGAGGTGTTTGTATTTATATTTCACTTACTATAATCAATTACACTATTTCACTTTACATGCGTTTGGTTTCTTTTGTTGCTGTCCACGTAGTTCTGGTCGCACCTGTTCATGACATGATTTTCTGGGGTGATGTGTTCACTCTGTGAAGACATTATCGGTTATGCGGGGGATGTACGCTCGTGTCGCTCTGTGTGTCTGATCAGCACATGGGGGGACTTTGGCGTGTCCCTGCAGATAATCTCCCATTCTCATGGTAGTATAATCTGAATATGCGTTGTTCTCTGAACAATGCAGAATAAGGATTCACGCCAATGGTAAAAACGGGAGTCTTTGAGTACATTATGGTCGGGGACAGCATTCATGATTTCAAGGCCAGACATGTGGCTTTCTTTGTCTTAGTAGAGAGCATGGTTTACGGGTACAGGGGGCGGGAAATCATACACACTGCCCCTGCATAGACACACCCATTCACTACCCTAGTCATTGTTCATTGGTTGAGATTTGTATAACTCCTCCTGTTTGAAGGAATGCCTGTGCTTGATTGGCCGATTGTGATGCTACCAAGCTCTATTGTTAAGTACTATGAATAAACAACACAGGCTCTCCAGAAACAAGTCTGCCTGTGGAGCTAAGGATGTGAGAACAGTGGTTAGGTCTGTGTTACTTGGGAGGATACGGGTGTACACAGATGCATTATACCAAAAGGGTGAAAAGGGCGCTTATTAGTGCAGGAGACATGGATTACGCATAGCGTATAGTGGAATATACATGTCAAAGGTAGGAAGGATCACTATGGCACATGGAAGGCAGGAAGGATCACTAAGGCACATGGAAGGCCGGAAGGATCACTATGGCACATGGAAGGCCGGAAGGATCACTATGGCACATGGAAGGTGGGATGGATCACTATGGCACATGGAAGGCACGGCAGCAAGGATCACTATGGTACATGGAAGGCAGGAAGCATCACTAAGGTACATGGAAGGCAGGAAGGATATATCACTAAGGCACATGGAAGGTAATAAGGATCACTATGCCAAATAGGAGGCAGGAAGGACCAGTATTAGCTCTGATTTTTTTTTCATTTTATTTTACTACTACAGTAATGCATGTAATGCCTGTCTGATGTCAAATCCAAATGTTTATTTTGATTTAAAAATATATTGTTTTTGATATTACTAGAAATATAGAGTAGATTCTCATACACAGCACTTTCAGTGACTGCTCATACCTTGCAGTCACTAAAGTGTTGCTATTGCTGCTGGATTCTTCTGAAGATTGGAACAGCCTGAAGAGGAGGAGAAGAGAGGAGGAGAGCAGCTGTGCTCTGTGAAGTCTCGGGAGCAGAGAGCCAACACCAATCAAGCAGAGGGGAGTAAAGGGGTGGATCCAGACCCCATTGTTGGCATGACACTGCAGGAAAGTCTGTAGCCACTCCCACAGACATTTAGCTCAATTTTAACAGAATGGGTGCACTTCTGAGAGGGCTAGAAAGATTTTTATATATTAGCAGCTCACATAGAATAGGTGTAAGCTAAAAAAAAAGCAAACCCATACTTCTCTTTTGAGTGGAGGTAAATTGGATACCTGGCGCTCCAGGAGGCAAAGCCCTTAGTTTGTAATAATGTACATTGGATTAGTCAGCCTTTAGGTAAAAACAAAGTTGGGCCACAGAATGGGGTGATTTAAAAGGGGGCAGCCATCCTCAGAGTGTGTCCAGCAACTCTGCAAAGCATATAAAAGAAACAAGGGGGGTGCCTTTAAGTGTAGTAATAAAACAATATCATTTATTGCACAAGATTAAAAACACTTACAAGATATAAGTGGGAGTAATGCTCATCATAAGTATGTAGTCCTTGCAGCTCTACTGCGTCCCACAGGCTTCTCGCACGATCCGGGTATCTGGGAGAGGTTCTGGTGTGATGTGCTGAATAGCTGTACATTCTGGAAAACCAGGAAGTAGTCAGCTCCATGCTGTCCAGCTTGAACCGGAAGAGGAAATTATGTCACCAGCAGGGTGCCGAAGGAAGGTGTCAGGACTGTCTCGGTGGAATGAAAGGCTACGCGCTCACAGCTCCTTCTACTGGCCCGTTGTTCTCTGGAGGAGATCATCATTAAATACACCCTCCTGGGCATGACGTCCGCACTAGAACTACATACGGTCAGTGAAACCAAAGGCTATGGGATGAAGGAATTTCAGAAAAATAGTGGATTATATATAGTTGGACTTACAAAGGTTGACAGCTGATACAAAACAGAGCACACATTGAGTTAAAAAAGACCAAAAATCGAACTAATGCTCGGCTTCCACTAATGTGACCTATCATGCGACTTAGTACTGTAAAGTCGCATTACAAGTTTTTCCCCATGACTTCCAATGAGCACCGTTCACATTTGTGCAACTTCAAGTTGCGGCGACTTCACTACTCTGGTCCCACTTTGATGCGACTCGATGTCTATAGATCCCAAGAATACACAGGCACTGTCCCCAGTCACATCAAAATCGCAGCAAAAATTGTGGCAAAATTGTGCGACTTTCAGATCGCAACAGTGGAAACCCAACCCAAGGGTGCACGATCTGAATATCAATATTAAAAAATCAATTTAAAATGTTTTAATCATATATATCTAAAGGGGAGGAATATATTAAAAATATATACATGTATACATACAAATTATATATTATATATTATATATATATATATATATATATATATATATATATATATATATACATATACACATACTAAAAACGTGTGAAAATTAATATGTAAGAATGACATTAGGTACAGAATTCATATATTTGTAAAAGAGACATCATAAAATGTATCTTTGTGTACTGCGTGACCACACATATGCAGATACGTACCAATGTATACTTGTGGGAGATATGTATTATTGTATACTGATATGTATTATTGTATACTGTATGGCCCCACAAATGCAGATACACACCAATGTATGTATGTGTGAGATGGTTACTTATAATCCCACCACCCCCAACTGCAGACTAGGGACCCAACGATATATAAATTTGAAAATGATGACCATACAGTTTTACTGTAAAAAATTAAATAGTATTACACATGCTGGTATCTACATACATGTATTATAACAGAGTATGTATCTCAATCTCTTCGTTAAGCCACCCTGGAGAGAGAGTACTTAACCACTTCAGCCCGGAAGATTTGGCTGCTCAATGACCAGAGCATTTTTTGCGATACGGCACTGCTTTAACTGACAATTGTGCAGTCGTGCGACGCTGTATCCAAACAAAATTGACGTCCTTTTTTCCCCAAAAATAGAGCTTTTTTTTGGTGGTATTTGATCATCTATCATATATATATATACGGTATCTCACAAAAGTGAGTACACCCTTCACATTTTTGTAAATATTTTATTACAACTTTTCATGTGACAGCACCAAAGGAATTACACTTTGCTACAATGTAAAGTAGAGAGTGTACAGCTTGTATAACAGTGTAAATTTGATGTCCCCTCAAAATAACTCAACACACAGCCATTAATGTCTAAACTGCTGGCAACAAAAGTGAGTACACCCCTAAGTGAAACTGTCCAAATTGGGCCCAAAGTATCAATATTTTGTGTCCACCATTATTTTCCAGCACTGCCATAACCCTCTTGGGCATGAAGTTCACCAGAGCTTCACAGGTTGCCACTGGAGTCTTCTTCCACTCCTCCATGACGACATCACGGAGCTGGTGGATGTTAGAGACCTTGCGCTCCTCCACCTTCCATTTCAGAATGCCCACAGATGCTCAATAGGGTTTAAGTCTGGAGACATGCTTGACCAGTCTAGCACCTTTACCCTCAGCTTCTTCAGCAAGGCAGTGTTTGTTTTGGAGTTGCATTTGGGGTTATTATCATGTTGGCATACTGCCCTGTGGCCCAGTCTCTGAAGGGAGGGGTTCATGCTCTGCTTGAGTATGTCACAGTACATGTTTGCATTCATGGTTCCCTCAATTAACTGTAGCTCCCCAGTGCTGACAGCACTCATGCAGCCCCAGACCATGACACTCCCACCACCATGCTTGACTGTAGGCAAGACATATTTGTCTTTGTAGTACTCACCTGGTTGCCGCCACACATGCTTAACACCATCTGAACCAAATAAATTTATCTTGGTTTCATCAGACCACAGGACATGGTTCCAGTAATCCATGTCCTTAGTCTGCTTGTCTTCAGCAAACTGTTTGCAGTCTTTCTTGTGCATCATCTTTAGAAGAGGCTTCCTTCTGGGACGACAGCCATGCAGACCAATTTGATGTAGTGTGCGGAGTATGGCCTAAGCACTGACAGGCTGACCCCCCATCCCTTCAACCTCTCCAGCAATGCTGGCCGCACTCATACATCTATTTCCCAAAGACAACCTCTGGATATGACACTGAGCACATGCACTCAACTTCTTTGGTTGACCATGGCGAAGCCTGTTCTGAGTGGAACCTGTCCTGTTAAACCACTGTATGGTCTTGGTCACCATGCTGCAGCTCAGTTTCAGGGTCTTGTCCATCTTCTTATAGCCTAGGCCATCTTTATGTACAGCAACAATTCTTTTTTTCAGATCCTCAGAGAGTTATTTGCCATGAGGTGCTATGTTGAACTTCCAGTGACCAGTATGAGAGAGTGAGAGCAATAACACCAAATTTAACACACCTGCTCCCCATTCACAGTGAGACCTTGTAACACTAAGGAGTCACATGACACTGGGGAGGGAAAATGGATAATTGGGCCCACTTTGGACATTTTCTTTTAGGGGTGTACTCACTTTTGTTGCCAGACATTAGACATTAATGGCTGTGTGTTGAGTTATTTTGAGGGGACAGGAAATTTACATTGTTATACAAGCTGTACACTCACTACTTGACATTGTAGCAAAGTGTAATGTGATTAAAACATTTTTTATTGATTTTTTTAATATTGATATTCAGATCGTGCACCCTTGGGCTGCGTTTCCACTGTTGCGACCTGAAAGTCACACGATTTTGCCACAATTTTTGCTGCGATTTTGATGTGACTGGGGACAGTGCCTGTGTATTATTGGGGTCTATGGACCTCGAGTGGCATCAAAGTGGGACCAGAGTAGTGCAGGGACTGCTTTGAAGTCTCTGCAACTTGAAGTTGCACAGATGTGAACAGTGCTCATTGGAAGTCATGGGGAATGACTTGTCGTGCGACTTTACAGTCCCAAGTTGCATGTTAGGTCGTACTAGTGGAAGCCAAGCATTAGTTCGATTTTTTGGCCTTTTTTAGCTCAATATGTGCTCTGTTTTGCATCAGCTGTCATCCTTTGTAAGCTCAAATATTTATATTCTACTATTTTTCCAAAATTCCTTCATCCCATTGCCTTTGGTCTGCTGACCGTATGTAGTTCTACGGCTGCGGACGTCATGCCCAGGAGGGTGTATTTAATGACGCTCTCCTCCAGAGAACAACAGGCCAGTAGAAAGAGCTGTGAGCTCCGAGCACGTAGTCTTTCATCCCACAGAGACAGGCCTGACCCCTTCCTCCCGCCCCCTGATGGTGACATAATTTCCTCTTCGGGTTCAAGCTGGACAGCATGGAGCTGACTACTTCCTGGTTTTCCTGAATGTACAGCTATTCAGCACAACATCAGACCAGAACCTCTCCCAGCTACCCGGATCATGCGAGGAGCCTGTGGGATGCAGTAGAACTGCCAGGACTACATACTTATGACGAGCATTACTCCCACTTATATCTTGTAAGCATACCTGTAAACATTTTTAGATGGGAATGAGGGACACCTACTAACAAACATATGTAGACATATGACACGCCCCCTGCCACACCCCCTTAAAGGAGAATTAACCCAAATAAAAGTTTTAATAAATTTGCATGGGCTTTTTGTTTACCACTACTATTGCTTTATATTGGTTTTTAAAATGTACAAATGCAGCAATAGGAAACACTTTTTAAAACATAAAAAGTGCATTTTATATACAACTATATAGATTAGACCAAAATAAGGGACAAATGAGGAGGAAAGAGGGACAGAGGGACATTGCTCCAAATCAGGGACAGTCCCTCAAAATCAGGGACAGTTGGGAGCTATGTTGTAAGTGTTTTTAACCTTGTGCAATAAATGATACTGTTTTAATACTACACTTAGAGCCCCCCCTTGTTTCTTTTATACTTCTCTTTTGAAGCTTCCTTAATTAGATACATGGATCAAATGATACAAAACCAGGTCTATGTAATTTTAATAGATTCAGCCAAAGAGAGGTAGAAACTCAGCCAAATCACATAATCAACATAAATTGTGATTTGTTTACTAAGTTGAATGCACAGAAGCTGTTATGACCAGACTTACACTTTTTAATGTTCCTTAGTGAGTTCTCATTTTTGAAACAAAGATTGGTTTCATACTGGCAACAGCAGCAGTGGATAATACCATAAACTGACATATTGCTATTGAAAATGTTAAACCAAATAAATAAATAAACAAATATGTAAGAAGATAATGGGGTGGTATCAGCCTAAGGCAAGCGGCTAAGCCTCCTGTCCGTATTCTATTGTCTTACTTTAGAAAACATTGAAGGCTGGAATGTATATATTAATGAAGCAAGCATCGTTACTCACCATCTGGTTTGAGTTAGCAGTGAGCTGTTTCAGATTATGATAATATGTTTTTGATTTGAGTTGTGTTGAAAGCCAGAACAAGGAATCTCATGTACAGTCCACTTTGAGGCCTGCTGTTCTCAGTTCCTCTTCACAGAATCGGCTTTTATTTGATTTGTTATGAGGGTTTTTCTTCTGTTGCCAAAACAGCTGCAAATCTGGAAAGAAATGAGACAGAGGGCCACATCAAACTTGTTAGCATGTTTAAAAGGGGAAAAAAACTTTTAGGAACAATCATGGGAAGAAGGAAAAAAAAGAAACATATATCTGTAAAATATATTTTCTTAGTTTTCACTGTATGCAACAAGCACGCAGCACATCATTATCCATTACAAAAACTGAAAGTGCCATCTGTTTTCCTTCCTAATGGCACAGACTGGGTAGCAAAGAATAATTGGAAATGGTTCTGTGAAGCATCTCCAGTCATGCAAGTCAATCATTTTGTCAGAAAAGCATTTTAATCTAAATTGTGCCAAGTTACATGGCTGAAGTTAATTCATGCTCTATTTACACCATAAGAACATCATAGGACTCGCTAAGAACCCTATGTAAACAAACAATTCTTTTATATGACATGATTAAAACTCCCATTTATGTGACTAGGCTGCACCATTGCCAAAAGAGTGTTTTTTGCTAGACACAGTTGTCAATTTTGTTTATGCTAACTCACAGGATGACATTGTGTAATTTTTTTAAAGTACGTATTTTTATATTTAATGTGCTACTTTGATATTATTTAAAATTTACCTATATACAAAAAAAATAAGAGAAAAGAGAGACCAATACAAAACCTAAAATAAGTTATATGCTTAATCATAAATTCTCCTACTCTCACTCCTGATAAGCATCCTCAGCCAACCTTATCAATGAGTGGACCTTTTCCCTCCTGACAACCAAAAGCAGTGGCTTATTTATTTAGTTTTTCTTTTGCAAGGAATATACAAGTCTCATTCTGTTAAGAGTGGAGATGTCATTAGGCATAAGCCATTTAACTTTGACATGTAACATCTTCCCCTAAACACATAATTGTTTTTTTTTTTTTTTTTTAAGGGAAAGATGGAAAGTGGATATTTAAAAAAAATATATATTTTCAGTTTTTGATAGGGTGGGGAAGGATTAGAACCCCTTTTGGGTTTTTACTGTTACCCAGGGCTCCATTGGAGAGATTTACCTTCATATCCTGTAATACTGACAATGATTTTACCAGTTAGGAAGTGACAGAAACTCCCCAAACAGTAACACAGATAGAAATACAAATCTGACTGGGGTTTTAGCCTTCCCCTACTGTACTAAAGAAAAACATTTTCATTGTTGGCATTTCTGTTGGAGAATCATTCTCAATCCCAGTCTGGAAAATATCTTTAGGACAGGAATTGTGGATAATTCTCTCTATCTGAGCCCCAGATAACATTAAAGGCATGATGGGGCTTCTAACCCTATTCAAAACTAAGAAAAAACTTTTGTTTGGCACTTTAAGCACCTTTACAGAGAGTAACATGTTAGTTAGCTGGATGTCTCTGACATTAATATTTTCTGAGTCACTGGAAGCAAGGTGATTAGTATTTTAAAATACAGAAATCAACTATGGCAGCCCATATGTCCCTTCAGTATAAGTTTTATGGCTAAAAATGTCTTAAGAATTATACATTTCACATCACATTTTGATTGGCTACAGGATGAGGTATTAGGATCAAAGTATTTTTTTTTAGTATTTAACTGTTCTTATTACATAAATCACTATTCATAGTAATGCTGGGTACAACAGATAATGTGCACAGAGGTTACATGGATTCAAATGTTGTGTAACTTACATTGCTAATCTAAAGACAATAAATAAATGAGGGGCGGTCATAGTGAAGGGACTTTTAAGGTGTTTATTCATCCAGGAGATCAAACACAAACAATTATAAAAAACATCAAATTTGATTCTAGTATATTGACTATCCAGCCATTTAACAAAGTTGGCTGTTAGTCTATAAAAACATAATTTAAAATCAACATACATCCTTTTTGGTAAAGTATATACAACCCCTTATTGCAGTTTAGTTTCCTATCCACAGAAATTATATGACATACAGTTGTTTAATATTTATAGGGATAACTTACTGGCCAAATACTCAACCATCTTTTTTAGATTTTATGTGCTTGATGAAAAAAATTGTATTGTTTTGATTTGTTAATCTAGTTACTTTGTTTAGTTCAATTCAGTTGATTCATTCAATTCGTATTCAGAATTTTTATTCGGAATTCATATTCAGTATTCTTGAATTTTCTTTGAATTTACAGATTTTTTTGATTCTAAACGTTCAAATCAATACATTTTCGAATCGGTCGAAATGAAAATGTTATTTTGTTTGTTTTCGATTTGAATGCAGAAAAGTGAACAAGTAAAAGAAAAATCATCAAATGATTACAATGACTCTTTAAGTCACCTTTGGCTTAACAAAAACAGCATTATTTTGAAATGGTACTCACACACAGTCTTTGATTTCAGCAATATGTGTAGTTAGAATTCGACTGGAGTTCAATGTAAGATTTGATTAGAATTTCAGTCCGAATTTCTGAAATTCAGGTGAAGTTGTTTGGAGCATTTGGTAAAATTTGTTTATATTGTAATTCAGGTATTGGGATATATCCGAATCTCCGAATAACAAAAAATTTGTCCGAATATTAATCTGGAGTGAAATGAACCGTACATGTCTAATCTTGTTTCATAAGGCAAAGATCAGTACAATAAAGGACTGTGGAGGGACTGCAAATAAAAAAAAAATATTATATATATATATATATATATATATATATATATATATATATATATATATATATATATATATATATATATATATATATATATATATATATATATATATTACTTTAAAAAAGTCAAATACAGTTAGTGAATCCTGCAGATGCATATATATGCAATGTTTATATAATAAAATACCCTCTAAAAAAAATACTAAAAATATCTGTCCAGTGTAAATCCTACAATGAATACTTTTTTTTTTACCATGATGAATGTTACAGAAAAAGCTACTAGTAGAGGTTTGCCAACAAAGATGAGCATAGAAGATGCTGCCGCAAAAACAATAGACAGAGGAGAGAGGGAGAAAATGGACTCCAAACCCTTGAATCAAAAGAATAAAACAGACAATAGTCTATTGTATCACATATTGCAAGTAAAGTCAGATCCCAAGATTATAAATTCACAGATTACCAATATAAAATCATGTGTGGAGTAAAGCACATCTCATACCCTCAACTGTGCACAAACATAGATCCACGGAGGTGTGCCATACAGATGTCCTGTTCTTAAGATGATATCCTAACAAGAAATACTCCAGGGGACTCCCCTAAATGGATAAATAAATAAACAAATGCAATGACCATTCGAGGCATAAGTATACATATGCTTCCAAATGTGAAATCATACCAGGAGCACGTACATAATAGTTGTCATCCAACTCCACCAAATGCACCAGCCACACACCCCACAGGAGGAAGAAATAGAAAGCCACACACCAGGAGCATTTAACCATGGCATCCAATTAGCCATAACTCTCCCAACTCATCCAATCCGCCATCATAGGTCTCACCTCGAATGCCAAACAGCAGGAAGGAAGGGGAGGACACACAAAGGACTTGCAGATGGCCCACCACTGGACATGTGCGGCCACCATGGCTCTGGCAGCATCACACATAACATATTGCATGGTCACCAGTCCCAAGATGGCAATGTGCATGTGCCCGCCTCATCTAGCCCTATAGTGTATCGGGAGATCTATGACAATCCCCGAAGAGGGAAGGCATGCCCCTGGGTCCCCGCACATCAGAAGAAATGACATGAGCCATGGGGACACTAGGCTCCCTTGGGCAGAGCAGCACCAAAACACAAGCCGTCCCACATATACCAAAGGCAAGTAGGGAGCATGGAATGGTGCTCCCAGCGGCAGTTCCTGCCGAGGTCCAGGCATGAACATACATGGGACAAAAACCAACAAAGCAAAACTGTACAAAAAACACCAGGCAAACCCTACAAAATAACAAAACCCTAAAAAACACAACCTGTGTGCCGAAAACAAATGGTCACAAAAAAAAGGAAGAATTAATTAACAATACTAATGAATCAACATAAACAGGTGCGAATGGTAGTTGAAAAAGAACAATAAAATCATAATAAAACCTGATAAGGGAGCAATGTGGTGGTCATGGATCACAATGGCCATAAAGGGATTCTATCTCATGCCGAATGGTATAAACTGATTGAACAATCGGTTGTATTGCAATTCCAAGATGATTTCTGCTCTATAAATACTTAAGCTTACCAAAATGGGGTTATTAATAAAGACACATTGAATATCAATGAGATAATGCACGAAAAATGCCTATGTTTTAGGAGTTATTAAAAACCCATAAGAACATTATGAATCTTCTGGGTCACCCCATAGTGTCCAGTATTGGGAGTCTTACTAAAAAAGCAAGTAGTTGACCATCTATGATCACATGTCTTGGCTCTTCCAACATATGTTAAGGACACTTGGGATATGTTAAAAACAATTGAAAGGATATCAGTACCACAGGGGGGATTTAGTCACAATAGACATGAAAGCATTGTATAGCTCCATTCCACATGGAAGAGGAGTTGATCCCATCAGTACCTTTTGGTAAGAGAGAGATAGTACCTTCTTTCCATACAATAGCTTCATTTTGGAACTGCTTACCTACAGTGTATCCTTAACAGAAATGTCTTTCTCTTTGGTGATTCCCACTTCCTACAGGTACAGGGGGTGGTGATCGGGACAAGGTGTGCCCCATCGTACATTAATCTATACCTGAGCGGGGGGGAAGAGAACTATTTTTGGGTAAGCTGGTTTGGTTGATGTACCTGCGCCAAATTTTAATGTAGCACAGGTAAATCAATGATATCTTTCTTATTTGAACAGGCAGCCAGACTGAACTTGATGGATTCATTTCCGAGCTGCAACAAAATTAATACAACCTCAATTTTACCATGGATTGTAACAAAATACAGGTAACATTTTTGGACATATGCATGCAAGCCCAGAAGGATGGCTCTCTTGTGTCCAATCTGTACAGGAAACCAACTTCAGCCAACACCTTACTGCATGCTAATAGTGTCCACCCACAATTGTTCATTAGAAATATACCATTTGGGCAATATTTTACATTTGAAACAAAACTGCTAACTTGATGAGGATTTTGTCATTAAGGCACAATTATTACAAAACTGCTTGCTTAAAAGAGGATATAGCAAGAAAATATTAAGGGCATATCAAAGGACCCAGGGAAGAACTAGGGATTTATCTTTATTTGGATCTACTAAAAGAAGAGGCCCAGATAATATGAGAATAATTCTACGCTATTCCCAACAACATGCACAGTTAAGGAAAATCTTGGATAAGAAATGGCATCTATTAACAATTGACCTCTTGGTAAGTAAATTTGTAGGTCCTAGACCGGAAATAACATTTAGAAGAGCTAAGTCTATTAGCGATCAACTGATGAGTAGTCATTATTTGGAAAAAATTATGCTAAACAAATTAATACTGATCAAAGGGGCACATACTCAAGTGGATCTTCTGAACATTGTCCATGGCTATATGTGAATAAGTGACCCAAACTAAATTGACAGATGCCACTCAAGGTTCCACTGGGTCCTCTTATGTAGCAACTGCTTGGAGTGCAGATAAGGACAGAGCTCGTCCCAGCTCTAGACATCTAATGGAAAAGGGAAAAGTCCTGGAAGTCACACATCTCTGCAAAACCTCATTAGGAAAGTATATGACGGCCTCAGCCTGGGGTCCAACTAGGTCACAGCCTGGCCTGGTTGGAGCCCGGGCTGAGGATGTCGTACACTTTCCTAGGGGGTTTCACAGAGATTTGCAACTTTCAGCACTTTTCTTATATGTGAATAAGTATCTTAAACTACTTATTTAATTATTGATTGCCAAAATGTAGCAGTTGTGTATATCATGATTTGCTTCTGCGGCGCTTTTTATGTAGGTAAGACTAGGTGCCCATTTTGGAAATGCATTTATGACCATCTGTACCTTATCAGCTATGGTAAATTGTATTCCCAATTAGAGGACCATCAGTTTGATGCTACCTATATCCGATTTTATGCTCTGGGACATGTAATCCTGGGCATATGTTCATGCCTGGACCTCAGCAGGACCCGGGGGTGGGTGCGCCATTCCATGCTCCCTCCATGCCTTGGTATATGTGGGGGGCTTGTGTTTTGGTGCTGCTCTGCCCATGGGTGAGTGACTTTGTGTCCCTGTGGCTCATATTATTTATTTCTGATGTGCGGGGACTCAGGGCTGTGCCCTCAATCTTTGGAGATTGTCCGTGATCTTCTGCCACACTGGGTATGCATGGCTCTGCACTAAAGGGAAGGGCGATGCAGGCACACGTGCAGTGTCCCAGCCCAACACCATCTGGGGACTGATGGCTGTGCAGTTCCTTATGTGGGATGCCACTAGAGCCATGATGGTCACACTTGCCCAGTGGTGGGCCAACTGCAAGTCCTTTATTGTGTCCTCCATTTCCTGCCTTCTGTTTGACATTAAGGGCGAGACCTATGATGGTGGATTGGATGAGGTGGAAGGGGTTTGGCTAATTGGGCACCATATTTAAATGCCCCTGGTGATTGGATTTTTCTATCTGTCTCCCGTAGGGTGTGCAGCTGGTGCAGTTGGTGGATTTGGATGGCAATTATTTGGTACATGATCCTGGTGTGGTATGCATTTGGTAGCTGTATGACATTATGTATACCTATACCTCGAATGGTCATTACATTAGCTTCTCACTTTATTTATTTATCCATTTAGAGGAGTCCCCTGGTGTATTTCTTGTTGGGATACCATCTTAGGGACAAGACATCTGTATGGCGCACCTCCCAGGATCTGTGTTTGTGCACAGTTGAAGGTATGAGATCTGCTTTATCCCTACATATGATTTGATATTGGCAAATCTGTTTATTTATATTCTTGGGAGCTGACTTCAATTGCAATATGTGATACAACAGACTATTGTCTGCTTTCTTCTTTTAATTCAAAGATTTGGAGTCCTCTTTCTCCCCCTCCTCTCTGTCCATTGTTTCTGTGACAGCATCTTCTATGCACATCCTTGCATCTTCTAAACCACCTCTGGGCTCTTGTAGTTACACTGGTATCCTGAACTCGTCAGTATGGTACCTCTGTGAGTGTATAAAATAAAGACTTGATCGGGTTCGGGATGGTATGTTTGTTGGGATGGTATGTTGGGGGAAATCTGATTTCCCCCTTAAGAAGATACGGAAACCCTTGTATCGAGATGCGTAGGGGAAGGGGACAGGACGGCACGTTTGCACAGGTGATCTGACAGAGAGGAACAACATACCATCCCGATACCAGTCCGGTATTTACCATTGTTTTACCCGATGTAGAGTGGTGCACTGGCGCACCTAATCTATGTGAGTACCCCTGTGGGGGGGCCTTTTTTGCTTTCTGTTTATCAAACCGTTAAAACTCTATTACACTATCAAGTCTTTATTTTATACACTCACCGAGGTACCATACTGACGAGTTCAGGATTCCAGTGTAACTACAAGAGCCCAGAGGTGGTTCATATGCGTGTTTTGACTGCGCTTAGTTGCAAGGTCACACGCTCACGAGGTGAGCATTAAATACCTAAGGGGAGCACCAGAGTGAGGAACACCATGGCATGATCTGGATTTTATAATCGCATGAACTTTATTGCACTTAGTGGTTTTATAATCGCATGAACTTTATAATCGCATGAACTTTATTACATCTAAATAGACTCTTTTTGGATACCATACACTTGTACAGGAGCACTTTGAACAATCCAGGAATGCAATATTGATATACTATATAATACTGGATGCTATGCACATGCACAGGAGCACTTTTTTATGCATTAGTGGGTCACTGATAATCTATACAGGATCAGATACAGGATCATAAAAGTGGGAATTTGCACCTCTTTGCACAGTAGCACTTTATATCTATTATTATCATTGTTTATGCTTTTATATACACATCTTTTATTTTTAATATATGTGTAATATTTATATTTATTTTTAATATATGTGTTCATTTATTGCACTATTGTCACTTTCCACTGTTAGGAAAGACTTTTTTTTTTACTATTGGAGGTTTTTTACATGTTTCTTCTTACACTGGTATAGTGTATGACTTTGGAAAGCACAGAGTATATATTTATTTATCCACATTTGCATGATATATGAGGCATGTTTAACGCTTGCAGCTGATTTTTAATTAAGGCATTTTGGATCAGTGGAGGCTCACAGGATATATTTAAGCCAGAATGTGAGGCCACAAGGCCAAGATCCACCCTCCTCTGAGGTCACCCTCAGACATGCGCAATAGGATGAATTTTCTTTCTTAATCTTTCTTAATCTAAATCTAGGGCTACCCACACAGGTTAAAATAGTCACACAGTAGTATATGGGCCAAGGGTGGACTCATAGTTGACTGACAAGGAAAAACGAGTAACGCCACCTCCCATATACTAGAAAATTGAGGGCAGTCATAAATAAGACATGTAAAAAATATGTGTAAAAAACATATGTCTTAGTTATAAGGGCCCTTAATTTTCTGTCATATTAGCAGTGCTGTAACTAGTTTTGTCTCATCAGTCCAGTAAAAGTTTCACAGAACTAACTTCTGTTACCCAAAGTGATACATCCTGCCTTGGGCTGGAGTCTGTTATATCACAGTCAGCTTTACTGTGTCCATTTGGGATTAGGGACATTACACTTCATTTTCTCATTTGCAAACTTAATTAAACTATTTAAATGAGCTGTTTACTTGGTTTTATAACCTCTTAATTACCAGGCTGCTCCCTCTGCAACCATCGTCTTTGACAATATCTGACATTTTAGGTCAATGTGATGCTTCAGGTAATACATTCTCTCATAATACTTTTTTTCTGCTGTGCATTAGATGGAAGATGTGAGTTCAAAGTAAAGTTACTAGGAAAAAAGCCATTTAGACAGTATGTTATCAGTGCCAAAGACAGAGTCAGAAATCTACAGCACTTTCATGTGGACAAGGCCACACATTTATCAAGGTGTGATCAAGGATCAAAGCAGTATAGACATTAGTGATGAGCAAACTGTCAAATCCAATTTTGACCCGAAAGACTGGACAATGCCAGATTAAAATAAAACTAAACTCTAGTTAAAAAATGTTTTTATTCAGGTAAGTATTCCATAGTCTCACAGTCAGTGGCGGCTGGTGAAGTTTTAGGATGGGGGTGCCAGACTCTTTCCTTTTTGACCGCTCCCACTTGAAAATAGTGTGGTTTCAGCGAAATAGTGCATGTGGCTCTAAGGTGGTGTGGTTAGCATCTGAGATGAACGAGGGATGGAGGGTGGGACAGCAGGCCCAGATCCTACACAACAATAGAAATATGTGTATTCTAGAAAGTTTAACAATCAGCAGATAAAGATACTCCAAACAGCTGGTGTTAGCATTTCAATCATCCCGGCACCATGGTTGTTATGGTGTCAGGATGATTGAAGTGCAATATTTCTATCATTACATTGTAATATAAAATGAAATCATTCAACTCACCATAATGCAGAATCAGTGGGAGCCCTGAGCGTGTCACCTGCCATGTCGCCTGCAGCCAGATGCCATCACATGTCCCCAGTGGAGTCCGTCCTCACATCAGGTGCCCCCAGCGAAGTCGGTCCTTACATTAGGTGCCCCCATTAGAGTCCCTCCTTACATCTGTGTCCCCATCAGCAGAGTCCCTCCTTACATCTGTGTCCTCGTCAGCAGAGCCCCTCCTTACATCTGTATCCCCAGCGGAGCTCCTCCTTACATCTGTATCCCCAGTGGAGCCCCTCCTTACATCTGTGTCTCCAGCGAAGCCCCTCCTAACATCTGTGTCCCCAGCGGATCCCCTCCTTACATCTGTGTCCCCAGCAGAGTCCATCCTTACATCTGTGTCCCCAGCAGAGTCCATCCTTACATCTGTGTCCCCAGAAGAGCCCCTCCTTACATCTGTGTCCCCAGTGGAGCCCCTCCATACATCTGTGTCCCCAGTGGAGCCCCTCAATACATCTGTGTCCCCAGCGGAGTCCGTCCTTACATCTGTGTCCCCAGCGGAGCCCCTCCA
Organism: Lithobates clamitans; assembly: GCA_037952925.1. Classification (NCBI taxonomy): domain Eukaryota; kingdom Metazoa; phylum Chordata; class Amphibia; order Anura; family Ranidae; genus Lithobates; species Lithobates clamitans. The sequence goes on along the minus strand of JBBGZY010000400.1, from coordinate 3,834,839 downwards.
GGCTCTAAGGTGGTGTGGTTAGCGTCTGAGATGAGCGAGGGATGGAGGGCGGGACAGCAGGCCCAGATTCTACACAACAATAGAAATGTGTGTTCTAGAGTGTTTAACAATCAGCAGATAAAGATACTCCAAACACCTGGTGTTAGCACTTCAATCATCCCGGCACCATGGTTGTTATGGTGTCAGGATGATTGAAGTGCAATATTTATATTATTACATTGTAATATAAAATGAAATCATTCAACTCACCATAATGCAGAATCAGTGGGAGCCCTGAGTGTGTCGCCTGCCATATCGCCTGCAGCCAGATACCATCACGAGTCCCCAGTGGAGTCCGTCCTCACATCAGGTGCCCCCAGTGGAGTCCGTCCTCACATTAGGTGCCCTCAGCAGAGTCCCTCCTTACATCTGTGTCCCCATCAGCAGAGTCCCTCCTTACATCTGTGTCCCCATCAGCGGAGTCTCTCCTTACATCTGTGTCCCCGTCAGCGGAGCCTCTCCTTACATCTGTATCCCCAGCGTAGCCCCTCCTTATATCTGTATCCCCAGTGGAGCCCCTCCTTACATCTGTGTCCCCAGTGAAGCCCCTCCTTACATTTGTGTCCCCAGCGGATCCCCTCCTTACATCTGTGTCCCCAGCAGAGCCCCTCCTTACATCTGTGTCCCCAGTGGAGCCCCTCCATACATCTGTGTCCCCAGCAGGGTGCGTCCTTACATCTGTGTCTCCAGTGGAGCCCCTTCTTACATCTGTGTCCCCAGCGGAGTCTGTCCTTACATCTGTGTCTCCAGCAGAGCCCCTCCTTACATCTGTGTCCCCAGCAGAGCCCCTCCTTACATCTGTGTCCCCAGCGGAGACCCTCCATACATCTATGTCCCCAGCGGAGCCCTTCCTTACATCTGTGTCCCCAGCGCAGCCCCTCCTTACATCTGTGTCCCCAGCGGAGCCCCTCCTTACATCTGTGTCCCTAGTGGAGCCCCTCTTTACATCTGTGTCCCCAGAGGAGCCCCTCCATGCATCTGTGTCCCCAGCGGAGTGCGTCCTCACATCTGTGTCTCCAGCGGAGCCCCTCCATACATCTGTGTCCCCAGCGGAGCACCTCCTTACATCTGTGTCCCCAGTGGAGCCCCTCCTTACATCTGTGTCCCCAGTGGAGCCCCTCCTTACATCTGTGTCCCCAGTGGAGCCCCTCCATACATCTGTGTCCCCAGCGGAGCCCCTCCAGGCTCTAAGGTGGTGTGGTTAGTATCTGAGATGAACGAGGGATGGAGGGCTGGACAGCAGGCCCAGATCCTACACAACAATAAAAAAATGTGTATTCTAGAAAGTTTAACAATCAGCAGATAAAGATACTCCAAACACCTGGTGTTAGCACTTCAATCACCCCGGCACCATGGTTGTTATGGTGTCAGGATGATTGAAGCGCAATATTGCTATTATTACATTGTAATATAAAATTAAATCATTCAATTTACCATAATGCAGAATCAGTGGGAGCCCTGAGCGTGTCACCTGCCATGTCGCCTGCAGCCAGATGCCATCACATGTCCCCAGTGGAGTCCGTCCCTCACATCAGGTGCCCCCAGCGAAGTCGGTCCTTACCTTAGGTGCCCCCATTAGAGTCCCTCCTTACATCTGTGTCCCCATCAGCAGAGTCCCTCCTTACATCTGTGTCCTCGTCAGCAGAGCCCCTCCTTACATCTGTATCCCCAGCGGAGCTCCTCCTTACATCTGTATCCCCAGTGGAGCCCCTCCTTACATCTGTGTCTCCAGCGAAGCCCCTCCTAACATCTGTGTCCCCAGTGGAGCCCCTCCTTACATCTGCGTCTCCAGCGAAGCCCCTCCTAACATCTGTGTCCCCAGCGGATCCCCTCCTTACATCTGTGTCCCCAGCGGAGCCCCTCCTTACATCTGTGTCCCCAGCAGAGTCCATCCTTACATCTGTGTCCCCAGAGGAGCCCCTCCTTACATCTGTGTCCCCAGTGGAGCCCCTCAATACATCTGTGTCCCCAGCGGAGTCCGTCCTTACATCTGTGTCCCCAGCGGAGCCCCTCCAGGCTCTAAGGTGGTGTGGTTAGCGTCTGAGATGAGCGAGGGATGGAGGGCGGGACAGCAGGCCCAGATTCTACACAACAATAGAAATGTGTGTTCTAGAGTGTTTAACAATCAGCAGATAAAGATACTCCAAACACCTGGTGTTAGCACTTCAATCATCCCGGCACCATGGTTGTTATGGTGTCAGGATGATTGAAGTGCAATATTTATATTATTACATTGTAATATAAAATGAAATCATTCAACTCACCATAATGCAGAATCAGTGGGAGCCCTGAGTGTGTCGCCTGCCATATCGTCTGCAGCCAGATGCCATCACGTGTCCCCAGTGGAGTCCGTCCTCACATTTGGTGGCCCCAGCAGAGTCCCTTCTTACATCTGTGTCCCCGTCAGCAGAGTCCCTCCTAACATCTGTGTCCCCATCAGCGGAGTCTCTCCTTACATCTGTGTCCCCATTAGCGGAGTCCCTCCTTACATCTGTATCCCCAGCGGAGCCCCTCCTTACATCTGTGTCCCCAGCAGATCCCCTCCTTACATCTGTGCCCCCAGTGGAGCACCTCCTTACATCTGTATCCCCAGCGGAGTCCCTCCTTACATCTGTGTCCCCATCAGCAGAGTCCCTCCTTACATCTGTGTCCCCATCAGCGGAGTCTCTCCTTACATCTGTGTCCCCGTCAGCGGAGTCCCTCCTTACATCTGTATTCCCAGCGGAGCCCCTCCTTACATCTGTGTCCTCTGCGAAGCCGCTCCTTACATCTGTGTTCCCAGCGGATCCCCTCCTTACATCTGTGTCCCCAGCGAAGCCCCTCCTTACATCTGTGTCCCCAAGGGAGCCCCTCCATACATCTGTGTCCTCAGAGTAGTCCCTCCTTACATCTGTGTCCCCAGCGGAGTCTGTCCTTACATCTGTGTCCCTAGCAGAGCCCCTTCTTACATCTGTGTCCCCAGTGGAGCCCCTCCATACATCTGTGTCCTCAGCGGAGCCCCTCCAGGCTCTAAGGTGGTGTGGTTAGTATCTGAGATGAACGAGGGATGGAGGGCTGGACAGCAGGCCCAGATCCTACACAACAATAGAAATATGTGTATTCTAGAAAGTTTAACAATCAGCAGATAAAGATACTCCAAACACCTGGTGTTAGCACTTCAATCACCCCGGCACCATGGTTGTTATGGTGTCAGGATGATTGAAGCGCAATATTGCTATTATTACATTGTAATATAAAATTAAATCATTCAATTTACCATAATGCAGAATCAGTGGGAGCCCTGAGCGTGTCACCTGCCATGTCGCCTGCAGCCAGATGCCACCACATGTCCCCAGTGGAGTCCGTCCCTCACATCAGGTGCCCCCAGCGAAGTCGGTCCTTACCTTAGGTGCCCCCATTAGAGTCCCTCCTTACATCTGTGTCCCCATCAGCAGAGTCCCTCCTTACATCTGTGTCCTCGTCAGCAGAGCCCCTCCTTACATCTGTATCCCCAGCGGAGCTCCTCCTTACATCTGTATCCCCAGTGGAGCCCCTCCTTACATCTGTGTCTCCAGCGAAGCCCCTCCTAACATCTGTGTCCCCAGTGGAGCCCCTCCTTACATCTGTGTCTCCAGCGAAGCCCCTCCTAACATCTGTGTCCCCAGCGGATCCCCTCCTTACATCTGTGTCCCCAGCGGAGCCCCTCCTTACATCTGTGTCCCCAGCAGAGTCCATCCTTACATCTGTGTCCCCAGAGGAGCCCCTCCTTACATCTGTGTCCCCAGTGGAGCCCCTCAATACATCTGTGTCCCCAGCGGAGTCCGTCCTTACATCTGTGTCCCCAGCGGAGCCCCTCCAGGCTCTAAGGTGGTGTGGTTAGCGTCTGAGATGAGCGAGGGATGGAGGGCGGGACAGCAGGCCCAGATTCTACACAACAATAGAAATGTGTGTTCTAGAGTGTTTAACAATCAGCAGATAAAGATACTCCAAACACCTGGTGTTAGCACTTCAATCATCCCGGCACCATGGTTGTTATGGTGTCAGGATGATTGAAGTGCAATATTTATATTATTACATTGTAATATAAAATGAAATCATTCAACTCACCATAATGCAGAATCAGTGGGAGCCCTGAGTGTGTCGCCTGCCATATCGTCTGCAGCCAGATGCCATCACGTGTCCCCAGTGGAGTCCGTCCTCACATTTGGTGGCCCCAGCAGAGTCCCTTCTTACATCTGTGTCCCCGTCAGCAGAGTCCCTCCTTACATCTGTGTCCCCATCAGCGGAGTCTCTCCTTACATCTGTGTCCCCATTAGCGGAGTCCCTCCTTACATCTGTATCCCCAGCGGAGCCCCTCCTTACATCTGTGTCCCCAGCAGATCCCCTCCTTACATCTGTGCCCCCAGTGGAGCACCTCCTTACATCTGTATCCCCAGCGGAGTCCCTCCTTACATCTGTGTCCCCATCAGCAGAGTCCCTCCTTACATCTGTGTCCCCATCAGCGGAGTCTCTCCTTACATCTGTGTCCCCGTCAGCGGAGTCCCTCCTTACATCTGTATTCCCAGCGGAGCCCCTCCTTACATCTGTGTCCTCTGCGAAGCCGCTCCTTACATCTGTGTTCCCAGCGGATCCCCTCCTTACATCTGTGTCCCCAGCGAAGCCCCTCCTTACATCTGTGTCCCCAAGGGAGCCCCTCCATACATCTGTGTCCTCAGAGTAGTCCCTCCTTACATCTGTGTCCCCAGCGGAGTCTGTCCTTACATCTGTGTCCCTAGCAGAGCCCCTTCTTACATCTGTGTCCCCAGTGGAGCCCCTCCATACATCTGTGTCCTCAGCGGAGTGCGTCCTTACATCTGTGTCTCCAGTGGAGCCCATCCTTACATCTGTGTCCCCAGCGGAGCCCCTCCTTACATCTGTGTCCCCAGCGGAGCCCCTCCTTACATCTGTGTCCCCAGCGGAGCCTCTCCTAACATCTATGTCCCCAGCGGAGCCTCTCCTTACATCTGTGTCCCCAGCGGAGCCCCTCCTTACATCTGTGTCCCTAGCAGAGCCCCGCCTTACATCTGTGTCCCCAGCGGAGCGCCTCCATACATCTGTGTCCCCAGCGGAGTGCGTCCTTACATCTGTGTCCCCAGGGAAGCCCCTCCATACATCTGTGTCCCCAGAGTAGTCCGTCCTTACATCTGTGTCCCTAGCAGAGCCCCCCTCACATCTGTGTCCCCAGCGGAGCCCCTCCTTACATCTGTGTCCCCAGCGGAGCCCCTCCTTACATCTGTGTCCCCAGGGGAGCCCCTCCTTAAATCTGTGTCCCCAGCAGAACCTCTCCTTACATCTGTGTCCCCAGTGGAGCCCCTCCTTACATCTGTGTCCCCAGCGGAGCCCCTCCATTCATCTGTGTCCCCAGCGGAGCCCCTCCATTCATCTGTGTCCCCAGCGGAGTCTGTCCTTACATCTGTGTCTCCAGCGGAGCCCCTCCAATACATCTGTGTCCCCAGCGGAGTCTGTCCTTACATCTGTGTCCCAAGCGGAGCCCCTCCTTACATTTGTGTCCCCAGTGGAGCCCCTCCATACATCTGTGTCCCCAGCGGAGCCCCTCCATACATCTGTGTCCCCAGCGGAGTCCGTCCTTACATCTGTGTCCCCAGCGGAGCCCCAGCGGAGGGGGGTGCACGTAACTGGTCTTGCCTAGGGTGCAAAATAGCCTAGCACTGGCCCTGTGTCAAAGTATTGGCTGCGCAGCTCACACAGCCATTAATTTGAGCACTGCTGAACTGTCTATAAGAGAAATAAAGTAGAAGGGTTAATGGCCAGTGAAGGGGGGCCATCAGGGTTGGCTGGCTGGCCAGGGGAGTGGGTTTGTTTGGCCGGCCGGTATGTGAGAGACCTGTCATCCGCACTGCCCATCACCTCACTTCATATCACGCAACCCGGCTCAGCCTCAGCGCCACTGCATTGCTGAAAGGCAGCCAATGGCCGGTTTCTGAAGTTCCAGCCAATGAGTCTGTAGCGATGTTCCTGCATGACGTTAGCCCTCCCACTTCATGCAGTGATGTGAGAAGGAGAAGAAAAATACAGAGGAGAATACGTGAAATAATCAAAGAGGTGAGTGAGGAGTTAGACCCCATACACACTATTAGATTTTCTGCAGAATTTTTGTCTCTAGATTTACCAAAACCATGTAGTGCAAAGGCCTGCCTGATTGCAGGGTACGGATTTTCGGATGGAAAATGTCCGATCGGAGCGTGTTGTCGGAAATTCCGACCGTGTGTGGGATCCATCGGACATTTTCCATCGGATTTTCCGACACACAAAGTTTGAGAGCAGGATATAAAATTTTCCGACAACAAGATCCGTTGTCGGAAATTCCGATCGTGTGTACACAAATCCGACGGACAAAGTGCCATGCATGCTCAGAATAAATAAAGAGATGAAAGCTATTGGCCACTGCCCCGTTTATAGTTCCGACGTACATGTTTTACGTCACCGCGTTCAGAACGATCAGATTTTCCGACAACTTTGTGTGACCGTGTGTATGCAAGACAAGTTTGAGCCAACATCCGTCGGAAAAAATCCTAGGATTTTGTTGTCGGAATGTCCGAGCAATGTCCAACCGTGTGTACGGGGCATTAAGGTTTGACCTCATATTATATGTTTTTTGTAAATCTGAAGACAAAAATCTGCAGAAAATCTAATAGTGTGTATGGGGGCTTAAGAGTATAGAGTGTTTTTGTGCGTGTTTGCAAAATTAAAGTGGTCTGGTCTAGATGAAGTCCAGGGCCAAATTTTTGTCCCAGTCCAGCCCTGAGAAGGCCAATGAGAGCTGCAGGGCTGCAGAGCTGGAGATGTGCCTCAGTGTGTCTGTGTGAATAAAAGAAGGGAACAGGCAGCAGCTTCAGCTGTCCACAATTAAAATGGTTGCAGCCAGACTAATGCTGGCCATACACTATACGAAAAATCGGCCGAACACATTTTCGAAAAAGGAACGTTCGACCGTGACCGCAAAGATGGTGCCATCATGTATTGGCCGATAAATCGTTCAGTGGACATAAATAAATAATTTTTTGTTCGTTTTTTTACATATACCTTGTGCAGACAGTTCGGACGGGAAACACATTAACCTTGCAATTTATCGTACGTTCGGCAGAAATTTTCCAAACTTGCCGTTTGTTTATCTTCCACAAAAACGTCACAAACGATTATCGATTTGTGCCCATTAACTTGCCAAAAAATTAATGAAGTGTCTATATGAACAATTTTTTGGCCGATTTTTCGTACAGTGTATGGCCAGCATTAGTGGAGAGAGTTTTCTGCAGCATATTCGGCAAGTACAGAATTACAGTATGTATAAAATATTTTGCAAAGTGGTTGGAGGGAAGCTTCAGAATGGAAAATATGTTTTTATTAAAAATTATGTGAGCAGATTGCAGTTCCTTTTCAACCACTTCAGACCTGGAAAGGTTTTCCCCCCTTCGTAACCAGGTAATTTTTTGTGATACAGCACTGCAGTACTTAAACAATTTGATAGTCATGCAACACTGTACCCAAATTAAATTGATGTCCTCTTTTTCCCACAAATAAAGCTTTCTTTTGGTGGTATTTGATCATCTCTGCGGTGTTTATTTTGACCAACAATTTTGAAAAAAAAACAAAATAATATTTTTTTATTTTCTCCTATAAAACATATCCAATAAAAACGTTTTAAAAATCAAATTTCTTTATCAGTTTAGGCCAAGTTGTATTCTGCTACATATTTTTGGTAAAAAAATCCCAATATTGATTGGTTTGCGCAAAAGTTATAGTGTCTACAAACTATAGGATAGATTTATGGACCTTTTTTTTTATTTATTGTTTTTACTAGTAATGGTGGTGATCAGCAATTTTTAGCGGTACTGCAACATTGCAGCCGACAAATCTGACACTAAGTGACACTTTTTGGGACCAGTGACACCAATACAGCGATTAGTGCCTTAAAAATGCACTGTCACTGTATAAACGACACTGGCAAGGAAGGGGTTAATATCAGGGGCAATCAAAGGATTACCCTGGGTGTGCTTTCTTACTGTGTGGAGGATAGACTGACTGGAGGAAGAGACACATCTGTGTTCCTGATTAGTAGGAATCACAGATCTCTCTCTTCCTGTCTGACAGAACAACGGTCTGCCTTGTTAACATAGGCAGACCGCCATTCTGTCTCTCCAGTGGATGGCTAGTGGCCATTGCCGCCGGACCCGCTGATTGGCGCCAGCTGTGCCCAATCACAGCGGGAGCGCGGCTCTGGCCGCGCGCCCCAGAGCCTATGGAAGAAATCATGGACAGGTATGCGATTTTGTGCTTAAGGGCCTCTCTGCCGCAGTATATGTACGTGGAGCGGTCTTTAGGTGGTTAAGATGCACCTAAAACGAAACTTGCAAAGAATGCACTGCACAGATGTGACCCAGCTCTAAACATTGGCTGGTGTGGGCCTTTTTAACAAAATGGCTTAGTTATTGTTTTTACAGAATGTGCAATCACTACCATATTTTAGGGGGGCTGTTTACATTGAATTAAATACACCATAATGCTATTTTTTAAATCTATTTAAAGCGGTTTGTTTGTTCTGCTGACAAAGTGGCCTAGGAAAGGGTTTAAAGACAGTGCACATATTCACTTAAATATTTGGGGGCTTTTCCAAAGGCCTTTACAGAATAGCACACTTCATAGTTCACAGAGTTGTTATGCAACAGTCTTATTTTCGGGAGATGTTACAGATGCCCCAGATGGAATCCTTCCATCTGTACCAAATTATTTGTTTTATAAAATCCCTGGGTAGCGATCCGATAGACTGAACCACTAGGACCTTGTTTGAAAATAAATGCATACTGTACAGGATGCCGTGGCTGGGTTCTGGAAGGACGCTATATTTCCCCTCTGTTTGGACTGTGGCCCCTTTAAGGGAAGAAAAAGGGTTAACTCACCTATCAGGGGAAGTGGGTTTAAAACAAGACAGGAAGATGGGTGTGGAGGAGTATAGTGGAGACTGTGGATGGTGAATGGTGTACGGTGAATAGCTGTGAAAGTGCACAGCAGTCTCCTGCCTGGTAACCTACTAGCAGGGAAAGTTACCTGCCATACAAATTAAGGACTGTTTAATTGCGACCGCAGTTCTGAGCTCTGCAAGTCGTGAGACTGTTTTTTCTTTTGTTTTTGCTGTTGCAAAGCTATATAAAGTGGTGTTCCGGCCGAAATGATACTTTTTAAATAAAAATACCCCTATAATACACAACTTAATGTATTCTAGTAAAGTTAGTCTGTAAACTAAGGTCTGTTTTGTTAGTTTATAGCAGTAGTTTGTTATTTTATAAACTTATGCCGCGTACACACGGTCTGACTTTTCGATCGGACTTGTCCGACGGACGCCGACGGACCAAATCCGGCGGACTTTTCCAGTCACAAATCTGACGGACTTTAGATTTGGAACATGCTTCAAATCTTTACGTCGTAACTCCGCCGGACCCAGAAATCCGCTCGTCTGTCTGCTAGTCCGACGACAAAAACCCACGCTAGGGCAGCTATTGGCTGCTGGCTATATAATAACTTCCTTATTTTAGTCCAGTGTACGTCATCACATACGAATCCGTCGGACTTTGGTGTGATCGTGTGTAGGCAAGTCCGGTCTTTAGAAAGTCTGTTGAAAGTCCGCCAAAAGTCCGTCGAAAGTCTGTCGAAAGTCTGTCGGACTTTTGTAGCTGAAAAGTTCGACCATGTGTACGCGGCATAACAGCAGGCCGTGGCCATCTTAAGTGTGGGCATCTGAAGCCAGACTGTATTTCTTCCTGGATCTCATCCTTTCAGATCTCGCACATGCTCAGTGCAGCACAAGCAGTATAATAGGTTTCAGGTCAGGTCTCCAATGGTGGGTCAGCCATGGAGAACCCAAAACAGTAACCCTCCTTGTCGAGTCAGTGGAATGATATATACAGTGTTGGAGGATCTGCTCGGCCCTACCAAGCGCCAAGGGCCCAGTCTGCCCCGGCCTGTTCGATCAACTGCAGCCCTTTGAAAGTATGTTCCATAGAGGCCTGGAGCAAACACCCCGGAAGGCCAAGGGTCCTTCTCGGTACCTCCTCAGCGTTCTGTTCCTGTTCGGAGAGGAGGGGGATGTACAATGTTGGCGATGTCATTCCTGGGGTCATACCTGGGCACACTGCCCACTGCAAGAGGAGCCCATGGAATGCGGGGTTCTCCAGAGGTGGTCTTTTTATGCCCATAAAGTATGCACCACACATCTCGACCCTGCTGAAGGGAAATTTGAGTGTGAAGTACAAGTGAACCACCTCCCTGCCCGGGCTTTGTTGGACTCCAAAAGCATGGTAACCCTGGGTTATTCTAGAGTAACTGGGAAGATCGGTCTGGTAAGCAAAACTTTAGGGGTTGTGTGCATTCATGGGGACACTAGAGGGTACCCTCTCATCTCGATGTCCATCTCCACAGCATGTGGCACTGGTACTCAAGAGGTGGGGGTGGTAAAGAACTTGGTACATGAAGTTATAATAGGACGAGACTGTCCAGAGACTGGGGAGAAACTAGTCCCTCTGTTCCTGCTGTTGAGGGGAATAACCATGAAATGCCAAATGTTCTTAATATGAATCCAGATGATGAAAATTCTAATGATTTGGGGTGTTGAAAGTAGTGCTGATACTGTCAAGGATGTCAAGATGTGTGGTTCACAGACCTACCTGGGGGGAGACACTAGGGGGGGACCTTCCCACTTCAGGTAATGCTGGGGGAAGAGGGTGAGGAAGTGGCCTCTACCCCTGCCCTGACAGATTTGGCTGTTCCCTAGGGGGCATTTTGTACTGCCCAGATGCAGGACCCCACTTTGGCCCGTGCATGGGAACAGGTTGTAGTAATAAATAGGGTTCCCCAAGAGCCAGGTGCGAATGAGCGGTGGCCACACTTCGCAATATGTAATGAATTGCTTTATCGGGTTACCAAAGTGAGAGAAAATGTGGTAGAACAATTGTTGGTACCCCAACAATATAGACGAAAGGTTCTGGACCTGGCCCATGATGATGTGTTTGGGGGACACCTGGGAGTTGAGAAGATGGAGGCACTGATCACCGATCGGTTTTACTGGCCAGGTCTGAAAGCAGAGGTAAAGAGATACTTTACCTCTTGTCCCACCTGTCAGTTGACCGCTCTAGTGACTCACTTCCGGAGCCCTTTGGTCCCTCTGTCCATAATTGAGGTCCCATTCAAGAGGATAGCCATGGATATAGTGGGGCCCTTGGTAAAGTCAGCTCAAGGTCACTCCTACATACTGGTGATCCTTGACTATGCCACCCATGCTACCCCTGCGGAATACCTCCTCTAAGGCTATTGCCCGGGAATTATTCCAGCTGTTTACACAGACTGGTTTTCCCAAGGAAATACCCATGGACCAGGGCACTCCTATCATGTCGAGGGTTATGGCTGATATATGCAAGCTGTTTCGGATTAAACAGCTGTGCACATCGGACTACCATCCCCAAATGGACAGGTTGGTAGAACACTTTAATAAGACCCTTAATTCTGTGCTCAAGAGAGTAGTACAAAAGGGATGGGAAAGACTGGGACTGTCTGTTACCAGCTCTCCTGTTTGCTATCCGGGAAGTGCCCCAGGCCTCCAAGGTTGGTATATGGGCGGTGACCTCACGGACTACTGGACTTCGTTAACCACTTGCTTACCGGGCACTTAAACCCCCTTCCTGCTCAGGCCATTTTCAGCTTTCAGCGCTGTCGCAATTTGAATGACAATTGCGCAGTCATGCTACACTGTACCCAAACAATTTTTTTATCATTTTCTTCACACAAATAGAGCTTTCTTTTGGTGGTATTTAATCACTGCTGGTTTTTTTTTACAAAAAAAGACCAAAAATTTTGTAAAGAAAAATGTTTACTTTTTTTCTGTCAGTAAATTTTGTAACCAAGTAATTTTTCACCTTCACTGATGTGCGCTGATGAGGCAGCACTGATGAGCACTGATAGGCTGAACTGGTGGGCATTGATGAGGTGGCACTTATGGGCACTGATTAGGTGGCGCTGATGAGGAGGCACTAATATGCCGCACTTATGGGCACTGATAGGTGGCAATGATATGTGGCACTGATGAGCACTGATAGGCTGCACTGATGGGCACTGTTAGGTGGAACTGATGGGCACTAATAGGTGGCACTGGTGGGCACTAATAGGTGGCACTAGTTGGCACTGATAGGCGGCATGGATAGGCGGTACTGATGGGCATTGATGGGTGGCACTGATGGGCATTGATTGACAGCAGTGATGGGCATTGATGGGCAGCACTGATTGCCAGCACTGACTGGCATCACTAATGGGCACTAATTGGTGGCACTTGTGGGCAGTGATGAGCACTGGTGGCTGCCACTGATGGGCACTGATAGCTGGCATTGGTGGGCAATGGTGGGTACTGATTTGTGACACTATTTTACCTTATTGTAATCAGGGCACTGATGATCAGTGCCCTTATTACATTCCTAGCTGTCCCCTGTGAGGAGATGCTGCTGATCGACTCTCTTCTCCTCACACTCTGTCAGTGTGAGGCGAGGAGCACCAATTACGGTACTTCCTTGTTTACATGTGACCAGCTGTGATTGGACACAGCCGATCACATGGTTTAAGATCCGCAGATGCGGCTGTTTCCAGAGATCAGGGTCGCGCCGTGTCCTAGCAACATGTGGGCCCCAGCGGGCGTGCGAGAGCGGCCATTTTGGGATGCCGTCATAGCAGTTAAAGCAGTTAGAGGAATGGGAAAGTGAACCTATTCAGCATAAGAGTGTTCTTGAATATCTCTCCCAAATGCAGAAAAGGATCCTAACCGTGATGCCACTAGTCAAGGAACATTTACAAAAAGCCCAGGAGGCTCAAATACGGGTCTATAATAGGGTTGCTAAAATAAGGCACTTCCAAGTGGGGGATCGAGTAGCGGTGTTGATTCCCACTGTGGAAAGTAAATTCTTGGCCAGATGGCAAGGCCCCTTTGAAGTTGTGGAAAAAGTGCAAGAGGTAAATTATAGAGTCCACCAGCCAGGCAAGAGGAAACCATATCAGATATACTGTATCATGTAAACTTGTTAAAGCCCTAGTGCAAGACTTGAGCCTCGGGTTGGGGTGGAGAGTTTTCAAGTAGCAAATACCCTGTCTAAAATTTCAAAGTCAGCAGGCAAAGGAGTTCTTGCAGAGAAATAAAGAAAAATTTTTAGACTTGCCAGGGATAACTAGTATCATAGAGCTTGATATTATCATGGAACCAGGAGTCAAAGTTTTTGTCCGGCCCTACCGCATCCCAGAGGCTCAAAGGAAGGCCGTTTCAGAGGAAGTGAAGAAGATGTTAGACCTGGAGATTATTGAAGAATCGCAGAGTGAGTGGTCGAGCCCAATGTGCTGGTACGGAAGCCCAACGGGACTCTGCGATTCTTCAATGATTTCTGGAAACTTAATGAAGTTTCACGGTTTGATGCCTACCCCATGCCCCGGGTAGATGAGATTATTGAGAAACTAGGTCCAGGCAGGTATATCACTACATTAGACCTTACCAAGGGGTATGGCAGCCATTTTCAGTGTGATTTTTGTGGCGAGAGATAGAACAGGGCTCTGTTCTGTGCTATTAGTTAGTGTGCTATACTGTTTTATTTTTCTTCAATTGTCAGTGTAGAATATTAGTTTAGTGTCAGTCTAGGGATAGTGTGAGTGTAGTGAGGAGGACCATCATTCAGCTTTTCATAGTGTGCAGCTAGAGAAGGGACAGCTCAGATAGTTTCAGTGTAGTGTAGTGAGACTGTGTCAGTAATCTTGACATAGTATATAGCTAGAGTAGGGACAGTTTAGATAACTTCCAGGTAGTGACGGTTGAACACCATCTATTTGATTGCGTTACTGCCAGTTTAAAGCCATATCGTATTGCGTGCGTTACTGCCAGTTTAACGCCATATAGTTCTGTGTGCGTTACTACATGTTTAACGCCATATAGTTTTGTCCGTTACTGCCAGTTTAATGCCATATCATTTTGCGTGCATTACTGCCAGTTTAACACCATATCGTATTGCGTGCGTTACTGCCAGTTTAATGCCGTATAGTTTTGCGTGCGTTACTGCCAGTTTAACGCCATATAGTTTTGTGTGCGTTACTGCCTGTTTAACGCCATATAGTTTTGCGTGCGTTACTGCCAGTTTAACGCCATATCGTTTTGCGTGCGTTACTGCCAGTTTAATGCCATATTGTTTTGCGTGCGTTACTGCCAGTTTAACGCCATATAGATCTATGTGCGTTACTACAAGTTTAACGCCATATAGTTTTGTGCGTTTTTGCCAGTTTAACGCCATTTACTTCTGTGTGCGTTACTGCCAGTTTAACACCATATAGTTCTGTGCATCTCTGTACGTTTGACTCATTATATTGCAGTATATTATATTGTATCTGTGGAGTGTGTCTTTGTAGTGTGAGTACTCAAAATAAAGGGCACCAAACACCTCTTTACATTGATTAAAGTGCATCTACGTACAGGTTTCAACTTCTCCTTTACATTTGCTTATAAACACCGCCCCCTCCCTCCCAATAATGCCTGGGAGAACAACAAGGAGAGGCAGATGTTCCCTTGGCACTGTAAAGGGGCCAGCAGGCTGCCTAGCTTTGAGGGTGTTCAATCATTTAACCTGGAAGAATGTTTTTGGTATAGGTTTCATGGGCAAAATTAACACCCAAAGACCAGTTTTTCTGACAGGTGAATATCATTGCAAATTTTTTTGCCTTCATCAAGGGCACCTATATAGGGTTACGGTGGGAAGGTGCCCCGACACCCAAAGAGTAATTTTTCTGCGAGAGAGATAGAACAGGGCTCTGTTCTGTGCTATTAGTTAGTGTGCTATTCTGTTTTATTTTTCTTCAATTGTCAGTGTAGAATATTAGTTTAGTGTCAGTCTAGGGATAGTGTGAGTGTAGTGAGGAGGACCATCATTTGGCTTTTCATAGTGTGAAGCTAGAGTAGGGAGAGCTCAGATAGTTTCAGTGTAGTGTAGTGAGACCGTGTCAGTAATCTTGACATTAGTATATAACTAGAGTAGGGACAGTTCAGATAGCTTCAAGGTAGTGACGGTTGAAAACCATCTATTTGATTGCGTTACTGCCAGTTTAATGCCATATCGTATTGCGTGTGTTACTGCCAGTTTAATGCCATATCGTCTTGTGTGCGTTACTGCCTGTTTAACGCCATATAGTTTTGCGTGCATTACTGTCAGTTTAACGCCATATTGTTTTGCGTGCATTACTGCCAGTTTAATGCCATATTGTTTTGCGTGCGTTACTGCCAGTTTAACGCCATATAGTTCTATGTGTGTTACTACAAGTTTAACGCCATATAGTTTTGTGCGTTATTGCCAGTTTAACGCCATTTACTTCTGTGTGCGTTACTGGCAGTTTAATGCCATATAGGTCTGTGCATCTCTGTACGTTTGACTCATTATATTGCAGTATATTATATTGTATCTGTGGAGTGTGTCTTTGTAGTGCGAGTACTCAAATTAAAGGGCACCAAACACCTCTTTACATTGATTAAAGTGCATCTACGTACAGGTTTCAACTTCTCCTTTACATTTGCTTATAAACACCGCCCCCTCCCTCCCAATAATGTCTGGGAGAACAAGGAGAGGCAGACGTTCCCTTGGCACTGTAATGGGGCCAGCAGGCTGCCTAGCTTTGAGGGTGTTCAATCATTTAACCTGGAAGAATGTTTTTGGTATAGGTTTCATTGGTACAATTAACACCCAAAGACCAGTTTTTCTGACAGGTGCATATCATTGCAAATTTTTTTGCCTTCATCAAGGGCACCTATATAGGGTTACGGTGGGAAGGTGCCCCGACACCCAAAGAGTAATTTTTCTGCACCTGTTTGACAGGTGCATATCATTGCAATTTTTTACAGCAAGGCAAATTCTTGCTTTCATCAAGAGTACCTCTATAGGTTACGGTGGGAAGGCGCCACCGACACCCAAAGACCAATTTTTCTGCACCTGTTTCACAGGTGCATATCATTGCAATTTTTTACAGCAAGGCAAATTCTTGCTCTCATCAAGATTATCTCTATAGGATTACGGTGGGAAGGCGCCACCGACACCCAAAGACCAATTTTAACGCACCCGTTACTTCTATCCAAAGTCAAAGTGACACCAGAATGTATCCAAAAAATCTCTAATCTTGTTCCCAGTGCACTACATTGTGGTTTCATCATACACACTGACTCCCCAGCTGTTGCTGAGCAAAATAAAGGCAGCTTGCAGGAAAAATGTCATTTTTTTTGGCTTTATAAATTCAATTATTGCTGCAGCAGATTCTAGACATGGTACAGATCTGGCACTTTACAGTTAGACTAAGGGGACCCCCCTGGCACTATATTGGAAGGAATTTTTCATTTTTAGGCTTTCACTTTAAAAAATCAAAAAATCACTGCTCATTTAAAAATGACGTTTTTCACAAACTTTTTTTTATTGATCCATGTCCCCCAGGCTGGACCCGGACCCCTATAACCATTGTATGCCTAATTACTTGCATTTAATCCTTCAAAATGGGCACTTTTGATATTTGACATTCGGGTCCTATTGACTTTAATGGGGTTTATTATTCCGGTCCGAACGTTTGCAGTGTTCGGAAGTTCTGGTCT
Source organism: Lithobates clamitans (assembly GCA_037952925.1). NCBI lineage: Eukaryota > Metazoa > Chordata > Amphibia > Anura > Ranidae > Lithobates > Lithobates clamitans. The sequence goes on along the minus strand of JBBGZY010000400.1, from coordinate 3,818,134 downwards.
GAACCGAACAGGGGTTCGTTCGGCCCATCCCTACTCTGAACATGATGCAGCTGCTTGCCTTGGTGAGCATTTCCCACGAAGTCCAGTGCCAGTTAGCGACCTTACAGACCATTACACTTTTCTCTCCAGTGGGGTCTGGGTGCAATCCCTATGATCTTGTCCCTCGGTCAGCCCAAGAAGCAACTGATTTGGATAGATGCTGCTGGTTAGGCTCCCAGGACAAAGCGGACACCAGAAAGAAGACTTGCTAAAGAAAATCAGAGTAGAAACCAGTAAAAAAGGAACGTTCTCACAGAGCATGTCCATCATCTAGGGACACTAGCAAAATAATGAAGGCATGATGGAAGTTGGAGGGGTTATGCAGAGATGGGTTTCGGATTTTCTTTTTGCCAGTGCCCAATCACCTGGAATTGCAGCATAAGCCATTGGTCTAAGAATTAGTTAATCCTGTGTCCTATGATGTACAATAAAGAAATAATATTGTGAACATACACACAATAATCTTTTGTGGAGTGGGCTTTTCTCTACAACTACACTAATGTTGATTTCTTGGTCTTAAAATGGATGTTGGGAGTTCTGTTTAAATTATGGCCTAGTGCAAATAATTTATTATTGCACACACATAGACAAAAAAATATTTTGGGGCTGTTTTCTGTAAATAAAAGACACTGATGTTGAGTTCTAGAATTGAATGTGATTGCGTCTTGGGAAATGCAAATAATGATATACTATGCACACTTACTGTAGTTATTACAATCTCTTGGGGTGTTTTTTTATCTTCAAATAAGTGTCTAGTGTAAGATTGGGGTATCAGACTCAAACGGTAGGTGCATTGTCAGTGAGTACTCCAGTACACAACTGTATTTTTAAGGGCCTGGTAGCCCACTTTTATTTAAAAGCAAGGAACAGTTCACAAAGACATCAGTAGCCCACGCAGGGGGTTCCACCATTACTGTATCTTGCACACTCAATACTTTTTTAGCCTCCTGGCGTACATTCTTGCCGTATGGCTGATTCAGGCCTTTAGCCTAGGCCTTAGGTCTGCTCCTCAGACCCAAAAGAGTTTCCTAGAGTGAAGCTCTCTCCTAGCTTACTCCTGCTGCTTACTACTTGCTGCTCTGTCACCAAGTACGTCTGCCTCCTGCAGACATGCATACCCTGGCTGCCTCCTGCAGCCTCTGACTCCTCTCAGAGGAATGGGAGTCCACATGACTCCCATGCACAGACATCCTGTCTGTTGGGTGGAACCCTGAGCCATAGCCAGGTCACAATTAAATAGCCCAGCACACAGCTGTGCAATCAGCGTGCCTTTCTCTCCAAAATCTGGCGTAAACCAGCAATCTTCCAGGTAGCACAGGGTCCTACTGCCACATATCCTCCCCCCTTGTTTCGAACCGGAGGGAGGAACACATAAACCCGTCACTAAGAATGGGACACCTCTGTGCCAGCCATTAGCTGCGTAGGCCCATTTCTTTTTCCGGGTATGTTTCCACTAGCACTTCACCTTGGTACCTCTGTGCCAACTATCAGCAGCAGGAGTCCTAATCTGCCCAACCTTTTCTCTAAAGGCGCACTCCACCCACATCTTCTTCCGGGTGTGCTTCCACCAGCACTTCTTCCTGAACCGTGGGCTCCCACTAATCTCTCTATCCCCTCCACCTTCTGGCCACGGGATCCTCCTTTTTCCTCCCACAGACCTACTCTCCTGGGACTGTTGGGGACCCACTTCCATGAAATCTGTCAGGGACTGACCCCTCTCACTACCTGATGCAACACTAACCAACAACATCCGTTTATCAGGTTCACTAACCCCTGTGTGGTTACCCTTGGCAACCAAATCATCTGAGATCAACACCACATACTTCTGTTTAACCTCAATAGCAATGTTCCACAAGGGGTTATTCAACTCAATATTATCATCAAGACCTCTTGTCACCTTGTTTGCTAGGACAGTGTCTAGGGAGGGACCATCTACAGGCAAGCAGTTACTCCCTATGGGACATTCCCGCAGTTTCACATCGCTCCCTGTTGTCCAACACTCCAATAGCAACTGTCCTACCAACGCACATTTTTTGCCACATTTTTCCACATCAATCTCTTTAACCATTTCTGTGTCCATTGGTACCTCAACCAACACCTCTGAGCTGTCCGATAGTGCTCTACAGTGCTTTTCATACACTTTTTTATTACAGTTACCAACACTGTCATTTCCTGTCAAAGTGTCTCCGGGTACCTCAAACTGCACCTCCCTGCGAGTGATGGATTGAATTCCCACTACTGCCGCGTCTTTTCCGGGCCCTTCCTTTACATGAGGTCTAGTGGGTGAGACAGCACACGCGCCATGTACCAACCACTGCTCAGCTGCACCTCGGACCACACCAGCAGGAATACACCTCATCACACCAGCATACAGAGAGACTTCCACTATGTCTATCATTTTTTATTCCTCTAGCAGTTCCCCTGAACGCCTTCCGCACATAACTGTCGCTGGAAGCACTCTCGCAGAGAACTGCGAGACCACTTTCCGCAAAAGTAACCAACATTGCAGTAACCAATTTTTATCAACATTGCTTAACATCGCCTGTACCACGTGTCTCCACTGATTGGTACTACGCAGTACCAGGTCGCCCATCTGCGGTGGATACATGCAGGTATACAGCGGAAAGATTTTCACCAATTCCAACAACATCTCAGTTATTTCTAGACATGCCACATCTAAACACAGAACTCTAGGGACTTTTCCCTTACTAACGACGTGGAGGGGCTCATTTGCTAAGGCTTGAGAGGCCGAGACACTCAAAGAGACCTCCACCTCAGAGGCCACTGACAAAACTTGCGATTCCCCATGAGCACCGCTAAATGCATGTGTCACACTCATCATCTCATTTTCAGCAACACTGAGCCCTTCCAAGTCCCTATCCATTATCCCATCATCCTGACACTCAACATTACTCATCTCTTTTGCTGTGGACAAAACTTCTGCTATATATGCGCCCTTTTCCGATCCTTCCGCCTGGAGGGGGTTAAGTTCGGCAACAGCCAACGCACCTGTGTCTACTGGCTTTGCAGCCTCTCCATTTGTCACAGCAGCAATAGTGTCCAGCTTAGTATTACCTTCAGAAATTTCTTTCCACCACGCTTTCACCTTAATGGCGAGACTATCCCAGTCTATCCTGTCTGTGCTCCAGTCATCAGCACTCTGTAGTACTGCTCCCTCTGCCCATGGAGACACAGGTGGACAGAGTGGTTTAGCAGCAGACAATCTGCACCAGTCACTGTCAACCACATCAGATTGTGATAATACATACTTCCTCATTTGAGCTATTTTCCCATTGTTTTCCATCTGAGCAGTATCAGAGCTGTCCTGGACCCCCGTCGGCTCCAACACTGGGAGTCCTCCTGAGATTTCCTGGGACAACTCTGCTGCACTACCTGTGGTTACCATAGGAGACACCAAACCATCAACATTGTCAGTAATACACTTTTCAACATCATCATTATCCACCTTCCTGCCTTGTATAGGCTGCGTTATCACATTAGCAGTTTGAGATTGTAGGATATTTAGTACATTGCTTTTCACCTCATGTGAAACACACTTGTCAGTCAGTGCGGCGACACAGTTGTCCTGGGAAACTCTGAGCTCAGACACCATGAGCTCCTAGGCGGTCTCCAGGGACACCTCTGCTATACCTGCCATGGTTGCTAGGGGCAACAGCACACATTTCTCAGTGGTCACCCCTGACATTTCTGGATGCAATATAACATTTTTAATCGCATTAGCAAGCAACATATCTTCATTTTTACCACTTGTCTTCCTGCTAAACAATACACTGCCTGAAGACAAGTCCTTACCAGTCCTCAAGCTTGCTGCAGGTTCAGCTTCAAACTGGGCTTTGTTACTACACAGGGTATTCACTTGCAAGTCTCTGAAAGCAATTTTTCTCACTGGACTTATTCCCATTTCGCAGGGAATAGTCCCATAACCAGTCTCTCTCACATTTGTAACTGCAACAGTCTTACCATTACATTTGGAAGGTGTTGAAAGCTTCAATTGAGGGCGTTGTCAATTGTTCTTTGCTGTGCTCTCACAAGCTAATGCCCCCACATGGACACAGGGCAACATTGCATCCTTATTGGATTTTCCAACATCCCCTGCAGGCCAAACAGGTTTTCTGTTGCCAGGGGTAACAGCAGACTTACACACATGGTCATACCCCTTGCAGGATGCTGAATACTGTGCCCTCTTCTCTCGGCTGACCACTTCACACAAGCAGCCATAACTTGAAACCATTGATTTCTTGTGCTCTCCATCACCTCCTGCAGGCTGAACAAAATTTTCTTCACGGTTGCCAGGGGTGACAACAGACACTTTTGCACAAACCTCTTCATTTAGAATTTGAGCCACATCTCCGCTGTAGCTCCTCTTTTCTGCAAACAGACTTTCTCCGGTTGCCATGGGAGACCACTTTCTCCCAGTTGATCTTTTCCAGCGCTCTCTAGATTGGATTGCTCCTAGGAAATTGTCGTAGTCATCTCGGTTATGATACATCCCGCGGTACACCTCTTGGTACTCCTCCATCAAAAAAGGTTGCACCAACTTAACCCAGGGACTTTTAGGCCATCCTCTGTAGGAAGCAATCATCGCAAAATCATCCAAAAAGTCTATAACATGTTCAGAAGGCAGCATAGGCCATATGAAGTCAGCTGTATGGATTTCTGCTTTGTTGCCATGGACAACCGCACCCATCTGCTCACTCTTTGCACTAAAGGATGGCTTGCTTTCCTTTTTCCTTTGCTCCAGTGCGGCCAAATGCATCTTGCACCAGTCTGGGGCTTGTTCTGTCGGTAACAACCCCTCCAGCCACAAGGTTCTGTCTCTCATCTCAGCAAACATTGCTTCCTTTTTGCGCTTTGACCGCCCCATCTCTGCAGTCAGGCACACAACGCTTTTTAACACAGTTCCTTTTAACACAGGAAAGTTTTGTGTACCGTCTCTTTAAGACTTGCAAACAGCACACTTGACATGCAGACTCCACTGGTTCACATGAGCTGCTCCTCACAGCATTGCTGCAAAACACAGTTTCTTGCTACTCACTGTTTTTGGTATGCGAGGATCTGGAACTCTTCCAAATCTGCCCGCATTCTCCACCATATGTAAAATTGGGGTATCAGACTCAAACGGTAGGTGCATTGTCAGTGAGTACTCCAGTACACAACTGTATTTTTAAGGGCCTGGTAGCCCACTTTTATTTAAAAGCAAGGAACAGTTCACAAAGACATCAGTAGCCCACGCAGGGGGTTCCACCATTACTGTATCTTGCACACTCAATACTTTAGCCTCCTGGCGTACATTCTTGCCGTATGGCTGATTCAGGCCTTTAGCCTAGGCCTTAGGTCTGCTCCTCAGACCCAAAAGAGTTTCCTAGAGTGAAGCTCTCTCCTAGCTTACTCCTGCTGCTTACTACTTGCTGCTCTGTCACCAAGTACGTCTGCCTCCTGCAGACATGCATACCCTGGCTGCCTCCTGCAGCCTCTGACTCCTCTCAGAGGAATGGGAGTCCACATGACTCCCATGCACAGACATCCTGTCTGTTGGGTGGAACCCTGAGCCATAGCCAGGTCACAATTAAATAGCCCAGCACACAGCTGTGCAATCAGCGTGCCTTTCTCTCCAAAATCTGGCGTAAACCAGCAATCTTCCAGGTAGCACAGGGTCCTACTGCCACACTAGATATAAAATGGCTGGAGCAGGTCCAGTTTAAGTTGGGGCCTAATGCAAATAATGTAATACTGCAAACATAGGCACAGCAAGTTTTCAAGAATTTAAAATGGCTGTTAGGGTTAAATTGGGGGCTGATAATTGATTATCGCAAATGTAGGCACAACAATCTTTTGGGGTATTTTTCTGAAAATAAATGTCATTCTAATGTTGATTTCTAGAATGTGAAATGGCTTTTGGGGTCTTATCCAAATTGTGACCTGATGGAAAATGTGTGATGGAGCCTACACAGGGTCGGAATTTCCGACAACAAGATCCTATCACACATTTTCCGTCAGAAAATGCGACCGTGTGTACGGGGCATTAGGGTTCAAACGTGTTTGTGTCCAGCGATTTTGTGTCCAAAAATTAATATAAATTCCAAACAAACAGTATCTATACATATCCATAAATCTGTGTAAGACAAAAAATCAATAGTGTCCAAAAAACATTAATCAAAAATCCTTTGGTGTCTTCCACAAGTGCTAAAACAAACTTGAATATATGTGTTGCTGTGAGTCCCACCACCACCCATATGGGTGTATTCTCACCTAAAAGAAATGACCTTCCAACAACAAAAAAAGGGATATGCCTGCAAGACCTTGTTTATTATCACTAAATTTGATGATTCATTATTAGGATAAAGATTTTTATATAATGCTTGTTTTAGTAGTGCCACATTTCTTACTTCACAATTATTAGGTGGCAATGCTGATATATTAATGAGTGTTCAGGTAGTGTCCTGACGCTAGCCAATGTCTACCATATTTGAAGTCTATATTTTCAATATTTAAGGAACAATTGGAAATAGGGGGGTGAGCTAGGTGGTTTGGAGAATGTAGTGTTTTTGTTTGTTTGGTGCACTCTGTTTTGCCATTTTGTTAAACTTTTAATAACATGCATTGTGGTATTGCAATAAAGAAGCACACCCACTATACTGTCAAACTTTTGTTCCACTGGCCAGTTTGAATAAAGTTGAGGGCTTAACTTTATTTTTCTTGAAGAGAACAATGTCCTAAATGTTTAAGAACATGCATTGTGGTACTGCAATAAAGAAGCACACCAACTATACTGTCAAACTGTTGTTCCACTGGCCAATTTGAGGGCTTAGCTTTGAAGAAAACAATGCCCTAAAGCTTTTAGATCTGTTGTCCCTGGCTGCTACTCCCACTGGTCAATCAATGCCTTTTACTGGTTAAAGAAATCAGATGTCTTATGCACATCTACCTAAAAAAAATTCTTTCTAGTTATATTAACCACTTAACAACCTCGCCATAGCCGAATGACAGCTACAGCACGGCTCATTAACTCTGGGAGGGCGTACATTGACATTCTCCCAGAATTGCGCTCCCGTGCCCCCCCCTGGGACACGCACACGGGAGTATCTAGACCCGGAACATCACAGTAAATGGCCGCTGACAGCGGCCGTTTACCACATGATCGCTCCGTTAAATGACGGAGCGATCACTTGTAAACAAACTGGCGTCATGTCCAGTTTCTCTCACCCCTCTCTGTACTGATCGGTACAGTGTGAGCGGAGAGGGGAGAGATCAGGAGCAGCAGTGCTGTGGGCTGGATCTGTAGTGCCCACAGCGCTGATCTGTGCCCATTGCAGGCAAAAAATTTGGTCGAACACGCGAACACCGTTAAAGTCTATGGGACTCGAACATGAATAATCAAAACTTCTAATTTTAAAGGCTTATATGCAAGTTATTGTCATAAAAAAGTGTTTGGGGACCTGGGTCCTGCCCCAGGGGACATGGATCAATGCAAAAAAAAGTTTCAAAAACAGTCGTTTTTTCGGGAGCAGTGATTTTAATAATGCTTAAAGTGAAACAATAAAAGTGTAATATTCCTTTAAATTTCGTACCTGGGGGTGTCTATAGTATGCCTGTAAAGGGGCGCATGTTTCCCGTGTTTAGAACAGTCTGACAGCAAAATGACATTTCAAAAGAAAAAAAGTCATTTAAAAGTACTCGCGGCTATATGAATTGTCGGTCTGACAATACACATATAAGGTCATTGATAAAAATGGCATGGGATTTCCCCACAGGGGAAACCCGAACCAAAATTTTTTTAAAAAATGGCGTGGGGGTCCCCCTAAATTCCATACCAGGCCCTTCAGGTCTGGTATGGATATTAAGGGGAACCCCACGCCAAAAGTTAAAAAAAAAAAGGCGCGGGGGTCCCCCTCAAAATCCATTCCAGGCGCTTCAGGTTCTAAACATGGGAAACATGCGCCCCTTTACAGGCATACTATGGACACCCCCCAGGTACAAAATTTAAAGGAATATTACACTTTTATTGTTTCACTTTAAGCATTATTAAAATCACTGCTCCTGAAAAAACAGCCGTTTTTAAAACTTTTTTTGCATTGATCCATGTCCCCTGGGACAGGACCCAGGTCCCCAAACACTTTCTATGACAATACCATGCATATAAGACTTTAAAATTAGCACTTTTAATTTCTCCCATAGACTTTTAAAGGGTGTTCCGCGGCTTTCGAATTTGCCGCGAACACCCCAAACTGTTCGCTGTTCTGCGAACTTGCGAACAGCCGATGTTCGTGTCGAACACGAGTTCTACTCGAACTCGAAGCTGATCCCTACTCAGCAAAACTCATCCATCCATCCATGCTCAGCCATCCATACTCAGCAATACTCATCCAACCATCCATGCTCAGCCATCCATACTCAGCAATACTCATCCATCCATGCTCAGCCATCCATACTCAGTAATACTCATCCATCCATCCACCCCCAGCCATACCTAGCCATACCCAGCCGTACCCAGCCATACTCATCTGTACTCAGCGATCCCATCTGTACTCAGCGATCCCATCTGTACTCAGCCATACTCATTCATGCTCAGTCATCCCATTCATATTCAGCCATCCACATTTATGGCTCAACCATGCTCAGCGATCCCAAAAGTTAAAAAAAAATGCATGGGGGTCCCCCTCAAAATCCATTCCAGACTCTTCAGGTTCTAAATACGGGAAACATGTGCCCCTTTACAGGCATACTATGGACCTATGGACACCCCCCAGGTACAAAATTTAAAGGAATATTACACTTTTATTGTTTCACTTTAAGCATTATTAAAATCACTGCTCCCAAAAAAACGTCAGTTTTTAAAACTTTTTTTGCATTGATCCATGTCCCCTGGGGCAGGACCCAGGTCCCCAAACACTTTCTATGACAATACCATGCATATAAGACTTTAAAATTAGCACTTTTAATTTCTCCCTAGACTTTTAAAGGGTGTCCTACGGCTTTCAAATTTGCCGCGAACACCCCAAACTGTTCGCTGTTCGGCGAACTTGCGAACAGCTGATGTTCGCGTCGAACACGAGTTCGACTCGAACTCGAAGCTGATCCCTACTCAGCAATACCCATCCATCCATCCATGCTCAGCCATCCATACTCAGCAATACTCATCCATCCATGCTCAGCCATCCATACTCAGCAATACTCATCCATCCATCCACCCCCAGCCATACTCAGCCATACCTAGCCATACCCAGCCGTACCCAGCCGTACTCATCTGTACTCAGCCATCCCATCTGTACTCAGCCATCCCATCTGTACTCAGCCATACTCATTCATGCTCAGTCATCCCATTCATACTCAGCCATCCACATTTATGGCTCAACCATGCTCAGCGATCCCAATCCACGGCTCATCCATTCCCATTCATGCTCATCCATGCCACATCAGTTCTCATCCATGCCACTACAGTGCCTCAAAAAAGTGTAATAGGTAGTCAAATTTGATTTGAAATGTATGCCCCTAGAACTCCTGACAATGCCCCCTGCATGTTGGGCCTCTGTATGTGGCCTGGCTGTGGAAAAGTCTCCCACATATGGTATCACTGTACTCAGGAGGAGTAGGAGAATCTATTTTGGGGTGTAATTTTTGGTATGTACATGCTATGTGTTAGAAATATTGTATAAAGGGAAAACTTTGTGTAAAAAAAAATGCGTTTTCTTTTTCTTTCCACATTTTTCAAAAACTTGTAGAAGAAAATGACATGTTCAAAACACACATAATGCCTCATAGATTATACAATGAAGTGTTTTCTTTTCCAAAATTGGGTCATTTTTGAGGCATTTCCATTGTCCTGGTGCTCCAGGGCGTTCAAAATTTGTAAGAGGTAGTCAAGAAATGATATGTGTAATGTATGCTCCTAGAACGCCTGAAGGCGGTGATTAAATATCACCAAAAGAAAGCTCTATTTGTGTGATAAAAAGGACAAAAATTTCATATGGGTACAGTGTTGCATGACTGAGTAATTGTTATTCAAAATGTGAGAGCACCGAAAGCTGAAAATTGTCTGGTTAGGAAGGGGGTTTAGGTGCCCAGTGGGAAGTGGTTAATTTAAAAGATGGGAGGGGGATTCTGCTGCTATATTAAAGCAAATAAATCATATAAAAGTAAAAAAAAAAATATTACATATACAATTTATATGTTACTAGCATAAGTTCAAACTAACAATGAGTTTGACGATTATCCTGTAAATCAAACCTAGGTACATTAGATCATCACTACTTTACAGTATCAGGTCCTTATGGTACAATGGAAAGTAAGCTGCTTGTAGTTACAGTATTTGGTGATTTTTGGAGACCCTCTTTGTGATTACTAGAACAGAATTAAGTGACAGTGTGCCACAATAAGCTAATTGCTTAAAGCGGAGTTCCGTGGAAAAAAGAAAGATTAAAAGTCAGCAGCTACAGGGGCTAACTTTTAATAATTGGACACTCACCTGTCCCTCGGTCCAACGATAAAGCGTCGCTTCTATTCCCCTCCTCTCCATGGCACTGGCATTCTTACTGTGGGTGCCCGGTAGTGTGTGGCTTCACAGCCGGGCAAGCACTGCTCATGCGCGAGCCGCACTGCGCGCTGTGAATGGTCGGTCAAACTTCTGGGACCTGTGATGTGTCGCAGCAGACTGTAGGGAGGGAGGGGGAGAGGTGAACTTCCTTCTGGTGCCGCAGAGACTCAGGAGGAAGTGGGAGCTGGATGCCTCTAAAAAGAGGGTATCCACCCCCCCCCCCCAAAAAAATGACATGCCAAATGTGGCATGTCAGGGAGTCACCATCACTTAAAGCAGAAGTTCCATTTTTGGGTGGAACTCCGCTTTAAGCTGATATCTGAACATCTATTAAGTGCACAAATTTCACTTCACTTTTTAGACACATCTTTGAGCTGCTTTGTGTGAGGAAAACATCATGTAGTCCACAGAGTTGCAATGTTGGACCTTGATGATTTGATATAGAATGTAGCTAAATCTGCTAGTTATCAATTACCTGACAAATAACAGGAAACACTATTGGTGTACACCGGCCCTGAAACTTGCTGTACTTGTGAATATCTGTCCCATGGTTCTGCAGATTACCAAAATTATGTTTTATGTTTGTTTTGTGCCACAAAAAATTATTTTGATAAATGAGTAAGAGCAGTCAGAGCAAATTTGGCATTCAAAACAACTTGATGCATTATGAAGAATCCACCAATTATAGAATGAATCTTATCCTCACACAAATGTAACCTGGGGAGCAGATTGATGATCTGCCATGTTGGAATCAGCCCCTAAAGTACCAACTGGATACATGTACCCCAGGTTAAGCCATTGAAGTAATTATGTTTTTATTGAAATGCAGTTTGTTGTGCTGTGTTTTCTAAAAAAGATGGAAATGTAGTTAAACCACTTTATTAAATGTATGCAAAGATATACTTTTTTTTAAGGGGCTTTGATTTTTGAAAGTAGGACATGTATGCCTAAAGCAAAAATATATGCTTGGAGCACAATTTTTCAGAGGATTCTTGGTGACATCAACCTATTTGCCAATAAACACACATCAAAAAGTTAGATTTGTTGCATTAAAGCGGAGTTCCACCCAAAACTTTAAGGCCTCCTTCCCGACTACTGTTTGTGAAACTGAGCTTTTGGGGAGGAGGGGGGCAGGTACTCAAATTTGACAGGTACCTGCTCCCACTTCCGTTCCAGATGTCTAGATGGCCGGAAGCAGAAGCTCTCCCTCCCGAACTCTTCTGGGGACATATGATGGGTCCTAGAAGAATTCTGGACTAGTTACAGACAGCAGTGCCGCTCGCACATGTGCAGTGGGCACCCGGCTGTGAAGCCGCAAGCTGTCAGAGCTGGGTGCCCATAGTAGAGATGCCAAGGGAGGACATGGGGAGAACACTTTTTCTACTGACATTTAATAAATTGACAAATGACTGGAACTCCGCTTTAAAACAGATTTCAACATATAAATTTAACACTGGACTTTTGCTTACGTTACTGTTTTGTCTAAATATTTTAAGCTGTTCTTTGGACTGAGTTATTATTATTTTTTTAATCTAAGAAAAAGCAATTGAAAAATACACTACCGATATGCAAAAAAAAGAAGGGGCATAACATTTTATTTTTTACAACAGATTACCGTATTTATCGGCGTATAACACGCGCCGGCGTATAACACGCACCCCAAGTTTAGGAGGGAATTTTAAGGAAAAAAACTTTTAGGAGGGAAGTTTAAGGAAAAAAAACTTTTAAATGCCCATCAATGCAACCTTATCAATGTCCATCTATAGCCTTGTTAGTGTCATTGCAGCCTTGTTAGTGCAGCCTTGCCCCAGTGTCCATTGCAGCCTTGTCATTGCAGCCTTGTCATTGCAGCCTTGTCAGTGCAGCCTTGTCAGTGCAGCCTTGTCAGTGCAGCCTTCCCCAGTGTCCATTGCAGCCTTGCCCCAGTGCAGCCTTTTGCAAAGTGTAGGCAAGATATGGTGAGAAATACTCCTGCGCTTGTGAGGCCGTTTGCTGTAGGGAAAGGGTAGTATTGTAGAAAGTGGCGTGCGTTCCAATGGCAGGCCACACCCACCCCCTCTCGATGGCAACACTCACTCCCAGCCCGCCCCCGGACCCGCCCCCCAGAGACTTTTAAACCCTCCAACACGTCCTTTTCATAACACTTGCCTATCCCAGGCAGCAAGACGCATCTTGTTCAGGCATCCATGGCTACAGCTACCTCAAGGACACCTCCTCCCCCCTCCAACTTCCAGAATTACACAGCTCTCCACCCCGAAGGACCTTTAGGACTGCAGCCACTCCTACATACCCACTGGAGACAGGTCAGTCACAAGGTCTCTCCACCAACTTTGCACCTCCCTGATCCTGTTAATCCACCAGTGCCCCCCCCCTTTCAGGTCACACTCTGCTGTTTCCCCCTGCTCATCTTCTGTTTTCACTACAGGCATATCTGACAGCCAAATACCATCACAAAGGAAAATACAATTAATATACATTCTTATTACATTTGTAGGTAGGTGCGATCCCTCTTCAGTCTACCTGTCTGCCACTTCCACTTTTTAGCCACCAGCACCACTATATTCCTGCAATGCATCCACTTCCGTCACTGTCTGCCATCATGCTGCACAAACTGTTATAACACATCCTCAACATAGACACATGATATATGTTTATTAGGTGGGCTCCATTTTTATATGTCCTTTTTTATATGTATATTTACATGTGTTTTTATATATTTCTATGTATATGAATACATCTATGTCTTTTGCACAACCACACAGTCATCTCTGTGCCCCCATTTGTGCATTCTGTGAGCATGTGAGCATCGGCATACATCCACACCTGTGTTTCTACACAGTGATTCACGTGCTGGAAGAGTTGTCTTCACATGCGTGCGCATGTCCTTTGTACAGAAACACAACTGGTTACACCTTGTGGTGAGACAATACCTCTCAACATTTCTCAGTGCATTTTTTATGTCCCTTTATATATATATATATATATATATATATATATATATATATTTTTTTTTTTATATGTTTATTTATTTATTTATACAACCCCTGGCAAATATTATGAAATCACCAGTCCCTGAGGATGTTCCTTCAGTTGTTTGTTGTTGTAGAAAAAAAGCAGATCACAGACATGTCCAAAAATTAAAGGCATTTCAAATGGCAACTTTCTGGCTTTAAGAAACACTAAAAGAAATCAAGAACAATAATTGTGGTGGCCAGTAACAGTTAGATTTATAGAACAAGCACAGGGAATAAATTATGGAATCACTCAATTCTGAGGAAAAAATTATGGAATCACGAAAAACAAACAAACAAAATAACACTCCAACACATCACTAGTACTTTGTTGCACCACCTCTGGCTTTTATAACTGCTTGCAGTCTCTGAGGCATTGACTTAATGAGTGATAAACAGTACTCTTCATTAATCTGGCTCCAGCCTTCTCTGATTGCTGTTGCCAAATCATCTTTGCAGGTTGGAGCCTTGTCATGGACCATCTTCTTTAACTTCCACCACAGATTTTCAATTGGATTGAGATCCGGACTGTTTGCAGGCCATGACATTGACCGTATGTGTCTTCAAGGAATTTTTTCACAGTTTTTGCTCTATGGAAAGATGCATTATCATCTTGATAAATGATTTCATCATCCCCAAACATTCTTTCAATAGATGGGATAAGAAAAGTGTCCAAAATTCCAATGTAAACCTGTGCATTTATTGAAGATTTAATGACAGCCACCTCCCCAGTGCCTTTACCTGACATGCAGCCCCATATCATAATTGACTGTGGAAATTTGCATGTTTTCTTCAGACAGTCGTCTGCATAAATCTCATTGGAACGGCACCAAACAAAAGTTCCAGCATCATCACCTTGCCCAATGCAGATTCAAGATTCATCACTGAATATGACTTTCATCCAATCATCCACAGTCCATGATTGCCTTTCCTTAGCCCATTGTAACCTTGTTTTTTTGTGTTTAGGTGTTAGAGATGGCTTTCCTTTAGCTTTTCTGTATGTAAATCCCATTTCTTTTAGGCAGTTTCTTACAGTTCGGTCACAGACAGGCCCGGATTTACTCCCTTTGCCGCCCCAAGGCCGGGCCCTTCAATGCCGCCCCCCCCCCCACACCACCAGAAAGAGCCCCCAGACATAATACGGTCAAAGACTGCAGACATGATACAAGAGATGGTCAGAGACTGCAATCATAGTACAGGAGATGGTCAGAGACTGCAGACATGATACAGGAGATGGTCAGAGACTGCAGTTCCTATGGACATTAGTAGATAATGGCCGATCGGCCCTCTCACCTGACCCAGCGATACAGCAATGCTTCCCCTGATCAGGAGTCTGCTCACTCTGAATTGCCCGTGGCGACTCCGTTGGGTAGCGCCCAGATCTGTATTCCTGCAATGACTCCATTCCTTTCTCCACCAGGGATGGCGCCAGGCTGTGTGGCTTTCCCTCTGGTGGCGCAGGGCAGCGGGGTTCTCTCTCTGATGGTGTTCCCTCAGCACTGCCCTCTCCCTCTGGAGCCCTGGGTGTACTTTCCTGGGTGTAGACCCCCCCAGGACAAACTACCCCCTTCCATTAGTACAGACCCCCCCAGGACAAACCCCCCACCATTAGTACAGACCCCCCCAGGACAAACCCCCCTCTCCCTTCATTAGTACAGACCCCCCCAGGACAACCCCCCCTCCCTTAGTACAGACCCCCAGGACAAACCCACCCCCCTCCCTTAGTACAGACCCCCCCAGGACAAACCCACCTCCCTTCATTAGTACAGACCCCCAGGGACAAACGCCCCTCTATTAGTACAACCCCCCCCCAGGACAACCCCCCTCCATCAGCACAAACCCCCCCAGGTCTACCCCCCTCCATTAGTACAAACCCCCCCCCAGGAAAACCCCCTCTCCATTAGTACAACCCCCCCAGGTCAACCCCTACCCCTCCATTAGCACAGACCCCCCAAGGACAAACCGCCCCCCCTTCATTAGTACAGACCCCCCAGGACAAAACCCCCCCTTCATTAGTACAAACCCCCAGGACAACCCCCCCTTCATTAGTACAAACCCCCAGGACAAAACCCCCCCCTTCATTAGTACAAACCCCCCAGGACAAACCCCCCCTTCATTAGTACAAACCCCCCAGGACAAACCCCCCTTCAGTAGTACAGACATCCCAGGACAACCCCCCCTCCATTAGTACAAACCCCCCCAAGTCTACCCCCCTCCATTAGTACAAACCCCACCAGGACAAACCCCCTCAATTAGTACAAACCCCCCCAGGAAAACCCCCTCTCCATTAGTACAACCCCCCCCAGGTCAACCCCCACCCCCTCCATTAGCACAGACCCCCCAAGGACAAACCGCCCCTCCCTTCATTAGTACAAACCCCCAGGACAAACCCCCCCTTCACTAGTACAGACATCACAGGACAACCCCCCCTCCATTAGTACAGACCCCCACCAGGACAAACCCCCCCTTCACTAGTACAGACATCCCAGGACAACCCCCCCTCCATTAGTACAACCCCCCCTTCACTAGTACAGACATCCCAGGACAACCCCCCCTCCATTAGTACAACCCCCAGGACAAACCCCCCCTTCACTAGTACAGACATCCCAGGACAACCCCCCCCCTCCATTAGTACAAACCCCCAAGACAAACCCCCCTTCACTAGTACAGACATCCCAGGACAACCCCCCCCTCCATTAGTACAACCCCTCAGGACAAACCCCCCTTCACTAGTACAGACATCCCAGGACAACCCCCCCTCCATTAGTACAACCCCCCCAGGACAAACCCCCCCTTCACTAGTACAGACATCCCAGGACAACCCCCCCTCCATTAGTACAACTCCCCCAGGACAACCCCCCCTTCACTAGTACAGACATCCCAGGACAACCCCCCCTCCATTAGTACAACCCCCCCAGGACAAACCCCCCTTCACTAGCACAGACATCCCAGGACAACCCCCCCCTCCATTAGTACAACCCCCAGGACAAACCCCCTTTTCACTAGTACAGACATCCCAGGACAACCCCCCCTCCATTAGTACAGACCCCCCACCAGGACAAACCCCCCCTTCACTAGTACAGACATCCCAGGACAACCCCCCCTCCATTAGTACAACCCCCCCCTTCACTAGTACAGACATCCCAGGACAACCCCCCCTCCATTAGTACAACCCCCCCAGGACAAACCCCCCCTTCACTAGTACAGACATCCCAGGACAACCCCCCCTCCATTAGTACAAACCCCCCAGGACAAACCCCCCTTCACTAGTACAGACATCCCAGGACAACCCCCCCTCCATTAGTACAACCCCCCCAGGACAAACCCCCCCTTCACTAGTACAGACATCCCTGGACAACCCCCCTCCATTAGTACAACCCCCCAGGACAAACCCTCCTTCACTAGTACAGACATTCAGGACAACCCCCCCTCCATTAGTACAACCCCCCAGGACAAACCCCCCCTTCACTAGTACAGACATCCCAGGACAACCCCCCCTCCATAGTACAACCCCCCCCAGGACAAACCCCCCCTTCACTAGTACAGACATCCCAGGACAACCCCCCCCTCCATTAGTACAACCCCCCCAGGACAAACCCCCCCTTCACTAGTACAGACATCCCAGGACAACCCCCCCCTCCATTAGTACAACCCCCCCAGGACAAACCCCCCTTCACTAGTACAGACATCCCAGGACAACCCCCCCCCTCCATTAGTACAACCCCCCAGGACAAACCCCCCCTTCACTAGTACAGACATCCAGGACAACCCCCCCCCTCCACTAGGACAACCCCCCCCTCCATTAGTACAACCCCCCAGGACAACCTCCCCTCCAAGTGTGTACAATAGATAGAACAGATGGAGACAGGCACAGGCTTGGGCGGGACTCGGGAGTGAGAGACAGAGGAGAACACGCCCCCCCCCCCCCCCGCCGCACAGAGACCAGCCGCTCCGATCTTCGGCGGCTGCTCTCCTTCTCTGACAGGAGGATTGAGGGGGGACGGGCTTGAGCAGCGAAAAGACAGCGGTGGCAGCGGTGACCTGCGGAGGGGGCCGCCTCAGTCTGGACACAGAGAGGAGGAGGAGGGAGAGGAGTACTCTAGCGCTTCAGCGCCCCCACCTCTCTGGCGCCCGGGTGCACTGCATGCTGATGTTAGTGTGGGGGGCGGCGCCGCCCCTGTACCACTGCTGCCCCGAGGCCTGGCCTCAGTGGCTTTGTGGGAAATCCGGCCCTGGTCACAGATGTTGACTCCAGTTTCCTACCATTTGTTCCTTAATTTGTTTTGTTGTACATTTTCTGTTTTCAAGGCATATTGCTTTAAGTTTTCTGTCTTGAAGCTTTGATGTCTTCCTTGGTCTACCAGTATGCTTGCCTTTAACCATCTTCCCATGTTGTTTGTATTTGGTGCATGTTTTAGACCAGTGGTTCTCAACTCCAGTCCTCAGGACCCACCAACAGGCCAGATTTGGAAGTATTACCTTGGGGAGATGCAGACTAGAATCACTGCAATCACTGAGCAGCAAATTATATCACCTGTGATGTATTTCAGTTATCTTGCAAACCTGGTCTATTAGTGGGTCCTGAGGACCGGAGTTGAGAACCACTGTTTTAGACACAGCCGACTGTGAACAACCAACATCTTGTGCAACACTGCGTCATGATTTACCCACTTTACCTACATACTAAAAAGCAGATTTAATCTGATGCAGGTGTTAGTGTTTGTAATGAAAATTTACAGGGTGATTCCATAATTTTTTCCTCAGAATTGAGTGATTCCATAATTTATTCCCTGTGCTTGTTCTATAAATCTAACTGTTACTGGCCACCACAATTATTTTTCTTGATTTCTTTTATTGTTTCTTAAAGCCAGAAAGTTGCCATTTGAAATGCCTTTAGTTTTTGGCCATGTCTGTGATCTGCTTTTTTTCTACAACAATAAACAACAATAAACAACTGAAGGAACATCCTCAGGGCATAATTTTTGCCAGGGGTTGTATATTTGAATTAGATTCTCATGTTCTGTGTTTCAATGTCCACTACCTATCACTAATTCCCTGTATTGATATGGTAACTTTTTTACTATTATTCTTTCTATTATTAATTTTTTAAATTAATTTAAGGTCTATACATCTGACCTTTTTTAATGCAATTTCCACTGTAAATTTATTTTACGTCTCAGGTCTGTAGTGTACGGTATATACTGTTCTGATCTATATCCCACCTAGAAAACCTGGACGTGGACTAGTATGGAACTTGGAATAATCAACTATCCATCACAGGATATCCCCTCCTACTAGCCACTCCCTCCCATGTACACATGTTGGCCTACCGGCCAATACAGACTGTGCTCCTGTTCTCCTGGCTCTGATGAAGAGGTTACACTCAAAATGCGTCAGCCCTTTTTAAATATCTGCCTCAACATGGGCATACCCCATACCCCAACTTTGCCTATTTTGTTACCTGTTTTTATGCAATGTAGTATTTGTATGATTCAATATGTTTGTATTCCTTATACATGATTAAACCATACATATTTTGATTTAAGCGTCTGATCACGCGCCTTCCATCCACCTCCTACCATTCAGCCCAGTGCAGCCTTGTCCCAGTGCAGATTTGCCCCAGTGTCCATTGCAGCCTTGTCAGTGCAGCCTTGCCCCAGTGTCCATTGCAGCCTTGTCCAGATTTAAATATGGTGCCACCGAGATCACAGGGACTCGGCAGAGCAGAGCGTGTGCCGCCGAGATTGCAGGGACTGAGCAGAGCCGAGATACACATAACTGAGTGTACTCGGCTCTTCTCGGCTCTGCTCCCAGTCACGCCCTGTCCTGCCCTATGATGGACATAATACAGGTCCAATGGTGGGACTGGGCGTGACTGTGAGTGGAGCCAAGAAGAGCTGAGTACACTCGGCTATGTGTATCTCGGCGGCAATCGCTCCGCTCACAATCGGCGGGGATCGGCAGGGATTGGCGTATAACATACACCCACGATTTTTCGCTGATTTTAAGGGGATAAAAAGTGCATGTTATACACCGATAAATACGGTACTTACTCATATTTAATTTCATGGATGGGAATTAAATGTTTGTGAAGAAATACCCATTTGTGTACTGAGTCTGAATGATGTATATCATATAGGAGATTGGCACAAGGGACAAATAATAATGCTTTTTTATATATGCTCAGTTAACATAATTATACATTAACAGTATTCAAGATAAACCCACTCCTTATCATTTTGAGTCCAGCATAACCATTTTTTCAAGTCAAGATTGTCATGATACATTAAATCTACAAAACACCTCCTGCACTGCTAAAATCCCGTTCTTCTACATTCACATACAAGCTATTACAATCTAATTTAGCCTTTCAGCACTGTTAATGCAATTCACACATTAGTTAAACATATATCCTTTTTAGTGCAGCGTCCCTACCCTTTATTTGTCACCATTAGTGTTGTAAAATCACATTTGAAATAACTAAATACAGTGTGCTAAGTGTAACAATGTCACTCACAAACTTAAACAACTCAGTGTTAGGGATGGGCCAAACACCCCCCGGTTCGCACCAGAACACGCGAACAGGCAAAAATTTCTAGCAAACATGCAAACCCTATCAAAATCTATGGGACATGAACATGAAAAATCAAAAGTGCTAGTTTTAAAGGCTTATATGCAAGTTATTTTATGGGGACCAGGGTATTGCCCTAGGAGACATGTATCAATGCAAAAAAATTCTTAAAACAACCGTTTTTTTAGGAGCAGTGATTTTAATAATGCTTAAAGTGAAACAATAAAAATGAAATATTCCTTTAAATATCGTGCCTGGGGGGGGTCCCTTAGTCTGCCTGTAAAGTGGTACATCTATGTGATGTGTAGAACAGTGCCGCAGCAAAATGACATTTCTAAAGGAAAAAATAAACTTGCTAGTGGCTGTAATGTATTGCTGACTCCCGGGAATATAGATGAAAAAACAAAGTAGGATCCGCCCCCCCAGTCCATACCAGGCCCTTCGGATCTGGTATGGATTTTAAGGGGAACTCCATGCCAAAATGTAAAAAAATATAGCGTGGGGTCCCCCCAAAATCCATACCAGACCCTTATCCGAGCATGTAGCCTGGAGGTCAGGATAGGGGGGATGAGCGAGTGCCCCCCCTCCTGAACTGTACTAGGCCACATGACCTCAACATGGCCCCCAAAGCACCTTGTCCCCATGTTGATGGGGACAAAAGCCTCTTCCCGACAACCCTGACCATTGGTTGTAGGGGTCTGCAGGTGGGGGGGCTTATCGGACTCTGTAAGCCCCCTTTAACAAGGGGTCCCCAGATCTTGCCCCCCATGTGAATGGGTACCTGGTACATTGTACCCCTACCCATTCACCAAAAAAAGTGTCAAAAAGTAAAAACCACAACAGACAGTTTTTGACAATACCTTTATTTTAAAAAAAGGAAAAAAGTGTCCCGGGATGTCCATCCATCTTCAATCACGCCGCCCGCCCGCCCAACCCGAAAATTGGAAAAGAAACCCTGAAAAAACTCCAGGTGACTGATGTCTTTTCACTTTGACAGCTCTTATATAGGCAAGGGCGGGGCCACCCACTGAAGTAACCAGATGACCCTGCCCTCTCTGACATCGTACTCGGCTACGCCACTGGGTGGTCCCACCCTTGCCTATAGATCAGCTGTCAAAGCCATGAGACAGCAGTCCCAGGGAGGCCTCGCATCAAGGCCCCACGCCTGCAGACCCCGACAACCGATGGCCAGGGTTGTCGAGAAGAGGCTCTTACCCCCATCAACATTGGAACAAGGTGCTTTGGGGGGCATCCCAAATCATCCTCCCCATGTTGAGGGCGAGGAGCCTGGTATGGTTCAGGAGGGGGGGAGCTCGCTCGTCCCCCCTTGCCTGGCCTGCCAGCCTACTTGCAAAATTTATACCAGACCCAAGATAAGGGTCTAATATGGCTTTTTGGGGGAGGACCCCACGCCATTTTTTTTTTTTAATTATGGTGTTGAGTTCCCCTTAAAATCTATGCCAGACCCAAAGGGCATGGTATGGATTTTGGGGGAAACTCACACTGTTTTTATTTTTAAATGTTGGCGTGGAGCTTTCCTTTAAATGATATACCAGACCCAAAGGTCCTGGTATGGATTTTGGAGGGACCCCATGCTGTTTTTTTTCTTAATTCTGTCATAGGGTTCCCCTTAACCACTTCAATAAACTGTATTATATACTCTGCGCTGCACTATATACTTTGCACTGTATTAATCTTCATACATAGGTTCCCCTTAACCACTTCAATACATTGTATTCTATACGCTGCACTGTACTATATATACTATACGGACTGCACTATATACTTTGAACTGCATTATATATATTATACAAAATGAACTATATACTCTGAACTGCAGTATATATACTATACGAACTGCACTATATACTCTTAACTGCCTTATATATACTATACGCACTATATACTCTGAAGTGCAGTATATATACACTATACGGACTGCACTATATATACTATATGGACTGCACCATATACTCTGAACTGTATTATATATACACTGTGTTATATACTCTGTCCTACACTGTACTATATACGCCACAGTACACTGCTATATACTCTGCCCTACACTGTGCTATATACTATGCAGTACACTGTGCTATATACTCTGCCCTACACTATACTATATACCCCACAGTACACTGTTATATACTCTGTCCTACACTGTTACAGTATCTCACAAAAGTGAGTACACCCCTCACATTTTTGTAAATATTTTATTATATCTTTTCATGTGACAACACTAAAGAAATGACACTTTGCTACAATGTAAAGTAGTGAGTGTACAACTTGTATGACAGTGTAAATTTGCTGTCCCCTCAAAATAACTCCACACACAGCCATTAATGTCTAAACCGCCGGCAACAAAAGTAAGTACACCCCTAAGTGAAAATTTCCAAATTGGGCCCAAAGTGTCAATATTTTGTGTGACCACCAATATTTTCCAGCACTGCCTTAACCCTCTTGGGCATGGAGTTCACCAGAGCTTCACAGTTTCCTGCTGGAGTCCTCTTCCACTACTCCATGGAGACATGCTTGGCCAGTCCATCACCTTTACCGCTTTTTTTGCAAGGCTTGGAGGTGTGTTTGGGGTCGTTGTCATGTTGGAAAAGTACTGTGGCCCAGTCTCTGAAGGGATTGGATCATGCTCTGCTTCAGTATGTTGCAGTACATGTTGGCATTCATGGTTCCCTCAATGAACTGTAGCTCCCCAGTTCCGGCAGCACTCATGCAGCTCCAGACCATGACAATCCCACCAATGTGTTTGACTGTAGGCAAGACACATTTTGTACTTTGTACACTGTCCTTGTACTCTTCACCTGGTTGCCGCCACATGCTTGACACCATCTGAACCAAATAAGTTAATCTTGGTCTCATCAGACCACAGGACATGCTTCCAGTAATCCATGTCCTTAGTCTGCTTGTCTTCAGCAAACTGTTTGCGGGCTTTCTTGTGCATCATCTTTAGAAGAGGCTTCCTACTGGGATGACAGCCATGCAGACCAATTTGATGCAGCGTGTGGCATATGGTCTGAACACTGACAGGCTGACTCCCCACCCCTTCAACCTCTGCAGCAATGTCTATTTCCCAAAGACAACCTCTGGATATGGCGCTGAGCACGTGCACTCAACTTCTTTGGTTGACCATGGCAAAGCCTATTCTGAGTGGAACCTATCCTGTTAAACCGCTGTATGGTTTTGGCCACTGTGCTACTCAGTTTCAGGGTCTTGGCAATCTTCTTATAGCCATTGGCCATCTTTATGTAGAACAACATTTCTTTTTTTCAGATCCTCTAAGAGTTCCTTGCCATGAGGTGCCGTGTTGAACTTCCAGTGACCAGTATGAGAGAGTCTTTTTGGCTCTATACACCACCACAATGGATTTGAAATGAAACGAACAAGATGTGCTTTAATTGCAGACTTTCAGCTTTAATTTGAGGGTATTTACATCCAAATCAGGTGAACGGTGTAGGAATTACAACAGTTTGTCAGAGGAACTAGTTTTACCATTAGGGACCACAATTGAAATGAAGCCATTGGAGCAAAGGATGCCTGTATGAGTGCTTTTTTTTTTTTTTTTTTTTTTTAAATTAAATGTAAGTTTATTGAACAGTAAGAAAAAGTTTAGTGTACATAGTAACCACCAAAAATAACAATACAATTCTCGAGATGTACAAATAAATTTGTGTACAGTATTATAACCCATGTCTTGTCTCGTTTTTCCCATGGTATACATACAAAAGCGAATTATTCGTATTTTACTGAATTGGCCGGTCCTTGCTACAGTGACTCTGCATGGGTGGTGTGGGGGAGCGCTGGTCTCCAAAGCACCCCATTGTCTTATTTATTCTCATGTGCAAGTGTCAGGTGACTGAGCCCATTTGTCCCATATTTGGTCGTATTTGAGAGGGCAACCTCTATGTAGGTAAACCAGTTTTTTGTAGGGTAATGTGTTGTTGACTTCCGCCATCCAGTGTGTGAACTCTGGAGGATTAGGCCCCATCCAAACTCTAGCAATTACTTTTCATGCAGAAAAAAGTGTTTCATGAACAAATACCTTTTTGAATTTATTTATCTCTGGGTCTGGTAGGATTCCTAGAAGGCAGAGCTTAGGCTGCAGTGTTACAGGAGAGCCCATAGTGTCGTGAAGGAAGCGCACCACTTGTGTCCAGAACGCCTGGATCTGGGGGCACTGCCATAGTAAATGGAAAAAGGTGCCGGTAGCTTGATTGCACATTGGGCACATTGTTGACTGATTGCTCTTATATTTTGATAACCTGAGTGGCGTGAGATATGCTCTATGAAGCAGAAATATTTCAGTCAATCGGTCGGACAGTTTAGGGGACACTAATTTACATGTATCCAAAGCGTCGCTCCATTCGTCATCTGCCAGTGTGCCTACTTCTCCCTCTTACCTTGATTTCAGGGCGTAAGCCGACGTAGTTGCCTGCGGCAGTGTCAGCATTAGATAAAATTGGGAGATTAGTTTTTTCGGGCCAGGGCATTTCAGTGCCTCCATTAGTGGATTATTTACAAGATTAAGTTCACCCGGCGGGAACTGTGAGTGGAAGGTGTGACGCAGTTGCAGGTACCTGAAAAACATTTGATTTGGTAGTGTATATTCCGTTTTCAATCTATCAAAGGTTTTTAACTTGCCATTATGGATGATGTGTAGCATGTATATGATCCCTCTAGAACTCCACACCTCGCTGTCGGTATTAAATTAAATTCTAGGAGATTTATGTTGTGCCACAGGGGAGTGAATTCATTTATTACTGGCAGTTGGAGTCTATCCATGGCTAGATTCCAGATATTAGCGTAGTGGTTCAGCAGTGATTTACAATTAGCGTTTCTGTGTTCCCCAGTGGTTCGTCCCGTTATTACGACCAGCGGGTCTTGTGACGACTGAGACCACTTAGGGCACAGAAAGTGCAGAAATCTTTCTCTATCTATCTTATCAACATGGAAGATTTGGGATAACTGCGCTGCAATGTAGTAAGCATTAAAGTCGGGTTAAGCCGTTCCCGCTAAGTCTGTGGGATTTTTACGTTTTTGCCAGGCGATTTTATGTCTGTTATTACCCCATATGAATGGCTTCATAATGACTTCCATTAATTTGAAATGCCTAAGCACCAAGTATATTGGCGAGTGCCAAACCATGTATAATATTTTAGGCAGGAGGACCATTTTGACCAGATTTATTTGTCCCATTACTCCCAGTGGGAGGCGAGCCCACACCTGTGTTTTGTGTTTAAGCATTGCAAATAACGGAGCTATGTTGAGTGTCTCATAGTCAGATGGGTCCCTTGTAGTCCTTATACCTAAGTATTTGATGGTATCCACTCTCTGTAGGGGCAGCGTTGCTCTGTCTTTAGGCTGCGGGAAGCTGTCAAGGGGTAGTATCTGAGACTTGTCCCAGTTTATCCTGAGGCCAGAGAATGTGCTGAACCATTCTATTAGGTCTAGTGTGAGAGGTAGGGAATTTTCTGAGTCATCAAGGTATAATAGGGTGTCGTCTGCATATGTACTGATCTTTTCTATCACATCCCCCCTGCAAAGTCTCTTTATCTCCGAGTGTGTCCGGATGGCTATGGCTAGGGGTTCTGCCGCCAAGGCATATAGCAAAGGCGATAGAGGACACCCCTGCCTCGTACCTCTGGACAACGAGAATTGCTCGGATGGCCATCCGTTCGCCAGTACCCTCGCCGACGGGGATTGGTACAAAAGATGCACCCATTTTATAAATTTGGGGCTGAAGCCGAACCTGCCCAGACAGTTCCATAAATATCCCCACTCTACCGAGTCGAACGCTTTGGCTGTGTCCAAAGCGACGATTACTCTTGACCCTACGTTGTCATGGGTGGCCTGCAGGTTTATGAATAGTCTCCTGAGGTTGAAGGACGTGTTTCTACCTGGCATAAATCCTGCCTGGTCGCAGTGTATTAGGGAGAGGACTACTTTATTGAGGCGGATAGCTAATATTTTTGCAAGTATTTTGATATCTACTTGGAGTAGAGATATAGGGCGATATGACTCGGGGATGAGTGGATCCTTCCCTGGCTTGGGAATCAATACTATGCTGGCTTCTCTCATGGATGCTGGCAGTTTGGAGTCTTTAAATATGGCCTCATACAGCTGTAGTAATCTAGGGATCAGTATTTCTGAGTAGGTGGAATAAAATTCCACCGGCAGGCCGTCCGAGCCTGGGGACTTAGAGTCGGGGAGTTCCGCCAGGGCTCCGGATATCTCGTCTGTTGTTAATGGGGCCTCTAATTCCTCAACCTGTTCTATGGAAAGCTGGGGAATTGATAATTCCCCCAGGAATGATTCCATTGAGGAGGTATCTGTCGGGGCTGTTGATGTGTAAAGCTTACTAAGGAATTCTCTAAAGAGGTCTGTTACTCTGTGCGGTTCTGTTTCAATAACTCCGTTAGGTGAGTGCAGCGAGATCACCACAGGGGGCCTATCTTCGCTGTGCACTAGATAAGCTAGTAGTTTCCCCGCCCGTTCCCCGTGTTTGAACGACTGCTGTCTATGGAAAAATAGTTTTCGTTTGAATTTTTCGTAGTGTAGCTGGGTCAGCACCCTTGAACAAAGTTTAAGATTATCTGCTCTATCTGCGGTGGGGGCCTGGAGAAATATTTTTTCTGAGTCTCGGAAGCTATCCTCCGCCTTAACTATTACCGACTCTGACACTTTTGAGTTTGTTGATATTATTAGTCAGGATCATACGGGCTTGTTTCTTAAAGGCTTCCCACACCAGCTGAACCGAAGCAGAATCTTCGTTAATTAGAAAATAGTTTCCCCATTCTGTATGGTCAGCCAGAAGGGGTTCAACCTCCACGTCACTGGCGGGCGGTTGTGAGGGACTGTAAGTATGGCCCAGTAGGGACAGTGATCCGAAAGGGACCTAGGAGAGAAGCCTGCGTCTGACAATCTAGGAAGGAGTACTTTGGAGACTAATATAAGGTCTATGCGTGACATAGCACGGTGTGACGTGGAGAAACAGGAGAATTACCTATCTGTAGGATTCCTGATTCTCCATGTATCTACTAGGTTAAAGTCTGATAAGAGTCTAGCGAATCTTGTGGGGTGTGATGTCGCTGGCTCAGCGGATGAGGTGTTAAGTCTGTCTAGGGCTGGATCTAGGATATTATTAAAATCACCTAGCCATACAGCCGGGATGTTAGGATGCAGAGTCATAAAGTCAAACCCAGCGGCAATAACAGCCGCATTGAATGGTGGTGGAACATAGAATGCCATAAGGAGAATCGGGTTCCCGTAAATTTTAGCTTTCAAAAGAATATATCTACCCGATGGGTCGATCACTGAGTCCTGGAGCTCGAAATGGGTGTTTTTAGCAATTAGGAGTGAGACTCCCCTTGAGAGTGTAGTTTGCGTTGAATAGAACGCCCATCCAATCCACGGTCTCTTGAGTACTCTATGTGCGAGACCTTCGGCGTGTGTTTCCACCAGAGCCACTACGTCTGCTCTTTGTTTCTTGAGGAGTGAAAACACCGCCGACCTCTTTATGGGTTCTCTAATGCCGCGGATATTCCACGTGGTAAATTTTAAACTAGACATCTAGATGTGGATATGAGGTATTGAACCTCAGGACTCAGGCCTCCCCCATCTCCCGGTGTCCCAACACATATATCGCACTGTGGGACCATTATCAGGTACACCATGGGAATAATATGATAACAATTACTATTGACATTGGGTAATACAGTGAAACTTGTACGATTCTGGTATCCCCAACCCCCCACCCCGCCCTGCACCTTTCAAACCTGGTGCGAGCTTCATTCCCGAACTGCCAACAGGGCATAAACATTGTCCAATCTGCGGAAAAAAGGTAATATCGTAGCAGTGTTTGAATGGCAGTCACTGTGATCAGGATGTTATTGAACTCAGGAATCTTAAGCAGCAAAGTCTGTATGCTCCGTTTCAGGTGGTGAACTGTGGTACGTGGGGCGAAAATACGCTGCGTACCGTTGCACATTTCAGGACTCGACTCACCGCCCTTGGTGAGTACCTTTAGACATAAGTTCACTCCGTCGGTTGAAAATGTGGACCTTACTTTACTGGTTAAGAGTAGGTAACTGAGATGTGCTGCCAGGACAGGGAACTATAGGAAGTCCGTCGTTGAGATTATACTTGTTGTGTTAGGGTGAGAGTTTCACGGGTTGCAGCCTGTCAGGGTCTCCAGGAGAGGTGTGTGGCTGTGATGCTCGTTGGAGCCCGCCTGTTCAGCAGGTATATTTAGGGACAGGTTTGACCAAAGTGGATCTAGTGTTCGATCCTCCAGCATCGCAGGATACTAAACAAAAGAAGGGGGGGAGGGGAGACCGACTGCTCATCCTGTAGATATATAGGGAGTTTCGGATTTTATTCAGTGTGGAAAGTCAGAATGTAGTAAGGTGAAAGACTCTGAGGGGTCACGCAACAACTTAGGGGCGAAGAAGAATATTAGAAAACGAAACTTATCTGCGGGCTTCTCTCTGCTCCAGCCAGGCGATAGCGGCCTCTGGATCCTCGAAGAAATGAGCCTTATCCTCCCCCTCTATGCGGAGCCGGGCCGGGAAAAGCATGGCATATTTGATGTTCTTTATGTGCAGGCCCCTCTTGACTTCCATGAATGTGCGTTGCTTCCGCTGTATCTCTGCAGAAAAATCTGGGTAAACGGCTATCATTTTGTTTCCTAGGGGGATATTACCCTTCACTCTGCTGAGACGGAGTATGGCATCTCTGTCTCTGTAATTCAGGAATTTTGCGATGAACGTGCGCGGGGGGGCTCCAGGTGGTGGCAGTCTGCCCAATAAACGGTGCGCACGTTTGACCACAAATGTTGGGGAGAATGATTCTCTCCCATATGCATCACAGAGTAGATTTTCCAAGAACGTGGGGGGATCTTTCCCCTCTACTCCCTCAGGGAGTCCAACAAATCTGAGGTTGCATCTTCTGAGGCGATTCTCAATGTCATCTTGCTTCTGAAATAGTTGATTCACTTGGTGCTGCAGCTCTGATGTTGTGTTCTGCAGGGGGGGGGGGATCCTCCACATTGCTCAGCCTGGTCTCAGCCTCAGTGACTCTGCCCTTTAGCTTCTGAAAATCTTGCCTTACCAGTGAAATGTCCACTTTCACTTCCTCAATCCGCGCTGTGAGGGAAGTCTGGCATGCTGTGATGGCTTCTTGACTGGATGATATCGCCTCCAACACCCTCGCTGTGTCTGTTCCGGCGGGAGGCTCCTCTTCCAGCACGGCGGCGCCTTCTTGGCTGGAGGAGTCCGTACCTTGCCGGCGGTATTGCTCCAGCTTTGTAGCCGCTGCGGATGCTTTCTTCGTTGGCGACATGGCCCTGGCAGGTTGCCGTTTCGGTGGCGGTATGTTGTGGGTTTTTATTTGCTGTTTAGCGGTCTCAGTATTTTGCATTAGGATCAATGGCCAGCGGAGCTCTGTCTATCTGCGTCCTACTTTATGCCGCTCCAGGCCACGCCCCTGTATGAGTGCTTTTAGAACTCAGCTTCCTGCTTTCCCGGTAAGAAGTCTGCCTTTAACTGCCTGTAAGCGATTCTCCGTCCAGCAAAAAGTTTGTTACGAAAAGTAACAGAAAACGACAGACACGTAGGGCCCCCTTGGTGGGCAATGTAAGCTACTGCTGTCTTGTTGTCAATCATCAACTTTACTCTCCCCCTTGGAGAAAGATCCTGAAAGACTTGCAATGCTATAAAAAAACTGCCTTACATTTAGGTCAGTCAGAGCATCTGCATTCCACTAGGCTCCAATGGCCTTGCACTTGTCTCTTCAGACTGGAGGCAGACTGGCATCTGACGTCAGAATTATTCCATCTCCTGGGCTGAGAGGCACACCACAAAAGAGGCACACCGGTGTCCAAAACTCCAGTTCTTGTTGCTAATTTGTGCAGACACAAAGACTTTCTGTTCCATAGGCAGCCCATTCTATTGAGAGGAAGGCAAATGGAAAAGCTCCCCCCCCATGTGCCACCTGGCCCAAGGCAGCACTGTAATGGCTGCTGTAAAATATCCCAATGAGGACAATGCAATCCCTCGCTGACATAAATGCTGTCTCAATGACTCTTCATACGCAGATTTTCATTTGCCGTTTTAGAAAACTTCTTGACATATTTGGGTATGAAAAACTACTCCAAGATCCTTCAAGACTTAAGAAGGGGTTGACTGCTTTTCCTGTTTTTTCACTAGTCAACTGAACTTGGAAAAGGATTTCTAGGACAAGGTTGTGATGCTTTGCCAGCTCCTGGCTTACACCTGTGACAGTCAAAACATTGTTCAAGTTATGGCAGGGCCTTACCCTCAAAGATGAATTACTGCCACTACTGCCTTCAAAATGTTCAAAAAGTGGGGGCTTCAGGGAAGATGGACGCTTGAGTCTGTAGCTCCGCTCCGCTCGGGACTTTAACGGCTTCCGGAGGGCCACTTACAGCGTCAACAATCTTTTTTTTAGCACCCCTCAAGCCAACAACTCACGGTGCATGCCTGCAAGGAAAAAGAAATCCAGAGAATCCTCTCAAAACACCCTAACCCACTATCTCCTCCGCACGAGGGAACGGCTCAGCATGTCTCAAGATGGCGCCGCCGGGAAAGGAAAACCTCCTGCTTCAGCCTCTCCGCCTCGACTGAGTCCCTCTCCCTCCGCAAACATGACGGGTGAGTCCCATACTGCTCTCTCTAAGGCAGATTTGGATGTCAGCCTGGAGACCATGTATACCAGACTGGCCACAAAATTTCAAACAGAGCTGCATAAGACTTCCCACACACTATCCCAGGAAATCGCGGCCTTAGGCTCACGCACTGAGCTCCTTGAAACAAAACATGACGAGCTGGCCTTAGCGTACAACGATCTTAGTCGTGAGCATGAATCCCTGACCCTGGCTCTGTCAGCCATCCAAACACAAGTCGAAGATCTCGACAATAGAAATAGGCGCAATAATTTGCGTCTGAGAGGCATTCCCGAGACCGAAACCGACTTGATCCCAACCGTGATCAGACTGTTCAAATCTCTTCTTCCAGAACGGGACTCTGCAGCGTTTAAATGTGACCGCATTCACCGGGCCCTACGCCCGAAACCTCCAGATGATAAACTCCCCAGGGATATCGTCCTCTGCATGAAGGACTTTCTCATCAAGGAGGAAATTTTAAGAGCTGCCCGGAACAAACCCCGGATAACACTGGACGACCATCTTATCCAGATCTACCCGGACATTTCCCCAACAACCCTGGACAGAAGAAGAAGTCTGAAGGAAATCGCCACTGCACTACAATCGGCACATATCCGCTACAGATGGGGCTTTCCATTTAAATTACAGGTCCCACATAATGGCACCACTTTCTCAGCCACCACCCTACATGAGGGCCATGAGATCCTGGTAAAGCTTGGTCTCCTAGATGCAGCTGCGATTCGACGCCCCCCCTCTACGCCCCGCCAAGCGCCCATCTGGCAAACACCACCACCCAGAAGAGACAGAATAAGGATTCGATATGA
Source organism: Lithobates clamitans (assembly GCA_037952925.1). NCBI lineage: Eukaryota > Metazoa > Chordata > Amphibia > Anura > Ranidae > Lithobates > Lithobates clamitans. Next base: position 3,786,444 of record JBBGZY010000400.1, on the reverse strand, counting down.
CATCGGAGAGGACCCCGTCATTCCACCACGCTGAAGAACTGCTGACGCCCATATTCTCTGATCACCCTGCACCTACTCCGCTCCGCATCTTTTTAAGTGCGACTGTCCCTTGGAGCTGTTCGATGTGTACCCCTCCCAGCAAGAAAAGTTTTTTTTATTTTTACAGTTTCGCTGGGATCGAGACCTAGCTGTCTCGCAAGTTGCTGTTTTTTGTGTCAGGAAGAGTATTTTTTTCCTTCTCTCTACCTGACCCGGTTTGGATGTGGTTCACTATATCCTTGTTTTATTATCTTTGTTGTTATTTTTTCTTTCTTTTGTTTTTTTGGTTTTTAAGTATTAATAGCTCTTTCTTTCTAGCTAGTCAGCTAATGCACAGCCTGAAATCTTTTTCCATAATATGGTACCCTCATGATATTACCAAAACTGCTGTTGTTGTTTCTCAACTTTTTATGTATGCTTTCAGGGTAGATGGTCGGTCGGGCGGGACCGTGGAGGTACCCCTGCTGGATGTGCTGTATCCTAACTTGAATATACAATCTCACCCCCTAGGATGGTATATTCTAAGCCCCCTCTCACCGGATAGGATCCAAATAACTGATAATGGCTATTACATGTATTTCACATAATGTGAAGGGATTCAATTCCCCTATGAAGAGACGTAAGGCCTTCGACATGTATGGGCAGATTGGCGCTAAGATTCTCCTGTTACAGGAGACACACTTTGCCCATACCTCACACCCTAAATTCTTCCATAGAAACTTCCCCCAGTCGTTTTACTCCCTCTACTCATCCAAAAGCAGGGGTGCCGCCATCTTCTTGCATGCTTCTCTCCCCATGGAGGTTAAACAATGTTTCAAAGACAAAGATAGCAGATTTGTGATTATAAAAGGTGTGTTACACAATAGAGAAATAACTATTGCCAGTGTATACGCTCCTAATGACGCACCCGCCTCCTTTTTCAAATCCTTTTTTGATAAATTGACCTGCTTGAACTCTCCTCATATCATAATAGGAGGAGACTTCAACCTAGTAGCTAACCCTACTCTCGATAGATCCTCTTCCACTAAGATCTCCAAAGCGTTCCCCAGGTCTCTTACCCAGGGCCTCTTGGATCACCAATTGGTTGATACTTGGAGAACACACAATATAGGGCTCAAGGAATTCACCTTTTACTCTCACCCCCATAAGAGTTATGCCAGGTTAGATTACATATATACCACCCCTATCATATTGGCGAACTCCATCAAAGCAACGATTTACCCTTGTGTTTGGTCAGACCACCATATGACATCTTTTACCACTGAATTTATAGGGTTGGCCCCAACACCATACATATGGAGACTGAATGAGGCATTGCTGTCAGACGTCCTGGTCGAATCTGAGACGGCTAAATCAATAGAGGAATACTTCTCCCTTAACGCCCTCCCTGACACCCCCCCTCCCATTCTATGGACAGCCCATAAAGCCGTCATAAGGGGTAAATTAATCAGCATAGCCTCTTCCCACAATAAAAATCACAGACAAAAGATTTTGACTCTTACCACTGATCTGGATCGCATATACAAAAACACTAATTTGTTAGGCCTAGATTCCACTAGGAAAATAATAGATCAAAAGCGCCTTGAATTAGACTCCCTTTTATCCTCTAAAATTGAAAAAGACCTCCGTTGGTCCAAAGCTAAAATTCTATTACACAACAACACCTCCTCCACCTTATTCGCAAGAAAGCTAAACCAGTCATTTCGCCCCACGCATGTATATAAACTCTCCTCAAGTACAGGTCCACCCACCTCTCACCCCAAGGAAGTTCTCCGAATATTCAAACAATTTTATTCCTCCCTCCTCTCTCCGAACCTAAATCCCCCTTCCCCTGCAGATGACACATGGTTCCAAGACTTGCACATCCCCTCCCTCTCAGCTTCACAAGTTGAGAAGCTCAATGCCCCCATCACCCCCTCAGAGGTTCTCAACGTCATTAAATCCCTAAAATCAGGCTCTGCCCCAGGCCCTGATGGCTTCTCAGCCATTTATTACAAAAAATTCGCCACTTTACTCTTCCCCGGCCTAGTCCAATTATTTAACTGGATTCTACAAGGAGGTGACTTCCCGGAGGAGATGTTACTGGCAAACATGTCCCTGATCCCCAAGCCTAACAAAAATCATTTACTCCCCCAAAATTATAGGCCAATTTCAGTCATGAATATTGATGTAAAAATCTTTAGTAGAATTCTTGCAGACAGGTTGGCTTCTATAATTTCCTCCCTTATCTCACCTTTCCAGTCAGGTTTCATCCCCCACAGATTCATAACAGATAACATTAGATTGGCCTCTAACATCATCCAAGACTCCAACTTAAACTCCCGTAAATTATTTTTACTTAGCCTAGACATACATAAGGCGTTCGACAGCGTCTCCTGGAGCTATCTTAATACGCTTCTACAACGAATGGGATTCCGGGAGGAATTTTTACAGGGGTTCCGTGCCCTTTATGTAAACCCAAAAACACGAATTAAAATCCCGGGATGTAGTTCCGAGTTCTTCCCAATAGGTAGAGGCACTCGCCAAGGTTGCCCACTTTCCCCACTAATCTTTGCCCTCGCCCTGGAACCCCTGGCCATTGCGATCCTTAACAATCAAAACATTTCAGGTTACACCAAGGGCCTATCTTCCTATAAGTTCTGTATGTACGCAGACTACGTCCTTCTGTTTCTAACGAATCCTCACATTTCCCTACCAAACCTCCTCCAAACTCTATCATACTTTGCTGGGGTCTCCGGCCTTAAGATCAATGTCTCGAAATCGATCGCCCTCCCTCTGGGCTTTTCTCCAGCCGAGGTGCAACAATTTAAAAATACCTTTCACTTTGTGTGGAAGGAAACTTCTCTATCATATCTGGGCATTGATCTGGCAGGAGACTTCAGCAAACTTTTTGACTACAATTACCCCCCCATGATCTCTAAACTGAAGAAAACACTTCACTCATGGTCTCAGCTTCGTATCTCTTTTTTAGGCAGAATCACAGCCCTTAGAATGGTGATACTTCCCAGATTGTTGTATCTTTTTCGTTCCCTCCCTATTAGAGTTTCTAAATCTTACCTCCTCACCTTTCAAGCCTATATGAAGAAATTTATTTGGCAAGATAAACCCCCTAGATTTACCAAGGAAGTTCTCTATCGATCCCCTAAAAGGGGAGGCTTAGGGGTCCCCCGTATTTGGCTTTACTTTATTGCTTGCAGATTTGCACAACAAGCCCAGTGGAACATCAGAAACTCCAGGGTCCCTTGGGTAAAGTTCGAACAAGACTCTATCTCCCCATTATATCTACCGGGCTTGATGTGGTCTTCCTGCCCTCTCCTTACAGAAGTCTCTAACAAAAATCTAATAGTCGCAGTCAGTTTAGCACTCTGGAACACATATAAGAAAAAATACAATCTCATTTCCCAACCATCCCTGGGTGCCTCCTATATAGGTGACCCAATATTCCCAACTGCCTTTACTCATCCGGAATTATTTGAAGGATGGACCCAACACAACCTGATCACATTAAATGACTTCTTAGAAAACTCCAAACTTATTTCATTTGCTACCTTTAAATCCCGTTTTCTTATCCCCGATAGGGAATTTTATCACTTCCTTCAGATAAGACATTTTTTTCAACACCACTACCCCCCCCCCCCACTCAGACCACTCGACTCAGTATGAGGATATGTGTCGTACTGCTCCTCGTCAAAGGGGCCTTATCTCACAGATCCATAGCTCCCTGGTCTCAATTGAGGACTCTCCGACCCTGAAATACAGATCACTATGGGAACAGGACCTAGCACTTGATCAAGATGTCATAGACTGGGACAAAGGATGGTTGAACATATGTAAATGTTCAAAATCCCTTTCTATAAAAGAAACAGCCATTAAACTCACAACAAGATGGTACTATACCCCTACACGCATACAAAAAATTTTCCCGCAGTCCTCTCCCTACTGTTTCAGAGGTTGCACCAAGTTAGGCACATACATTCACACCTTCTGGGAATGTGAAAAATTGCAACCCACCTGGAAAGAGGTTCTAAAACTGATTGACAAATTAGTGGGAAACCCCGTCAATCTCACCTTCCATCATTGCATCCTATTTCAAGATATTCCTGAGATCACCAAACCCCAGACGAGGTTAATTCACTCAATATGTATTGCTACGCTTTGGGGTATTGCTCTTCACTGGAAATCTCCTTCAATCCCTTTTGCACAAATTATTTCTCGTATAGATTCTATGAAGAAAACTGAGAAAATTTTTCACACCCTACATGACTCTATACCTATTTTTGATGCTAAATGGAACCCATGGTTCCTTTTCAGGCTACAAGACTGACCATGCAACATTTGGCTTGACTAAGCTACATCTTATTTCCATTATCTCGGTTTGGTTCTCTGTTTTATTGTTTTTCTTTTATCTGCTTTTCTTTTTTTTTTTTTTTTTTTTTTTTATGATTTGTTTCTGGTCACCTCCCCTTTGGTTTTATTATGTTGTTTTTGCTGAATTATGATATCCTACCAATACCGAATGTAATTCAATTTATTTCTGCTGTGATATATGCTGCTCATAGGCTTCACTGTGAATATACATTCTAGATCTGACTTCCTGTGGTCGTCATGTTTCACTGTAGGATTTTGTTCCTAATGCAACCTTACATGTACGTGTTTCCTTTTCAATAATCTCAATAAAAACCTTTTGAAAACAAAAAAAATTTTCAAAAAGTTTCTTGGTGCCGTGCCAAATTTTAAAAATGGCAAACACCTAAACTGGAAGTGACAGCCAGTCACTGCAAATCTCATATCTCTCTGCTGTTACACACTGATTGGTATATGGAAGTATACGCCCGGCAAGTCGATTGACTAACTGGACCTCATGCTGAACTATCACCATGACTGTTTGCATGGACTCGATCTTGAACCTTTTGTTGTGTATGTACCCATTCAATTTCTTCAAACCCAGACAGTAGGGAAATCTCTTGAAGCTTTGGGTACTAGAAAGAACGGGGAGAAACCTTCTTTTAATGGCACCAGCACTATGGACTTGTTGCAGTATAATTCTTGTACGTAAACTTGCAGTAATTCTTTCTTCTTGAGATCTGTTGGTCATGAATGAAAGGATCTGGTGATTGCACTCCCAGCTGTCTTTGATGTTTGTTGTCCAAACCCTCCAAAAAGGAGGCTATCCTGGCTCCCACTGGAAGACACAAGATGGGCCCACCTTCAAAAGACTTTCCAAATGTCTAGCAGCCTGCTCTGGATTGCATTCCATGTACACGGGAAGTTTGAGCCCCCTTCATTGTGATCTGGTAAATTTCAGCCTGGCCTATTTGATTTGGCCTCCTGAACCCTTCTGAAGATCGACCAATTTGAGCAAAAAGATGGCTGCTTCCTCTTGTTAGACTGTGACCACATTCTGGACATTTCTTCTGTCTGCAAGTCTGCAGGCCAGTTCACCACAATTTCTGAGTTGAAGAGGTTTTTCTGCATGCACACTTTTGAGGTGTTCAGGTGCTTTTTCAATGCGTTTGCCAGGTTATAGATATGTTCCATAGAGAAAAAATGCAACCTGTTCTCCTTTAGTTGACTGTACTAGAACACACAGCACCGGTGTAATGTAGGCCATTAGGATCCATGGTAAATACTTTTCATGCATTTTTGACTCTAAAAAAAAGCATTGGACTGCATACAGTGTGAACCAGCCTTAAGTACATTTTTTAAACCCATGGGATTCCTGAAAGGTATTAAAAGGCAAAGACACTTGCGCACCTAATGCTGGCAGGCCCCATCCACTCCTGGAAGTGCGTTGCTTAAACAAGCATCAGCCAGCTTCATTGGATAAAGCTTGGAGACCTTTACTATAAATTGGTCTTCTTATAACATCTCTCCCATTCTTCATCAATGAGCTTTTAACTCCATCATTATGGGAAAAGAAGTTCTCCCTTTTTTACATTTGTAAATATCTGCGTGTGTTTGCGATGGTTGGGCCTGCGTCTTGCCTGTTCCTTATCCATTGGCATTTGACGCAATCCATGCAGATTAATGGCCAATGTTTGCTACAGGGCTGGGCAAGGCATTTTCTTTTGCGCTGATGTAGATGCATGTGAGCCATTGCCACGTGAGCTGCTTGAGGAGCATGAAAGCCACCCTGTGCGGGAAAGTGAGGAATGCATATTGTCCTGGTCAGGGGATGACCAGTGGCGGGTCTTAGATTTTCTGGAGTGTTTGCGTTTAGGGCTTCTGCTCCTAAAATCATGCAAAACACAATACTGCATTCACTCTTTTGAAGATACAGTATGTCCCACGCCGCCCCCTCATACCTTCGCTAATCTTCTGTGCCACTGACAGGTGTGGTGAGCTCATATCTGCAAAAAAATATGGAAAAAATCCATAATTCTGTCACCAAAAAAAGGTACCTTGTCTCTTTAAGACCCATCCACTTTTACCGCTTTTATCTACTTACTTAAACAGCAGCAGGTGAGGTCAGACAGCCTTCCAGAGGCAGTCAGGAGACCAGTGTCAAAATTTTTAAGGGGGCGCAAACAAACTGAAAAATTCTGAAAAAAAAAAATCAATTGCAGCCTCACTGTGCCCATCAAACGCAGCCACTGTGCCATCAAAAGCAGCCACTGTGCCCATCAAATGCAGCCACTGTGTCCATAAATTTCAGAGTGCTGAGAACTTTAAAATTTGTATTTGACACATCGGGGGGATCTAATCACACACTGACCTGCTGCAGTGGTGCTGGCCGTGTGTCTGTGTGCCTCTGCTTGCTGGAGAGGGGGAGAGGGGGGCTCCACCAGGCTAAGTACGGACACACAGGGTACGGGGAGAAGCCTCCCTGTGTGCAGAGCCTTGCAGCTGCTAAGGAAAAGTCAGATCTGTGCGGAGGTCACACAGGACTCACTCCTGCTCACTGGACTGTGACAGAAATAGCTGAGCAACGATGAGTAGAGCTGAATGTGAGAGCTGCACTCGGCAGGAGGGGGAGGACAGTCGGATGGGGGGAGCTGGGCTTGCTCACCTCTAATGCAGGAAGTTTCCACAGACATGCGGTCCCGAGCCTGGTGATAGCTGGTGAGAGGGGGAGGAGGAGGCGGTGAGGGAAGTCCCGAGGACACGTGATTGGTTGTTAAGGACGCGGCGGTCAATCAATATACGCTTTTGCGCTTTATATGAAGCGCTTAGGTAGTGGAGATAAAAAGTGCCATGTTAAATTACATTATGAAATGTTTATTGGTTGTAATAAATAACAAACAATAAACAAAAAATATTCATTTTATATACAATAACAAATGTATTCATATCATGTAAAAATAAGAATTATACACATAACATAATGGAAAATATATATGCACGTATACAGTACATGGTTCGATATTGAAATAGCATAGTATTCTTGGCAGACACATGCCTGGTACCGATCGGTGCAATTGCATGGTATATTTGTATATACTGAATCAAGAGGTTGGAAAAAACAACAATGGTATAAAAGAGTAGAATTCCATATAGAATATAGCTGGGACATCAAAAACAAAGCTCGACGCAATTCGTGGGTATTCCCCACTCATCAGGAGCTGATGTAACCAAAGTTCCTAGAAAATGCACATGTAAAAAATATAATGAACCAAGATGTCCATATGTAAAAATAGAAAGTAAATATGTCTATAATTGTTTGATGTATCCAAATAATTGGATCAAACACACTCACCAACTCTGACAGCAAGTGCGGTGCGCGGCAATGGGCGTAGGGCGGGCCAGAAACATAGCCTCTAAATATAGATGCAACAACGGGGCAGGGTGAAGAAGGGCAAGATGGAGCAGAATATGTTCAAAATCAGGAGTGTGTGGTGATGGGAGCAAACGTATCTGGGAACAAAATATGAGGTATATATAAATTAGCAATATTGTTGCACAAATAGCAATGGTTAGTCTAAATAGTGAACGCAGTGAACTCCAAAGAAAAAAAAAAAAAAGGAAAAGTGGTAGTGTGTGTAATGAAAAAGTGAATGAGTGTTGGGAATCTATATGTTACACTGTGAATGATAGTGGAAGTGAAAAATGTAAGGTGGCCAAATTAAGATGAGAAGTGGTGACAATAGTGCAAGGAAAAGAGGTGACAAGTGAAAAAGAGGGAAAAGGCAGGAAGAAGTGGGATCACCAGTGGGGGGACATCTGAACCCAAAGGAACAGCCAGTGGAGTAGACAAAAGGGAAAGGGGGAAAATACAACAACCTACCCCATTGTGGCATGTAAGAGCCTCACCAGCTGAACGTGAACCGCAAGGCTGGTGTGCAGTCATCCCAAGAAGAGAACAGCCGTGTCAGCTGCCAGCTCCAAGTGGGGAATATGACTGCACACCAGCCTTGCGGTTCACGTTCGGCTGGTGATGCTCTTACATGCCACAATGGAGTAGGTTGTTGTATTTTCCCCCTTTCCCTTTTGTCTACTCCACTGGCTGTTCCTTTGGGTTCAGATGTCCGCCCACTGGTGATCCCACTTCTTCCTGCCTTTTCCCTCTTTTTCACTTGTCACCTCTTTTCCTTGCACTATTGTCACCACTTCTCATCTTAATTTGGCCACCTTACATTTTTCACTTCCACTATCATTCACAGTGTAACATATAGATTTCCAACACTCATTCACTTTTTCATTACACACACTCCCACTTTTCCTTTTTTTTTTTTTGGAGTTCACTGCGTTCACTATTTAGACTAACCATTGCTATTTGTGCAACAATATTGCTAATTTATATATACCTCATATTTTGTTCCCAGATACGTTTGCTCCCATCACCACACACTCCTGATTTTGAAAATATTCTGCTCCATCTTGCCCTTCTTCACCCTGCCCGTTGTTGCATCTATATTTATGCCGCCTCAGCTCCCGTGGAGAGGTTATGTTTCTGGCCCGCCCTACGCCCATTGCCGCGCACCGCACTTGCTGTCAGAGCTGGTGAGTGTGTTTGATCCAATTATTTGGATACATCAAACAATTATAGACATATTTACTGGGGGGGATTTACAGGGGATTCACAGGACACGGACGATTCATCCTTATCTGGCCAAGTGCATTGGATCACACATTTGATCCATGCGTCTTCACATATCAGCTACTGAAGTAATCTACTATACCATTTTTTGATCGAATATACTTTCTATTCCCCACATATGGTTTCATACATTTGACATACGTGCATCCGTTGTCCTGTACACAAACTTTAAAGCTAAATATAGTTCGTTCCTTTCTGCCCCCTGCAGCCACCTATTGTACTCGGCGCTTTTGGGAATAGTTCCGAGGTTGTCCGTGTTCATACCCGGTGCTTAAGATTATAGAGTAGCGCATTAGGTAAAACCATCTGTCCCTGAGGAAGCCGTTTCTGGCGAAACATGTAGGACTCCTTCAATACCTATTCACGGGAGGGGCCACCACACTCCCAGGCTGAGTCTCGTTGAAAATCGCTACTAAGGATTTTAAATGGTCTATTTTTTGATGCACACCTAACCTTTGTAATCTGTTTTTTAGGACTTTTGTTAATAAAAATATATGTTTTTACTTAAATGAGGTTGTTGTCTTTGGCACTGCTATAATCCCTATATACCTTTCTCCCAATAATAATTACTAGTTAATTATTAATACATATGCTAATTAATATAAATAATAAATAATTAACATTAATATGAACAATCATTATTATGAACATTCCCCCCCATCTTGAGGCTTCTCACAAGCCTCATAGCGATTACAATACAATCCCACATAATGCTCTTCAGAGACCCTATGCAGCCAAAATTGATCATACAAATCGTCAAAAAAATCAGCCAGATCAAAAACACTGTATCTTCTTCTTTAGCTGCAAAGTCTTATCCATATTTGGCACAGAAGGCATAGTCATCAATCTCAGTGGTACCATGATAATTTTTTCTGCAAACTTCTTGCAACAGGCAACAGCATCTCATCTCAGATAACTGAACAGTTTAGCAATTGGTTTAGCTAGCGACCAAATCCATGGTTCCAGGGACCATTTAGCAGATGCAATCCCATAAGGCTCTATCTTTTCTTGAATATGGTATTTTAGCTTGACAAAGCATTTGATGGCTCTGGAGGGATCACCTTCTTCATCATCAATCGCTGGTCAGGTGTCATAGCACAATCTCCATTGGCTGCTGTAAGACACAAGTTCGGTGCATACCTGTTTTGAAAGATTACAAGTTTCAGATTTCCCAGTTCCTCCATTATGGCATTAAATCCTTCATCTGTAGCATTTGACAACTGTAGCAAGTTGTATCATGTCTTCTGTGATCATCCAATATTTTCCTGGATATAAAATACACTTCAAAAATTATAGTATTAAAAAACAAAATAAAATGTCAGTGTCAGGATACCATAGGCCTCTGGGAAGCATTTCAGGACAGCCTACAAAGTAATGACTCCTACACAAATGTTTTATTTAATTCCTTAAAAGTGTGTTCCTTTTATTCCTACAACATCCACTAAAATAATATGCATGCATCTATACAGTTGTATCATAATACAATATTCTTCAAGCATTCCTCTACATTATCAGTATACATCCCTTGAAGTACATGTTTACAGTAGGAAGTATTTTATATAGATTATTCTTTTACATTTTTCCCAACTCGCAACATATACTATTTCCCATACAACAAATGTAAAACTCATCATAACACTTATAATTTTTTAACCATGACTCCAACTACCAGTCACTATTACCCTGGTCATGTCATACCATTAATATAGTCAGTCCAGATATTTAATTAGCTCGGTGGTCTTCCCACAAAGTCTGCTCAACCCAAAACCATATCCCTTTTTCTCCATCCCTGCACGTATAATAGCACAGCAGTACTATTACTGTCAGCATGGGTCTCTTCTGTCAGTCACTGTTATACTGCCTAAGTTAGTAGCCTAATTTTACATACTCTGGCTTTATCTTTGACTTCTCCTATGTTTTAAACCATTACTTAAAAAAAAACATATAAAAAATAAATGAAAACATTATAAAATCACAAATCACCAATTCCTTTCTAACCCCTTTGGACAAATAAATGAATACTAGATATCTAAACACACATTCATCTTGCTTTCTTTTATTTGTATCCCTTAACAGATAAATGAGAGTTCTTGGCCCACAGCATGCAAATATATATAAAAGTATATAACAACTTATCACAGGAAGCATCAATACCATACACTCTTAATGAAATGTCAGATGCATTACATTACACATCCCACTTAATTTTCTCTTCCAAAAAGGATAAAACAATCTGTTTATAGTGAATGAACATTTGCTTAAAGCAGAAATTTACCCATAACAACTTGATAAAAAAAGAATGTTCATTAGCAAGGGACATACATTCCACATTAATAATCATGCTCATGTGTGCTGTAATTTGCCTCCAGCCTTACTTTTGAGGCTGCCATTTTGCTGAAGCTCAGAGCCCCTGAGCAGCTGTAAATCATTGGACCATCAGCAGATCGGCCTCTAGATATAATCAGTGCCAAAAAATAAAGAGCAACTGTGCATGTGCAGAGCAGGGTGAGACAGTGTATTACTGTATTTTAAACTGTATAGTCACATATTTTTTATGTTTTACATAGCAATACCTGCAAAAGGGGGTGGCATTAAAATATCTAGCAGGACTTAATTTTCTGACTGTAGTTCCACTTTAAAGTGTTCACAATAATAATACTTATGACATATACAGTGGGGACGGAAAGTATTCAGACCCCCTTAATTTTTTCACTCTTTGTTATATTGTAGGCATTTGCTAAAATCATTTAAGTTATTTTTTTCCTCATTAATGTACACACAGCACCCCATATTGACAGAAAAACACAGAATTGTTGACCTTTTTGCAGATTTATTAAAAAAGAAAAACTAAAACATCACTTGGTCCTAAGTATTCAGATCCTTTACTCAGTATTTAGTAGAAGCACCCTTTTGATCTAATACAGCCATGAGTCTTTTGGGGAAAGATGCAACAAGTTTTTCACACCTGGATTTGGGGATCGTCTGCCATTCCTCCTTGTGGATCCTCTCCAGTTCTGTCAGGTTGGATGGTAAACGTTGGTGGACAGCCATTTTTAGGTCTCTCCAGAGATGCTCACCTGGGTTTAAGTCAGGGCTCTGGCTGGGCCATTCAAGAACAGTTTAATTCTTCTAAACACATGAACGTTTGAACTACCAAGGTACAGAATTAAGTCTCAGCAACCATAATTTACTGAAATCAAGGTTCTATCTTCTCTTCTTTGCCAAGCATATAACAGAATGGAGCTACTTTTTTTTCATTGAAAAACATATGTACCATTGTTTGATATCAGTACTGTGTAAACACTGATCCTGGGGAAAACTTCCCATATCAAACACTTAGTAGTTACTTTTTAACATTTGCATGTCCATATGAAGAACTTCTTTTCGCTTTAAAAAGGAGCAGATATTTATTAAAGTATACCTATATCTATAACATTGTGCTTTTCATTTCAATATAGTCTATATGAAAGTACTCAAAAGAGACTTGAATGTCTGGGACACAAATAACATGTTCACTTATTATACTTTGTAGAACTACATTTTATGAATCTATGTTGTGTTAATGTTCATAATCAAAGAGAAATCAAATAATATTACTCGGTCACTTGCACAGTCTGGTAAGTCTAAAGAGGTTAAGAAAATGTGCATTACTATATCCCTACTTATCTAGAAGAAGACAACAAACCTTAAAATATTAATCAGTTTTAATACCGATGATGAAACAATGCCTGGATCAACATTCTACAAACAAGATATTTTAAGTATTTGAGTCTACCAACACTAACAACAAATATCACTTATAGAGAGAAAGAAAGCTTCGTATTTTCACATGATACAGTTTCTATTTTCAGTAAAACTTTCTAAAGTTAAGATTAAAATTAAAATTAAAACTAAAATGTTGATCATATGTTCATAGGAGCAGGGGGCCGTATAGTACACAGACTGTCATTATAGTTTATTTAATTACTTTTGACATTATTTACACATTGTGCTCATGTCTCCATTAAACATGTTTCCCCAGCATCAATAAATGTAACACTTATAATTGGTGACCAAAATTAAGCTCCATATCTAAGATAAGGATAAACCAATGTTGTATAAATATTATTATCGTATAAGATCTCCAAGAATCACGATTTTGAAAACGGGTTTATTCAGAGGAGCCCCTTCCAAAATATGTCTATTGTATATTGCATCCAAGTACATAACTTTAAAGTCTTTCAACATTTTATTAGTTAACTAATGTTTACTATTGCTAGTTAGATCACACTGCAGACTGCCCCTAATCAAAAAACTGACCTTTCCACCTGTAGTAGAATAGCTAGGAGAAAGCTTGAATAATATACACCTCAACAGGTAAAGAAATAGGAGTGAATGAGTGAATGTTACAAAGTATAACTTTATGTATAAAACTTGTTAGCTACTCCTAAATAAAGACACAAATTAATTACATTAGTCAAACTAATCATCAACCTGAAGATTACTAAATATGATAGTCAGGTGGGACAAAATAAAATAAATAAAATAAAACCAAAGCCAATAAGGGACCTTGCTCATCAATGCTTACAATGCTTAGGAATTAAGACTTCAATTATCTAACTCAGCCCTCTCTATGTGCTACATTTAGCACACATATTACAGTACATATGAGATTTTTCTTAGGGGTAGACATTAGCACTGTCCTTTCCAAGCACCACTCTTCACTATTCCTTCTAGAGAATAAGATACAAATATTAATTTGGAAAGATCTTTTACCAAATAAATAAACCCTACTGATATCTTAATAAGATAATATTATTATGTAGGCATATATACACTATATTGTCAAAAGTATTGGGACACCAGCCATTACACACACTTGGCATCCCAGCAGGGCAGTCTTTAGGGTGGGGCAAAAGGGGCAGCTGTCCAGGGCCCAGTCATTTTTATGGGACCCAAAGCAGCTGCCCCTTGAGCTTGCCATAGGTGTAATATCCTGAATCGCTCCTAGTTAGAGGGGCCTGCGTGGCCTCCCTGTCATCAGTGTAGCTGAGTGATCTCCCCTCCCACCACTATGGGTCTCTGGTCGGCTGTGCTATGACAGGGGAGAGGCATAGCTGCGGGTTTTCTGTGTACTTAAAACCCGCTCACCCCCCTCCTCCTGTCAGCAGCTGGCTCTCTCTAATCGCTACTTGTTCTTCCCCCCTGCTTCCCCCCTCAGGCTAAGCAGAACAAGCAGCCAATCAGGCTGAATATTTTGGGTCGCTCCTAGCTACAGGGGCCCGCATGGCATCCCTGTCATTAAAATCAATGTAGCTGATCGATCTCCCCTTTCACCGCTGCACAGGCCACTATGGGTCTCTAATTGGCTGTGCTAAGACAGGGGAGAGCAGCAGCTGCAAGTTGTCTGTGTACTTGCAACCCCCTCCCTCCTCCTCTGTCAAGCAGCTCCGTGAAGAGCTCCGGCCACTGGCCACCCTTCCTCGGCTCTATCCCCCCCCCTCTTCTATCCCCACATCCCCTACATTCTATCCCCACACCGTCACAGACCTACTCCAGACGCCGTTCTCAGTCGGCCGGCCGCTCAGGACACTCCGCGGCTCCGGCCCAGCTCCCCCTGCATTACCACACCGGTCCCTCTCCCCTCTGACCCATCCGGCGCCACCTTCTGCCAGCCGGTCGGCTGCTCAGAACACTCCGCGGCTCCGGCTGGCCTCGGCAGGCTAGCCCACAGCTCTCCACTTCTCCTCTCTGCAGCATTACACCGGTCCTCCCCCTCTGACCCATCCGGACGCCGCCCTCAGCCAGCCGGCCGGCCGCTCGGGACTCTCCGCAGCTCCTGGTCGGCTAGCTACAGCACTTACCGCCCCCCCTCTACCAGTCGCTCCGGCGGGTCCGCACCCCCCTCTTTCTGCTGACCATCTTCACTGGTCTACCCGCCCACCATCACCGGACGGTGTGGGCAACAACGTCAGGATAGCCCGCGGCTCGGGCCTAGCCGGCGGCCATCTTGGTACTCCCTCTGCTGGCCAGCCACGGCTTGGGTCCAGCCGGCGGCCATATTGGTACACCCAGTGCCAACGGTGCAGCATCCGAGGACCCCCTCCTGAGGCCACCAGCCCCCAGCCACATCACCGCCCGATTGGACCCACCTCCCCCTGGTCCCTCCATTCAGCCAGACCCCCCCCTCCGTGGCCTCCACCGCAGCCGCGGTCTTAATCACCACGTTCTAGCCGCTAGAGTCGGTGGGACAGACCGCGGCTGCAGCCTAGCCCCAGTCAGCTTGCCACCACAACCCCCTCACTGTTGTTCAACAGAGCCCTGTGCCCCTCTGCACCGGGAATCACCCCTCCTGCTACTGGACCTCACTGCGGGGGCACTAGAGATTCACCGGAGGCTAGTCTACCTCAAATCGCCTGAGACGCAGCCACCACACCACCTACTGTAGGTAACGCCAGCTCCCCCTCCTTCATCTTCGGGACCATCAGCACAGGTAAGCCACCGGGGGCACTCTAGTAGTTGATCCAGGGGCCCTTGTCCGATCGCCCCTCGGGGGGTCAGGAAGGAATTTTTTCCTCGACTGCACTATTGGCCAACGCAGCCAGGGGTTTTTTGCCTTCCTCTGGATCAACGAGAGGGAGGTAGGCAGCCTCACCTCCCTCCAGTACCTCCGCTCCAACACTCAGCCGTCACTCTCACCACTCCAGAGCAGTGGTCAGCCATCCGATCCCTCCATCCCCCTGCAAGTGTATCATCGCCGCACCAGTGCATTCGTCATAACACCTTTCCTTCTAGCAACGACGCCTTCCGCATCATGTGCAACTTCAAGTACACAGCAGACACCCTCCACAGGCTAAGAAACACGGCCGCAACTTTACCGACCACCACGCAAAAAAGACTAAAAAAAGAACAATTACTAAGGACCAACCCACAATCAACCATCAAAGGCAGGGAGACACCGATTCAACCACAACAACTAGCATGCGCCCTGATCAACACCAGATCTGCAGTCAAGCACAGGCTGGAAATCCGCGATTTCATCATCGAAAACAACATAGACTGCCTCTTCATTACAGAAAGCTGTCTAACTTCCGACTGCAACACCATCCTAACTGAATTGGTGCCCAAGAACTACAGTATCCTATCTGAGCATAGAATAGGAAAAAAAGGAGGAGGTCTAGCAGTGATTTTCAAATCGCACCTGGGGTTCACCAAACCAAACTTACAGAACTCAGTGCCTTTCATGGAAACACTCTCACTGCATCTTCAAACAACACCTCAAGACACCATTCACATACTACTATGCTACAGACCACCAGGACCAAAGACCAATCTCCTCACGCCGCTCACTGAATTCTTCTCAATGCACACCTTGAAAACCAAAAACCTTCTGGTACTTGGGGATTTCAATCTGTGGGCAAACTCTGCCCAAGACCCTATTGCAACCGCCTGCGTTAACCAAATGGAAGAACTTGGCCTGCAACAACTGATAAATGCTCCTACGCACGGTTCAGGACACACTTTAGATCTCATCTTCAAACAGAATATGGACATCGATGTATTTGACAACACTCCACTACCATGGACGGACCACCATGCTATCAAATTTAAAATCACCACTAACACCATCCTCCGAAAACAGAAACGGCAACAGCAACACACTGGAATAGATCTCAGAAGAAACTACACTCTGTACTCTTCAAAACTACATTGTCGAGCAAAATTCTTTTGCTAAGCCCAAACCTCTCAACGGAACAAACACTCAACTCCCTAAACAATGTTTTACTACAAACAGCAGACTCCGTGGCGCCAAAACGCAGAACACCCGTCCGCAAAAAAAACTTGAGTTGGTTTAATGGCACTCTCACCCTACTCAAGCAAGAACGCAGAAGAGCTGAGAGAACTTGGAGAAGAAATCCCACCAAGGAAAACCATGCTAACTACAAAGCACTCACGGTGAAATACCACAAGGCAATCTTCAAAGCCAAAAAAGAACATTTTGCAGACACCATCTCATCCGCCTTAAACCGCCCACGGGAACTTTTCAAAATAGTTGCTCAATCAATGAACCCGACCTGCCTAGAGCCCCCTGCAAACGATACTCAAGAATTCTGCAATGAGTTATCAGATTTCTTCATCGACAAAATCGACAACATTCGGAAAGCAATTCATCAGAAAATAACAACCAACCTCACCCAACCAATGCAAAAAGAGGATATCGACACGAACATCACTCAACCACCGAATTTCTTTTTGTCCCCAATCACTACGGACACGACAAAAAACATCATCGGAAGCCTTCGCGACAGCACATCACCGAACGACATCATCCCCACCAAATTGCTCAAAGAATGTTCCGACATCCTGGCCCCCACCCTAACACATCTCATAAATCAATCATTCAAAGAAGGGACTGTGCCAACCTCCCTCAAGCAAGGCATCGTCAAACCCCTGCTAAAGAAACCTAATCTCGACCCTAAAGACCCTAACTGCCGCAGACCAATAACAAGCCTCAACACCATCTCCAAGATTATAGAGAAAGCAGTAGTACAGCAGCTACAACACCACCTGGAGACACACCACCTCCTGGACCCTCTGCAATCAGGCTTCCGCCCAGGCCATGGCACAGAAACAGCACTTCTCAAAATATGGGACGACACCCTCGAAGCAGCAGATGATGGAGAACCGAGTCTCCTGGTACTGTTAGACCTCAGTGCAGCATTCGATGCAGTGGACCACAATACTTTACTTGTCCGCCTCTCAGAAGTTGCAGGAGCCACAGATTCTGCCCTAAAATGGTTTACATCCTTCTTAGAGAATCGCTCTCAGACAGTGAAACTAGAAACATTCACCTCGGAATCTCGGGCAGTCTCCTGTGGAGTCCCTCAGGGCTCACCCTTGTCACCAGTGCTATTTAACATCTACATCTGCCCGCTTCTCAATATCATCAGAAAAACCGACCTCTGCTTCCACTCATACGCAGACGACACCCAACTCTACCTTCGCATCAACGGACAAAAAGATCATCATCAGCAACTACAGAAATGCCTCACTTTAATCAATGACTGGATGACCACTAGCTCCCTCAAACTCAACGGATCAAAAACAGAACTTCTTCTCCTGCAAGCCAACAAAAATTCCAAAATTAAGATTCCGTGGACACCACCCTCCATCCTCGGACAGACCATCTCCCCCAGCACCAAAGTCAAGAGTCTCGGAGTCATCTTTGACTCAGGAATGACAATGGATGCACAAATAGGATCGGTGGTGAGCGGATCCCACCACCTCCTCCGCCTGCTTCGCAGATTCATCCCCTTCATCCCAGAAGAGGACAAAGCGGCAGTTGTGGGAACAATCATCAATTCCCGACTCGACTACGCAAATTCGCTCTACATAGGTCTACCCCAATATCAGCTTGCACGCTTGCAACTCATCCAAAACACGGCGGCAAGACTGTTAACAGGAAAAAAGCCCTGGGAATCCATCTCCCCATCCCTAAAAAGCCTACATTGGCTAACTGTGAAGAATCGGATCACATTCAAGACCCTCTGCCTCACCCATAAATGCATACAAGGAAACGCTCCGCAATATCTCCGGGAAAAATAAAACACTACACACCGAATCGCAGTCTTCGATCAGCTAACCAAAACTCATCATCAAAACTCCTCATCATTCCCAAATACCGCTACAAAGCAAAGGGAGAACGTAGATTTGCAGTCCAAGGACCTCGACTATGGAATGCTCTCCCAACCAACATCCGCATGGAAGAAAACCACCAGGCCTTCAGGAAAAAACTAAAGACCTTCCTTTTCTAGAAGCTGGCTACAGAGAATACATCTAGCGCCTTGAGGCGATTCAGTTCGCAATTGCAGCGCTTTACAAATCATTCATTCATTCATTCATTCATCCTCCTCCTCTCACCAGCTGGCTCTGTCTAATCACTGCTCGTTCTTCCCCCTCCCTCTGGCTAAGCAGAACAAGCAGCCAATCAGAAGAGAATCGAGGGGCATGATGGGGCATGTAGTGCCATGGTGGCAAAACTATAACTTGCTATTAAAAGGAGGAGGGAGCAAGATTTGCCTGGGAAAAAATTCACCAGCACAGTGCAGTGTTCTGGGGGGAATTAGTGAGAGGAACATGTGCTACAGTCCCCCCCAGAAAATGAGCTGCTGAAGAAACACCAAACAA
The DNA here is from genome assembly GCA_037952925.1 of Lithobates clamitans. NCBI lineage: Eukaryota > Metazoa > Chordata > Amphibia > Anura > Ranidae > Lithobates > Lithobates clamitans. The sequence goes on along the minus strand of JBBGZY010000400.1, from coordinate 3,767,201 downwards.
GTACCATGTGGGGGAGACTGCAAGAGCAAGAGGACCATGTTGCTGAGCCACTGCTGGGATATGAACCTTGCTGCACTGCCTACCGGAGTCGTCATGGGCAATCCCAGACACCTGATTGGCGGGATCACTGCTGCTGTGTTGCTGAATTTGGTAAGTGCAACCACTACACGCTACCACCATTAGAGCATGAACCATTAGGAACTATCTTGGAGGTGATTGCAGATTGGGGGGCAAGCAGGTGTGCTGTTGTGAGAGGCTTAGATCAGCCATAGACGGAGCAATTTTCTTTCCTGCAACCCGCGGTTGCAGAAAAGAAAGTCGCTTGATATATACATATGACCTCGGTGATATGGATGTGTCATTGCCATCATCCCATATCAATTATCATGGAACCTCTAAAGGGATTTTTAAGGCAATGAAATTTAGATTAAGAGTAAAAAATCTATTTTATTGATATTAATCAAGGTTAAAAGATACAAAAGTTACAAAAATATTGAATAGACAAATATTAGCAATTCAGAGTTTTCAAGAGAAAATGATATATATAATCAAAACGATGAATGTACCATATAACAAACATTGCATAAAAAAGATGTAGGAAAGGAGGTGATGTATCTCACTACCCAATAGAGTCACCACAGATGACGGCCGTGGCGTGGAGTAGTGGGATTCCAACGCGTTTCAACATACATATTTCAAAGAAAAGTCTTCTTCAGGGAAATACATCACAGTCTAAAAAACCAAAAATGGTAAGGTTACAATTAGTAAATATGAAAATATGTAAATGTGTATATCTCCTGTATTAGTGAAACTATCAAAAAAAACTTACATCCTTCCAGAGCATCTCAAGGGTAAGTGTAATCTCCCATGTCAGGATAAGGGGTCCCACACCTCTAAGGGTTTAAGTTGTCCTATAGCTCTACAAGATGACTGGATACAAAAATGATTCCAGTATTTGGCGTGTTCAGCATCAGGTAGCTGATAGCTGTCTGAAAGAATAGGGCAGAATAAATAAAGGATACCGGTGGAAAAGCCATGGGAGGGAAAAAAGAGGGAGGGGGGAAGGGGAGGGGGGTGAAAGGGGGAGGGGAAAGGAGGAGGGAGAAAAGGGAAGGGGGGAAAAGGGAAAGGGGAAGGGGAAGGGAAGGGGGAGGGAAAAGGGGGAGAGGGGGGAAAAGGGAAAGGGGAAGGTAAAAAAGATGGGAAGGGAGGGAGGAGCAAGGGGGAAGGGGAAAGAAAGGGGGAAGGGGGGAGGGAAGGGGAGAAGGGGGGCCGGGGGGCGCCTCAGCAAACTCCTCCATCCCCCACCATACCCCAAAGCACCCACAGCGCCAAAAAACAAAGCAAGTCTAACAACAAGCACTTGTCTCCCATAGTAGAAAGAAAGTGTGTGGAACAGGAGACTTACATTTTCAATGCTGTAGATTGCATGTCCTGGAACGCAAAGGGTCCATGTAGATCCAGAGCAGGGTAAGCCCTAATGATCCTTGGTGGATACTGAGGGAAGAATGATGCCATTTTGTTGTCCCTGGCGTCCTATATGTGGTGTGGGCTGAAGTGTGGGCGGGGATACGGCGCCGCGCCGACCAATGGCACGGTTCGCTCATAAGAACCGCCGTCAGGTGCGCTCCACGTAAGAGCATCGGGCGTCACCTAGGCAACAGACTCCGCTATGGATATTGCGCATGCACGTCGTGCCGACGCGCGTCTGGTTGCGCGCGCACGTCATGACGTGCCGTATCTAAATCAACATAGGCATTGTAGTATGGGCCGGCAGTCATGTTGGAGAAGGGCCGTGCCCATACTTAAAAAAGGGTAACAACAGGATGACAGCATGTCTATCCACACAGGGTAGAGGCCCTTTACTATGAGCAAATGGATCCAATAGGGATACCCCTCTCCCAATTCTCTTGGTGCCCCCCTAAATTCCGAGTCCCCACACATAAATAATGCGGGGGAGGGGAGGGAAAGGGGGGAGACTGAGAGAATGGGGGGTAAGCAAATTGGACTAAATAAATATATATATAATGAGGAAAAAATATAGTACCACATGAAGTCCCCAAATCTCAGGATGGATAAGGTGGGAAGGGGACTGGGAAAAGAGCTATGAAGGGAAGGAGCAGGTTACTTCTGATCTATCCTCACTCTTTTCTAGTCTAACTAAAACTTTAGAAAAGAAATCAGCCTTACATTGGCACATTGAATCTCTCAGGAGATATATTAGGGAAGGAATAAATCCAATTGGCCTTAGAATCCAAATATTTCCCATTCTAGACAATATCTCCAAGGAACTCAAAAAGAACTGGGAGAGCAAGCTAAATGACTGCTCGACGAACCTCATGTTGCTGCTTCAGAATGAATACAAACAGCAACTTGACAGTATGAACACAGAAATTAAAATGCTATATGATCGACTCTCCCCATTAAAGACACATGAGGAATATGTAATCTATGAGAAGAAACTCAAAGACCATTTGGAGACCTTTGGCAAAACTATCTATATAAAAAGGAGAAGAAATACTGGAGAGACAAGAACGCCTTTAGGGAGGGTAGAGCCTACAAATGGAACACAAATAGTAACAATAGAAAAAATAAATTCAAGAACTCCTTATCAGGAGAATGTGAATGGATCAAACGACTATTCCTCGGACACACCTTCTAATTCCTCCTCATCAGCATCCTCACACACCGGCCAATTTTGGGGTAAAAAAAAAGGACCCCTGGGAAGACAACAGGAGACAGAGGGAGAAATAAAACAAACAAATTAAAAGCGCACCACAGACCATGAAACAATGGAATCTAAATGGGGTGGTAGATCTAATACGAACAGGAGTACAACCCAGGTAAATACAAGAAGCCTCCCCTCGAATTCAGGAAGAGGAATTCGGAAAGATCAGGGGGCCTACCCCAAGACTCGACAAACACAACTCGATAGTTTTTTAGACAAAAACACCACACCACCACTCAATCTGCTGCCCCCCACACAATTAACAATGATACCTACGACACCTCTGACTCAAAAGGAGAATTAAATGTCATCAATCTTTCCTCACACCAACTAACTGAAGATGAACAAAGAGTACTGTCCCTGGGTGTTTCTTTTTGCCCTAATCGAGGTATGGACAGCTTTGAGACCACTAAGGACATTCATCTCTTCGCTAGAAAACTGCTGCTGAAGAGCCTATATGCCAAACAAAAAACCACCAAACCAGAAGTAGCACCAAACTTAAAAACCGTGGATTTCAAAGCTCTGAGAGATTTGAATCTTCTACTAGAAGAGAACAACACCATAGAGGATCTATGGAAGGAAGAACCAGAAAGTGGGGGAAGCGATGAGGAGGAATCTGAAGAAGAATGTGTCAAATCTAATACAAACATAAAAAATTTTTAAAAGAAATCACATAAATTTCCACCGCTAAATCTTAACCCAGCGATAGCATTATTCGTAAAGCAGACAACTAGAGAAGTTGAGAAACTAGATAGTAGGGATGAGCCGAACACCCCCCTGTTCGGTTCGCACCAGAACATGCGAACAGGAAAAAAATTCGTTCGAACACGCGAACGCCGTTAAAGTCTATGGGACACGAACATGAATAATCAAAAGTGCTAATTTTAAAGGCTAATATGCAAGTTATTGTCATAAAAAGGGTTTGGGGACCCGGGTCCTCCCCCAGGGGACATGAATCAATGCAAAAAAAAGTTTTAAAAACGGCCGTTTTTTCAGGAGCAGTGATTTTAATAATGCTTAAAGTCAAACAATAAAAGTGTAATATCCCTTTAAATTTCATACCTGGGGGGTGTCTATAGTATGCCTGTAAAGGGGCGCATGTTTCCCGTGTTTAGAACAGTCTGACAGCAAAGTGACATTTGGAAGGAAAAAACACATTTAAAACTACCGCGGCTATTGCATTGCCGACAATACACATAGAAGTTCATTGATAAAAACGGCATGGGAATTCCCCACAGGGGAACCCCGAACCAAAAAAAAAAAAAAAAAAAATGATGTGGGGGTCCCCCTAAATTCCATACAAGGCCCTTCAGGTCTGGTATGGATATTAAGGGGAACCCCAGCCAAAATTTAAAAAAAAAATTGACGTGGGGTTCCCCCTAAATTCCATACCAGACCCTTCAGGTCTGGTATGGATTTTAAGGGGAACCCCGCGCCAAAAAAAAAAAAAAAAAAAGGCGTGGGGTCCCCCTAAAAATCCATACCAGACCCTTATCCGAGCACGCAACCTGGCAGGCCGCAGGAAAAGAGGGGGGGACGAGAGTGCGGCCCCCCCCCCCTCCTGAACCGTACCAGGCCACATGCCCTCAACATTGGGAGGGTGCTTTGGGGTAGCCCCCCAAAACACCTTGTCCCCATGTTGATGAGGACAAGGGCCTCATCCTCACAACCGTGGCCGGTGGTTGTGAGGGTCTGCGGGCGGGGGGCTTATCGGAATCTGGAAGCCCCCTTTAACAAGGGGACCCCCAGATCCCGGCCCCCCCCCTGTGTGAAATGGTAAGGGGGTACTTACCCCTACCATTTCACTAAAAAACTGTCAAAAATGTTAAAAATGACAAGAGACAGTTTTTGACAATTCCTTTATTTAAATGCTTCTTCTTTCTTCTTTCTTCCTTCATCTTCTTCTTCTTCTGGTTCTTCTGGCTCTTCTGGTTCTTCCTCCGGCGTTCTCGTCCAGCATCTTCTCCGCGGCGTCTTCTATCTTCTTCTCCTCGGGCCGCTCCGCACCCATGGCATTTGGGGGGAGGCTCCCGCTCTTCTCTTCATCTTCTTCTCTTCTTCATCTTCTTCTTCATCTTCTTCTTCTTCTTTTTCTTCTTCTTCCTTCTTCTCTTCTTCTCTTCTTCCTGTCTTCTCCGGGCCGCTCCGCAATCCATGCTGTGGCATGGAGGGAGGCTCCCGCTGTGTGACGGCGTCTCTTCGTCTGACGGTTCTTAAATAACGGGGGGCGGGGCCACCCGGTGACCCCGCCCCCCTCTGACGCACGGTGACATGACGGGACTTTCCTGTGGCATTCCCCGTGACGTCACAGGGAAGTCCCTCAAGTCACCGTGCGTCAGAGGGGGGCGGGGTCACCGGATGGCCCCGCCCCCCGTTATTTAAGAACCGTCAGACGAAGAGACGCCGTCACACAGCGGGAGCCTCCCTCCATGCCACAGCATGGATTGCGGAGCGGCCCGGAGAAGACAGGAAGAAGAGAAGAAGGAAGAAGAAGAAGAAGATGAAGAAGAAGATGAAGAAGAGAAGAAGATGAAGAGAAGAGCGGGAGCCTCCCCTCATGCCATGGGTGCGGAGCGGCCCGAGGAGAAGAAGATAGAAGACGCCGCGGAGAAGATGCTGGACGAGAACGCCGGAGGAAGAACCAGAAGAGCCAGAAGAACCAGAAGAAGAAGAAGATGAAGGAAGAAAGAAGAAAGAAGAAGCATTTAAATAAAGGAATTGTCAAAAACTGTCTCTTGTCATTTTTAACATTTTTGACAGTTTTTTAGTGAAATGGTAGGGGTAAGTACCCCCTTACCATTTCACACAGGGGGGGGGCCGGGATCTGGGGGTCCCCTTGTTAAAGGGGGCTTCCAGATTCCGATAAGCCCCCCGCCCGCAGACCCTCACAACCACCGGCCACGGTTGTGAGGATGAGGCCCTTGTCCTCATCAACATGGGGACAAGGTGTTTTGGGGGGCTACCCCAAAGCACCCTCCCAATGTTGAGGGCATGTGGCCTGGTACGGTTCAGGAGGGGGGGGGGGCCGCACTCTCGTCCCCCCCTCTTTTCCTGCGGCCTGCCAGGTTGCGTGCTCGGATAAGGGTCTGGTATGGATTTTTAGGGGGACCCCACGCCTTTTTTTTTTTTTTTTTTTGGCGCGGGGTTCCCCTTAAAATCCATACCAGACCTGAAGGGTCTGGTATGGAATTTAGGGGGAACCCCACGTCAATTTTTTTTTTAAATTTTGGCTGGGGTTCCCCTTAATATCCATACCAGACCTGAAGGGCCTTGTATGGAATTTAGGGGGACCCCCACATCATTTTTTTTTTTTTTTTTTGGTTCGGGGTTCCCCTGTGGGGAATTACCATGCCGTTTTTATCAATGAACTTCTATGTGTATTGTCGGCAATGCAATAGCCGCGGGTAGTTTTAAATGAGTTTTTTCCTTCCAAATGTCATTTTGCTGTCAGACTGTTCTAAACACAGGAAACATGCGCCCCTTTACAGGCATACTATAGACACCCCCCAGGTACAAAATTTAAAGGGATATTACACTTTTATTGTTTGACTTTAAGCATTAATAAAATCACTGCTCCTGAAAAAACGGCCGTTTTTAAAACTTTTTTTTGCATTGATCCATGTCCCCTGGGGCAGGACCCGGGTCCCCAAACACTTTTTATGACAATAACTTGCATATAAGCCTTTAAAATTAGCACTTTTGATTTCTCCCATAGACTTTTAAAGGGTGTTCCGCGGCATTCGAATTTGCCGCGAACACCCCAAATTGTTCGCTGTTCGGCGAACTTGCGAACAGCCAATGTTCGAGTAGAACATGAGTTCGACTCGAACTCGAAGCTCATCCCTACTAGATAGACAAACAACCAAAAATAATCTCAGTCCAGAACTCCGACATGCTTTCAATACCCTCAAAAATGACATGAGCATCACAATCAAGGCATCGGACAAAGGGGAAAACATTGTCCTGATGGACAATGAAGATTATGAAAAAATGTGCCTTACCGTCCTCAATAACACCAAATGTTATAAAAAAATCTCTCCGGCAATAGTGGAAAGATTCAACCAGGAATTTCTTTACCTGGTGGATGAATCCCTGAATGAAGGTGTCATCAATAGGGAAATGTGGGAATTTATACGAACACAGCACCCCCGCCTACCCACATTCTATGCCCTGCCAAAGGTGCATAGGAGACTAGATGACCCACCAGGTAGGCCAATTATCTCCGGCAAAAGCTCAATCACGGAAGGCATCAGCCAAATAATAGATTACCATATCAGACCCCACGTAATGGACTTACCCTCCTACACTAGAGACACAATCCATCTACTGTAGATTCTAGACAACTTAGTTATCCCCGATTCTGCTCTTTTAGTTACCTTCGATGTGGAATCCCTTTACAACAGTATTCCACACGATGCAGGAGTAGCAGCCGTCGAGCGTGTTTTGAGGCAACGAGCAACCACAGATTGGAAGTTCAATGCCTTTATACTCCAAATGTTGGAATTCATCTTGAAAAACAATACCTTTCTGTTTAAGGGCTCCCACTACCTCCAGGTGCAGGGGGTGGCTATGGGGACGTGCTGCGCACCCTCATAGGCCAACCTGTACCTGGGGGAGTGGGAGAAAGGCTTCCTATTGGGAGAGGGATTGCCTATGTACTCTGACCACATTTGTATGTGGCAGAGGTACATAGACAATATTTTCATTATCTGGGATGGTTCCGTAGATGCACTCAGGGAATGCCTGAGCGCCATGAACCGAAACATTTTTAACCTTTTTTTCACTATGACCTATGACCCCAAGGAAGTCAACTTCTTGGATATTACCATTTTCAAAGACCTGACTGGAGGACTCTCGAGCAAATTGTATAGAAAAGAGACAGCTGTCAATACACTGCTACACGCAGATAGTTTTCACCCAGAGCCACAAAAAAAATCCATCCCTTTCAGTCAATTTCTAAGACTCAAAAAAAATTGCAGTACTTACGAGGACTTCCAGCAAGAATCCAATGAACTGACTGCCAGACTTATGGAGAGAGGATATACTAAAACAACCCTCAAGAAAGCGTTCAATCATGTAAAAAACACAGATAGACGGAAAATAATTTTCAAGAAGAAAGATCATAAGAAAGAAGACACCACGACTAGAATTATCATGAGATTCTCCAACGAACACAAGCAAATAAGAAAGATCATCTCTAAGCACTGGTCAATTCTCACAGAAGATCCGATTTTAGGGGGTCTAGTCACCTCTAGACCCCAAATTACTACACAAAACTCGGGTTCCATAGGAAATGTGCTCACCCAAAGCGAGTACAAGGGTAATGCAAGAGGAGATCCCTGCAAGACCTGGGGCACGTATCCATGTGGATCATGCACACAGTGTGGAGTTATAGGCAAGAGAACCATGATTACTCTACCCAGTGGGGAACATTTTCAGCTTCGACACTTCGCAAACTGCAAAACACGGGGAGTTATCTATTTAATGCAATGCCAATGTGGAGTCTTCTATGTCGGGAAAACCCGACAGGAATTTACCAAGAGAGTTAAAAAAGCACATACATAGCATGAGCATCGGCAACCTATATCTACCACTAGGTAGACATGTAGCTAAACAACACAATTACAGGATGCCTAAGGTCAATTTCACAGTTGTAGATAGACTTCACATACCCACCAGGGGGGGTGACTGGAACAAGGTCTTGCTCCAGCGTGAAATGCGCTGGATCAGGCGCCTTAGGGCCACCACCCCCCTGGTTTAAACGAAGCAGAGAGCTTCAGGCCTTTTTTGGAGGGCTTCAGATCGGGCAAAACCGACTAAGGGTACTCCCTCCACCTTCATTCTGGCTTTCCTGGCCAGATACCCCTTCCATTTAGCACCATAGTCTAGATGTTTCTGTATCTGTCTAATTCTTCCCTTGTGGGTATCCCTCATTAACCCCTTATATGTATACAAGTACAAGATAGAGATTGTTCAACCTTGTGGGGGGGTTTTCTAATGTATTTATTAATGATTATATATTTTTGTTATTTAAACTTGTGGTTTGCAATTATGTCACCATGGATCCCTCAGTTAGGGCCAGCATTTTCAGGCCCCTTCCAGATTGAATCATGTGATATAATTGAATTTTTGATTGTTATCTTCAAAACTCATTTTCAATATCTATATATTTTTCCTTGTTTATCTCCTGCTCCTTGCGATCTCCCTCTGCATCCTAGTGGAATGTACCATGCAGGGGGGCCCCATTGTAATACATACGGTGGGGCCCACCCCTTTCCCTGGCCTCACCTTAGGCAGGGACTTCTGTGTCGGTGGTTATTAGTCCCAGTCCTCTTCCCACCTTATCCATCCTTAGTGAGATTTGGGGACTTCATGTGGTACTATATATTTTCCTCATTATATATATATTTATATATAATTCATATATATCGCATGCGCGATATCCATAGCGGAGTCTGTTGCCTAGGTGACGCCCGACGCTCTCACATGGAGCGCACCTGACGGCGGTTCTTATGAGCGAACCGCGCCATTGGTCGGCGCGCGCCGTATCCCCTCCCACACTCCAGCCCACACCACATATAGGACGCCAGGGATGACAAAATGGCGTCATTCTTCCCTCGGTATGCACCGAGGATCATTAGGGCTTACCGTGCTCTGGATCTACATGGACCCTTTGCATTCCAGGACATGCAATCTGCACCTTTGAAAATGTAAGTCTCCTGTTCCACACACTTTCTTCCTACTATGGGAGACAAGTACTTGTTGTTAGACTTGCTTCGTTTTGGGCGCTGTGGGTGCTTTGGGGTGGGGTATGGAGGAGTTTGCTGAGGCACCCCCCTCCCCCCCCTTCTCCCCTTCCCTTCCCCCTTTCTTTCCCCTTCCCCCTTGCTCCTCCCTCCCTTCCTACCTTTTTTACCTTCCCCTTTCCCTTTTCCCCTTCTCCCCCTTTTCCCTCCCTCTTCCCTTCCCCTTCCCCTTTCCCTTTTTCCCCCCTTCCCTTTTCTCCCTCCTCCTTTCCCCTCCCCCTTTCACCCCCCCTTTTTTCCCTCCCACGGCTGTTCCACCGGTATCCTTTATTTATTCTGCCCTATTCTTTCAGACAGCTATCAGCTACCTGATGCTGAACACGCCAAATACTGGAATCATTTTACTATCCAGTCATCTTGTAGAGCTATAGGACAACTTAAACCCTTAGAGGTGTGGGACCCCTTATCCTGACATGGGAGATTACACTTACCCCATTTTTACTCTTTTTACACTTTTTTACTCTTAATCTAAATTTCATTGCCTTAAAAATCCCTTTAGAGGTTCCATGATAATTATTTAAGAAAGTCGCTTGATTCCCCCATCTACACAGTCAGTGTGGATGGGGCAATCCCTCCTGCTGAGCCATTGTCTTTTTCCAGTGGAGGGTGGGGGAATACATCCCCGCCAGGAGAATGCAGTGATTATTGCTAGTGGCTATAACAACTGCTAGGAATAATTGAATGTAAAATCCTTCAGGCTGGTTTTACCCAAGTTGATCGATCAATCAACTGAACCAGCTGAGCTTTGAACTGTCTATGGCCAGCTTAAGAAAGAGTTCAGAGCGGACTGGACAGAGGTATGTGCCATGGCAGCTACTGAGTGGAGATAGTAGATCCCAGGGGAAGCACATGATGGCCCTTTCAATGCTAGAAGATCCCTGCTGGAAACTTCATGCATTTCCATTGGGGTTCTGCTAGCAAAGAAATGGTTAATTATATACTTCCAACACAGATCTGAAAGGGTTAATCATGCACTTCCAACTGGGATCTCATCTGCAAGCAATGAAAGGGTTAATTGTGTCCAGTTAACCCTCACCTCCCTAGTCCATGGTGTGCAGACAGTAAAAAAATGATGTGCTGTAACCTTCAGCAACCAATCAGTGAGCCATAATGACGTGCTGTAATCTCTAGCAACCGATCAGTGAGCAGCAATATTGTGCAGTAACCTCTAGCAACCAATCAGTGAATGGTAATGATGTGCAGTAACTACTAGCAACCACTCAGTAAGCAGAAATGATGTGCTGTAACATCTAGCAACTAATCAGTGAGCTGTAATGTTTGCTGTAACCTCTAGCAACCAGTCAACGAGTGGTAATGATATGCTGCATCCTCTGGCAACCCCTCTCAATCGCTGCCTGATCTGCTGTAGTAAACTGATTTTGAGTCTAGCTGCTCTCAGAGCAGGTGGAGAGTGAAATTGCATGGGGGACCCAAGAAAATGTTTGTCCGGGGGTCCAATCAATATTAAAGATGGCCCTGCATCCCAGTGTTAGTACATAAGGTTCAACATTGAGTTGGCCCACCCTTTGCAGCTATAACAGCTTCAACTCTTCTGGGAAGGCTGTCCACAAGTTTTAGGAGTTTGTCTATGGGAATGTTTGACCATTCATCCAGAAGCGCATTTGTGAGGTTAGGCAGTGATGTAGACAAAAAAGTCTGGCTCGCAGTCTCTGCTCTAATTCATCCCAAAGGTGATATAGGGTTGAGGTCAGGACACTGTGCAGGACTATCAAGTTCCTCCACCCCAAACTCACTCATCCATGTCTTTATGGACCTTGTATGTGCACTAGTGCGCAGTCATGTTAGAACAAGAAGGAGCACTCCCCAAACTGTTCCCACAAAGTTGGAAGCATGAAATTGTCCAAAATGTCTCCATATGCTGATGCCTTAAGAGTTCCCTTCACTGGAACTAAGGGGCCAGGCCCAACCCCTGAAGAATAGCCCCACACGATAATCCCCCCTCCACTGAAATGATTTGGACCAGTGCTGATCCGTCCTGACCTCAACCTGATAGAACACCTTTAGGATGAATTATACTGTGAGCCAGGCCTTCTCACCCAACATCAGCACCTGACCTTACAAATGCACTTCTGGATGAATGGTGAAACATTCCCATATACACACTTCTAAACCTTGTGGACAGCCTTCCTTGAAGCTGTTAAAGCTGCAAAGGGTGGTCCAACTCAATATTGAACCCTATGGACCAAGATGGGATGCCATTAAAGTTTATGTGCGAGTAAAGGCAGGTGTCACAATACTTTTGGTTAAATAATGTATATATAAATAAAGCTGACAGTATACATAATACTTTACAATAAGGTAGAGACATGACAAAATAATGGTTCATATTCCCATCGCACACATTCCTGGATGAGCTCACGGATATGGGTGCTGCAGCAACAACCAGCTGGATACTGGTTCAAGTCACAATGAAAATATTTGCCAGCACACCATGGAACGGCGTAGATAGCGTCCAAATGTTTAATTTATTGCATGATCACAACACAAGGAGAGTGGAACGTTTCTGAGTCACGCAGGACCCCTTAGTCAGGCATGTGATCACATGTCTGACGAAGGGGTCCTGCGTGACTCCGAAATGTTGCACTCTCCTTGTGTTGTGATCATGCAATAAATTACATGTTTGGATGCTATCTACGCCGTTCCATGGTGTGCTGGCAAATATTTTCATGATGACAAAATAATGGACACACAAACTACAAGGGAGAATAAGGACACTATCTACAAGAGTGTTAAGCTGAATATAAAATGCATCTTTTAGAAGCAAAACCATTTTTGCTGTAGTAGAGAAAGCTTTGTTTAACACATGTCTAAAGGCTCGTACACACAAACGGATTTTCCGACGGGAAATGTTCGATGTCAGGCTGTTGGCAGAAAATCCGACCATGTGTATTCTCCATCGGACAATTGTTGTCGGACTTTCAGCCAACAAATGTTGGCTAGCATGTCTTCAAATTTTCCGCCAACAAATGTGTGTTGTCGAATTTTCCGATCGTGTGTACACAAGTCCGCTGGACAAAAGTCCAAAGTACAAACACGCATGCTCGGAAGCAAGGACTAGCCAAAAGCGATCGGTCTTGTAAAACTAGCGTTCGTAATGGAGATATCACATTTGTCACGCGGCAAATTATGAAACCTCTCAATGCAGCACATTCTCTTCTTCTTTATAATGGTATAATAATGAAGCTGCTTTGCTGGTCATATTCACAGAGTTCTGTTACCACAAGTTACCACAACACCATTATCTCGTATTTTTAAAGCTGAAAGATACAACTGTTGGTGTTCCTTGTTAATTTGACATTGTATTTTTGAAATGTACTTGCCTACTCACAAACAAACTGTCCTTTTTTAAGTAAAACACACAGCCAAGTATTTTGCAAACCAAAAATTGTTTATTCAATAGGGAGCACAAGGTCATATAAAAATCAAGAGGAAGGCAACGATGGAGAAACAGTTGGAATTGGTGAAGCGTGTGTACCCCAGGGCAGACATCAATTATTTGAATTTCAAAATTTGTAACCTGAGGAGTCCATTTAATAGGGAGCACAATACGGTCCTGGACTTTGAGAGATTGGGAGCAGCAGCAAATGACATATATGTCTCGAGGCTGTAGTCCTACAACAGCCTGCGTTTTATGCATTCTCTGCACCAAAATCAAAAAAATACAAAAAATCTAATTAAACAAAAATAAAATTATCAATGATAGTGCTGGTAATCCCCAGGCCAGTGGCCTTGTTGGGGGTGTTGTTGCTGCATTGGCAACGGTCTGCCATGCTGCTGTGGTGGGTGGGGTGGCTGTTGTGTTGGTGGGGGTGGCAGAGAAGGATGGTCAAATTCGCAGAGGTGCATTTTAGGGTTGATTAGGCCCATCTTCCCCTTGTTCAGGGCCTGAAGGATGATTTCCTCGCACATACAGCACTGGTCCTCCTCCATTACTTTTAATTTATTGCCTGTCATGCAGCCAAAAGCCTCCTGGGAATCAGGGGCCGTGCTAATTGCAGTTGTTGCATGCCGGAGAAATGCAGCCGTGGCATCATTCAGGTTTCTGGACTTCCTGGTCCTTTTTGCTGGAGGGTAGAGGGGAGGAACCTGGCATTCAGTCAGGCCGCTTGGCACGGCCTCCTCTTGGCTTTGGCTGAGACTTTGGTACATAGTTTTAGTTTTTTGTTCTTCAATCACACACAATTTTGAGCTCATGGCTGTTGCAAATTGAATGTTAACTTATAGAAAAGACTATTATTCTGACCCCAGCATTTTTCATTCTTGTCCCAATCATTTTTCATTCTTGTCCCAATCATTTTTGGCCACTACTGTCTATTGATATGTAGACCACTTTGTTAAAGGAGAAATTTGGGATCAATAACATCTAGTTAACATCATTCAATTTTTGCCCACAAATATGTTCAACAATGCTATACCTGGGTCAAGCTGGGCTCCTCCACATCTTCTTCCTGTGTTGAAGTCCCAGGGTGGACCTCAAGAGCCTCAGCTGATGTGGAAGGAAGTGTTGAGAGCGATGGCCTGGGTTCGGTCTGGTCTGACAAAAAACGCAGGCTGTGTAGTACCACAGCCTGGGGACATATGCATCATCTGCTGATGCTACGGATCTCTGGGAATCCTGACCCTTCTTGCGCTCCCTATTATTTGTGCTCCACAGACTACCAATTTTGGCCCTCAAATAATTGATGTCTGCCGTGGGATACAGAGGCTTCACCAATTCCAACAGTTTCTCCATTGCTGCCTTCCTCTTGATTTTGTTGGAATAATACCTGCATTTAACTTGCCATAGACATGACATCTCCCGGCATTGTTGGATAAAGTCAGGGAGGAAGTCAGGGGCAGTAAATTTATCCACCATTTTATCAGCAAGGCACAACACAAGACAAACCCTAATGTCAGCCTAAACTCTCATAATTTTGTCCCCATATAGGCCTCAAGCTATAAGCAGTATAGGCCACTAACCACTGATGTCCCAGTTTACAATTGTACCTTCGTTTGAATGTCCCTTTGCGTGATAATGATCTTACGTTCTCCACTCACAGATCGTACCTACGTCCGTTATATCAACCACGCGTTATGGCTTTATATACCTTTATATATTCTAGTGTATTCCCCGCCTCTTCTCTTTCGGTCCAGTGGGAGAGCAAATGGCGGTGAGACAGCAGGTGTGTGCAGAAAGCAGAAATGACAAAAGCCCGGAGCAAGAAACGTCCAGATCCAGGAGGTGATATAAGGCCTCAAATAAGGTCTGCACATGAATTTTGGGGTACAACAATCCTAGGATCAATTGAGAAAACGCTGATCAGACAAATTGGGAGAGCAAGATCAGTATAGAAAGAATTTGTCGTGTGTTCCTATTATTATTATTACTTTCATGCTGGTCCATGTTCTTTTCTTTACTGTTGTAAAGTTTAAAATGCCAAGTTTGAGGTTCGTGGACACGGGCATCGTTCGTGGGAAATATAACATCATTTGTTCGACCACTAATACGTTCTTTTTGGGAAATGCAGGTTAACTACATTTGTTCAGGCCTATTTTGATTAAAATACGTTTATTAGATTGTTGTATAGATGTGTTTGAAACTATAATGAAATGTCAACTTTATTCAGTGTCAGGAGAGGACACTCAGCAGCTGTTTACACATCTGGACGCAGGAGCACTAGTGTAGGACACCATAACACCCATGTTATGGTGTCCCACGCAGGTGCTCCAGTGGATACTAGGGGTCTCCCCATGTGTGAAACTTGCACAATTGGAAGACACTTCCAAGCTATGTTTCATATTACTATTTCTAGCCTAACATATCTGTCTGCTATTTATGCCTTTTTTGTATTCACATAGTGGAGAAAAGAAGAGGGACACAAGTAACCCAGCACCTGCTGAACATCCTGAAGAAAGGCAACTCACCACACACCCTGAAGATGTGGATGCTGATGTGCAGAAATGGTGTCGACCACAGGTCAGTGTCTGAGACCACATCTTCAGGTAATAGATGGATGCCTGCATATTTTTAATACATGGTGTGTTTTTTTATTTTTAGGTGATGTGGATGTTGTGGAAGAAAAAACTCACTTCAGTGGTGCAAGTGCACAAATCCTGATCAGTGAAATCATGGTTTGTAATCGTGATTTGGAACAAATGAAACAAAACATCCATGATATTCAAAAAAGACTGAGCAACATCATCGATATTGTAGGGAAAATCTAAACAAAAATAACATTTTATAGTTGTCATTATGTTCTATGTGTTTTTACAGTTTTAAATGAATCGCAAAGCCAAATTTTGAAGATGCAGACAGTGTGTCAACATGTGCTATCTCCCATCATGGGATATCAATGTACGCGTTTTGTCTGTGCAACCCTTTCCTCCAAACTAAAGTAGGTGAGAGGATGGGGTTGTACCCCGAAACACGTCTATTGATCCCCCATGATGGGAGCTAGCACATGTTAACATATTGGGGCTTTTTTCAAAAAGGCAAAGCCACTTTGCACTACAAGTGCAATGCAAGTGCACTTGAAAGTGCACTTGTAGTGCAAAGTGGTTTTGCCTTAACATGCTTTAACATGTGCTAGCTCCCATCATGGGGGATCAATGGACGTGTTTTGGGGGTGCAACCCCTTCCTCTCACCTACTTTAGTTTGGAGGAAGGGGTTGCACCCACAAAACGCGTACATTAATATGCCATGATGGGAGATAGCACATGTTGACACACTGTGTGTTTTGTGGCTTTAGCAAAATAGATGTAGGGAAAAGACACACATTTTAGGCATGGGATCATGAGGGAAATCCAAATTTTGAGTCCCAATTTGTGTGCATCTTCAAAATTTGGCTTTTAGAGGGGTGAGATTACCTCATCTGATGAAGGCAAGATCAACACAGTTTTAACATACAAATGTCTCATATGGCCTTCACTTTAGCAAAGTCAAACTTTGAAAGTTCCTGAGTTGGGGATATGTATGTTATGTTTTTAAACATGCCCGTTTAGCCCCTAAAAAGGCAAATTAATGTCAAACGTACATGTTTGACACCAAGATGTTGGTTTGTTCAAAAACTGTTTATAACGCACATGTGAATGTACTTGGAGTAAAATGTTTTATACTCAACAATGTGTGCCTTCTTATTTCAATGCTCAATACCAGTGTAGTTGTTAAGTTGGTGTAGTTACAGTGACAATGTGCTATAAAATGTGCCAAAATCAGGCCAGTTTAGGGACTCCAAGCAATTAATTCAAGGAGTTGAAAAGGATGAATATTTTTATCATTAATGCATTACATACATTAACAACAATAACATTGTGTGTGTGTAGCAGACCCAGAGCACAACATAATGGTTAGCTGAGGAAGAGATTGTCACCTCAAATATCATATAAGTTACGTTTGCACTATTGAAGAAAATGGCCAAAATTAAAAGGCCATTTGAGAACCTAGGAGACCTAGGAGACAGATAATAAACACAAACAGTAATGTAAATGAAATATGAGTTTAGTTTTCAAAAATCCGCCACATTTTGCTGTAAAGCAATTGCCCGTCTACCCAAAAAGTAATCCACATATTTTTGTCTGGCTTTGCGGGCACACCAGCATGGCCACTATAGAGCCGTCAGCACTGCTGTTTCTGCAGCATAGTTGGCCTCAGTCAAAACTAAGGCTAGATAGCTGGCTGTATTCTTTCTTAAATAGTTATGTAGAATACAACAGCACAACACCACATGGTTGAGTTACATTCTGCGAGGTTCATCGATGTCAGGAAAATCCAGAAACGACTTGCCATGATGCCAAAGTCATTCTCCACCACTCTTCTGGCACGAGACAGGCGGTAATTGAAAATTCTCTGCTCTGGGGTCATGCGGAACGGCCTCATGAGATGTTCCCCCAGAGCAAAGGCCTTATTGGCTACAAATACAAAGTTGAGGCCCTCCACATTCTCCTCAGGAGGTGGCAACTGCAAGGTGCCATTTTGTAGCCGCCGGTAAAAGTCTGTCTGAGCTATCACTCCTCCGTCAGAGTTTTGGTCATTCTTGCCAATGTCCAGGTATAAGAACTCGTAATTGGCCAACACCACCGCCAACATGACAATACTACAAAAGCTCTTGTAGTTATAGTAATAAGAGACCAAGTTGGGTGGTGGGACAATCCTCACATGCTTCCCATCAATAGCACCACCACAATTGGGAAAATCCCACTGGTGGTGAAATTGAGAAGCCACAGTCTACTATTCCTGCGGGTTGGAAGGAAACTGTGGAGTCAAACAAGAAAAAAAATTAGTACTTTTGCACATAACATTGCAAGCAGATTAGACACAAACATTCTTGGCCAACATAAGTATAACATTTATTGAAATGAGTATTTAAAGACAAAAGTATAAGGTCAACTTATTAGATTCCTCACCCCCTCTGGTGGCCCATTGGAAAAATGTTATGGTGGGGGGTAGATGTTTTGGACAGGTAACCCTCCCCACTTCATTGAGAGCTGAATGCATACATAATGTGTGTTACTTTGGCCAGCCCCTCCTTACTTACACTATTGGCAGCCCACTGGACAGGTAAGAAGTGTCATAATCCAAAAATATGGATACACACTGTCCAAATTGGAGCACATTTTTACATTCTGAAATTACCTATCAAGATAATAGGAGACCAAAACATTCAACAGCACCATTTAAAAGTATTCAGGCAGGCCCTTGCACTACATGCTTTGGTAAATTCACCCATAAATATGACCACAAAAGAGGTATAGTGTGTATGGGTTTGGCAAAGTCAGCAGATAGAGTATTGGTATTATTGGGTGACTTAGCGGTTGGGGGGGAGGAAGGGTTCCAAATGAGTTTGGGCCCCCAAAAAAGGGCAGCACAGTGGTGCAGTGGATAGCACTCTCGCCTAGCAGAAAGAAGGGTCGCTGGTTCAAATCCCAACCACGACACTACCTGCCTGGAGTTTGCATGTTCTCCCTGTGCCTGCGTGGGTTTCCTCCGTTTACTCCGGTTTCCTCCCACACTCCAAAGACATGCTGGTAGGTTAATTGGCTTCTGTCCAAAATTGGCCCTAATATATGAATGTGAGTTTGGGGACCTTGGATTGTGGGCTCCTTGAGGGTAGAGATAGTGAATGTGCGATGTATGTGTGGAGCGATGCGTAAAATTGACGGTGCTATATGGGTACCTCAAATAAATAGGGATAATTGTAGACACGCACACTCACTCAGGTTGAACTGGATGGACTGGTGTATTTATTCAACCTTACTAACTATGTAACTATGTAAGGGGAACCCCGCACCCAAATTAAAAAAAAAAGTTACTAGGCTAGGTGTGTATGGGCCCAGGATAGCATGCTGGGGAGGTTAGTGGAGGCAAATATGCATGAAGGACAAAAAAAGGAGAATTAAAAGCTTACAGCATGCATGAGGACAAAGAGGACATTCACAGCATATTACAATAATGGTAATTATGGAATGAAGAAATGAATACAATACATTAGCAAACATTAAATACCGTATATACTCGAGTATAAGTCGTTCCGAGTATAAGTCGAGGCCCTAATTTACCACAAAAAAAATGGGAAAAACTTATTGACCCGAGTATAAGACGAGAGTGAGAAATGCACAGCTGCTGTAAGTGGAAAAGAGGGTCAACAATGTCCATTTGCAGCATCACTGTGCCCATTTGCATGCCTCACTGTGCCCATTTGCAGCCATAGGTCCCCTGAACTTCAAACTCGGTAGTTAAGGGTTCCTAGATGCCCCCTAGCTGCAGCCAAATTTTGGGGTCTCTGAACCCAAAGGGTCCCGAAATGACATTGCTGCAGATAGACACAGTTGACCGAATTTGGGGCCCTGTATCTCAGGGCCACTTAGTGCTAGGAACCCCAAATTTGGTGTGCAAACCCAGTGGAACTAGCACCATAAAATTTCCAAAGCTGGAGATACAGGGCCCGCAAATCAGTTCAGAAAATGTCAAGCACTTTTCTGCAGCAGAGAATGACATTTTCCAAACTGGTTTTGGGGCCCCGTATCTCAGGGCCACTTGATGCTATGAACCCCAGCTTTGGATATGCTGTGGTACCAGTTCCACTGGGTTTGCACACCAAATTTGGTGTTCCTAGCACCAAGTGGCCCTGAGATATGGGGCCGCAAAATCGGTTCGGAAAATGAAATTTTTTGCTGCAGAAAAGTGTTTGACGCCAGTATAAGTCGAGGGGAGCACTTTCAGCACAAAAAAATGTATATACGGTACATAGAATGTGATGTTAAAGGTTAAAATTTACCCGAATATAGTCCTTCTGCGGGACTTGGATGATGGCAGAACAGGTCTCTGGAATAATGATTCCCAGAGCCTGGGGGGAGATCCCAGTCATGAACTTCAGATCCTGGAGACTTCTCTCCATCGCCAAGTACCGCAAGACTGATGGGTTGCTGCATACATGTGTCCTGCTTAGTAATATAGGGGGACAGCAAAGCCAATAAATGGTGAAAGCAGGGTTCCATCATCCAGAGATAATTCCTGAATCATCAGGATTATTCTCCTGGAGCTCCTGCAACAAAGGCATATGAGAGAATTGGCTCCCCCTGTTCCTGGACTGGACTTGGGTCAAAGCAAAAACTCCAAGCCCAAAAATAGTAGCACAATCTCTCTGACGAGAACGCCACATGGCTAGTATACGAATGGCTGTTCAAAACGAACTGACAGAACGCACTGAAAATCAGAAAGCACCTGACAAGCACGACCTGAAAATCAGAAATGACCTGACAAGCACGCACTGAAAATCAGAAGTGAACCAAAAAGAATGCACTGAAAAACAGAAACGAACTGACAAGCACGCACTGAAAAACAGAAACGAACCGACAAGCACAACCTGAAAACAAAAATGTACTGACAAGCACAAGGCTGAAAAGCGCGAATCGACACTCACCAAAATTCTACTAACACAAGATTAGCAGAAGGAGCCCAAAGGGTGGCACATGACTAGTGAACTTCCTTTTTATCAGCTCGTAGTACATCTAGTAAGTCAATACATTCATAATTGTTGGCCAATATTTGTGTGACCGTGTGTATGCAAGACAAGTTTGAGCCAACGCCCTTCAGACAAAATTCCACGGCTTTGTTGGCGGAAAGTCCGATCGTGTGTACGAGGCATAAGAGTAAGAAATTATTCTGGGACTCTTTCCTCAGGTCATAAACTTTTAAAGGCAGAAAATTAATATAAAGAGAGAAAATACATCTCTTAAAACTCAGAATTATTAAATCACCACAGTTTAATCAAGTAAAGTTTCTGTCCAGGGACTCCAGACCAAAACCTTCTTACCGTACCCCTTAGAGAGATACAGAGCACTGAGATAAACTGTCACAAAAGTGATTTAATTTTGTTTTACAGTCGGTGAACGTGCAAAGAGTAATGCAAGATAATGGCGTCTGTATATTCTACAAAATGGCAAAAATAATTTAATCTCTCAATAATTTGAAAGCAAAATCCTTACCAAAAATATGATTGCCTAAAATTCATATCACCAGTGAACTAGAATTTTTATCATCTCATATTGTATGTACCCTATTAAATACTAATAACAATTAGTATTAGTACTAATTCATTTGTAGAACTAACACAGGGTCAATACAAACACTATAGACTTATTTTAACCTGAATTGCAAGATGGTTAGTCTACCTCCGTTAATCATGCATATTCCCTCATGCTTGCCACGGTGATCAAGAATGTCTCAACCTGATGTTAACTCCGTTAGTACACAGACAGCATGGACAAAATATTGCCAGCCAGGATGCCAACATGCATGTAAAACTCAGGTAACTCCAAAACCTCTTCCAGACTGTGTTATTCGGTGTAGGATTCCAACATGCATGTAAAACTCAAGTTTTGGGGTCAAATAACCCCAAAACCTCTTCCAGACTGCTTGCCAGTCTAGGGTCCCAACATGTATGTAAATCTCAGGTTACACAGAGAGTAGCTAAGCCTCTGTAGGCTTACCCCTTAATATTTTCCAAAAATTCTCCCCCAGAGTATCTCATCCTTAACAATGCATCTAATGCACTTACAGTTCAGAATACCCAACCTGCTATCATGGAAATCTGCCTGGTACAGCAATATCCAGCAAAATTGATTCTCTCACCCTATTGCTGGGAAAGACATGGGCAACACAAAGCAGAACTTTCAATAAAAAGGTGCCTGCTTTACCTTTAATTATGCATAAGATTGTGTTGAACCCATTGTCTCACCAGCACAGAGTTAAAGTGATACTAAATTCTTGGGGTTTTTTTAGTTAAAAATAACAAACATGTCATACTTACCTGCCCTGTGCAGTGGATTTGCACATAACAGCCTAGATCCTCCTCTCCTCGCGTCCCTCTTCAATGTTCTGGCCCCTCCCTCCTGTTGCATGCCCCCTTAGCAAGCTGCTTGCTATGGGTGCACCCGAGCAAAGCGGCTGCTCTGTATGTCCATTTAGATACGGAGCCACAACCAGGCCTGACCCCTTTCTCTCCCTATTGGCTGGCTGACTTTGATTGACAGCAGCGGGTGCCAATGGTGTCACGCTGCTGTCTCAGCCAATGAGGAGGGGAGTCCCGGGCAGCCAAGACACTCCTACAACATCGCTGGATCTAGATGGGGCTCAGGTATGTATTAAAGGGGCTGGGGGGGCTGCTGCACACAGAAGGCTTTTTATCTTAATGCATAAACTGCATTAAGATGAAAAAACCTTCTGCCTTTACAATCACTTTAAGTTAGACAGCTACATGAGTATGCTTATTTTGCTAGACCTCCAAAATTATGTAGAAATAACAAACATAAAGAGACAGTGAATTCCCAAGAGTAGGAGGTTTATTTATATCAGCTGCAGCTAAGAGCAAGTTCAAAACTTGCTCAGAAATACATAGCTCGCAGGCTCCTTTATATAAGAATTTTTAACCATAGAATTACATGTGGTACAATATGATTGGTTGTCAAGACATATGTCAATGTAATTAACATATATAACAAAATAATGAATGTCTGGAACTGTCTGAACAATATCCCAGTGAACTTTCCCCCAGTAAACTTATGACTGTCTTAAAAAAAAAAAGGTACCAATGTGAAGCAGAGAGGTCATCTAGAGTTCAAATTTTAAATATAGATATTTTGTACCATGTTTTACTCTTACATTTCTAAAAATAATAACCATTGCTTGACAATAATAATTATTACTAGTAAATTATTAATACATATGCTTCTTAATATCAATTAATATTAACCACTTAAGCCCCAGAAGGTTTACCCCCCTCATGACCAGGCCATTTTTTGCGATACTGCACTGCGCTACTTTAACTGACAATTGCGCTGACATGCAATGCTGTACACATACATAATACAATAAATCTATTTATGTCCTTTTTTCCCACAAATAGAGCTTTCTTTTGGTGGTATTTGATCACCTGTGCAGGATTTTTTTTTCCGCTATAAACAAAAAATTCCGACTATTTTGAAAAATATTTTTTACTTTCTGCTATTAAACATATCCAATAAAAAATATAATAAATCAAATTTCTTCATCAATTTAGGCCAATATGTATTCTGCTACATGTTTTGGCAAAAAATCCCAATAAGCGTATATTGATTGGTTTGCACAAAAGTTATAGCTTTTACAAACTATGGGATTGATTTATGGAATTTATTTATTTATTTATTTATTACTAGTAATGGCGGCATTCAGCGATTTTTAGAGGGACTGTGACATTGTGGCGGACAAATCGGACACAAAGTAACACTTTTTGGAGACCAGTGACACTAATACAGTGATCAGCACTAAAAAAATGCACTATCACTGTGATACAGGGCAGGGAAGGAGTTAACACCAGGGGTTGATCAAAGGGTTGAGTGTGCTCCTAGGAAGTGCTTTCTAACTGTGTGGGGGTGGTTTAACTGGAGGGAGACAGAGATCCGTGATTCTGCTTACCAGAAACACAAAATCTCCATCTTCCTCTCTGACAGAACGGTGGTCTGCCTTGTTTACAGAGGCAGACCGCCATTCTGCCTCTCCTGTCAATGATCAGTGGGTCCCGGTGGACATCGATGATTGGCTCCTGCTATGTCCAATCACAGAGGCAGTGGGTTGCCTGCTCCGCGCGCACATTCCCCAGACCCTGTGCACAAAATCACGTACAGGTATGTGATTTCATGCAGGAGGGCAGCTTGCTGCAGTATATCTGTGTGGGGTGGTCCTTAACCACTTCAGCCCTTGAAGAATTTACCCACTTCCTGACCAGGCCATTTTTTGATACGGCACTACTTCTCTTTAACTGACAATTGCTCAGTCGTGCTACACTGTACCCACAAAAATTGATGTCCTTTTTTTCCCACAAATAGAGCTTTCTATAGGTGGTATTTGATCACCCCTGCAGATTTTATTTTTTGTGCTATAAACAAAAAAAGAGCGACAATTTAAAAAAAATAAAATAATTTACTTCACTTTTTTCTTGCTATAAAACAATTCCCCAAATTTAAAAAAAACAAATGTATTGATCAGTTTAGGCTGATATGTATTCTGTTATGTTTTTTGGTAAAAAAAAATCACAATAAGCGTATATTGATTGGTTTGCACAAAAGTTAAAATAGGGGATATATTTATGGCATTTTTATTATTTATTTATTTTTTACTAGTAATGGCAGCGATCAGCAACTTTTAGTGGGACTGCGACATTGCGGCGGACAGATCAGACACCTAACTGCCATTTTTTTACTTTTTTTGGGAACCAGTGACATTATTACAGTAATCAGTGCTAAAGATATGCACTGTTATTGTACTAATGACACTGGCAGGGAAGGGGTTAAAATCAGGGACGATCAAGGGGTTAAATGTGTTCCCTGCAGGTATTTTCTAACTGTATGTGGGACTGTGTGACTGGGGAAAAACACAGATCCATCTTCCTGCATAGCAGAAAGACAGGATCTGTGTGATCTCCCCTGTCAGAACGGAGATCTGCCTTGTTTACACGGGCAGATCCCCGTTCTGTCACTTTGGGAACAATCATGGGTGGCCGGCGGACATCGAGTCCACCAGACCCGCTGATTGGCTCCCCCGCTGGCCAATGGGAGCGTGTGCGTGCTTCTATGGGATACACGTGCCCACAAAAGTGAGTTCCCTAGCCAACGTATGCCTACGGCGATTTGCGGGATTGTGCCACCTTACCGCAGAATAATGACGGTGGCTGGTCAGCAAGCGGTTAAGTGGTTCAACATATGTCATCATATAAATTCACAACTTCCAGGGAACTGCTGCACCATTGGGAATTAGCTCAGCAGGACCAATGCACATATGATTAAAGAGACACTCCACATAGCATAAAACCATCCATGAAAAAGGACAACACACACATATAAAACGTTTTAAATAAATTCTGAAAAGGAGATATTAGGATACCATTTTCTTATTCACACACAATAAGAATATGGGCATTTGCCCACAAGCAACACATGCCTATTCAATTCTCTGGAGAGCATTTGTTTATAGCACATTGAAGGGGGGTGGAAAATGATAACCATGCAAACAGTAATCAGTCATTGGGGTTTATTTAATAAAGGCAAATAGACTGTGCACATTGCAAGTGCAGTTGCACTCATTTTCCAAAGGGGTTCATGAATATGGTGAAGCTCTGCTGACTTCCATCAATCAACCGTGTGCAAGGGAAAATGCCGTTTTTTTATTCTCCTAGCATCTGGTTGTGTATTATTTACAAAGTGAAGCTTCACCACATTCACTAAGCTCTGGGTAAAATTAGTGCAAAGTGCACAGTCTTAGTATTCTACACAGTCACAGTATTAGAATTTAGTAAATCAACTCCATCATCTAAAGGTAATGAAAGAGCCTTAACTTTTTTTTTTTTTTTTTTTTTATCATCAAAGTTTATTGTGAAAAATCAAGAGATGCATCTGTGGAGACGCAGCTCCACCCAATACAATACAGTATTAGATATATCATCAGTAACAACATTGAACTTCAGTTATGTTGCAAGGATTAGTATAAACTGTTTATGATTACACAACTTCAAATTTTAGTAAAGCAGATATCAATGACTGTCATTCGTGAGTTCCGTATTGTCATTCAAAGAAAAAGAATAGTCGGAAAAGAAAGGGAGAGAAGGGTAATAAGGATTAAACCTTCAGGTTTGATTAATGGGGAACAGTGTTCCTCATTTGACTGTTTTTCAATGCTTAGTTTATCATATGAGAGTTAACTTACAACCAAGTCCTGTTTCATAACATCCAGATATGCCTGTGAGTATTTATATATAAGCCAAGGTGACCAAGTTTTGTGAAATCTTTCCACATTTTCTCCTGCTTGTGCAATAGTCTCCTCCATCTCATAGAACTCCGCTATCTTACTGAACCATTCCCGTATGGTCGGGATTTTTGTAGATTTCCAGTACAGTGGAATGATAGCTTTGGCTGCATTTAAAAGGTGTTTGGTAAGTGAGTGTTTATACCTCTTAATGGGGAATTCCGTGATATGCAGGAAACATCCCGCTGCGTCCAGCTTTAATTTTGTTTCTGTTATTAAGTATATCATCTCCCTGACCCTTGCCCAGAATGTGTTCAGTACAGGGCACTGCCACCAAATGTGTAGCAATGACCATTTGTCAGAGTTACAGCGCCAACAAGTATCCGAGTGGTCTGGGAACCAAGAATGTAGCTTTACTGGTGTGGCATACCATTGAGTAAGTAACTTGTATGCTGTTTCTTGTGCTCAGGGAGCATTTATGAGCAAAAACACATGCTTTCTTCCATTGTGAAGTCGACAACGGAATACCTAGTGCTCTCGACCAGCTCTCTCTGAGATCCCTCTCATCCCTGTCCTCCCCATTTTGGATCCAGCGGTATGCTAGTGATGTCACTTTGGAAACAGGTTCCTCTGTCTGGCATACTGACTCTAATTCCGTTAGTGGTCTGTTGAAATTGTGTTTTCTTTGTGTTCTGTTAAGGAAACTACGGCATTGCAAATAAGTCCAAAGCTGTAGATCGGGTAGTTTGTTTGTGTGTTTAAAGTCTGTAAAGTCCCTGAACTCTTGGTTGTGGAAACATTGTAAAGCTAGTAGGGGTTTATTTGTGTCGTTTGTTTGTAGTGATCGGTTCCCCATACCCGGTGGGAAATTGGGGTTATTCTGTAATGGAGTAAGCGGGCTAAGAAGTGATGAGAAGTTGGTAAGTTTCGTTAACTTATGGAAAATTGCTAGGGTAGTGCCCACTAAGGGATGTGTCCTCATCTCCACTGCTCCACTGAATCCATGGTGAGTATTTGATTGGTGTATGGCTTAATATTTCTTCTATTTCTACCCAGTCTTTGATTGTAGAGTGACAATGCCATTCTATTATCCTAGTTATGTGAGTGGCGAAGTAGTAAGCACGGAAGTCTGGGATTCCCATTCCCCCTTTGTCTTTGGGCTTAGTAAGTCTAGAAATTCTTACTCTAGGTTTTTTGTGGGCCCAAATAAATTTCATTTGAGTTGAGTGAAGCACTTTAAAGAAGTTTTGGGGGATTTTTATCGGTAAATTTCTAAATAAATACAGGACTCTTGGTAAAATAACCATTTTACAGATAGCTGCCCGTTCAAACCAGGAGAATCCTTTTGAGTGCCAATTTTGTAAGTCTGAGCATATTGTTTTCAATAGGGGAGTGAAATTATATTCAAAAATTTGAGATATTTTGGGGGTCAGCCATATCCCTAGATATTTAAGCGCTGTGCCTACCCATTTGAAGGGGCAATTTGACTTGATGAGATCTAATTTATTTGTAGGGATCGAGATATTTAAAATTTCTGACTTGGCATAATTAATTTTGAGGTTTGAGAGATACCCAAAAATAGAGAATTCTTTCATCAAGGAGGGGAGTGAAATATGGGGGTTCGTTATGAAGAACAACAAGTCATCCGCATATGCCGCCACCTTGTATTCTTTTTTCCCTACCTCAAAACCCTGTATTGCCCTCTCTGCTACAATCCGTCTAATAAATGGCTCTAAGGTTAGGATAAACAGCAGGGGCGAGAGGGGGCAACCCTGTCTCGTCCCATTTTTGATCTCAACTGTATTTGAAAGGGAGCCATTGATCTTCAGTTGCGCAGAAGGGTTTTTGTAGAGCATAGAGATCCAAGACATCATATTGTTTCCCAAGCCAATGAACCTGCATGTTTCTAGCATGAAATCCCAGGCTACGCGGTCAAAGGCCTTCTCCGCATCCGTGGGCAGGAGAAGGCCCTCGAATTTCCGCACCCCGGCAGCATGCATTAAATTGAGCGTTTTGATAACATTATCTCTGGTTTCTCTTCCTGGCATGAATCCTGCTTGCTCACTTCCTATCAATCCGTGAAGTAGAGGTTTCAATCTATTTGCTATTATTTTTGAGATCAATTTCACATCTAGATTCAAGAGCGAAATTGGCCTGTAGCTTGCACATTCTGTCAGGTCCTTATTTGGCTTGGGAAGGATTGTTATATGTGCCTTGAGGAAATCCGTTGGAATCTCCCTGGGCTCAGACAGATAGTTCAGAGCCCTTAGTAACAGTCCCAGCAGAGTTTCCTGAAATGTTTTGTAATAAATTTCCGTGAAACCGTCCGGCCCCGGACTTTTCCCCATCTTTAGGTGTTTAAACGCTTGTTGTAGTTCATAAGCTTCTATGGGACTTTCTAGTTGGGTAATATCTTCCGTTGACAATGTGGGAAGTTTAGAGTTTATCAGATATTGACGTATGGCTTGTAATCTCGTTCCTTGAATTAAGCTAGGTTTCTGTGGGTTGGGTAAGTTATACAAGGTTGTATAATAATTATGAAAGTGGTGTGCAATTTTTTCGGTAGTGATATCTAGTTTCCCTTCTTTTGTTCGTAGATTTTTTTTTTTAAAAAACAGGAATCTTTTAGCCCTTGTGTCGAAGATCTGTTGCAGTGCCTTTCTATTATCTAAGAGTTCGATTGCTGTATGTTCTGTCAGGGATTGTTTATGTAGGGATTCCAAAGCGCGGATCTTCTCTGTTAGGGATTTAATTTTATTTTCCCTCTCTTTTTTGCGGTGAGCGCCCATTCTAATGAGTTCTCCCCTGATTGTGCATTTATGTGCTTCCCATATTGAAAGGGGATTGACTTCTGGTGTAGTGTTGGTTTTGAAGTAGTCTGATAGTGATGTCGCTATTTGAGGGAGTGTAGTTGGATCTGTTAACAGTGCTGAATTCAATCTCCAAGTATTTGTTTTGGGTCGGTGTTCTGTGAACTTCAACGATATTGAAATTGGGGCATGGTCAGAGAAGGTCTGTATCCCTATTTTAGCTCCTAAGACTATATCCAAGTCTCTTTGTGTAACAAAGACATAATCTATTCTTGAGTATCTGCTGTGGGGTATGGAATAGAAGGTGTAATCTTTCCCTTCGGGATAAATGAATCTCCAAGAGTCTATTAGTTGAAGCGAGTTCAGTAATGTTTTGATTTGTTTGAGTATTTTGTACGAAATATAGGTTTTGCCTGTGGACGTATCACTGAGAGGATTCAATGGGACATTAAAGTCCCCCCTAGAATGATACATCCCGAACCAAAATCTTTGAGTTGTCCAACAATTTTACGGCAGAAAGTCAGGTGTGCTGTGTTAGGAAAATAAACATTTGCTAGCGTAATAGGCGTACCACAGCAATTCCCTTTCAGGAATATGAACCTTCCCTCTGGATCTATGAGTTTATCAGTTAGTTCAATGGAAGCATCCCTACTAATGAGTATGGACACTCCCTTGGATTTTGCTAAGTCATTTGTTGCATGGTATGCCTGTGTGAAGAAAGAGTCTGTCAGCTTTGGGACTTGTTGAGTTTTGAAGTGTGTTTCCTGTAAAAACACAAAACGAGGTTTACCTTTTTTGAGTTCCTTTAAGAGGGTCTTGCGCTTTTCAGGGATATTCAGGCCCTTCGTGTTGTGAGAGATCACTGTAGGCTCATGTCCCAGGGATGAGTACGCCATCTTGAGGGCCCAGAGAGAGCTGTCGAGGCAACAACTGGAGAGAGAACTGAAGTTTCCAATATATTATACTTTACCCTTTAAAAAGTATAGGTAAGAAGAAATAAGGAAAAGAAAGCGTAGAATGAGTACTTTGAAAGTAAGAGCACTTAGAAAGTAAGAGAGAGATAATGTGATCTCCTTGGAAACCCTATGGGGCCAAGGTAGAATATTAGTGCCTCCTGCCAGGAAAATCCTCTCCTGTCAAGGGGCACTTTGTCGGAGCGCGATTGGCAGCCGCCCAATCACTTTGGTTAATCCAACTAATCAAATTAGATTAAATTAAATATATAACACTCAATTTGTGAGCAAAAACCGGCAGCAGCCATAATAAACATGTTGTAAACAGTATTGGTCAACAATGCACCCTAATTGCAACAGTGAAGGTACTACAACCCCTGATCTCTTTAACTCAGTTAACTTTGCATGTAGAAATGTCGATGAATTATTTGGCCATACCTCTGTTCTCCTGAGAGACTTCAAGGCCCCCCTCCAAGCAGGGGTATCATCTTGTTGTCTGCCCTTTAGAGGTATTTTTAAATTGTGTCTATAACTTACAGTTTTACTTTGCTTTGTTTTATTTATTATTATTTTTTTTTTTTTTAATTTTAAAGTTATTTCTTTCATCGACATTTCCATAATCCATGCTTGCTGAAGTGCAATAACAACAGTTGTGCTTTATGAACCACATATTCCTGCTAGTTCTATCTATAAAGTTGGCCTAAGCCCTCATGGGGGGTAAAAGCAACAGTCCCCGTAAGCATAAACTCCATCTAAAACTTCTGGACTACAAGAACTTGCATTTTGTGTGTTGTTGATTCTTGATGTGTAGTTCCGTTCGACCAGTTGAGACAAATCCAGCCGAAGTGTCTATGGTTGTTGGCATCATAAAACTTTGGGGTCAACAATCATGGTATTATTTCAGGAAAGTTGCTCATCTTCCACCATGTATGGTGTGATTTTCTGTGGATATTTTCAGGCTTCTTCAAAGCCCCTGGAAGCATGAGGTCTGTTATTTGGGGTTCCAGCCTGTGACCCTCCAGGCTGATTTCATCTTCTTGGAGAGACGTTTGTCAGGCGATGAGAAGGGGGATCTTTCCAATGGAGGTAGCATAAATTCCTGATACCACTCTGGTAGTTCAACCGGTTCCAGATGTAATGCTTGGCAAAAATCTGGGAGATCTTCTGGCGATCGCAAAATATGCTGTCTTCCATTGTGATTCACCAGGAGTGCGAACGGGAATCGCCATGAGTAGCGGAGATCCTTTTCTCTCAACTTGTCAAGTAATGGTCTAAGAGCCCTGCAGTTCTTTAGTGTGATCTGAGACAGATCGTGAAAGAGCATGATGGTTTCTCCATTGAAGACTATCTGGTCGTTCCTGCGTGCTTTACGCATGATGTATTCTTTTAATGCAAAGCTCTGCAAGCAGCATATGATGTCACGTGGTGGCATATTGTCAGGGCCTCTTGCTCTGAGTGCTCTGTGAGCTCTTACAAATTCAATGTCTGTCTCCTCTGGTCTTTCTAGCAGGCTGTTAAAAACCCTCTGTAAAGCTGGGGTTATTTGATCAGCCTCCACAGTCTCTGGGATCCCCCTCACCCTAATATTATTTCTTCTGCCCCTGTTGTCTAAGTCCTCGAGGTGTTTGTTAATCTCTATAAGTTGTTGGGACTGTGTATGAGTAGCTCTGTCCAGGCGATGAAGAGCCTTATCCCTGCATTTGCCTGCATGTTCTACCGTAGCCATCTTGTCTGTGAGGATCAGCATGCTGGATTTTAGATCCGTTATCGCCGCCGAAAAGGTGGCTTTTATGTCAGCTGCAAAGCCTGACATGCCGGCATATGTTAGGGGGAGGTCGGGGTGAGGGGTAATCCTACCGTTCTCCTCAGCCGCAGATTGAGAGTCCTCACTGAAGTCATCCTCCGTTACATGCGGCGGCGCCATCTTGGCTCCTATCAGGCCTTCTCGTGCTGGCGGAGGGTTCCGGAACAAATCCTCAATGTTCCTTCCCTGGTAAGCTGCCGATGTGCGACGGGATCTCGTGCGGGGTGTCCCTGTGTTCCTTCTGCTCATTATCGAGTGCTTTGGGTGCAAGGTAACGGGCTAAGGCTGCCTGGAAGCCGGAGCTCTTGTATTAAGCGTCCATCGCTGTTGCGCGCCAAGCCACGCCCCCGAGCCTGGACTTTTTAACATGATTGCTGGGGCACTTTTACAGATACAGCATTGTAAGGCAAAATTGTTCTAAATTTACTTTAAAACTGGGTTTTTTAAAATTTACCAGCAGTTATTGTCAGAGGAAAATCAGTACGCCTTTTTGGCAGCTTTATTGGTTTGGTTGGTCAGTGGTTTGTTTATTAGTTGTTGGTGCAAAAGTTATGACTAACATAGCAGGTAAGTGATTAGCAGTTTCATAATGTAAAGTGAATAATGGCAGCCTACTTGTTTTCTCTCTATGAAGGGTTAGTTCATCTTTACTGACATTTGGCACAAACCTCCCTATGCAATGCCATAACCTCAATACACTATAAAATAAGAAAAGGTCTGGTGTCACCGGTAACCCACTTCCATCCCTGTAATGTGCAACAAAACATTCGCCCTTATGGGACTTTAAATGAGGTGGGCACCATTTGGCCAAGAAGCATCATAGCAGTAATTGAAGTATAAAGTATATGTGTTTATTCAGGTAAAAGTCATGCATACATTAATATCATCAGCAATGGCCAGTTGTAAAACAACATACATATAAAATGAACAATGGGCACATAAATGGGTAATAAACATGTAATACATGGGCATCTGGTGTACCCTAGGAGTAAAAAACATGTGATACACAGGCATCTAGTGTACCTGATGCATTTCACGAGACCTAGCTCGCTCTTCAGGGTTTGATGTGTGTATGGATGTACCTAAGATAGAAGAATATAAATGGGTAGGTGCTATAGTATTGATAAAGTATTTGCAGAGCCTGGGAGCCATGATGTAGGAGCTGCGAGGTGCACATAGAGAGATTTCTTGTCTCCAGCTGTCCCCGCCTGCTCTTTGAGCGGGTGGGGACACCTACACCTCGATGCCATGCCTATGTGCTGACCGCATGGTGTCTGCTATTTCGCAATGTCATTGCGGCTGGACGCATCAGGCCATCTGGATACATGCGGCTGCACGCCCCACCCATGAAGCTGGGCACCTCCTGCGCTCATGTGTCGGCCATTCACTCATGACATTGGGGGCGGAGCCCTGCTGGATTTCCTGGGGGTATTTATTGGAGGGCTGACATGGTGTGCATTTCCATTTTTCCCTTTCCCCCTTCAGTCTCCTATGTCCATATTACCTTTGGCTGAGGCTCTCTATTCATACAGAGACATATACACAGGACTTTTTTTCAGGGGGAACTTGGTGGAACTCAGTTCCACCACCTCTGGCTCAGACTTGGGGGGGCTGCTCACCACAATCACTTGTAAACACAGAAGTCCGGTTTCTGTGTTTACAAGTGACAGCTCTACACTCTGTGTGTAATGCAATTCTAGTATTTATTGCCCCTTTAAGACCCTCCTACTGTTCGTGAGATTTGACTGACCACACCCACTATTTGATGTGATTTGGAGGGTGTGTGTGAGTGGAAGGGTTTTGGGGGGCCATGGTTGAGTTCCAGCACCTATTGTTTGAGAAAAAAAGCCCTGCGTATACATATCATTAGTACTCATTAGATGCTTATGTATTACATGTTTATTACCCATTTATGTACCAATTGTTCATTTTATATGTATGTTGCTTTACAACTGCCCATTGCTGATGATATTAATGTATGCATGACTTTTACCTGAATAAACGCATATACTTTATACTTCAATTACTGCTATGATGCTTCTTGGCTAAATAGTGCCCCCCTCATTTAAAGTCTCATAAGGACAAATCTTTTATTGCATATTACAGGGATGGAGATGGGTTACCGATGACACCAGACCTTTTCTTATTTTATTATTATTATTATTATTATTATAATACAGGATTTATATAGCGCTGACAGTTTACGCAGCACTTTACAACATTAGGGCAGACAGTACAATTACAATACAATTCAATACAGGGGGAATCAGAGGGCCCTGCTCTTTAGAGCTTACAATCTAGGAGAGAGGGTCAAGTTTTACAAAAGGGTAATAGCTGTGGGGGATGAGCTAATGAAGAAAATAGTGCAGTTGTTAGATGGAGGCAGGATAGGCTTCTCTGAAGAGGAAAGTTTTCAGGGATCACCTAAAAGTGGATACATTTGGAGACAGTCTGACAGATTATTGTAGCGAATTCTAGAGAATGGGCGAGGCTCGGGAGTAGGGATGGGCTTTATATTCGGGTCGAACATGAGTTCGACTCGAACATTGGCTGTTCACCCGTTCACCAAACAGCGAACAATTTGGGGTGTTTGCGGCAAATTCAAAAGCCGCAGAACACCCTTTAAAAGTCTATGGGAGAAATCAAAAGTGCTAATTTTAAAGGCTTATATGCATGGTATTGTTCTAAAAAGTGTTTGGGGACCTGGGTCCTGCCCCAGGGGACATGTATCAATGCAAAAGTTTTAAAAACTGACGTTTTTTCGGGAGCAGTGATTTTAATAATGCTTAACCACTTCAGCCCCGGAAGGATTTACCCCCTTCCTGACCAGAGCACTTTTTACAATTTGGCACTGCGTCACTTTAACTGCTAATTGCGCGGTCATGCAATGCTGTACCCAAACGAAATTTGCGTCCTTTTCTTCCCACAAAAAGAGCTTTCTTTGGTGGTATTTGATCACCTCTGCTGTTTTTATTTTTTGCGCTATAAATGGAAAAAGACCGAAAATTTTGAAAAAAAATGATATTTTCTACTTTTTGTTATAAAAAAATCCAATAAACTCAATTTTAGTCATACATTTAGGCCAAAATGTATTTGGCCACATGTCTTTGGTAAAAAAAAATGTCAATAAGCGTATATTTATTGGTTTGCACAAAAGTTATATCGTCTACAAACTAGGGTATATTTTCTGGAATTTACACAGCTTTTAGTTTATTACTTCCTATGTAATTACTTGAGGTGTTAAAATGGCAGGGCAGTACAAAACCCCCCCAAATGACCCCATTTTGGAAAGTAGACACCCCAAGGAAATTGCTGAGAGGCATCTTGAGCCCATTGAATATTAATTTTTTTGTCCCAAGTGATTGAATGACAAAAAAAAAAAAAATTTACAAAAAGTTGTCACTAAATGATATATTGCTCCCACAGGCCATGGGCATATGTGGAATTGCACCCCAAAATACATTCAGCTGCTTCACCTGAGTACGGGGATACCACATGTGTGGGACTTTTTGGGAGCCTAGCCGCGTACGGGGCCCCGAAAACCATTTACCGCCTTCAGGATTTCTAAAGGCGTAAATTTTTTATTTCACTCCTCACTACCTATCACAGTTTTGAAGGCCATAACATGCCCAGATGGCACAAAAGCCCCCCAAATGACCCCATTTTGGAAAGTAGACACCCCAAGATATAGGCTGAGAGGCATGTTGAGTCCATGGAATATTTTATATTTTGACACAAGTTGCGGGAAAGTGACAATTTTTTTTTGCACAATGTTGTCACTAAATGATATATTGCTCCCACAGGCCATTGGCATATGTGGAATTGCACCCCAAAATACATTTATCTGCTTCTCCTGAATACGGGGATACCACATGTGTGGCACTTTTTGGGAGCCTAGCCGTGTATGGGGCCCCGAAAACCAATCACCGCCTTCAGGATTTCTAAGGGCGTAAATTTTTGATTTCACTCTTCACTGCCTATCACAGTTTTGGAGGCCATGGAATGCCCAGGTGGCACAAACCCCCCCAAATGACCCCATTTTGGAAAGTAGACACCCCAAGCTATTTGCTTTGAGGCATGTTGAATGGAATATTTTATATTTTGACACAAGTTGCGGGAAAGTGACAATTTGCTGTGAGCTATTTGCTGAGAGGCATGGTGAGTATTTTGCAGCTCTCATTTGTTTTTGAAAATGAAGAAAGACAAGATACATTTTTTTTTCTTTTTTCAATTTTCAAAACTTTGTGACAAAAAGTGAGGTCTGCAAAATACTCACAATACCTCTCAGCAAAGCTTGGGGTGTCTACTTTCCAAAATAGGGTCATTTGGGGGGGGGGTTTGTGCCACCTGGGCATTCCATGGCCTCCGAAACTGTGATAGGCAGTGAAGAGTGAAATCAAAAATTTATGCCCTTAGAAAGCCTGAAGGCGGTGCTTGGTTTTCAGGGTCCCGTACGCGGCTAGGCTCCCAAAAAGTCTCACACATGTGGTATCCCCATACTCAGGAGAAGCAACAGAATGTATTTTGGGGTGTAATTTCACATATTCCCATGGCATGTTTGAGCAATATATCATTTAGTGACAACTTTGTGCAAAAATAAAAAAAATTGTCTTTTTCCCGCAACTTGTGTCACAATATAAAATATTCCATGGACTCGACATGCCTTTCAGCAAATAGCTTGGGGTGTCTACTTCCCAAAATGGGGTCATTTCGGGGGGTTTGAACTGTTCTGGCATTTTATGCATAACATTTAGAAGCTTATGTCACACATCACCCACTCTTCTAACCACTTGAAGACAAAGCCCTTTCTGACACTTTTTGTTTACATGAAAAAATTATATTTTTTGCAAGAAAATTACTTTGAACCCCCAAAAATTAAATATATTTTTAAAGCAAATGCCCTACAGATTAAAATGGTGGGTGTTTCAATTTTTTTTTCACACAGTATTTGCGCAGCGATTTTTCAAATGCATTTTTTTGGAAAAAACACACTTTTTAAAAATTTAATACACTAAAACACACTATATTGCCCAAATGTTTGATGAGATAAAAAAGATGATCTTAGGCCGAGTACATGGATATCAAACATGACATGCTTTAAAATTATGCACAAACGTGCAGTGGCGACAAACTAAATACATTTTTAAAAGCCTTTAAAAGCCTTTACAGGTTACCACTTTAGATTTACAGAGGAGGTCTACTGCTAAAATTACTGCCCTCGATCTGACCTTCGCGGTGATACCTCACATGCATGGTGCAATTGCTGTTTACATTTGACACCAGACCGACCCTTGCGTTCGCCTTTGCGCGAGAGCAGGGGGGGGGACAGGGGTGCTTTTTTTTTTCTTTATTATTTTTTTGCTTTTTTATCTTATTTTTAAACTGTTCCTTTCATTTTTTTTATCCTTTTTATTATTATCTCAGGGAATGTAAATATCCCCTATGATAGCAATAGGTAGTGACAGGTACTGTGCCCTAAAAGCATCTGACCACACCAAGATCGGTGTGATAAAATGCCTTCCCAATTTCCCAATGGCGCTGTTTGCATCCAGCGAAACCTAAGTCATGAAATGCTCATAGCTTCTGGTTTCTTAGGCCATAGAGATGTTTGGAGCCACTCTGGTCTCTGATCAGCTCTATGGTCAGCTGGCTGAATCACCGGCTGTATTTTCAGGTTCCCTGTTGGGACAGGAGAGCCAGAGAAAAACATGGAAGACGGTGGGGGGGCATTCCCTCCCACTGCTTGTAAAAGCAGTCTAGAGGCTAATTAGCCACTAGGATTGCTTTTACATGAAAGCTGACCGCTGGCTGAAAAGAATGATACCAAGATGATACCTAAACCTGCAGGCATCATTCTGGTATAACCACTCAAAGTCCAGTAACATACCAGTACGTTGCTGGTCCTTGTTGGGCATAAATGGTAATCTTTTTTTTTCATGCAGCCTGTGGGCTGAATGAAAAAAAGAGATTAATTGGTGGGTATGCCCACCATTAGAATACCTCCCTTCATCCACCCACTTCTAATGATGGGCATACATGCACCATTTATATATGCCGAAGCATGGGGCATCCTCCCGCAAAAGGTAGGAGCAAATCGTTCCTCCCCCCTGCTGCCCCCCCGCTTCGGCATATATCACCTCCACTGGAGTCACGGCTTTTTATATCATGGGAGCAAGCGCTGTTGCTGTCTAAGATAAATAAATCCGCGCTGCAGCTGAATGGCGTACCTGAAGACAAAAAAATGGTTAACAATAAAACACAGTAAACAGTAAAGTATAAAAAATTGCATACCTGAAAAGCAAACATGATAAAACATAATAACAATAATACATTGCAGAATAGAATACAGTAAAAAAGGAGCAGAACAATAGAGAGAGAATAGAGAGAGAGAGAACAATAAAACAACAACTATTTTTTTAAATTTTATATATTTTTTTGTTTTTGTTTTTTTATTTTTTTTACACTTTTTCTGTAACTGTAACCGGTTACAGGTTGGGGTCTCTCAAAATGCGATGGCATTTTGGGAGACCCTGTGAAAGTGTGCCTAGTCTGTGCAATGCTGTACCCTACGCTAATACTCAACTAGTGTATGGTAGCGTTCAAAACATTCACCAATGCAAAGACCAGGATTGTCAGGACAGGAGGGATAATAATAGCGGGTGTCACTCCTATATCCGCGCTTGCTACAGACACAACATCTTTTTTGGGGGGGATCGTTGGGTAGGGGTACTCGGGAGGACATAAAGAAAATGCCTCTCATGCAGCCGACTGCATTTGGTTGGGGATGTGAATGGGGGAAGTACGGGTGCTGCAGAAGTGGTGGGTTCCCAATTAGGATTAGCAAATGCAGCAGGAAGGGCATTATGGGCACGACGGGCTTGTGTTTGTCTTCTTCTTGGTGGAAGCGGGACACTACTTGTGCTTGCCACCTCACCAGCTTGAACTGCACTTATGGGACTCGCCACATCACCAAGTATTACTGCAGGTTGGTTTGACTACGACCGGGGTGTACTAGGCCGCTGGTGCTTGCCAGTTCACCAAAACGCTACCAAAAAAACTGTTAGCGATCGCAGGGATCAGGCCTGACTCTGCGAACGCTGCAGTTATGCGTTTAGTGTTTTGTAAGTGACAGTGATCGATCGATACTGCACTTGGGTGGGCTGGGCTGGGTGGAGGGGCAAAATGCAGGTGCTAGCAGGTATCTGGGCTGATCCCGCTAACACTGCGTTTTTGGGAACCCTAAACTGCTGGGGACGCTAGTATAGATCTGATCGGATCAGATATTGATCTGTTCAAATACTATACCACTAAGGGAGGTGTATGCTGCGTGCGTGGGTGTTGGTGGTACTGGCGCTAACCTGACGCTGCCTGGGGCGACGCAGACCCTATCTGACCCTAAAACCTAACTTATATCACCGCCGGGCGATCAGGGGGCTAAACCTTTATTAGGTAATAAATCGCGGGTGCCCTGATGCTATAAAAAATAAACTAATTAACCAGCGTCACACGTAACAGTTATACGGTGATCACTGGTGAAAGGGTTAACTAGGGGCAATGAAGGGGTTAAAACCTTTATTAGGTAGTATATAGGGGTCCCTGACGGTATCAAACGCTGACGGTGAACCTATATATTTACCTCCCTTACTAGCGTCACCAGTGACACTAATACAGCGATCAGAAAAATGATCGCTTAGTGACACTGGCAACGGGGGGTGATCAAGGGGTTAAAATTTTATTA
This sequence comes from Lithobates clamitans, assembly GCA_037952925.1. Classification (NCBI taxonomy): domain Eukaryota; kingdom Metazoa; phylum Chordata; class Amphibia; order Anura; family Ranidae; genus Lithobates; species Lithobates clamitans. Next base: position 3,728,088 of record JBBGZY010000400.1, on the reverse strand, counting down.
GGGGGGGTTAGGGGGGTATCTAAAGGGGGCTAACCCTAACTGCCCTACCACACTTATGCCCCATACACACGGTCGGACATTGATCGGACATTCCGACAACAAAATCCCAGGATTTTTTCCGACGGATGTTGGCTCAAACTTGTCTTGCATACACACGGTCACACAAAGTTGTCGGAAAATACGATCATTCTGAACGCGGTGACGTAAAACATGTACGTCGGGACTAAAAAACGGGGCCGTAGCCAATAGCTTTCATCTCTTTATTTATTCTGAGCATGCGTGGCACTTTGTGCGTCGGATTTGTGTACACACGATCGGAATTTCCGACAACAGATTTTGTTGTCGGAAAATTTTATAGCCTGCTCTCAAACTCTGTGTGTCGGAAAATCCGATGGAAAATGTGTGATGGAGCCTACACACGGTCGGAATTTCCGACAACAAGGTCCTATCACACATTTTCCGACCGTGTGTACGGGGCATAACTGTCACAAACTGACACCAATGCAGTAATCAGAAAAAATCTGCTTGGTGTCACTGTGACGGGGGGGTGATTGGGGGGTGATCAGGGGGTGATCGGGGGGTGATGGGGGGTGTAATGTGTGCCTGGCATGTTCTACTGTGTGTGTGTGTTGTGCATTCACTCAGATGTCTTCTCTCCTCGGCGCCGGAACGGAAAATACTGAGCCGAGGAGCGATGACATCACTTCCTCTGCCGCTGTTTACTATACAGCAGTAGAGGAAGGATTTCATTGGCTGGGAGCGATCACAAGGGGGGGCCATGAATGGATGGCCTCCCCCTCACCTCTGATCGCTCCCGGACAGAAGCCGACCGCCTCGGGCACCGGGGGGTCCAATCGGTACGGGTACGTGATTTTGCCTGCCCGTGCCATTCTGCCGACGTATATTGTCGTGAGGCGGTCGGCAACTGGTTAAAGTGAAACAATAAAAGTTTAATATTCCTTTAAATATTGTGTCTGTGGGTGTCTGTAGTTCGCCTGTAAAGGGCCGAATGTTTCCTATATTTAGAACAGTCTGACAGCAAAATGACATTTCTAAAGGAAAAAAAGTAATTTAACCCTTTCATGACTAAGCCTATTTTTGAAATTTAGTGTTTACAAGTTAAAACCCGTTTTTTTTGCTAGAAAATTACTTAGAGTTCCCAAACATTATATATATTTTTTTAGCAGAGAATTTAGAGAATAAAATGGAGATTGTTGCAATAGTTTATAACACACGGTATTTGTGCAGCGGTGTTTTGAACGCAAATTTTTGGAAAAGGGACACTTTCATGAATTTTAAAAAATCCAAACAGTAAAGTTACCCCAATTTTTTTGTATAATGTGAAAGATGATGTTACGCCGAGTAAATAGATACCAAACATGTCACCCTTTATAATTGCACGCACTCGTGGAATGGCGACAAACTACGGTACCTATGAATTTCCATAGGCGACGCTTTAAATTTTTTTTACGGTTACCAGGTTAGAGTTACAGAGGAGGTCTAGGGCTACAATTATTGCTCTCGCTCTGACGATCGCGGCGATACCTCACATGTGTGATTTAAACACCGTTTACATATGCGGGCGCGACTTCCATATGCGTTTTCTTCGGGCGCTTTCAAATTTTTTATTTTTTTTTTACTTTTATTGCTGTCACAAGGAATGTAAACATCCCTTGTGACAGTAATAGGTGGTGACAGGTACTCTTTATGGAGGGATCGGGGGTCTGAAAGACCCCCGATCCCTCCTTTGCACTTCAAAGTATTCAAATCGCCAAAAACGGCGATTCTGAATACTGTATTTTTTTTAAAAACCGGAGCCATTGGCAGCCGAGTAAACAGGAAGTGACGTCATGACGTCGCTTCCGCATTTACAACGAGAAGGCTGGAACGAAGCCGCCCACAGCTTCGTTCCAGCCCGCCCCCAGCCGCCGAAGGCACACGATTGGACACCGGGCCTCCCGATCGCACGGGAGGCCCGGTAAGAGCGGCGGGAGGGGGGGGATGTCCCCTCCCGCTCTTCCGGTATAACAGCCGAGCGGCTTTTAGCCGCATCGGTTGTTATACTCGGGTAGCCGATCGCCCGCTGTGAACAACGGTACCGGGATGATGCCTGCAGCTGCAGGCATCATCCCGGTATAACCCTGGAAAGCCGAGTACGCATATCTGCGTACGGTCAGCAGGAAGGGGTTAAAACTACTATCACTAGCACTGACTATAATGAATTGTTGGTCGGCAATACACATAAAAGTTCATTGATAAGAACGGCATGGAATTTCCCCACAGGGGAACCCGAACCAAAATTTTTTTAAGTAATGAGTGGGGGTCCCCCTAAATTTCATACCAGGCCCTTCAGGTATGGTATGGAAGTTAAGGGGACCCCACACCATAATTAAAAAAAAAATGGCATGGGGGTCCCCCTCAAAATCCATACCAGACCTGATCTGGTATGGATTTTAAGGGGAACCCCGCGCCAAAACTTAAAAAAAAAAGGCATGGGGTCCCCCCAAAAATCCATACCAGACCCTTGTCTGAGCAAGCAACCTGGCAGGCTGCAGGAAAAGAGGGGGGATGAGAGAGCGCCCCCCCTGAACCATACCAGGCCACATGCCCTCAACATTGGGAGGGTGCTGAGGGGTAGCCTCATCCCCACAACCCTTGCCCGGTGGTTGTGGAGGTCTGCGGGTGGGGGCTTATTGGAATCTGGAAGCCCCCTTTAACAAGGGGACCCCCAGATCATGCCCCCCTGTGTGAATTGGTAATGGGGTACAAATGTACCCCTACCATTTCACAAAAAAAGTGTCAAAAAGGTTAAAAAACATAAGAGATGGTTTTTGACAAGTCCTTTATTAATTTCTTCTTCTTTACGCTTCTTCTTCCATCTTCTTTCTTCTGGTCTTCCTTTGGTTTTCTTCTTCTTCCTCCATCTTCTTCTTCTCCATCTTCTTCTCCATCTTCTTCTTCCTCCGCTCTTATCGTCCCGCATCTTCCTCCGACTTCTTCACCGCTCCATCCGCACGATCCGCCTCAGTGGGAGTCTTCTGCTGTGTGACACTTCAGTTCTTCTGACACTTCTTATATAACGGAGGGCGGGGCAACCCGGTGACCCTCCTCTGACACACGGGGACTTCACGGGGACTTCCCCATGGCTTGTACCCCGTGTTTACGTAACTGGGTGACCCCACCCCCCTCTGACAACATGGGGAAAGTCATAGGAAAGTCCCTGTGAAGGCCCCGTGCATCAGAAAAGGGCAGGGTCACCGGGTGGCCCCGCCCTCTGTTATTTAAGAAGTGTCAGAAGAACCGAAGCATCACACGGCGGAAGACTCCCACTGAGGCGGATCGTGCGGATGGAGTGGAGAAGAAGCTGGAGGAAGATGCGGGACAAGAAGAGCGGAGGAAGAAGAAGAAAAAGATGGAGAAGAGGAAGATGGAGGAAGAAGAAGAACACTGAAGGAAGACCAAAAGAAAGAAGATGGAAGAAGAAGCGGAAAGAAGAAAAAGTTAATAAAGGTCTTGTTAAAAACCATCTCTTGTGTTTTTTAACCTTTTTGACACTTTTTTTGTGAAATGGTAGGGGTACATTTGTACCCCATTTCCAATTCACACAGGGGGGCTGGGATCTGGGGGTCCCCTTCCAGATTTCGATAAGCCCCCTGCCCCCAGACCCCCACAACCACCAGGCACGGGAGGCCCGGTAAGAGCGGCGGGAGGGGGGGGATGTCCCCTCCCGCTCTTCCGGTATAACAGCCGAGCGGCTTTTAGCCGCATCGGTTGTTATACTCGGGTAGCCGATCGCCCGCTGTGAACAACGGTACCGGGATGATGCCTGCAGCTGCAGGCATCATCCCGGTATAACCCTGGAAAGCCGAGTACGCATATCTGCGTACGGTCAGCAGGAAGGGGTTAAAACTACTATCACTAGCACTGACTATAATGAATTGTTGGTCGGCAATACACATAAAAGTTCATTGATAAGAACGGCATGGAATTTCCCCACAGGGGAACCCGAACCAAAATTTTTTTAAGTAATGAGTGGGGGTCCCCCTAAATTTCATACCAGGCCCTTCAGGTATGGTATGGAAGTTAAGGGGACCCCACACCATAATTAAAAAAAAAAATGGCATGGGGGTCCCCCTCAAAATCCATACCAGACCTGATCTGGTATGGATTTTAAGGGGAACCCCGCGCCAAAACTTAAAAAAAAAAGGCATGGGGTCCCCCCAAAAATCCATACCAGACCCTTGTCTGAGCAAGCAACCTGGCAGGCTGCAGGAAAAGAGGGGGGATGAGAGAGCGCCCCCCCTGAACCATACCAGGCCACATGCCCTCAACATTGGGAGGGTGCTGAGGGGTAGCCTCATCCCCACAACCCTTGCCCGGTGGTTTTGGAGGTCTGCGGGTGGGGGCTTATTGGAATCTGGAAGCCCCCTTTAACAAGGGGACCCCCAGATCATGCCCCCCTGTGTGAATTGGTAATGGGGTACAAATGTACCCCTACCATTTCACAAAAAAAGTGTCAAAAAGGTTAAAAAACATAAGAGATGGTTTTTGACAAGTCCTTTATTAATTTCTTCTTCTTTACGCTTCTTCTTCCATCTTCTTTCTTCTGGTCTTCCTTTGGTTTTCTTCTTCTTCCTCCATCTTCTTCTTCTCCATCTTCTTCTCCATCTTCTTCTTCCTCCGCTCTTATCGTCCCGCATCTTCCTCCGACTTCTTCACCGCTCCATCCGCACGATCCGCCTCAGTGGGAGTCTTCTGCTGTGTGACACTTCAGTTCTTCTGACACTTCTTATATAACGGAGGGCGGGGCAACCCGGTGACCCTCCTCTGACACACGGGGACTTCACGGGGACTTCCCCATGGCTTGTACCCCGTGTTTACGTAACTGGGTGACCCCACCCCCCTCTGACAACATGGGGAAAGTCATAGGAAAGTCCCTGTGAAGGCCCCGTGCATCAGAAAAGGGCAGGATCACCGGGTGGCCCCGCCCTCTGTTATTTAAGAAGTGTCAGAAGAACCGAAGCATCACACGGCGGAAGACTCCCACTGAGGCGGATCGTGCGGATGGAGTGGAGAAGAAGCTGGAGGAAGATGCGGGACAAGAAGAGCGGAGGAAGAAGAAGAAAAAGATGGAGAAGAGGAAGATGGAGGAAGAAGAAGAACACTGAAGGAAGACCAAAAGAAAGAAGATGGAAGAAGAAGCGGAAAGAAGAAAAAGTTAATAAAGGTCTTGTTAAAAACCATCTCTTGTGTTTTTTAACCTTTTTGACACTTTTTTTGTGAAATGGTAGGGGTACATTTGTACCCCATTTCCAATTCACACAGGGGGGCTGGGATCTGGGGGTCCCCTTCCAGATTTCGATAAGCCCCCTGCCCCCAGACCCCCACAACCACCAGGCAAGGGTTGTGGGGATGAGGCCCTTCTCCCCATCAACATGGGGACAAGGTGCTTTGGAGGGCTACCCCAAAGCACCCTCCCAATCTTGAGGGCATGTGGCCTGGTACGGTTCAGGAGGGGGGGCGCTTTCTCATCCCCCCTTTTCCTGCGGCCTGCCAGGTTGCGTGCTCGGAAAAGGGTCTGGTATGGATTTTTGGGGTGACCCCACGCCATTTTTTTTTAAATTTTGGCGCGGGGTTCCCCTTAAAATCCATACCAGACATGAAGGACCTGGTAAGGAATTTAGGGGGATTACCATGCATTTTTTTTCATGCGATTTTGTTCGTGGTTCCCCTGTGGGGAAATTCCATGCCGTTTTTATCAATGAACTTTATGTGTATTGCTGGACCGACAATTCATTATAGCCGGCGCTAGCGATAGTAGTTTTACATGACTTTTTTTCCTTTAGAAATGTAATTTTGCTGTCAGACTGTTCTAAATATGGGAAACATTCGCCCCTTTACAGGCATACTATAGAAACCCCCCAGGTACGAAATTCAAAGGAATATTACACTTTTATTGTTTAACTTTAAGCATTATTAAAATCACTGCTCCTGAAAAAATGTCAGTTTTTAAAAGTTCTTTTTGCATTGATACATGTCCCCTGGGGCAGGACCCAGGTCCCCAAACACTTTTTATGACAATAGCTTGCATATAAGCCTTTAAAATGAGCACTTTTGATTATTCATGTTCGTGTCCCATAGACTTTAACGGTGTTCACATATTTGAACAAACTTTTTGCCTGTTCGCATGTTCTGGATGCGAACCGAACTGGGGGGGTGTTCAGCTCATCCCTACTCCAGAGAAGTCCAGGAGGCAGATATGGGAGGAGGTGATGAGGGAGCTCGAGAGCAGGAGGTCTTGGGAGGAATGAAGAGGGTGATTAGGATGGTATTTTGAGACTAGGCTAGTGATGTAGCTGGGGGCAGAGTTGTGAATGGCTTTGTAACTTAATGTTAGTATTTTGAATTTTATTCATGGTGCAAGTGGCAGCCAATGGAGGGATTGGCAGAGAGGGGTAGCAGACACTTTGCAGTTTGTAAGATGGATGAGTCTGGCAGCAGCATTCATAATGGACTGAAGGGGGATAATCTATTTAAAGGTAAGCCAATGAGGAGGGAGTTGCAGTAGTCAAGGCGAGAGATAACCAGGGAGTGAATCAGGAGCTTTGTGGTTTCCTTGGTTAGAAAGGGGCATAGTTTGGAGATGTTGCAGAGGTTGAGGCGGCAAGCTTTGGAAAGTGATTGGATGTGAAAGGGGAGTTCAAAGTCCAGGATAACACCTAGCAGGTGCGTGAGGAGACTGATGGAGTGAGTTGAGGGGTGGAGAGATAGATTTGTGTGTCGTCAGTAGGGATGAGCCGAACACCCCCCTGTTTGGTTCACACCAGGACTTGCGAACAGGCAAAAAATTTGTTAGAACACGCGAACACCGTTAAAGTCTATGGGACACGAACATGAATAATAAAAAGTGCTAATTTTAAAGGCTTTTATGCAAGTTATTGTCATAAAAAAGTGTTTGGGGACCTGGGTCCTGCCCCAGGGGACAAGGATCAATGCAAAAAAAAGTTTTAAAAATGGCCGTTTTTTCGGGAGCAGTGATTTTAATAATGTTTAAAGTGAAACAATAAAAGTGTAATATCCCTTTACATTTCGTACCTGGGGGGGGGTCTATAGTATGCCTGTAAAGGGGCGCATGTTTCCCATGTTTAGAACAGTCTGACAGCAAAATGACATTTTAAAGGAAAAAAAGTCATTTAAAACTACTCGTGGCTATTAATGAATTGCCGGTCCGACAATACAAATAAAAGTTCATTGATAAAAACGGCATGGGAATTCCCCACAGGGGAACCCCGAACCAAAATTAAAACAAAAAATGATGTGGGGGTCCCCCTAAATTCCATACCAGGCCCTTCAGGTCTGATATTGATTTTAAGGGGAACCCCGCGCCAAAATTTAAAAAAAAATGGCGTGGGGTCCCCCTAAAAATCCATACCAGACCCTGATCAGAGCACGCAACCTGGCAGGCCGCAGGAAAAGAGGGGGGGATGAGAGAGCGCCCCCCCTCCTGAACCGTACCAGGCCACATGCCCTCAACATTGGGAGGGTGCTTTGGGGTAGCCCCCCAAAACACCTTGTCCCCATGTTGATTGGGACAAGGGCCTCATCCCCACAACCCTGGCCGGTGGTTGTGGGGGTCTGCGGGCGGGGGGCTTATCAGAATCTGGAAGCCCCTTTAACAAGGGGACCCCCAGATCCCGGCCCTCCCCCCTGTGTGAAATGGTAAGGGGGTACCCTTGCCATTTCACTAAAAAAGTGTCAAAAATGTTAAAAATGACAAGAGACAGTTTTTGAAAATTCCTTTATTTAAATGCTTCTTCTTTTCTCTTTCTTCTATCTTACTTCGGTTTCTTCCTCCATCTTCTTCTTCTTCTGGTTCTTCTCATCCGGCATCTTCCTCCGCGGCATCGGCATCTTCTTCCCTTCTTCTCCTCGGGCTACTCCGCATCCCTGATGGCATGGAGGGAGGCTCCCACTGTGTGACGCTTCTCTCTTCATCTTCTTCTCTTCATCTTCTTCTCTTCATCTTCTTCTCTTCACCTTCTTCTCTTCATCTTCTTTTCGGGCCGCTCTGCATCCATGATGCACGGTGACTTGACGGGACGTCCCTGTGGCATCATGGGGAATGCCACAGGGAAGTCCCGTCAAGTCCCCGTGTGTCAGAGGGGGGTGGGGTCACCGGGTGGCCCCCGCCCCCGTTATTTAAGAACCGTCAGAAGAGGAGAAGCGTCACACAGCAGGAGCCTCCCTCCATGCCATCATGGATGTGGAGCGGCCCGAAAAGAAGATGAAGAGAAGAAGATGAAGAGAAGAAGATGAAGAGAGAAGCGTCACATAGCGGGAGCCTCCCTCAATGCCATCATGGATGCGGATCGGCCCGGAGAAGAAGGGAAGAAGACGCTGCGGAGGAAGATGCCGGACGAGAACACCGGAGGAAGAACCAGAAGAAGAAGAAGATGGAGGAAGAAACTGAAGAAATTCAGAAGAAAGGAGAAGCATTTAAATAAAGGAATTGTCAAAAACTGTCTCTTGTCATTTTTAACATTTTTGACACTTTTTTAGTGAAATGGCAAGGGTACCCCCTTACCATTTCACACAGGGGGGAGGGCCGGGATCTGGGGGTCCCCTTGTTAAACGGGGCTTCCAGATTCCGATAAGCCCCCCGCCCGCAGACCCCCACAACCACCGGTCAGGGTTGTGGGGATGAGGCCCTTGTCCTCATCAACATGGGGACAAGGTGTTTTGGGGGGCTACCCCAAAGCACCCTCCCAATGTTGAGGGCATGTGACCTGGTACGGTTCAGGAGTGGGGGGGTGCTCTCTCATCCCCCCTCTTTTCCTGCGGCCTGCCAGGTTGCGTGCTTAGATAAGGGTCTGGTATGGATTTTTGGGGGGACCCCACGCCGTTTTTTTTTTAAATTTTGGCACGGGTTCCCTTTAAAATCCATGCCAGACCTGAAGGGCTTGGTATGGAATTTAGGGGGACCCCCACATCATTTTTTTTTTAATTTTGGTTCGGGGTTTCCCTGTGGGGAATTCCCATGCCGTTTTTATCAATGAACTTTTATGTGTATTGTCGGACCGGCAATTCATTAATAGCCGTGAGTAGTTTAAATGACTTTTTTTCCTTTGCACTGTTCTAAACACGGGAAACATGCGCCCCTTTACAGGCATACTATAGACACCCCCCAGGTACGAAACCTAAAGGGATATTACACTTTTATTGTTTTACTTTAAGCATTATTAAAATCACTGCTCCCGAAAAAACTGACATTTTTAAATCTTTTTTTGGCATTGATCCATGTCCCCTGGGGCAGGACCCAGGTCCCCAAACACTTTTTATGACAATACCATGAATATAAGCCTTTAAAATTAGCACTTTTGATTTCTCCCATAGACTTTTAAAGGGTGTTCCGTGGCATTCGAATTTCCCGCGAACACCCCAAATTGTTGCGAACAGCCGATGTTCGAGTCGAACATGAGTTTGACTCGAACTCGAAGCTCATCCCTAGTCGTCAGCATAGAAATGATATTGAAAGCCATGAGAGGCTATCAGCTGACCCAGTGAAGTGGTGAAGATTGAAAATAAAAGGGGTCCAAGAACAGAACCTTGGGGGACCCCAACGGAGAAGGGAAGAGGAGTGGAGGAAGTAGAATTTTAAGTGACACTGAGGGTGCATTGGGATAGGTAGGATGAGAGCCACTGAAGAGCACAGTCACGTAGACCAAGGGAGTAAAGTGAGGAGGGGGTGGTCAACCGTATCAAAGACAGCTGAAAGGTCCAGAAGTAGGAGTACAGAATAGTGTCCGTTGGTTTTTGCAGTTAGTAGGTCATTTGTGAGTTTTAAAAGAGCAGTTTCTGTGGAGTGTTGAGAGTGAAATCCAGATTGCAGGAGATCAAGAAGGTTATTCTTAATGAGGTGGTCACTCAAGAAGTTTAGAGGAAAAGGGGAGCAAGGAGATAGGGCGTAGGTTGTTAAGATTGGTAGGGTCCAAGGATGGCTTTTTAAGTATGGGGGTGACCAGTGCATGTTTTAGAGCACTGGGGAAAATGCCAGGGATGAGGGAGAGATTGAAGATGTGGGTTAGAGAGTGTAGGATAGAGTCAGACGGCGACCATAGTGTTTGAGAGGGAATAGGTCCAGGGGGCAGGTGGTTAGGTGGGCGTTAGAAAGGAGTTTAGCAACTTTAATAAAAATAAACTGCGTCCTTTAGTGGGTATTGACATAAATATTTGAAGTATATAAAATAGTATAGTCCAAATATCGCTTTGAGTAGGAAAAAGTACTCCAGATCATCCAAATGGTCCAACATGCATAGGAATGATTAACAATCCAAAAGATCACGACCACGAATTGACCTTACCAGAACGCAAAATATAATATGCAGATGGCTTAAACCCAGCCGGGCCTTTTGGGATAAGGACCGATCAGATCTGTCAGAGTTCAGGCGTAGTTCCCTCAGTTCATCACCGAAAGAGAAACAAAAATGCTTGCCATAGTATAATATTGTTTTGCAACCAAATATGAGCATGCACCTGAAACCAACACCCTATTGTGCATATGAAACAAAGGTGATAACCCACCACCACAGCTGTAGAGTGTGCTTACCAACTCTCAGGCTTTATATTCATTGGGCTCTATATCACTGGGAGATTGATGGCTGTATTAGGAAATCCTTATCCATAGTATACGACCCAAAAATGAGATAAATAGACCATAGTGTAATACATTCACATAACCCTTTAACCACTTCCCGCCCACCCTATAGCGGATTGACGCCCGGGAAGTGGTTCTGTTATCCTGACTGGACGTCATATGATGTCCAGCAGGATAACATGCCACAGCGCGCCCCCGGGGGCGCGCATCGCGGCGATTGGTGGAGCGGTGTGTCAGTCTGACACACCGCTACACTGATCTTGGTAAAAAGCCTCCGGTTATGGGAAGGGGCATACCTTAAGAGGTCCATCAAGAATACCACCTGAGCCTGGACAAGGCCAGAATCTCTGTTCAGAAAATATTCAACGGCCTCGAAACCCAACTCATGCGGGATAATGGTATACAGAGATGTTACATCCGCAGTGACCAACCACATCCCAGTACGATACTGAACCCCAGAAAGTAATTGAATAACATGCAGAGAATCTTTGATATACGAGGGAAACTTCTGTATTAGGGGTTTTAGGAAAAAGTCAATATATCTGCCCACCCGGGACGTCAGCGAGTCTATGCCACTGACAATGGGGCGTCCCGGGGGGCAGACAAGACTTTTATGTATCTTGGGTAGATAATAGATGGTCGGTGTGCGCGGGGCCGAAGGTATCAAGTACAAGCTCTCTTTCTCAGTGAGGATCCCCATTTTTCGACCCCTTGTCACAATCACCTTAAGTGCCTTCAGATATTTATTTTTAGGATCAGCTGGAAGGAGGGTATAGGTGGAGTCGTCGTCAAGAATCCTATGCATTTCATGCATATAATCTTGCCGATCCAAGACGACAATCCCACCCCCCCTTATCAGCGGGTCTGATCACCAGTTCCCTATTCTGACATAGGGAGTCCAAACCTTCTTGCAAAGTTTTATTCAATCTAGCCTTCTTAATTTCCAATTGGTCTAGGTCTCTAAGCATAACATCTCTAAAGACCCTAAGTGCAGGTGCCAACGTACCAGGGGGGTTGAAGAGAGAGGCATTCCTCAACCCTGAATGGATAATCCCTGTCTCATTGGTCCCTGTATCCCTGATCGAATGGTTCATCATATGTCTTTTGATGCTTAGTTTCCTGACGAATTTATGAATATCCACGAATGTTTGTTCAATCTAGTGGGTGGGACAAATTTAAGCCCTTTGTCTAATATCGCTTTCTCAGAATTAGTTAGTATTTTGGAGCTAAGGTTAAAGATCCCTGTGCCAACTATATTTTTGGTCTTTTGAGTGGTTCGTAGTCACCTCCCCCCTCTGACTCCTCTCCTCTTTCTCCTTGTCTCTTGGTACCTTGGTTTGGTTTGTGAAAACCCCAATTGGTAGCATCGGTGGGGGCAGAAGCACCCATAAGGGGCATATGTCCATTGTATTAAAAATGGTAGAAGGGTTTGGCGCTGTTCCTATTTAGTTTCCTAAGTCCATATAGGTTACTGGATTAAAATAAATTCTTAGGTGCACCGTGCATATATCAAATATTAAATACAATATGGATTTCCAAGTATACCGTGCATGAGTCAATTAAATATTCTGCTGCAATATTATGCAGTCATAGGTGATACATAGAACTAACTTAAATGCTTACATATGTAATATTGCTAATGGGGGGAGAAAGGGGGGGAGGGGGGGGGAGGGGGAGGGAGAGGAGAGTGAGATAGGGAAGTGGGGAGGGGGTGTAGGAAGTCTGTTCCTAAGGAAAATTACAATAACAGGATAAAGTGCAAATGTGCTGGTGCGATCCAAAAGGCAACAGTGACAAGATAAGGTGCAAACGTGCTTCAAAATTCTTTAGTAAGTCTCTTGTGCCATATTCTTGTGCTGTGGTGATAATCCTTCACTTATAATATCTCTTTGCTCTGAAAGTGCAGCCACTCACCAGATCACTTCACCCCTGCGGGGGTAGTAGGCGGTTACAGTTTTATCGCCACTGTACAGCGATCGCTGGCGGGCTCAGGATCGTGGTATGTCATATATAAAGAGAGAGGGAGTGCCCATAGCGTAAAATTGCTTTAAAAAGGTTTTATTACACAAAATGAAAGGGTACTCACACTTTTACAGTAAAAATCAAGCGAAATGGTAAAAACGTCAGAACCGTCATAAATATCCTTCAGCGCTGGTACAGGAGGTGATGTTTGGGAAGCACAAATTAGGCCACGCCCTACGCGTTTCGTCGTTAGGACGTCTACGGGAGCGTGACCTGTGTTGTGTCTTCCCATCCTTATATAGTGTGTGTGGTGTCCCCTTGTTAAATTTTCAATTGGCATCCATTTTCCCGCGGACCGGAAGTTCGTCCGTGGCCATTTTGTTTGTATTTTGCAGACAGAAGTCCGACTTCCTGTATAAATAGCAGTGGGACTACTGGTGGCCATTTTGCCTGAGCTATTTATAGACAGTAGTTCAAGTTACCTGTCTCTGTATATCTGTATTGCATAGTCCGGCGGCCATTTTGCCTGTGTTTTTGTGGACAATGGAGACCGGCGGCCATTTTGCCTATGTTTTTGTAGACAATGGAGACCGTAAACAATTCCCCTTGTTTGTATTGCATAGTCCGGCGGCCATTTTGCCTGTGTTTTTGTGGACAATGGAGACTGTAAATAGATCTCCCTATTGATGTCAACTGCAGATATATGGTGTTAAATCTATCACACACTATAAAAGGTTTATTGTACATTAATCGGCTTGCTTTATATGACGCTAAAAGTCAAAAATTAATACTAAATTCAACATGATTTAAAACCCATAAGAAATACATGAAGAAACTTAAAAAACAATACAAATAAAAATTGGGATTAAAATTAAAATTAAAATCATGAGGAGCACATAGAGGATCATGAGGAATACTTAAATGAGAGCTTACTAAATACATATCATTCTTAAATTAAAATAAATGAATAAATTGGAAAAAATAAAACTTAACTTCATATATTATATAACATTTTTTGTGTATCTGAAGAGAGGGGGAACATATTTTATTATTTTTAAGGGGGCTTGTTGTATGTATTAATCTTTTGGGGTGTTCATATTTACATTGTATATCCTCATTTTTAGGTGTAATTACTTCTATAGTGCGTACGTGAGAAAGGAATCTTAGATTTTTTTATATATATAGCATTTCTTTATGGATACTATGTCCCATGCATGGACTATATGAAGAAGATATATGTAAAAAATTTAAAATAGTATAAAAATATATATATACTGATATAAAATGGCTTAAGAAAGACGGGGAGAGTAAAACGGGAGGAAAAGGGTTAATTTCGAAATCTGTATTATACTATTCGTGCGTGTATATATATATACTAGAGGGTGTACTGGGTCTATTGGTTATTTTTCATGTTTATATCCTATTGCGGTACTTTCTACTCCTTTATGGGGAAGAGGGAAAAGGGGGTAATTTAGATGTCAGAGTGTTTATGTGTCAAGAGTATAGGTGCTCTATGTCTCCCATTTTGATATGAATATTAATAATTTGTTAGGAAGCAGTTTAGGTCAAGGTCGATGTTCATGCCCATAGGCTGCAGGGTATCTAATAAGAATATCCACTTGGTTTCGTTTTGTGAGACCTTAATTTTTTTATTCTCGCCTCTCCAGTAACCCTTGATTTTATCTATTGCGTAAAAGGTCATCTGCGCCGGGTCTCTGTTGTGGTAATCTCTAAAATGCCTGGACACGCTATGTTTATTAAAACCTTTCTTGATGTTTTTAATGTGTTCTCTGACTCTGACATGCAACTCTCTCGTTGTCCTTCCTACATATTGCTTCCGACATGGCCACTCTAACACGTAAGTGACGTGGGTACTGTGACAGGTAATGAGCTCCCGAATATTGAACTCTTTTCCATTGGCAGTAGACCTAAATTTCATTGTTTTCTTGCTGGTTCTTTTACTGGTTCTGCAAGGCAAACATTTGCAACATTTAAAAAACCCTTTTAAACCTTTTCCTATTTTTATCTCCCTAGGTGGATCTATTGCATTGTGTACCAGTTTGTTCCTCAAAGTTGGTGCTTTTTTGTAGATGAAAACTGGTTTCCTAGGCAAAATAGAGTTAAGGGTCCTATCAGATTGTAAAATGGGCCAATGTTTTTTAATTATAGTCTCCACATGTTTGTATTGTCTATTGTACCCCGTTAGGAAAGCTACTTCCGATTTTTCATTTTTTATTCTTCTATGTTGTATTCCTGTTTCGTCTAACATTTTGTTTCTGTCCATTTTCCCAACGGTGTGTTTCATTGCCACTAGGTCCTTTCTTTTATATCCCTTTTCCACGAACTTGTTTATTAGAGTGTCCGTTTGTCTCTCATAATCGTGTTTGTTGGAGCAATTCCTATATAACCGCATGAACTGACCCTTAGGTATATTTCCTAGCCAACGGGGATGATGGCAACTGCTAGTTGGGATGTACCCATTTCTGTCCGTAGTTTTGAAATATGTTCTTGTTTTCAGCTGTCCATCCTCTTTATATATTTGTAAGTCCAGGTAATCCACAGTCTCTTTGTTCCAGTTTCCTGAGAAAGTCAATCCATAGGCATTACCATTGATCTCGTTGAAGAAATTCTGTAATTCCTCTATCGTACCCCCCCATACCATGACAATGTCGTCAATGTACCTCCTGTATAATTTCAGATTTCTTCTTTCCTTGCTATAAATTTGTTCCTCCTCCCATTTATTGAGTAGTAAATTGGCTACACTGGGGGCATACTTAGCCCCCATGGCTACTCCTTTTATTTGGGAGTAGAAGTCACCCTTGTGCCAAAAATAGTTATGGCTCATGGCCAATTTTAGTCCCTCCAAGATATAATTGATTTGTGTTACCCTTAGATCCGTTAGCGTGTGTAAAGCCCATTCGACACCACTAATGCCATCTTTCTGTACGATGTTGGTGTACAGAGAATTTATGTCGACGGTTACTAGTATGTCGTTATCATTTATTTCAAAGTTGTTTAATTCCCCAATTAGCTGTTTACTGTCTCTCAGAAACGATCTACCCTTTTTAACTAGGGGCTGTAAGTAGCCGTCCAAGTATGCTCCCAATCGGGAGAACAGTGAATCAATGCCACTGATTATCGGTCTGCCGGGTGGGTTCTTTTGGTCTTTATGGATCTTTGGTACGTAATATATAATTGGAGTTTTGGCTATTTCAGGGGTTAGATATTTGGCTTCTTTTTTTGTTAGAATCCCCATTTCTTCTCCTTTTTTGACATAGGTCTTCAGTTTTTTCTTATATTCTGTTCTTGGGTTGCCCCTCAGTTTCTTGTATGTGTTGGGTACCTCCAGTAGCTTCTTCATTTCTGACTCATAGTCTTTTTTATTTAAAATGACCAGGCCTCCTCCCTTATCGGCCGGTCGGATGACTATATTTTTCTTCTTCTCTATTTCTTTAATAATGTTCCATATGTTTGTTTTTATTTTCTTCGGTTTCATCTTCCTAAGATCTTGTTCGACCATTTTTTTAAAAGTCATCAGGCTCTCATTTTGTTGAATATTCAGATTGAATGTTGAGTTATTTCTTAGCCCTGAATGTTGGAATAAAGGGGGGTCGTCATCTGTTCGTACGTTCCTGTTAGTATCTCCTTTCATTAAATAAAATTTTTTTATGTTAAGTTTCCTTACGAATTTTTGGAGGTCTATATATACTTCGAAGGGGTCAAGATTCTTATCAGGGGCATATTTTAAGCCTAAATCCAACACTCTCAATTCTTCCTCATTAAAATTGGCTTCACTTAGGTTAAAAATTCCTGTACCTAATACTCTCTTCTTCTTTTTCTTCTTGATTCCTCCTCTCTTACCGCGTGCTCTTCTCCTCTTTCCCATCTTTGTGGTCTGTATGTATGCTCTGTTCTTTCTTCTCGTTGGGTTTCTTCTTGCATTTTGTTCCTTGGGCCCATGTATGTGTTCCTGGTGGTCTTCATGTTCCAGCTCCGTCGAGGGTCTCCGTTGTTTCGGTTCCTGGTGGGGAACCTGAAGGGTTGCCCTCCCCTTTGTCTGTCTTGAGGCCCATATGTATCCCTGTAGGGAGACCGTCTGTTTCTGAAGACTGGGGGTCTCCTTCTGTATTCCCTGGGAAAAAAACCCCGCCTGTGTGATGGTTCTTCATAGGGGGTGTAATGTTGTTCGTTCCTCAGAGGGGAGTATCTATTATTATATCTTGGTGTCCTCAAAATACTTGAGGGGTTGTTCCATTGTTGTGGTCTATTTTCATCTCCAGCTTGATCCCTGTAGTACCGACGTTCCGGGCTAGTTCCCTCTCTTCTCGTTCTTAAATTTGGTAGTTCTTCTGGTCTTGTTCTTGGTGTCCTAATTTCTGTAGATCTTATCTCTTGCCATGGTGTAGTATCTTCTATTACTGAACTTTCTCTTGATTCGTCTATCATAGAGATGTTGTGGTTATCTTCCATGTAATTCTCATCTATTTGCCATTTATATACCTGCTGGTTTTTGTAGTCCAGCACATCTCTTCTAAACTTTTTTTGTTTCTTCAGCTGTATTTCTTTATCATATTTAGTCATGGCTTCTTGTAGTTTGTTCTCTTTTTCCTTATATTCTCTGGATTCCAAGAAAGGTACGAGTTGGTCTCTTATTTGTAGTATTTCTGTTTCTATGTTCTTTAATTTATGTCGTCTTCGTATTACTATTTTCCCGAGCAGTGCATTTTCGCTATCATTGAAGAATTTATACCAATCTTCCATCAATCCTTTATCATTAACTGCATCGTTGGGTGAGATATCCCACCTTAAACGTCTTGGGGTGATTTTCTCTGTAATATACATTTCAATAGTTGCTATATCCCACCAAACTCTTATTTGTTTTTCGATATTGTGTTTCAGATGTTTAAATAGACTGTCTATATCCTGCCTTATGGCTACTTGTTCTTGATTAAAGACTTCGGTAAGGTTGATGTTTCTGTTGTTTAGGTATCTAAAGATATCCATTGCTGCAGGTTTCTGTTTAGTTTTAAATTAAACAGTGACTAGTAAAGGGATGGTGAACCCGCGCAATGAACATAAAGACTTAATTGGTATAGTTTGGAACTGCTGCCTCCCAACAAGCAGTCACCCTAAAATGGGGACAGCTGAGATATATTAAAAATGGTAGAAGGGTTTGGCGCTGTTCCTATTTAGTTTCCTACCTCCATATAGGTTACTGGATTAAAATAAATTCTTAGGTGCACCGTGCATATATCAAATATTAAATACAATATGGATTCCCAAGTATACCGTGCATGAGTCAATTAAATATTCTGCTGCAATATTATGCAGTCATAGGTGATACATAGAACTAACTTAAATGCTTACATATGTAATATTGCTAATGGGGGAAGAAAGGGGGGGAGGGGGGAGGGAAATCATGTTGAATTTAGTATTAATTTTTGACTTTTAGCGTCATATAAAGCAAGCCGATTAATGTACAATAAAGCTTTTATAGTGTGTGATAGATTTAACACCATATATCTGCAGTTGACATCAATAGGGAGATCTATTTACGGTCTCCATTGTCCACAAAAACACAGGCAAAATGGCCGCCGGACTATGCAATACAAACAAGGGGAATTGTTTACGGTCTCCATTGTCTACAAAAACATAGACAAAATGGCCGCCGGTCTCCATTGTCCACAAAAACACAGGCAAAATGGCCGCCGGACTATGCAATACAGATATACAGAGACAGGTAACTTGAACTACTGTCTATAAATAGCTCAGGCAAAATGGCCACCAGTAGTCCCACTGCTATTTATACAGGAAGTCGGACTTCTGTCTGCAAAATACAAACAAAATGGCCACGGACGAACTTCCGGTCCGCGGGAAAATGGATGCCAATTGAAAATTTAACAAGGGGACACCACACACACTATATAAGGATGGGAAGACACAACACAGGTCACGCTCTCGTAGACGTCCTAACGACGAAACGCGTAGGGCGTGGCCTAATTTGTGCTTCCCAAACATCACCTCCTGTACCAGCGCTGAAGGATATTTATGACGGTTCTGACGTTTTTACCATTTCGCTTGATTTTTACTGTAAAAGTGTGAGTACCCTTTCATTTTGTGTAATAAAACCTTTTTAAAGCAATTTTACGCTATGGGCACTCCCTCTCTCTTTATATATGACATACCACGATCCTGAGCCCGCCAGCGATCGCTGTACAGTGGCGATAAAACTGTAACCGCCTACTACCCCCGCAGGGGTGAAGTGATCTGGTGAGTGGCTGCACTTTCAGAGCAAAGAGATATTATAAGTGAAGGATTATCACCACAGCACAAGAATATGGCACAAGAGACTTACTAAAGAATTTTGAAGCACGTTTGCACCTTATCTTGTCACTGTTGCCTTTTGGATCGCACCAGCACATTTGCACTTTATCCTGTTATTGTAATTTTCCTTAGGAACAGACTTCCTACACCCCCTCCCCACTTCCCTATCTCACTCTCCTCTCCCTCCCCCCCCCCCTTTCTTCCCCCATTAGCAATATTACATATGTAAGCATTTAAGTTAGTTCTATGTATCACCTATGACTGCATAATATTGCAGCAGAATATTTAATTGACTCATGCACGGTATACTTGGGAATCCATATTGTATTTAATATTTGATATATGCACGGTGCACCTAAGAATTTATTTTAATCCAGTAACCTATATGGAGGTAGGAAACTAAATAGGAACAGCGCCAAACCCTTCTACCATTTTTAATATATCTCAGCTGTCCCCATTTTAGGGTGACTGCTTGTTGGGAGGCAGCAGTTCCAAACTATACCAATTAAGTCTTTATGTTCATTGCGCGGGTCCACCATCCCTTTATATGTCCATTGTAGGTCTGATGTGGCAAGGTGGGGGTATTATCCCCATTTTGCCCAAATTGTACATCTGGACCTTCCCTGTCTGCTAGGGGGAAAAAATAATTGGACGTGGGTATATTTGCCTCCCATTCTGGCTCTACTGTTGGATACCCTGATCCTGATGGTTGATAATCAGGAAATCCACTCCCTCTGGCCTTCCAGGCTTCCTGTTGGTTCACAATGCGCCTCCTACCACGTTGATTGTAATAAGGGCCCCAACCCCTTCCCCTAGGGGGGGGTGCCCTAAATTGAGGCGCATACCCCTGTTGTTGCATCATGTGGTTGTAATCAGATGATTGAGTGGGTCTAGGAGGACCACTGGATCGTGGCTGTCCTCTATAGAAACCACCATAATTCCCACCATTCTCTCTTTGGGGTGACTGTTGTTGATACTCATTCCCTATTCTATTTATAGGTTTCCCATAAGGAGCACCCCGCTTATTTGGGTTATGGGCCGCAAATGGTTTCGTTTGGGGACCCCTATTTGGGACATTAGGATCCATTGTTGTAGAGATCTCCATCTCATTATTGTTTTGTTTGGCCAACTCCTCTAGGAGTTTTTTTTGCCAATCAAAGACAATTTTCCCATGATAATCTGAGAGGTCTCTATTAAACTTTTTCTTTTTCTTGATCCTTTGATCTTTGTCCTCTTTCTCAAGAATTTTCAAGAGACTCTGGGATTTAACAGAGTATTCATCACTCCCCATATATGGATGTCATTTTTCTTTAATATTTTTAATTTCATCATCTAATTTAGCTAGTTTAACGGTCTTTCTTTCAATCAGGAATTTAATGAGGAAAATCCCTGCTTGATTAAAATATTTAAACCAGCCTTCTAAGTCCACATCCCCTTTCTGTGGAGCAATGTCCCATCTGAGGCTTCTGGCAACCATAGAGTGTTTAGTATAGGTTTCTAAGTAGGCTATATCCCACTTTGTATGGTTCTCAGAGACCATAAGGTTCTTTATTCTCATAAAGATACCCCCCAAATCATTGTCATCGTTCGTATAAGCCTCAAAAACCCCTTCTACATTAACCATATTAGTGGCACGAAATTCAAAGATATCCATCTTATTTTAATTAACAAAAATTATGCCAGCTGCAGTAAATAAGTCAAAAACAGTTTAGCAACTTTGTTGGTAGTAGCAGATTTGAATAAAGGGAGTGTCAATTGTACCTGTTGATATGGGGTCTTAACCACTTAAGGACCGGACCATTATGCTGCCTAAGGACCAGAGGACTTTTTCCAATTTGGCACTGCGTCGCTTTAACTGCTAATTGCGCAGTCATGCAATGCTGTACCCAAACGAAATTTGCATACTTTTCTTCCAACAAATAGAGCTTTCTTTTGATGGTATTTGATCACCTCTGCCGTTTTTATTTTTTGCGCTATAAACGGAAAAATACCGAAAATTTTGAAAAAAAATGATATTTTCTACTTTTTGTTATAAAAAAAAATCCAATAAACTCAATTTTAGTCATACATTTAGGCCAAAATGTATTCGGCCACATGTCTTTAGTAAAAAAAATGTCAATAAGCGTATATTTATTGGTTTGCGCAAAAGTTATAGCGTCTACAAACTAGGGTACATTTTCTGGAATTTACACAGCTTTTAGTTTATGGCTGCCTATGTCATTTCTTGAGGTGCTAAAATGGCAGGGCGGTACAACCCCCCCCCCAAATGACCCCATTTTGGAAAGTAGACACCCCAAGGAAATTGCTGAGAGGCATGTTGAGCCCATTGAATATTCATTTTTTTTGTCCCAAGTGATTGAATAATGACAAAAAAAAAATTACAAAAAGTTGTCACTAAATGATATATTGCTCACACAGGCCATGGGCATATGTGGAATTGCACACCAAAATATATTCAGCTGCTTCTCCTGAGTACCAGGATACCACATGTGTGGGACTTTTTGGGAGCCTAGCCACGTACGGGGCCCTGAAAACCAATCACCGCCTTCAGGATTTCTAAGGGCGTAAATATTTGATTTTACTCTTCACTGCCTATCACAGTTTCGGAGGCCATGGAATGCCCAGATGGCACAAACCCCCCCCCCCAAATGACCCCATTTTGGAAAGTAGACACCCCAAGCTATTTGCTTTGAGGCATGTTGAGTCCATGGAATATTTTATATTTTGACACAAGTTGCGGGAAAGTGACAATTATTTTTTTTTGCACAAAGTTGTCACTAAATGATATATTGCTCACACAGGCCATGGGCTATGTGGAATTGCACCCCAAAATACGTTTAGCTGCTTCTCCTGAGTATGGGGATACCACATTTGTGACACTTTTTGGGAGCCTAGCCGCGTACGGGGCCCCGTAACCAATCACCGCCTTCAGGATTTCTAAGGGTGTAAATTTTTGATTTCACTCTTCACTGCCTATCACAGTTTCGGAGGCCATGGAATGCCCAGATGGCACAAACCCCCCCCCCCCAAATGACCCCATTTTGGAAAGTAGACACCCCGAGCTATTTGCTGAGAGGCATGGTGAGTATTTTGCAGCTCTCATTTGTTTTTGAAAATGAAGAAAGACAAGAAAAAAAATGGTTTTTTTTTCTTTTTTTAATTTTTAAAACTTTGTGACAAAAAGTGGGGTCTGCAAAATACTCACTATAGCTTGGGGTGTCTACTTTCCAAAATGGGGTCATTTGGGGGGGGAGTTGTGCCACCTGGGCATTCCATGGCCTCCGAAACTGTGATAGGCAGTGAAGAGTGAAATCAAAAAATCAAAAATCAAAAATTTACGCACTTAGAAAGCCTGGAGGCGGTGCTTGGTTTTTGGGGTCCCAGTTCCGGGTGTAATAGGCCGCTGGTGCTTGCCAGTTCACCAAAACGCTACCACAAAAACTGTTAGCGATCGCAGGGATCAGGCCTGACTCTGCGAATGCTGTAGTTATGCGTTTAGTGTTTTGTAAGTGACAGTGATCGATCGATACTGCACTTGTGTGGGCTGGGCCGGGCGGAGGGGCTGATCCCGCTAACACTGCGTTTTTGGGAACCCTAAACTGCTGGGGACGCTAGTATAGATCTGATCAGATCAGATATTGATGCGATCAGATACTATACCACTAAGGGAGGTGTATGCTGCGTGCATGGGTGTTAGCGTTACTGGTACTAATCTGACGCTGCCTGGGGCGACGCATATCACCGGCAGACGATCAGGGGGCTAAACCTGTATTCGGTAATAAACGGCGGGTGCCCTGACACTATAAAAAATAAACGAACTAACCAGCGTCACCTGTAACGGTTATACGGTGATCAGTGGTGAATGGGTTAACTAGGGGGCAATCAAGGGGTTAAAACATTTATTAGATAGTATATGGGGGTCCCTGTCGCTATAAAACGCTGACGGCGAACCTAAATATTTACGTCCCGAACTAGCGTAACCAGTGACACTAATACAGCGATCAGAAAAATGATCGCTTGGTGACACTGGTGACAGGGGGTGATCAAGGGGTTAAAACTTTATTAGGGGGGTTAGGGGGGTACCCTAGACCTACAGGGGGCTAATACTAACTGCCCTACTACAGTAACTGTCACAAACTGACACCATGCAGAAAAAAAAAACTTCTTGGTGTCAGTGTGACAGGGGGGGGAGGGGTGATTAGGGGGTGATCGGGGGGGGTATCGGGGGGTAAAGGGGGGTGTTATGTGTGCCTGGCACATTCTACTGTGACGTGTGTGTGTTGTGCACTCACATTGATGTCTTCTCTCCTCGGTGCCGGAACGGAAACTGCTGAGCCGAGGAGAGATGACATCACATCCCCTGCCTCTGTGTACTACACAGAGGCAGGGGAAGAATCTCATTGGCTGGGAGCGATGGCGAGGGGGGGCCACGATCGGATGGCCTCCCCCTCATCTCTGATCGCTGCCAGACCAACGGCGTCCGCCTCAGGCACCGGGGGGGTCGGATCGGACCCCCCGCCCGCGGGAAGGCAATCACGTACCAGGTACATGATTTTGCCTGCCCGTGCCATTCTGCTGACGTATATCAGCGTGAGGCAGTCGTCAAGTGGTTAAATGGGGGAGATACCTGTACAGTGGAGATTCCATCACGGATTGTATCAATCTTGTTTTTGAAGTGATTAGTAATCTCCTGGGCAGTGAGTGAGTCAGTGGGTGGAGGCTGTGGAGGACGAAGTAGAGAGTTGAAGGTAGAGAAAAGTTTACGGGGACTGGATGAGAAGATGTTAATAAGAGTTGTAAAATAGGTCTGCTTGGCAGTGTGGAGAAAAGAAAGAAAGAAATTTTATAATATTTAACCCGGGTGGAAGACACCCAACAGCCCAAACCTGGTCTGTGGTCACCCCTGCCATTACATGTATCCATGTAGATACAGTATACTATATATATACTTTTTATCTGGTGTTCAGTTTGCAATTTCCAGCATTGGCACACAATCAGGCCCCCCTGTTGTATGGTTCCTTTGTGGTAGCAGCACCGCTGTTTTGCCTGGGAGCTGCAATGTGCACACAGGGAGATTTCATGTCTCCAGCTGTTCCCGCCTGCTCTTTGAGTGGGTGGGGACACCTACACCTCGACGCCATGCATATGTGCCAACCGCATGGCGTCTGCGATGTCATTGCAGCTGGACGCATCAGGCCATCTGGGTGCATGTGGAGCGCATGTGGCTGCAAGCCCCCCCATGACGCTGGGAGCCTCCTGCGCTCATGTATCGGCCATCCACTCATGGTATTGGGGGCGGAGCCCTAATGGATTTCCTGGGGGTATTTATTGAAGGGTTGACATGGTGTGCATTTCAGTCTTTGCATCACAGAGGACACACACACCTGTTGATTCACCTGCCAGACTTACCAGACTCACCTTTCTCCACCAACTCTAGGTGCACTTCATTACTTGCACATGGCTCACTCTGAGCATTCATTTCACTTTCTGCTTTTTTTGTCACTATTTTTTTCAACTTCTATCTGGTTTCTCTCACTCTTTTTTTCTCTCTCTCTTGCCTAATGCTTTGATTCTCACCACTTGCTGGCATTTCTTTGCCATTTTTCCCTTTTCCCCTTCAGTCTCCTATGTCCTTACTACCTTTGGCTCAGGCTCTCTATTCATACAGAGACATATACATATCATTAGTACTTAATGCACTATTATACTTATTTATGCCTACAGCTTTCATTACATATGGACCCAGTGAGATTCTTGGGGACACACCCTTACATGCGCACCATGCCTGTCCTTTGGTTTGCCCCACCGAGGTCACGTTTGGCTCCGCCTCCTCAGCTCCCAGGTGAGACACCTGCTGCTGCCTCTGGGAACCGCACATCTGTCGTTTTGGCCTCATTTAGTGGTGAGTATGAGCTCCTACATCATTGCTCCCATGCTCTGCAACTACTTCTACTACTCAATACTATACCACCTACCCATTTATATTCTTCTATCCTAGGTACATCCATACACGTATCAACTCCTGAAGAGCTAGCTAGGTCATTGTTAAAAACGCGTTGGGTATGGGGGGGTGGCTATGGCATGCTCGAGTGAGGACGCACTCCCCCTGAGCTCCGTGAGACCCGCGCCTTTACCAGCCTAAATGGTGGCTTCCCAGGGGGGACGGATACCTGGAAAAGATGCCTCCAAAACGCAAGACTTCCCCACTGGCCCAACGGACTCCCCAGAACCGCTCGGAGTCCCTGGATAACTTCTTTGGGACCCGTGGAGATAAGGCAAGTACAGCCAAGATGGCGCCTGGAACACACGCGGCCAGAGCGGCTTCCCCCATCAGCTCACCACACATGCCTCTGCTGACCCTGCCTCCCCTCTCCTCTCCCTCCGGTTCTGACAGCAATGAGGGGCGCATTAATGGGGGTGACCCTTGGGAGGACACAGATATCAGGTCCCATATCCTATCTCTCCCCACCAAAGCTGACTTGGAGCAGTTTGCTCACAGAGTGGAGAAGGCCCTGAGACAGGACATTGAAGATTTACAAGCTGATACAGCACACTTAGGGGGCAGAGTGGAAACTCTGGAAGTACAATGGGATGAGACTACTCCTACCTTGCAGGCTCTAACATACCATTGCAAGATGCAGGATCAAAGGATTGAGACCCTGCTAGATCAAATGGACGATTTTCAAAATAGAAGCCGCAGGGTTAACATTTGTATTAGAGGCCTCCCTGAAGCCACGTGCCCGAGAGACATTATACTTACCCTGCAAGGGATATTTAAGCAAATACTAGGCCGTCAGGCTCCTGAGTACATCGAAATTGACCGAGCCCACAGAGCCTTGCGGCCTCCTTCGGAGGACCCAGACAAGCCGAGAGACATTATTTGCAAGTTGCATAAATACTCGCTTAAGGAACGTATCCTGAATCAAGTCAGGGGACTCAAACGTGGACTTTGATGGCGCCAAACTAACTTTCTTCCCGGACCTTTCTAGACGCACGCTGATGCAGCGTTGTGCACTCAAACCACTGCTGGTGGCCCTGCAAGACGCTCAACTGCCCTATAGATGGGGCTTCCCGTTCAGCATTTCTGCGACTAAAGATGGCAAACAATCTACCCTGCGAAACAAGGCAGAGTTGCCCCATTTTCTACAGTCCATTGGACTGCCTCAAGTGGACATTCCAGACTGGAGGGCATCCCCGGACATGCCCCTTCCTGCACAGCCTGAACCATGGCAATCAAGCCGTCGTAGACGCCGACGTGGATTCAGGAGAGGTCCCCCTAGACCTATGCCACCCCCTCAATCTCCACATGGGAAGACCTGAATGACTGCCTATTTTTCTCACAGGCTCTTGCAATGCTAATGGTCATTCACTGATCCCCCCTGGCAGCTACTGTATTATTATTATTTTTCTGCTCCTGTTTTGGAGTAGATTAAGCACTTAACATTGGCCGCGGGTCCACTAGCGGACTCGGTCCTGGTGCCTTCCACTTTCCCCCAATAGGACAACTCTTTCTAGTTATGCTCCCTTTTTTGGGAACCACCTCTGTTCGCTGGCCTCCGCCGTCTCCCCATTATGGGGGGGGCGGAGTCCCCCGACCAGTGGAGAAGTTACACTATGTTGAGCCCGTTGGGCCTTTTGTTCTCTTGCTCTTCTTTTTTGTTTTTGTTTTTTGTGTTTTTTAAATTTTACAGTTTTTGCATCTGCTACAAATGTGGTTTGTCTTTTAGGCTCCTATCCCTGCTCAGCGTGTTCCCTGTGCTCCTTGTGATGTGTTTGGATGTGATGTGTCCGGTGGCTCCAAAACATGATCTACTACCATGGCAAACTTGAAGGTCGTATCCTATAACGTACGTGGTCTGGGATCCCCATCAAAACGCAGTAAGTTTGCATTGAAACGGCTCGGGGCACATGTTGTTTTCTTGCAGGGAACGCACTTTCACACTGACTCGGTCCCCCGTATCCCTACTCATCTGTACACATCATGGTATCTCAGCAATTCCCCTCGCCCTAAGTCAGGAGGTGTGGCCATATCAGTCCACAAGCACTGTCCATTTGTAATGACGGACCAAATGCTTGACACTGGGGGTCGCTTTGTGTTCGTTAAAGGTACCATTTATGGCCATAAATTCACTTTTGCAGCTGTGTA
Source organism: Lithobates clamitans (assembly GCA_037952925.1). Classification (NCBI taxonomy): domain Eukaryota; kingdom Metazoa; phylum Chordata; class Amphibia; order Anura; family Ranidae; genus Lithobates; species Lithobates clamitans. The sequence goes on along the minus strand of JBBGZY010000400.1, from coordinate 3,701,002 downwards.
CATCCCAAATAGTGGACAACTTACCTACCTAGACTCAGTCTTAGAATCCCTATCTACCTTCCGTGATTGCTAGCTCATCTTGGGTGAGGATTTTAACGTTTGCCCTGATCCGCTTGTAGATAATTCCTCGGGAGGCTCAACCCACTTCTTTGCCTTCCTGAAGCATTTCAGGAAATCCCTATAGATGCACCATTTGGTCGACTGCTGGAGATTAATGCATTCTACTGATAGGGACTACAGTTGTTTCTCAGCCACTCATAATGTCTACACTCGTATAGACCTTTTGATGATGGATCAATATTCCCTGGATTCATTAACCAGCACCTCCATTGGCTCTATCACCATTTCAGATCACGCGCCGGTCTACCTTTCCTTGCGACCCTTGTCTGTTGGAGCACGAATGTGGAGCTGGCGTTTAAACGATAGCATCTTAGATGATGCAGTGGCTGTGAAACAAGTGTTGGATACCATCTCCCTGTATTTTATGGAGAATAAGCCGGGTGAAGTGAGCATGAGTTCCGTGTGGGAAGGACATAAAGCAGTGGTTCGGGGAGAGCTGATATCTCAAGGGGCGGGACTGAAAAAGGCCAGGGAAGGTGAACTGCAGACCCTCTTAGCTAAAATACAAAAGGCAGAAGTTGTCCATAAAAAACATGTGACTCCTGCAATGGCTTCAGAACTACATTCACTTCAACAGGAACTAGCCACACTTCTAGATTCCAAGATTAAGGCTTGTTTACGTCACTTAGCGCATAAGTTCTATGAGTTTGGTAACAAATGTCAGTGATTGCTGGCGAGAGCACTCAAGTGACAACGGGACTCAGGCCATGTGCATAAACTTATTTCCACTAAGGGTTATTTAGTGGTCCACTCTTCCGAAATAGCAGATTTGTTTAAAGAATATTACGCTCAGCTATACCACCTCCCCGATACTCTACCAGGCTCTTCAGAATCCCAGCGGGTTGATCGTATTCTCCAATACCTTACAGAGGCCCAATTTCCACAGCTGGAAACCTCGATCGGTGAGCAGCTGGATGCGTCCATTTCAGTGTCGGAGATCCAGGCTGTGATAAAAGATCTCCCTAATGGGAAAAGTCCCGGCCCGAATGGTTATAATAATACATATTATAAGAAATACTCTCAGGTGCTCTCCAGCCCCATGTGTACCTACTTCACAGCTTTGGCCTCCGGGACGGTAATGCCCTCTGAGGCGGTCATGGCACATATCACGGTACTCCCTAAAGAGGGGAAAGATCATACTTTACCAGGAAACTACAGGCCTATATCACTTTTAAATACCGACATTAAGATTTTGGCCAAAATACTGGCCAATAGCCTTTAGTCAATCCTCCCGACAGTGATTCACCCTGATCAGACGGGGTTTATTATTGGCAGGGAGGCTAGAGATAATGCTAATAGGGCACTCCAGCTGATACATTGGGTTGAATCTGAGATGCCGGCGTACCCCTGTCTCTTGCTTTCCACTGACGCTGAGAAAGCATTTGACAGGGTGGACTGGACATACATGCGAACGGTCCTCACCAGGTTAGGTTTGGGCCCTAATATGCTGACCTGGATATCCTCCCTTTATAGCTCTCAGGCAGCCAGAGTGAAGGTGAATGGACTACTGTCTGATACCTTCCCGATCAGTAACGGGACGCATCAGGGATGTCCACTCTCTCCTCTCATCTTTGCCCTAACCCTTGAGCCATTGCTTAATAGAATTCGCCTTAATAATGACATTAGGGGCTTTATTGTGGGTCCGACAGAACACAAGCTGTCTGCTTATGCAGACGACGTTCTGTCTTACGTCGCTGACCCCCTGATATCATTGCCTAATATCATGGTAGAGCTGAGGGAATTCAATTACTGTCCAATTTCAAAATAAATTACAATAAGTCAGAGATTCTGTCATTTAATGTCCCCTTGGGGCTATGTACACAGCTGCAATCTGCCTTTTCATTTGCTTGGTGCACGACCTCCCTGAAATACTTAGGGGTATATCTACCAATGAGATGCTCCCTACTATACCAGTGTAACTATGCTCCTTTACTCTCCGCTGTTAGACTGGATCTGAAAAGTTGGGATAAGGCTACATTTTCATGGATGGGCCGAGTCAGTGTTCTTAAGATGAATGTGCTACCTCACATACTGTTTTTCCTGCAGATGGTTCCCATCTCACTACCCAGAACTTTCTTCTCAACCCTCAATAGCGTGTTTATACGATATATTTGGAGTGGGAAATACCCCCGGCTAGCTCTTCGCACGTTACAGCGCCCCAAGAGGCTGGGAGGCATGGGGGTCCCAGTAATCCGTAGATATTATGAAGCAAAAGCCCTACAGCGTATTCTAGATTGGTATCATGGTGTCCCTTACAAACTCTGGGTGCCCCTAGACAAATTCCTGGCGGGACGTAACCTCTCTCATGCCCCCTGGGTACCCCGGGTACATAGGGGTCTCTCAATGCTGGTCTCTCCACTGGCTACTCATGCTCTAGTGATATGGGATGCCCTAAATAAAGAAGGGAAGCTCGCTCGGCTGACTTCACCTTTGGCACCCTTAAGTGGCTTCCCATGGTTCTTTCCGGGGGAACACCCTTCCTTTTTTTGAACCTGGGCGGCTGATGGAGAGTCCAGATGCGGTAGATTTGTTCAAGACCAAGGCTTACTGCCACTAGCTAAATTGAGAGAACAGTATGGCCCCTTCTTAATGGATGAATGGCGCTATAGACAACTCCAGCACTTTATTACTAGCCTACCCCAGGGAGCCCGATCACCTACGTTGGCCTAAGAAATAAAAGTGTAGCGCTAAAGTAAAATTATGAATAAGTAATGTAAATAAGGGTAGGGGATGGAGAAGTAGTCAGTCCATGTCTGGAAAGACTAGTGACCATATATGATCCTAGACCCAAAAATAATAATGAGTGATTATAATAATAAATTTAACCACATCCAAAAAGTACGTGAAAACACTCTTTCTTCTCAGAGAGAGTACAAAAATTACAATGTGTATGGTAAATAGTGACAATAAATTCAATATAGAAATAATCTAATTAACAAAAATGACTTGACATAAGTGGTAATAATTAGCAATTCTAATTGGTCATATTTATGTTGCTCACTTGGGAGATATATCTCCCCATCAATATTTTGGACACTATTATTACCACTTATGTCAAGTCATTTTTGTTAATTAGATTATTTCTATATTGAATTTATTGTCACTATTTACCATACACATTGTAATTTTTGTACTCTCTCTGAGAAGAAAGAGTGTTTTCACGTACTTTTTGGATGTGGTTAAATTTATTATTATAATCACTCATTATTATTTTTGGGTCTAGGATCATATATGGTCACTAGTCTTTCCAGACATGGACTGACTACTTCTCCATCCCCTACCCTTATTTACATTACTTATTCATAATTTTACTTTAGCGCTACACTTTTATTTCTTAGTTATTGTGCACAATTAGTCGTTTTGTAGTGTTGGCTGCTATTTTGACGCTTTGGATTGGCGCGGTCTTTTACATATCCACTTACCTACGTTGGCCTCACCATTTGAAAAATTATGTATGTCCACATTGGCTGTCCCCCATGCCATATCAATACTGTATAACCTATTACAAGCCTTGTGCATAGAGGGGAAACTGAGGTTCATTAGGGAATTTGAGAGGGATCTTCAGTGTGTTCTTACTGAGCCTCAGCTGGACCATATGTACAGACTTACACATTCGAGCACAGTGGATACGAAAATGCAGGAGAATAGTTATAAGGTTATGACCAGATGGTATAGAGTACCCTCCAAGTTCTCTAAGATATATCCCTCCCTGTCAGATGCATGTTGGAGGGAATGTGGCCTTAAGGGCTCATTCCTTCACATCTGGTGGGAATGCCCCAAGCTAAGACCCTTTTGGCTAGATATTCATGCTCAGATCAAGATTATTCTAGACTTAGAGCTCCCGGATTCCCCACTGAAATCTCTATTGCACTTCCCTACCACTCCTCTTAGCCAATAACGCAAATCTATTTTGCCCCATCTGCTGAATGCAGCCAGGAGATTGATACCAATCCACTGGAAAACACCCCGAGTGCCTACTCGTGCGGAATGGGTGACTTTGGTTAATAATATTAAGGCCACAGAGGAGTGGATGGCACGGTATAAAGATAAAGATGAGAAGTTTTATAGCATGTGGGCTGTTTGGCTAAACTATACAGGTTTAACTGGGGGAACTTCTCCGGTGTCCTCTCCAATAGTAGCCCCCTCTGTTGGGTCCACGTCGGGGGGGATACGGAACATATGGGGTCTGGTAGGCCAAGGAGACTGAGTTTTGTAGTACTACCACAGCTTTTGACAGTTTAATATATCAGCAGATGTTCTTTTTTTTCTAATTTCTACTGGTATTTTATGTCCTTTATGCTATTTTTTTTCCTTTCAAATTATTTTATTGGTTTTTTGCAGGGCAATACAGAGTACAATTGAGAGATTGTACGTCGTGCAACGACGTAGAGTATAACTAGAAATAAAACAAAAATTTGCAAACAGGCATTATACGTAAAAGTCAGCAGTTTGTCATTGGTTTGAGCATGTTCAGATGATCATGGGTATATCATTTCGCTGTATTATGGTTGCAATACTTTGCAGTTAGGCCTCTTCTCCCCTCGCAACACCCCGCTTGGGATCTCTTTGTGCTGCAAGGGGAGAGCGGCTCCCACGTGAACTTTGTTAAGTACAGAGAGTTTCCAGTTGTGATAAGGTGTTAAATTTCTGTAGTAGTCAAGATGTAACTCGCATGTCTAAGATATGGTAAACAGATTGCTCGGTCAAGAAGGTTTAAGGTTGAGTTTTGGGAGTCTGGGCTTGGGGTGCAGCATTAGTCCAGTTAGTCCAGGGAGACCATTGCTTACTGGCTTGTGTGGCACGACCATTGCTGGTGGCCACCATCATTTCGTAGCTGAAGTGTAGTGATACCAGGTCAATGGTTTGTGTTATGTTTGGTGGTATGTCTGACTTCCAATTCCGTGTTATATTGAGTCTGGAAGCCAAGAGAATATGAGTTATTGTGTGTCTGAGAGGTCCAGGTATGTTTTCTATGGTTAAATTTAGAAGCGCCAATTCTGGTGAGGGTGGGATAGGGCACTTTGTAATGTTGGCTATCAGATCAAACGTATCTAACCAGAATTTTCGGATGAGGGGGCATGCCCAGAAAATATGGATCATGTCCCCTCTAGATGCTTTGCATCTCCAGCAAGTCATGGGAGTGTGGGAGTGGAAGGTAGCTAACTTTACTGGGGTTAAGTACCAGCGGAGCGAGATTTTTTGGGTGAGTTCCCAGAGTGATGAACATTGGGTTACTTTGTAGGTGGACTTGAGAGCCAGTTGCCATTGTGCGTCAGAGAAGGTACTGCTAAGATCTTTTTCCCATTGGTAATGGGGGATCAACTTAGTAAAGGATCTTTTCCCTTGTAGCAGGGTGTAGAAGTAGGATATACCTTTGGGCTTTGGAGTGGGGTTTGTGAGGAAGTGCCAGGATTTTTGAGGGATGTTGTAAAGGGGGCGAGGAAGTTTACTTAGGCAGTGGTGTATACGAAGGAATGTAAATCTTTCCCCGTCTGGCAGATCGTATTCTGTTTGTAGTTGGGAGAAGGATTTAATTTGATTTCCTTGTAATAGGAGGTGTATCGAGTGTATTCCATTGATGGACCAGTTGGAGAGTCTGAGGTCAGGTGATAAATGATGTAGTGACTCCAGGGGAATATGGAGGTGTGTGTTGGGGGGGTGCATTCTGAGAGGGCGAGCATTTTTTTCCAGGCATAGACTGAGGCCTTCATAGTCGGGGAGATGGAGGGTGAGACATAAGAGCCCAGAGGGGTACTCATTAACCAGTTTTTTAGGTTTGGGCGTACTAGTGAGAGATTTTCTATCTGGGCCCATAGAGATTGAGTAGTGGGTTGGAACCACTCTGGGAGTTGCGTGAGTATGGCCGCTAGGTAGTAGTCTCTAAAATCTATGGATCCTGTGCCTCCCGCTAGTCTGTGTTTAATTAATTTGGCGTGTGCGCATCTGGGCTTTTTCCCGTTCCAAAGAAACTTGGTAAAGATTGATTGGAGAGACTTAAAGAACGAGGCGGGAATTGGGATTGGTAGTGTTCGGAAGTAGTATAATATTTGAGGTAGACATGTCATCTTAAAGGCTGCTAGCCTCCCCGACCATGAGAGCTCGTGTTTTGTGATTTGTTGTGAATCAGTTGTGATTTTGTGAAGGAGTGGGAGAAAGTTAGATGAGTATAAATTCTTTGTCGTTTTCGGGAGTTGGATTCCCAGGTATGTGATTTCTTTGTCTGCCCATGTGAAGGAGTATTGTGCCTGGAGTAAATTCTTAGTGGTGGCATCTATATTGATGTCTAGAATGGAGGATTTGGATGTGTTTTATTTATAGTACGATACTTTACTGAACCAATTTAATGTGGATTGTACTTCTTCTAGGGATGTTGTGGGATTAGTGAGTATTAAGATAACACCGTCCGCGAAGAGACTAATTTTATGGGTGATGGGACCTATTTGTATTCCGGATATTGTAGTGTTGGATCTAATGTGCTGTGCTAGAGGTTCCATTAATAAATTGAAGATGAGTGGGGACAGGGGGCATCCTTGACGTGTTCCATTTGTGATTGGGAATGGTTTTGAAAGCATACCTTCCGTGAATACTTGGGCCGAAGGGGTGGTATACATAGCTAGTATGGCTCTAAGGATGTGGTTTCTGAAACAAAATTTCTGAAGGACCAATTCTAGGTAGGTCCAATGAACCCTGTGTACGCCTTCTCTGCATCCAAGGACAAGAGCAGAGAAGGCGTTCCGGTGGATTCTGCGTGGTGAATCAGGTTGATCATTCTTCTGGTGGCATCTGGTGCCTGTCTTCCTTTGGTGAATCCTGTCTGGTCTCTATGTATGAGGGTGGGTATAATATCTAAAAAGAGTGTGGCGATTGTCTTAGCGTAAATTTTCAGGTCAAGGTTGAGTAGGGATATTGGTCTAAAGTTTTTGGGGGAGTCTGGGTCTTTCCCTGGTTTGGGAATCATAACTATTAGTGCATTCAAGTAATCATTCGGAAAATTGGAAGAGGAGGCAGCGTTGTTAAATAGCTCAGTAATATGTGGGACTATCTGTGGGGAATACTGTTTGTAGTATTCGGCTGTTAGACTGTCAGGACCTGGGGCTTTCCCATTAGGTAGGGAATCAATTGATGCCTGAACTTCCTGTTCTGTAAAGGGCTTATTTAAATTATCTAGTTGAGTGCCTGTTAGGGTGGGTAATTGAATAGATTGGAGAAATTGATTGATCTCGGCTGATGTTGGTTGCGGTGTGTTAGCATTGCGTTTTAAGTTGTAAAGGTCGCTATAGTAATCGCTGAAAGCGTTAGCTATTTCCTGAGGATTGGACTGGGGGATGTTCGTGTGGGGGTGGATAATCTGAGATATTTTAGACTTGAGTCTTCTGCCTCTGAGTTTCAAAGCTAGATTTTTACCTGCCTTGTTGGAGGTGGCGTAGGAAGTGGCTTTTAACTTACGCTGGAGGTATTCAAATGAGTGGAGGAGCAAGGTTTTCAGTTCTTGCCGTAGATTCAATAATTGGATGGTTTGTGGGGGTTGGGGGTTGGCTTTATGTTGTTGTTCTAGGGAGGTGATTTGGGATGTTAGTTCATCTAAACGCTGCGTCCTCTTTTTTTTGTGAAGGGAGCTCATTTTAATCAACATACCTCTAATATAGGCCTTATGGGCACTCCATACCACCCCATGGTCAGACATTGTGCCTTTGTTTATAGAAAAAAATTCAGTGAGAAGGTTGGAGATTTCTGTTGTGTATTTTTCATTTTGTAGTATAAAATTGTTTGCTCGCCACAGGAATGTGTTGCGTTGTGGAGTGGAATCTGAGATAGTAATAGATATTGGGGCGTGGTCTGACCATGTTGTGGCGTGGATTTCAGATTTGCATATATTCTGAAGGAGCCATTTGTCGGTGATAAATAAATCAATTCGCGAATACGAATTATGCACGTGAGAGTAGTAGGTATAGTCCTTTTCTGAGCCGTGGTGGCAGCGCCATACATCAAATAGTTCCTGTGAGGACAAAAGATTTTTCAGTGGCGATATATGCCTCTTCGCCGGAGACGTAGTGTCCATGGTGACATCAGGAGCAATATTGAAATCCCCACATAGGATTAGGTGTCCTTTTTTTATCTGCTTGATTAGACGTAGAACCTTATGGAGGAATTTCTTTTGGTGGGAGTTCGGTGCATAAATGTTGGAAAGGGTATAAAAGACTTTGTTGATGGAGCATACTAAAATTAAGTAGCGACCTTCAGGGTCAATTAGTATCTTGGATAGTTGGAAGTCCACTGTGTCTTTTATTGCTATCATGACGCCTTTGGATTTGGTGGAGTGACAGGCATGGAAGATATGTGGGAACTGACGATTGGTGCATAATGGAGAGTCTGATTTTATCAGATGTGTCTCTTGAATACACAAGATGTCGCTCTGTAGAGCATTGGCAGATTTCCAAAGAGAGTGGCGTTTGGCTGGATGGTTCAGGCCTTTAGCATTAAGCGATAATATATTTAGTGGCATGGTGTTGGGAGGTGTAGGTAGGTTGGTGTGGGAAGTCACTTACAGTTAAGCCGCGTACACACGGTCGGACTTTTCGTCTACAAAAGTCCAACGGACGCTGACGGACTAAAGCTGGCTGGTAATCCGATCGTGTGTGGGCTTCTCCGGACTTTCAACTGACTTTTTTAGCCTCAAATCCGACGTACTTTAGATTTGAAACATGCTTCAAATCTTTCCGACGGACTCGAGTCCGGTCGAAAAATCCGCTCGTCTGTATGCTAGTCCGACGGACAAAAACCCACGCTAGGGCAGCTATTGGCTACTGGCTATGAACTTCCTTATTTTAGTCCGGTGTACGTCATCACGTAAGAATTCGACGGACTTTTGTGTGATCGTGTGTAGGCAAGTCTGTTCGTTAGAAAGTCCGCCGCAAGTCCGTCGAAAGTCCGCCAAAAGTCCGTCGAAAGTCTGTCGGACAGGCTGTCGGACTTTTGTAGCTGAAAAGTCCGACCGTGTGTACGCGGCATTAGACGACCTGGTTTACTTGCCGGAGGAGCTTGGTGACTGTAGCAGTTGGTGTATGGTGGTCTGTCGCTGGAGCCAGTAGAGGGAGGATAATAGAGCTGCAGATAGAGCAAAATATTAATGACAGTTAACGATACAGTGCCAATGAGCAAACCGCTGAAAAGGTAACTTTGCAAAAAGTGAAAAGGGAGACGTAGAGGAGGTGTATCACACCGCTTCAACCTCTAAATGGGGGTTTAAACAGTTAGTAACAAGAGGAGCTGAGCAATCAGTGGAACAATTCGTCTAACTCCAGGGGATGTGCTGTACCGTAGTTAGGCCTATTACGGTATTAACTGTGAAGCCACCTCAGCTGGGGTGGTGATCCATGCGGCTGCGGGCCTGAGATGTGCCGCTGCGAGTTGGTGGGCTCTTGGGGGGTTCCAGAATTATTCCCCAGTTATGGAGGAGGTGCAGGCCTTTGTGCAGGTCATGTATGACGTGGGATTGCCCATTTCTAGTGACCAGGATAGTTGCTGGATACCGCCATTTGTATGGTATTTTGTGGTTTTGAAGCCCTTTGGTTATCGGGTTTAGATTTCTTCTTTGTTGGAGAGTATATTTAGATAGATCCGGGAAAAATTGAATTCCCGTGTACGGAGCAGGCAGTGGTGACTTATTTTTAACCCCCAGCAGGAGTTTTTCTTTGACATGGAAGAAGTGGACCCTCATCAAGACATCTCTGGGGATGGAGGCAGCTAGGTGGGATGGCTTGGCTATTCTATGTATTCTGTCGATGATTATGTCCCTGGGGGATGCTTCTGGGACTATGACATGCATCATTTCTTTCGCATAGCGTGGTAGATCTGCAGGTAGTATGGATTCAGGGACTCCGCGCAGTTTGATATTGTTCCTGCGAGATCTGTCCTCTAAATCGGCCAGCTTGGCGCGCATCCATGTCTGTTCCTCTCTCATATCAGCACATACATCCATGACCTCATTTACTTTGGAAGTGCAGTCACTCATATCATTTTCAATGCATGTCACTCTGTCATCCATTGAGTGTATGTCTGAGGAGATTTTTGCAAACAGTGAGGAGAGATCTGTCATAAGGGAGGTCTGCAGTGAGAGCAGCATGTCCTTTAATGTGGTATCCATAACAGGCTGGCCTGAGGTGGGGAAAGCTGCCATGGATGAGTGTAGGGCCTGGTTGCTGAGAAGGGAGTTGAAAGCCTGGGCCTCAATTTGTGGGATGGGCGGCTGCTGCGGCGGCGCATCGAGCCTCATTTTAGCCTTAGCAGGGCTATTCAGGAGGGTGTCACCCTCCGTGGGGTGAGGGGGTAAGGCTGGGGGGTCTGATGTAGCCGGATCTGCCAGGAATTCATCCGACAGATCCGTGTATGTGTCCCGCGGCGCGGCCTGGCCGGCGCCATCTTGGAGATCACTGACCTGCTCCGCCGGCTTGTAGGAGAATTCAGTGAGTTTTTTTGGTTGATATTCCGGGTTTCTCTTCCTAGACGTGCTGGCCATGGTCCCCGGTGTCTTGGAGGCTAGGATAGCACTGAATGAGCTTCTCTGTGCGGCCTGAGTGGTTGATATATCTCCCCTGTGAGACGAGCTGTGGTATCAGGCGTCCATCTACAGCTCCGGTCGGCCACGCCCCCCCCTTTATGCTATTTTTTGATCTCTCTTTCTTTTTGTATGCATGGACTTGATCTCTAGAAGCATGGTCCACTTTTTGTCTCTGAAAGAGGGTTCATCTCCCTCTGTGGATCTATACCAGATGGGTATGCTAGGGGCGACCTATTACTGTTTGAGTTCATATCGTGATTGTAATGTGATGTTCACGTATCCCCTGGGATGACCCCTAATCTGTGTACTTCCCTGAGTAATTTCTCTGATAACTAATACTACCAGATGAGAAGACCCTGCTCTCATATATTATTTTTCTGATTTATGTGTTCTGTTACAATGCATACCTGTTTGTTTGGAAAATGTCTTTTTCAAAATAAAGATTACATAAAAAAAGCGTTGGGTACACTAGAGGCCTGTGTATCACATGTTTTTTACTCCTAGGGTACACCAGATGCCCATATATTACATGTTTATTATCCATTTATGTACCCATTGTTTATTTTATATGTATGTTGTTTTGCAACTGGCCATTGCTGATGATATTAATGTATGCATGACTTTTACCTGAATAAATGCATATAGTTTATACTTCAATTACTGCTATAATGCTTCTTGGCCAAATGGTGCCCACCTCATTTAAAGTCCCATAAGGGCAAATCTTTTGTAACCTCAATACACTAAACATGCAGCACTCCATTTTGCAAAAGATTTCTTACTTTTTCAGCTGCTCAATTTATTGCCCCCCTCTCCATCCTGCCATCTGCAGGGCAAAAGTCAGTAAAGGTTCCTTTAAAGTCAGATGTATAATATTAGTTTATTCACAAAATAAATGCAAACAAGCCCCGCTTGATAAAATGGTATAGAGTCTGGTCTGTAATACAGAGTACTTGTAAACTTCTGTTTCTGAGAAGTTATTTTTTCTTTGCCAAATATTTTGGGTGTCTTAAATCCTTCCGTCCTCTTATCATCAATAGGCATAATCTGGAAATATAATATAGTATTCACATCCAAGCTGAAATGGTTACTTTTGCCTAGTAGGGGGTTTTAAACCAAAAGCTACAAGAATGTCTTATAGGTTTGCACATGACACCCTAGTCATTGGCATGCACATTTTATTTGATTTATTTTACCACCAAATTGTCTAAAATTATATATTTGTGCTGAAATTCCAAGCATGAGCTACTCATGAAACCTTCCTATTTTCTATTTGATGATCTTTTATTGGTTCTCAAAGGGCAATAGCATCTTGACCACCTCACGTCCAGACACTTTCACCCCCTTCCAGTACAGGCCAATTTTTATCTTTCAGCACTGTCACACTTTGAATGACAAGTACTCTCACATGCAACAGTGTACCCAAATGAACTTTTTAAAACATTTTCGAGACAGATAGAGTTTTCTTTTGTTGGCATTTATTCACTACTAGTTTTTTTTTATTTTTATCTACATTTCTTTGGTAAAATAATCCAAATCAGTGTACATTATTTTGTCCGTGTGCAAGTTATAGAATCTACAAACTATGGTAGATATACAGCATGTGAAAATTGATTAGTCCTCCTGTAGTGGTTGTCTATATCATTTTTTGAGGCCCTAAAATGCCAGGACAGTGCAAATACCCCCCAAATGACCCCTTTTGGTAAAGTAGACAATCCAAGGTATTAAGTAAGAGGCAGCATAGCCACATAGAGGGGCTCAAAATCCAAGGAGCACCTTCAGGTCTTCTAGGCGCATGGTTAATGACATGGGATCTGAACCCAGTGCAGCTGGACGGCAGCCATCGCTGGAGGGTATGGATAAACAGTGTACAACAAAACAAATGGACCAGCGCTCAATGGGTTGAAGAGTAAACACAGTCTCACAGCAGACAGTTGAACATGATTAGTCCTAGTTTATTCAGTAATGCATGTAAAAGAAAAATCCTGTTGTCAGACAGGAAGGCATATGAGGTAGGTAAAAAAGAAATAAACAGCTTACAGTTTCACAGAAGATCCATGGAGCGAAGGAGCTGATGGCATTGGGGTTTACAAAAAACCTCCTGCAGCATGGGGGGTGCCAATGCCCCTGCTGCACTGCGGCTGAATGTAGAACACGCTCACCAGCATGTGGGGAAGGACTGGATGTGCTGGAGGAGAAATAAATCAAAGATGATTGACAGTGGGAAGGTGGAGACCCAAACTGTAAGCTGCACATGGCTGGGACACCAAGTCCGCTGGTGTACTGACCGCAGTGCAGCAGGGGTATTGGTGCCCCCCATGCTGCAGGAGGTTTTTTGTAAACCCCAATGCCATCAGCTCCTTGTTGCTCCATGGACCTTCTGTGAAACTGTAAGCTGTTGATTTATTTTTTACCTACCTTATATCCCTTCTTGTCTGACAACAGGATTGTTCTTTTACATGCATTACTAAATAATAGGGATGAGCTTTGAGTTCGAGTCGAACTCATGTTCGACTCGAACATTGGCTGTTCACCAGTTCTCCGAACAGCGAACAATTTGGGGTGTTCGCGTCAAATTCGAAAGCCGCGGAACACCCTTTAAAAGTCTATGGGTGAAATCAAAAGTGCTAATTTTAAAGGCTTATATGCATGGTATTGTCATAAAAAAGTGTTTGGGGACCTGGGTCCTGCCCCAGGGGACATGGATCAATGCAAAAAAAAGTTTTAAAAACTGACGTTTTTTCAGGAGCAGTGATTTTAATAATGCTTAAAGTGAAACAATAAAAGTGTAATATCCCTTTGAATTTCGTACCTGGGGGGGGTGTCTATAGTATGCCTGTAAAGGGGCGCATGTTTCCTGTGTTTAGAACAGTCTGACAGCAAAATGACATTTCAAAGGAAAAAAAGTCATTTAAAACTACCCGCGGCTATAATGAATTGCCGGTCCGACAATACACATAAAAGTTCATTGATAAAAACGGCATGAGAATTGCCCACACCAAAAACCCCGAACCAAAATTTAAAAAAAATGATGAGGGGGTCCCCCTAAATTCCATACCAGGCCCTTCAGGTCTGGTATGGATATTAAGGGGAACCCCTGCCAAAATGTAAAAAAAAAATGGCTTGGGGTCCCCCGCAAAATCTATACCAGACCTTTCAGGTCTGGTATGGATTTTAAGGTGAACACCGCGCCAAAATAAAAAAATGGCGTGGGGTCTCCCCAAAAATCCATACCAGACCCTTATCTGAGCACGCAACCTGGCAGGCCGCAGGAAAAGAGGGGGGAAGAGAGAGTGCCCCCCCTCCTGAACCATACCAGGCCTCATGCCCTCAACATTGGGAGGGTGCTTTGGGATAGCCCCTCAAAACACCTTGTCCCCATGTTGATGGGGACAAGGGCCTCATCCCCACAAGCCTTGCCCGATGGTTGTGGGGGTCTGCGGGTGGGGGGGCTTTTCAGAATCTGGAAGCCCCCTTTAACAAGGGGACCCCCAGATCCCGGCCCTCCCCCCTGTGTGAAATGGTAAGGGGGTACAAAAGCACCCCTACCATTTCACAAAAAAAGTGTCAAAAATGTTAAAAAAGACAAGAGACAGTTTTTGACAATTCCTTTATTCAAATGCTTCTTCTATCTTCTTTCTTCTATCTTCTATCTTCCTTCGGTTTCTTCCTCCATCTTCTTCTTCCCCCTCTGACGTCACGGGGAATGCCACAGGGAAGTCCCCGTGTGTCAGAGGGTGCGGGGTCACCGGGTGGCCCCGCCCTCCGTTATTTAAGAACCGTCAGAAGTGGAGAAGCATCACACAGCGGGAGCCTCCCATCATGCTGGATGCAGAGCGGCCCAGAAGACAAAGGGTAGAAGACGCCGCGCAGGAGAATGCCGGACGAGAACACCGGAGGAAAAACCAGAAGAACCAGAAGAAGAAGATGGAGGAAGAAACCAAAGGAAGATAGAAGATAGAGGATAGAAGAAAGAAGATAGAAGCATTTAAATAAAGGAATTGTCAAAAACTGTCTCTTGTAATTTTTAACATTTTTGACACTTTTTTTGTGAAATGGTAGGGGTGCTTTTGTACCCCCTTACCATTTCACACAAGGGGGAGGGCCAGGATCTGGGAGTCCCCTTGTTAAATTTTTTTCCCCTTGTTAAATTTTTTTTTAAATTTTGTCGCGGGGTTCCCCTTAAAATTAATACTAGACCTGAAGGGTCTGGTATAGATTTTGAGGGGGACCCCACGCCATTTAAAAAAAAAATTTGGCCGGGGTTCCCCTTAATATCCATACCAGACCTGAAGGGCCTGGTATGGAATTTAGGGGGACCCCCACGTAATTTTTTTTTAAATTTTGGTTCGGGGTTCCCCTGTGGGGAATTCCCATGCTGTTTTTATCAATGAACTTTTATGTGTATTGTCGGACCGGCAATTCATTATTAGCCGCGAGTAGTTTTAAATTTTAACTTTTTTTCCTTTGAAATGTCATTTTGCTGTAAGACTGTTCTAAACACAGGAAACATACGCCCCTTTACAGGCATACTATGGGCACCCCCCAGGTACGAAATTTAAAGGAATATTACACTTTTATTGTTTCACTTTAAGCATTATTAAAATCACTGCTCCCGAAAAAACGACCATTTTTAAAACTTTTTTGCATTGATTCATGTCCCCTAGGGCAGGACCCGGGTCCCCAAACACTTTTTATGACAATAACTTGCATATAAGCCTTTAAAATGAGCACTTTTGATTATTCATGTTCGTGTCCCATAGACTTTAACGGTGTTCGCGTGTTCGAACAAATTTTTTGCCTGTTCGCATGTTCTGGTGTTTGGCTCATCCCTACTGAATAAACTAGGACTAATCATGTTCAACTGTCTACTGTGAGACTGTGTTTACTCTTCAACCCATTGAGTGCTGGTCCGTTTGTTTTGTAGGACAGTAGATACTGTAACAGGTGTGGCAGTGATTAGGGAGAATATGACTGGTGTGGCGGTGATTAGGGACAATGTAACTGGTGTGGCAGTGATCAGGGACACTGCAATTGGTGTGCTGATGATTAGGGACTATATTACTGTGTTGTGGTCATCAGGAACACTGTGATAGGTGCTGGGGTGATTAGGAACACTGATTTGTGAGAGTATGTGAAAAAATACATAATGTTTTGTACAATTTCTCTTTCTTTATTTCTACAATATTTTTTTTTTTTGTTTTACATTCTGTCACCAGAGCAGTGCAGTGTTACTAAAGGGACACTGTAGTTTTTTTTATGATCATGATTTTTTTTCCCCCTCTGATTACTCATTACAGTGATTACCACTATAATAAGCAATCAGTAGAAGACTGGCAATAGGTAAAGGTTTCTTTCATAAAACCTTATGTACTACTATGATTCTGCGATTGGTCACAGCTATTGCATGGCACAGGGCTGTTGTGATTAGCTCTGGTACCATATGATCACTATGATCAAGTACAGAGCTTACACAGTAGCAAACAGTGGCATCATTGTTTACTACTTTTCATGTGTTCACTATGATTGTTCACAGCTATCACATGATACCAGGGCCATTCCCAGCAGCCCGGTACAACAATCATTGATCAACTGTGTCCAGTGAACACAGTGGGTCACTGATTCCCCCTCTGTGTGCTTTGGATGGTGCACACAAGTGGGCGATATGGAAGGATATACTGGAACATACTGGAACATCCACCTGCAACAGCGCTGCTCCCTTCCGGCTGTTAATGTACTATGGCAGTTAACAAGTACTTTAAGAAATATGCGCTTAACATTGTTTGCATCTAAGATAATTTGAGACGCTGTGTTGCTTCTTAAATATATTGATTCTACACATCCAGAATCATTCTTATTTATTCTACAGTAAATACAGTACAGTACATTTCTTTTAGCAGAAAATATATCTCCTCTTTCAAAAAGAGTTTTTCATTTTAATTGAGACTTCACACTTATGCCCTGTACACACGGTCGGACATTGTTCGGACATTCCGACAACAAAATCCATGTTTTTTTTTCCGACAGATGTTGGCTCAAACTTGTCTTGCATACACACGGTCGCACAAAGTTGTCGGAAAATCCAATCATTCTGAACACGGTGATGTGAAACACGTATGTCGGGACTATAAACAGGGCAGTAGCCAATAGCTTTTGTCTCTTAATTTATTCTGAGCATGCGTGGCACTTTGTGCGTCGGATTTGTGTACTCACGATCGGAATTTACCTGATCGGATTTAGTTTTCGGAAAATTTTATAGCCTGCTCTCAAACTTTGTGTGTCGGAAATTCCGACGGAAAAAGTCCAATGGAGCCCACACACGATCGGAATTTCCAACAGCACAATCCGATCGCACTCTTTCCGCTGGAAAATCCGACCGTGTGTACAGGGCATTAGGAGATAGGATTTAGGACTTAAGAACCCTTAGGCCCCACATAGATAGAAAATTAATCTGTACCCTGTATGAGGGCTATGTTTACCAGCAGAGGGATGCATAGGTGTTCTGTGCATCCATGTGCAGGCAGGCCCATAGTATTCAGTTGGGATGCAGTGGCTACAAGGACACAGCCGCTGATCCCAATGTATCATACGTGTGGGTGTTGGTGCATGGCCTCAGAACCCTGGGTTCATCAGGGCTGCCCTCAAGCTACCAAAGTCCTGTTAATGGTGTTACACATATATGTGGTGTCACAGAAGTGGACTTTCTTCTGTTGCTTCACATATATAGGGCATGTGTTTGTGCTGCACAGTGCATGTTCAGTCTCACATCCCCAGTATGGAAATGCAGCTGTCACTGACAGCTGCTGGTCTTAGAGTAATGATTGGGAACTGGTAAGACTTGATCCTGACCGCATGATCACTGTGATAGCCAATCTCTAGGGAAGTGTGTGTGTAAACAAAAAAGAAAAAGAAGACATGAAGATAAGAAAAGAAGATCTGTGGGTCAAGGTTATAGTTAATGTTTGTGTGTTCTTGGTACAAAAAAGATTTTATATTCTGTCAGTATCAGTGTGTTTAAATAGGGAAAACAAGGCAAAATGCACACATTTGTTTCTTGGCCCTAAACAACAAACTGGATTAACCTAAACTACACAAATACACTTCAGACACAAAAAAAATGTTTAGCCCCTTCACGCCGACCATACGCAAATGTGCAGCTGCAATGAATTGGGCTTTTCTCTGTGGGGCAGCATATTTGCATCATTCTCTGTCCTTGCAGAGATAGGGGAAAAAAAGTGTGTGAAGAAAAAATAAAATAAAAAAACTAAATTATATATATATTTTTTAATGCCTAGATCAAGGTTTGATCTAGGTCAGGGATAGTGTTTGGGTCAGGGTCAAAGGTCAGGATCAGTATTTTTTTAACAGGATTTTTTTTTAATTAGTATTAATCTCAGTTAGTGTCAGTGTCAGTGTGTTTTAGGTAGAATTAAAAAAAAATGCAAAATGCATACTATTGTTTCTGGGCTGTACTACTGGTACAAACAGCAACTAACATACACATATGTTGTATCGCTGTGATTGTCAGGAGCAGGAGAATTTATTTTGGGTTGTTCTTTGGTGTAAAACAATTTGTGATAACCACAAAGACACTCTTCCATGAGGACAAGTCAGTGATGAAGGTATAAATTTTTATTAACAACTATCCCAAAAAATTGAAAATACTACATTTTAAATATAGATGTCACTAAACAACCCTATTTCCCAATTAACATTAAAAAGACCTAATGTCTGGAGGAGGTATAGGTGGCCACCTATTTCTAAATAAAGCTCATGCAGCACTCATTCTCACATACACACACACTAGGAGATCTTGATCGCTCAAAAAAATCTGTATAAATTGTGGATGTGCACATCAGGTGATCAAAAGGGGTTAATCCATGAAGAGGTAGATGTAGATAGTGTTAATAAGCAGTCCCGATCAAGGATGGTATAGTGACAGATAATGGCAATCTTATAGATAATGTGAAGGGGGAGTGTAGTGAGATAATTCCTTATTGCTTCCGTGAAGCTAGTTTATGACATTTGCAGTTTCAGTTTCACCATATAACAGAAGTCTGTTCAAGGATAACCAGAAATAAAGATGACACAGCAGATGTTATACAGCATTTAGGCAAGATTAAGAAATGAATCTGACTTTACCATCAGCTGGAGCCGTTCATCAAGCAGCCCATTATATCAGGTATCAGAGGATCCAGTATACAATCCAGTATTGAAAAGAGACCTCACCGGTCTATAGGTAGCTGTCACTGGAGCTGAGGTGCGGAATCCCGCTTACTAATCTTTGTGCAGCTTGCCGCTTTCACAATGCTTGTGTTCATCAGCTGTTTTTGTAGAGATTGTCCTCGCTGTTATTACATATAAAGTGTCTGCTGTTGAAGCTGCTGTCATCAGGCTCTCAAGTTAGATCACGGTCAGTAGGAAACAAAGAGACATGCAGAGCAGTTTGATAAGTATATCTGTGTGGCCATCCGTAAATCCTCCTCAGAGATACCAGTTAGTGCTGCTTACATGTTTCGCTAATTCAATAGCTTCCTCAGAGCATATGCATCAAACTGCATGTCTCTTTGTTTCCTACTGACCGTGATCTAGCTTGAGAGCCTGATGACAGCAGCTTCAACAGCAGACACTTTATATGTAATAACAGCGAGGACAATCTCTACAAAAACAGCTGATGAACACAAGCATTGTGAAAGCGGCAAGCTGCACAGAGATTAGTAAGCGGGATTCCGCACCTCAGCTCCAGTGACAGCTACCTATAGACCGGTGAGGTCTCTTTTCAATACTGGATTGTATACTGGATCCTCTGATACCTGATATAATGGGCTGCTTGATGAACGGCTCCAGCTGATGGTAAAGTCAGATTCATTTCTTAATCTTGCCTAAATGCTGTATAACATCTGCTGTGACATCTTTATTTCTGGTTATCCTTGAACAGACTTCTGTTATATGGTGAAACTGAAACTGCAAATGTCATAAACTAGCTTCATGGAAGCAATAAGGAATTATCTCACTACACTCGCACTTCACATTATCTATAAGATTGCCATTATCTGTCACTATACCATCCTTGATCGGGACTGCTTATTAACACTATCTACATCTACCTCTTCATGGATTAACCCCTTTTGATCACCTGATGTGCACATCCACAATTTATACAGATTTTTTTGAGCAATCAAGATCTCCTAGTGTGTGTGTATGTGAGAATGAGTGCTGCATGAGCTTTATTTAGAAATAGGTGGCCACCTATACCTCCTCCAGACATTAGGTCTTTTTAATGTTAATTGGGAAATAGGGTTGTTTAGTGACATCTATATTTAAAATGTAGTATTTTCAATTTTTTTGGATAGTTGTTAATAAAAATTTATACCTTCATCACTGACTTGTCCTCATGGAAGAGTGTCTTTGTGGTTTTCACGAATTGTTTTATATGATTACATATAACTCAGAGGACAACTAAGTTCTGGTGTCTCTGATTTTTATTCACAATCCGAGATACCGAACTTTGACGGTGTGACTGTCTGTTTTAAATAATCCCCATTGAAAGGTTCAGGCCAAGGTACGGCCATTACATTTCCTGGAGGGACTACAGGCATTGGTATGTTGGAGCAGTTGAGATTTCCTTTTGGAATTGTGCCTTTCCCTTTTTTTGCGTTGTTCTTTGGTGGTAGGTTGAGGCAGTAGCAAGAAATATACAGTTATATTTACAAAAAAAGTGTTTTTTTTTACTATTTTTGGCCAGTTTTCCTATGATAATAATAAAAAAAAAACCAGGAGATATTCATTACCATTTACCACCAAATGAAAGCCTAATTTGTCTTGAAAAAAAACAGGTATAATCCATAGACAAAGGTTTTAATAACATATGTCAAAAATGCAAAATTGGGCTTAGGCATTTAGATTTCCCTTAGGAGTGAATTGGTTAATGTTATTCATGAAGAGGGGTAATTAAATGTGGCATAAGACAGTTGGGCCTGAGTGGCTTAAGTTGCTATTGTTTTTGTTACCTTAGTTTAATTGTAGGTATTAAGTAATTGGCAACATTTGATTGTTTTTTTAATGTTTTTAGATTTCATAAAGTAATGCTATGATAATTATGATGATTATATCATGATAAACTCCAAAAATCTTCAAAGTAAATAAACTTGAAATGCCATTTTCAGTTGATTCTGCTAAGCAAAGATAATTTAAATGGATTGCTGACATATTCTGAATTATTTATCTAAAAATGTGATACCTAACAAATATTATCATATATAGACAATAAATAAAAAAAAAATGTAAATTGAGGGTATGAGACCCATATATGCAGCTCAATGAGTAACATGTGCATAAACAGTGTAACTTTATTGGTTTAATTTAGTGAGTAAAGTATAGTCATTTTCACAGTGAATTTTCACTTATCTTAATGAATGAGATTAAACCCCCCCCCAAAAAAAAAAACATAAAAAAAAATATTGTGCTAACTTTAATTATCCAATCATATGCAAGCAAAAATCCTGTTTTTTGCTTGCATATGATTGGATAATTAAAGTTAGCACAATATTATTTCATTTGCTGAGCTTAGATAATTTCCTCTTTGCAAAGTAAACATACTCTACTTCTTTAGTAAATCAGGGTCATTATATTATTATTATTATGTTCTTTGAAAATTCAGGAATTCTACAACACTTTTTATAAGAGTTACATAATGAAAAGAGATTTTTATGCATTTGAACTTAAAATTCCCATTACTTAGTCTCTAAAAGATGACTGTCAGTTTTAAAACAAAAAATGATCGATGCCTCATCAAGGAATGTGTGTTGAAATTAAGCATATAGCATATTTTTAATAAAAAAATACCCAGTTTTATGGATTGTAGTCACTTAACTGGAACCTTTTTAGTGTACTATTTTCATTAATTTGATTCCATTAGCAGAATAATGGGGTGCATTGTTGCATTCAGGAGAAATACTGCACACCTTCTCTCTAAGAACTGACACATTTGGGAAAGCTTTTAGCTTGTTACACTTTTCATTTTCCACTGCTGCCTAACTTGAGCAAATGTCATCTTTTAAAGTACATTTATTACATTTGGTCTTGATTTTAATGCAAGGCTTCTTTTCAAGCGGTACACTCTGTAATAATAATTCAGGTGCTTTTAATGCTATTATGCTCTTGAGACAAAAACTGATGAATTTTGGGAAACATTTTACATAACATTAATAAATGGAATGCACAAACATCTTTCATGTTTCATCTTATTTATAGAGGTCTTATAACTCAAGTTATTCTTGTCTTGTTTTTCCAGGTTTGTGAAAAAAAAATCAAATTTTTTGGCATTTACATTTTAAGTGTTTTTTATGGCACAGTATTAATTCCATGAAATTGTTAATCACACTGGGTACACTTTTTAAAGCTTACTTTAAAATTATAGCTTGTACAGATTAGTATTTAAAGGAATTAAAACACTTACATTATGCAATAGATGCTATTCATCATAGAAAATAGATATTTAGGAGCTTTATTTAATTTTAGATAGAAGAGGTTAGATTTCATAATTTAGGACAGAAAAAAAAGTGAGTAAGACCCCTTTCACAATGAGGCAGTTTTCAGGTGTTATAGCACTAGAAATATTGCCTGTAAAGTGCCTGAAAACTGCCTCCAGTGCCGCCCGAATGTGAAAGCTCAAGTGCTTTCACACTGGGGCGGTGCGCTTGCAGGACATTAAAAAAAATCCTGCAAGCAGCTTTTTTTGCTGTATACAGTACTCCCAAAATGCCCCTGCCCATTGCAATGAATGAGCCGTGCTGTCGAAGTGCCTGAAAAGCGCTTCGGAAGTGCCGCAACACAGTGTTTTTAACCCTTTCTTTGGCTACTAGTGGAGGTTAAAATTGTCCCACTAGCGGCCAAAAAGTGCCGCTAAAACAGTGGTAAAGTGCCGCTAAAACACAGGTGGTCCCAGTGTGAAAGGGCTCTAAGTGAATAAAAAGAGAGAAATGTAACAAAATATCAAACAACAAAAATGCCTGTACCTAAATTCAAACGCTTTGTGGCTCTTTGTGGCTGCAATCTGTGGATTAACTTTCTGTGCTGAGAGAATGGTAAATGTTCTGTATGTTATACCTGTGAACTAACAGAGTGCACCATTGTGTGCTGCTAGTTCTTAAACTACACTTTCACTGACAGTTAATAATTATAAACTAATCAGCCTGACTCCAAATCTTTTTATTATCATGAGAGGCACTCTCTGTGCCCTGCCTGTGAAAAAGTGACCTGTTGTATGTACAATGTTAAATGTGTAAAGAAAATTATGTATTTAATACATTTTGATTTAAAATAATCAAAAAAGCATTTTCAATTTCATTTGTTAGCCTAAGTTTAAAGAATAGTAGAAAATGTATAAAATGTCTCTATTATTACATCTATTTTTGTCACAAAAATATTATTTATTTTTGTTTTCAATGTATTTTACTAGTTGAGTGCCGGTTCACACTTGTGCGATGCGATTTTGATGCAAATTTTTTCATTGCGTGTTTGATTATTACTAGCGTTATTGTATTGCGAATTCAATGCGAATTTTATGCGCTTTAAATGTAAATTAGGCACAGATGCGATTTGTGCTCAGGCCAATCAAAAAGGCAAGAAAAATGGGTGTTAACTTCCTGTGCTCTTCCTTGTTTTCCTTTGTGGGAGAGTATTGTCGTTGATGAGTGTAGCTTGTTTGTGAGTAGTCAGTAAGGCCTGGGCAAGAAGGGAGTAAAAGTGTCCAGTAAGCAAGTGGTTAATATGTTAATTTTGTATATGTACTTCAGAGGACTCAAGATGAAGAATCCCACATGCTGTGGTGAAAAGATTGCAGATGTATCACTAGCCAGTGATTTTACACCGGGGATGGACTCAGATCACCAGGCATGAAAGTAAAAAACTGGCCAACATAGCATAATACCGTTTGGGCTGATTTATTAAAATGGGAGAAGTAAACGTTCACATGAAAGCTTTAAAAACCAAACGTGTAGGTACAGCTGATCTTTAATCCAGGAAGCAAAATTGCCGACATTGACCGTACATGCGTGGTTACGTGTGTGCGTAGCTCTGTCCGATGCATTTCATGATATATGACATCATCAGGGGCACGCACACATGCCCTTACCACACCAATAAATACAATAAGAGACCCGGGAGGCTCGCTATGACTGTCAATCCTCTACTACAGTGATGGCAAACCTTGGGACCCAAGATGTTTTGGAACTACATTTTCCATGATGCTCATGCACTCTGCAGTGTAGTTGAGCATCATGGGAAATGTAGTTCCAAAACATCCGGGGTGCCAAGGTTCGCCATCACTGCTCTAATAGGAAGGTCCCAATTGCCAAATGTGTAAATATCATTTAAAATGCTCAATGCCACCTGGCCTGCTCCCAGTGCAATCTAGTGGAAAAATAATGATAAGCATTCCTTAGAAACTGATATATTAAATGCTTTGAAATGTATACCTAAATTATTAAATGTTTTAAAATATTATAAAATATTTGTGGATCATTCTATTCCCAAATATTCAATATAAACATCCTCCCAGATGTACATATTAAGCAAGACATTGTTGACTAAATAGAATTTAAAAATATTAATAAATGTGAAATTCACATTTTGTACAGTGTACTCAAAACTGTATACATTGTTTTATTGTTTGTATTGTATTCTTTTCCCTCCATTTTTGGGAAGGGGACTCCTTTTTCTAATCTAATATATGATTTTAATAGTTGTATAATAAAGACTTTGTAATATTTTAACTTGTCTCTGCATTGAGGCAGTTATAGTCCGCCATTGTAGGGTATGGGGGGCTTTTTCTGGTACTTACCTAATTTTTTAACTGTATTCTATTGGATGAGGCCCCAGTCCCAATCTACTTCCCTTATCTAATAATGTCCTCTAGCCTACTCTTTGACCAATGGGTGGGAACTCCGTCTGCCATGGAGTCCATCAGGAAAGGAAAATTACGGTAAGTATTTGACAATAAATTTTCCTTTTTCCTGACAGACTCCATGGCAGCCTACGTGTGGGAAATAACTAGCCGACCACACGGGTGGGTATGCTGAATCAAACATAAATTTAATTTGTCCTATCAACCGATAGGATTCTCAAACCAAAGTTTACAGAGTACAATGAAGCAGGCTCTATACAGTAATGAGACATGAAAGTGTTGATAGAGGCCCACGAGGCTGCTTTGCAAATGGTGTCTGGGGCCACGTGTTGAGCTGCTGCCCATGAAGCTGCCATTCCCCTGGTGGAGTGAGCTGTCAAAGCGGCGGAAAGGCATATGCCTTGCTGAACCTCCATAGATCCGTCAGTGTGTCTGACCCTAAGGCCTGGCTGCAACGGCCCCTGGCGTAAAATTTCTCCAGCTTGAAGTTGTGGCGGGAGGCGAACAGATCTACCTCGGGGTTGATCCCTAGTGACAAGACCCATCTGAACGTCTCCATATGAAGGGACCACTCGTTGTTGTCCAGCTCGGTGGGTGAAAGGAAGTCCGCTTGAGTATTCTGGACTCCTGGGACAAAAACTGCAGAGATATTGGAAAGGTTCTTCTGTGCCCATGAAAGGATGGGCTCGACTTCCCGAAGGAGAGTGGGACTCCGGGTACCCCCTTGCCTCTTCACGTAGGCAACGGCCGTCGTGTTGTCCATCCTTAACAGCACTGACTCCCCTTTCAGTAGGTGAGAGAAGGATTGTAGTGCACACCAGGCCGCTCTGAGTTCCAGGATGTTCGAACCTGGGACGGGGAGGTAGGAATTCCATTTGCCTTGGGCGAGGTTCGAACCGCAGAGGGCTCCCCAACCGGTCCCGCTGGCAACGGCCGTGACCGTGATCCAGGAGATGGGGGCAATGGAGTGACATGCCAGGAGATTCTTGCACTGAAGCCACTAAAAGAGGCTGTTCCTCATTGATGATTTCACATGGATGACTTGACTCTTGTCCCCTGTTCTCCGACTGGAAGGGACGTAATCTCCACAAGGCCCACTTGACCATGGGAGTCGTAGAGACCATCGTGCCGACAATCTCCAGGCACTGAGAGGCTTTCAGGTGTGGGGTATGTAAAGCCCGAGAAATTCTGTCCCAAACAACTGGAATTTTCTGTAGTGGAAGGGAAATAGTGCTTCTCACGGAGTCGAACTGAGCTCCTAGATATATTAGACGTTGAGCTGGAATTAGATGACTCTTTGCTAAATTCAGGAGCCACCCGAAGCTGGACAGGGTGGAGATCACCTGTTCCCGGTGGGCCAGCAGCTGCTCCCTGCTTTGCGATAATACCAGGAGGTCGTCGAGGTAGTGATAAAGATGCACCCCCTTTAATCTTATGAGAGCCACCGTGGCTAAGAGAATTTTTGAAAAGACCCGGGGGGACGTTGTCAACCCGAAGGGGAGGCAGATAAACTTCAGATGATCCTGTCCCACTTGCAAATGGAGATATTTGTGAAACCCCTCTTCTACTGGGACGTGGAAATAAGCGTCCTTCAAGTCGATGGAAATCATCCAATCACCTGGCTGAATAGCTTGCTGAATGGTCAACAGAGTTTCCAATTTGAATTTCCCTTGCTCTATAAACTCGTTGAGGTAGGTCAGGTCTATGACCGGGCACCAAGAGCCACTCTTTTTTCGAACTAAGAAGAGAGGGGAGTATACCCCCTGAAACCATTCGTCCCTCGGGACGTGTACCACTGCTCCTTGAGGTTTCAAAAGGTCCACATAGGACAGTAGAACTTGTTTTTGATCTTCCGACCGGGGCAGAAGAGTGGAGACAAATCTGGGGGAGGAGTACTGGAGAAGGTCCATCTGTGACCTGTCGAGACTGTTTTTATTACCCAAAAGTCAGAGATCGAGGCCACCCAGACGTGCCGGAAGAGGCGCAGCCGTGCCCCTACCCGACCCGCCTGGGCGGGCGCAATCTCAAAAAGACTTCGCCTGCTCACGGCTGCTGGATGTCTGGCCTTTAGTGGACTTGCGAAAGGATGTCTGACCTCTGCTCCAATTTTTCCTGATGTCCCTGCCGGGCTTGTATGAGCGAGCTTCCCTAGAGCGCTCCGGAGAATGTCTTCTGAACTGAGGTTTCTTCCAACCAAGAAGACGCCTATCCTGGGGAAGGAAACCCGACTTGCCACCCATGGCTCGTGTTATGGCATTGTCAAGTTTGTTGCCAAACAGTGAAGACCCCTCAAAGGGAATCTTACACCAGGCTTGTTTGGAAATCGGGTCAGCAAGCCAAGGATGTAACCATAAGGCCCGTTTGGCCGTAAACGACGACAGCATAATCCGCGCCAATAGGCGTATCAAATCAATGGATGCCTCCCCCAAGAAGACTGCTGCTAGCTTTAATTCTGCAGCTGCTGAACTTCCCGCTAGCTCCTCCGAAACTTCTTTAAGGAAGGAATCCACATTCTCTGTCCAGGCCTCCATGGATTTTGACATGGCTGCCAGAGCCAAAGCCGGTTTACAGGCCATGCCGGCCAGCCCATAAATCCTCTTCAAGTCCTGGTCAATCCTTCTCTCAAGACCATCCTTGAAGGATACCGCATCTTCAAGGGGCAGTGTAACATGCTTAGCCAGACGCATTAAGGCTGCATCTACAAGGGGAGCATTCTCCAGATACTTTACCTCTTCCGACTTGAAGGGATATAATCTGGAGGTTTTATTCGACATAGAGGACTTCCTGTCCGTCTTACTCCATTCCTCATCTATAATATCTTTCAGTTCAGAAAGGAGCGGAAAACTTGAGCGTTCTTTCCCTAGGTGTTTGAAGAATTTCTTCTGTTTAGCTGGGGGAGTAGCGGGATCCTCCCACTTGAGGGCCTCCTTGATTGCCTTAATTAATGGTGATACCATGCTGAAGTCAAAACCTCTGATTTCCTCTTCTTCCTGAGGATCATCATCTGAGGAATCCGGGGGGCCAGACAATGAAGTAGACTGACTTAGCGTGTGGGGAGAATCCAACTCTTTCAGGGATTGCTGTACCACACGTTTAACAAGAGATTCCAAACGCTGGTTCTCCGTCTCTTTTTCCCTGACCGCCCGGGCATAGCACCGGTCACACAATGACTTGCCCTCCGGAACTCGTGTTCCACATCCCCAGTAGGCTCTTCGATCAGAGCGGCTGTCATGGCGGTGGGAGCGGTGTCTGGAGGAGGAATGAGAGCGTCTCCCCTGGTGGTGGTTTCCAGACGCAGAGTCTCGTCTGGATCTTGAAGGAGACTGGCGTTGTGGCCTGGCAAGGTCTTTGTCATTCTGGACCATGATCTGAGGGTCCGATCTAGAAGGGCTGGAAGAGAAACACAGTAGGGAAGGGGAAATGGCGAGACCAACATCAGATAACGCACACCAAAATGCGACTGACTTTCAACCCCTCCCCTCATAAGCACATACCTTGTGCGAGAGGGCTGGCCACCTAAAGGCGGTGAATTATCCATGACTTCCGGATGAAGAGCGACACAATACGGCTGGTCTGCAGAAAGAAACGGCCTGGACGGGCCGAGGAACCAGTAAGGAAAAGTCATCTTGCCCCAAAACAAATATATGTGCACTTGCAACATATGCAAAAAAAAGGAGAACCACCTCATATTTGTTCATATATAGAAACTATAATAAAGGAAAATATTTCTTTCCCTTTTTTTTTTTTTTTTTTTTTTAAATGGATACATATATTGCATTTAACTATATTAATTTCCTTCCTTCTTTTTTTTTTTTTTTTCTTTTTTTTTTCAAAAAGAACAATTCAGTGTACACCAAAAACGGGCAAGCACTCACCTAAGGATGACCAGGGCTGGGTATGGGGAAGACCGCTCCACTCCCATTCACTGTGAGGGAATTCCCATTGTGAGGGAGTCTATGAGCGGTATTTAAAACTCCCCGCCCATGACGTCACTGCCCACCACGCACCTGCGCCATAGGACGGTGACCGTACTGCGCATGTGCGGTTTGCCGAGCGCTCCGCCGTACTACGCACGCGCGAGCCACGCCTCAGTCCCGAGGAGGCTACAGCGCATGCGCGAACGGCTGCACCCGGAAGTGCTGAGGCGAGCTGGAACGCACCAGCGGTCCAGCCGCCATGAGGGGCGAAAGGTCCCGAAATGACCGCAGCGGTCATAACAAGAGCCGGGAGACTTAGGGGGAGACAGACTATACACAGAAACACTGCCATGGAGACAAAAACTATGCTTCCGACCTTGCCAGCCGTTGATGCGCCCAGACGTTTTGGCATACAGAGGTGACCATCCCTCCACCAAAGGGGTAAACTTCAGCCTCTTAACGCTACTCGCCCACCCGTGGCTGGGCCCTGAGCTGCATCGCAAGAGGTATGCCATCATCTCGGATCCGTCTGACCGGGCGCGAACATCTTGTGTAGGTCCGTTGGAGGAGGACAAAAAAGGAACGCAGTAGCTAGTGGTGAGTACTCATTTATGGGAATGGGGTCCTATAGCATTGGAGAGGAGGCAGGGTTAACCCACACGTAGGCTGCCATGGAGTCTGTCAGGAAAACATTTTTCATATCCACTGCTAAAAAACACTTCACTGGTTACTGACAACAAGTATTATTGGTAAAGCATGTCACTAATATCAATGTGAATAGAACACTGTGTTCTACATTTGAAAAAATTTACATTTTTTCAATTAGGATGTATGGCTTATGCAACAATTAAGACCACATATTAGGTTTGGAAATATTCTGAATCAGCAAGGTATATTAGATTAGAACACCTGTCAGTTTTTATTGCTGTCTGTGCTCCCATTTACCATTATCATTGAAAGTGAAGGTAAAAAAAAAAAAAATCCACATTTTGAATTTACGTCAGAACACTAATAGAGGGGAAATCTTCCAATGGTGACACTCGTTCTGGTGAACCTGGTGACACACTGATATTCCCTCACTTTGGAGTTTTTTCTCCCTCTAGAACTTCCTTTATCCAGGACCAGTGGTGGCTGGTGGGTTTTTCTTTTGGGAGGGCAGCAAACAAGCACCCCGGTGGTGCGGCACTGAAAGCACCCCCCTTCCCCCCGGGTGGCCCGTGGTGTGGCACTGACACCAAACCCCCCTCCGGGAGGCCAGCAGTGCAGCAGTGACAAACCCTCCCTGGGGGCCGGCAGTCAGGCACCTACCCAATCTAGGGCTGGCAGGCTGTGGTGTCCTCTTCTCCTCTCCTGGGGTGTGGGCAGCAGCTCCGGTGTCTGCTCCTCCCGCGGCTTCCTCCGCTGTGTGTCTTCTCTCTGTTCCTCCATCCTAAGTGCTAGGCATCAAATAGAATAGCCTGACACTTTGGCCAATTGGGAAACAAGTCTCACGACCTGCCTCCTGATTGGCGGGGAGGAACTTTATTTCACTATCGTCACACAACTGGGTGGGATCGGGGTGCAGTGCTCTGTGCCCCAAACCCACCTTTTTTTGAAGCCTATTAGAGCCTCTTGCTCTAATAGGGTGCTTTAAAAAAACACTCCCCCCATTGGAATCCATAGTCCGGAGCCCTGATATGTAGATCAGGGGGCTGGATGCATGGATAGGGGGGCGGCACTCGTGCACCCTCTATGGATGAGCCACCACTGTCCAGGACCAAAGGGTTTTGTAGCTTGTGATAAATGCAAAGCATGTAGCCATGCAAAGAATAGTGTAAGGGGGCATTCCACCTTTCACTCAGAGACAACAAGTTGTGATTATGAGATAACTGATCTCATAACTTTTGATACTACCCATGTTGTATATGCATTAGTCTGCCCATGCAGAATGATGTATATAGGACAAACAAAATGAACCCTCAAAAAGAGAATTAGGGCGCATGTGCAAAATATCCTTAAGGGGTATAGCTACCATAATGTGTCCAGGGGTGGACTGACCGGTCGGTAGGTTCTGGCGTGGTCCGAGGGCCTGGCCGCAGAGAGGGCCCGCTGGCGCTGCCTGCTGGAACCTAGGGACAACAAAAACCTGCGGCCGCGGTCCCGTGAGTACCATTTTTTTTGTGCCCGACCAGGCCCCAGTGCACAGACCGCACAGTGGGAGGTAAGCAGCAACCACTGCCTGGACAGAGTTAACACAGGTCGCAGCCACCTCTCTACCACTGTGCTGCCATGCCTGTGTCTCCTGTGATGGCTGTAGGCAGACCTGGCGCTGACACCCCTCCTCTCTCCACCCGGGGATGTGTGGGTGGGAATTTTAAACCCAGAAGAGAAAAGCTGCAGACAGCCTGTGCCTTAGCCTCCATCTTGGGGTGAGTAAGCTCAACCTCTCTCCTGCCCCCACTGTATAAAACTAATGTAAGGGGGGCTCTTTGAACTTTGATGCAAAGGCGGAGGCTTTGGTGAGCAGAAACCCCCTCACATCAGAGTTCCCCTTTACACTAGAGTCCATAGCATTCCCCCTTAACCTCCCTGATGGTATTCCCGAGTGTGGCTCAGGGTGTATTTTCAGCACCAAAAGCGGTAACCCTGAGCCACACTCGGGATTGCATTGCAGGATCCAGGTACAGCTTACTTACCTTGTCCCCAGGATCCTGCGATGTCTCCCCGCCCTGTGTGCGAGCCGTCCTCCGCTCGATCCATCACAGACCCGAGCTCCGTTCCCTGCAAGCGTTGCGGCGCACTGGGGCGGAGAACGGCGCCAAATTCATAAAGTAAAACACACAATACATATACAGTACACTGTAATATTACAGATTACATTACTGTATAAATTTATTTCACATCCCGTTTGTCCCTAATGGTTTGTCCAATGCCCTGCATGCAGTTTTATATTATAAATACTGTTCTTTCTGCCTGGAAACTGGAGATTGTCCATAGCAACCAAAACTGTCCCTTTACATCAAAAGGTGGTTTTAGACCAGCTAGAAAACAGTGTTAATAAATTAGAATCACTTGCAGAATTCGGCAATAGTGATTTGTGGGGAAATCCGTCATCAAACACTGAAAGTAATGACAGTGACAATTCTGCAACTGAGCACATTTCTGTGTTTTTGATTTGATTACATTATTGAATATTTTTTATTATTATTATATTATTATTTGTTATAATTATTTATA
Organism: Lithobates clamitans; assembly: GCA_037952925.1. Taxonomy (NCBI): domain Eukaryota; kingdom Metazoa; phylum Chordata; class Amphibia; order Anura; family Ranidae; genus Lithobates; species Lithobates clamitans. Next base: position 3,669,288 of record JBBGZY010000400.1, on the reverse strand, counting down.
GTTATTTATTATATTATAATTTATGATTTCGTTTTTCAAACTTAATTCTACCCGGGATGTCTACTAGACTCTTGTTTGGACAGATTTAAGTGAGTTATTCCTAAGATTTACAGACCTACAATATAAAACGCCAAATTTCCATGCAAAATAATTGTACCGCTTTCAGCATCAAAAATCTGAAATAATCATACCGCCAGAGAGGTTAAATCAGGGTTTCCCTTTACATTAGAGTCCACAAAGCTCCCCTTCTGCAGACTCTAAGGGGGGCTCTGTGTGAACACTGATGTTAGGGGAGCTCTGTGCAGACACTGATGTAAGGGGGCTCCGTGCAGACTCTGATGTTAGAGGGGCTCTGTGCGGACCCTGATGTAAGGGGGCTCTGTGCAGACCCTGATGTTAGAGGGGCTCTGTGCGGACTATGATGTAAGGGGGCTCTGTGTGGACTCTGATGTAAGGGGGCTCTGTATGGACTCTGATGTAAGGGGGGCTCTATACGGACTCTGATGTAAGGGGGCTCTGTGTGGACTCTGATGTAAGGGGGTATGTAATGTACAGGGTGTAGGGGTCAGGAGTGTGTAATGTACAGGGTGCAGGGGTCCGGAGTACATAATGTACAGGGTTCAGGGGCCAGAAGTATGTAATGTATAGGGTTTAGGGGTCAGGAGTATGTGTTGTACAGGGTGCAGGGGTCAGGAGTATGTAATGTACAGGGGTCAGGAGTGTGTAATGTACAGGGTGTAGGGGTCAGAAGTGTCTAATGTACACAGTGTAGGGGTCAGGAGTGTGTAATGTACAGAGTGTAGGGGTCAGGAGTGTGTAATGTACAGGGTACAGGGGTCAGGAGTGTGTAATGTACAGGGTACAGGGGTCAGGAGTGTGTAATGTACAGGGTGCAGGGGTCAGGAGTTTTTAATATACAGAGTGTAGGGGTCAAGAGTTTGTAATGTACAGGGTGCAGGGGTCAGAAGTATGTAATGTACAGAGTGCAGGAGTCAGGAGTGGGTAATGTACAGGGTGCAGGAGTCAGGAGTGTGTAATGTACAGGGTTCAGGGGTCAGGAGTGTGTAATATACAGTGTGCAGGAGCCAGGAGTATGTAATGTACAGGGAGCAGGGGTCAGGAGTGAGTAATGTACAGGGTGCATTGGTCAGGAGTGTGTAATGTACAGGATGTAGGGGTCATGAATATGTAATGTACAGAGTGCAGGGGTCAGGAGTGTGTAATGTACAGGGTGCAGGGGTCAGTGGTATGTCATTTACAGGGTGCAGGGGTCCAGAGTGTGTAATATACAGGGGTGAGAGTCATGACACAAGGAGGGGGTCCCTTAAGGACCAGAGTGAATGAAGGTGTTCACTGTACACTCTGTTAGAAAGAGGCCCAACTTCAGATCCCATTATACTCCTTTGTATTCTCTAATGGGGCCTGGAGGGGATGCTTTCTAACAGACTTAATTTGACTTTTTTTTTTTAGTTTGACTGTTTACAAAAAAAAAAATTTGATCACTTTTATTCCTATTACAAGGAATGTAAACATCCCTTGTAATAGGAATATGGCATGATCTGTTTCGTTTTACAGTGAGATATGGGGTCAATAAGACCCCACATCTCACCTCTAGGCTAGGAAGCCTAAAATAAAAAAAATAAATAAAAACGATCACGGCTTCCCAGTCGTAGCAGAGTCGTTTTTTTTAATGCAGAGGCCGGGCGTGACGTCATAACATCGCGCCTGGCCTCCGAACGATCATAGAGACTCCGGCGACCATCTGGTCTGCCTGAAATCTCTATCGTCACCATCCGGGGCCAGCTGATCCATTCTCCGACTCACCGCTGGAAGCGGTGAGTCGGTAGAAGCACCTGAGGGTGGCAGAAGGGGGGACGTCCCCCCCGCCGCCCGTAAGAATGATCAAGCGGAGGAACAGCCACTATGATCACTGGCTGAAAACGGTAATATCTGAATGAAGTCTGTAGCTGCAGGCATCATTCAGATATCACTGCACAATTCAAGGACGTTCCTGAACGTCCTGGGGGGGCGAAGTGGTTAAGTCATCAATGGGTCCTTGTTTAAAATCTAAAGTAAGTTTTTTTGATGTTATAATCTTATGTATGAATTATTAAAATTACCAATGATTTGTAACCATGTTTAACCACTTCAAGACCAGGCCTTTTTCTGACACTTGTTGCTTACAAGTTAAATCCATATTTTTTTTGCTTGAAAATTACTTAGAATCTCCAAACATTTTATATATATATATATATATATATATATATATATATATATATATATATATATATACCGTATATACTCGAGTATAAGTCAAATTTTTCAGCACATTTTTTTGTGCTGAAAGTGCCCCCCTCGACTTATACTCGAGTCCAGCACTTTTCTGCAGCAAAAAATTTTATTTTTCCGAACCAATTTTGGGGCCCCATATCTCAGGGCCACTTAATGCTAGGAACCCAACATTTGGTGTGCAAACCCAGTGGAACTGGTACCACGACATATCCAAAGCTGAAGTTCCTATCACTAAGTGGCCCCGAGATATGGGGCCCCAAAATTGGTTCAGAAAATGTCATTCTCTGCTGCAGAAAAGTGCTTGACATTTTCTGAACCGATTTATCCAAAGCTGGGGTTCCTGATATTTGGGGCCCTGTATCGCGGGGTCACTTGGTGCTAGAAACCCCAGCTTTGGAAATTTTATGCTGCTAGTTCCACTGGGTTTGCACACCAAATTTGGGGTTCTTAGCACTGAGACACGGGGCCCCAAATTCGGTCAACTGTGTCCATCTGCAGCAATGTCATTTCGGGACCCTTTGGGTTCAGAGACCCCAAATTTTTGCTGCAGCTAGGGGGCATCTAGGAACCCTTAACTACCGAGTTTGAAGTTCAGGGGACCTATGGCTGCAAATGGGCACAGTAAGGCATGCAAATGGGCACAGTGATGCTGCAAATGGACATTGTTGACCCTCTTTTCCACTTACAGTAGATGTGCATTTCCCACCCTCGTCTTATACTCGGGTCAATAAGTTTTTCCCATTTTTTTTGTGGTAAATTAGGGCCTCAACTTATACTCGGAATGACTTATACTCGAGTATATACGGTATATATATATATTAGACATGTGCACACTGAAATGTTTTGTTTCGTTTTTCTATATAGTAGATATAGAAATATATATATAGATATAGATAGATATAGCTATAGATATAGCTATAGTAGAATTCTAATGTTGTAAGACACTAGTAATAATTATATTTATTAATTATGATTACTAGTCAACCAACATAAAAATTCTTCTATAGCCTATGGGCGGAGCATTTGACCATAAATGTCCTTTCGCTGCGACTGCTTCGTCGAATCTTTATGTTGTATCTTTTCTCTCTATGTCGAATAATCTTGGACTAATAGAGTTAGGTTAGGCACATTCGACCTTTTTTGCTATTGTCTCTATAATGTCGAATCTTTTCTCTCTATGTCGAATCTTTTCTCTCTATGTTGAATCTTTCCTCTCTATGTAGAATAATCTTGGACTAATAGAGCTAAGGTTAGGCACATTCGACCACAGGTTCAATGGACACAGATTGCTATTATCAGCGTCATGTCAAATCTCCTATCTATATTGAAGTGTTGTTGCAACGAAAACGAAAATAAAGCATTTGTTTATGTTGGATCTTTCGGTTTTCGGATTCTGCACGTACGTAATCGTTTGTTAAAACGATAACGAAAATACCCGAAATTGGGGCGAAAATTCATTCGGATGAAAATGAATGCACATGTCTAATATATATTAGCAGAGACCCTAGAGAATAAAATTGCGGTTGTTACAATATTTTATATCACACTGTCACACTGTATTTGCACAGCGGTCTTTCAAATGCATTTTTTTGTGAATAAATACACTTTCATGAATAAAAAAAAAATTAAATTTAGCCCAATTTTTTGTATAATGTGAAAGATGATATTACACAGAGTAAATAGGTACCTAACATGTCATACTTTAAAACGAGTGGAATGACGACAAACTATGGTACTTAAAAATCTCTATAGGCGCCGCTTTAAAAAAATGTAACAGTTACCAGTTTAGAGTTACAGAGGAGGTCTAGTGCTAGAATTATTGCTCTCACTCTAACGATCACAGCAATACCTCACATGTGTGGTTCGAACACTGTTTACGTTTATGCCCGTGATTCTGGCTTTGTTCAGGTCTCCAGCCAGCCAGCGGATGTGCCAGGTATTCGCTCGGGCCTCCTGGTGGGACAGAGAGCCTGGGCAGTGCAGTGGAAGGTGGTGGTGGGGGGGGTGTCCCTTCCCACTGCTTGTGCTAACAATTCAGGGGCTGCCTAGCTGCATCAGTTGTTATCACTAGAAAGTCGACCACTGGCTCTAAAAAATGGTACTGGGTGATGCCTGCATCACCCTGGTACAATCACTTGAAGCAGAATGACGTACAGGTATGTGATTTTGCAGCAAGTGGTCAATGATGGTTTGATATCAATCCTCCTCCAAACCTATTAAATAGCAGGTTTTTATATATACCAGGTAAAATATATATACCAGTAAATTAATACTTTGGCTTATATTTCCTTATACCCGATTTTTGTTTCTGGCCATTTAAGTGTTAACTGGACAGTCGGATATTTTGCTACCAGTTCACTTAATAGATTAAGTATAATAGGTAAATTTTGCTAGTAAACAATCTTTAACTATTGAACCTTTTATGGTTGTGGCCAAAACGTTAGGCTGGGTTCACACTATTGGGAATTGGATGTTGGTTTCGTCCCATCCAATTCACATAGCAAGAGATTGTGACCGACTCTCTATGGAGCCGGTTCACACATCTCCGGAGTGGCTCCAGTGCAAATAAGAAAAAAAAGGAGTCCTGTGCATCTTTTGGTCTATTTCAGGTCCAAATTCAGCCAAAAATTTGAGCTCAAATTGGACCTGAACCAGTGAATGGAGATGCACTGGACCCCATGCTATGGACCACTCCATGCTCTAGTGTAAACCCAGCCTTAATAAAAGGGCTAATCGCATTAGCATATGGTAAAAGAAGGCTTAATTGTATAGACGGATAATCCACTATATGTATACAATGTGGTACACCAATTAGGTATATTGGGATCTAGTTATTTGGCCAAGAAGGGGTTACAATGCGGAGGAGGAGGATATTTAAACTTCACCGGCGAGCAGTGATGCCACCCCCTGTGACAAAGTTGCATGTGATGAAATGCATCGGGGCGTGGGTATACGGCAACCGGATGTGATGTCAAGACATTAATTCAGGAAGTGTAAGCAACCACTCTGATCTATGAGGGATGGCGAGATAGCAGCACTGTGACGCCTGACATTGATTTTAATTATGGGTTTATTCTTTTGATTGTTGATGTAAGTGCATTACTTTTAAACAAAGTGTGTACCTTATGGTTTTTACACTATTGGAGGTGTTATCTCGATCTTTCTCTACATGTGGATACCTTCATGACATCTGGATGGTGACACTGACTGACTGAGTTGCCAGGTGTTTTTATATCAACATAAGCGCTATTTGCCAGTCATGTGAATGAATGGTAATACCATCTAGTGAGCATTATTCTTAAGGGAGTGGAACTTGCACAAACACTGTGATGGAGGACATGGACTTTACTTTTTAATTTGTATGGACTGTTGTTTTATTCATTGTTTTTTTTTCTGTGAGATTGGCTATTGGTGCGCTACTTTTAGTAAATTTCAGTAAATGACTGGCCCTTCCCCTGCTCTCTATCTTGAGATGATCCCCTGCAGCAGCTGAAGTGAAAGGAGAGAAGGGGAAGCCAGCAGCGCTGCGAGGAGCAGGGACCAGAGGAACATACAGAGGGCCTCAGACAGCAGAAGGAATGTGAACCTGGACAGGAGGGGCGGCGAAGGGTTGCATTTACTGGAATCGATCCCCTGTATTTTTCCCCTGAAGCAGCTGAACACTGGTGGGAGGGAAAGGAGGAGAAGCCAGCTTTCTGCTGCTGCAGAGGGGAATGGTTCCAGTAAATGCGGCCCCTACTCCTCCTGTCCAGGTTCTGAGGGTTAACAAGGAAAGGACATGTTCAACCCGTCACTTGCCTGTAATTGATAGATAGGGTAGATAAAAAAAATAAAACACAGATCTTTAGAAATTCTTTTTGAAGGAAAATTATATATTCATAATATGTAAAACAATTTTCTACCAAGCAGAAATAGCAAGCAATAACACTTTAATGTGGGAAATTAAATGTTTTTTGCTGCATATTTTTAGTACTATAAAAAAAATTCAAACAGCAAAATGGCACACATCCAGGTATTTAAACATTTTCTTCAAAGCAATATTGAATGATTCAAGTAATGCTGTGAATTTCACACTAAGTTGGTAGCAGCAGAAAGTAAGCAGCATGTGCTAAGCTGAGGTTGAACCTGCCATCTGTCCACTTCTAGTAATTTGGCTTCAGAAATGAAATTGTACCTTTAGAACTTTCGCTTAGCATTTGTGAGAAATCTAGAAAAATGGATTTATAGCACACAGTAAGTCATTTGCATAGATGAACCTAAATCATTATAGACATACACTAATCCCGTTCTCTTGTTTATTTTGCATAATGTGTTGTTTTCTGTCATATTAACCATTGTGAAATTAATTGCAATTACCAATAATGAGTCTGAATTTCAGCAAATCTACATCAGACTCTACTGGCTTTTGTGATAAACTTTTATGAACATGTTACATATTGCACCTGTATTTAGGGTGTAATATGTTCCTAAAGGTGAACTTAAACTTTTTTACAAAAGCCAGTGGAGTCTGGTGTAGATTAGCTGAAGTTCAGGCTCATTATTGGTAATTTTAATTCACTTCACAATGGTTAATATGACAAAAAACAACACATTATGCAAAATAAACAGTAAAAAGAGGATTAGTGTATGTCTATAATGATTTTGAATTCACCCATGCAAATGACTTACTGTGTGCTATAAATCCATTTTTCTAGCTTGCTACCTGCTTCACACCCCCAGAGCCCCCTCCCTGTGACAGTGTGTGTGATTCTCTCCCACAGCTACTGTCAACATTTTAAATCATTGTACCTGCACAGCTGCATCATTCATTTACAGTGATATTTGAATGAACTGAGGCAGATGGACTTGTAGTTCTCAATGGGCTACAGGTGCGCTGGTCCATTAACACTTTCTCCAGCTTTTCTAACTGAAAGCCCTAACTGACAGCAGATAACTGGAGACAGTGTATGTGGGAGCCTGACATTGCAACCGTGATTCACTGATTGTGGCAGCAATACATTGCAAGGTCCTGTGGAAATAATAATAAATGCACATTTTTTCCTGCAGCCATTTTTCTTGGTGTGTCCTATATAAATCTGTTTTTGTGATTAGTTTCCAATGTCTTAATGCTGGGTAGGGATGAGACATTTGTAAACTACAGTGCGAAGTTTGAAAAATTGTGAATTTAAAACTAAACTCCATTGAAGTTGATGGGGAAGGGGGTGAATCTTGAAAATCAGTTCTTACTATTTTCAAGGATAATAGACAAGGGATTGTCAAAAAAAGGGCAGGGGAGCGGAACAGGCTTGCCTCCACGAGACCCACAAAGGTACCTTGTTGCTTTTGGTGACTCTAATCTGGTCTTTAATACGAATCTGGTTGAATCCCCTCCAAACCTATCAGCTTCTAAATCCACGTCTAAGGCTTTCACCAATTTATTGAATTCACACAACCTTACGGACATAACAAGAATTACTTTCTACCTCTAAAGATTACACCCATCACTTGCACATCGTTTTTTCCTACCAGAGATATCTTCGGTCTGCTTTCTAAAGGTCCCCTTGTCAGACTATGATCCCTTCTTGATGATCTGTAAATCCATAAACCTCACTCCTCCCCTTGGTGAAAAAATTATTCTCTTCTTTCCTTTTCGTAGATTTTTGAAGGACCTCAAGACCAGGTCTACTGCCTATTTTCAATTTAACAAATGTTTGATCCAACCTTATACAACACTCTGGGGGGCATGCAGACCGGCCACCAGGGGCCATATCATTTAACATGCTTCTCATCAAAAAAGAGAGCAAACAGAACCAATTACCGTATATACTCGAGTATAAGTCGAATTTTTCAGCACATTTTTTTGTGCTGAAAGTGCCCCCCTCGACTTATACTCGAGTCAAGCACTTTTCTGCAGCAAAAAATTTCATTTTCCGAACCGACTTTGGGGCCCCGTATCTCAGGGCCACTTGGTGCTAGGAACCCCAAATTTGGTGTGCAAACCCAGTGGAACTGGTACCACAACAAATCCAAAGCTGAAGTTCCTAGCACCAAGTAGCCCCGAGATACGGGGCCCCAAAATCTGTTCAGAAAATGTCATTCTCTGCTGCAGAAAAGTGCTTGACATTTTCTGAACCAAGTTTGGGGCCCCATATCTCAGGGCTACTTGGTGCTAGGAACCCCAAATTTGGTGTGCAAACCCAGTAGAACTGGTGCCACAACAAATCCAAAGCTGAAGTTCCTAGCACTAAGTGGCCCTGAGATACGGGGCCCCAAAATCTGTTCAGAAAATGTCATTCTCTGCTGCAGAAAAGTGCTTGACATTTTCTGAACTGAATTTGGGGCCCCATATCTCAGGGTTACTTGGTGCTAGGAACCCTAAAGTTGGTGTGCAAACCCAGTAGAACTGGTGCCATAACATATCCAAAGCTGGGGTTCCTAGCACCAAGGGGCCCTGAGATACGGGGCCCCAAACTGGTTTGGAAAATGTCATTCTCTGCTGCAGAAAAGTGCTTGACATTTTCTGGACTGATTTTTGGGGCCCTGTATCTCGGGGCCACTTGGTGCTAGAAACCCCAGCTTTGAAAATGTTATGGGGCCAGTTCCACTGGGTTTGCACACCAAATTTGGGGTTCTTAGCTCTAAGTGGCCCTGAGATACGGGGCCCCAAATTCGGTCAACTGTGTCCATCTGCAGCAATGTCATTTCGGGACCCTTTGGGTTCAGAGACCCCAAATTTTGGCTGCAGCTAGGGGGCATCTAGGAACCCTTAACTACCAAGTTTGAAGTTCAGGGGACCTATGGCTGCAAATGGGCACAGTGATGCTGCAAATGGGCATTGTTGACCCTCTTTTCCACTTACAGTAGCTGTGCATTTCTCACCCTCGTCTTATACTCGGGTCAATAAGTTTTTCCCATTTTTTTGTGGTAAATTAGGGCCTCGACTTATACTCGGAACGACTTATACTCGAGTATATACGGTAAATGTCTTGAAGAGGACTTATGTGCTGCCTCAGAGCTCTTTAAATGCTCTCTCACATTTCAAAAAAGAAAATTAGTTGAGCAAATCTGCACAGACCTTAATCTTTAATGACAAAACTGAACGTCACCTCGATGGACAGAAATTCTATACTAATGGTAATAAGATCAGCACTATGTTAACTAACAAATGTTTTCTTCATCCCCAGTCTATCCTCTATATAAAATTAAGGTTTCAGGTTCATACATCAAATCCATAATACATTTTAGATGAGTTTCGGTATTACCGTGCAATGCTATATACCAAGTCTAGTGAGACATCTTAAACTGGCATCCTTTTATTTTTAAATGAAGTTCCACTGCCTACAATCAATGCAGACCAATACAGATGTGCTAAACTAAAGAAAGATATCACAGTTAAAGAGGTCCTTCTAATTATACAGGAGCTAAAGGTACATAAATGTCCAGGTCTTGATAAATTTTCTGCTTTATTTAAAAAAGGATGATATTATTGCCCCATATCTGATTAAGTTGCTCAATCAACTTAAAGTGATTCAAAAGGCTGAAGGTTTTTTTTATTTTAATGCATTCTCTGCAGCGCCCCCCTTATACTTACCTGAGCCCAATTTTGATGCCTTGTTGTGCATGAGAGCAACATCTCTCTCGGCTCTCTCCCTCCTCATAGGCTCAGAGACATTGGCTCCCACTGCTCTCAATCACAGCCAGTGACCTGGGATAGGGCCACGACATGCTTTGTGTGTCAATGGACACACAAAGTTAGCTCAGGAGTGAGTCAACATGAGTGCCCCCATAGTAAGTAGCTTGCTATGGTGGGAACTCAGTGGGGAGGATCCAGGAGCGCCTCATTATCGGGCCTCCATGTGAACCACTGTAAGTCTAACACCTTGAATGTTACCCTCTCCCAGATTTCCTAACAGACCTTACAGAAGCAGTTACCATTCCAGAGGACCCTACTATCCCTTATCTAGACAGCATGTTTACATCCTATTATGACAATCTGTTAATATTCTCCTCCTCCTTAGACAACTGATATAACTATTATTTTCTTTGGACTATATGCACACCACTTGGCTTGCAAAAAGAAAATATAAACCTCAAAGTCCCAACAGATAAACTGGAGAAGTTGACAGCATAACAAATTCTAACAGGAAAATTATATGCAAAATTACCTGGCTTGGACTCAAAACCACACCAATGGTTCAATAAGATATATATATATAAAACAAAAGTATATTACAATCCACCCGTTAAATGACAAACCATATATACCTACATGTTCAATCTACAAAATGATATTTATTCCAAAAGCAAAACAAAAATATTACAATTACACATATCTAAATATGCTTTGGCCAAAATGTATAATTATTAAAATGAATAGACCAGTACCCCCAGTACCCTCAAGATAAAAAGTCAAGATTGATAAAGGATCAATGTGTATATCAATGTGAATCCGGTCCCAAATAGGGGACAATACACAACGTTCATCTCTTCATAGAAAAGGTCCTGTATTGAGAGCACTGATGTAGGATTTTTCTTCACACAATAGAGACAGCAGATTTCCCACAATTAAGAAGACTTGGTCAGACTTCCATACAGGAGAGGTGGTGAAAGAGAAAATACACTGGTGCCTGACCCCAGACAACATGGGCAGTACAAATGGTTTATCAAGTGACAGGGGCCTTAATGGGCACATGATCAAACAACATTATATGTATATATAAAAAGAAACTTACAAAGCTTTATTAGAAAAAAATGATAAAATACTCCAAGCTTTAAAAAAAATTGAAAAATAATATAAAGAATGTGTTTAACAACTTGAACCAAAATCACATGGATTATAAACAATACTGACAGTATTTTGATCCTCAAAAGCATACATAATAATTACAGCAGATAAATGCCTGCCCAACTGCCTGATGCCTTTTGATACTTGCTCTTCCTCAGGGACAATATAATGAACCTTGATAACAAATAAGAAAAATATAAACACTACAAAACTTTTTTTTTACTTCTATCTAGAAAGAATCATGGTCAATGTTAGTGCAGCAGTCAGTGACAGGGAAATCACATATATAATCTAGATATGGATCTTTTGATGTTACTTTTAGTCCATACTATATTCTTGTGTAAACTGCTATTGAAGTTGCATTCTTATTTTCCCCCACAAGATGGCACTTTACACAAATGGCTAGCATCTACTGAGCATGTAAGGGCCATCCAGGAAGGGGCGGGTGGCTGCCATTTTTGTTATAAATAGTTGTCAATGGGGAAGGACTGTCATTTTGTTGGTAATTTTCACCATGTGGTGATAGCAGCAACATGGTAATGGGCACCATTGCAGGAATCTGATACCACAATATTTATATTTTTTACACATTTAATGCATCCCCGATGAAGCTCTTTGTTTTAGGGAGCGAAACATTTTTTTTAACACTTTGACATGTTTTTTCTGGTGTTAGTGGGCACAAGACTTTTTTGAGGGGAGATTTGAACAAGCTCAATTCCCCTTACCTGTAAGTCGCTACTTGGTCACATAGGGAAGTAAGCACTAGTGCGTACTGGGCAGTTAGTAGAGTGGTTGGCTTCAGGGAACAGTTAAGCCTTGCAGATACTCGCTGTACCCTGCAGATAAGAGCCAAAGTGCCATATCTAGATTATATATTGGTGCCTGTGGAAATGCACTTTTGGTATTTTGCAAGATTTTTTCCACATAGTGGGTTGTCAATTTTTGCCTAGATGCTCAGGCTTGTTTTTTTATATAATACTATAAAAATACAAATACACTTACAAACTTGGATCATAAGTCCAGGTTAAAACCTATTCATTCAGCACTCACAGAGAAGAATTACTGTATATAATTTGATGGTCATGGGCAAAAATTATTTCCTGTATTACTCTGTAGTGCATTATGGTTGTAACAATCTATCAATAAAGGTACTCCTCAGACTGACCAGCGTATTGTGGAGTGGGTGGAAAGAGTTGTCCAAGATTTGACCTACCTTTGACAGCATCCTCCTCTCTGTTGTTAACAAGTCCAACTCCAATCCAACAACATCATTGGCCTTGTGGATTATTTAGTCTTTTTGGATAGGCCACCTTAAGCCTGATTTCCCAGCATGCCACCACATACAGGAGAGTGCTGGCCACCACAGACTCATAAAACATTTTCAACATCATCTGGCAGATGTTAAAATACCTCAGCCTCCTCAAAAATAGAGCCCTTCATATAGAGCACTTCAGTGTTCTTACTTGTATTTCTCTACTATATCCACACCCACTCCTTGGATGGAGGGCAGGGTCACCAATGCATTCTTGCTTCTAAAATCCTCAACCAGTCATACTTTGATACAGATGATTATACTCACACTGTGTGACAAAGTTCTCCCCCACAGTCCTCCCCCAATATTGCTGACCACCCTATCTGACACAGTCCTGCAAATGCACATACTGTGGTCTTCAAGTCAGGTAGTCAAAAATCCATGACACAAGGGAAACATCAACTTGCATAGCTGTTAGCTTCTCACCCAGGAGAGCGGGCCTGATGGTATCAAAAGCACTGGAAAAGTAAAAAAACATTACCCAATGCGCCTTTCAGCCTATCTAGGTGTGCATACATGCGATTTAGCAGGAAGATGATAGTGTCCTCAAATCCCAATCTAGACTGGTAGGCAAACAGCAACAGGTCTACATAACCATGGGCCTAACTTTACTTTACTAACCATGGGCCATAACTGATGTAAACTGATGTAAAATGAGTCTTTTCAAGGCTTTTGTGACATGGGAGATCACAGCCACCGGTCTTTAATCCTTAGACGTGCCAAGATGCAGTTTCTTCAGCACAGGAACAAGGCAAGACATCTTTACAACACAGGGACCTTTCAGAGACACAGGCTAAGGTTAAAGAACTGTTGAAGGACAACCCTCAGCTCATGGGAACACACCCTAAGCATCGCAGCTGTGGCATGTGTACACCCCTGGCCACTGCCTCTGCAGCCATTACACAGTCTAAATGGTGAAGTTGGAGACTTATTAGATGTAGCATGTTGCCCTGGATGGAACCACTGCACCAGGTTTCAGTGAAGCCCAATGCATCAGACAAAAGTCGGTATTTGCACGGTTGTGTAGTAGTTGTTCATCCATTTTGTAAGCCATTAAGCACAAGTTTGTTTAGGGAGCGCAGTGCTGTCTGCATTTCACCAGTGCACCAGCATTTACTGCAAAATCCATAGAGAGTTGCACCTCCTCCAATTAAGATTTCTGCAAATTAATTCATTACGTAGATAAAAATAAGCAAAACGTTTGTAGGTAAACAGTTCTTGTCTGGTATATTTGATCAGAAAATAAGAGCTAGAAAATAGACATACAAACAAAAACCAAGAAAGAAAACAAAAGAGATCACAACACTGAAGCTGACATTCATGGCACCTGCAGAAGATCATAAGGTTGAGACACTGCCTGTGACTACTGCCTGCAGCCAGGCCTATTCAGTGTGACTGGAAAAATGACTTAATCCTCTGATATCCTTGGACTCTCCTCTTCCAGTATGGACACACTTACAAGTACTAACACTACATCAGTGATGATTGAGAGTGTTTTGACACACAACGGCATGAAGCCACAAATGAGATGGCCGTGGGATGACATCTTAACTTCAGCTCTACCCGCCTCTACATGTTATGTTCTAAGGCGGGACTTCTTCAGTAGGACTAGGCTTTTTCTTTTTAGCTTGCATGTGAACATATGTCCGTGCCCGTGAGTTGAATACATGTCCATGCTGGTGAGTGAGGAGAGAGGAGAGTCTGAGGACATCAGAGGATTAACCCTTTGATGAAGAAAACGTTCCTCTGACCTTACTGTTTATTCAGGGGTCATATATTGGAGGGGAGTGGTCATTTCTCACTGGTGGTGGAGGCATGAAGTACACCTGAGTTTTTATTTTTCAAGATACAACACTATTAAACACAGTGGTGTATGTGGTTTATTTATTTTTTTTACTTTTTTTTATGTGATTATATTTATGGACTTTGAATGTCATCACAAACAATTTAATTGTGTTATTATATATGATTACTCTTGTGTTCTGTAGGGATGAGCCCAATGTTCGAGTCCACCCCCACACTATGTAGGGCTGCTTACATAGCAGCCGTGCATAGTGTAATGAATGAGAGCATTACCAGGCCCTTCAGGTCTGGTACGGATTTTAAGAGGAACCCCTTGCCAAAAAAAAAAATGGCATTGTGTCCCCCCAAAAGCCATACAAGACACTTATCCATGCATGCAACCTGGCAGGCCGCAGGAAAAGGGGGATGAGAGAGCGCCCCCCTTCCTGAACCGTACCAGACCACATGTCCTCAACATGGGGAGGGTGCTTTGGGGTCCCCCCAAAACACCTTGTCCCCATGTTGATGGGGACAAGGGCCTCTTTGCCACAACCCTTGCCCAGGAGTTGTGTGGGTGTGCAGGCTGGGGGGCTTATCGGAATCTGGAATCCCCCTTTAACAAGGAAAGAAAGAAAGTGTCCTGTGATGTCCATCCATCTTCAATCACAGCGTCCAACGGCCCAGAGAAAAAAAAGACGCCCTGCTGACTGCAGCCTTTTCGCAATGACAGCTGTTATATAGCTGAGGGTAGGGCCACATGACATCAACAGGGGGCCGGATCACCTGGAGGCAGAGTTTTTCCATTTATTTTCGGATTTGTTGGCGCTGTGATTGAAGATGGATTTACATTGCAGAATGTTTTTTTTTTTTAATAAAGGATTTGTCAAAAACTGTCTCCTGTCATTTTTACTTTTTTGACACTTTTTTGGTGAATAAGTAGGAGTACAATGTACCGATACCTATTCACATTGGGGGAGCCGGGATCTGGGGGCCCCCTTGTTAAAGGGGGCTTCCAGATTCTTATAAGTCCCCCAGCCTGCAGACCCCACAACAATCGGGCAAGGGTTGCGGGGAAGAGGCCCTTGTCACGATCAACATTGGGACAAGGTGTTTTGGGGGGGTCCCCAAAGCACCCTCCCCATGTTGAGGGCATGTGGCCTGGTACAGTTCAGGAGGGGGTACTCTCTCATCCCCCTTTACCTGCAGCCTGCCAGGTTGCGTGCTCAGATAAGGGTCTGGTATGGATTTTTGGGGGACCCCACACCATTTTTTTAAAAATTTTGGCACCGGGTTCCCCTTAAAATCCATACTAGACCTGAAGGACCTGGTATGGATTTTGGGGGGGAACCCCATGCCAATTTTTTTTTCAATTTTAGATTGGGGTTCCCCTTAACCACTTCCCTACCCGCGTATGTACATATGACGTCTACAGATGGGATCTCCCATCCTGGGTGGACGTCATATGACGGCCCCGGGTTCCCGGCCGTCTATGGGGCCGCGTTGCTCGAGACCCGGTGGTGTACCCGGCAGCCGCGATGTCCGCCGGGCACCCGCGATTGCCCGTTAACCGGGCCAGACCGTGGATCTGTGTGTGTAAACACACAGATCCACGTCCTGTCAGTTGTGAGGAGAGCGATCTGTGTTCCCAGTACAGCGGAACACTGATCGGTCTCCTCCCCTTGTACGTCCCCGCCCCCTACAGTTAGAAGCATTCTCTAGGAAACACATTTAACCCCTTGTGTCCCCCTAGTGGTTAACCCCTTCACTGCCTGTCACATTTACACAGTAATCAATGCAATTTTATAGCATTGATCGCTGTATAAATGTGAATGGTCCCAAAAATGTGTCAAAATTGTCCGATGTGTCCGCCATAGTGTTGCAGTCATGAAAAAAAATTGCGATTGCCACTATTACTAGCAAAAAAAAAAAAATATTTTTTTTTAAAAAATGCCATAAATCTATCCCGTATTTTGTAGACGCTATAACTTTTGTGCAAACCAATCAATATACGCTTATTGCGTTTTTTTTACCAAAAATATGTAGAAGAATACGTATTGGCCGAAACTGAGGAAAAAATTTGTTTTTTTAAAAAAAATTGGGATATTTATTATAGCAAAAAGTAAAAAATATTGTGTTTTTTTCAAAATTGTCGCTCTTCTTTTGTTTATAGCACAAAAAATAAAAAACGCAGAGGTGATCAAATACCACCAAAAGAAAGCTCTATTTGTGGGGAAAAAAAGGACGTCAATTTTTTTTGGGTACAATGTCGCACGACCGCGCAATTGTCATTTAAATTGCAACAGCGCTGAAAACTAAAAATTGATCTGGGAAGGAAGGGGGTGAAAATCCCCGGTATTGAACCGGTTAATATTCATACCAGACCCAAAGGGCCTGGTAATGGCTGGGGGGAACCCAAACCATTTTTTTCAATGATTTTTATCTATATTGCTGGGATCCCACAATACATTACAGCCGCAAGCTGTTTTAAATGACATTTTTTCCTTTAGAAATATAATTTTGCTGAGGTACTTTTGTGAACATGGGAAAGATGCTCTACTTTACAGGCAGACTAAGGAGACCCCCCAGGCATGATATTTAAAGGAATATTTCATTTTTATTGTTTCACTTTAAGCATTATTAAAATCACTGCTCCTGAAAAAACTTTTTTGGAGCAGGACCCAGGTCCCTATACACTTTTTATGACAATAACTTGCATATAAGCCTTTAAAATGAACACTTTTGATTTTTCATGTCCATGTCCCATAGACTTTAACGGTGTTCGCACAAATTTTTTGCCTGTTCGCATGTTCTGCTACGAACCGAATTGGGGGTGTTCAGCTCATCCCTACTGTTATGTCCTCACAATGTGTTTGTATTACAAGACTTGGCAGACAGCTAAAACTTCCCAATAAAGAGTCCGAAAGGTTAACAGTTGTAATCCTTACTGAGAATTAGATTTAAGTTTCTTTAAGTTTAAGTTTCAATCTCTTAAGTTTAACTTTGTAATACTGCAAAATACAAATGATAAAAGTATGCATTAGCACTAAACATTACATTACAGATGCAATTAGTATCAAACATGTTACATTAGTGTAAGGCATTAGCTAACAGAAATTTGGCCTAGCTAAAGGAACTCCCTGGCAGAAATTACTACCAAACGCACATAAAAATGTAGTTGAATAAGTAGAACACATACTACTTAATTGAATACTAATGACAGCCTACTTACAGACTTATGCTTCCAAAGCCAGTTTTAAGAAATAGTGGAGCCATTCCCATGCTTCTTCACTGCAAGAGGTATTAAGCAATATTGCAGCCTCACCTGTGCCCACCATTGCAGCCAACTGTGCCCACCATTACAGCCACACTGTGCCCACCATTGCACCCTCACTGTGCCTACCATTGCAGCCTCACTGTGCCCAACATTGCAGCCTCACTGTGCCCACCATTGCAGCCACACTATTCCCACCATTGCAGCCACATTGTGCCCACCATTGCAGCCTCACTGTGCCCACCATTGCAGCTACACTGTGCCCACCATTGTAGCCACACTGTGCCAATCATTGCACCTTCACTGGGCCCATCATTGCACCCTCACTGTGCCCACCATTGCAGCCTCACTGTGCCCATTGAAGCCTCCCTGTGCCCACCATTGCAGGCACACTGTGTCCACCATTGCAGCATCACTGTGCCCACCATTGCAGCCACACTGTGCCCACCATTGCAGCCTCACTGTTCCCACCACCACAGCCTCACTGTGTCGACCATTGCAGCCACACTGTGCCCACTATTGCAGCTACACTGTGCCCACCATTGAAGACACACTGTGCCCACCATTGCAGCTTTACTGTGCCAACCAGTACAACCTCACTGTGCCCACCAGTGCAGCCACACTGTTCCCACCATTGCAGACACACTGTGCCCACCATTGAAGCCACACCATGCCCACCATTGCAGCCACACTGTGCCCACCATTGCATCCACATTATGCCCACTGCCCACCATTGCAGCCACACTGTGTCCACTATTGCAGCCTCACTGTGCCCACCATTGCAGCCACACTGTGCCCACCATTGCAGCCACACTGTGCCCATTGCAGCCACACTGTGCCTATTGCAGCCACACTGTACCCACTGCCCATTATTGCAGCCACACTGTGTCCACTATTGCAGCCTCGTCTGGGCAGAAGAAGAGAGAGGGTGGCCGGATCATGACTGGAGGAAGAGGAAAGCAGCGGGATCACAGAGTGTGTATAGCACGCCAGAATAGCTTACATTACAATTGCCTCTGCTCTGCTTGCAGTCACACACAGCCCCGCCTCCTCCTAACCCAGTTCCTGTGATAGATGGAATGCATCCCAGCATTGGACCCGTGTTCTGTCTATCACAGGTGCAGGTCAGGAGGAAATAGGGCTGTGTATGACGGCGTGCAGAGCGGAGGCAATTGTAATGTAAGCTGTTACAGCGTGCTATCTGCGCTCTGTGATCCTGCGGCTTTCCTCTTCCTCCATGCTCTCTTCCCCGGGGCGATCGCCTGAAAAATGGCTCCCAATCAACCCCACCTGCCGGCGGTGTTTGCGCCCCCCCCCCGCTTCCAGCCCAGCTCCTCGCCAGCCCTCATTTTCCACTTGCAAAATGCGAGTAGGCGAGTGGAAAATTTCAGGGCTGGAATATATACTGTATGGTGATCAGAACACTCTCCACCTGGCATAATAAACATTATACAACTATGTTTCTTTTTTAAGAAGTAAAACAACTTCAGAAATAGGTCTAAGGTACACATTAGGGGTGCCCTGTTTCATGACATTAACTTGGACCTTTCTAACTATACTATCATTACTAGGTACAGTCTTAACAATGAGTTCAATTGGCCATTAATTTCAGTGAACCTGAGTGTCTTTTACTAGAACGACATCTCCGACTTGCAGGTTAGGCTTGTCAACTTGCCATTTTTTGCGTAACTGGAGCGTAACCAGGTACTCTTGTTTCCATCTTTTCAAGAAGATGTCTGCAAGACTCTGAACTTGCTTCCATTGCTTGGTGTATAGGTCTTTAAGGCCAAAGTCTCCTGTGGGAGGTGTCACTGATTCAATCTTCTGGGTCAAAAGCATTGCAGGTGTCAAGACTGCTGGTATTTCTGGATCTGTTGACACTGGAACTAAAGGTCAAGCGTTAATGATGGCCATGACTTCAGCTATAAGTGTGGTGAGAACTTCATGTGTAATACATCTGATGATGATGATTTTGGCTTGTGCAAGACGATTGCTATTACACCTGTCAGTGTTTGTAGCTCTGCAGAAGGATTTGGCTAGATAAATAAGCTTTCTTATTACTCAAATGAGTGACCTCAAGTTGGACAATCTTGCAAACCTATGTGCGCCAAGATTGTCTCTAGTAGTTATGGTACTGAACGGTGTAACTTGTGCCTATACCTCTTTGTCATTGTATGGTTCTATAAGTTCAAAGGTCTCTTACTGAATGGTCTCTTCAGGTTCTGATCTAGCCAGAAAAGATGGACCTGAGAACCAATTAGTGTGCTTGAGGACAGCCGCTAGTGCAGGTCTAGTCCCATGATCGGCTGGATTTTTATCTGTACTGATGTAGTGCCACTGTTCTGGGTGTGTGAACTCTGATGCGGGTCACTCTGTTTGACACATACATGTAGAAACTTCTCAAAGCATTGTGAAAATATCCTAACACAATCTTGCTGTCTGAATAAAACTTCAATGCATGGATCCCAACATCTAGTTCAGCAACAATCAAGTCTGCCATTTCCACTGCTAAGACAACAGCACAAAGCTCTAAGCGTGGAACAGTGTGAGCTGGATGCAGGGCTACTTTGGAATTTCCCATGATAAACCCAACATAACTTTGTCTTTCAAAGTCCACTACTTTAAGTTGGCTACAGCTGCTATAGCCATAGTGGAAGCATACGCACTATTCTCTTTGCTTCGTGGCAGACAAAAAACAGGGACATGTGACCTTTGATGAGTTGTTCAAGCTCTATCAATGAGTCCCTCCACAACTTCCACTGCATTTCTTTCTCCTTAGGTAGAGGTGTGTCACTTTCACTTTGTTCATGCTCAATGACAATTTCTCTCATAAGAGCCTTACCTTGAATGGTAATGGGGTCTAGGAACCCGAGGGGGTCATAAAGGCTGTTGACTGTGGACAAGACATCTCTTCTCCTGAACGGCTTCTCTTCTCTGGATACTCTAAATGTGAAGCTGTCGGTTTTCAGATCACAACTGAGCCCTAAACTTCTTTGAAGGGGTAGTGAATCTGTTCCTAGATCCAGGTCCTTGAAGTCTTTTGCACGGTCCGAGGGAAACGCTGAGGGAAAACGCTTCCGTGACTTTGCTGCTGTTGGAAGCTATCTTGTGCAACCTTACGTTAGATTCTGCTAACATCTCTCTTGTTCTTTTCGGAATTTCGATAGCCTCTTTGTTGCTGGAGAAAGAAGCGAGTCCATCATCCACATAAAAATTTCTCATGATGAACTGTTGGGCATCTGTGCCATGCTCTCCTTCATCTTCCTGAGCTGCTCATCTGAGGTTGTAGCTAGCTACAGCTGGAGAGGGGCTGTCCCCAAATAAGTGTACCTTCATCCTGTATTCTGTGACATCTCTGTTGAAGTCATTACCTTCATACCACAGGAACCTTAGGTAGTCTCTGTGATCTCTGTTGACAAGGAAACAGTAGAACATTTGTTGTACATCTGCTGTTACTGCAATAAGTTCATTTTGTAATCTGATAAGGACTCCAAGGAGTGTATCATACAGGCCGGATCCACTGAGGAGGATGTCGTTTAGGGAGATGCCTTCATGTTTGCACTGAAGTTGGAAACGACTCGTATCTGTCCTGGTTTCTGAGGATGATACACTCTAAAAATTGGTAAGTACCAGCATTCTTGTTTTTCCTCCAATGGTGGTGCTTTTTCAGCTTGACCACTATCGAAGATCTTCTGCATGGACTCATGGAAGTGTTCCTTCATATCTGGCTTTTTGTTCAGAGTGCGTCGCAACGAGGTGAGGCGCTTCACTGCTTGTCCTTTGTTAGGAAACTGATGTTGGAGTGAACAGAAAGGTAGTGGAGCTACCCAGCTGTTTGACTCATCCATGAAGACCTCTCTGTCCTTGATCTCAAGGAAGAGGCTATCTTCAACAGATGGTGCTGGTTTGTCATCATTCTTTCAAACACCTTGCATCCTAGCTCATCTGCATCTTCAGCTGAGGTTATATGCCTCTATGCAGCTCTGAACTCTTTGCTGTTGTACTGGGTTGACTAGTGTCTCTTTAATCTGTATCCTGTTGGTACAGGGGCTAAGACATAATGTGCGACCATTTTGCAACATGTTTGTTTTGTAGGCATTTACTTTTGCTGGCTTGTGAACTCCGTCCAGACATACATCACAAATAATGACCCATCCAAGGTCAAGACTTTGTGCAAATGGTGCATTTTTTGGCCCATTGTACTGTTCTCTGACCTTGTGCACTCTCAGTATGTTATCTTACTAAAGGATAATTGCAACGTCTGGGTCAAGTGCTGGAATCATGTCTGTTATTTGTGTCAGATGAGGGTAGTGACGTGCAATTTCAGGCATGGGGATCTCTGATCTATCATCTGGTATCATATCACATTCTATGAGAGTGGGGGGAGTCAGCTGTGTTTTCCCATCAAATGACTCAATGATGTAGTTGCTTGCTCTCCTCTCTGCTGTCTCCATAATACATGTCTTCAAAGTATATGGAGTTGAACGTCCTCTGTCACCAAAGAGGTCAAAGAACTCTGTTCTTGCCAGAGATCTGTTACTTTGCTCGTCTAAGACTGCATACATTCTGATTGCCCTCTCTCTGAAGCCTGCAGGATACACTTTGACTTAACATATCTTGGAGCATGATCTAGAGCTAAATTTCTTTGTACAGATCTCAGTGCACTTTGAGGTTATTGCTGGTGTTTCACTCTCTTTTTGTTCCCCATCATGATCTTCTTGGGTTACCAGATTCTCTCTTTTCCATGCTGCTAGTCCTGGCTGCAACACAGACAGATGCTTGTCATTATTGCATTCTTTGCGCCGTATTGCTTTCACACAGTCTTTTGCAAGATGTTGAGTTGAACCACAGCTTCTGAAACAAATGGCCTTGTCCTTAAGATAAGACTTGCGCTCCTCTAGTGCCTTGCTTCTGAAACTGCAACATTTTCTCAGTGGATGAGGCTTTTTATGTAGCGGACACTGCTTGTCTGGGTCCTCAATTTTCATTTCTGAGCTTTTATCCTAGTTGGCTTCAGACTCAGATGGTACATCTGTCTTCCGTACAGACACTGTTGCTTTGTGTTCTTTATTATGCACTGATGGTTGTTTCACTGTCTTTACAGGGCTTGAGCCTCCCATGTTCAAAAAGGTGAAGCTTGGGTCATTGCGCATTTTAGTTTGATTCACAATGAACTTTGCAAGGAAGGAGAAAGGTGGAAATGCCACTCGATGATCTTCCTTGTATTTTGATTCTTGCGTGATCCACCTTTCTTGTAAGTTGTAAGGAAGCTTCTTGATTATTGGGTTGACTCCACGTGCTGTATCCACCAGCTTTTGCCACTTTTACATTGTTATACAAGCTATACACTCACTACTTTACATTGTAGCAAAGTGTAATTTCTTCAGTATTGTCACATGAAAAGATAGAACAAAATATTTACAAAAATGTGAGGTGTGTACTCATTTTTGTGAGATACTGTACGTTCAGAGGCCAGGAAATGCATTTTTGTTAATTGCTAGAGTGGTGAACAAGCACATTAGTTCACAGTTTTCCCAAACTGCAAATGAGTTGGGTTCACCTCAAACCCATCCTTGACACAAATTTGACGCTCATCCCTGCTGCTGGGCGTTGCGTCTTGTTACTGACCCTATACTCAAAGCTGTATTCTTTCTGGTTGCCACCAGCGATGACTTCTTGCTTTTTTTTCCCTACCAAGGGTATAACAGTCTGAAGGTTTCAGACTGCATTATAATCTATTACAGAAAACCTACTAGGTTATCTTAGCCCTGCACACATTGTTATAGAACTTGTTTCTTAGGTATTCAAGCTCATGACATTTTAATGGCATTAGAACCCTGGATTAGAACCCTGATCAGGTTTGTACTGTTTTCTGGGGCTCTGTTAGAGAGCCCCTCACTTCCTGTTTTGCTGACACAATTTACTGGACAGAAAGTGAAGGAAACTCATCTTCAACATCACAAGAAAAATTATTTTGCAGTAATGTAGGGGAAGTCTGCCATTGCAGATTTTTCCTTACTTTTTGGCTCACAAAATGTAAGGGAAAAAAACTCTAACAGAGCCCATGATAGCAGGAAAAACTGACATTTCCAAAATGTGTCCAATCTAATCTATCCCTACAACTCCAAATCTAAACTAAAATGATAAAGAAAGTTTTTTGCTTGATATACAGTACAATTTAAAAGTTCCCACCTTAATCATAGTTCTTTAAAAAAAAATCGATCCATCAAAAACTGACATTTGAGCTTTAAGTGAACCTTGGTGGGTTCAGTCGTTCTGTAGTTTCATATATAGTATAGATGCCCCAAATTTCATAATTCCAGGCTATTTTCCTGTGCACCTTGGAGTTTGCATGTCCTAACACCTTCTACTGCATTCTGTATAACATAAAATACAATCTACTGTATAGGGGAACCACATAATGGCAACAGCTGGTGTGCAGTCCCAAAAAATCAAACATCAGTATTTCACCATGAAGGTCCCTAAGAGATGTAACACGTTTTCAAGTGGTTTATTATCTACCAAACCTGAATCATAATTTGTGATGGACTGTAAAAGAATGAAGTAGAAAAATGTTTAAATGTACTTAACATTTTTTTTGGAAAACAAGCAAATAATTATCCATAGGTTAATATTAGATGAGTTATACAGTATATCTTCACTTACTAAGTTTTTCACAAGTAGCAATTTTACCAGTACTGTGTTGCCAATGATCATTAATTTCACAGGTAATGTAAATAGATTTGTTTAGGCTTTGGGTTTGTACTTAATATAGTTTTTTGCATAGCTCCATATGAAGGCTATTTTGCACATCAACAAGTAATTTGGCATAACTGTATGTGACAAGCAGTGTCTATGTGGGTGAGATACTGAATTGCAATTGCAGGCATGCTGTATATGTCATTATCAGGGGAAATCAGCCAAGCAAAGAGAAGAAATGTGCAGAATGACTTCTCAGTCAAAGAGAGATGTATATATTATTTTAAGTGAGGTTCTTATTACGTTGATATACAGTACATTGAAATGTAAAGTACCTAAATGAGTCGGTTTGATATCCAGACATTTTTTTCCACATTTTGCTATGAACAGTAGACATATGAACTTGTCAACCTATTTGTGTTTAAATCAGGGCAGCACAGTGGCTATGTGGTTAGCATTTATTTTTATTTATTTTTTTGTAATAAAGATTTATTATAAAGATTAAAGCATACATTGTGCACAACAATTTCCATCTTAAACATGTTTGTAAAGAAATAATAAAGGGAATACATTTTAATACAAAGTAAGTTATGAAAAAGGCATAACATCTTAACCTACAGTATATCTTAACCAGTAATAATGTGAATCTTGTTGTAATTCACCTAATATTTTGAGATATTTAATCACAATCGTTCTAACATATAAGATGCATCTTATAAGTGGTAGGAGAAAAGGGAAAAATGTATGTTAAGGTAAAAGAAAGGAGTAACAATGAAATCAGTAATATGAAATAAGGAGAAGCACTAATACACCATTGCAACTGTTTCTTATTACTTATTTCTTATTACTATAGTATTATCTAGACTCAATTAGTTTTTTATAGTCCTCAGATAGTCTGAAGAGGTGCCAAGATCGCCACATTTTATGAAATAGTGTGGAGGGTTCTTTCTTAATGGCAATGATTTCTTCCATTTCATGAATTGCATTGGTTTTTAGAAGCCAATCTTTTATGGATGGTGTGTGTCTGGTTTTCCACTTTAATGGTATAAGCGTTTTTGCAGAATTTAGGAGGTGTCTCATCAAAGAGTTCTTGTATTTCCTATATGAAAGATTGTTAACATGAAGGAGACAGTAGCCTTGGTCTAGGTTTATCTTTGTTTCTGCAATGTGTTTTATCCATTTTAGAATTTTTTGCAAATAGCTTTGAACTTTAGGACAAGACCACCAAATATGGAGAAAGGGCCATCTGCTTACATTACTTCTACTTCTCCAGCAACTATCTAATTCCTGAGATGACCAACTATTAATTTTTACAGGGGTGATGTACCACTGGCTGCAAATTTTAAAGGAGGTCTCTTGGATGCGCGTGCTCAAAGAACATTTATGGGTGAAGACACATGCTTTTTCCCATTGTTCTTCTGATATATGTATGTTTAGGTCCTCTTCCCAGATTTTTTTGTATTTGTCTGGTAATTCAGTAGTTGGTTGTGAGATCAATTTGTATGTAAGCGAGGTGATCTTTCGTAGTGGAGTTTGATTGTAGCATATGTGCTCAAAAGTTGTGAGGGGTCTTGCTATTAATTATTTTTTTTTATTGTTTTGGATAAAGTTATGGATTCTAAAATGTAACCAATATTTAGGTGGTGAGTTTGCTAACTCATTTTTTAAGTTTGAATAAGGCTTTGAGTTGCTGTTATTTAAACAATGGAGAGCTAAAAAGGGAGAATTTTATTTGGCATGTAGGAGGGGTTTGTTATTTATACCCAGTGGTAGGGATGAGCTTCGAGTTCGAGTCAAACTCATGTTCGACTCGAACATTGGCTGTTCGCAAGTTCGCCGAACAGCGAACAATTTGGGGTGTTCGCGGCAAATTCGAATGCCGCAGGAACACCCTTCAAAAGTCTATGGGAAAAATCAAAAGTGCTAATTTTAAAGGCTTATATGCAAGTTATTGTCATAAAAAGTGTTTGGGGACCCGGATCCTGCCCCAGGGGACATGGATCAATGCAAAAAAAAGTTAAAAATGGCCGTTTTTTCAGGAGCAGTGATTTTAATAATGCTTAAAGTCAAACAATAAAAGTGTAATATCCCTTTAAATTCCGTAGCTGGGGGGTGTCTATAGTATGCCTGTAAAGGGGCGCATGTTTCCCGTGTTTAGAACAGTCTGACAGCAAAATGACATTTCGAAGGAAAAAACCCATTTAAAACTACTCGCGGCTATTGCATTGCCGACAATACACATAGAAGTTCATTGATAAAAACGGCATGGGAATTCCCCACAGGGGAACCCCGAACCAAAATTAAAAAAAAAAAATGACGTGGGAGTCCCCCTAAATTCCATACCAGGCCCTTCAGGTCTGGTATGGATTTTAAGGGGAACCCCGCGCCAAAAAAAAATAATGGCATGGGGTCCCCCCAAAAATCCATACCAGACCCTTATCCGAGCACGCAACCTGGCAGGTAGCAGGAAAAGAGGGGGGGACGAGAGTGCGCCCCCCCTCCTGAACAGTACCAGGTCACATGCCCTCAACATTGGGAGGGTGCTTTGGGGTAGCCCCCAAAAACACCTTGTCCCCATGTTGATGAGGACAAGGGCCTCATCCCCACAACCCTGGCCGGTGGTTGTGGGGGTCTGCAGGCGGGGGGCTTATCGGAATCTGGAAGCCCCCTTTAACAAGGGGACCCCCAGATCCCGACCCCCCTGTGTGAAATGGTAAGGGGGTACTTACCTCTACCATTTCACTAAAAAACTGTCAAAAATGTTAAAAATGACAAGAGACAGTTTTTGACAATTCCTTTATTTAAATGCTTCTTCTTTCTTCTATCTTCCTTCATCTTCTGGTTCTTCTGGTTCTTCCTCCGGCGTTCTCGTCCAGCATCTCCTCCACGGCATCTTCTATCTTCTTCTCCTCGGGCCGCTCCGCACCCATGGCATGGGGGAGGCTCCCGCTCTTCTCTTCATCTTCTTCTTCATCTTCTTCTCTTCTTCCTTCTTCTCTTCTTCTCTTCTTCATTTTCTTCTCCGGGCTGCTCCGGCACACGGGACATGACGGGACTTTCCTGTGTCATTCCCCGTGACGTCACAGGGAAGTCCTGTCAAGTCACCGTGCGTCAGAGGGGGGTCTAATAGACCCCAATTTTTTCAAAAAAGAGTACCTGTCACTACCTATTGCTATCATAGGGGATATTTACATTCCCTGAGATAACAATAAAAATGATAAAAAAAAAAAAAATGAAAGGAACAGTTTAAAAATAAGATAAAAAAGCAAAAAAAAATAAAGAAAAAAAAAAAAAAAAAAAAAAGCACCCCTGTCCCCCCTGCTCTCGCGCTAAGGCGAACGCAAGCATCAGTCTGGCGTCAAATGTAAACAGCAATTGCACCATGCATGTGAGTATGTGTGACCGCGAAGGTCAGATCGAGGGCAGTAATTTTAGCAGTAGACCTCCTCTGTAAATCTAAAGTGGTAACCTGTAAAGCCTTTTAAAGGCTTTTAAAAATGTATTTAGTTTGTCGCTACTGCACGTTTGTGCGCAATTTTAAAGCATGTCATGTTTGGTATCCATGTACTCGGCCTAAGATCATCTTTTTTATTTCATCAAACATTTGGGCAATATAGTGTGTTTTAGTGCATTAAAATTTAAAAAAGTGTGTTTTTTCCACAAAAAAAATGAAACACCCTCCATTTAAATCTGTAGGGCATTTGCTTTAAAAAAATATATAAAGTTTGGGGGTTCAAAGTAATTTTCTTGCAAAAAAAAAATAATTTTTTCATGTAATCAAAAAGTGTCAGAAAGGGCTTTGTCTTCAAGTGGTAGACCCTAGATTTCTCCTCTGCCCTTAAAGCATCTGACCACACCAAGATCGGTGTGATAAAATGCTTTCCCAATTTCCCAATGGCGCTGTTTACATCCGGCGAAATCTAAGTCATAAAATGCTTGTAGCTTCCGGTTTCTTAGGCCATAGAGATGTTTGGAGCCACTCTGGTCTCTGATCAGCTCTATGGTCAGCTGGCTGAATCACCGGCTGCATTCTCAGGTTCCCTGTTGAGACAGGAGAGCCAGAGAAAAACACGGAAGATGGTGTGGGGGGCATTCCCTCCCACTGCTTGTAAAAGCAGTCTAGAGGCTAATTAGCTGCTAGGATTGCTTTTACATGAAAGCCAACCGCTGGCTGAAAAGAATGATACCAAGATGATACCTAAACCTGCAGGCATCATTCTGGTATAACCACTCAAAGTCGTGAATGGCGTACCTGAAGACCAAAAAATGGTTAACAATAAAGCACAGTAAACGGTAAAGTATAAAAAATTGCATACCTGAAAAGCAAACATGATAAAACATAATAACAATAAAACATTGCAGAATAGAATACAGTAAAAAAGAGCAGAACAATAGAGAGAATAGAGAGAGAGAGAGAGAGAGAGAGAACAATAAAATGACAACTATTTTTTTTATTTTATATTTTTGTTTGTGTTTTTTTTTTTTTTTTTTTACACTTTGTTTTGTAACTAACTTTTATAACTGTAACCGGTTCCAGGTTCGGGTCTCTCAAAATGCGATGGCGTCTTGGGAGACCCTGTGAATGTGTGCCTAGTCTGTGGAATGCTGTACCCTACGCTAATACTCAACTGAATGGTAGCGTTCAAAACATTCACCAATGCAAAGACCAGGATTGTCAGGACAGGAGGGACAAAAATAGCAGGTGTCACGCTTATATCCCCGCTTGCTGCAGACACAAGATCTTTTTTGGGGGAGTTCGTTGGGTAGGGGTACTCGGGAGAACATAAAGAAAATGCCTCTCATGCAGCCGACTGCATTTGGTTGGGGATGTGAATGGGGAAATTACGGGCGCTGCAGAAGTGGTGGGTTCCCAATTAGGGATGAGCTTCGTGTTCGAGTCGAACCCATGTTCGACTCGAACATCGGCTGTTCGACCGTCCGTCGAATTGCGAACGATATGGGCCGTTCGCGCCAAATTCGTGTGGCGCGTCACGGCCCATAATTCACTGCGGCATCGCAGTGCATTGCTGGCTGATGATTGGCCAAGCATGCACTATGACCCGCATGCTTGGCCAATCACAGCGCCGTCAGTAGAGAGAGCTGTAATTGGCCAAAGCCAGGGTGGCTTTGGCCAATTATGGCTCAGGGGATTTAGTACACACCCCACACTATATAAGGCCGCCTGCACGGCGGCCCTGTGTAGTGTGTGTTCCGGTGTGCTGAGCGATAGAGAGAGAGAGAGACAGTGTCATTTGATTTGAGTTAGATAGATTAGGCAGAACAGTCAGTCAGTTAGCTGCACTTACAGTGTATTGTGTATATATATGCATCCCAGGTGTTGCATATATATATATACACTGTATTCAGTTTAGCTAGATCCGTTCCTGTTATCTTCTATCTAGACTATTTACATTCAGTGCAGTGTGTCCTGCTCACAGTGTTCAGCTAGATCCGTTCCTGCTATTTACATTCAGTACAGTGCTTCCTGCTCACAGTGTTCAGCTAGATCCGTTCCTGCTATTTACATTCAGTGCAGTGCGTGCTGCTCACAGTGTTCAGCTAGATCCGTTCCTGCTATTTACATTCAGTGCAGTGTGTCCTGCTCACAGTGTTCAGCTAGATCCGTTCCTGCTATTTACATTCAGTACAGTGCTTCCTGCTCACAGTGTTCAGCTAGATCCGTTCCTGCTATTTACATTCAGTGCAGTGCGTGCTGCTCACAGTGTTCAGCTAGATCCGTTCCTGCTATTTACATTCAGTGCAGTGCGTCCTGCTCACAGTGTTCAGCTAGATCCGTTCCTGCTATTTACATTCAGTGCAGTGCGTCCTGCTCACAGTGTTCAGCTAGATCCGTTCCTGGTATTTACATTTAGTGCAGTGCGTCCTGCTCACAGTGTTCAGCTAGATCCGTTCCTGCTATTTACATTCAGTGCAGTGCGTGCTGCTCACAGTGTTCAGCTAGATCCGTTCCTGCTATTTACATTCAGTGCAGTGCGTCCTGCTCACAGTGTTCAGCTAGATCCGTTCCTGCTATTTACATTCAGTGCAGTGCGTCCTGCTCACAGTGTTCAGCTAGATCCGTTCCTGCTATTTACATTCAGTGCAGTGCGTCCTGCTCACAGTGTTTAGCTACATCCGTTCCTGCTGTTTACATTCAGTGCAGTGCGTCCTGCTCACAGTGTTCAGCTAGATCCGTTCCTGCTATTTACATTCAGTGCAGTGCGTCCTGCTCACAGTGTTCAGCTAGATCCGTTCCTGCTATTTACATTCAGTGCAGTGCGTCCTGCTCACAGTGTTCAGCTAGATCCTTTCCTGCTATTTACATTCAGTGCAGTGCGTCCTGCTCACAGTGTTCAGCTAGATCCGTTCCTGCTATTTACATTCAGTGCAGTGCGTCCTGCTCACAGTGTTCAGCTAGATCCGTTCCTGCTATTTACATTCAGTGCAGTGCGTCCTGCTCACAGTGTTCAGCTAGATCCTTTCCTGCTATTTACATTCAGTGCAGTGCGTCCTGCTCACAGTGTTCAGCTAGATCCGTTCCTGCTATTTACATTCAGTGCAGTGCGTCCTGCTCACAGTGTTTAGCTACATCCGTTCCTGCTGTTTACATTCAGTGCAGTGCGTCCTGCTCACAGTGTTCAGCTAGATCCGTTCCTGCTATTTACATTCAGTGCAGTGCGTCCTGCTCACAGTGTTCAGCTAGATCCGTTCCTGCTATTTACATTCAGTACAGTGCTTCCTGCTCACAGTGTTCAGCTAGATCCGTTCCTGCTATTTACATTCAGTGCAGTGCGTGCTGCTCACAGTGTTCAGCTAGATCCGTTCCTGCTATTTACATTCAGTGCAGTGTGTCCTGCTCACAGTGTTCAGCTAGATCCGTTCCTGTTATCTTCCTACTGACAGGCAGGCTTGTCTGGTTACAGTATATAAAGCTACCTGAAGAAAATTACAGGTGTTCTTTTTGATCCTATTAGTACCACGGTCAGGCAGCTAGACTATTTACATTTAGTACAGTGTGTCCTGCTCACAGTGTTCAGCTAGATCCGTTCCTGTTATTTACATTCAGTGCAGTGCGTCCTGCTCACAGTGTTCAGCTAGATCCGTTCCTGCTATTTACATTCAGTGCAGTGCGTCCTGCTCACAGTGTTCAGCTAGATCCGTTCCTGTTATTTACATTCAGTGCAGTGCGTCCTGCTCACAGTGTTCAGCTAGATCCGTTCCTGCTATTTACATTCAGTGCAGTGCGTCCTGCTCACAGTGTTTAGCTACATCCGTTCCTGCTGTTTACATTCAGTGCAGTGCGTCCTGCTCACAGTGTTCAGCTAGATCCGTTCCTGCTATTTACATTCAGTGCAGTGCGTCCTGCTCACAGTGTTCAGCTAGATCCGTTCCTGCTATATACATTTAGTGCAGTACGTCCTGCTCACAGTGTTCAGCTAGATCCGTTCCTGTTATCTTCCTACTGACAGGCAGGCTTGTCTGGTTACAGTATATAAAGCTACCTGAAGAAAATTACAGGTGTTCTATCCCAGCTTAGTGCAGCTACAGGCCATTAGTATGTCTGGAAGGCCAAGAAGGAGAGGCAGACAGTCACAAGCCAATAAGAGAGGGCAAGCAGGCTCTGTGTCTAGTGCTGGTCGTGGAGACGGTGCATCCTCATCAGCACGTGGCCATGGGACACGCTTGGCCTTTTTTTCGGCAGCTGGCCGTGTTGAGCCGCAACATGCGGAAGACTTGGTCGAGTGGATGACCAAGCCGTCCTCATCCTCCTCATCCTCTCTCACCCATGCCCAGGGTGCTTTGTCTGGCAAAGCAGCGGCCTCTTCCCTCAGCTCAATGTCATCAGTGACTCCTTCCCTAGCTCCACCATGTCCTCATGAGGATTCCCTCGAACTGTTTGACCACAGTGTTGGGTACATGCTCCAGGAGGATGCCCAGCGTTTGGAAGGCTCTGATGATGATACTGAGCTCAATGAAGGCAGTAACATGAGCACGGACAGAGGGGGTGCCCAAGAAGGACAGCAATCTGGCAGTCATGCTCCCCCTGCTGCAGCATACTGCCAGGTTTGCTCCAGTGATGAGGAGGGAGGGGATGATGAGGTCACTGACTCAACGTGGGTGCCTGATAGGAGAGAGGAGGAGGAGGAGGAGGAGGAGGAGGTGGCACATCACCAACTAGGCAGGATGCCCTCCAGGGGCCAGCCTAAGGGCAGCACATTGACTGCATCACACCCCAAAGCTCCACATGTGCAGGGCGCTGCAGTCTCTGCGCGTTATTCAAAAAGTTCTTTGGTGTGGGCCTTTTTTGAGACGAGTGCATCAGATCGCACCGCTGCTATTTGCAATATATGTCTCAAGCGTATCTCGCGTGGCCAAAACATCTCCCGCTTGGGTACCACATGCTTGACCAGACATATGTTGACCTGCCATGCAGTTCGTTGGCAAGCGTATCTAAAAGACCCACACCAAAGAACAAAGACGATCTCTCCTTGCTCCTCATCAGCTGAGATTTCCAACCCCACTAGACCTTCAGTCCTCTCTGCGACCTGCAGTGAGAGGAATGAAGGTGTAGAATTAGGTGTGTCACAGCCAAGTACTTATGGGCAATCTGCTTTTGGTACACCGACGTCAGATTGTACCAGGCAAATTTCCCTGCCCCAGCTGCTGCACCGCCGAAAGAAGTTTGCTCCCAGCCATCCACATGCCCAGCGGTTGAATGCTAGCTTGGCAAAATTGCTAGCACTTCAACTGCTGCCTTTTCAGTTGGTAGACTCTGCCCCCTTCCGTGAGTTTGTGGAATGTGCGGTTCCTCAGTGGCAGGTACCCAAACGCCACTTTTTCTCACGGAAGGCGATTCCGGCTCTCTACCGGCATGTGGAAGGCAATGTCCATGCCTCGCTGGACAGGGCGGTCAGCGGTAAGGTGCATATTACCGCTGACTCATGGTCCAGCAGGCATGGACAGGGACGTTACTTAAGTTTCACGGCGCATTGGGTGACTCTGCTGGCAGCTGGGAAGGATGCAGGACAAGGTGCAGTAGTGTTGGAGGTTGTTCCGCCACCACGCCTCCAAAATGCTGATTGTGACACACCTCTCTCCTCCACCCCCTCCTCTTCTTCTTCCTCCATGGCCTCTTCCTCGGAACCAGCGGTGCTCCGTAGGCGTTCAAGGGGCTACGCAAGTACGCAGGCCAAAAGATGCCATGCGGTGCTTGAGCTGGTGTGCTTGGGGGACAGGAGCCACACTGGGGCAGAGGTTCTGTCAGCTCTGCAGGGGCAGGTTCAGAGGTGGTTGACGCCACGCCAACTTAAGGCAGGAATGGTGGTTTGCGACAATGGCACCAACCTCCTCTCTGCCCTCCGACAGGGACAACTGACCCATGTGCCCTGTTTGGCTCACGTCCTTAACTTGGTGGTGCAGCGGTTCTTGGGCAGGTACCCGGGCTTACAGGATGTCCTGAGGCAGGCCAGGAAAGTCTGTGTGCATTTCCGCCGGTCATATAATGCCAGTGCTCGGCTGACGGACCTCCAAAAGGAGTTTAACCTGCCCAAGAACCGCCTAATCTGTGACATGCCCACCAGGTGGAACTCGACGTTGGCCATGCTGCAGCGGCTGCACACGCAGCAGAGGGCCATCAATGAGTACCTGTGCGACTATGGCACCAGGACAGGGTCAGGGGACCTTGGTTTTTTTTCCCCACGCCAGTGGGCCATAATCAGGGATGCATGCACTGTCCTGTCACCATTCGAGGAGGCCACGAGGATGGTGAGCACTGACAGTGCATGCATCAGTGACACTGTCCCCCTTGTCCACCTGTTGGAGCACACGCTGCGTGGAATAATGGACAGGGCACTTGAGGCAGAACAGAGGCAGGAAGAGGAGGACTTCCTTAGCTCTCAAGGCCCCCTTTATCCAGACAGTGTTCCTGCGTGCCCGCCGATCACACAGGAAGAGGACGAGGAGGAGGAGGAGGAGGAGGAGGAAGATTGTGTCAGTATGGAGGTGGAGCCTGGCACTCAGCATCAGCAGTCTTTAAGGGATCAGTCCCAAGGAACACATGGACTTGTACGTGGCTGGGAGGAGGTGGCTGCGGACGTTGTTGTCCTTAGTGACCCAGAGGACTCCGGACCGAATGCCTCAGCAAACCTACGCTGCATGGCCTCCCTGATCCTGCAAAGCCTGCGTAAGGATCCTCGTATTCGTGGTATCAAGGAGAAGGACCAATACTGGCTGGCAACCCTCCTTGATCCACGTTACAAGGGTAAGGTTGCGGACCTTATCTTGCCATCGCAGAGGGAGCAGAGGATGAAACATCTTCGGGAGGCCTTGCAGAAAGGTCTGTGCAACGCGTTCCCAGAGACTGGGAGGTTACAAACTCCTGTTTCTGGACAACGTGTTGCTGAGGCTTCGGTCAGTCAAAGAAGGAGCGGTGGAGAAGGTGGCCGTCTGACCGATGCGTTCAGACAATTTTTTGGTCCGCAGCCCCAAGGTATGATCGGTTCCAGCAACCATCGCCAGCGTCTGTTTTACATGGTGCAGGAATACCTAGGGGCAAGATCAGACTTGGACACCTTTCCCACCGAAAATCCTCTGGGTTACTGGGTCTTGAGGATGGATCACTGGCCAGAGCTTGCACAGTATGCAATTGAGCTACTGGCCTGTCCTGCATCCAGCGTTCTTTCGGAACGCACATTCAGTGCTGCTGGAGGCGTGGTAACCGATCACAGGGTGCGTCTGTCCACCGACTCGGTCGATCGGCTGACCTTCATAAAAATGAATCAGTCTTGGATCACCACCAGCTACCAAGCACCTGATGCAGATGTAACCGAATAATTTTTTTTGAAATCTCAGATCCCTTCAAAGACTGCCTATGCTGATGCTGAGTGACTATCCCTGAGTAATTATCCTCTTCCTCCTCAATCATCACGCTGATAGCTTGTAAGAACATTTTTGGTTCTGGGCGCCACCACCAGTGCCTAAGGCACAATTTTTCAGCCCCTGTTTAACAGGGGCGTGTAATTACAATTTTTGATGTAATACTTTGCAGCAGGGCTCGTTCCTGCATTCCAACTAGAGTGTCTGTGAGGGGTTGCAGTGTTGTGGCACCAGCACCAGTGCCTAAGACCCAATTTTTCAGCCCCTGTCTAACAGGGGCGTGTAATTACAATTTTTGATGCAATACTTTGCAGCAGGGCTTGTTCCTGCGTTTCAACTAGAGTGTCTGTGAGGGGTTGCAGTGTTGTGGCACCAGCACCAGTGCCTAAGACCCAATTTTTCTGCCCCTGTCTAACAGGGGCGTGTAATTACAATTTTTGATGCAATACTTTGCAGCAGGGCTCGTTCCTGCGTTCCAACTAGAGTGTCTGTGAGGGGTTGCAGTGTTGTGGCACCAGCACCAGTGCCTAAGGCCTAATTTTTCAGCTCCTGTTCAACAGGGGCATGTAATTACAATTCTTGATCTAATATTTCACAGCAGGGCCCTGTGAGGGCTTACAGTGTTTTGGCCACAGCAACACCTAAGGCCCAAATTTCTGCTGAGTATATAGGGCAGGACCCTACTTTCAAACATCTAACTTACAAACGACTCCTACTTGCAAACGGAAGGAGACAACAGGAAGTGAGATGAAATCTACCCCTAAGGAAGGGAAATTCTCTCCTGTAAGAGTTAATATGGGAAAACAATTTTTCCTTTCCACTGATGCTTTCCAATCCTTGTTCCACAAAAAAACACAAATTTTCAAAAAACATTTTT
This sequence comes from Lithobates clamitans, assembly GCA_037952925.1. NCBI lineage: Eukaryota > Metazoa > Chordata > Amphibia > Anura > Ranidae > Lithobates > Lithobates clamitans. The sequence continues at coordinate 3,633,416 of JBBGZY010000400.1, read as the reverse complement.
CATTGGGACAAAAAAGTGAGGTGAAATCTTCTGAAGAGGAGGAAAGACGCAAAACAAATGTCACAGGGGTGATAACCCTTCCCTATGTTTTCCAAAAAGCTTAGAAAAGATTTTTTGGCTGGAGCTAAACACATTAAAAATGTTCAAAATTACAAACAGATTCTACTTAACAACAAACCTACAGTCCCTGTCTTGTTTGCACCGCCTGTATACTGCTGTTCAGAGTATATAGGGACCTTTCCTTATTTTAATTTGGGTGCGGGGTTCCCCTTAATATCCATACAAGACCCAAAGGGCCTGGTAATGGACTGGGGGGTACCCATGCCGTTTGTCTCACTGATTTTCATCCATATTGCCATGACCCGACATGACATTAAACCCGCAAGCAGTTTTAAATGAGATTTTTTCCTTTAAAAATGACATTTGGTGCAGGGACTGTTCTAAACATGGGAAACACGCGTCACTTTACAGGCATACTATAGACACCCCCCAGGTACGATATTTAAAGGAATATTTCACTTTTTTTTTTTTACTTTAAGCATCATTAAAATCACTGCTCCCGAAAAAACGGCCGTTTTTAAAAGTTTTTTTTGCATTGATACATGTCCCCTGGGGTAGGACCCGGGTCCCCAAACCCTTTTTAGGACAATACCATGCAAATTAGCCTTTAAAATGAGCACTTTTGATTTCGAACGTTCGAGTCCCATAGACGTCAATGGGGTTCTAACGTTCGTGCGAACTTGCGGTCCGTTCGCGGGTTCTGGTGCGAACCGAACCGGGGGGTGTTCGGCTCATCCCTATTCCCAATTAGGATTGGCGAATGCAGCAGGAAGGGCACTATGGGCACGACGGGCCTGTGTTTGTCTTCTTGGTGGCAGCGGGACACTACTTGTGCTTGCCACCTCAAGAGCTTGAACTGCGCTTATGGAACTCGCCACGTCACCAAGTGTTACTGCAGTGCTAGTTTGACTATGACCGGGGTGTACTAGGCCGCTGGTGCTTGCCAGTTCACCAAAACGCTACCAAAAAATCTGTTAGCGATCGCAGGGATCAGGCCTGACTCTGCAAACGCTGTAGTTATGCGTTTAGTGTTTAGTGACAGTGATCGATCAATACTGCACTTGGGTTGGCTGGGCTGGGCCAGGCGGAGGGGCAAAACGCAGGTGCTAGCAGGTATCTGGGCTGATCCCGCTAACACTGCGTTTTTGGGAACCCTAAACTGCTGGGGACGCCATTATAGATCTGATCGGATCAGATATTGATCCGTTCAGATACTATACCACTAAGGGAGGCGTATGCTGCGTGCGTGGGTGTTAGCAATACTGGCGCTAATCTGACGCTACCTGGGGCGACGCATATCACCGCCGGGCGATCAGGGGGCTAAACCTTTATTCGGTAAAAAACGGCGGGTGCCCTGACACTATAAAAAATAAACGAACTAACCAGCGTCACCCGTAACGGTTATACGGTGATCAGTGGTGAAAGGGTTAACTAGGGGGCAATCAAGGGGTTAAAACATTTATTAGATAGTATATGGGGGTCCCTGTCGCTATAAAACACTGACGGTGAACCTAAATATTTACGTCCCTAACTAGCGTCACCAGTGACACTAATACAGCGATCAGAAAAATGATCGCTTAGTGACACTGGCGACAGGGGGTGATCAAGGGGTTAAAACTTTATTAGGGGGGGGGTTAGGGGGGTATCCTAGATAGGGTGCCCACGTGTCCCGGATTGCCCAGGACTGTCCTGCAATGGACATGTCTGTCCTGGGTCCCGGGCACCTTCATTCCGGGACAATACAGTGTCCCGGAATGAAATACTGGACACAGCCAGTCCAGCCACCCTATAAACTACATTTGCGGAACTGGTTGCTAGGGCCGGCCCCGCCTGGCATCTAGTAACCAGTGACGTCACAGACAGTGAGTGAGGCTGCCCTGCTGTCTCCACCCACCCCGGCAGTCGGCACCTCCTCCTTCTCTGACACCCGGCGGCATGCAGCAGGGAATCAGAACAGTGTCTCCCTGACCAGCACATCTACTGTGTGTCAGCCTGCCCGACTGCTGCTACTGCTCGGGTGGCAGGCGGTGGGTCTGGTTACCAGCGATGACAGTACGAGAAAGCAGGAGTGGTAACGGCTGTCAGGCTGACCCCAGAGGTGCACGAAGTATCCAGACTCCCGTCCCGGAACTCCTCCTCCCTGCACTTCACCGCAAAGACCGAGAGCAAGTGACACCGACAAGGAGCTGCAGTCACAGGTACAGATAACATGGGGCTGTGGCAGGGAGAGCACAAGCAGGACTGGAATAGGGTGGCCATGAGGTCGGTGGTGTGCTCTGTTCCTAACATTGACATGGCATGATTAATGGCCATCGCTCCTCTGGGCTCTCTGAATGGGGCACTCTGGAGGTACTGTCTTAGTGCCTTTGGAGTGTCCCCATACATCCTCCAGGGTGTCCCATTAAAACCTCCAGGGTGCCTTCAGAGTGCCCCTTTACTTTTTTCAGAGTGCCCACTGACATCCTTCAGCATGGATGAACAGTAGTACTAAGGGGGAACTGTGGAGGAAGATGTAAGGGGGCACTCTGAAGGTACTAAAAAGGCACTCTGGATTAGAATGTAAGGGGCACTCCAGAGGATGTAAGGAGGCACTAAGAGGGCCCTCTGGAGGACGTCAGGGGGGCACTGTGGAGGATGTAAGGAGGCTATGGATAAGTTAGTACAGCCAGAGTGCCCCCTTACATCCTCCAGAGTGCCCCCTTACATCCTCCAGAGTGCCCCTTACATCCTCCAGAGAGCCCCTTACATTCTCCAGAGAGCCCCCTTACATCCTCCAGAGAGCCCCCTTACAACCCTCGGAGTTCCCTTAGTACAGTAGTACTAAGGGGGCATCCTGGAGGAGGATGTAAGGGGCGGATAGACCTGCTGTACTCCCTGCGGTAGTCCCTCTGAAAAGTGATCCTAGAGCCCACTTGTGATCTTGCACACAGGCCCACTGTCTGCATAATACGCCCCTGCCCAAAAATTGGCCAAAAAAAAGTAAAAAATATTCTTTTCGGGGGTGTCCCTGAATGGAAGTTTAGAAATGTGGTCACCCTAATCCTAGACCTACAGGGGGCTAACACTCACTGCCCTACCACTTCTAACTGTCACAAACTGACACCATGCAGTAATCAGAAAAAACAAAAAACAAAAAAAAACACTGCTTGGTGTCAGTTTGACAGGGGGGAGGGGTGATTGGGGGCGATCGGGGGGGGGGATCGGGGGTGTAAAGTGTGCCTGGCATGTTCTACTGTGTGTGTGTGTATGTGTTGTGCACTCACATGTCTTCTCTCCTCGGCGCCGGAACGGAAACTGCCGAGCCGAGATGACATCACATCCTCTGCCTCTGTGTACTACACAGAGGCAGAGGATGTTTCTCATTGGCTGGGAGCGATTGCGAGGGAGGGGCCACGATCGGATGGCCTCCCCCTCATCTCTGATCGCTGCCAGACAAAAGCCGACCACCGCTGGCACCGGGGGGGGGTCCTCCCCGCCTGCGGGAAGGCAATCACGTATATAGGCGTGAGGCGGTCGGCAAGTGGTTAAATGGGTTTTTTCCTTCGAAATGTTATTTTGCTGTCACACTGTTCTAAACACGGGAAACATGCGCCCCTTTACAGGCATACTATAGACACCCCCCAGCTATGAAATTTAAAGGGATATTACACTTTTATTGTTTGACTTTAAGCATTATTAAAATCACTGCTCCTGAAAAAAACGTCAGTTTTTAAAACTTTTTTTTGCATTGATCCATGTCCCCTGGGGCAGGACCCAGGTCCCCAAACACTTTTTATGACAATAACTTGCCTAAAAGCCTTTAAAATTAGCACTTTTGATTATTCATGTTCGTGTCCCATAGACTTTAATGGTGTTCGCGTGTTCGAACAAACTTTTTTCTTGTTAGCATGTTCTGGTGCGAACCGAACAGGGGGGTGTTCGGCTCATCCCTACCCAGTGGAAAGTCTGGGTTATCTGCTAGGGATAATAGAGGGCTCGGGTTTGTGAATAAATTATGTAATGCTGCAGTCTTTTGGAAGACTTTTGGGGTTGTGCTTATCAGGGGATAATTTTTAATTATCAGGGGGCATTTTGAAGGATTTGACCACGGAAAAAATTGTGTGAGGGGATGGGACCTGAATTTTTCTAGTTCAATCCAATCTTTATTTTTGGCTTGACAATGGCAGTCTATTATTCTTGCTATATGGGTAGCATAATAACATTTTCTGAAGTCCAGAAGTTACATAGTTATATAGTTAGTAAGGTTGAATAAAAATACCAGTCCACCCAGTTCAACCTGAGTGAGTGTGGGTGCATGTCTACAATTGTCCCTATCCCTATACATTGTGTCTCATTAAGATGCTCATCTCCTATTATTATTTATTATTTATTTAAGGTACCCATATTTATTTATTTATTTATTATTTATTTAAGGTAACCAGCGCCGTCAATTTACGCAGCGCTCCACACACTCACATCGGTCCCTACCCTCAAGGAGCCCTCAATCCAAGGTCCCCAACTCACATTCATATACTAGGGCCAATTTTTTTTTGGACAGAAGCCAATTAACCTACCAGCATGTCTTTGGAGTGTGGGAGGAAACTGGAGTACCCGGAGGAAACCCACGCAGGCACAGGGAGAACATGCAAACTCCAGGCAGGTAGTATCATGGTTGGGTGCCATTCCTCCTATAATTTTAGGGAGTGTAAGCCATTTTAATTGAATACTTGGCTGTTTATGTGCCCATATGAAGTTTCTTTTGGCTGTTTTAAGTAGGGATGAGACTCGAACATTGGGTGTTCATTTGTTCTAGAAACGAACCGAACATATGGGGCATTCACGGGAAATTTGAGTGCCGCAGAACGCCCCATAATGCCCCATAATGCACATGATTGGCCAAAGGCAGGGTGCCTTTGGCCAATCATGGCTCAGGGGGACTAAGTCCATGCCCCACACTATATAAGGCTGCTTACATAGTGGCCGTGTATAGTGTGTGGACGGAGATAGTTTAAGCTAGATTAGGCAGGCAGGTTAGTTAGTGCCAGTGTATTTGATATATATATATATATATATATATATATATACACACACACACACACAGTCTAGTATATATATATATATATATATATATATATATATATATATATATATATATATATATATATATACATATTATATATACAGTTGTGCTCATAAGTTTACATACCCTGGCAGAATTTATGATTTCTTGGCCATTTTGAATATGAATGATAACATAAAAACTTTTCTTTCACTCATGGTTATTGTTTGGCCGAAGCAATTTATTATCAATCGGCTTTGTTTACTCTTTTGTAAATCATAATCACAACAGTACCCAAATGACCCAGTTCTTAATACTGTGTATTGCCCCCTTTAACATCAATGATAGCTTGAAGTCTTTTGTGGTATTTGTGGATGAGGCTCTTTATCTTCCTAGATGGTAAAGCTGCCCATTCCTCTTGGCAAAAAAGCCTCCAGTTCCTGTAAATTCTTGGGCTGTCTTGCATGAACTGCACGTTTGAGATCTCCCCAAAGTGGCTCAATGATAGTGAGATCAGGAGACTGAGATGGCCACTCCAGAACATTCACTTTATTCTGCTGTAGCTAATGACAGGTCGACTTGGCCTTGTGTTTTGGCTGATGAATGTAGCATTTTTTAATTCCAGTGTTTTTTGATAACATAATGCATTCATCTTGCCATCCATTTTGACCAAATTTCCTGTACCTTTGTAGCTCACGCATCCCCAAAACATCAGCGATCCACCTCCGTGTTTCACAGTAGGAATGGTGTACCTTTCATCATAAGCCTTGTTGACTCCTCTCCAAATGTAGCATTTATAGTTGTGCCCAAAAAGCACAATTTTGATCTCATTACTCCAAATGACTTTGTGCCAGAAGGTTTGAGGCTTCTCTCTGTGCTGTTTGGCGTATTGTAAGCGGGATACTTTGTGGCATTTGCGTAGTATTGGCTTTCTTTTGGCGACTCGACCATGCAGCTCATCTTTCTTCAAGTGCCTCCTTATTGTGCATCTTCAAACAGCCACACCACATGTTTTCAGAGAATCCTGTATTTCACCTGACATTATTTGTGGGTTTTTCTTTGCATCCCAAACAATTTTCCTGGCAGTTGTGGCTGAAATTTTAGTTGGTCTACCTGACTGTGGTTTGGTTTCAACAGAACCCCTCATTTTCCACTTCTTGATTAGAGTTTGAACACGCTGATTGGCATTCTCAATTCCTTGGATATCTTTTTATATCCCTTTCCTGCTTTATACAGTTCAACTACCCTTTCCCGCAGATGCTTTGACAATTCTTTTGCTTTCCCCATGGCTCAGAATCCAGAAACGTCAGTGCAGCACTGGATGAAAGATGCAAGGGTCTGTCAGAAATCCAGAAACTCGTTGACCTTTTATTCACACACAAATAGATCACAGGTGAGGATCGTTACCTTTAATAGCCATTCAAACCCCTTTGTGTCAACTTGCGTGCATGTTATCAGGCCAAAATCCCCAGGGTCATTTGGGCAGTTTCTGTTGTTATTATGATTTAAAAAAGGTAAACACAGTTCATTGATAATAAAAGGCTTCAGCCAAACACTAACCATGAGTGAAAGAAAAGTTTTTGTTATCATTCATATTCTCTGAAAAATGGCCAAGAAATCATAAATTCTGCCAGGGTATGTGAAATTATGAGCACAACTATATATATATATATATATAGTTGTGTATATAGTAATACTCTGCATTCAGTGTAGCCTATATATTCAGTGTAGACTCCATATTCAGTCAATGCAGGCAGTGTAGTTTATATAACACAGTATATTGAAGTGGTTAAGGGGAACCATGCGCCAAATTTTTAAAAAAAATTGCGTGGGGGTCCCCCCAAAATCCATACAAGGCCCTACAGGTCTGGTATTGATTTTCAGGGAAACTCTGTGTGAAAATGTAAAAAAAAAGGTGTGGGGGTCCCCCCAAAATCAATACCAGGCCCTTCCTTTAGAAATGTCATTTTGCTGTAGTACTGTTCTAAACATGGGAAAGAGGCGCTACTTTACAGGCAGACTCATGCCCCGTACACATGATCGGACATTGATCAGACATTCCGACAACAAAATCCATGGATTTTTTTCGACGGATGTTGGCTCAAACTTGTCTTGCATACACACGGTCACACTTAGTTGTTGGAAAATCCGATCGTCCTGAACGTGGTGACGTAAAACACGTACGTCAGGACTATAAATGGGGCAGTAACCAATAGCTTTAGTCTCTTAATTTATTCTAAGCATGCGTGGCACTTTGTGTGTCAGATTTGTGTACACACGATCGGAATTTCCGACAACGGATTTTGTTGTCGGAAAATTTTATAGCAAGCTCTCAAACTTTGTGTGTCGGAAATTCCTATGGAAAATGTGTGATGGAGCCTACACACGGTTGGAATTTCCGACAACCAGGTCCTATCACACATTTTCCATCGGAAAATCCTATCGTGTGTACAGGGCATCAGGGGACCCCCCCAGGCATGATATTTAAAGGAATATTTCATTTTTATTGTTTCACTTTAAGCATTATTAAATAAAAAACGTCCATTTTAAAGACTTTTTTTGCATTGATACATGTCTCCTGGGGAAGTACCCGGGTGCCCAAACACTTTTTATGGCAATAACTTGCATATAAACCTTTAAAATGAACACTTTTGATTTTTCACATCCATGTTCCATAGACTTTAACGGTGTTCGCACACATTTTTGTGTGAACCAAACAGGGAGGTGTTTGGCTCATCCCTAGTTGTATTTTTTTAAAGAAGGTGGGTGGGATATCAATTGGGAGAGCATGGAATAGGTAAAGTTGTCTGGGTAGTACTATCTTTTTTAAGATTTCTGCTCTACCAAACCAAGAAAATTGTTTGATGTTCCAGTTTTTAAGGTCAGATTCTTTTGAGTAGCGGATGAAAGTTTTTATCATATAGGTCCTCTAGTCTCTGGGTTAATTTAATGCCTAAGTATTTAAGTGTGTTTTTTTCCCATTTGTATGAGGAGTTCTTTATCGTTAGTTGTTTTAGGTTTTGCTGTTATTTATCTTGAAATTGGAAATATATTTGAACAGGTAGAGCAAATTGTTTAAGTTAGGGATTGAGATATGTGGTTGGGTGATATAGAAAAGCAGATCATCTGCATACGCTGCAAGTTTATGCTGTTTCTTCTCTGATAGTACACCCATGTATATCTTTTTGTAAATTTATAGTAAATTTATAGTCCTGATTAACGGTTCTAAAGTCAGAATGAACAAAAGTGGGGAAAGTGAACAACCTTGTCTCGTTACATTTTGTATCTTTATCGGGTCAGAGTAGATGTCGTTAACTTTTTTAAATTTTTGCCAGTGGATGATTATAGAGAGATTTTATCCATGTAATCATTCTGTTTCCCAGGCCTATATGTGTGCATGTGGAGAACGTGTAATCCCAGGCTACTCTATCAAAGGCCTTTTATGCCTAGGGTCGACAGTTTGACTCTCAACCAAAGCACTACCTGGAGTTTGCATGTTCTCCCTGTGCCTGCATGGGTTTCCTCCGCGTACTCCGATTTCTCCTCCTGTCTAAATTGGCCCTAGTATGCCGTGTTGCCAACTGTCTGTGTTTTTATGGGCAGCCTGTAAAAACCAGGCACTTTTCTGCTGAAATTTTCCACATTTTGTCATGTTACAACCAAAAACGTAAATGTATTTTATTGGTATTTTATGTGATAGACCAACACAAAATGGCACATAATTGTGAAATGGAAGGAAAATGATAAATGGTTTTCAAAAATGTTTACAAATAAATATGTGAAAAGTGTGGCGTGCATTTGTAATCAGCCCCCCTGAGTCAATACTTTGTACAACCACCTTTCGCTGCAATTATAGCTTTAAGTCTCTTTGGTAATGTCTCTACTAGCTTTCCACATCTAGAGAGTGACATTTTTTACCATTCTTCTTTGCAAAAATAGCTCAAGCTCTGTCAGATTGGATGGAGAGCATCTGTGAACAGCAATTTTCAAGTCTTGCCACAGATTCTCAATTGGATTTAGGTCTGGACTTTGACTGGACCATTCTAACACATGAATAAGCTTTGATCTAAACTATTCCATTGTAGCTCTGGCTGTATGTTTAGGGTCGTTGTCCTACTGGAAGGTGAATCTGCACCCCAGTCTCAAGTCTTTTGCAGACTCTAACAGGTTTTCTAGGATTGCCCTGTATTTAGCTACATCCATCTTCCCATCAACTTTGACCGGCTTCCCTGTCCCTGCTGAAGAAAAGTTTTCCCACAACATGATGCTGCCACCACCATGTTTTTAGGCAAAAAGTTCAATTTCAGTCTTATTTGACCAGAGCACATTCTTCCACATGTTTGCTATGTCCCCCACATGGTTTCTCGCAAACTGCAAATTGGACTTCTTATGTCGCTTTTTAAACAATGGCTTTCTTCTTGCCACTCTACCATAAAGGCTAGATTTGTGGAATGCACGACTAATAGTTGTCCTGTGGCCAGATTCTCCCACCTGAGCTATGGATCTCCGCAGCTCCTCCAGAGTTACCATGGGCCTCTTGGCTGCTTCTCTGATTATTGCTCTCCATGCCCAGGCTGTCAGTTTAGGTGGACGGCCATGTCTTGGTAAGTTTGCAGTTGTGCCATACTCTTTCTATTTTTGGATGATGGATTGAACAGTGCTGCGTGAGATGTTCAAAGCTTGGGATAGTTTTTTAAATCTAACCCTGCTTTAAACTTTATCCCTGACCTGTCTGTTGTGTTCCTTGGCCTTTATGGTGCTGTTTGTTCATTACGGTTCTCTAACAAGCCTCTCAGGGCTTCACAGAACATCTGTATTTATACTGAGATTAAATTACAGATAGGCAGACTCTACTAATAAGGTGGCTTCTGAAGGCAATTGGTTCTATTAGGTTTTCGTTATCAGTGTAAAGGGGGCTGATTGAAAACAAATACAAACCACACTTTTTAGATATTTATTTGTAAAAAAAAATTGAAAACCATTTATCATTTTCCTTCCACTTCACAATTATGTGCCACTTTGTGTTGGTCTATCACATAAAATCCCACTAACATACATTTACATTTTTGGTTGTATCATGACAAAATGTGGAACATTTCAAGGGGTACTTTAAATTCCTGTAACAGGAGAAAAATGCCAATATAAAATGGTTAAGATGGCTCAGCTCTGAACTGTGTATATGCAGTTCCGGAATCCAGATCCGTCCGAGTCCTGAGACCATCTGATTGTTAGTGTTTAGCCAGTGCCAGTGGAGGGCAGGTCTAGAGGAGGCTGTGCGCAACTCGTGAGGTGAGCGCAAAGCCGTCATGGGCATTTCCTGCCACACCCCCAGCTGCTATAAAACCCAAGAGCTGAGCATCTGGAGTGGAGCCGGAGCCACTTCTGTGACTGGCACATATGAATGAGACTCATTGTGTGAAGTTTTTGAGCATTTAAGAAGGCAGGGCACAATTATTGTTATTATTATTGGACTTATACTGTTAAATGATGTTTACATAATTAGTTGGGAGCAGTGCAACATTTTTTGTTTCCACATTTTAGTATATTTTGGTGTGGGCACACATTTATTGGTGCTCAGCTGCATTGGTGTTTGTTGGTCTTAAGATGTCTATTTATCAAATATTTTTTGTCTGAGATAGGATGGCGTGATGTAGTTATGGAATGATGAAAGGAGGGATGAAGGGAGGGATAGAGTAACAGAGGGATGAAAGTGATGGAGGATGAAGAGATTGGAGGGACCTACAAAAAAAGGATGGTTGGATGGAAAGTTTAAGCACTTAAAGACCAGCCGCCACAGTTGAACTGCGGCAGTTTGGTTCTCCTGGGCGAATTGCCGTCATGGGACGTCGGCTGCTTTAAGACCACTGTTGGGTGCACTACGCTGGAGCTGATGTGCATGGCCGCAATGTCCGCTGGCCACCCACAATCACTCCTGAGAGAGACAGCACGGAGGTCTGTCAATGTAAACAGACAGATCCCTGTTCTGTCAGGGGAGGATAGACAGATCGTCTTCTCCTAGTGGTTAGGAACAGCGATCTGTCTCCTCCCCCAGTCACTACACTGCCCCCACAGTTAGAAACACCTTCCTAGGGAACACTTAACCCCTTGATCACCCCCTAGTGTAAACCCCCTCCCTGCCAGTGACATTTATACAGTAATCAGTGGCTATTTTTAGCTCTAATCGCTGTATAAATGTCAATGGTCCCGTAAAAGTGTCAAAAGTGTCCGATTTGTCCGCTGCAATGTTGCAGTCCTGCTAAAAATCGCTGCTCACCACCATTACTAGTAAAAAAAATATATATATATATATATATATATATATATATATATATATATATATATATATAATGCCATAAATCTATCCCCTATTTTGAAGATGCTATAACTTTTGCGCAAACCAATCAATATGCGCTTATTATTTTTTTCTTACCAAAAATATGTAGAAGTATACATATCGGCCTAGACCTTTGAAGAAATTTGTTTTTTTTATTTTTTGGGGGATATTTATTATAGCAAAGAGTAAAAAATATTGTTTTTTTTTTTTCAAACTTGTTGTCTTTTTTTGTTTATGGAGCAAAAAAAACCCAAAAACACAGAGGTAGTCAAAAGAAAGCTCTATTTGTGGGAAAAAAAGGACATAACTTTTCTTTGAGTACAACGCTGCACAACTGCACAATTGTCAGTTAAACGCAGTGCTGTATTGCATAAAAATGGCCTGGTCATTAAAGGGGCAAATCTTTCCGGTCCTTAAGTGGTTAATGGAGGGATGCAGACAGGAGGTGATGGAGAAATGGGATGATGGAGACAGGAGGTGAAGGGGGAATGGAGTGATGGAGACAGGTGGTGAAGGAGGAATGGAGTGATAGAGACAGGAGGTAATGGAAAGATGAAGTGATGGAGTTGTGAAGACAGAAGGTGATGTAATTATGGAGACAGGAGGTCTTTAGAATCTTTAGAATTGGTGACATAAATTCTGGTGATCCTGGTAGCTACCATTGATTTCCCCTTACTTTCTGTGGTGGATATGGAACATAAATTAAATGGAAATCTCTCGAGTTGGACATAGGTGACAAAAATTGGGTTTTAATAACCCATCCTTACTATATGAAATATTGCATAAGAAATATGTTTTAAAATCACATTGCTATTTGCATATTGTACTTGTTTGTAGCTTAACTACTTGCCAACCAGCCGCCTTCACTATACTGCGGCAGGTCAGCACGATCCCACGAACCGTCATAGCTATACATCAGTCCCTTTAAGCGGGATAGCAAGTGCACGTGCATGCCTACTGCACAGAGGGGCTGCCGATGCTCGTGACCGGCAGTCGCGATGACTGCCGTCCACAAGCTATTGCGGGCACGAGAGGCAGAACAGGGACGTGTGAGTGTAAACACTCACATCCCAGTTCTGTGAGGAGAGAGAGATCGTGAGTTCCTATGAGCTGGGAACCACAATCTCCCATCTCCTATAGTCAGTCCCATCCCCCACATTTAGAACACACACACATAGGGAACACATTTAACCCCTTAATCGCCCCCTAGTGTTAACCCCTTCACTGCCAGTGACTTTCTACAGTAATCAGTGCATTTTTATAGCACTGATCGCTGTATGATTGTCAATCGACCAAAAAAGTGTCAGAAGTGTCCGATGTGTCCCCCATAATGTCACAGTCTCGATAAAAATCACAGATCGCCACCATTACTAGTAAAAAAAACAATAATAAAAATGCCATAAATCTATCCCCTATTTTGTAGACGCTATAACCTTTGCGCAAACCAATCAATATACGCTTTATGCAATTTTTATTACCAAAAATATGTAGAAGAATACAAATACACAAAACAAAATACAAAATATTGTGTTTTTTTCAAAATTGTCACTCTTTTTTTGTTTATAGTGCAAAAAAAAAAAACCACAGAGACGATAAAATACCACCAAAACAAAGCTCTATTTGTGGGAAAAAAAGGACGTTAATTTTGTCTTGGTACAGCATCGCACAACCGCGCTATTGTCAGTTAAAATGACGTAGTGCCATATTGCAAAAAATGGCCTGGTCATTGAGCAGCCAATTCTTCCGGGGCTGAAGTGGTTAAGTGCTGAAATTTGCATTTAACACTGTACTTTTGTAACTTTTGAAAAATGCCAGTAAATTTTGAGTGTCGTGTCAGTGAATTTCAGTCTGATAGATTGGCAACACTGCTAGTATGTGTATGTATGAATGTGAGTTAGGGACATTAAATTGTACGTTTCTTGAGGGCAGAGACTAATGTTAATGTATAATATATATTCATAAAGCTCTGTGTAAATTGATAGCCTATATAAGTACTTGTAATTAGGCATGAGCCGAAAACACTTTCGAACACTGTTAAAATCTATGGGACTCGAACATGAGAAATCAAAAGTGCGAAATTTAAAGGCTAATATGCAAGTTATTGTCCTAAAAAGGGTTTGGGGACAGGGGTCCCCCCCCCCCCAGGGGACATGTATTAATGCAAAAAAAAGTTTTAAAAATGGCCGTTTTTTCAGGAGCAGTGATTTTAATAATGCTTAAAGTGAAAAAATAAAAGTGAAATATTCCTTTAAATATCGTACCTGGGGGGTGTCTATAATATTGCAGCAGCGCTTCCTGTCCAAACTGATCAAAAGGACAAGCTTTCATATATGGTCCATACATGAGTAAAAAAGGCAACGGAGGAGGTCTATTGTAGCTTTAGATGTGTTCTGTAAAGGAAACCTTCAACCATACACTTCACCATGTGGGGGAAACTTGCCCTATGGGGATGCACTCCCCATGCAGTAATGTGCCTTTGATAATACACATACTTCTCCACCGCTCCAATAAAAACGTCCACCAGGTGTCAGTCACGCTATCTGGGGCTCCAGTGAACCATATGGGAGGAATGAAATGTCCACATAGTGTGATACTGCTTAAGAAGTTTATTAAATCCAAAACACCCCCCTTACAGAATATGCATACCAGAAATAAATTAAAACGAAGCAAAGATAAAGTGCACTGTGCCTGTGAAATATCCAGGTCGCCGGAAAGACAAAAGAAGCATCCACTGTGTACAGCAGCGGTATGCTTCCTGGTTCCTCGGGCCGTGGAGTGCACACGTCACTTCCGGTAGATCACGTCCTGACACGTTTTGTCACTTCCTGACTTCATCTGAGGGCATGATCTACAAATGTAGAGGCTGGTATTTATGAGAGCGACAGGCCACGTAGCTAATCAGAAATATCATGACGTAATGCGGCCATTAAGCTATGATCTGTGCCTCATTCACTGTCTCCAGCAAATGCAAAACAACGCACAGGCATCTGATTACTCAGTCTATCCTATACGGGCAACGATCAAATAAATACTGGACTTATTGCATAGTCAGCTTACAATCAGCATGGAATAAAAAATACCGTACATAAATCAATATGCATACATGATATTACAAAAGAAACATGCTGATTGCATACAAATAAAGACCCGAAAATTGATGTAAGTAAGGAGCAATATATAAATATGTATTGTAACATAAACCGAAGCAAATGAATATCCATTTAAAATACATATGCATGTTCAACCCACAATGTAATAGAAACCCACGCACATTAAAACATCGGGGGAAAAAAACTTTAACGGGTGAGCACTAATAAAATAACATAAAATATTATAAAATGCAATGTGCCAAATCCTATGCAGCTAATAATAAAATCTATATACATACATGTATTAACAAAATGGTATATTTGGCATAGTGTATGCGGGCGGACAAATAGGTGCCTAAATATTGAGGTGGTGCACAACTTCAGCACCACCTACAAACAGTGGCCGTCTCTGTGAGAATATGTCCGGTGGCCACCATATGTCATCTTGTAGACATGAATGTTAAATTAATCAAAATTGATCTATTGGATATATGGTAAATTAAAAAAATAAAATAAATCTATAAACTTGTTGAAGGGAGATGGAATCAATAAAAATTATTGATATAACTAGAGACAAAGAGATATTACCATAGAGAAATATGTATATGGATATATAAAAGTATAAACTTGAGCCAAGAGACAAAAAGATATTACTGTAGAAAAATATGTATATATAAAAGCTAGGGATGAGCTTCATGTTCGAATCGAACGCATGTTCGACTTGAACATTTCCTGTTCGATCGTTTGCCAAATTCTGAACGAAATGGGCCGTTTGCACCAAATTTGAGTGTCACGTCACGGCCCATAATTCACTGCGGCATCGCAGTGCATTGCTGGCTGATGATTGGCCAAGCATGCACTATGACCCACATGCTTGGCCAATTACAGCGCCGTCTGTACAGAGAGCCGTAATTGGCCAAAGCCAGGGTGGATTTGGCCAAATATGGCTCAGGTGGTTTAGTACACGCCCCACACTATATAAGGCCGCCTGCACGGCGGCCCTGTGTAGTGTGTTCCGGCATTGAGAGAGAGATAGATAGACAGAGAGACAGTGTCATTTGATTTAAGTTAGATAGAGTTGGCAGTCGAGTCAGTTAGCTGCACTTACAGTGTATTGTGTATATATATACATCCTAGGTGTTGTGTATATATATATATATATATATACACTGTATTCAGTTTAGCTAGATCCATTCCTGTTATTCTCTTCCTACTACTGACAGGCAGGCAGATGTTTTTACAGTATTTACAGCTAACTGAAGAAAATTCCTGGTGTTCTTCCGATCCTATTAGTCCTATTAGCTACAGCATTTACAGTTAGTGTAGTGCGTCCTCTGCACAGTGTGCACCTAAAGCTACCTGAAAAAAATGAGTGTTCTTCTGATCCTATTGGTACAGTACCGCAGGCAGCTGCAGTATTTACAAGTTAGTGTAGTGTGTCCTCTGCACAGTGTGCACCTAAAGCTACCTGAAGAAAATTAGTGGTGTTCTTCTGATCCTATTAGTATAGTACCACAGGCAGCTGTAGTATTTACAAGTTAGTGTAGTGCGTCCTTTGCACAGTGAGTACCTAAAGCTACCTGAAGAAAATTAGTGGTGTTCTTCTGATCCTATTAATACCACAGGCAGGCAGCTACAGTATTTACAGTTAGTGTAGTGCGTCCTCTGCACTGTGTGCACCTAAAGCTACCTGGAGACAATTGCTGTTGTTCTGCTCCTATTAATACCACAGGCAGGCAGCTACAGAATTTACAGTTAGTGTACTGTGTCCTCTGCACAGTGTGCACCTAAAGTTACCTGAAGAAAATTAGTGGTGTTCTTCTGATCCTATTAATACCACAGGCAGGCAGCTACAGTATTTACAGTTAGTGCACTGTCTCCTCTGCACAGTGTGCACCTAAAGCTACCTGAAGACAATTGCTGGTGTTCTCATACTAATAATACTACAGGCAGGCAGTTGATTCTGCTAGCTGCAGTATCAGTATATATATATATACATCCCAGCTTTGTGAAGCTACATCTCACTGCAGGCCATTAGTATGTCTGCAAGGCCAACAAGGAGAGGCAGACAGTCACAAGCCAAAAATAGAGGGCAAGCAGGCTCTGTGTCTAGAGGCAACAGTGCTGGTCGTGTAGACAGTGCATCCTCATCAGCACGTGGCCATGGGACACGATTGTCCTTTTTTTCAGCAGCTGGCCGCGTTGAGCCGCAACATGCGGAAGACTTGGTAGAGTGGATGACAAAGCAGTCCTCATCCTCCTCATCCTCTCTCACCCAGGCTCAGGGTACTTTGTCTGGCAAAGCAGCTGCCAATGCGGCCTCTTCCCTTGGCTCAATGGCATCAGTCACTCCTTCCCTAGCTCCACCATGTCCTCCTGAGGAGTCCCCCGAATTGTTTGACCACAGTGTTGGGTACATGCTCCAGGAGGATGCCCAGTGTTTTGAAGGCTGATGATGATAGTACCCAGCTGGAGGAAGGCAGTAACGTGAGCCCAGAGAGAGGGGGTGCCCAAGAAGGACAGCAATCTGGCAGTCATGTTCCCCCAGCTGCCAGCTTTGCTCCAGTGATGAGGAGGGAGGGGATGATGAGGTCACTGACTCCATGTGGGTGCCTGATAGGAGAGAGGAGGAGGCACATCACCAACGAGGCAGGATGCCCTCCAGGGGCCAGCTTACGGGCAGCACACAGACTGCATGACACCGCAGATCTCCGCATGTGCATGGCGCTGCTGTCTCTGCGTGTTATTTCAAAAGTTCTTTGGTGTGGGCCTTTTTTGAGACGAGTGCATCAGATCCCACCTCTGCTATTTGCAACATATGTCTCAAGCGTATCTTTCGTGGCCAAAACATCTCCCACTTGGGCACCACATGCTTGACCAGACATATGTTGACCTGCCATGCAGCTCGTTTGCAAGCGTTCCTAAAAGACACACACCAAAGAACAAAGAGGACCTCTCCTTGCTCCTCATCAGCTGGGATCTCCAACCCCACTATACCTTAAGTCCTCTCTGAGACCTGCACTGAGAGGAATGAAGGTGTAGAATTAGGTGTGTCACAGCCAAGTACTTTGGGGCAATCTGCTATCAGTACACCGACGTCAGATTGTACCAGGCAAATTTCCCTGCCCCAGCTGCTGCACCGCCGAAAGAAGTTCTTTATCCAGACAGCCCGCCGATCACACAGGAAGAGAAGGAGGAGAAGGAGGAGGAAGAGGAGGATTGTGTCAGCATAGAGGTGGAGCCTGGCACTCAGCATCAGCAGCAGTCTTTAAGGGATCATTTACAGTCCCAAGAAACCCATGGACTTGTACGTGGCTGGGAGGAGGTGGCTGCAGATCATGTCGTCCTTAGTGACCCAGAGGACTGCGGACCGAATGCCTCAGCAAACCTATGCTGCATGGCCTCCCTGATCCTGCAAAGCCTGCGGAAGGATACTCGTATTTGTGGTTTCAAGGAGAGGGATCAATACTGGCTGGCAACCCTCCTTGATCCACGTTACAAGGGTATGGTTGCGGACTTTATCTTGCTGTCGCAGAGAGAGCAGAAGATGAAACAACTTCGGGAGGCCTTGCAGAAAGGTCTGTGCAACGCGTTCCCAGAGACTGGGAGGTTACAAACTCCTGTACCTGGACAACATGTTGCTGAGGCTTTGGTCAGTCAAAGAAGGAACAGTGGAGAAGATGGCCGTCTGACCGATGCGTTCAGACAATTTTTTAGTTCGCAGCCCCAAGGTATGATTGGTTCCTGCAACCATCGCCAGCGTCTGTTTTACATGAATTACATGGTGCAGGAATACCTAGGGGCAAGATCTGATTTGGACACCTTTCCCACCGAAACTCCTCTGGGTTACTGGGTCTTGAGGATGGATCACTGGCCAGAGCTTGCACATTATGCAATTGAGCTACTGGCCTGTCCTGCATCCAGCATTCTTTCGGAACGCACATTCAGTGCTGCTGGAGGTTTTGTAACTGATCACAGGGTGCGCCTGTCCACCGATTCGGTCGATCGACTGACCTTCATAAAAATGAATCAGTCTTAGATCACCACCAGCTACCAAGCACCTGATGCTGATGTAACCGAATAATTTTTTTTGAAATGTCAGATGCCTTCAAGACTGCCTATGCTGATGCTGAGTGACTATCCTGTTATGCTGAGTGACTATCCTCTTCCTCCTCAATGATCATGCTGATAGCTTGTAAGAATATTTTTGGTTCTGGGCGCCGCCACCAGGGGTTAAGGCCCAATTTTTCAGCCCCTGTTTAACAGGGGCATGTAATTACAATTTTTGATGCAATACTTTGCAGCAGGGCTTGTTCCTGTGCTCCGACTAGAGTATCTGTGAGGGGTTTCAGTGTTGTGGCACCAGCACCAATGCCTAAGGCCCAATTTTTCAGCCTCTGTCTAACAGGGGCGTGTACTTACAATTTTTGACGCAATATTTTACAGGAGGGCTCATTCCTGCACTCCAACTAGAGTATCTGTGAGGGGTTGCAGTGTTGTGGTGCCAGTGCCTAAGGCCCAATTTTTCTGCCCCTGTTCAACAGGGACATGTAATTACAATTCTTGATCTAATATTTCACAGCAGGGCCCGTTCCAGCTCCCACCAAGAGTAACTGTGAGGACTTACAGTTTTGTGGCAACACCACCACCACCAAAGGCCCAATTTTTCTGCCCCTGTTCAACAGGTGCATGTAATTACAATTCTTGATCTAATATTTCACAGCAGGGCCCGTTTCTGCGCCCACCAAGAGTAACTCTGAGGACTTATAGGACGTACACACGGTCGGACTTTGTTCGGACATTCCGACAACAAAATCCTAGGATTTTTTCCGACGGATGTTGGCTCAAACTTGTTTTGCCTACACACGGTCGCACAAAGTTGTCGGAATTTCTGATCGGCAACCACGCGGTCACGTACACCACGTACGATGAGACTAGAAAAGGCCGGTTCAGAACCAAGCGCGGCACCCTTTGGGCTCCTTTTGCTAATCTCGTGTTAGTAAAAGTTTGGTGAGAGACGATTCGCGCTTTTTCAGACTCGTGGCTTTCAGATCGTTTTCTGCCGTTCAATTTGTGCTTGTGGGTTTGTATCTGCTCTTCAGTGCGTGCAAGCAAGTTCCGCGTGACTTAGCCATTGTATTCTTGTTCGTTCGTTACTGGTTTTCAGGTCGCTCTTCACAGGCCTTGCTGTTCTTCAGTGCGTTCTGTTACTTCGTTCTGAGCAGCCGACCGTTTTCTAGCCATGTTTCGTATGCGTACTCCTTGTAGAGTTCGTGCTGTGCGGAGGCTTGGTGTTGGGGTCCTGACCTTGACACAAGTCCAGTCCATGAACAGGGTGGGGAGGAGTTCATGGACCAAGAATTGGTTGCTCCAGCGTGACCGGTTCTCTCATATGCCTTTGCTCCGTGAGATCCGTGAGAATAATCCTGATGATTTCAGGAACTTTCTCAGGATGACGGACCGCGTATTTCACCGTCTGTTGGCTTTGCTGACCCCCTATATCAGCAGGCAGGATACCTGCATGAGGCAAGCCATCACTCCGGAGCAGAGGTTGGTCGCTACCCTGCGGTATTTGGCCACAGGGAGAAGTCTGCAGGACTTGAAGTTCTCGACAGGCATCTCCCCCCAGGCTCTTCTTTGTGGACATTTACTGCTTGTGTTTGTCTTAGCTGACCCTGACAGAAATGTGTGGAGTCCAGAAAATGTTGTGATTGTGTAACCTTACAAAGCACTGTTGGCTGTTATTTACTAAATGCAAAGACACTTTTCACTACAAGTGCACTTGCAACTGCACTGAAACAGCACTTGTAGTGCAAAGTGGATTTGCCCTTAGGAAATAACCCCCATTTTCTCATAAAACAACAATTACATCACCCCAAAAGTGTTGTAGCGTTGAGACAATAATCCACACATTCTTGATGAACAATCTTTTTAATACCTGCACAATCACATGTGCATTTACCAAAGGTTTTTCTGACAAACCAACATGTTTGTTGTATAACAATTTTTGTGGTGTCATTATCCAAAATCAAAATGTGCATTTTATAGAAAACAGGCCTGTGTAAAACCAACAAGAAAGACACAAATCTTGATCTTACAAACGTCACATTTGGTAGAACTGGAAGGCAATATCAGACATGAGTATTTAGGAACTGTGTTTGATATAGCGTTCAGATGGGGGGAAGTCACCCCAGGAAAAGCCAATTTCGGAAGATGCACACAAATTTCACAATGTCAACATGTGCTAGCTGCCATCAAGGGAAGTGTTTTGGGGGAGAAAGCCCTTCCTCACCGCTACTTTATTATTGAGGAAGGGGTTGCACCCCCAAAACGCGTCCATTGATCTCCCGTGATGGCAGATAGCACATGTTGACACACTGTGTGCATCCTCCAAATTTGACTTTGGGAAAAATCACAAAAACATTTCGCACATTGTAGCACACAAAAGAAGAAAGTGATTTGGAGGGGTTTTAAACTCGCCCCAAAACATCAATGATGTTTTTATATTTTGGAATAACATCATTGATGTTTTGCTTGATGATTTCCAATTGTAAATTACACCCCATGATCTCCCCGATCAGGATCTGGGCACTTACGGATGTGAAAAGATCTTCATCCACAACCTCACGATCACCTAAAAAGAGAGGAAACCCAAAATAAATTAGGTTTCAAAAAAATGCCGCCATCCATCTCTTATCTGAGCCTGTGGTTGCAGACACTCACCTGTTGTGGTGACTAGTTCCACCACGTCTTCATCCTCCTGCTCAGCTTGTGTTAGGGGGATTTCACCTTCTTCCAGAGGGGGGGGGCTCTGGTCTCCTCGGATGAGGGTTGTCCTCCGAGTCTTTTCTCCCCTATGTAAAACAAAAATGGTATAATTAGCACACAGATATTTAATGTCAGAACTATAAAGATGAAACATTGTTTGGAAGTGGGGTACAATGATCTATTTTAGCAGAGTTCCAAGATGTTGCTTTTTTAGTGTCCTTTGTCAAGCTGCAATACTTTACCTGTTTAGTACAAGCTTCACAGATGGAGACCCCCCTATAGTATACACTGGAGCACCTGTGTGCCCCCCCTAATAAAAAGGGTGTTCTTGTGTCCCACACTAGTGCTCCAGTGTCCAGATGTGAAAACAGCTGCTGAGTGTCCTCTCCTTACACAGAATCTAGTTTGCATTTCATTCTAGTAACAAAGCCATCTACACAACCCAATTCTTTGAAGCCAAGTATAGGGCGTCAAAATGGTGGCCAAATGCATATGGCCTAAACAATGGTATTTTATAGTCCGAAATAAAAATGTGTGATCCAAACGAATAATGTGCCCATGAACATGAAAGTTGCCATTTTAAACTGTACAACAGTTCCTAAAAGAACATGGAGCAGCACGAACGTAAGAAACATAAAGAATAGGAACACAGCACAACTACTTACTTTTTTGCAGCACTCTCCGGATCTTTCTGTACTGCTCATGTTCTCGTAATTTCAGGTCCGACCACCGCTTCCCGAGCTGATCTTTCGATCGTCGTACCCCGAAATTCCGGTGCAGACTTCTGACCACTTTCGCCATGATCTTGGCCTTTCGGACATTGGGGTTGGGGTAAGGCCCATACTTTCCATCATAGTCGGCCCTCTTCAGGATGTCCAACATCTCCAACATCTCCCCAAAGGACATATTTGAGTCCTTTAATCTCCTTCTGGATCGGGACGTTTCAGGCTCCGGCCTTTCCTCCTCCTCCTCGTTGCTACAATTAGCACGATCCTGCTGTCTATGCGCCATGTGCTCTTCCCCCACTGCGCCGAACGAAAAGGGGCGGGGAATAGACTAGAAAGAACGTCAGGGGCGGGCGGAGTTATACGCATGCGCAGTGTGTATAAATCGTAACACACGCGCGTCTTACATACGATCTGTGAGCGGAGGAAGGAGCATCGGAGACGCCGATCATGCTAACGAAGGTAGGATCTAAACTTGGGCCTATACTGCTTCGAAATGGAAGCCTATATTGTAACAAGATTAGGGGAGTTTAGCCTGACATTAGGGTTTGTCTTGTGTTGTGTCTTGCAGAGAAAATGGATGGGTTCTTTCCTGCCCCTGTTTATTGACAAGTACAGGGAGCTGCCCTGTCTGTGGCAGGTCAAACACCCCCACTATAATCACAAACAAAAGAGGCAGGCAGCGCTGGAGAAACTGCTGGAGTTGGTGAAGCCGGTGGTCCCCACAGCAAACATCCCCTATTTAAAAGCTAAAATTGGTGGCCTGAGGAGCACATATCTGAGGGAGCACAAGAAGGTCACAAATTCCCAGAGGTCCGGAGCTGCAGTAGATGACGTTTATGTCCCCAGGCTCTGGTACTATGAGAGACTGCGATTTCTGTCAGACCACACTGAAGTCAGGGAATCCCTCTCCACTCTTCCTTCCACGCTTCCTTCCACCCCAGCTGAGGCTTCCGATGTCCAAACTGGGCCTTCCAGCCAGCTGGAGTCAGGTATAGCATTCCTCTACAGATTTCTGGGCAATAAATAAATGATGTTTACTAGATGTTATTATTGATCATTAATTGCTGATTAAAAAAAGTGTTTTACATATCAATAGACAGTAGTGGGCACCCAAAATTGGGACAAGAATGCAAAATGCTGAGCTCAGAAGGATAGTCTATTATATTTGTTAACATTCAATTTGCAGCAGTCAGGAGGTGAAAATTGTGTGTGATTGATGGAAAAAATACTAAAACTATGTCCCTTTTTCATACACAGGAAGACCTTAGCCAGGAGGAGGCTGTGGAATGTGGCAGTCAGGAGGAGGCGGGGATTAGTGGCAGCCAGGAGGAGGCGGGGCTAAGTGGCAGCCAAGAGAAGCCTGGGACAAGTCGCAGCCTGACTGAGTCTCAGGTTCCTCCCCTCCGCCTGCCATACAAAAGGGCCAGGAAGGCCACTCCCAGTCCTGTGCAGGATTCAGCATACAGGCTGATCCAGGAGGCTTCTGCGTCCCTCAGAGCCTTCCCCAGTCCTGCAGAGGCCTTTGCCTGCATGGCTGCCACAAAATTGCAGGGCATGCAGGAGGGCCAACGCAGGCTCTCTGAGGACCTTATTTATAAAGTCCTACGTAAGGGGGAGAGTGGGGAACTAACACCCAAGACGGATGTCATTGAGATCGACGATCCTCCTCCTCCTGCTGCCACAACTCCACCACCACAGCCAAAGCCTGTAAGGAAGCGTGGAAGGAAGACCAAAGAGTGATTGCCCTTGGTTCAGTCTGGTCTGACAGAAGATGCAGTCTCTCGTATGACCACAGCCTGGGGACATAGATGTCATCTGCTGCTTTCCGGATCTCTGGGACCACACTGCACTCCCTTAGATATGGACTCCTCAGGCCACCAATTTTGCTTTTAAATAATTGATGTCTGCCCTGGGGGTCCAAGGCTTCGCCAATTTCTGCAGTTTCTCCAGCGTTGCCTCCCTCTTTGTTTTTTTATAGTTGTGACCCCTTAATAAAAATTTTTTAGGTAAATTCTACTCTCCTGTGTGTGTTTTCAACCAAAAAGGACAGTTTGTTGGTGAGTATTCAGGTACATTTCTAAAGTACAATGTGAAATTAACAAGGGACAACAACACCAAACAATCTCCTACAGATTAAATAGAACAACATATTAGTGGTGTTGTGGGAACTTGTCACAAAAAACACACAAACATTTTCGGTAGTACAAATCAAAATCACCAAAAAAAAAAAATATAAAAAAGAGAAACACAAAAAAAGGTTCTACATTAAAGCCAAAAAAAAAAATATATATACAAAAATATGTTGTCAGATGTGAGAAATCAAAATATATTGAGGGAATCCCGATAAATAGTAACGAAATAAGTTTGTGAGAAGTGTGTGTGAATATGAGCAGCAAAACTACTATATTCTTGTCACATTATAAAGAAGAAGAGAGTGCGCTGTATTAAACCATTTTGAACATTGCAGCGTGACGAAAGTGCTGTATCCATTGCGAATGCTAAGTTTACCAGAACGAGTTGTCCCGTGTCGGAATTTCTTCTGAGCATGCGTGGCACTTTGTGCGTCGGAACAGGCCACACACGGTCGGAATTGACGCGATCGGATTTTGTTGTCGGAAAATTTTATCTCCTGCTGTTCAACTTTGTGTGTCGGAAAATCCGATGGAAAATGTCCGATGGCGCCCACACACGGTCGGAATTTCCGACAACACGCTCCGATCGGACATTGTCCATCGGAAAATCCGACCGTGTGTACGGGGCATTACAATGTTGCGAAACCAGCACCACCACCACCAAAGGCCCAATTTTTCTGACCCTGTTCAACAGGGGCATGTAATTACAATTCTCCATCTAATATTTCACAGCAGAGCCCGTTCCTGCGCCCATCAAGAGTAACTGTGAAGGCTTACAGTGTTGTGGCAACACCAACACCTAAGGCCGCAATTTCTGCAGAGTATATAGGGCAGGCCCCTACTTTCAGACATCCAACTTACAAACAACTCCTACTTGCAAACGGAAGGAGACAACAGGAAGTCCCAACTAATCGATGTTTGGAGGATGCAACATCAAAAAACATTGGATTACACTTACTACTCCCCCGTGCACGCGACATACTCAAGACTTGACTATATTTTCGTAGATCATAGATTTTTAGAAGAGGTAGAAAACACAAATATCGGATCTATAACTTTCTCGGACCATGCCCCGGTGACATTACGAATAAAACAAAATAATCTAACACCCCCGTTTCAAAATTGGAGACTAAACGAAGATCTTCTTCACGATAAGGAAATTGACAAATTAATAAATGAAGAACTGGAATTTTATTTTAGAACTAATTCCTCCGAAGAAATGTCAGAAGCAATAGTCTGGGAGGCCCATAAGGCCTATATTAGGGGGATAATAATAAAGGCGGGAGTGGAGAAAGAAAGAAGGCAGAACAAAGTCCTGGGCACACTTCAGGAGGAGGTGAAAAAACTAGAAAGGCAGCATAAGGACACGAGGGATAGAGGGATCCTGGGGAAACTACATGGTACTAGAGAGGCCCTGAGACAGCAGATAGAGGCAGAAAATCGTAAAAAATACAATTTCGTCAAAAAAGAAAGATACATCTCTGGTAATAAACCGGGTCGACTCCTGGCGAGAGCACTAAGCAAAAAGAAAAGTAACAATTGCATTGACAAGATAAAGACGAAATCAGGAGAATTTAAATATAAGGATAAGGACATAGCAAAAATCTTTCAGGAATTCTATGGGGTACTCTACTCAATAAACACAAAGGATAAGGATAGAGTAAGAGAGCAAAAACGAGAAAAAATTAAAAACTATTTAAAAGATACCGGGATGATTAAGATATCAATAGAGGAGAATCTGGCGTTAGAAGCCCCCATTACAGAGGCTGAGGTAAGGAAAGCTATTAAGGAGACCCCGACGGGAAAGAGCCCGGGTCCAGATGGACTGACAGTACTATACTAAAAGAAATACCAAGAGCTTCTAGTCCCAAAATTATGTACCTACATGAACGAGATAGGTGAGAGAGGGGAAATGAGTAGAGACGCATTGGCAGCTACTATAGCGTTAATTCATAAGGAAGGAAAGGACAACACCCTGTGCTCTAGTTTTAGGCCCATATCCCTCTTAAATAATGACACAAAAATTTTCGCAAAAGTTATCGCGGGTAGAGTCAAGCAAACGTTGAAAAATATCATCCATCCCGATCAAGTGGGGTTCATAACAGGTAGACAAGGTAGGGATAATAGTATTAAAACGCTATTGATAACTCAGGAAATTAAAAGGAGCTGGGTCCCAGGACTACTGCTATCAATAGATGCTGAAAAAGCATTTGATAGGGTAGACTGGGACTTCATGACAGAAACACTCAAAGAAGTGGGCTATGGGGAGAGGATCTGTAGTTGGATAAGGGCGCTCTACACAAAACCTTCAGCGAGAGTCAAAATAAACGGGACCTTATCAGAGCCTTTTAATATGTATAACGGAACTAGACAGGGATGCTCAATCTCCCCATTGCTCTTCCTGATAGTATTGGAACCCCTCCTTGTTAGGATAAGACAGAACCCAGACATTGGAGGAGTCAACATAGGGGGAATTGAGTATAAGCTCGCCGCCTTTGCGGACGATATCCTCCTCTACATAACAAACCCGAGAATTTCTCTTCCGAATGTCTTGGCTACATTAGAAGAGTACGGGAAACTGTCTAACTTTAAAGTAAACACTACCAAGTCAGAAGTACTAGATATCAACCCAAATAAGACAAGAGATTTCGCCTATCAAAAACATTTTCCATTTAGGTGGGAAAAGGAAGCTCTAAACTATCTAGGAATTAAAATCACAACGTCCGTAGAAGAATTATTCCAGGCAAATTTCATCCTGCTCATAAACGAGGTTAAATCAGAACTAAATAGAATTCAGCAGGGGCAACTGACGTGGTCGGGAAGAATTAACATTTTCAAAATGGTTCTGTTACCAAAAATAACATACAAAATGCAAATGCTCCCAGTTACTCTCCCACCTGGTTACCTCAAAAGGCTGCACTCAATGATATTAAAGTTTATATGGAAAGGGAAAATACCACGGATAAAATATAACCAATTAATAAACACAAAAAGTAAAGGGGGATGGGGAGCACCCGATATCAGTAAATATTATGAAGCTATCGCACTGGGGAGGGTAGTAGATTGGGTTAAAAATAAAGGTAAACACTGGGTAGAAATTGAAAATAATGTTAGTAAGCTAAAACTCCACAAAATAATATGGTGCCCACCAAAATTAAGAAAACAAGATATAAAATTGCACGAAATCACTAGCCACGCACTTAGAATATGGGACCGGATCCACAAAAGGGAACACTGGGAATATAATTCACCGCTAATGTCATTGAAGGAAGTAGAATATTTCCCTCCGGGGAAGGAAGAGTGGTTTGGGAAATGGCTCCTTGACGAGAATTTGCAACTAAAGGACGTAACAGACAGGGGGAAAATATGCTCAATCCAGGAGCTTAAGAAAAGAGGAGACAAGATAAATATTAATCCATGGCGCTACGGTCAATTAAAACATTTTGTTGAATCTTTGCCACAACCAATTAGAACAATGAAAAATCTACTCCCACTAGAAAAAATATGTATGGAACCAGACGATAAAAGGGGCTTTTCTAGAATATATAAAATACTGGTAGAGCTGAGGAGGGTAGATACCCTGGCTTTTATAAGTAAATGGGAGAAGGAGTTAGGGGTAACACTGGCAGAGATAGAGGTAGATCTGATACTAAAGCGTCTTCTGATCACGTCAGTTAATTATAAAGTGCTAGAGCTAAACTACAAGTGTTTAACAAGAATGTACATGACCCCGGACAAGATGCATAAAATCGATAAGGACAAATCTCGGCTTTGCTGGAGGGGCTGTAGTGAAATTGGGACGATGGCCCATATGTGGTGGTCGTGTCCTGAGATAGGGGTCTTCTGGGATGAGATCAGGAAATATATTAAAGAGATTACAAACTATGATGTACCAAGGGACCCCAGGGTTCTTCTGTTTCACTTGAGCGAGATGCCCACTAGGGCCTACCTCAGAACACTCCTACCCCACCTCATAGATGCAGCTAAGAGCCTAATCCCTAAAAACTGGAATAGAAAAGAAAGGCCATCCATGAGGGATTGGATTAATAAAATAAACGAGATACAGGATCTGGAGTACCTAAGGTTCAGTGACGGGACAAAAATGGAGGCGTACAGGAAAAAGTGGGGAGAGTGGGAGAAATTTAAAAAATCCATAAGAGCAGCTGAGATATGGTCAACCTGAGTAGGGAAGGGGAGCAAGGGGAAATCAAACAGGAAAAAAAAAAAAAAGAGAGAAAAGGAAAAGTAGACGGGAGGGAGTACGGTCTCGGGAAGGGTGGGGATAGGGGGGGGCGGGGGTGGAGGGCAGGGAGTAAGTAACAAATGGCTAATCTTGGATGTGGTGGGGGGGATGTTATTCCCATATTTTTGCTTGTGTAAAGAAACATTCCAATCAATGAAAAAGAGTAGAAGCCACAATGATGTGATAAAAATAAAGGGAAGTATTTTTTGAATTTCAATTTGAAAAAACTACTCCCATAGTTTACCTTCTCGCTGATGTGGCAAAAAAGAAAAAAAAAAAAAAAAGAGACAACAGGAAGTGAGATGAAATCTACCCCTAGGAAGGGAAATTCTCTCCTGTAAGAGTTAATATGGGAAAAATGTGTTTCCTCTCCACGGATGCTTTATTGCCAATCCTTGTTTCACTAAAAACCCAAAATTGTCAAAAAACATTTGTCATTGGGACAGAAAGTGAGGTAAAATCTTCTGAAGAGGTGCACAGACAGCAAAACAAATGTCACAGGGATGATAACCCTTCCCTACATTTTCCAAAAAGCTTAAAAATAGATTTTTTGGCTGGAGCTACACTTTAAAAATGTACCAGTTCAAAATTACAAACAGATTCTACTTAACAGCAAACCGTGTCCCTGTCTTGTTTGCACCACCTGTATACTGCTGTTTAGAGGGCCTGGGGCCCCACGCCTTTCCTTTTTTAATTTGGGTGCGGGGTTCCGCTTAATATCCATACAAGACCCAAGGGGCCTGGTAATGGACTGGGGGGGTACCCATGCCGTTTGTCTCACTGATTTTCATCCATATTACCGGGACCAGACATTACATTAATGCCGTAAGCAGTTTTAAATGGCTTTTATTACTTTAAAAATGTCATTTTGTGCAGGGACTGTTCTAAGCATGGGAAACACGCACCACTTTACAGGTATACTATAGACACCCCCCAGGTAGATATTTAACCTCTTCAGATCCGCACTATTGCCAAATGATGGCAACAGAGCGGATCTACATTGCCGGGACAACGTCTATTGACGTCGTCCCGTGCACGAGCGGCCTGCGCGCCCCCTGCAGGGCACGCGCGGCGCGCTCAGTGATCAGCGAGTCTATGAGACTCGACTGGTCACAGATCAGAGTAAGGGGTCAGTCCCGACCCCTTACCACATGATCAGCTGTCAGCCAATGACAGCTGATCATGTGATGTAAACAGAGCCGGTAATCGGCCAAAAAAAATGATCACTGGCGGCCCTGAGAGGGACATCAGTCCCGATCACGGCAATCATCTGCCCCCACAGCAATAGGCAGCAGTGCCGCCTACCAGTGCCCACCAGCGTCACCCATCAGTGCCCACAGTGCCATCCATCAGTGCCATCCATCAGTGCCCACAGTGTCACCCATCAGTGCCCACAGTGCCACCCATCAGTGCCACCCATCAGTGCCCACAGTGCCACCCATCAGTGCCACCCATCAGCACCCACAGTGCCACCCATCAGCACCCACATCAGTGCAACAACAGTGCTGCACATCAGTGCCACCTATCGGTGCCCATCAGTGTCACCTACCAGTCCCCATAAGTGCCCATCAGTGCCGCCCATCAGTCCCATCAGTGCCACCCATCAGTGCCCTCCATCAGTGCCGCCCATCAGTGCCCCCCATCAATGGTACCTATCAGTGCCCATGAGTGCCACCTATCCGTGCCACCCATCCGTGCCACCCATCAGTGCCACCCATCAGCGCCCATCAGTGGCTATCAGTGCTGCCTTATCTGTGCCCATCAGTACCGCCTTATCTGTCCCCATCAGTGCTGCCTTATCTGTGCCCATCAGTACCGCCTTATCTGTCCCCATCAGTGCCGCCTTAACTGTGCCTATCAGTGCCACCTTAACTGTGCCTATCAGTGCCCCCTTAACTGTGCCTATCAGTGCCGCCGTAACTGTGCCTATCCATGCCAATCAGTGCAGCCTATCAGTGCCCACCAGTGCCACCTCATCAGCGCATATCAATGAAGGAGAAAAATTACCTGTTTGCAAAATTTTATAACAAACTATGAAACATGATTATTTTTTTTTCAAAATTTTCCATCTTTTTTTGTTTGTTTAGAAAAAAATAAAAATCCCAGCTGTGATTAAATACCACCAAAAGAAAGCACTATTTGTGGGAAAAAAATGATAACAATTTCATTTGGGTACAGTGTTGCATGACCGTGCAATTGTCATTCAAAGTGTGACAGCGCTGAAAGCTGAAAATTGGTCTGGGCAGGAGGGGGGTTTAAGTCCCCAGTAAGCAAGTGGTTAAAGTAATATTTCACTTTTTTGTTTTTTCACTTTAAGCATCATTAAAATCACTGCTTTCTAAAAAACGGCCGTTTTTAAAACTTTTTTTTGCATTGATACATGTCTCCTGGGGCAGGACCCTTTTTAGGACAATACCATGCAAATTAGCCTTTAAAATTAGCACTTTTGATTTCAAACGTTCGAGTCCCATAGACTTCAATGGGGTTCTAACATTCGTGCAAATTTTTGGTCCGTTTGCAGGTTCTGATGCGAACCGAACCGGGGGGTGTTCAGCTCATCCCTACTAAAAGCATAAACTTGAGCCATATGAGCTAATGTCCCTTAATGGTGCAGAAGAGAGGTATATGTGCATATATAAAACCATTGAATTATATACATATTTGTCACACAAGGGAATAGTCAATAATGGAGCATATTGAGCATGTTGGAAATGATCACAACGATAAATAAGAAGGAAAAGGATTAAGAGTCACTAATAAAACAATTGATGTCTAATTCAATGTTAAGGCCTTTGGGGGAAAGAACGTCTACCGAATATATCCACTGGGTCTCACACTTTGACAATTCGTGGATAAGATTCATACCTCTCCAATGTGGTTGGAGATGCTCAACACCCCAAAACTCCAACCGAGTTGCATCCATATTATGTTTAAGCTTAAAGTGTAGTGAAACTTTATGGTCCTTGAACCCTATTTTGATGTTGTGAATATGCTCAGCAACCCTCACTCGCAGCATCCTTTTTGTGCAGCCTATATAATTCAGGCCACAAGGGCATTTTAAAGCGTACACAACATAGGCACTGTTACAAGTGATAAACTGATTTATTTCAAAAACCCGATTATTAACAGGAGAGGTAAAATTATCAAAGCCTCTGATTGGTCTAGAAACCTCCCTGCATACCTTACATTTTCTGCAGGCAAAAAAAAACATTTCGATCCCAAAACGTCTGAGGGTGCTTAGGAGGATCAATCACTCTTTTTATTACTTTGTCACCAAAACTCGTGGCTTTTCTATATATGAATTGTGGTGTTGAAGGTAATGCAATAATCAGTTTCTTATCCATCAAAAGCACATGCCAGTACTGTTTAAAAATTGCTTCTACTTCCTTGTATTGGGTGTGGAATTCAGAGATGAAACTCCATTCTATATTGTGATTTTTTCCCATCGACATGATATCTAGATTTGCTGGATTTTTTTCTTGTAAGCATGAGGCTCTAGGTATGGGTCCTACTTCTTCGACAACTCTTTTGAACACTTCTGGGTTATAACCCCTGGCTTCAAACCTCTCAGTGAGGAACCTGGATTGAATAAGGACATTTTCATTTTCGGAACAATTCCTCTTCACCCTCATAATTTGTCCTTTCGGGATGTTTTTAAGCCATAGGGGATGATGAAAGCTGGAAATAGGCAGATAACTGTTTCTGTCTGTTTTTTTTTTAAATAGACCTTAGTTTCCAATCTGTCATTCAGCCGGTACACATTTACGTCTAGAAAGTTAATTTCATCTTTATGCCAGTTAGAGGTTAACCTTATGTTGTTGTCATTACTGTTTAATTTCTGTATGAACTCCTCCAATGATTCTGAGGAGCCAGCCCAAATAAAAAAGAGGTCATCGATAAAATGTTTGTAAAAGATTAACTCCGATCGCTGTTCTTTAAAAATAACTTTGTATTCCCACTCGGCCATAAATAAATTTGTGATACTGGGTGCGAATTTTGCGCCCATCGCCACACCTCTTTGTTGTGAATAAAATGTGCCATGGTACCAAAAATAATTGTGGTTTAGACAAAAGTCTAGAGCATTCCTGAGAAAATCTTTTGATTGTGGGGGAGATCTCTTTGACTCAGAGCCCAGTTTAATGCGAGAAGGGCATCGTCATGTTGTATTATGGAATACAGAGACGAAACGTCTGCTGTAACCAAAAGCACATGCTGTTTTCCTGCCAAATCCACATTTTGTAAACAGTTTAAAAAGTTTTTGGTGTCCCTCAAGTATGATCGGGTGCTCACCACACTTTTGTAAAAACTTGTCCAAATACTGGCCCATTCTGGGAGAAACAGAGTCAATAGTGTTGATGATAGGAATTGCTGGTGAATTTTTAGGATCTTTGTGGACCTTGGGCAGAGTGTATAGTGTGGGGATCCGGCTGCTGGAGGGCAACAAATATTTCTTCTCCTTGTCTGATAAAACGCCAGTCCTTGATCCAATGTCTACCAAAATCTCCACATGATCTCTATAGGGTTTAGTGGGGACTTTGTCCAATGGTTTATACGTCACTTCATCAGATAATATATCCACAATTTGACCATGATAGAACTCCTTTGAGAGTTTCTAAACATCTTTATAGTGATTTATGTTTTTTCTTTTTTTCTCTGCTGCCATGGACGTCCTATGGTATTTGAGTAGTAGACACATTGATGTTAATGCTTTATTCACTAACTACGAACCAACCACTACCCAGGTGAATTATAATGTCAGCGCTAGTCAATACCTTAGATAAACAAGTAATGACCTGGTGGGACATTTGCACTCTTGAGCAATATATTCAAGAAAAAATCATCATTAGGAGCCTGAGGTGGGATATTACTCCACAAGATGGTCTTGATAATCAGGTTCCTCCCAGGAACGGCTAGATTTTTTAATGGGGTGGGCTTTAAATTACAAGAATTAGTCCTCCAAAGAAAAAAAAGCGCAAAGTGGCTAATTTAGAACTAAGAAGAAGCGATCTACAGCAACACCTAGACCCAATTAAAGACACTCAACAAAGAATTGATTTTAACACTAGAGTCAAAAAGAGACTGGAAAAGGTGGATAGGGATACATAAAAAAGAAAATAAAAAAATATCACAGGGATCTGAATGATTTCAAAGCCAATTTGGTGTATTCATGGCAACAAGCACCATCTGATAACAAAAACATTTTAGAGAAACCCACACCTTTGTTACCTATATCCACACTACCGTTAGGGAATCCCATCCCTACTCCATTGTCTAATATTCCACAGGTATATGATAATTAATATAATAATGAAACCATGCAAATAGATTCTCCTGCTCATTTCTCTACCCCTATCAAACAGGGAAAGGGAAAGACCAGGGGGATAAGGGGGAGGAACAATCAAAGAGGTCTCTATCAACCAGATTCATATAATATCCCTACATATAATAGGTTTTAACCATTACGGGAATATCAGGAGAATTATGAGAGTCGACCACAGCCTCATCCATTTTTAGTGAGAGGGAGGGGCGCCCAGCAGAGAGGTCGAGGTTATCCACCGCACAGGGAGAAACCACCAATATACTCCCAACCCTTAACCCATTACAGGGATCCACAACCCCAGGGTCATCACAGGGACCAATTTTGGAAGGAACAACATTTACAATGGGAGAAAGACCGCACACAGTACCCACACCCAAAGAAAGAATACATCGTGGTTGCAGGGCTGGATACAGAACCCAAAAAAAGAAGGGAATCGGAATAGGAGGCATTTTCAATCTTACCCAGACCAAATTGACACACAAAGAAATTAATATTCTTAATTTAGGTTTAAAATGTGGATTAAAAAAAATGATCAACAAATTCAACGTGTTTATTGACATCCATAAATATATTAGGAAGTTGAATATAAAGAAACACTTCCTAGGATGTAACACTCATACCACGGCTGCTGCTGAGAGGATTGGGGGGGGGGGGGTAAATAGTGGTCTAAAGAATAAATCCCTATTTAACCCTCTAAATAACCTTAATCATCAAGTAGAGGTTTTTAAAAGATTGGTTTTGCGAGACTTGGAACATATCAAACCCAAAAAAGAGGTGAATGTAAGGCACGTCAGTGAGGGTATCGATATGCTGGAAAACCGGAAAGACATTATTATAGGGCCAGCCGACAAAGGAGGAGGAGTGGTGATACTCTCAAAGGAGTTCTATCATGGTCAAATTGTGGATATGTTATCTGATGAAGTGACGTATAAAACATTGACCCCATTCAACCCTATAGAGATCAATTGGAGATTTTGGTAGACATTGGATCAAGGACTGGTGTTTTATCAGACAAGGAGAAGAAATATTTGTTGCCCTCCAACAGCCGGATCCCCACACTATACACTCTGCCCAAGGTCCACAAAGATCTTAAAAATCCACCAGCAAGACCTATCGTCAACAGAATTGGCTCTGTTTCCTCCAGAATGGGCCAGTATTTGGACCAGTTTTTACAAAAAAGTGTGGTGAGCACCCGATCATACTTGAGGGACACCAAAAACGTTTTAAACTGTTTACAAAATGTGGATTTGGCAGAAAAACAGCATGTGCTTTTGGTTACGTCTCTGTATTCCACCATACAACATGACGATGCCCTTTTCGCATTAAACTGGGCTCTGAGTCAAAAAGATGATCTCCCCCACAATCAAAAGATTTTTCTCAGGAATGCTCTAGACTTTTGACTAAACCACAATTATTTTTGGTACAACGGCACATTTTATTCACAACAAAGAGGTGTGGCGATGGGCGCAATATTTGCGCCCAGTATCACAAATTTATTTATGGCCGAGTGGGAAGACAAAGTTATTTTTAAAGAACAGTGAATGGAGTTAATCTTTTACAAACGTTTTATCGATGACCTATTTTTTATTTGGGCTGGCTCCTCAGAATCGTTGGAGGAGTTAACCTCTAACTGGCATAAAGATGAAATTAACTTTCTAGACGTAAACGTGTACTGGATGAATGACAAATTGGAAACTAAGGTCTATTTTTAAAAATCAGACAGAAATAGTTATCTGCCTAATTCCAGCGGTTATCATCCCCAATGGCTTAAAAACATCCCGAAAGGACAAATTATGAAGGTGAAGAGGAATTGTTCCGAAAATGAAAATTTGCTCATTCAATCCAGGATCCTCACTGAAAGGTTTGAAGCCAGGGGTTATAACCCAGAAGCGCTGAAAAGAGTTGTCGAAGAAGTAGGTGCCATACCTAGAGTCTCATGCTTACAAGAAAAAAATCCAGCAAATAAAGAATGGGGTTTCATCTCTGAATTCCACACCCAATACAAGGAAGTAGAAGCAATTTTTAAACAGCACTGGCATGTGCTTTTGATGGATAAGAAACTGATTACTGCATTACCTTCAACACCACAATTCATATATAGAAAAGCCACGAGTTTTGGTGACAAAGTAATAAAAAAAGTGATTGATCCCCCTAAGCGCCCTCAGATGTTTTGGGATTGAATAATTTTTTTTGCCTGAAGAAAATGTAAGGCATGCAGGGAGGTCTCTAGACCAATCAGACCTTAGATAATTTTACCTCTCCTGTTAATAATCGGGTTTTTAAAATAAATCAGTTTATCACTTGTAACAGCGCCTATGTTGTGTATGCTTTAAAATGCCCTTGTGGCCTGATTTATATAGGCCGCACAAAAAGGATGCTGCGAGTGAGGATTGCTGACCATATTCACAACATCAAAATAGGGTTCGAGGACCATAATGTTTCACTACACTTTAAGCTTAAACATAATATGGATGCAACTGGGTTGGAATTTTGGGGTGTTGAGCATCTCCAACCACTTTGGAGAGGTATGAATCTTATCCGCAAATTGTCAAAGCGTGAGACCCAGTGGATATATTCGGTAGATGTTCTTTCCCCCAAAGGCCTTAACCACTTGACGACCGCCTCACGCCGATGTACGTCGGCAAAGTGGCACGGACAGGCAAAATCACGTACAGGGTACGTGATTTGCCTTCCGCGGGTGGGGGGTCCGATCGGACCCCCCCCGGTGCCCGAGGCGGTCGTCTTTTGTCCAGCGGCGATCGGTGATGAGGGGGAGACCATCCGTTCGTGGCCCCCCCCTCGCGATCGCCGCCGGCCAATGAGAACACTCCATTGCTGCTGTATGCTAAACAGCAGCAAAGGAAGTGATGTCATCTCCCCTCGGGTCGGTATTTTCCGTTCCGGCCCGAGGAGAGACGACATCTATGTGAGTGCACAACACTACACACACACAGTAGAACATGCCAGGCACACAAAACACCCCGATCCCCCCCCCGATCGCCCCCCGATCCCCCCCCAATCACCCCCCCCCCCCTGTCACAAACTGACACCAGCAGTTTTTTTTTTTTTTTTTTTCTGATTACTGCTAGGTGTCAGTTTGTGACAGTTACTGTGTTGGGACAGTTAGTATTACCCCCCTTTAGGTCTAGGGTACCCCCCTAACCCCCCCTAATAAAGTTTTAACCCCTTGATCACCCCCTGTCACCAGTGTCGCTAAGCGATCATTTTTCTGATCGCTGTATTAGTGTCGCTGGTGACGCTAGTTAGTGAGGTAAATATTTAGGTTCGCCGTCAGCGTTTTATAGCGTCAGGGACCCCCATATACTACCTAATAAATGTTTTAACCCCTTGATTGCCCCCTAGTTAACCCTTTCACCACTGATCACCGTATAACCGTTACGGTTGACGCTGGTTAGTTCGTTTATTTTTTATAGTGTCAGGGCACCCGCCGTTTATTACCGAATAAAGGTTTAGCCCCCCGATCGCCCGGCGGTGATATGCGTCGCCCCAGGCAGCGTCAGATTAGCGCCAGTACCGCTAACACCCACGCACGCAGCATACGCCTCCCTTAGTGGTATAGTATCTGTACGGATCAATATCTGATCCGATCAGATCTATACTAGCGTCCCCAGCAGTTTAGGGTTCCCAAAAACGCAGTGTTAGCGGGATCAGCCCAGATACCTGCTAGCACCTGCGTTTTGTGCCTCCGCCCAGCCCACCCAAGTGCAGTATCGATCGATCACTGTCACTTACAAGGCACTAAACGCATAACTGCAGCGTTCGCAGAGTCAGGCCTGATCCCTGCGATCGCTAACAGTTTTTTTGGTAGCATTTTGGTGAACTGGCAAGCACCAGCCCCAGGCGTCAGGTTAGCGCCAGTACCGCTAACACCCACGCACGCACCATACACCTCCCTTAGTGGTATAGTATCTGAACGGATCAATATCTGATCCGATCAGATCTATACTAGCGTCCCCAGCAGTTTAGGGTTCCCAAAAACGCAGTGTTAGCGGAATCAGCCCAGATACCTGCTAGCACCTGCGTTTTGCCCCTCCGCCCGGCCCAGCCCAGCCCACCCAAGTGCAGTATCGATCGATCACTGACACTTACAAAACACTAAACGCATAACTGCAGCGTTCGCAGAGTCAGGCCTGATCCCTGCGATCGCTAACAGTTTTTTTTGTAGCGTTTTGGTGAACTGGCAAGCACCAGCCCCAGGCAGCGTCAGATTAGCGCCAGTACCGCTAACACCCACGCACGCACTGTACACCTCCCTTAGTGGTATAGTATCTGATCGCATCAATATCTGATCCGATCAGATCTATACTAGCGTCACCAGCAGTTTAGGGTTCCCAAAAACGCAGTGTTAGCGGGATCAGCCCAGATACCTGCTAGCACCTGCGTTTTGCCCCTCCGCCCGGCCCGGCCCAGCCCACCCAAGTGCAGTATCGATCGATCACTGTCACTTACAAGGCACTAAACGCATAACTGCAGCGTTCGCAGAGTCAGGCCTGATCCCTGCGATCGCTAACAGTTTTTTGGTAGCGTTTTGGTGAACTGGCAAGCACCAGCGGCGTAGTACACACCGGTCGTAGTCAAACCAGCACTGCAGTAACACGTGGTGACGTGGCGAGTCCCATAAGTGCAGTTCAAGCTGGTGAGGTGGCAAGCACAAGTAGTGTCCCGCTGCCACCAAAAAGACAAACACAGGCCCGTCGTGCCCATAGTGCCCTTCCTGCTGCATTCGCCAATCCTAATTGGGAACCCACCGCTTCTGCAGCGCCCGTACTTCCCCCATTCACATCCCCAACCAAATGCACTCAGGTGCATGAGAGGCATTTTTATGTCCTCCCGAGTACCCCTACCCAACGAACCCCCCAAAAAAAGATGTTGTGTCTGCAGCAAGCGCGGATATAGGCGTGACACCCGCTATTATTGTCCCTCCTGTCCTGACAATCCTGGTCTTTGCATTGGTGAATGTTTTGAACGCTACCATTCACTAGTTGAGTATTAGCATAGGGTACAGCATTCCACAGACTAGGCACACTTTCACAGGGTCTCCCAAGATGCCATCGCATTTTGAGAGACCCGAACCTGGAACCGGTTACCGTTATAAAAGTTAGTTACAAAAAAAGTGTAAAAAAAAAAAAAATATGAAATAAAAAAAAATAGTTGTTGTTTTATTGTTCTCTCTCTCTCTATTCTCTCTCTCTATTGTTCTGCTCTTTTTTACTGTATTCTATTCTGCAATGTTTTATTGTTATTGTTATTGTTATTGTTATTGTTATTATGTTTTATCATGTTTGTTTTTCAGGTGTGTAATTATTTACACTTTACTGTGCTTTATTGTTAACCATTGTTAACCATTTTTTTGTCTTCAGGTACGCCATTCACGACTTTGAGTGGTTATACCAGAATGATGCCTGCAGGTTTAGGTATCATCTTGGTATCATTCTTTTCAGCCAGCGGTCGGCTTTCATGTAAAAGCAATCCTAGCAGCTAATTAGCCTCTAGACTGCTTTTACAAGCCGTGGGAGGGAATGCCCCCCCCCCCACCGTCTTCCGTGTTTTTCTCTGGCTCTCCTGTCTCAACAGGGAACCTGAGAATGCAGCCGGTGATTCAGCCAGCTGACCATAGAGCTGATCAGAGACCAGAGTGGCTCCAAACATCTCTATGGCCTAAGAAACCGGAAGCTACGAGTATTTCATGACTTAGATTTCGCCGGATGTAAATAGCGCCATTGGGAAATTGGGGAAGCATTTTATCACACCGATCTTGGTGTGGTCAGATGCTTTGAGGGCAGAGGAGAGATCTAGGGTCTAATAGACCACAATTTTTTCAAAAAAGAGTACCTGTCACTACCTATTGCTATCATAGGGGATATTTACATTCCCCGAGATAACAATAAAAATGATTAAAAAAAAAAATATGAAAGGAACAGTTTAAAAGTAAGATTAAAAAAGCAAAAAAAAATAAAGAAAAAAACAAAACAAAAAAAAAACACCCCTGTCGCCCCCTGCTCTCGCGCTAAGGCGAACGCAAGCGGCGGTCTGTCGTCAAACGTAAACAGCAATTGCACCATGCATGTGAGGTATCACCGCGAAGGCCAGATCGAGTGCAGTAATTTTTCCAGTAGACCTCCTCTGTAAATCTAAAGTGGTAACCTGTAAAGGCTTTTGAAGGCTTTTAAACATGTATTTATTTTGTTGCCACTGCACGTTTGTGCGCAATTTTAAAGCATGTCATGTTTGGTATCCATGTACTCGGCCTAAGATCATCTTTTTTATTTCATCAAACATTTGGGCAATATAGCGTGTTTTAGTGCATTAAAATTAAAAAAAGTGTGTTTTTTCCCCAAAAAATGCGTTTGAAAAAGCGCTGCGCAATTACTGTGTGAAAAAAAAAAATGAAACACCCACCATTTTAATCTGTAGGGCATTTGCTTTAAAAAAATATATAATGTTTGGGGGTTCAAAGTAATTTTTTTGCAAAAAAAAAAAAACTTTTTCATGTAAACAATAAGTGTCAGAAAGGGCTTTGTCTTCAAGTGGTTAGAAGAGTGGGTGATGTGTGATATAAGCTTCTAAATGTTGTGCATAAAATGCCAGGACAGTTCAAAACCCCCCCAAATGACCCCATTTTGGAAAGTAGACACCC
Organism: Lithobates clamitans; assembly: GCA_037952925.1. Classification (NCBI taxonomy): domain Eukaryota; kingdom Metazoa; phylum Chordata; class Amphibia; order Anura; family Ranidae; genus Lithobates; species Lithobates clamitans. The sequence goes on along the minus strand of JBBGZY010000400.1, from coordinate 3,593,046 downwards.
CAAGCTATTTGCTGAGAGGCATGTCGAGTCCATGGAATATTTTATATTGCGACACAAGTTGCGGGAAAGAGACAAATTTTTTTTTTTTTTTTTTTTTTTTGCACAAAGTTGTCACTAAATGATATATTGCTCAAACATGCCATGGAAATATGTGAAATTACACCCCAAAATACATTCTGCTGCTTCTCCTGAGTACGGGGATACCACACGTGTGAGACTTTTTGGGAGCCTAGCCGCGTACGGGACCCCGAAAACCAAGCACCGCCTTCAGGCTTTCTAAGGGCGTGAATTTTTGATTTCACTCTTCACTGCGTATCACAGTTTCGGAGGCCATGGAATGCCCAGGTGGCACAAAACCCCCCCAAATGACCCCATTTTGGAAAGTAGACACCCCAAGCTATTTGCTGAGAGGTATAGTGAGTATTTTGCAGACCTCACTTTTTGTCACAAAGTTTTGAAAATTGGGGGGCGTGGCCAAGGCAGGCATGTGAGAGGACGCATCTCCCACAGCTCCCAGCAGTGATCCGGTAACCGATCCTCCCCCAGCCCACTTACCGACTTTATTTTGCCCTATGCAGCACGGGCACGATCCTGAGACCCCAGGGGATCATCCGCCGGCACTCTGCACTAGAGGAAAGTTCCGAAAAGGACAGATTGAGATGACGGGCCTGGAGATCCAAGATGGCGCCGCGGCGTCTTCAGCGAAACACACACCGCGCGGACAGGACAGGCAGAAGGACTCTTGGCCTAAAGCAAGTAAGACACCTAAAACCACTGGTAAAGACGCCCCCAGAGACATGATTTATTATGCTCAGAAAATGGCTGGGGCATTGGGAACAGAGCAATCATCTAGCCAGGCTGAGACACATGCTATGCAGGCAGACATCACACAGGCTCCCTGGGGAGAGGAGGAGGGGGAGCAGTCGGCCCTTGAATCTGGGGAACCACAAAGCTCAGCGGACCCGGACGCCACGCAGCCTACTCTAGCTGACATACTCAGAGCTGTGAACAACTGCACAGCTTCAGTTAACACTTTGAAGGAGCAGTTTGGGGGTCTGAGAGAAGATGTGTCATTACTGAGGCAAGACATGCAAAAGATACGTGAACGCACCACTGCTGTGGAAAGCAGAGTCAGTGACATGGAAGACCAGCTACCACCTTTGACACAGGATACCAGAACAGCACTGCAATTAGCCAGGGATGCATGCGATCATGCAGAGGATTTGGAAAATCGCTTAAGGCGAAACAATGTCCGCATAGTGGGGTTGCCTGAGAAGGTGGAGGGCAGGGACCCCACCACCTATGTCGAAAACTGGCTAATGGAACTTTTTGGGAAAAATGCATTCTCCCCATTGTTTGCGGTGGAACGTGCCCACAGAGTGCCCTCACGCCCTCCTCCACCAGGGGGCCCTCCAAGATCCATTCTTGCAAGAATTTTACATTACAAGGATAGAGAAGCAGTGTTGAGACATGCTCGTGAGAAGGCAAATGTCCTCCATAATGGTGTTCGGGTGTCTTTCTATCCGGACTTTTCGGCAGAAGTCCAGAGGCGCAGAGCTAAATTCATAGACGTGAAACGCAGACTGCGACTTCTGCAACTCCCATATGCCATGTTATATCCGGCGAAGCTTCGGATTGTGGTGAGAGGCCAAGCACAATTCTTTGAGTCTGCTAAGGACGCCTCAGTCTGGTTGGATAGAAATGAGCAGGCATTGAAACGGCAGGCTCCACAAGAAGAAGATTGACAAGACTAAATCGGATACTTGCAGAGGACTGGGACACTAGAAACAGTCGTTTTGTTTCCCCCCCCTTTTTTTTTTTTTTTTTTTTTTTTTTTCTAGATGGGCAACCAGAGCATACCTCATTTTCTATTTCCAGTGTTGTCAGATGTTCCTTGGCTGGGGGACTGAATATTCCTAAGCAGTGCAATGAGAGCGAATTGGATTAAAAGTCGAACCTACAAATGATTGTTTCCAGTAAAAAAGAGCGATGTACTGTCGCATGCGTTGCTAAAGTTGCCATGTTGGCAGAATGTGCAGTTTATAGCACAAGAAAGTTTTCCTTTTCATCACCCCCAATTGAAGCGGGGAAAGTTTTAGCAATAAGAGTTACAAGCAGAGAGAAGAATATCTCAACAGGACACGACTACTTCAACCTTACGGCAAACCTAGCAGAACCTCGCTACAGAAGTGGATACCCAAAGTACCGGTCAACACTACTTACCTACCAGCGGACATGGCGGACATCCCACTAGTATCCTGGAACGTTCGGGGATTACATTCCCCGCTGAAGCGCACCATGATTCGCATGTGCCTGAAGAAGTACATTCCTGGAATTCTTTGCTACCAAGAAACCCACTTAACTGCGGACACTGTGAGCTTCCTGAGATACTCCTGGGTGGGAAAGGCCTATCACTCCACGCACACCTCCTATTCCAGGGGGGTGAGCGTGTTGGTCCATGGTAACCTGGACTTTGAAGAAATTGCACATGAAATTGATAGTGAAGGTCGATATGTTTTTCTTCATTGCAGGTTGGGCACATTGACTTGTGTGCTGGCAGTAGTATATATTCCCCCCCCCTTCACGGCGGCGGTGCTTAGGTCCCTGCTGACATTTATGGATGGCAGGCCTGACGCACCGGGGGACTTTAACTGCTGCTTAAATCCAGTGGAAGACAGACACCCAGGACCCGGAGCCTCTGCCCTCTCCAGGGTTACCCCCCTGGCGCGGTTGTTGCAAGAGGTGGGCTGGGTGGATGTCTGGAGACATAGGAACCCAGGAGTGAGACAATTTACATGCTTTTCCAAAACCCATGGTTGTTTATCTAGAATTGACCTGGGGGTGTGCAGCTTAAACATGCTCCCGTTTGTTTCTGATATGATACATAGGCCCCGTAGTGTATCCGACCACTCACCAGTGGTTATACGGCTTATAATTGCCCCAATAACTACACTACCTAAAGCCCCTTGGAAGTTCAATGCTTTTTGGTTGAAACTGTTCCGCTCACATGAGGGGATAGTTGGGAGCATGTGTGAGTTTTTCCGCACCCAGGATCCAAATGAATCGATAATTGGGCAATGGGATGCCTTCAAGGCATATTTGAGGGGTGTGTTAATAGCTGAAATGAATAAGGTTAAACAGGACTCTTCCGCACTTAAAAATGAACTTGAAACCAAGGTACAGGAGATGGAACAGTTATATGTCACGGATCCTTCTGATTCGACCAGGGAGGCATGGCAGGCAGCTCTCTCTGCATACCAACAGCTGCTATCCTCCTCGGCCGATAAGAAGAGATTCTTTGCTAAGCAGGCGTTTTTTGAGGAGGGCGAGAAAACAGGCCGCATACTAGCGAGAATCGCAAACTCGTACCAGAAGTCCCCAACTATAGGTGCTATCAGGACTAAAGCGGGTAACATAGTTAACACGCCTGAGAAAGTGATGCAGGAACTAAACACTTTTTATGAAGATTTGTATAAGCCGGGTACATCTTATACATCTGAGGAGTTAGAACAATACTTAGAACAGATAGATTTCCCTAGATTAAACAAAGATCAGAGAGAGCTCTTGGAGATTCCTCTTACAGTGGAGGAACTACAGGATGCTGTTGGATCTTTTCCTAACTGCAAAGCGCCCGGGGAAGACGGAATCCCCATAGAAATATACAAACAGTATCCTACTGAATTATTGCCCCAGTTGCTTAAAGTCTTTAATAGAGCCCGGGAGGAAGGCCGTCTACCAGCATCAATGTCAAAGGCCAATATTGTTTTGCTGCTCAAGCCTGGTAAGGATCCAGTAGATCCCGGGGCGTATCGCCCGATTTCTTTGCTACAGAGTGACGTGAAAATATTAGCGAAAGCTCTGGCCATTAGACTAAATGGAGTTATTACTTCGATTGTCCATGGAGACCAAGCTGGTTTTATGCCCAACAAATCGACGGCAGTCAATTTGAGAAGGCTATTCCTTAACATGCAATCCAAAGCAGACAATATGGGTTCCAGGGCCTTGCTGTCATTGGATGCCACTAAGGCATTTGACAGCATAGACTGGAATTATCTGTGGTCGGTCTTGCAGAGTTTCGGATTCGGCCCCCGGTATGTCTCTTGGGTTAGGCTCCTTTATAGCCAGCCGGAGGCCGCTGTTAGGGTTGCAGGCTACCTATCCCCAAGTTTTGTGTTGAGGAGGGGTACAAGGCAGGGATGCCCCCTGTCTCCCCTCCTCTTTGCACTGGCTATTGAGCCTTTGGCGATCGGGATCAGGGCAAATCTGGGCATTACGGGCTTCTGCTACGGTGACATGCAGGAAAAAATTATGTTGTATGCTGATGATACCATGCTCCTACTCGGTGACACTGGCCCCTCCCTTCAAGAGGCCATGTCGACCATATCTAAATTTGGGAAGTTCTCTGGCCTTCACATAAATTGGTCGAAGTCTGCCCTTCTCTTATTGGATGGAGATGATTCACAGGAGGTCTGCGCCACTTGCCCCATCCCGATTGCCACTACTTTCAAATATTTGGGGATTCAAATTACGTCCCAGCCCCGAGACTTTATACATCTAAATATATTTCCACTCCTACAGCGTTTTAGAGACAAAATTAAGACATGGAACTCTCTTTTAATGTCAGTAGCAGGTAGAGTAAATTTAGTGAAAATGATTCTCATGCCCCAGTTACTTTATTTTCTACACAATACCCCTATGGTTATTCCCTTAAAAATATTTCACATAGTCAATGCCATTTTCCGAACCCTTATTTGGAAAAATGGTCCAGCCCGGATCAAATTAGAACACCTACAGAGACCCAAGGACTGCGGTGGATTGGCATTGCCCAATCCATGGCTGTACTACCTGGCCTCCCAACTGCAGCATCTGATTGGTACATTCGTCCCGTCACACAACTCATCCCACAGGCTAATGATCCATACAGTAGGTAAGGGACCGATACACATGGCTTTAGAGGCATTGGCCTTCACTAAACCACATAAAAAATACCCAACGTTTAGCCTAATTCAAAAGGTGTGGAATAAGTCCAAATATCTCCAAAACGTAGATGGATATACAGAATATAGTCCCATTTGGCACAATGACACATATGGGGAACTAGCTAAATTACAATGCGGAACTCGTTGGAAGCAGTTTGGAATCACTCATATCAAGCATATATTCAGGGAAGGTGTGTTGCGAACATTTGCTGATCTAAAAGAAGCGTATAACCTGCCAGCATCAATGTTATTCTATTATATGCAACTTAGACACGCAGTACAGACACAGGGCCGCTCCTCGGAGTGGCACTTGTCCCCGACCCCGGTTTTCAACCTTCTGGAGGATGCTGGCTCATCTAAAGGATTTATCTCTCAATGCTATGCCATCCTGTTGCAATCCGTGATGAGACGTCATCCCCTGAGGGTGAGGGAGAGGTGGGAGGCAGAGGTGGGACAGCTAGACGAGGATCAGTGGGAGGAGATCTTTCAGGCAGTGAACCAATGTTCACTTAATGTGTCACAAAAACTCACCCAACTATATATTCTATTGAGAACATATTATACTCCGCACAGATTACATCTAATGAACAGGCTGACGGAACCAACATGTACTAGGTGTAAACGGGAACACGGAGATCTGATTCATATGCTGTGGAGATGCCCCAAGTTGCATACGTACTGGGCAGGAGTGGTTCAAACTATTAACTCAATCTTTAATGTGGGTCTTCCACAGGACCCTAGAGCGTGTCTCTTGGGTGCTCTGGAGGAATACGAATGGGAAGGTCACAACAGAGAAGCTGTACATAGAGTACTCTTTCAGGCCAGAAGGCTGATTATGACTCACTGGAAGTCCGATAGGTCACCGACTGTTAAGGAGTGGACTGAAAATATTAACACAACTCTAAAAATGGAAAAATTGATTTACCAACATAGAGGTAGCATGCAAAAATTTGAAAAAATATGGGGTCCATGGTTAGATGTACCGGGATTGGCACCTATGGAACTGGTATATGACAGGTTGTTAGGTAATAATGCCGGGTGAGACCTGGATAGAGGTTGACTGTGATTAGAATAACCTTTTAACAATGTTATATGGAGATTGTTACCCTACTATTGGATTATGTGTAGCACAAGAGGTGATGTGTAAACCTGGCTACAATGCTTGTAATGCTTTCCCTGCAAACTCAATAAAACCTTGTTGGATTAAAAAAAAAAGAAAATTGAAAAAAGAAAAAAAAAAATTTTTTTTCTTGTCTTTCTTCATTTTCAAAAACAAATGAGAGCTGCAAAATACTCACCATGCCTTTCAGCAAATAGCTTGGGGTGTCTACTTTCCAAAATGGGGTCATTTGGGGGGGTTTTGTGCCACCTGGGCATTCCATGGCCTCCGAAACTGTGATAGGCAGTAAAGAGTGAAATCAAAAATTTTCACCCTTAGAAATCCTGAAGGCAGTGATTGGTTTTCGGGGTCCCGTACGCGGCTAGGCTCCCAAAAAGTCCCACACATGTGGTATCCCCATACTCAGGAGAAGCAGCTAAATGTATTTTGGGGTGCAATTCCACATATGCCCATGGCCTGTGTGAGCAATATATCATTTAGTGACAACTTTATGAAAAAAAAAAAAAAAAAGTGTCACTTTCCCGCAACTTGGGTCAAAATATAAAATATTCCATGGACTCAATATGCCTCTCAGCAAATAGCTTGGGGTGTCTACTTTCCAAAATGGGGTCATTTTGGGGGGTTTTGTGCCACCTGGGCATTCCATGGCCTCCGAAACTGTGATAGGCAGTGAAGAGTGAAAGCAAAAATTTACACCCTTAGAAATCCTGAAGGCGGTGATTGGTTTTCGGGGCCCCGTACGCGGCTAGGCTCCCAAAAAGTCCCACACATGTGGTATCCCCATACTCAGGAGAAGCAGCTAAATGTATTTTGGGGTGCAATTCCACATAGGCCCATGGCCTGTGTGAGCAATATATCATTTAGTGACGACTTTTTGTAAATATTTTTTTTTTTTTGTCATTTTTCAATCACTTGGGACAAAAAAAATAAATATTCAATGGGTTCAACATGCCTCTCAGCAATTTCCTTGGGGTGTCTACTTTCCAAAATGGGGTCATTTGGGGGGGTTTTGTACTGCCCTGCCATTTTAGCACCTCAAGAAATGACATAGGCAGTCATAAACTAAAAGCTGTGTAAATTCCAGAAAATGTACCCTAGTTTGTAGACGCTATAACTTTTGCGCAAACCAATAAATATACGCTTATTGACATTTTTTTTACCAAAGACATGTGGCCAAATACATTTTGGCCTAAATGTATGACTAAAATTTAGTTTATTGGATTTTTTTTATAACAAAAAGTAGAAAATATCATTTTTTTTCAAAATTTTCGGTCTTTTTCCGTTTATAGCGCAAAAAATAAAAACTGCAGAGGTGATCAAATACCATCAAAAGAAAGCTCTATTTGTGGGAAGAAAAGGACGCAAATTTCGTTTGGGTACAGCATTGCATGACCGCGCAATTAGCAGTTAAAGCGACGCAGTGCCAAATTGGAAAAAGACCTCTGGTCCTTAGGCAGCATAATGGTCCGGGGCTCAAGTGGTTAACATTAAATGAGACATCAATTGTTTTATTAGTGACACTTAATACTTTTCCTTCTTAATTATCATTGTGATCATTTCCAACTTGCTCAATATGCTTCATTATTGACTATTCCCTTGTGTGACAAATATGTATATAATTGGATGGTTTTATATATGCACATATACCTCTCTTCCGCACCATTAAGGGACATTAGCTCATATGGCTCAAGTTTATGCTTTTATATATACATATTCATATTTCTCTATAGTAATGTCTTTTTGTCTCTTGGCTCAAGTTTATGCTTTTATATATACATATACATATTTCTCTATAGTAATATCTTTTTGTCTCTAGTTATATCAATAATTTTTATTGATTCCATCTCACTTCAACAAGTTTATAGATTTATTTTATTCTTTTAATTTACCATATATCCAATAGATCATTTTTGATTCATTTAACATTCATGTCTACAAGATGACATATTGTGGCCACCGGACATATTCTCACAGAGACGGCCACTCTAGGTGGTGCTGAAGTTGTGCACCACCTCAATATTAAGGCACCTATTTGTCCGCCCGCATACACTATGCCAAATATACCATTTTGTTAATACATGTATGAAAATCCGGAGACTGCCGTCCCCAAACCTGAAGTGCTGACAACAGGGCAGAACTCTGCTAACCTCTGTCCAGCACTGATGACATCTTCTGGGTTCCATGGACAGGAGATGGTGAACCTCTATCCCCAGACACCAGTTATAGAGATAGGGGATTTAATAGACTTTTCTGCTGAGGAAGAACAACCTGATGAGCCTCCAGCAGAAGAGCTGGTATTAGGGCCAAACTTCACTGTGCTCTGCCCAGCACCAACAGCAGTATCTGTGGAGTTACAACAAACTTCTCCAGCAGAAGTGCTGGCAACCGGACAGAGGGTCCAAGACCTCTGCCCCACACCTGTGGCAGTTGCGGAGGCCCAGGGTGAGAAGGTGGCAATCATTTCCCAGCAGCAGATACAGGGGGAGAAGGGAGAGGAGGTGTGTGTTGTCCCTCCCCAACAGTTGGCCAGGGTGGAGGAAGCGGCCTTCCCTCCCCAGCAAAGATCAGTGCACCTGGAAGACAGTACCAGAGACATGTCGTCCAAGCAACCAGATGAGGGAATGGAAAAGGAAGCAGCCGGCTCACCTCCCCAATGGCAGCTACACAGTTTGGGAGTGGAGGAAGCCAGCCTCCTGCCCCAACAGTTAGCCGGAGCGGAGGATGCGGAGTCCCCAGCAGAAGTGCTGGCAACAGGGCAGAGTGTTACCAACCTCTGCCCAGCACTGGCAACAACTACAGAGTTCCAGGGAGGCGGGGCAGTCTCGGCCTCCCCCCAACAGTTAGCTGGAACAGAAGGTGTGGGGTTTCCAGCAGAAGGGCTGGCAACAGGGCCGAGGACTGCTGGACTCTGCCCTCAACTAACAGAGGATGGATTTCCTGTGAAGGTGGATGGGACTTCAGTCTCCACCTGTATACCCCAGGGATGCTGGGCAGTTGGCTCAGATCCCCAAAAGCATGACAGAGTGAGCCCAGACACCCTGTCTTCTCTCCAGCAGCAGAAAGGACTCCAGGGAGAAGGGCCAGTCCAGGCCTCTCCCCAGCGGCAGATATGTTCTCTGAGAGGGGCAGAGGTTGGCTGGGTGAGTAATGCTATGTTTGGAACAATTTATTTGGGGTACTGTGTGGGTACAGGCATTAGAGGACTGGAGCTACTTACTAACTTCTGAGTCAACCCGTTTGGGGTCTCCTCCTATGTTAGTATTCTGCCGAAAGGGGAGAGATGTGACGGGAGGGCCCGTGGAACTCAGAATGCATCTTATGTCTAAGTCACCCTGTGCCATCCTGGCACAGGGTGAGTGAGAAAATATATCTTGGACTACTTAAGATGGGACAGTAATATTTGTCCACAATATCTCCCAGGATGTATGTAGGGACTATTATTGGTTTTGTTGATTCTGAACTCAACCTGTTAATTGAATGAGCTGATCACATTGTCCTCTATACAATGTAGGAGTCGGGACGACTCCTATTGGAGCTGCTGCTATTTGTCCTGTGATAATTAACTCAGTCTGGGCAATAGGTCATGTCTCAGTCACCTAGGCTGTATAAAGGATTAGTTAATTAGCTCATGTCAATTATGTTAATTAGGTTACAGTTGTATTGTTAGAGGAGGTTCCAACGGCATATAAAGTCTTGTAATTTTGATTCTAAATAAACAGTTCTTGGTAGCAACAAGCAAGTGTCGCCTTGTTTTGTGCTCAGAGAGGTTGGGATATCTGTATACAGACTGGGAGGAAATGGTATATGACGGAAGCACTCAAGCGGAGTGTGGGACGTTCCGTGACAGTATGTATATAGATTTTATTAATAGCTGCATACGATTTGGCACATTGCATTTTCTAACATTTTATTTTATTTTAATAGTGTTTGCCCGTCAAAGTTTTTTTCCCCCGATGTTTTAATGTGCATGGGTTTCTAATACACTGTGGGTTCAACATGCTTATGTATTTTAAATTCATATTCATTTGCATCGGTTTATGTTACATACATATTTATATATTGCTCATCACTCAGATCAATTTGCGGGTCTATATTTGTATGAAATCAGCATGTGTCTTTTGTAATATCATGTATGCATATTGATTTATGTACGGTATTTTTTATTCCATGCTGATTGTAAGCTGACTGTGCAATAAGTCCGGTATTTATTTGATCGTTGCCCGTATAGGATAGACTGAGTAATAAGATGCCTGTGCTCTGTTTTGCATTCGCTGGAGACAGTGAAAGAGGCACAAATCATAGCTTAATGGCCGCATTACATTATGATATTTCTGATTGGCTACGTGGCCTGTCGCTCTCATAAATACCGGCCTCTACATTGGTAGATCACGCCCTCAGACGAAGCCAGGAAGTGATGAATTGCGTCAGGGCCGTGATCTACCGGAAGTGACGTGTGCGCTCCATGGACCAAGGAACCAGGAAGCATACCGCTGCTGTACACAGCGGACGCTTCTTTTGTCTTTCCAGCGACCAGAATATTTCACAGGTACAATGCACTTTATCTTTGCTTCATTTTAATTTATTTTTGGTACGCATATTCTGTAAGGGGGGTGTTTTGGAATTAATAATTTTTTTAAGCAGTATCACACTATGTGGACATTTCATTCCTCCCATATGGTTCACCGGAGCCCCAGATAGCATGACTGACACCTGGTGAACATTTTTATTGGAGCAGTGGAGAAGTATGTCTATTATCAAAGGCGCATTACCGCAGTATTTCTGGTGACTGCATCCCCATAGGGGAAGTTTCCCCACATGGTGAAGTGTATGGTGGAAGGTTTCCTTTACAGAACACATCTAAAGCTACAATAGACCTCCTCCGTTGCCTTTTTTACTCATGTATGGACCATATATGAAAGCTTGTTCTTTTGATCAGTTTGGACAGGAAGCGCCGCTGCAATATTTTAAGGGACGATTGAGACTTTTTTTATTATTGCATTACTATTTATGTTATACATTTAAGTAGCTGCTTTCTAATGCCCCGTACACACGGTCGGATTTTCGGATGGAAAATGTCCGATCGGAGCGTGTTGTCGGAAATTCCGACCGTGTGGGGGCTCCATCTGACATTTTCCATCGGATTTTCCGACACACAAAGTTTGAGAGCAGGCTATAAAATTTTCCAACAACAAAATCCGATCGCGTCAATTCCGACCGTGTGTGGCCAGTTCCGACGCACAAAGTGCCACGCATGCTCAAAAGAAATTCCGAGACGGAACAGCTCGGTCTGGTAAAATTAGCGTTCGCAATGGATACAACACTTTCGTCACGGTGCAATGTTCAAAATGGTTTAATACAGCACACTCTCTTCTTCTTTATAATGTGAGAAGAATGAAGTAGTTTTGCTGCTCATATTCACACAGACTTCTCACAAACTTCTTTCTTTATTATTTATCGGGATTCCCTCAATATATTTTGATTTATCACATCTGACAAAATTATTTTTGGGTTGTTTTTTTTTTTTTTTTTTTTAAAGGCAGAATTTTTTTGGGGGGGGGTTTGTATTTTTTTCAAGGCTGATCTTTGTTTTATTTTAGTTTTAGTTTTACTCCAGAATATTTTTGTGTGTGTTTTGTGTGTCAAGTTACCACAACACCATTATTATCTTGTATTATTTAATCTCAAGGAGATTGTTTGGTGTTGGTGTCCCTTGTTAATTTCACATTGTACTTTAGAAATGTACCTGAATCCTCACAAACAAACTGTCATTTTTAAAGGAAAAAACACATAGGCAAGTATAATTGAAACAAAAATTCCTTTATTAAGGGCTCAGAACCAAACAAAGAGGGAGGCAACGCTGGAGAAACAGCAGAAATTGGCGAAACCTTGGACCCCCAGGGCAGACATCAATTATTTAACATCAAAATTGGTGGCCTGAGGAGTCCATATGTAAGGGAGTGCAGTCTGGTCCAGAAGTCAAAGAGATCCGGAAAGCAGCAGCTGACATCTGTGTCCCCAGGCTGTGGTACCACAAGAGGCTGCATCTTTTGCCAGACCAGACTGGACCCAGGGTCATCACTTTTTGGTCTTCTTTCCACGCTTCCTTCCTGGCTGTGGCTCTGCTGTTGGAGATGTGGCAGGAGGAGGAGTAGGACCTGGAGGAGGAGGAGGACTAGTAGGACCTGGAGGAGGAGGAGGAGGAGGAGGAGTAGGACCTGGAGGAGGAGGAGGACCATGTGTGAGGTCACAAATGTGGGTAGCAGATGTTATTTGGCCCCTCAACCCCTTATTGAGAGCTTCCAAAATTAATGACTCACACAGTAGTCGTTGGCCCTCCTCCATCTGCTGCATTTTGCAGGCAATTATGCCAGCAAAGTCCTCCTCCACAGTGTGGGGGGCTCTCAGGGCCTCTGTAGCCTTCCAAAAGAGGCCTATGGCAGCCTCCTCCAGGGTACTCCTCTTCCTGCCACTTTCTCTTTGCAGGTGTAAGGGAGGGACCTGGATATCAGGCAGCCTGCTCGGCCTGGCCACCTCCTGGCTGAGACTTCCCTGTGTATGAAAAAGGGACATGGTTTTAGTTTTTGCATCATCAATCACAATCATAAATTAGTACTCCAAACTAACATCATTGATTGGACAAGCAGAAATATTTAGAGAAATGCTAGACCTGGCTCAAGCTGGGCTCCTCCACATGTTGCTGCCTGGAAGGCCCAGGTTTGGCGTCAGAAGCCTCAGCTGGGGGGAAGGAAGCGTGGAAGGAAGACTGGAGAGTGATGACCTGGGTTCAGTCTGGCCTGCCAGAAAATGCAGCCTGTCATAGTACCACAGTCTGGGGACATAGATGTCATCTGCTTCTCCGGATCTCTGGGAATCCTGCACCTTCTTGTGCTCCCTTACATATGTGCTCCTCAGGCCACCAATTAGGATCTTCAAATAGGTGATGTCTGCCGTGGGGATCACCTGCTTCACAAATTCCAGCAATTGATCCAGCGCTGCCTTCCTCTTTGTTTGGTTCTTATAATGTGGGTGGTTTATCTCCCATAGACAAGGCAGCTCCCTGAACATATCTATGAAGATTGCCATAAAGTCGGTATCTTTCAAGATATCCATTTTCACTGCAAGACACAACACAAGAAAAACCCTAATGTCAGGCAAAACTCTCCTAATCTTGTTACAATATAGGCCTCAATCTAGAAGCAGTATAGGCCCAAGTTTGGCTCTTACCTTTGTTATCACGATCGGCGCCTCCGATACACCTTCCTCCGCTCACAGATCGTACGTACTATGCACGCGTGTTATGCTTTATACACACTGTGCATGCGTGTAACTCCGCCCGCCCCTGACGTTCTTTCTAGTCTATTCCCCACCTCTTTCCGTTCGGCGCAGTGGGGGAAGAGCACATGGCGGATACACAGCAGGTGCGTGCTAATTATAGCAATGAGGAGGAGGGGGAGGAAAGCCCGGAGCCGGAAACGTCTGGATCAAGAAGGAGAAGATTTAAGGCCTCAAATATGTCCTTAGGTGAGATGTTGGAGATGGTGGACATCCTGAAGAAGGCCGACTATGATGGGAAGTATGGACCTTACCCCAACCCCAATGTCCGAAAGGCCAAGATCATGGCAAAAGTGGTCAAAAGTCTGCACCGGAATTTCGGCGTACGAAGATCGAAAGATCAGCTCAGGAAGCGGTGGTTGGACCTGAAATTACGAGAACACGAGCAGTATAGAAAGATCCGGAGAGTGCTGCAAAAAAGTAAGTAGTTGTGCTGTGTTCCTATTCTTTTTGTCTTTATTACGTTTGTGCTGCTCCATGTGCTTTTCTTAAGTGTTGTACAGTTTAAAATGGCAACTTTCATGTTCATGGGCACATTATTCGTTCGTATCAAACATTTTTCTTTCGGCCTATAAAACACCATTGTTTTGGCCATATGCATTTGCCCACATTTTTTAGGGCCTACTTGTATGAAAATAATTTGGTTGTGTAGAGGGGTTTGTTACTAGAATGAAATGCAATCTAGATTCTGTGTAATGAGAGGACACTTAGCAGCAGTTTTCACATCTGGACGCTGGAGCACTAGTGTGGGACACAAGAACACCCTTTTTATTAGGGGGCCCACACAGGTGCTCCAGTGTATACTATAGGGGTGTCTCCATCTGTGAAGCTTGTACAAAACAGGTAAAGTATTGAAGCTTGACAAAGGACACTCAAAATTCTACATCTTGGAACTCTGCCAAAATAGACAATTGTACCCCACTTTCAAACAATGTTTCATCTTTATAGTTCTGCCATCAAATATCTGTATGCTAAGTATACCATTTTTGTTTTACATAGGGGAGAAAAGACTTAGAGGACACCCCTCATCCGAGGAGACCACAGACCCCCCACCTCTGGAAGAAGGGGAAATCCCCCAAACACAAGAAGAGCAGGAGGAGGAAGAAGACATGGTGGAGCTAGTCACCACAATAGGTGAGTGTCTGCGACCACAGGCTCAGGTAAGAGATGGATGCCGGCATATTTATAATACATGTTTTTTTTTTTGGTTTCTCTCTTTTTAGGTGATCGTGATGTTGTGGATCCAGGGCATTTCACCTCGTAAAGTGCACAGATCCTGATCGGGGAGATCACGGGGTGTAATTTAGCATTGGAAAACCTCAAGAAAAACATCAATGATGTTATTAAAAAAAATAAGAACATCATTGATGTTTTGGGGAGAGTTTAAAACCCCTCCAAATCCCTTTGTTTTTAGGTGTGCTACAATGTTAAAAATGTTTTAGCGATTTTTAGAAAAGCCAAATTTTGAAGATGCACACAGTGTGTCAACATGTGCTATCTGCCATCACGGGAGATCAATGGACTCATTTTGGGGGTGCAACCCCTTCCTCAATAATAAAGTAGCTGAGAGGAAGGGGTTGCTCCCCCAAAACACGTCCCCTGATCCCCTGTGATGGCAGCTAGCACATGTTGACATTCGTAAATTGGTGTGCATCTTCAAAATTTGGCTTTTCCTGGGGTGACTTCACCCCATCTGAACGCAATATCAAACACAGTTTCTAAATACTCATGTCTGATATCGCCTTCAAGTTCTACCAAATGTGAACTTTGTAAGTTCAAGATTTGTGTCTTTCTTGTTGTTTTGAAACATGCCTGTTTTATCTTAAATGGACATTTCTATTTTTGATAATGCCACCCCAAAAATTGTTATACAACAAACATGTTGGTTTGTTTTAAAAACATTTTCTAAATGCACATGTGATTGTGCTGGTATTAAAAAGATTATTATTAATCAAGAATGTGTGGATTACTGTCTCAACGCTACAACACTTTTCTGGTGCTCTTATTGCTGCTTTCTGTGACAATGGGTGTTATTTCCTAAGGGCAAATCCACTTTGCACTACAAATGCAGTTTCAGTGCAGTTCCAAGTGCACTTGTAGTGCAAAGTGTCTTTGCCTTTAGTAAATAACATCCAACAGTGCTTTGTAAGGTTACTCAATCACGCCATTTTCTGGACTCACCACATTTCTGTCAGGGTCAGCTAAAACAAACACAAGCAGTAAATGTCACCAAAGATTTTTTTTCTTTATTTGATCAAGGTTTCACAAATTGTCTGGCATATTGATGGCCCCCCTACACGCAAAGAACTCAAGGTATCTTAGCCGGACATCACGGGCACTCAGGGAAGCCACTTTCAAGTGCCGTCAAGGTTGTTTCATTTATAATTCCGGCCTCAGGCCCAACTGAGCCAGCATAGTTGGCAGAATGTTGCCGTAAAAAGTTATGTAGGACACAGCATGCCAGGATTATATGATTCAGTTTATATTCTGCCATATGGATGGGTGTAAGAAATAGGCGAAAACTGCTGGCCATGATTCCAAATGTGTGCTCCACCACTCTTCTGGCTCTGACCAGCCAGTAATTAAAAACCCTCTGGTCCGGGGTGAGGATCCTCATAGGGAATGGCCGCATAAGATGGTCTCCCAGCGCAAAAGCTTCATCCGCAACGAAGACGAATGGGAGTCCTTCCACATTGTCTTCTGGAGGTGGCAAGTCCAAGCTGCCATTCTGGAGATGCCTGTAGAACTCCGTCTGGGTGATGACTTCACCATCGGACATCCGGCCATTCTTCCCCACGTCCACATACAGGAACTCATAATTAGCCGACACCACCGCCAACATCACAATACTATTGAACTCCTTATAATTATAATAGTATGACCCCGAGTTGGGTGGTGGGACGATGTGGACGTGTTTCCCCTCAATTGCCCCTCCGCAGTTAGGAAAGTCCCACTGCTGGGCAAAGTGGGAGGCCACAGTCATCCATTCCTGTGGCGTGGAAGGAAACTGTGGAGAAAATAAATAGTCTTTTTGCACATTAAAACATGGAAAGCAGATTAGACACAAACATTTTTGGGCAACATCAAGATAACATTTATTAAGGGGAATTTTACAACATCAAAGTATAAGGTACACCTATCATATTCTCCCTCCCCCCTCTCATGAGCCATTTCTAACATTATAGGGGGGGAGCTCTTGGACAGGTAACCCTCTCTACTTCATTGAGAGATGAATGCCTAAATAATGTGTATTACTTTGAACAGTCCCTCCTTAGTTACACTATTGGCAGCCCACTGGACAGGTAAGAAGTGTCATAATACAAAGATATAAATACACATTGTACACATTTTAGCACATTTGGACATTCTGCTATTACCTATCAAGATAATAATAGAATACAAAAACCTTAAACAGTACCATTTGAAAGTATTCAGGCAGGCCTTTGCACTACATGCTTTGGGGAATTCATCCATACATCTGACCACAAAAGAGATGGGTATAGTGTGTATGGGTTTGGCAAAGTCAGCAGATAGATTATTGAGGATAGATAGAAAATTGGTATCAGCTGACTTAGCAGTTGGGGAAGGGAGGGTTAAAAATGATTTGGGGACCCCCCCAAAAAAAAGCCTCTGGCACTCTGCCTGAATTTAAAACACAAATCACTTTTAAAAACTTTTTAAGGGGTGTTTGGGTTAAAGCACTACTATGGAGCTGATAAAATACATTGTTAAGTGACTACATGAGGTGAATATAGGGCCAGGAGACCATGCTGGGGAGGTAAGTGAAGGCAAATATGTATGAAGGACAACACAAATAATTACATAAAAATCCAGCATGAATGAGGACAAAGGGGACATTCACAGCATATTACAATCATGGTAATTAGGGAATGAGGAAAGAAATACAATATATCATCAAACATTAAATACAATAAAATGTGATGTTAAAGGATAAAAATCTTACCTTAATATACTCCTTCTGCAGGACCTGGATGATGGCAGAACAGGTCTCCGGGATAATGGTCCCCAGAGCCTGGGGGGAGATGCCTGTCGAGAACTTCAAGTCCTGCAGGCTTCTCCCCGTCGCCAAGTACCGCAGGGTGGCAACGAGCCTCTGCTCCGGAGTGATGGCTTGCCTCATGCAGGTATCCTGCCTGCTAATATAAAGGGTCAGCAAAGCCAACAAACGGTGAAATACGGGGTCCGTCATCCTGAAAAAGTTCCTGAAATCATCAGGATTATTCTGACGGATCTTACGGAGCAAAGGCATATGACAGAACTGGTCATGCTGAAGCAACCAATTCTTGGTCCATGAACTCCTTCCCACCCTGTTCATGGACTGGACTTGTGTCAAGGTCAGGACCCCAACACCAAGCCCCCGCACAGCACAAACTCTATGAGGAGTACGTATACGCAACATGGCTAGAAAATGGTCGGCTGCTCAGAACGAAGTAACAGAATGCACTGAAGAACAGCAAGGCCTGTGAAGAGCGACCTGAAAAACAGCAACGAACAAGCAAGAACACAATGACTAATGAAAGTCACGCATAGCTTTCTTGCACGCACTGAATAGCAGATACAAACCCACAAGCACAAACTGAACCGCAGAAATCGATCTGAAAGCCACGAGTTTGAAAAAGCGTGAATCGTCTCTCACCAAACTTTTACTAACATGAGATTAGCAAAAGGAGCCCAAAGGGTGCCGCGCTTGGTTCTGAACTGGCCTTTTCTAGCCTTGTCGTACGTGGTTGACATCACCGCATTCTTGGCGATCGGAAATTCCAACAACTTTGTGTGACTGTGTGTACGCAAAACAAGTTTGCATACCGTCAGAAAAAATCCTAGGATTTTGTTGTCAGAATGTCTGATCAATGTCCGACCGTGTGGACGGGGCATAGGTGTGTTTTTTTACATTGTTTTACATTTTACTATGTGGCTATCGTGGAAGATTTTCTCACCCAGGGCGCAGAGCGATGTTTTGAGTAGGCGGGCGTTTCTAAACATCTTTATAGTGTCTATAATATGCTTGTAAAGTGGTGCGTGTTTCCCGTGTTTAGAACAGTTCCTGCACAAAATGACATTTCTAAAGGAATAAAAGTCATTTAAAACTGCTTGCGGCTATAAAGTAATGTCGGGTCCCGGCAATATGGATGAAAATTATTGAGAAAAACGGCATGGGTAACCCCCCAGCCCATTACCAGGCCCTTTGGGTCTTGTATGGATATTAAGGGGAACCCCGCACCCAAATTAAAAAAAGAAAAGGTGTGGGGCCCCCAGGCCCTGTATACTCTGAACAGCAGTATACAGGCGGACCCAAGAAAGACAGGGACTGTAGGTTTGTTCTTAAGTTGAATTTGTTTGTAATTTGGAACAGGTACATTTTGTAAGTGTAGCTCCAGCCAAAAAAATCTATTTTTAAGCTTTTTGGAAAACATAGGGAAGGGTTATCATCACCCCTGTAACATTTGTTTTGCTGTCTGTGCCCCTATTCAGAAGATTTCACCTCACTTTCTGTCCCAATGACAATTGGATTTTGAAAATTTGGGGTTTTTAGGGAAACAAGGATTGGTGATAAAGCATCAGTGGAGGAGACACCTTTTTCCCATATTAATTCTTTCAGGAGAGAATTTCCCTTCCTATGGGTAGATTTCCTCTCACTTCCTCTTGTCTCCCACTGTTTGTAAGTAGGAGTTGTTTGTAAGTCGGATGTTTGAAAGTAAGGGCCTACCCTATATACTCTGCAGAAATTTGGGCCTTAGGTGTTGGTGGTACTAGAACACTGTAAGGCCTCACAGTAATGCCCTGTACACACGGTCGGATTTTCCGACAGAAAATGTGTGATAGGACCTTGTTGTCAGAAATTCCGACCATGTGTGGGCTCCATCACACATTTTCCATCGGAATTTCTGACACACAAAGTTTGAGAGCTTGCTATAAAATTTTCAGACAACAAAATCCGTTGTCGGAAATTTCTATCGTGTGTACACAAATCCGACCCACAAAGTGCCACGCATGCTCAGAATAAATTAAGAGATGAAAGCTATTGGCTACTGCCCCGTTTATATTCCTGACGTACGTGTTTTACGTCACCGCGTTTAGAACAATCGGATTTTCCGACAACTTTGTGTGACTGTGTGTATGCAAGACAAGTTTGAGCCAACATCCTTCGGAAAAAATCCACGGATTTTGCTGTCGGAATGTCCGATCAATGTCCGACCGTGTGTACAGGGCATTACTCTTGGTGGGCGCTGGAACGGGCCTTGCTGTGAAATATTATATCAAGAATTGTAATTACATGCCCCTGTTGAACAGGGTCAGAAAAATTGGGCCTTTGGTGGTGGTGTGGTGGTGTTGCCACAACACTGTAAGCCCTCACAGTTACTCTTGGTGGGCACAGGAACGGGCCCTGCTGTGAAATATTAGATCAAAAATTGTAATTACACGCCCCTGTTGAACAGGGGCAGAAAAATTGGGCTTTAGGCACTGGTGCTGGTGCCACAGCACTGCAACCACTCACAGATATTCTAGTTGAGAACAGGAACAAGCCATGCTGCAAAATATTACAGCAAAAATTTTAATTACATGCCCCTGCTGAACAGGGGCAGAAAAATTGGGCTTTAGGCACTGGTGCTGGTGCCACAACACTGCAACCCCTCACGGATACTCTAGTTGAGTGCAGGAACTAGCCTGCTGCAAAATATTACAGCAAAAAATGTAATTACACTCCCCTGTTGAACAGGGGCAGAAAAATTGGGCTTTAGGCAATGGTGCTGGTGCCACAACACTGCAACCCCTCACAGATACTCTAGTTGAGCGCAGGAACAAGCCCTACTGCAAAATATCACAGCAAAAATTGTAATTACATGCCCCTGTTAAACGGGCAGAAAAATTGGGCCTTAGCCACTGGTGGTGGTGCCCAGAACCAAAAATGTTCTTACAAGCTATCAACATGAACATTGAGGAGGAATAGGATAGTCACTCAGCATAACAGGATAGTCACTCAGCATCAGCATAGGCAGTCTTGAAGGGATCTCACATTCATAAAAAAATTATTTGGTTACATCAGCATCAGGTGCTTGGTAGCTGGTGATCCAAGACTGATTCATTTTTATGAAGGTGAGCCGATCAACCGAGTCGGTGGACAGGCGCACTCTGTAATCGTGTGGAAAGCAGGAGTAGGTATTGCGCTGCCCTAATGGGGTCAAGAGGATTTATTTCAATGGTGAACAGTTAATCTGTTTATTACTTAGTATATTCAATTTCTGTGAATCTTAAGTGCTGTCTATAAATAATGAACGATAAACATTGACAAAAACCATAAATGAAATTGATAAGTTTGAATTCCTGTGTGTGCCGAGAATGAATAGATAATGATTTCTCTAGCTACGTGAATAATTTGGGTCACACCCTGTGATTGATGCAAGGTTATTATTTTCTACCTCATTATAATATGGGTGAAATTCCAGAATAAAGTTCCACAATCTATTTCATTATAACTATATGCAAAATGACAAAGTGCAATTGGTGCAAAGAAAAAAATGTGCTGGTATCACAATAAGGTGACTAGTGCTAAATCATACAAAAAATCATACATAAAAAGTGACTTATGTGCTTAGAACCAGTATTATTGGATAGGAAAAGTTCCATTGGTTACAAAAAAGTTCTTTTGGAGTGGTTCTGAGGGATTCCCCTCTCTAGGAAACAAATTGATATGGGAAAACTTCTTATCCAGGTGCTGGCTCTTTAGTAGTGCTTCAACAGCGTGCTCTGATTCTGCTTGCACTCACCGGATTTTCTTCCCCCTACAGGGGTGCAGGCAGTCACAGTATTTGCTACTGTGTAGCACTCAAGGATGTTCCCGGTCTGTGCTTTACATGTTGTTTTACTGTTTTACATATGAAAGAAAGGAGGAATGCCCATAGTGTAAAACCGTATAGGAAACTTTATTATAACTGGTAAAATGTTGTACTCACATTTGCAAGGAAAAAACGAGCATGATAAAAAAAAGCGTCATGAACAACTTGGTTGGAGGTGCTGCAAGACGTCCTTGAATCCCGCCCTATGCGCGTTTCGTCATCAGACTTCTACTGGGGCACTCTGTAATCGGTTACAAATCCTCCAGCAGCACTGAATGTGCGTTCTGAAAGAACGCTGGATGCAGGACAGGCCAGTAGCTCAACTGCATGCTCTGGCCAGTGATCCATCCTCAAGACCCAGTAACCCAGAGGATTTTCAATTGGAAAGGTCTCCAAGTCTGATCTTGCCCCTAGGTATTCCTGTACCATGTAAATCAGACGCTGGCAATGGTTTCTGGAACCGATCAGACCTTGGGGCTGCGGACTAAAAAATTGTCTGAACGCATCTGTCAAATGGCCACCTTCTTCACTGCTTCTTCTGTGACTGACTGAAGCCTCAGCAACACATTGTCCAGGACCAGGAATTTGTAACCTCCTAGACTCTAGAAACGCGTTGCACAAACCTTTCTGCAAGACCTCCCGAAGATGTTTCATCCTCTGCTCCCTCTGCAATGGCTGGATAAGTTCTGCAACCTTACCCTTGTAACATGGATCGAGGAGGGTTGCCAGCCAGTACCGATCCCTCTCCTTGATACCACGAATCCGAGGGTCCTTTCGCAGGCTTTGCAGGATCAGGGAGGCCATGCAGCATAGGTTTGCTGAGGCATTTGGTCCGAAGGCCTCTGGGTCACTAAGGATGACATGATCCACAGCCACCTCCTCCCAGCCACATACAAGTCCATGGGTTTCTTGGGACGGTAAATGATCCCTTAAAGACTGCTGCTGATGCTGAGTGCCAGGCTCCACCTCCATGCTGACACAATCCTCCTCTTCCTCATCCTCGTCCTATTCCTGTGTGATCAGCGGGCCTCCAGGAACACTGTCTGGATAAAGGGGGCCTTGAAAGGTAAGAAAGTCCTCCTCTTCCTCCCTCTGTTCTGCCTCAAGTGCCCTGTCCATTATTCCACACAGCGTGTGCTCCAACAGGTAAGCAAGAGGGACAGTATCACTGATGCATGCACTGTCACTGCTCACCATCCTCATGGCCTCCTCAAATGGTGACAGGACAGTGCATGCATCCTTGATCATGAGCCACTGGCGTGGCGAAAAAAAGCCAAGCTCCCCTGACCCTGTCCTGGTGTCATAGTCACACAGGTACTCATTGATGGCCCTCTGCTGTGTGTGCAGCCGCTGCAGCATGGCATATGTTGAGTTCCATCTGCTGGGCATGTCACAGTTTAGGCAGTTCTTGGGCAGGTTGTATTCCTTTTGGAGGTCAGCCAGCCGAGCACTGGCATTATATGACCTGCAGAAATGCACACAGACTTTCCTGGCCTGCCTCAGGATATCCTGTAAGCCTGGGAACAAGAACAGCTGCACCACCAAATTAAGGATGAGAGCCAAACAGAGATCATGGGTGAAGTGTCCCTGTCGGAGGGCGGATAGGAGGTTGGTGCCATTGTCGCAAACTACCATTCCTGCCTGAAGCTGGCGTGGCGTCAACCACCTCTAAGCCTGCCCCTTCAGAGCTGACAGATTCTCTGCCCCAGTGTGGCTCCTGTCCCCTAAGCACACCAGCTCAAGCACCGCATGGCATCTTTTTGCCTGGGTGCTTGCGTAGCCCTTTGAACATCTACAGGGCACCGCTGGTTCCGAGGACAAATCTATAGAGGAAGAGGCCATGGAGGAAGAAGAAGAGGAGTGGGTGGAGGAGAGAGGTGTGTCAGAATCACCACTAGTAGCATTTTGGAGGCATGGTGGCGGAACAAGCTCGAACAATACTGCACCCTGTCCTGCATCCTTCCCAGCTGCCAGCAGGGTCACCCAGTGCGCCGTGAAAGATAGGTAACGTCCCTGTCCATGCCTGCTGGACCATAAGTCAGCAGTAATATGCACCTTAGCGCTGACCGGCCTGTCCAGCGAGGCCAAGACATTGCCTTCCACATGCCAGAAATGCCTTCCATGAAAAAAAGTGGCGTTTGGGAACCTGCCACTGAGGTACTGCACATTCCACAAATTCACAAAAGGGGCAGAGTCTATCAGCTGAAAAGGCAGCAGTTGGAGTGCTAGCAATTTAGCCAAGCTAGCATTCAGCCACTGGGCATGTGGATGGCTGGGACTGAATTTCTTTTGCCGGTTTAGCAACTGGGGTAGGGAAATTTGCCTGCTACAATCGGACATTGGTGTAGCGATAGCAGATTGCCCGCAAGTACTTGGCACACCTAATTCTACACATGCAATCCTCTCAGTGCAGGTTTCTGAGAGAACTGAAGGTATAGTGGGGTTGGAGATCCCAGCTGATGAGGAGCAAGGAGAGGTCCGCCTTGTTCTTTGGTGTGGGTCTTTTAAGTACACTTGCCAACGGACTGCATGGGAGTTCGACATATGTCTGGTCAAGCATGTGGTGCCCAAGCGGCTGCTGTTTTGCCATGTTTGATACGCTTTAGACATATGCAAACAGCAACGGTACGATCTGCTGCACACGTCTTAAAAAAAAGCCCACACCAAAGAACTTTCGGAAAAACATGAGGAGTCAGCAGCGCCCTTGCACATGCGGAGCTCTGCGGTGTGATGCAGTCGATTGGCTGCCCTTAAGCCGGCCCCTGGAGGGCATCCTGCCTCGTTGGATATGTGCCTCTTCCTCATCCTAATCCTCCTCTCTCCTATCAGGCACCCACGTAGAGTCAATGACCTCATCATCCCCTCCCTCCTCATCACTGGAGCAAACCTGGCAGTATGCTGCAGCTGGTTGAACATGACTGCCAGTTTGTTGTCCTTCTTGGGCACCCCTCTCTCTGGGATCACGTTACTGCCTTCCTCAATCTGGGTACCATCATCGGAGCCTTAAAAATGCTGCGCATCCTCGTGCAGCATGTACCCAACACTGTGGTCGAACTTGTGGGGCTAGGGAAGGAGTGACTGATGACATTGAGCCAATGGAAGAGGCCACTTTGGCAGACAAAGAACTCTGAGCCTGGGTGACAGAGGATGAGGAGGATGAGGAAGGCTTGGTCATCCACTCTACCAATTCTTCTGCATGTTGTGGCTCAAAACGGCCAGCTAGTGAAAAAAAGGACAAGCCTGCCTCACAGCCACGTGCTGAGGATGCACCGTGTCAATGACAAGCAATGTTGGCTGAAGACACAGAGCCTGCTTGCCCTTTTTTAGTGGCCTGTGAGTGTCTACATTTCTTGTTGGCCTTCCAGACATACTGTATTTGATTTATTTGTAATGTATTTGAATAGGTACACCAGGAATGGCCTGCAGTGAGATGTAGCTGCACAAAGCTGGGATGTATATATATATATACTGATTCTGTATATACTGCAGCTAACTGAATAAACTGCCTGCCTGAAGAATATTAGGAACAGAGCAACAGGAACGGTCTGCAGCGAAATCTAGCTGCACAGGATACAGTACTTAATAAATACTACAGCTAACTGAATGAACTGCCTGACTGTAGTATATTAGGAACAGAACAACAGGAACGGTCTGCAGTGAGATCTATCTAAACTGGATACAGTATACTGAATATACTGCAGCTAACTGAATGAACTGCCTGCCTGTATGTATTAGGAACAGAACAACGGGAACGGTCTGCAGCGAGATCTAGCTAAACTGGATACAGTATACTGAATATACTGCAGCAAACTGAATGAACTACCTGACTGTAGTATATTAGGAACAGAACAACAGGAACAGTCTGAATGAGACCTAGCTGCACAGGATACAGTACTCAATATATACTGCAGCTAACTGAATGAACTGCCTGCCTGTAGTATATTAGGAACAGAACAAGAGGAACGGTCTTCAGTGAGATCTAGCTGAACAGGATACAGTACTGAATATACTGCAGCTAACTGAATGAACTGCCTGCCTGTAGTATATTAGGAACAGAACAACAGGAACGGTCTGCAGTGAGATCTAGCTGCACTGGATACAGTACTTAATAAATACTGCAGCTAACTGAATGAAATGCCTGCATGTAGTATATTAGGAAAAGTACAATAGGAATGGTCTGCAGCGAGATCTAGCTGCACAGGATACAGTACTCAATATACTGCAGCTAACTGAATGAACTGCCTGCCTGTAGTATATTAGGAACAGAACAACAGGAACGGTCTGCAGTGAGATCTAGCTGCACAGGATACAGTACTGAATATACTGCAGCTAACGGAATGAACTGCCTGCCTGTAGTATATTAGGAACAGAACAACAGGAACGGTCTGCAACGAGATCTAGCTAAACTGGAAACAGTATACTGAATATACTGCAGCTAACTGAATGAACTGCCTGCCTGTAGTATCTTAGGAACAGAACAACAGGAACTGTCTACAGTGAGATCTAGCTGCACTGGATACAGTACTTAATAAATACGGCAGCTAACTGAATGAACTGCCTGCCTGTAGTATATTAGGAACAGTACAACAGGAATGGTCTGCAGTGAGATCTAGATGAACAGGATACAGTACTGAATATACTGCAGCTAACTGAATGAACTGCCTGCCTGTAGTATATTAGGAACAGAACAACAGGAACGGTCTGCAACGAGATCTAGCTAAACTGGAAACAGTATACTTAATATACTGCAGCTAACTGAATGAACTGCCTGCCTGTAGTATATTAGGAACAGAACAACAGGAACGGTCTGCAGTGGGATCTAGCTGCACAGGATACAGTACTGAATATACTGCAGCTAACTGAATGAACTGCCTGCCTGTAGTATATTAGGAACAGAACAACAGGAACGGTCTGCAGTGAGATCTAGCTGCACAGGATACAGTACTGAATATACTGCAGCTAACTGAATGAACTGCCTGCCTGTAGTATATTAGGAACAGAACAACAGGAATGGTCTGCAGTGAGATCTAGCTGCACAGGATACAGTACTGAATATACTGCAGCTAACTGAATCAACAGCCTGGTTGTAGTATATTAGGAAAAGAACAACAGGAACGGTCTGCAGTGAGATCTAGCTGCACAGGATACAGTACACAATATATACTGCAGCTAACTGAATGAACTGCCTGCCTGTAGTATGTTAGGAACAGAACAACAGGAATGGTCTGCAGTGAGATCTAGCTGCACAGGATACAGTACTGAATATACTGCAGTTAACAGAATGAACTGTCTGCCTGTAGTATTTTAGGAACAGAACAACAGGAATGGTCTGCAGCGAGATCTAACTGCACAGGATACAGTACTGAATATACTGCAGCTAACTGAATGAACTGCCAGCCTGTAGTATATTAGGAACAGAACAACGGGAACGGTCTGCAGTGAGATCTAGCTGCACAGGATACAGTACTGAATATACTGCAACTAACGGAATGAACTGCCTGCCTGTAGTATATTAGGAACAGAACAACGGGAACGGTCTGCAGTGAGATCTAGCTGCACAGGATACAGTACTGAATATACTGCAGCTAACGGAATGAACTGCCTGCCTGTAGTATATTAGGAACAGAACAACAGGAACGGTCTGCAACGAGATCTAGCTAAACTGGAAACAGTATACTGAATATACTGCAGCTAACTGAATGAACTGCCTGCCTGTAGTATCTTAGGAACAGAACATCAGGAACTGTCTGCAGTGAGATCTAGCTGCACTGGATACAGTACTGAATATACTGCAGCTAACTGAATGAACTGCCTGCCTGTAGTATATTAGAAACAGAACAACAGGAACTGTCTGCAGTGAGATCTAGCTGCACAGGATACAGTACTCAATATACTGCAGCTAACTGAATGAACTGCCTGCCTGTAGAATATTAGGTACAGAACAACAGGAATGGTCTGCATTGAGACCTAGCTGCACAGGATACAGTACTCAATATGTACTGCAGCTAACTGAATCAACTGCGTGCCTGTAGTATATTAGGAACAGAACAACAGGAATGATCTGCAACGAGATCTAGCTGCACAGGATACAGTACTGAATATACTGCAGCTAACTGAATGAACTGCTTGCCTGTAGTATATTAGGAAGAGAACAACAGGAACGGTCTGCAGTAAGATCTAGCTGCACAGGATACAGTACTGAATATACTGCAGTTAACTGAATGAACTGCCTGCCTGTAGTATATTAGGAACAGAACAGCAGGAATGGTCTGCAGTGAGATCTAGCTGCACAGGATACAGTACTGAATATACTGCAGCTAACTGAATCAACAGCCTGGTTGTAGTATATTAGGAACAGAACAACAGGAATGGTCTACAGTGAGACCTAGCTGCACAGGATACAGTACTTAAAATATACTGCAGCTAACTGAATGAACTGCCAGCCTGTAGTATATTAGGAACAGAACAACGGGAACGGTCTGCAGTGAGATCTAGCTGCACAGGATACAGTACTGAATATACTGCAGCTAACGGAATGAACTGCCTGCCTGTAGTATATTAGGAACAGAACAACAGGAACGGTCTGCAACGAGATCTAGCTAAACTGGAAACAGTATACTGAATATACTGCAGCTAACTGAGTGAACTGCCTGCCTGTAGTATATTAGGAACAGAACAAGAGGAACGGTCTGCAGTGAGATCTAGCTGCACTGGATACAGTACTTAATAAATACTGCAGCTAACTGAATGAAATGCCTGCATGTAGTATATTAGAAAAAGTACAATAGGAATGGTCTGCAGCGAGATCTAGCTGCACAGGATACAGTGCTCAATATACTGCAGCTAACTGAATGAACTGCCTGCCTGTAGTATATTAGGAACAGAACAACAGGAACGGTCTGCAGTTAGATCTAGCTGCACAGGATACAGTACTGAATATACTGCAGCTAACGGAATGAACTGCCTGCCTGTAGTATATTAGGAACAGAACAAAAGGAACGGTCTGCAACGAGATCTAGCTAAACTGGGAACAGTATACTGAATATACTGCAGCTAACTGAATGAACTGCCTGCCTGTAGTATCTTAGGAACAGAACAACAGGAACGGTCTACAGTGAGATCTAGCTGCACTGGATACAGTCCTTAATAAATACTGCAGCTAACTGAATGAACTGCTTGCCTGTAGTATATTAGGAACAGTACAACAGGAATGGTCTGCAGTGAGATCTAGATGAACAGGATACAGTACTGAATATACTGCAGCTAAGTGAATGAACTGCCTGCCTGTAGTATATTAGAAACAGAACAACAGGAACTGTCTGCAGTAAGATCTAGCTGCACAGGATACAGTACACAATATATACTGCAGCTAACTGAATGAACTGCCTGCCTGTAGTATATTAGGAACAGAACAACAGGAACGGTCTGCAACGAGATCTAGCTAAACTGGAAACAGTATACTGAATATACTGCAGCTAACTGAATGAACTGCCTGCCTGTAGTATATTAGGAACAGAACAACAGGAACGATCTGCAGCGAGATCTAGCTGCACAGGATACAGTACTGAATATATTGCAGCTAACTGAATGAACTGCCTGCTTGTAGTATATTAGGAACAGAACATCAGGAATGGTCTGCAGTGAGATCTAGCTGCACAGGATACAGTACTGAATATACTGCAGCTAACTGAATGAACTGCCTGCATGTAGTATATTAGAAACAGAACAACAGGAACTGTCTGCAGTGAGATCTAGCTGCACAGGATACAGTACTCAATATGTACTGCCGCTAACTGAATCAACAACCTGCCTGTAGTATATTAGGAACAGAACAACAGGAACGGTCTGCAGTGGGACCTAGCTGCACAGGATACAGTACTTAAAATATACTGCAGCTAACAGAATAAACTGCCTGCCTGTAGTATTTTAGGAACAGAACAACAGGAATGGTCTGCAGCAAGATCCAGCTGCACAGGATACAGTACTGAATATACTGCAGCTAACTGAAAAAACTGCCTGCCTGTAGTATATTAGGAACAGAACAACAGGAACGGTCTGCAGTGAGATCTAGCTGCACAGGATACAGTACTGAATATACTGCAGTTAACAGAATGAACTGCCTGCCTGTAGTATATTAGGAACAGAACAACAGGAACGGTCTGCAACGAGATCTAGCTAAACTGGAAACAGTATACTGAATATACTGCAGCTAACTGAATGAACTGCCTGCCTGTAGTATCTTAGGAACAGAACAGGAACTGTCTGCAGTGAGATCTAGCTGCACAGGATACAGTACTTAATAAATACTGCAGCTAACTGAATGAACTCCCTGCTTGTAGTATATTAGGAACAGTACAATAGGAATGGTCTGCAGCGAGATCTAGCTGCACAGGATACAGTACTCAATATACTGCAGCTAACTGAATGAACTGCCTGCCTGTAGTATATTAGGAACAGAACAACAGGAACGGTCTGCAGTGAGATCTAGCTGCGCAGGATACAGTACTGAATATACTGCAGTTAACAGAATGAACTGCCTGCCTGTAGTATATTAGGAACAGAACAACAGGAACGGTCTGCAACGAGATCTAGCTAAACTGGAAACAGTATAATGAATATACTGCAGCTAACTGAATGAACTCCCTGCCCGTAGTATATTAGGAACAGTACAACAGGAATGGTTTGCAGTGAGATCTAGATGCACAGGATACAGTACTGAATATACTGCAGCTAACTGAATGAACTGCCTGCCTGTAGTATATTAGAAACAGAACAACAGGAACTGTCTGCAGTGAGATCTAGCTGCACAGGATACAGTACTCAATATATACTGCAGCTAACTGAATGAACTGCCTGCCTGTAGTATATTAGGAACAGAACAACAGGAACGGTCTGCAGTGAGATCTAGCTGCACAGGATACAGTACTCAATATATACTGCAGCTAACTGAATGAACTGCCTGCCTGTAGTATTTTAGGAACAGAACAACAGGAATGGTCTGCAACGGGATCTAGCTGCACAGGATACAGTACTGAATATACTGCAGCTAACTGAGTGAACTGCCTGCCTGTAGTTTTTGAGGAACAGAACAACAGTATGTCTGGCCCCGCCTTATCCACACTGGTCCCAATGTGTCGCCCCAGGAGAAGGAACTCAAGAGGGACAGCGCTATCCCGGAGGGGTCCAAAAAGCAAAGAACCAAGAGGGGATTATCTGGAACACAGAAAAGAGCCGAATAGGCTGATGTCCCTCTACAAGTGGAAAACACCCATATGTTCAAAATTGTCGCCGCATGGACGCAGGGCATGGTATTCACCGTGCAAATCTGCGTACAGGCAGGGCATAAGAATGAAACAATTTAAATATGCATAGCTTACCCTAGTGCTGATTCATGAAGGATTTTGTTAATAGATGTAAGCAAGTTCCCCCAAGGTATGAGCGTGGCAGCGGAGGTCCCTTAAGAGCACAAGAAGCTCCAAGAGTTGCAAAGGATAACAGCTTCCTACACAGGCAGGATCTGTAAAGTAATGCAAGAGAGGGAGAAGCTTAGTCACAAACACTAGGACAGGAATATTCACTGTATTTTGCAATACATAGTATGCATTGCATGGGAACTCCATCAGAGGAGGCAAAATAGAAAGCCTACAACGATTTGGGGTTGCCAGACAAATAAAAAACATGAGGAGGCAATGGACAGCATTACCATGTCTGTAGTGATACTGCGCTGCAGTGTGCTCAGGAGCTCCATTCGTCCGGTCTCTAACCACCGCCGCCGAGCCGGACAGTGACACTGGCACGGCGTCCGGTGGCTTAATATGGAAGGGAAGGAGAACAAGTGCGGTGCTGCTTAGCGTGTAAGTTCCACCAATCATGCCGCCGCTCCAATCAGGGGATAGACACCATGGTAACCCCATGACGCCGCTCCACCTAAGGAAGCTAGGAGATGGAAGTCATGGTAACGTCATGACGCCGCTCTGCCTGGGGGGAGGAGGAGACGAGAGCCATGACAACAGGGAGGGAGCGTCCTGCGCTAGGGCGCTCTACTAAAACTTAGTTAACACTTTGTAAATGAAGTAAAAAGCATATATCAACCTGGATATTGCAGCCTAATCCACAGAGGAGGCTGCAAAGTAGGGGACTGTACATGTAATTCCGGTGTGCATAATAAAAAGACAAGTAGATGGATAGAGAGGAGGGCAGAAGACAAAAAGTAAACACTGAGACTTAAATGATCATTGGACCTAGCGAAATAGTAATACAACAAAATCACTGACCGCCTAGTACCCACAGGTGGTTGCTAATAGACACCGCCGGGGCACAGGGACCCTGAGCAGGAACTGCACGGCACCCCCCCACAGCGGACTGTGAGAGGGGTCATGCAGCAACCGCCCACCGACGCAAAAAAAGGCGACCGGGTCCGCAGGCACGGACAAGCAACAAATAGCTGCCAGCCACCCTGCGGCATATTCCGGGCGCCTAACAAAAGGCCCCCCAAGGGACCGGGAATCCCGGGAGGCCCCCGTGCGCCGGGCGGGACAACGAGGGGCCAGAAGACTGCGGTAGAATGGTACTCCCAGAGTAGGACCAACAGTGTACCTCAATGAATGACACAATGCCTATATATACAGGGCTAAACTAGAAAGACGAAAAGAAGACAAAAATATATAATAGAAGGGTGACCAAACATAGCAGACTGCATAAATCCAGAAAATAATTGAAAAAAAACAAAACAAAAAAAAACAATCAGGCAAACAGCCCGCCATCATGTATCAAATCCCATTGAGTAGTGTAAATCGAGAAAACATGAAAGTGGGGGAAAACTCAGATGGTGTGGGCACCTTATAAATCTTTCTCACTTACCCCAGAGGAAAAACCCTCTAAAAAGGGCCTATAGCTCAAGTGATCGTTTAGGCCGGGGGGTGAGGTGGCAGCAAGGTCCATGATCCATCGGGCTTCTCGCTGTAACAGGGCCTTGTTCCAATCCCCACCCCTCGGGCTGGGATGGACTCTATCCAAAATTAAAAAATAGATATTGGGAAAGATGCCATGATGTTCGTTGGCCACATGTCTACCCAATGGGAACTCAGGGTTTGCTTTCCTCATGGCAGTGATATGCCGTGAGGCTCGCAAAGAGAATTTTTGTTTAGTCTTACCTACATAAAATTGTTGACATTGGCAAACTAAAAGATATACCACACCCTCCGTCTTGCAGTTTGAAAAATGACATGGTCTGTATGGACGCCCATTTGCAAGAGGCACATTCTGTCTTGTATTCATAAATCTACATATGGAACATCCTCCACATGTAAACGTCCCAAACCTCTTGCAGGGATCCCCGTGAGATTCACCGACAAATTCACTGTGGACCAAGTGGTCGTGCAGGGAACTGGTACGTCGATAAGTGATCGTTGGTCGTGCGGGTAAGTATGGACGTAGGGTGGGATCGGAATATAGAAGGTGCCAATGTTTATTGAAGATCGATTTGACAGATTCATGTTGGTTAGTAAACCTCATAATCATCCTAGTAGTGGGGTCCATTGCAGTCTTTTTTTGAGGACTAAAGAGCAGTTCCCATCGGGTATGTATGTTAGCGCGTTTATATGCTTTCTTTAACAGAGAGGGGGAGTAACCCCTCAAGAGAAGTCTGTCTCTGAGTGTGGCAGCTTCAAACAGACATATCTGATTGAACAAAGGATACAGTACTCAATATGTACTGCAGCTAACTGAATCAACTACCTGCCTGTAGTATATCAGGAACAGAACAAGAGGAACAGTCTGCAGTGAGACCTAGCTGCACAGGATACAGTACTCAATATATACTGCAGCTAACTGAATGAACTGCCTGCCTGTAGTATTTTAGGAACAGAACAGCAGGAATGGTCTGCAGCGAGATCCAGCTGCACAGGATACAGTACTGAATATACTGCAGCTAACTGAG
Source organism: Lithobates clamitans (assembly GCA_037952925.1). Taxonomy (NCBI): domain Eukaryota; kingdom Metazoa; phylum Chordata; class Amphibia; order Anura; family Ranidae; genus Lithobates; species Lithobates clamitans. The sequence continues at coordinate 3,559,821 of JBBGZY010000400.1, read as the reverse complement.
TGAACTGCCTGCCTGTAGTTTTTGAGGAACAGAACAACAGGAACGGTCTGCAGTGAGATCTAGCTGCACAGGATACAGCACTGAATATACTGCAGCTAACAGAATGAACTGCCTGTCTGTAGTATATTAGGAACAGAACAACAGGAACGGTCTGCAACGAGATCTAGCTAAACTGGAAACAGTAAACTGAATTTACTGCAGCTAACTGAATGAACTGCCTGCCTGTAGTATCTTAGGAACAGAACAACAGGAACTGTCTGCAGTAAGATCTAGCTGCACTGGATACAGTACTTAATAAATACTGCAGCTAACTGAATGAACTGCCTGCCTATAGTATATTAGGAACAGTACAACAGGAATGGTCTGCAGTGAGATCTAGATGCAAAGGATTCAGTACTGAATAAACTGCAGCTAACTGAATGAACTGCCTGCATGTAGTATATGAGGAACAGAACAACAGGAGCGGTCTGCAGAGAGATCTAGCTGCACAGGATACAGTACTGAATATACTGCAGCTAACTGAATGAACTGCCTGCCTGTAGTATATTAGGAACAAAACAACAGGAATGGTCTACAGTGAGATCTAGCTGCACAGGATACAGTATTGAGTATACTGCAGCTAACGGAATGAACTGCCTGCCTGTAGTATATTAGGAACAGAACAACAGAAACGGTCTGCAGCGAGATCTAGCTAAACTGGAAACAGTATACTGAATATACTGCAGCTAACGGAATGATCTGCCTGCCTGTAGTATATTAGGAACAGAACAACAGGAACGGTCTGCAACGAGATCTAGCTAAACTGGAAACAGTATACTGAATATACTGCAGCTAACTGAATGAACTGCCTGCCTGTAGTATCTTAGGAACAGAACAGGAACTGTCTGCAGTGAGATCTAGCTGCACAGGATACAGTACTTAATAAATACTGCAGCTAACTGAATGAACTGCCTGCCTGTAGTATATTAGGAACAGTACAATAGGAATGGTCTGCAGCGAGATCTAGTTGCACAGGATACAGTACTCAATATACTGCAGCTAACTAAATGAACTGCCTGCCTGTAGTATATTAGGAACAGAACAACAGGAACGGTCTGCAACGAGATCTAGCTAAACTGGAAACAGTAAACTGAATTTACTGCAGCTAACTGAATGAACTGCCTGCCTGTAGTATCTTAGGAACAGAACAACAGGAACTGTCTGCAGTAAGATCTAGCTGCACTGGATACAGTACTTAATAAATACTGCAGCTAACTGGATGAACTGCCTGCCTGTAGTATATTAGGAACAGTACAACAGGAATGGTCTGCAGTGAGATCTAGATGCACAGGATATAGTACTGAATATACTGCAGCTATCTGAATGAACTGTCTGCCTGTAGTATATTAGAAACAGAACAACAGGAACCGTCTGCAGTGAGATCTAGCTGCACAGGATACAGTACTCAATATATACTACAGCTAACTGAATGAACTGCCTGCCTGTAGTATATTAGGAACAGAACAACAGGAAAGGTTTGCAGCGAGATCTAGCTAAACTGGATACAGTATACTGATTATACTGCAGCTAACGGAATGAATTGCCTGCCTGTAGTATATTAGGAAAAGAACAACATGAACGGTCTGCAGCAAGATCTAGCTGCACAGTATACAGTACTGAATATACTGCAGCTAACTGAATGAACTGCCTGCCTGTAGTATATTAGTAACAGAACAACAGGAACGGTCTGCAGTGAGACCTAGCTGCACAGGATACAGTACTCAATATATACTGCAGCTAACTAAATGAACTGCCTGCCTGTAGTATATTAGAAACAGAACAACAGGAACTGTCTGCAGTCAGATCTAGCTGCACAGGATACAGTACTCAATATATACTGCAGCTAACTGAATGAACTGCCTGCCTGTAGTATATTAAGAACAGAACAACAGGAACGGTCTGCAGTGAGATCTAGCTGCACAGGATACAGTACTCAATATATACTGCAGCTAACTGAATGAACTGTCTGCCTGTAGTATATTATGAACAGAACAACAGGAACGGTCTGCAGCGAGATCTAGCTAAACTGGAAACAGTACTCAATATATACTGCAGCTAACTGAATGAACTGCCTGCCTTTAGTATTTTAGGAACAGAACAACAGGAATGGTCTGCAGTGAGACCTAGCTGCAGAGGATACAGTACTTAATATGTACTGCAGCTAACTGAATCAACTGCCTGCCTGTAGTATATTAGAAACAGTACAACAGGAATGGTCTGCAGTGAGATCTAGATGCACAGGATATAGTACTGAATATACTGCAGCTAACTGAATGAACTGCCTGCCTGTAGTATATTAGAAATAGAACAACAGGAACTGTCTGCAGTGAGATCTAGCTGCACAGGATACAGTACTCAATATATACTGCAGCTAACTGAATGAACTGTCTGCCTGTAGTATATTATGAACAGAACAACAGGAACGGTCTGCAGCGAGATCTAGCTAAACTGGAAACAGTACTCAATATATACTGCAGCTAACTGAATGAACTGCCTGCCTGTAGTATTTTAGGAACAGAACAACAGGAATGGTCTGCAGTGAGACCTAGCTGCACAGGATATAGTACTTAATATGTACTGCAGCTAACTGAATCAACTGCCTGCCTGTAGTATATTAGAAACAGTACAACAAGAATGGTCTGCAGTGAGATCTAACTGCACAGGATACAGTACTCAATATGAATTGCAGCTAACTGAATGGACTGCCTGCCTGTAGTATATTAGGAACAGAACAACGTGAGCGGTCTGCAGTGAGATCTAGCTGCACAGGATACAGTACTCAATATGTACTGCAGCTAACTGAATGAACTGCCTGCCTGTAGTATTTTAGGAACAGAACAACAGGAATGGTCTACAGCGAGATCTAGCTGCACAGGATACAGTACTGAATATACTGCAGCTAACGGAATAAACTGCCTGCCTGTAGTATATTAGGAACAGAACAACAGGAACGGTCTGCAGGGAGATCTAGCTGCACAGGATACAGTACTGAATATACTGCAGCTAATTGAATGAACTGCCTGCCTGTAGTATATTAGGAACAGGACAACAGGAACAGTCTGCAGTGAGATCTAGCTAAACTAGATACAGTAAATTGAATATACTGCAGCTAACTGAATAAACTGCCTGCCTGTAGTATATTTGGAATAGAACAACAGGAATGGTCTGCATTGAGATCAAGCTATATTAGATACAGTATACTGAATATACTGCAGCTAACTGAATGAACTGCCTGCCGGTAGTATATTAGGAACAGAACAACAGGAACGGTCTGCAGCTAGATCTAGCTGCACAGGATACAGTACTGAATATACTGCAGCTAACTGAATGAACTGCCTGCCTGTAATATATTAGGAACAGAACAACAGGAATGATCTGCAGTGAGATCTAGCTAAACTGGATCAACTGCCTGCCTGAAGTAGATTAGAAAAGTACAGCAGGAATGGTCTGCAGTGAGATCTAACTGAACTGGATCAAATGCCTGCCTGAAGTAAATTAGAAATAGTATAGCAGGAACGGTCTGCAGTGAGATCTACCTAACTGAATAAACTGCCTGCTCAAAGTAAATTAAATGAAACACTCTTTTTCTCTCTCTCTATTTTTCTTTCTATGACGCCAGCAACACACTACACAGGGCCAACGTGCAGGTGGCCTTATATAGTGTGGGGAGTGTACTTAACCCCCTGAGTCATAATTGGCCAAAGTCACAATGCCTTTGGCCAATTATGGCTCTGTTTGCTTACGGCGCTGTGATTGGCCAAAGCATGCAGGTCATAGTGCATGCTTAGCCAACCATCAGTCAGCAAACCACTACGATGATGCAGTGCATTATGGGCCGTGAGGCGCTGCTCAAATTTGGCGCGAATGGCCCATAATGTTCGATCTTCGTCGAACGATCGAATAGCCGATGTTCGAGTTGAACTCATTTTCGACTCAAACTCGAAGCTCATCCCTACTTGTAATGAATAAATAAATCCTGCATCAATATGTTTAGGGATGAGCACATGTTTCTGGGTTTGGTTCGCAGAGGCGTATCATGAAGTCAGAAAATTGTCAACTTAAAACTGATTCCCGTTGAAAACCATAGGCAAATCTTGAAAATCAATTCTGTCTATTTTCAATGCTAATATTCAAGGGATTGTTAAAAGGGACACAGGAAAATGGACATTGCCATGGAGGACATGTACCGATGCAAAAGAAAACTGTGCAGCAGAGAGATTAATATGAATAATCCTTTAAATTACATGCTCAAATGCTCAAATGCACATGCCTTTGGGCTGTATGTGGTGTTACAGAACAGTATGATGCTTACGGACAGTGTCAGCTATGCATTCTGGCATCACATATTTTATATCAGTCCTATTTTTATTGAAAGTTATTAAACAAATAACATATATACATACATTAATGGTATTGTCATACCACCAAAACATCTTATACAAACTAACTGGCATTACATATTTTGCATATATTTGGTTTTTTACACTTTTGCTTGACGTAAATAAAGCAATAGACATCCTGTCTGATTCATTACAACTTGGAAAAAAAAGTACTTTTTGTTTTTTTGTTTCTGTTTGTGCAGTATTGCCTGTGGCAACAGGCCTAAATTGAATGATAGAAGTAGGAGCCACAACAGATCTAAAAACTATAGGACAGTTCAATCTTACATAGTTACATAGTAGATGAGGTCAAAAAAGTCCATCAACTCCAACCTATGTGTGTGATTATATGTCAGTACTACCTTGTATATCCCTGTATGTTGTGGTCGTTCAGGTGCTTATCTAATAATTTCTTGAAACTATCGATGCCCCCCGCTGAGACCACTGCCTAAGGAAGGGAATTCCACATCCTTGCCGCTCTTATGCCCTGTACACACGGCCGGATTTTCCGACGGAAAATGAGCGAACGGAGCTTGTTGTCGGAAATTCTGACTGTGTGTGGGCTCCATCTGACTTTTTCCATCGGATTTTCTGACACACAAAGTTTGAGAGCAGGCTATAAAATTTTCCGACAACAAAATCCGATCGCGTCAATTCTGACCGTGTGTGGACAATTCCGACGCACAAAGTGCCACGCATGCTCAGAATAAATTCGGAGACGGAACTGCTCGGTCTGGTAGAATTAGTTTTCGGAATCGATATAGCACTTTCATCACGCTGCAATGTTTAAAATTGTTTAATGCAGCGCACTCTCTTCTTCTTTATAATGCTAGAAGAATGAAGTAGTTTTGCTGCTCATATTCTCACAAACTTCTTTGTTTATTATTTCTCGTGATTTCATCAATATAATATTTTTATTTCTCACATCTGCCGAAAAAAATATATTTTTGGGATGCTTTTAGATTAAATATTTTTTTATGGATTTTTTAAAATCCTGATCTTGTGTTTTATTCTTATTTTTTATTTTATTTTTAGCTCCAGAATAGTTTTGTGTGTGTTTTGTGTGTCAAGTTACCACAACACCATTATTATCTTGTATTATTTAATCTCAAGGAGGTTGCTTGGTGTTGGTGTCTCTTGTTAATTTCACATTGTATTTTTGAAATGTACCTGCCTCCTCACAAACTGTCCTTTTTGAAGGAAAACACACAGGCGAGTATAATAAATCAAACCAAAAATTTATTAAGAGCTCATAACCAAAGAAAGAGGGAGGCAACGCTGGAGAAACAGCAGAAATTGGCGAAGCCTTTGGCCCCCAGGGCACACGTCAATTATTTCCAGGCAAAATTGGTGGCCTGAGGAGTCCATATATAAGGGAGTTCAACCTGGTCCAAAAGTCCAAGAGAATCATGAACAGCAGCAGATGACATATATGTCCCCAGGCTGTGGTCATACAAGAGCCTGCATCTTTTGTCAGACCAGACTGAACCCAGGCCATCTGTCAGGTCACCTTGAGGCTAGGTGACAGATGCACTCTGTAGGAGTCAGAAGTGCACCGCTAGGTAGTGGACCCTAGGACCGACTGCTGTGGATTGAACCCTGGGAGGTTCAGGAAGCAGGTCTACTGGATCACTGACACAGATCCCACTGGGAGCTAGAGCATAGATTCCCCAGGGCGTGGAGTCTAAAAGCCAGCAGGTGTTCACCAGAGCCTTTAGTGGTAAGGATGGACTGCGCTGCAGTCTGGCTCCAGGTCGCGGCCCCCATTGTGTCACAGCTCACGCTCACGGTAGACTACAGGAGAAGAGGAAGGAAGCAGCAGGCTGGAACAACAAGGAATGTAAGGGACAAGCCAAGGTCGGGGCCACAAGCAGACAAGGACAACAGAGTTCATGCCAAGGTTCAGGGTCACAGGCAAACAGGGATGGTCTGGGACATGCCAAAGTTCAGGGTCACGAGCAGACAGGAATAGTTAAGAACAGGCCAAAGTCGGTAACAGGAATCAGACGTAGGTAACACAGCAAGTACACACGGAGGCTAACACACAATGGTTGGTCAGCACTGCTGCCTTGCAGTGCACAGGTTAATATAGGGTTCCCTGATAGGGCCTGGGGTGGGGCCATGCTTAGAGGAGAGGTTATAAAACCAGTCAGGTGAGAGGCAGCTTGTCTTAGAGATGAACACGTGGAGACAGGTAAGCTGACAAAGAAACTCTATTGCATAACCATGACACCATCACTCTCTGGTCTGTGGTGGTGGAGTTGTGGCAGGAGGAGGAGGAGGATGGTCCAACTTACTCAGGTGGGTATTGGGTGTGATTTTGCCCCTCAACCCCTTATTTAAATGAGTACCTCACACATGAGGCGTTGGCCCTCCTGCATGTCCTGCAGTTTGGTGGCAGCCATGGAGGCAAAGGCCTCTTCACGAGTGGGTAAGGCTCTGAGGGACGCAGAAGCCTCTTGAATCAGCCTGAGCGCTGAATCCTGCACGTTACTCCCCTTCCTGGGTCTTTTGTTTGGAAGGCAGAGGGGAGGGACCTGCGATTCTGTCAAGCTTCTACTGGGCACAGCCTTCTCCTGGCTGCCACTTAGTCCCGCCTCCTCCTGGCTGCCACATTCCACAGCCTCCTCCTGTGTGCCACATTCCACAGCCTCTCCCTGGCAGAGGTCTTCCTGTGTATGAAAAAGGGACATAGTTTTAGTTTTTTCTTCATGAATCACACACAATTTTCATCTCATGACTGTTGCAAATTGAATGTTAACAAATATAACAGACTATCATTCTGAGCCCAGCATTTTTCATTCTTGTCCCGATTATTTTTGCCCACTACTGTCTATTGATATGTAAAACACTTTATTAAATCAGCAATAAGTGATCAATAATAACATCTAGTAAACATCATTTATTTATTGACCAGAAATCTGTAGAACAATGCTATACCTGGCTCAAGCTGGGCTCCTCCACTTCTTCCTGGCTGGAAGTCCCAGGTTGGACATCGGAAGCCTCAGCTGGGGTGGAAGTTAGGGTGGAAGCAAGAGTGGAAGGAAGGGTTGAGAGGGATTCCCTGACTTCAGTCTGGTCTGACAGAAAACAAAGTCTCTCATAGTACCACAGCCTGGGGACATAAACATCATCTGCTGCAGCTCCTGATCTCTGGGAATCCTGGACCTTCTTGCGCTCCCTAAGATATGTGCACCTCAGGCCACCAATTTTGGCTTTTAAATAGGGGATGGTTGCTGTGGGGACCACCGGCTTCACCAACTCCAGCAGTTTCTCCAGCGCTGCCTGCCTCTTTTGTTTATGATTATAATGTGGATGTTTCACCTGCCACAGACAGGTCAGCTCCCTGTACTTGTCTATGAACAGGGGGAGGAAGTTGTGGTCATTGAAGCCATCCATTTTATCTGCAATATACAAGACAAACCCTAATGTCAGGCTAAAGTCTCCTAATCTTGTCCCAATATAGGCCTCAATCTCTAAGCAGTATAGGCCCAAGTTTAAATGTTACCTTCATTATCACGATCGGCTCTTCCGATACTCCTTCCTCACAGATCGTACGTACTACGCACGCATGTAACGCTTCATATACACTGCACATGCATGAAACTCCGCCCTCCCCTGATGTTCTTTCTAGTCTATTCCCTGCCCCTTCTCGTTCGGCGCAGTGGGGAAGAGCACATGGTGGAGACACAACAGGTGCGTGCTAATTACATCAACGAGGAGGAGGAGGAGGAAAGCCCAGAGCCAGAAATGTCCTGATCCCGGAGACAATTTAAGGCATCAAATATGTCCTTTGTGGAGATGGTGGAGATGGTCGACATACTGAAAAGGGCCGACTATGATGGGAAGTATGGACCTTACCCCAACCCAAATATCAGAAAGGCCAAGATAATGGCGAAAGTTGTGAAGAGTCTGCACAGGAATTTTGGGGTACGATGATCCAAGGATCAACTCAGGAAGCGGTGGTCGGCCCTCAAATTAAGGGAGCACGATCAGTATAGAAGGATCGGGAGAGTGCTGCAAAAAAGTAAGTAGTTGTCCTGTGTTCCTATTCTTTATATTTATTTCGTTCGTGCTGTTGCATGTGCTTTTCTTTACTGTTGTACAGTTTAAAATGGCAACTTTCATGTTCATGGACACATTATTCGTTCGTAGGAAACATTGTTCGTTCGGCCTCTAAAACACCATGTTTTGTTCAGATGCAGTTCAATACCCTTTTTCTGGCCTACTTCTCTTAAAATAATGCTGGTGTCTAGATGGGTTTGTAACTACAATGAAATGCAGACTAGATTCTGTGTAAGGAGAGGACACTCAGCAGCTGTTTACACATCTGGATGCAGGAGCACTAGTGTGGGACACAAGAACACCCTTTTTATTAGGGGGCCCACACAGGTGCTCCAGTGTATACTATAGGGGTGACTGGATCTGTGAAGCTTGTACAAAATAGGTAAGTATTCAAGCTTGATAAAGGAAAACAATATTTCTTCATCTTGGAACTCTGCCAAAATAGACAATTGTACCCCACTTCCAAGCAATGTTTCATATTCCTATTTCTGTCATCAAATATCTGTGTGCTAAGTATACCTTTTTTTGTTTACATAGGGGAGAAAAGACTTGGAGGACACCACTCATCAGAGGAGGCCACAGACCCCCCACCTCATGAGGAAGTGGAAATGCCACAAAGCCAAGCAGAGGAGGAGGAGGGAGACATGGTGGAAATAGTCACCACAACAGGTGAGTGTCTGCGACCACGGGCTCAGGTGATGGATGCTGGCATTTTTATAATACATGCTGTGTTTTTTTTTTTTTTTTATATTTTTAGGTGATCGTGATGTTGTGGATGAAGGTCTTTTCACCAGTGAAAGTGCCAGATCCTGATCGGTGAGATCATGGGGTATAATAGGGACTTGGAAAACATAAAGCAAAACATCAATGATGTTCAAAACAAACTGATGTTTTAGGGAGAGTTTAAAACCCCTAGAAATCCCATACTTATTTGTGCTTTTTTGTCATGAAAATTTTTTGAACTTTTTTTAACATATTCTCGAAAAGCCAAATTTTGAAGATGCAAAAGGTGTGTCAACATGTGCTATCTGCCATCACGGGAGATCAATGTATGCATTTTGGGGGTGCAACCCCTTCCTCAATAATAAAGTAGCTGAGAGGAAGGGTTTGCAAACACAAAACACTTCCATTGATCCCCCATGATGGCAGCTAGCACATGTTGACATTCGGCAATTTGTGTGCATCTTCAAAATTTGGCTTTTCCAGGGGTGACTTCACCCCATCTGAACGCAATATCAAACACAGTTTATAAATACTCATGTCTGATATTGCCTTCAATTTCGATAAAAGTTGAACTTTGTAAGTTCCAGATTTGTGTATCTCTTGTTGGTTTGAAGCATGCCTGTTTTACCTTAAAAAGACATTTCTACTTTTATTAATGTGACCTAAAAAATTTTTATACAACAAACATGTTAGTTTGTTTTAAAAACCTTTTATAAATGCACATGTGATTGTGCTTGTATTAAAAAGATTGAGAATCAACAATGTGTGGCTTCTTCTTTCAATGCTCAAAAGCATTTTTTGTGTTAAAATTGGTGTTTTCAGTGATAATGCGGGTTTTTCCTGAGGGCAAATCCACTTTGCACTACAAGTGCAGTTTCTGTGCAGTCTCAAGTACACTTGTAGTGCAAAGTGTCTTTGCCTTTAGGAAATAACACCCAACAGTGCTTTATAATTTTACAGAATCACGCCATTTTCATGACTCCCCAAATTTCTGTCATGGTCAGCTAAAAGAAACGCAAGCAGTAAATGTAAGCAAATATTTGTTCAGTTTAAAAAAAAATGTATTAAAGAAATGTCGCAGACATTGTCTGGCATATTGATGGCCCCCCTACCCGCAAAGTATTCCATGTATCTTATATGGACCTTGCGGGCACTCAGGGGGGGCAAGCCAGGACGGCCAGCTTCAAGCGCCATCAGGGTTGGTTCATTGAGATTAATTTTGGATTCAGGCCCAACTGAGCATAGTTCACAGAATTCCTCCTTAAAAAGTTGTGGAGAACACAGCAAGCCAGAATGATGTGATTGAGTTTATACTCCGCAATGTGTATCTGTGTAACAAATAGGCAGAACCGGCTGGCCATTATTCCAAACGTGTTCTCCGCCACTCTTCTGGCTCTGGCCAGCTGGTAATTAAAAACCCTCTGGTCCGAGGTGAGGGTCCTCATAGGGAATGGCCGCATAAGATGGTCCCCCAACGCAAATGCTTCATCCGCAACAAAGACGAATGGGAGTCCTTCCGCATTGTCTTCTGGAGGTGGCAAGTCCAAGCTGCCATTCTGGAGATGCCTGTAGAACTCTGTGTGGGCGATGACTCCACCATCTGACATCCGGCCATTCTTCCCCACGTCCACATACAGGAACTCATAACCACCGCAACATCACAATACTATTGAACCCCTTGTAGTTATAATAGTATGAGCCCGAGTTGGGTGGTGGGACAATATGGACGTGTTTCCCATCAATTGACCCTCTGCAGTTAGGAAAGTCCCACCGCTGGGCAAAGTGGGAGGCCACAGTCTGCTATTCCTGTGGGTTGGAAGGAAACTGTGGAGTCAAACAAGAAAAAAAATAATCATTTTGCACATAAACATGGAAAGCATTAGACACAAACATTCTTGGCCAACATCAGTATTACATTTTTTTTAGGGCGTATATAAAGACAACAGTATAAGGTTCACTTATCAGATTCCTCCCCCCCTCTCATGGGCCATTTAAAATACATTTATGGGGGGATATGTTTTGGACAGGTAACCCTCTCCACTTCATTGAGGGATGAATGCCTAAATAATGTGTGTTACTTTGGCCAGCCCCTCCTTACTTACACTATTGGCAGCCCACTAGACAGGTAAGAAGTGTCATAATACAAAGATATAAATACACACAGTGCACATTTTAGCACATTTTTACATTCTGCTATTACCTATCAAGATAATAAAAGGATACAAAAACTTTGAACATTACCATTTGAAAGTATTCAGGCAGGCCCTTGCACTACATGCTTTGGGGAATTCAGCCATAAATATGTCCACAAAAGAGGTGGGTATATAGTGTGTATGAGTTTGGCAGCAGATAGAGGATTGAGGATAGATAGAGGATTGGTATCAGCTGAGTTAGCAGTTGGGGGGAGGGTGGGTTCAAAATGATTTTGGGACCCAAAAAAAAAAGCCTCCGACACTCTGCCAGAATTTCAAGCACAAATCACAATTTACAAGATTTTAGGGGGCATCTAGTGTAAAGCACTACTATGGAGCTGACAAAATACATTGTTAAGTGACTAGGCAGGGTGAATATAGGCCCAGGAGAGCATGCTGGGGAGGTAAGTGAAGGCAAATATGTTTGAAGGACAAAAAAAAATTACGTAAAAATCCAGCATGCATGAGGACAAAGGGGACATTCACAGCATATTACAATCATGGTAATTAGGGAATGAGGAAAGAAATGCAATACATTATCAAACATTAAATACAATAAAATGTGATATTAAAGGATAAAAATCTTACCTTAATATACTCCTTCTGCAGGACCTGGATGATGGCAGAACAGGTCTCCAGGGTAATGATCACCAGAGCCTGGGCGGAGATGCCTGTCGAGAACTTAAGGTCCTGCAGGCTTCTCCCCGTTGCCAAGTACAGCAGGGTGGTGATTAGCCTCTGCTCCAGAGTGATGGCTTGTCTCATGCAGGTGTCCTGCCTGCTGATATAGGGGGTCAGCAAAGCCAACAAACGGTGAAATACGGGGTCCGTCATCCTGAGAAAGTTCCTAAAATCATCAGGATTATTCTCACGGATCTCACGGAACAAAGGCATGTGACAGAACTGGTCCTGCTGGAGAAATCAATTCTTGGTCCATGAACTCCTCCTCGCCCTGTTCATGGACTGGGCTTGTGTCAAAGTAAGGACCCTAACGTCAAGCCCCCGCACAGCACGAACTCTATGATGAGTACGTATATGCAACATGGCTAGAAAACGGTCGGCTGCTCAGAACGGAGTAACAGAACGCACTGAAGAACAGCAAGGCCTGTGAAGAGTGACCTGAAAATCAGTAACGAACGAACAAGAACACAATGACAAGTCAATGGTAACTCGCTGCATGCACTGAAGAAGAGATACAAACCCACAAGCACAAACTGAACAGCAGAAATACGATCTGAAAACCAAGAGTCTGAAAAAGCGCGAATCGTCTCTCACCAAACTTTTACTAACACGAGATTAGCAAAAGGAGCCCAAAGGGTGCCATGCCTAGTACTGAACTGCCCTTTTATAGTCTTGTCGTGCGTTGTGGACGTCACCGCGTTCTTGGCGTTCGGAAATTCTGACAACTTTTTGCGACCGTGTGTATGCAAAACAAGTTTGAGCCAAAATCCGTTGCAAAAAATCCATGGATTTTGTTGTCGGAATGTCCGATCAATGTCCGTCCGTGTGTACGGGGCATTACAGTAAAGGACCCTCTGCGTAGTTTAAGGTTAAACCTCTTTTCTTCTCATTTTAATGAGTGGCCACGAGTCTTGTTAAACTCCCTCCCGCAAAAAAGTTTTATCTCCAGAGAGAATAAGTTTAGTGCTCGCAACCTTTCCTCATAACTAATATCCTCCAGACCCTTTATTAGCTTTGTTGCCCTTCTTTGTACTCGCACCATTTCCAGTACATCCTTCCTGAGGACTGGTGCCCACCGCCCAGAACTAGACAGAATACTCTAGGTGTGGCCGGACCAGAGTCTTGTAGAGCGGAAGAATTATCATTTTATTTCTGGAATTAATCCCCTTTTTAATGCATGCCAATATTCTGTTTGCTTTGTTAGCAGCAACTTGGCTTTGCATGTCATTGCTGAACCTATCATCTACTAAGACCCCCAGGTCCTTTTCCATCCTAGATTCCCCCAGAGGTTCTCCCCCCAGTGTATAGATTGCATTCATATTTTTGCCACCCAAATGCATTATTTTACATTTTTCTACATTGAACCTCATTTGCCATGTAGTTGCCCACCCCATTAATTTGTTCAGATCTTCTTGCAAGGTTTCCACATCCTGCGGAGAAGTTATTGCCCTGCTTAGCATAGTATGGTCCACAAATACAGGGATTGAACTGTTTACCCCGTCCTCCAGGTTGTTTATGAACAAATTAAACAGGATTGGTCTCAGTACAGAACCCTGGGGGACCCCACTACCCACCCCTGACCATTCCGAGTACTCCCAATTTATCACTACCCTCAAAACCTGCCCTTTTAGCCAGTTTTCAATCCATGTGCCCACCCTATGGTCCATGCCAATGGACCTTATTTTGTACAGTAAATGTTTATGGGGAACTGTGGCATATGCTTTTGCAAAATCCAGATACACCACGTCTACAGGCTTTCCTTTATCTAGATGGCAACTCACCTCTTCATAAAAGGTTAATAGATTGATTTGGCAAGAATGATTCTTCATGAATCAATGCTGATTACTGCTAATTATACCATTCTCATTACTAAAATCTTGTATATAGTCCCTTATCATCCCCTCCAAGAGTTTACATACTATTGATGTTAGGCTAACTGGTCTGTAATTCCCAGGGATGTATTTTGGACCCTTTTTAAATATTGGTGCTACATTGGCTTTTCTCCAATCAGCTGGTACCATTCCAGGCAGTAGACTGTCAGTAAAAATTAGGAACAATGGTCTGGCAATTACTTAACTGAATTCCCTAAGTACTCTCGGGTGCAAGCCATCTGGTCCTGGTGATTTATTATTGTTAAGTTGCTGGAAAAAAAAAGATTTCCAAGCTTCATACAAATTGACCAGTGGCACTACAGTTTCCTAGTATACTTTGTGACCTTCTTTTTTCACAGTACCACACTGTATTGTGTTAAAATTTGTATAAAATGTCAAAACAGAGCACACAAAAACACTTTGAAATGACAACCCCACACTCTCTGAACCAACTTCCATCCCCATAGCTCTACTTATTCACCAACTATTTCAAATACAAACTTAAAAGAAGTATGGTTTTCTTTTTTATTGTAGATTCATACTTACCTAGGTGGCTGCAGCAACAGTCCGATGCTGCATCTGTCCCCCTGTGCCTCTGCACTGAAAACTGAAAGCATTTTTCACAGCTCCATGAGCAGAGAGCTGTAGACTGTCAGTCACAGATCTTTGCTCATCTCCCTCCTCGCTCACTGGAGCACTGGGCTGTGGAGGGGGTGGAGCGGGGCCATCTCAGGCTCTCAACGGCTCTCTGAGAGGCTGAGACAGCTGTCAGTCCAGGTACCTGGTGGATCCAGACTTCCATTGTCGGGATGAAGCGGTGCCTGGACTGATTTCTGTGATGTCAGCAGAGAGCAGGAGTGCAAAACTAACTGCACTTCTGTGATCTATAGGAGAAGTACAGCCAAACGAGTTTTGGCTGTACTTCTTTAAGCTACAGTATGTGTTTGATAGAAACTGCCTAGCATCAGGACAGTACTAGACATGTGTGGTTCATTTTGTTCTGAATTGAATTTTGGACAAATTTTAGTTTTTCGGAAATTTGAATGTATTATTTTTCTAACCCTATATCAGCACCTACCCAGTATGTCCTGAGGAAGCAATTAGGAACACTGGAGGAGTTCATGGATCTGACTCTTTGATAAATATATCCGGTTCCTGACCGGCGCACGCCGATGTATTTTCGGCAGAATGGCACGTCTGGGCAAATGGGTGTACCTGTACGTCCATTTGAATTCCCCGCTGTGCCATTGCGTGTGCGCCGCCGGCGACGCGGCCGGGAGCTCCGTGAGTCAGGTCACGGGTCCCGCGGACTCGATCGCCGCGGCAATACCCGCGATCGCCTCACAGAGAGGACGATGTAAACAGCATCTCCCCGTTCTGCCTAGTGACAAGTGTCACTGATCACAGCTCCCTGTCATCGGGAGCTGTGATCAGAGTAATGACACATACAGCCCATCCCCCTACAGTAATTACTCCCTAGGACACTCTTAACCCCTCCCCGCCCCCTAGTGGTTAACCCCTTCACTGCCAGTGTCATTTACACAGTAATCAGTGCATTTTTAATCGCACTGATCGCTGTATAAATGACAATGGTCCCAAAAATGTGTCCGACATGTCCGCCATAACGTCGCAGTCACAATAAGAATAGCTGATCGTGGCCATTACTAGTAAAAAAAAATTATTAATAAAAATGCCATAAAATTATCCCCAATTTAGTAAACGCTATAACTTTTGCGCAAACCAATCAATAAACGCTTATTGCAATTTTTTTTTAACAAAAATATGTAGAAGAATACGATCGGCCTAAACTGAGGAAAAAAAATTTTTTTATATATTTTTGGGGGACATTTATTATAGCAAAATGTAAAAAATAATGCGTTTTTTTCAAAAATGTCGCTCTTATTTTGTTTATAGCGCAAAAAATAAAAATCACAGAGGCGATAAAAATACCACCAAAAGAAAGCTCTATTTGTGGGAAAAAAGGAATTGTAATTGTAATTGTCAGTTAAAGTGAGGCAGTGCCGAATGGCCAAAAACGCTCTGGTCAGGAAGGGGGTAAAACACCCTTTATTTTGTCTGCACTTGATGGACTTCTCACTAATCCAATGAAAGCATCCATGCCTCCATGTCTGTTTGCCGCAGTATAGTGCAGTGTGTTAGTGCATGTTTAATGCAGTATATTTCAGTGTGTTGGTGCATGTGCACCGCAGAATATTCCAGTGTGTTAGTGCACATTTAACGCAGTATATTTCAGCGCATTATTGCACATTTACTGCAGTATATTGCAGTATGTTACTGCACATTTAATGCAGTATATTGCAGTGCGTTATTGCAGGTTTATCACAGTATAATGCAGTGCGTTAGTGCACATTTAACGCAGTATATTTCAGTGTGTTATTGCATGTTTATTGCACTGTGTATTGCAGGTTTACCGCAATATATTGCAGTGTGTTAGTGCACGTTTAACGCAGTATATTTCAGTGCGTTGGTGCATGTTTACTGCAGTAATAATAATCACTAACTAACTAAACAGTTTTTATTATTATTATTTATTATTATTAATTTGTTATGTTCCATTTGTTTAGATGCAGCATTCATTATTTTGGATAATTCGGAACTTCGGATAAATTTGTATTTGTAATGTTCACTAACAGCCAAATTTGAATGGGAATTCCAATACCTATTATTTAATAGTTAGTAATAGTTATTTTTATTATTTGTAAGATATTATTTTGGGTTTTCGAACTGTCAGGTTTTCAAATTTTCGTTCTTATTTTTGGATTTTCATTCTTTTGAATTTTTATGTAATGATGACTCCAATCGTGGCTCATTGGTCTTAGTCCCATCCTAGACTTCAAAAATATTCTTCCTATAGAGGCCATTTTCAGTGTGATATTGGCGTGGAAAGAGATAGAACAGGGCTCTGTTCAGTGCTATTAGCGAATTAGTGTGCTATAGTGGGCTATTGAGATTCTATTGTGAGTTTAAAGTATCAGTTTAGTGTGAATCTAGTGATAGTGCAGTGTGAGTGTGATGCGACCATTTATTTTTACTATAGTGTCAGTTTATTGTGAATCTAGTGCAGTGTGAGTGTAGTGCGACCGTTCATTTTTAATTTAGTGTCATTTTATTTTGTCAGGTCAGGTTTCCTGCAGTATATTTCTGTGCATTACTGCACATTTACCACAGTATACTGCAGTGCATTATTGCATGTTTACCGCAGTATATTGCAGTGTGTTAGTGCACGTATAATGCAGTATATTTCAGTGCCTTATTGCAGGTTTATCACTGTATATTGCAGTGCGTTAGTGCATGTTTAATGCAGTATATTCCAGTGAGTTATTGCACTTTAATGCAGTATATTGCAGTGCGTTATTGCAGGTCTACCATAGTATATTGCAGTGTGTTAGTGCACGTTTACTGCCGTTTACTGCAGTATATTGCAGTTTGTTAGTGCACGTTCACTGCAGTATATTTGAATTTAATTTCATTGGTGCATGTTTATCGCAGTAAAAATAATAACTAACTAAAAAGTTTTTATTATTATTATTTATTATTATTAATTTGTTATGTTCCATTCATTTAGATGCGGCATAAATTTTTTCGGATAATTCGTAACTTCGGATAAATTTGTATTTGTTACGTTCACTAACAGCCAGATTTGATAGGAAATTCCAATACCTATAATTTAATAGTTAGAATAATTATTATTATTAGTTAGTTAGTTATTATTTCAGATTTTGGAATTGTCGGGTTGTCGAATTTTCATTCTTTTGAATTTTCGCATTTTCATTCTTATTTTCGGATTTTCAAAGTTAGTCATTATTTCAAATTTCGAATTTCTGAATTTCAAAATTTTTGAATTTTCGTTTTCGAAAACATTTGTTAAACGGGTTTTCGTTAATTCAAATATTTCCAAATTAACAAATTTGTCAAATATCATTGAAAAATTAAAAAATAAATGAGCTACACATGTCTAGTCTACACTGCTATACATGATGACCTCTCAGCAACCTCCAATGATAGGGATGATGGTATAGCAAAGGGTGTCACAGGTCCTTGCTGGATGTAAACACAGAGGAGGGGTAGGCAGCTTCAGTCCGCTTTGCTGAGGGACACAGCCGTGAGATCTGAGCAGCAGATCACTGTAGGGCAGCAGGGCGTTGTTAGTGGTGCCGCTACCCATGCTGCTACCCATTTGGTGAGTGTCATCCAGGTGCAACCCCCCGCCCCCTTAGCAACGCCCCTGCCCAGCGTCTAAATTTAAGCTGATCAAAGCTGTTGGTTTTTTAACACCTGCCATTCTGTGGATTCTTGGTGGATTCTGCCCACTTCCGTGATTTTGCAGAATGAGCTGAACCACAATGGTAGGTTTCCGGTCACTATTTATTTTCATGTAAGGCCATTTCAACTCTGTACCATCATGTGGAAGGTAATGTTGTGGCATAGTTGGGCAAGGCAGTCAGCCGCAAGGTTTACTTTACTGCTGACACGTGGTCCAGCAAGCATGGTCAGGGACAATATATTTCGTTCACAGCATACTGGTAACTCTGCTTGCAACTCAGAAGGATGCAGGACAGGGCTCAGTGATGCAGCTTGTTGTGCCACCTTGTCTCCATACAGCTAGTGGTCATGATGCAAGATTTATCAGCTCCACCTCCTCCATGCCCTCCTCTGCTGAATTGTCCTATGAACCACTAGTACCCCTTAAGCATTCAAGGGGCTATTCAACGAGTCAGTCCAAAAGGTGCCATGCAGTGCTTCAGCTGGTCTGTGTAGGGGACAGGAGCCACAGTGGCACAAAAATTCTTGCAGCTATGCAGGGGCAGGCTCAGAGGTGATTGACGCCATGCCAGCTGGAGCCAGGAATGGTGGTGTGCAATAATGGCACAAACCTCCTGTCCACCCTTTAACATGTAAAGTTGACACATGTGCCATGCCTGGCACATGTCCTCAAATTGGTGGTGCAGCATTTCTTAAGCAGGTACCCAGGGTTGGAAGATCTACTAAAGGAGGCCAGAAGAGTCTGTAGCCATTTCAGGTAGTCATACACAGCCAGTGCTCGGTTGGCTGAAATTCAGCGAGAATTCCTGCCTGTAATGACCCGATTTAAGACATGCCCACCAGGTGGAATGTCATTATTGCTGCAGCAGGTTCTATATACGGTACAGAAGTGCCACTTTACAGGCAGACTAAGGGGACCCCCATGCACTATATTTAAAGGAATTTTTCAAAGGAATTTTTCATTTTGATTACAGAATTTTTCATTTTGATTTTTATTTCTCATTTGAATGGTTTCACTTTAAGCATCAGTAAATCACTGGAAATCCTATTATGGGGGAATTGGCGCTGTTCAAAAAGTGTTCAACATATATTAAAATAAAAAAAGGAATAATGCAAATCAATAAAAGATAAGTACAAATCAATGAAATTAAATACTCTAGGTAATATGAACCCAAACACACTGATGTGCTATAAAGTGCAAGGTGCTAGAAAAATATGTGATCTGATATATATATAAAATAAACAAAAACAAAATTTATTGTAAATACTTAAAACTGGTTTAAAAAACAGGAGCTCCAATGCTCCGCTGGCTGACTATAGCCGACTTCCGCATCAGCAGCGTGCTAGCGGCGTGCGTTCCACAGCCTGCCTACCAAAAAATGGAAGTTCCGAGAAAACAGGAGAGACGCATTGCATACCACATAGGCGGGGCTATGTGGTACGTACTCGGGGCGGGGCTACGTGGTACGCAATATGTCTCTTCTGTTTTCTCTGAACTTCTGGTTTTTGGTAGGCAGGTTGTGGAATGCACGCCGCTACCACGCTGCTGATGTGGAAGACGGCTATAGCCAGCCAGCGGAGCATTGGAGCTCCTGTTTTTTAAACCAGTTTTGAGTATTTACAATAAATTTTGTTTTCGGACTCACACTATGAGGCTCCTCTCTTTCTACACTATATGGATGTCTATCGCTGGGGAATTTCCGTGGTATAAAAAAAAGGGGGAAGATAACGACACCCGTGTGAAGGGCCATCCACTACCAAGCAACATCGCTGCTGGATCCTAGCCCACACGCCTACTACCCCAGCTGGGGTTAGGCGCTCTGGTGAGTGCGGGCACGAGTGGGGTTTCAGTTGAACCACTACATTAAGAATATTTTTGGATTTTTATTTTTGGATTGATGTACAATAGATTTTCACAGACTGTATTCATTTTTTTTAGGACACAGTTACAACAAATTTTTATCATCATATTTACACACAGCATTTTTCACATCATTTTTTATTATATTTTCTTTGCCATTTTTTTCACTGTGGTTTTGCTGCGGATTCAATTGAAGACTTTGTTCTATTTTTCAGCTTTTTTACAGGATGTTATTTGATGTTACTAATATCACCGTTAGTTATTTATTTATTTTTCATGAGTTGTATTTATTTTATATATATTTCAGATCACATATTTTTCTAGCGCTTTGCACTTTATAGCACATCAGTGTGTTTGGGCTCATATTACCTAGAGCCCAATTTAATTTCATTAATTTGTACTTATCTTTTATTGATTTGCATTATTCCTTTTTTTATTTTAATATATGTTGAACACTTTTTGAACAGCACCAATTCCCCCATAATAGGATTTCCTTTGTTTGAACTTCACCGAAGTGATATTCTTTGCTGGGGGGGCTGCAGTTCCCTTTTTTCCTAAGCGCGGAATAATTGGCCTTTATCAGTAAATCACTGCTCAATTAAAAATAATATTTTTTTACAAACTTTGTTTTTATTGATACATGTCCCCCAGGGCAGTACCCAAACTCCCATACCCTTTGTATGCCCAATTGCTTGCATATAAGCTTTCAAAATGGTCTCTTTTGATTTTTCCAGTTCGGGTTCCATAGACTTTAATGGGGTTCGTTATTCGGTTCCGAACTTTTGAGATGTTCGAAAGTACTGCTGCAAATCGAACCGGAGGTGTCACGTAATTGGAGGGGATCGAGCTGTAGAGAGGGCTTCTCTTACACCTCCTGTCCAACACCCCTGGTAGAGATGACAGGAAGTGAAGGACACAGAGTGGCAGGAGGGCCGATGTAGCAGGTGGCACCGGCTGGGCCTTGGCAGGAACCCGATGGCTGTAGATCACCGCATAGGCACCGAGAACAGGAACTCATGTTCCTGGATCAGCAGGCAGAAGCGTGGTCGAAACATAAGCCAGGGGGTCATCAACAGCCAAGCAGAGCAGGTACAGGAACGTGAGGCAGAAGCAAAGACAGGACACAGGCCAAGAAACATGGAAGACAGGGTGAATTTTGTAATTCTCAGGAAATGAAAGTTTGTAGGCTGCTGGATTGATCTGCCTTTTGACAGGGAAAGGACCAATATATCTAGGTCCGAGCTTCTTAGATGGACATGACAATTTTAAGTTGGCAGTGGATAACCAGACCTTGTCTCCTACTTGAAGTTTTAAGTTTCCTCTTCTTTTCCTGTCAAATAATCTTTTGTTGAATTGTTGTGCTTTAGAAAAGTTCTTTTGCAATGCTTTATTGTTTGATTGAAGAGCACTTAACCTTTCTTGGACTGCAGAGACCGAGGAATCAGGCAAGATGTCAGGTAGGAAGGTTGGGAAGTATCCATAATTAGCAAAAAACGGGTCTTGTCCCGTAGTTTGGCCATTTGTCTGGGGATGGTATGCTGATGAAAAACAAGTTTCAATTTTTAACATCCTGCAAAGTTACTTCCAGAATCTGGATGTAAATTGTACCCCTCGATCAGCGGTGATGATATTGGGCACCCCATGGAGTCTGTGTATGTGAATCAATCTGTGCTCACCCAACTACTCATGGAATACCTGAAATAAAAAGGTGAAAAAATATTGTCTATATGGCCAAACACTAATATACCTAAATAAATGCTGCTATCTCCTAAAAAATTAAATACTTAATTTCAACATGGATTATAAACAAAAAAGAGATGCGCAAATATTATATTCACAATGTGTAAAATGAATATACCATAAACATATATGTGCACTAAAAAACAAATCAGTGCAATAAGTGAATCAAAAGATAAAAGAAAAACAAATTATTAATACATTTTGAAAGAAAAGTATTCATGAAAAGTTCACCAAAAATATTTGTGTATAAATTAGGTGTTCATAAAAAGAAGTTTGCCCAAAATATTTGTGTATAAGTATCCAAAAAAACTTCAAAACTGCAACAAAGTGACAGAGTGAATAGATAGCAAAAATAGATGTAACAAATGGTGATGCTGCCTTTCCCACTCAGTTGAGCTTGACTGAAAACTTCACATCCGAGGGGGAGATATACAAAAAGGAGCCAGGAGCAGGGCTTTTTTCAGCTGGAACTTGGTGGAACTCAGTTCCACCACCTCTGGCTTAGGCTCTCTGCTCACCACTATTACTTGAAAACACAAAAGTCCAGCTTCTATGCTTACAAGTGACAGCTTGTTCCCCAACAGCTCCCACAGATCAGATCTCGGGGACAAGGGAGATGCAGGTGCCCGGAATGCAGTACAAATACCAATATCACCACTGGATGATGTCCCCACAAGCGAGAGGCAGAGCCAACTACGGTATGTGGGGAGGTACTAGAGCCAACTGGGTGTTTCAGCTTAATACAGCAACAAAAATAAGACATGTGGAAGATGGTGGAGCTTTTAAGGAGATGGGGAGAAGATGGGGCAGTCGAGGGGGGTTGCATGCAGAAGTAAGAGCTGAAGAGGGGTGAAAGTGAGATGTGGATGGTGGATGCAAATGTAAGTAGCTGTGGAAGAAGGCTGAAACCTGCACTTTGTGTATAGCACACCCCTTAACTTTGTATGCGGCGCACTATTTACGTAGCTCACCCCGAACTCTGCAGTCTGTGTGAAGCCCCCTCCCCAAACTCTGCACTCTACATAATGCACTTCTGGTAATTAATGGCCGTGTTAAGACCCTCCCACTGTCAGTGAAATTTGACCACACCCACTATTTGCTGCTGTTTGGAGGGTGTGTGTAGGGGGGTCATGATCGAGTTCCTGTACCTATGTTCGGGGGAAAAAAAGCCATGGCCAGGAGTATTGCATAGTATTGCAGAGTATTGCATAGTATTGCATAGTATTGCATAGTATAGCAGAGTATTGTATAGTATTGCAGAGTTTTGCGTACTATTGCATAGTATTGCAGAGTATTGCATAGTATGGCAGAGTACTGGCAGAGTATGGGCACTGAGCAGCGCTGTGGGCTGGATCTGTAGTGCCCACAGTGCTGCAAACCATCTCTCCCTCTCTCCTCTCACACTAACGATCGGTACAGAGAGGGGAGAGAGGAACCGTCATTTGATGGAGCAATCACATGGTAAACGGCCGCGGGAGCGTGATTCTGTGAGGACGTCCACCCAGAATAAGCCATGTAACGAGCCCCTACTCGCTCGATTTCTCTCTCCCGACACTCTTCTGCGGCTATAGATTAAGATTGCAGATTGCAACATCTGATGGTTTGGTCATCCAATGCTCCAGGATTCGAACTACAGCTATGTGCTGATCGAATCCAGTTGTGATAGCTCAGAACAAACACCAGGCGGGCTGTATGTAAGTTCAAACAGGAATCTCTTTTATTGAAAGGAATACAGGCTCTTTTATACAGTAAAAGAGGAGGTGCATACCTCCTGCTCATATTACTCTGAACATACACCTGTGACCAGAAACCTAATTAACATGGGCTAATTAACTAATCCCTTTAGATAGCCTAGATGACTCAGTCATGACCTTTAGGCCAGACTGGCCATCTTGTAGCTCAGAAAACACAATCAACATTATCACAAATCAACACAAAACTCTTCTTCACACAATAGCAGAGTTAATTAACACAAACAATGGGGATCTAATGACTCTTAGATCCCATACAAGACTTATTTACAATAAACACATTCTAGCAGGCAACAGACAGGTGGCTGGAATTGACATCAGCATCTCCTAACAGTATTTGTCCCAGCATTATGAATCAGCCACTATTGCTAATATGGCAAATACAGGGTCCCCAGAGTCTGTGTCCTGAGGGACAAGGACCCGAAGCCAAAGTAACAACACATCAAGGGTACCCCAAATGCCAGGGCCCATAATCTGTAGGCAAGAGGCTCACATTCAGTCCCCTCCAACAGCCTCTGTCCTGGGTGAGTCTGTCACATTTCTCCCCCATCAAAAGTTGACTAACAAGGTCCCAGACCTCCACCTGGTCTGGACATGCATTAGTCAGGCAGAGTGAACTCACATAGTCTGTCTACATGATCTCCTATCTTGGCTGCAAGGAATAGTTGACCTCAGTAGGTGTGGGGCAGAGGTCATTTACTCTCTGTCCGGCTGCCAGCACTTCAGTTGGGTGGTTTTTAACATTTCGGGGCTCGGTCTGCTGCTGGGCAGAGGGGCCGATCGCCCTAGCTTTCTGAAACTGTAGAGACACTGTAGGTGCTAGGCAGAGGCCACCGGCGCTCTGCCCTGTTGCCAGTGATTCAGCTGGGAGTAGCAGCTTTACTACATCAGCTTGTCGTTGGAGAGAGGGGCCGACTGCCCCGGCTCCCTGGACCTCCACAGTTGTTGCCAGTGCTGGGCAGAGGTTGGTAGCATTCTGCCCTGTTGCCAGCACTTCTGCTGGGGACTCTGCATCCTCCGCTCCGGCTAACCGTTGGGGCAGGAGGCTGGCTTCCTTTTCCATTCCCTCATCTGGCTGCTGGGACGACATGTCTATGGTACTGTCTCCCAGGTGCACAGATCTTTACTGGGGAGGAAAGGCCGCTTCCTCCACCCTGGCCAAGTGTTGGGGAGGGACAACACACACCTCTTCTCCCTTCTCCCCATGTATCTGCTGCTGGGAAGTGATTGCCACCTTCTCACCCTGAGCCTCCAAAACTGCCACAGGTGTGGGGCAGAGGTCTTGGACCCTCTGTCCGGTGGCCAGCACTTCTGCTGGGGGTTTGCTAGGTGGTTCCTCCTCTACAGAAACGTCTATTAAATCCACAGTCTCTGGAATTGCTAAAAGTGTGGGGCAGAGGTCTTGGACCCTCTGTTCAGTTACCAGATCTTCAGCTGGAGCAGTTTGTTGTAACTCCACAGATACTGCTGTTGGTGCTGGGCAGAGCACAGTGAAGTTTGGCCCTAATACCAGCTCTTCTGCTGGAGGCTCATCAGGTTGTTCTTCCTCAGCAGAAAAGTCTATCAAATCCCCTGTCTCTGCAACTGGTGTCTGGGGATAGAGGTTCACCATCTCCTGCCCATGGAACCCAGAAGATGCTATCAGTGCTGGGCAGAGGTTAGCAGAGCTCTGCCCTGTTGTCAGCACTTTAGGTTTGGGGACGGCAATCTTCAGATTTTCCACTGCCGATTCTCTGGCATGCTGCTGGACAGGCACATTCCTCCATCCAAGATCATCCCATGCTGAAACAGGATCATCAAGGTCAGTCAGCACTTGCTGCATCCGCCATAAGACCTCCGCGTCCATAGCTGTGGGGGCAGGTTGGCAAAGCACACTGTTACTCTGCAACATTGTCAACTCTTCAGCCAGGATTTCAGAGTTATCAACTGGTATTTCCTGATAGTCCCAGGCAAAGGGAGCCCCACCCTGCTGCTGAGCAGAGTCTAGCAGCTGTCTGTAGGCGATCTCCAGCTCCCATTCCTGAATGGCCAGAAACTCCAAATCTTCCTGTGCCCAGTGCACTTCCGAGACATTCAGTCTTCGCTCTCTGTGCTCCATTATTTCCTCCAAATGCCACTTCCGATCACTCCCAAAGTCAGGGTCCCTGGACAGCCTCCAGTACAACAATCCCAGGCCATCATAGTCAAAGCCTTCCATGGGGCTGTCATCCACTGTCCATGGGCACACTTGGGCTACATACCACTGGAGGGCTCTGTAGCTCTCGTCCAACCGCATTTCTGCCCAGATCAGCCTGCTTAACTCAGCTGTCCACTCCTGGTTCGGCTGTTTCCCCAATAACAGCATTCGCACTTCATACTGCGACCAGTACCTTACATGGATGGAGGGGAGAACTTTTCCCTAATTTCGCTGCTTACGGGCTAGCGCTTCCTTCCAGAGTTCGCAGCGGATAGAATCAAACCATCCCAGCAGGACCTGCTCTGATACGGGTCCTCTATGCTGTATCTGCATCTCTCGCAACCTCCTTCTGAATTCCTCTTCCATGGTGGCTGGTATCTGTACCTCTCCTCTCCTGCTATCTGGACCTTGGATCCAGGTGATGGTTTGGATGTGTTCACGGCAAGGAAGCACAATCCCACCAGTCCCTCCCGGCTCTCAAGTAAGTCTTTCAGTGTAGCTCTCCTGCAGGCTGGTTTGGAGTGTCCCAGTAACTGGAGAGCAAATCCCACAGCTGCCAACCAATGTAACGAGCCCCTACTCGCTCGATTCCACTCTCCTGACACTCCTCTGCGGCTATAGAATCAGATTGCAGATTGCAATATCTGATGGTTCGGTCATCCAATGCTCCGGGATTTGAACTACAGCTATGTGCCGATCGAATCCAGTTGTGATAGCTCAGAACAAACACCAGGCAGGCTGTATGTAAGTTCAAAAAGGAATCTCTTTTATTGAAAGGAATACAGGCTCTTTTATACAGTAAAAGAGGAGGTGCATACCTCCTGCTCATATTACTCTGAACATACACCTGTGACCAGAAACCTAATTAACATGGGCTAATTAACTAATCCCTTTAGACAGCCTAGATGAATCAGTCATGACCTTTAGGCCAGACTGGCCGTCTTGTAGCTCAGAAAACACAATCAACATTATCACAAATCAACACAGAACTCTTCTTCACATAATAGCAGAGTTAATTAACACAAACAACAATGGGGATCTAATGACTCTTAGATCCCATGCAAGACTTATTTACAATAAACACATTCTAGCAGGCAACAGACAGGTGGCTGGAATTGACATCAGCATCTCCTAACAGTATTTGTCCCAGCATTATGAATCAGCCACTATTGCTAATATGGCAAATACAGGGTCCCCAGAGTCTGTGTCCTGGGGGACAAGGACCCGAAGCCAAAGTAACAACACATCAAGGGTACCCCAAATGCCAGGGCCCATAATCTGTAGGCAAGAGGCTCACATTCAGTCCCCTCCAACAGCCTCTGTCCTGGGTGAGTCTGTCACATTTCTCCCCCATCAAAAGTTGACTAACAAGGTCCCAGACCTCCACCTGGTCTGGACATGCATTAGTCAGGCAGAGTGAACTCACATAGTCTGTCCACATGATCTCCTATCTTGGCTGCAAGGAATAGTTGACCTCAGTAGGTGTGGGGCAGAGGTCATTTACTCTCTGTCCGGCTGCCAGCACTTCAGTTGGGTGGTTTTTAACATTTCGGGGCTCGGTCTGCTGCTGGGCAGAGGGGCCGATCGCCCCAGCTTTCTGAAACTGTAGAGACACTGTAGGTGCTAGGCAGAGGCCAGCAGCGCTCTGCCCTGTTGCCAGTGATTCAGCTGGGAGTAGCAGCTTTACTACATCAGCTTGTCGCTGGAGAGAAGGGCCGACTGCCCCGGCTCCCTGGACCTCCACAGTTGTTGCCAGTGCTGGGCAGAGGTTGGTAGCATTCTGCCCTGTTGCCAGCACTTCTGCTGGGGACTCTGCATCCTCCGCTCCGGCTAACCGTTGGGGCAGGAGGCTGGCTTACTTTTCCATTCCCTCATCTGGCTGCTGGGACGACATGTCTATGGTACTGTCTCCCAGGTGCACAGATCTTTACTGGGGAGGAAAGGCCGCTTCCTCCACCCTGGCCAAGTGTTGGGGAGGGACAACACACACCTCTTCTCCCTTCTCCCCCTGTATCTGCTGCTGGGAAGTGATTGCCACCTTCTCACCCTGAGCCTCCAAAACTGCCACAGGTGTGGGGCAGAGGTCTTGGACCCTCTGTCCGGTGGCCAGCACTTCTGCTGGGGGTTTGCTAGGTGGTTCCTCCTCTACAGAAACGTCTATTAAATCCAGTCTCTGGAATTGCTAAAAGTGTGGGGCAGAGGTCTTGGACCCTCTGTTCAGTTACCAGATCTTCAGCTGGAGCAGTTTGTTGTAACTCCACAGATACTGCTGTTGGTGCTGGGCAGAGCACAGTGAAGTTTGGCCCTAATACCAGCTCTTCTGCTGGAGGCTCATCAGGTTGTTCTTCCTCAGCAGAAAAGTCTATCAAATCCCCTGTCTCTGCAACTGGTGTCTGGGGATAGAGGTTCACCATCTCCTGCCCATGGAACCCAGAAGATGCTATCAGTGCTGGGCAGAGGTTAGCAGAGCTCTGCCCTGTTGTCAGCACTTCAGGTTTGGGGATGGCAATCTTCAGATTTTCCACTGCCGATTCTCTGGCATGCTGCTGGACAGGCACATTCCTCCATCCAAGATTATCCCATGCTGAAACAGGATCATCAAGGTCAGTCAGAACTTGCTGCATCCGCCATAAGACCTCCGCGTCCATAGCTGTGGGGGCAGGTTGGCAAAGCACACTGTTACTCTGCCACATTGTCAACTCTTCAGCCAGGATTTCAGAGTTATCAACTGGTATTTCCTGATAGTCCCAGGCAAAGGGAGCCCCACCCTGCTGCTGAGCAGAGTCTAGCAGCTGTCTGTAGGCGATCTCCAGCTCCCATTCCTGAATGGCCAGAAACTCCAAATCTTCCTGTGCCCAGTGCACTTCCGAGACATTCAGTCTTTGCTCTCTGTGCTCCATTATTTCCTCCAAATGCCACTTCCGATCACTCCCAAAGTCAGGGTCCCTGGACAGCCTCCAGTACAACAATCCCAGGCCATCATAGTCAAAGCCTTCCATGGGGCTGTCATCCACTGTCCATGGGCACACTTGGGCTACATACCACTGGAGGGCTCTGTAGCTCTCGTCCAACCGCATTTCTGCCCAGATCAGCCTGCTTAACTCAGCTGTCCACTCCTGTTTCGGCTGTTCCCCCAATAACAGCATTCGCACTTCATACTGCGACCAGTACCTTACATGGATGGAGGGGAGAACTTTTCCCTAATTTCGCTGCTCACGGGCAAGCGCTTCCTTCCAGAGTTTGCAGCGGATAGAATCAAACCATTACAGCAGGACCTGCTCTGATACGGGTCCTCTATGCTGTATCTGCATCTCTCGCAACCTCCTTCTGAATTCCTCTTCCATGGTGGCTGGTATCTGTACCTCTCCTCTCCTGCTATCTGGACCTTGGATCCAGGTGATGGTTTGGATGTGTTCACGGCAAGGAAGCACAATCCCACCGGTCCCTCCTGGCTCTCAAGTAAGTCTTTCAGTGTGGCTCTCCTGCAGGCTGGTTTGGAGTGTCCCAGTAACTGGAGAGCAAATCCCACAGCTGCCAACCAATGTAACAAGCCCCTACTCGCTCGATTCCACTCTCCTGACACTCCTCTGCGGCTATAGAATCAGATTGCAGATTGCAATATCTAATGGTTCGGTCATCCAATGCTCCGGGATTTGAACTACAGCTATGTGCCGATCGAATCCAGTTGTGATAGCTCAGAACAAACACCAGGCAGGCTGTATGTAAGTTCAAAAAGGAATCTCTTTTATTGAAAGGAATACAGGCTCTTTTATACAGTAAAAGAGGAGGTGCATACCTCCTGCCCATATTACTCTGAACATACACCTGTGACCAGAAACCTAATTAACATGGGCTAATTAACTAATCCCTTTAGACAGCCTAGATGAATCAGTCATGACCTTTAGGTCAGACTGGCCGTCTTGTAGCTCAGAAAACACAATCAACATTATCACAAATCAACACAGAACTCTTCTTCACATAATAGCAGAGTTAATTAACACAAACAACAATGGGGATCTAATGACTCTTAGATCCCATACTAGACTTATTTACAATAAACACATTCTAGTAGGCAACAGACAGACAGGTGGCTGGAATTGACATCAGCATCTCCTAACAGTATTTGTCCCAGCATTATGAATCAGCCACTATTGCTAATATGGCAAATACAGGGTCCCCAGAGTCTGTGTGTCCTGGGGGACAAGGACCCAAAGCCAAAGTAACAACACCTCAAGGGTACCCCAAATGCCAGGGCCCATAATCTGTAGGCAAGAGGCTCACATTCAGTCTCCTCCAACAGCTTCTGTCCCGGGTGAGTCTGTCACAAGCCGACCATGCTGTAGCCGTCTTTCGGCTATGGCCGGTCGGCATGTGGTTAAATAAGCTTTATAAACATGTTTGGTGTTAAATGACATGTGACTATTAAATGGTATTTGAATACATGCAATGTTTGTTCAGATACTATGGACTTTTTCTGTTATATATATTATTTTATTCCAATTTTACTATGCTCAAAAACATTATAGGGGATATTGTGTTTAAAGTTCACTGTTTAAAGTCAAGTGTTAGTAAAATTAATTGCTGTATGTGCAACACAGATCAGCTGCAAGTATTTTTGAGCTTCCGGTGTCGCTCCTGTTTCTGTGTATATATACTGTGGTGTTCTGACGTCCCGGGTATCTCCTTTCCCAGTCGATGCTTGTTACAGGGAAACGCGTCGGTTGGAGAGAACCCCGTGACATCACCACACACCAGCTAGTAGCCTGAGAGCTCAAAGTGCTGTGTGCTGTTTTTTATATATTTTTATATTTCTGCACTGTGCAGGTATAACTCTAATACCCCGTACACACGGTCGGACTTTGTTCAGACATTCCGACAACAAAATCCTAGGATTTTTTCCGACGGATGTTGGCTCAAACTTGTTTTGTCTACACACGGTCGCACAAAGTTGTCGGAATTCCCGATCGCCAACCACGCGGTCACGTACACCACGTATGACGAGACTAGAAAAGGCCGGTTCAGAACCAAGCGCGGCACCCTTTGGGCTCCTTTTGCTAATCTCGTGTTAGTAAAAGTTTGGTGAGAGACTCACGCTTTTTCAGACTCGTGGCTTTCAGATCGTTTTCTGCCGTTCAGTTTGTGCTTGTGGGTTTGTATCTGCTCTTCAGTGCATGCAGCAAGTTCCGCGTGTCTTTAATTAGTCATTGTATTCTTGTTCGTTCGTTACTGTTTTTCAGGTCGCTCTTCACAGGCCTTGCTGTTCTTCAGTGCGTTCTGTTACTTCGTTCTGAGCAGCCGACCATTTTCTAGCCATGTTGCGTATGCGTACTCCTCGTAGAGTTCGTGCTGTGCGGGGGCTTGGTGTTGGGGTCCTGACCTTGACACAAGTCCAGTCCATGAACAGGGTGGGGAAGATTATCATTATCCCAGAGACCTGTTCTGCCATCATCCAGGACCTGCAGAAGGAGTATATGAAGGTAAGATTTTTATCCTTTAATATCAAATTTTAGTGTATTGAATGTTTGCTAATATATTGTATTTCTTTCCTCATTCCCTAATTACCATGATTGTAATATGCTGTGAATGCCCCCTTTGTTCTCATGCATGCTGGATTTTTATGTAATTATTATTTTAGGTCCTTCATACATATTTGCCCTTCAATAACCTCCCCAGCATGGTGTTTCCTGGTCCTATATTCACCTCATGTAGTCACTTAACAATGTATTTTTTCTGCTCCATAGTAGTGCTTTACCCCAAACACCCCCTAAAATGTTTAGAAATGTTATTTTTGCTTTAAATTCAGGCAGAGTGGCAGAGGCTTTTTTTTGGTGGTGTCCCCAAATAATTTTTAGTAACTCTCCCTCCCCCAACTGCTAAGTCAGCTGATCCCAATTCTCTATCCTCAATCATCTATCTGCTGACTTTGCCAAACCCATACACACTATACCCATCTCTTTAGTGCTCAGATTTATGGATGAATTCCCCAAAGCATGTAGTGCAAGGGCCTGCCTGTATACTTTCAAATGGTACTGTTTAAAGTTTTTGGATCCTATTATTATCTTGATAGGTAATAGCAGAATGTCCAAATGTTCTCAAATGTGTACAATGTGTATTTATATCTTTGTATTATGACACTTCTTACCTGTCCACTGGGCTGCCAATAGTGTAACTAAGGAGGGGCTGTTCCAAGTAATACCCATTATTTAGCCATTCATCTCTCAATGAAGTGAAGAGGGTTACCTGTCCAAGATTTCCACACACCCCCTATAATGTTAGAAATGTCCCATGAAAGGGGGGGAGGGGGAATATGATAGGTGTACCTTATACTTTGGCGTTGTTAAATTCCCCTTAATAAATGCTATCTGGAGGTTGACCCATAATGTTTGTGTGTAATCTGCTTGCCATGTTTCTGATCAAAAATAGTAATGTTTATTGTTTTTTCCTCAACAGTTTCCTTCCACGCCACAGGAATGGAAGACTGTGGCCTCCCACTTTGCCGAGCGGTGGTACTTTCCTAACTGCGGAGGGGCAATTGATGGGAAACACGTCCACATCGTCCCACCACCCAACTCGGGGTCATACTATTTCAACTATAAGGGGTTCAATAGTATAGTGATGTTGGCGGTGGTGTCGGCTACTTACGACTTCCTGTATGTGGACGTGGGGAAGAATGGCCGGATGTCCGATGGTGGAGTCATTTTGTGGGGTTTTAAATTCGCCCCAAAACATCAATTATGTTATTATTTTTTTGAATCACATCATTTATTTTTTTCTGGATGTTTTGCAATTCGACATTACACCCCATGATCTCCCCGATCAGGATCTGGGCACTTTCAGATGTGAAAAGATCTCGATCCCTCACATCACGATCACCTAAAAAGAGAGAAAACAAACAAAAACAGGTATCAAAAATCTGCCACCATCCATCTCTTTTACCTGAGTCTGTGGTCGCAGACACTCACCTGTTGTGGTGCCAATTTCAACCACATCTTCTTCTTCCTCCTGTTCTTCTTGGGTTGGGGGTATTTCACCTTCTTCCATAGGTGGGGGGTCTCTGGTCTCCTCGGATGAGGGTTGTCTTCCGAGTCTTTTCTCCCCTATGTAAAACAAAAATGGTATAATTAGAACACAGATATTTGATGGCAGAACTATAAATAGGAAACATTGCTTGGAAGTGGGGTACAATTGTCTATTTTAGCTGAGTTCCAAGATGTATTTTTTTTATTGGCCTTTGTCAAGCTGCAATACTTTACCTGTTTAGTACAAGCTTCACAGATAGAGACCCCCCCTATAGTATACACTGGAGCACCTGTGTGGCCCCCCTAATAAAAATGGTGTTCTTGTGTCCCACACTAGTGCTCCAGTGTCCAGATGTGAAAACAGCTGCTCAGTGTCCTCTCCTTACACAGAATCTAGTTTGCATTTCATTCTAGTAACAAAACCATCTACACAAACAAATATTTGGCATCCAAGTAGGCCCTAAAAAATGTTGGAAAATGCATATGGCCTAAACAATGGTGTTTTAGAGGCCGAAAGAAAAATGTTTGAACGAATAATGGGCCCATGAACATTAAAGTTGCCCTTTTAAACTGTACAATTAAGAAAAGCATATGGAGCAGCACGAACGGAATAAAGACAGAAAGAATAGGAACACAGCACAACTACTTACATTTTTTACAGCACTCCCTGGATCTTTCGGTACTGCCCTGCCTCTCTTAATTTCAGGTCCGACCACCGCTTCCTGAGCTGATCTTTCGATCGTCGTACCCCGAAATTTCTGAGAAGACTTTTGACCACTTTCGCCATGATCTTGGCCTTTCTGATATTGGGGTTGGGGTAAGGCCCATACTTTCCGTCATTGTCGGCCTTATTCATGATGTCGACCATCTCCAACATCTCCCCAAAGGGCATATTTATAGCCTTAAAACGTCTCCTTCTGGATCGGGACGTGTCCGGATCCGGGCTTTCCTCCTCCTCATTTCTGTAATTAGCACGCACCTGCTGTGACTCCGCCATGTGCTCTTCCCCCACTGCGCCGAACGAAAAGGGGCGGGGAATAGAATAGAAAGAACGTCAGGGGCGGGCAGAGTTACACGCATGTGCAGTGTATATAAAGCGTAACACACGTGCGTATTACGTACGATCTGTGAGCGGAGGAATGAGCATTGGATGCGCCGATCGTAAGAACGAAGGTAAGAGACAAACTTGTGCCTATACTGCTTCTACATTGAAGCCTATATTGTAACAAGATTAGGAGATTTTTATCTGACATCAGGCTTTGTCTTGTGTTGTGTCTTGCAGTGAACATGGATATGCTACTGAAAGACAATGACTTCATGTCAGTATTTATAGATATGTATAGGGAGCTGCCATGTCTGTGGGAGATTAAACACCCCCATTACAAGAACCAAGCTAAGAGGAAGGCAGCACTGGAGCAATTGTGTGAAATTGTGAAGCAGGTGATCCCCACGGCAGACATCACCTATTTAAAGATCTTAATTGGTGGCCTGAGGAGCACATATCTAAGGGAGCGCAAGAAAGTCCTGGATTCACAGAGATCCGGAGCAGCAGATGACATCTATGTCCCCAGGATGTTGTACTACGACAGGCTCCATTTTCTGGCAGGTCAGACTGAACCCAGGCCATCCCTCTCCAGTCTTCCTTCCACGCTTCCTTCCCCCCCCGGCTGAGGCTTCTGACGCCCAACCTGGGCCTTCCAGGCCGCATGTGGAGGAGCCCAGATTGAGCCAGGTATAGCATTCTTCTAAATATTTCTGCTTGTCCAATCAATGATGTTACCTAGATGTTAGTTGGGAGTACTAATTTAGGATTGTGATTGATGAAGCAAAAACTAAAACTATGTCCATTTTTCATACACAGGGAAGTCTCAGCCAGGAGGTGGCCAGGCCGAGCCGGCTGGCTGATCTGCAGGTCCCTCCACCCCCCTGGAAAGAGAAAGTGGCAGGAGGAGGAGTGCCCTAGAGGAGGCTGGCAGAGGACTCTTTTGGAGGGCTACAGAGGTCCTGGGAGCACGACACACCGTGGAGGAGGACATTGCTGCCACCATTGCCTATAAAATGCAGAGGATGGAGGAGGGCCAACAAGCCATGTGTGAGTCGCTCATATTGGAGGCTCTTAAGAAAGGTATGAGGGGCCAAATTACAGCTCAGACACACCTTTGCGATGGTCCTCCTCCTCCTCCTGCAGGTCCTCCTCCTCCTTCTCCTCCAGGTCCTCCCAGTCCTCCTCCTCCTCCAGGTCCTACTCCTTCTCCTGCCACATCTCCAACAGCACAGCCCGGAAGGAAGCGTGGAAGGAAGACCAGAAAGTGAGGACCCTGGATCCAGTCTGGTTGGCCAAAAAATGCACACAGCCTGGGGACACACATGTCATCTGCTGCTTTCCAGATGTCTGCGAATTCTGGACCAGACTGCCCTCCCTTACATATGGACTCCTCAGGCCACCAATTTTGGTGTTCAAGAATTGATGTCTGCCGTGGGGGTCCCAGGCTTCGCTAATTTCTCCTGTTGATCCAGTGTTGCCTTCCTCTTTGTTTGGTTCTGATCCCTTAATAAAGGATTTTTGTTTTGAATTATACTCTCCTATGTGTTTTACTTCAAAAAGGTCAGTTGGTTTGTGAGGATTCAGGTAAATATACAATGTGAAATGAACAAGTAACACCAACAACAAACAATCTCCTTGAGATTAAATAATAAAAGATATCAATGGTGTTGGGGTAACTTGACACACAAAACACACACAAAAATATTCTGGAGTAAAAATAAAAATAACATTGAACAAAGATCAGCCTTGGAAAAAATACAAACATTAAATCTAAAAAAAAAAGGCTTAAAATCCCCAAAAAAATTAAATAAAAAAAAAACATTCTGTCAGATGTGACAACTAATAACAATATATTCAGGGAATCCCAATAAAAAAAACAAAAATAAAACTTTGTGAGAAGTGTGTGTGAATATGAGCAGCAAAACTACTTAATTCTTCTCACATTATAAAGAAGAAGAGAGTGCGCTGTATTAAACCATTTTTGACATTGCAGCGCGACAAAAGTGCTGTATCCATTGCGAACGCTAAGTTTACCAGAACGAGCTGTTCCGTGCCGGAATTTCTACTGAGCATGCGTGGCACTTTGTGCGTCGGAACAGGCCACACACGGTCGGAATTGACGCGATCGGATTTTGTTGTCGGAAAATTTTATCTCCTGCTTTCCAACTTTGTGTGTCGGAAAATCCGATGGAAAATGTCCGATGGAGCCCACACACGGTCGGAATTTCCGACAACACGCTCCGATAGGACATTTTCCATCGGAAAATCTGACCGTGTGTACGGGGCATAAGAATAAACGCCTTGTTTTTCTGCACCATTAATTTTTTTATCTTTCTTTTCCAACAAATTATCTGCAAACAATGATCGGAGGAGCTCCTTTTTGAAGGCAAGTGTTATATACACCTGAAAGTTTACCTTGCTATCTGCTAAAGAGGAGAGTTGGCATTTCTATTAAGAAGCTCAGGTGGAGAATATTACATATGATCTTTGTCTGTGCTGGAGCACGCTGAAAGATTATTCCCCCCTGGTGTCTCTATTGCGGGAGAGCTGATGAGTGATCGTGTGGAGCAGATCGGCTGGAAATCCTGACAGTATATGGCTAAAATAAGGCGATCTTGACCCTTATAATTTGGGGTCCATCTGTTTGGGTAAGAGGCTATCTGGCTCCTTTTTGTATATCTCCCCCTCTGATGTGAAGTTTTCGATCAAGCTCTCCTAAATGTGAAAGGCGGCATCAACATTTGTTACATCTGTTTTTGCTATGTATTCACTCTGTCACTTTGTTGCAGTTTGGAAGTTTTTTTGGATACTTATACACAAATATTTTTGGTGAACTTTTTTATGAACACCTGATTTATACACAAATATTTTGGTGAACTTTTCATGAATACTTTTCTTTCAAAATTTATATGGGATATTTCTTTATTCCTATAATCTTTTTTTTAATAGTTTATTTTTCTTGTTTTGATTCACTTATTGCACTGATTTTTCTTTAGTGCACATATATGTGCGGGGCGCACACATGGGAACATCCGTGTACGCCGGGTCCACGGGACCCGGCGCAACACGGATCGCGGTAAAGGGCCAATGACAGCGGCCCTTTACCATGTGATTGCTCCGTCCAATGACGGAGCGATCACAAATGTCAACAAAGGCTGTGCTGCAGGGTCAGCCCAAGTTCATCGCTCTCCTCTCCTCACACCGATGCAGCATGAGAGGAGAGCTTCATAGTGCCAAACAGTGAGTTTTTTTCTATTACCAGTGCCCAGCAGTGCCACAGCAGTGCCCAACAGTGCCACAACAGTGCCACAACAGTGTCATCTGTGCCACAAGTGCCATCTGTGCCACATCTGTGCCACATGTGCCACATTTGTGCCATCTGTACCACCTGTGCCACCTCTGTGCCACCAGAGCCACACCAGTGCCACACCAGTGCACACCAGTGCCACACCAGTGCCCATCAGTGCCACCTGTGCCCATCAGTGCCGCCTGTGCCCATCAGTGCCACTTGTGCTCATCGGCACCACTGCAGTACCACATCAGTGCCGCCAGTGCCCACCAGTGCCGCCTGTGCCCACCAGTGCCGCCTGTGCCCACCAGTGCCGCCTGAGCCCACCAGTGCCACCTCTGTGCCACCAGAGCCACACCAGTGCAACCAGAGCCACACCAGTGCCACTACAGTGCACACCAGTGCCACCTGTGCCCAACCAGTGCCACCTGTGCCCAACCAGTACCACCTGTGCCCATCAGTGCCACCTGTGCCCATCAGTGCCGCCAGTGCCACATCAGTGCCGCCTCTGCCCACCAGTGCCGCCTCTGCCCACCAGTGCCACCTGTGCCCACCAGAGCCACCTCTGTGCCCACCAGAGCAACACGAGTGCAGCCAGAGCCACACCAGTGCAGCCAAAGCCACACCAGTGCAGCCAGAGCCACACCATTGCCACCTGTGCCCATCAGTGCTCATCTGCGCCACATCAACCTCACCAGCTAACAGTATGGCAAAAAAATTATTTACGGCCGAGGAGGGCTACCAGCGTCTCTGCATGACCGATGAGAGCAGCGGGGAGCTCTCTGAGTCTCTGTCTGATTCGGATTCGGCCTATGAACCCGTGACAAGCAGCGGGTCCGATACAGAATCAAAAGAGGAACGTGTGCCCGTGAAAAGAAGGCGTTCTGGCGTGGAGCAGCAGCCTACTACCACCTCGAGAGCAGTGCCGTCCACCTCCAGGGCAGTGCCGTCCACCTCCAGGGCAGTGCCGTCCACCTCCAGGGCAGTGCCGTCCACCTCAAGCGCAGTGCCGTCCACCTCAAGTGAAGAGCCACTGCAACAAAGGCCAGGCACCAGTAGGGTGTCATCTCAGCCCCAAAGGGATAGAGGCCATGCCAGCCTACCCTATGCCCTTCAAAACCCCCTGTGGCTTCCCCCTAATTCCGGAGCAGCAAATATCCCCCCTTTTACCGCCCAGCCAGGTGTCCAGGTGAACACCGATAATTTTGTCATGCTTGATTTTTTTTATTTGATTTTCACTGAAGACTTTCTATTGTCCATTGTGGCCCAGTGCAACCTTTACGCACAGCAGTACCTTATAAGCAACCCTGGCTCTAGTTATGCCCGTCCCTTTGAGTGGAGAGAGCTTACCATAGCGGAATTTAAAATTTTCTTAGGCCTAACTTTTACAATGGGTCTCACAAAAAAAACGAAATGTACTCATATTGGTCAACTAACCCCGTCCACCACATGCCACTCTTCTCTTCAATAATGCCAAGATCAAGATACCTTATGATTTTGCGCTTCCTTCACTACAATGACAACACCCAGTGCCCTCCCCGAAATGACCCAGCATTTGACAAATTATTCAAACTTCGTCCACTCCTAAATTATTTCTCTGAATAATTTCCCCAGCTATATACCCCCGACCAGAATATTTCTGTTGATGAGTCCCTTGTAAAATTTACAGGCAGGCTTGGCATCAAACAGTTTATCCCCAGCAAAAGGGCCTGATATGGGGTTAAAATGTATAAACTTTGCCACCGAGCCACGGGGTACATTTACGCCTTCCGGGTGTACGAAGGGAAGGACACCAAACTGCATCCCCCTGAATGTTCAGAATATATTGGAACCAGCGGCAAAGTTGTCTGGGAGCTCGTTTATCCACTCTTTGGAAAGGGGTACCACCTTTATGTGGATAATTTTTATACTAGCTTGCCCCTCTTCCGCAATCTTCACCGGAGGGACACCACAGCATGTGGTACTGTAAGAACCAATAGAAAAGGCTTCCCGCAAAAACTGGTCAATGAAAGGCTACGCCGAGGGGATACGGTGGCTTTGCGGAACCAGGAGCTATTGGCTGTCAAGTGGAGGGACAGACGAAACGTCTACATGCTCACGACAATCCATAATGACACCTACGTGGAAGTCCCAAGAAGAAACCTGCTTGTTTTTATGATTACAATTTATTTATGGGGGGAGTGGACTTGATTGATGATTGAACCCTACCTTCCCACAAGAAAATGATGTCATTGGTATAAAAAAGTGTCCATTTATTTTTTCAGTTTGGCCATGTATAACACTTACGTAATTTACCAAAAATCTACTGAGACCCCCTTAACCTATCTGCAATACCAGGAACAAGTAATCTCCTCCCTTTTGTACCCTGAAAGCCCACCAGAAAATATTCGCTCTGATTCCGGGAGCAGACTCCACGAACGCCACTTTCCTGACAAAATCCCCCCCGTGAAACAGGCCACAGACGTCAGAAGAAATGCCGGGTGTGCTCCAGAAGAGGAATTAGAAGAGACACCACGTATTATTGTCCTTCCCAACCAGGCCTCTGTATAAGTGAATGTTTCCGCCGTTACCATACTTCTCTACATTATTAGGGAAGTATGGTAAACGTAATTCTCATTTCCTGTAATTTTCCTCCACACCCCTTATGCCACTGCACTGAACCTGACTTACCTCAGCCTTGTCTGGAACCGACGCTGGCCTGTTATACGACCAAGCTTCTGCCTAACACTAAAACTGTACCTACCTCTGCCTTCTCCGGAACTGATCCTGGCCTGTTATACAACCAAGCTTCTGCCTAACGATAAACATACCTCTGCCTTCTCCGGAACTGACCCTGGCCTGTTACATAACCAAGCTTATGCCTAACGCTGAATTGTACCTACCTCTGCCTGCTCTGGAACTGAACCTGGACTGTTTGACCACGTTTTTTGCCTGCCTCTTGGACTGATCATTTACCCTGCTATGCTAGTGGGAACACAGGGGTCTCACATATGTGAGGGGCTCCAGAAATGTTTTTCTGGATGAAGAAATCTAATTTTTTAGTTTTCTCATTCCCAGATTTAGGGTCTGGAGACTCGGAGGCTTCAAAGAGATTTGGGTGGGAGAAGCCTCTACCCCTGTCCCCATTCTTTCCTGGTCTGTTACTTGGACCATGTTCCTGCTTACTACAAGGACCAATATTTTGGCACTCCTGGCAATGTCTCTACTTGCACTGACCCTGGACTGTATAAGGACAGTATCCCTGCCTGTACTATGGACAATATTCTTGCCTGCTGCCTGGACTATTCTATTCACTGTGGCTGACCACGTCCCTGCCTGCTGCCTGGATCAGGGCTCTCCTCCTGTGGACAACTGCACTACTAAAACCACGGGTAATCTTTTGTTTACCCTTTGCTCAGCAGAATGTATTTTAGGGTGTAATTCTTGGTATGTTCATGCTATGTGTTAGAAATATGAAGGGCCTTCAAAAATGTGATAGATTGTAAGGAAATTAGATGTGTAATTAATGCTCCTAGAACGCCTGAATGTGCTACTTCAATGTTGGGCCTCTGTATGTGGCCAGGCTGTGTAAAAGTCTCACACATGTCGTATTGCCATACTCAGGAGGAGTAGCGGAATATATTTTGGGGTGTCATTTTTGCTATGTACATGCTACGTGTTGGAAATATCTTAGAAATGGACAACTTTGTGTAAAAAAATATACATTTTCATTTTTTTCCATTCAAAAGACTCATTATGCCTCATAGATTATAAGTTGGGGTGTTTGCTTTCCAAAATGGGGTCACTTTGTGGGTGTTTCCATTGTCCTGGTGCTCCAAGGCCTTCAAAAGTGTAATAGGTGGTTGAGAGATTAGATGTGTAATTTATGCTCCTAGAACGCCTGAATGTGCTACTTCAATGTTGCGCCTCTGTATGTGGCCAGGTTGTTTAAAAGTCTCACACATGTGGTATTGCCATACTCGGAAGGAGTAGCAGAATATATTTTGGGGTGTCATTTTTGCTATGTACATGCTATGTGTTGGAAATATCTTAGAAATGGACAACTTTGTGTAAAAAAAATGCGTTTTCATTTTTTTTCCACATTTTCCAAAAACTTGGGTGTCATTTGTGTAATGTACATGCCATGTGAGAGAAATAACCTGTTATGATGACAATTTGGTGTGAAAAAAAAATAAAAATAAAAAAAATCTTCATTTTGCAAAGAATTGTGGGAAAAAATAACAA
Source organism: Lithobates clamitans (assembly GCA_037952925.1). Lineage (NCBI taxonomy): Eukaryota > Metazoa > Chordata > Amphibia > Anura > Ranidae > Lithobates > Lithobates clamitans. Next base: position 3,518,482 of record JBBGZY010000400.1, on the reverse strand, counting down.
CTTCAAAAAACTCCCCATGCCTCTTACTAAATACCTTGGAATGTCTACTTTCCAAAAAGGGGTCATTTTGTGGGTATTTGTACTTTCCTGGCTTGTTAGGGTCTCAAGAAATGAGATAGGCCTCAGTACATCAGGTGTGATCAGATGTGATCAATTTTCAGTGATTGGCACCATAGCTTGTAGACTCTATAACTTTCACACAGACTAAATAATATCCACTAATTTGAGTTATTTTTACCAAACATATGTAGCAGTATAAATTTTGGCCCAAATTTTTGAAGAAAAATTACTTTTATAAAATTTTATAATACAAATGAAGAAAAATGCATTTTTTTACAAAATTTTCGGTCTTTTTTCATTTATAGCACAGAAAATAAAAAACCCAGAGGTGATCAAATACCACCAAAAGAAAGCTCTATTTGTGTGAAAAAAAGGACGAAAATTTCATATGGGTACAGTGTTGCATGACTGAGTAATTGTCATTCAAAATGTGAGAGCACCAAAAGCTGAAAATTGGTCTGGTTAGGAAGGGGGTTTAAGTGCCCAGTTGTCAAGTGGTTAATGAAGGTGCAAGTGGTCTCTGTTGCTGAAGGGTTTCCTAACATAGGAATAAAATGGGCCAACTTTGTCAATCTGTCTGTGATCACAAAAATGGTGGTGAATCTTTCGGATGGTGGGAGCTCAACGATAAAGTTCATATTGATAATTTCCCAGGGCCTCTTGGGGATGGGTAATGGTCTTAAGAGAAACCAGGATTTGGTCTTATCGTTCTTATTTCGGGCACAGACCTCACAGGTACTGACATCATTTTTGCAGTCGGGCCTTAAACCTGGCCACCAAAAGGACCGTTGCACAAGCTCCACTGTCTTGGTTACCCCAAAATGTCCTGCCAAGGGATGGTCATGATACAGACCAAGGATCTTGGGACGCAGACTCGGGGGTACAAACACTTTTTGGTTATGTAGGAATAATCCCTGATGTTCCTGAAAGCAAATAACTAGTGGTAGAATGTCCCTTGTGGATGCCTGCTTAAGCTGGGTGAGTAGCTTAAGTAGGTCAGATCTACTTGTAGTAGCAGAAAACTTTTAGACAGCAGGATTGTGTCTGCTTGGTGAGGTTCTTCTTCTTCTGGGTACATACGTGATAGGGCATTCTTGGAACCCGGTCTGAAAGTAATGTGGAAGGAGGAAAGAGAGAAGAACAGTGCCCACCGTGCCTGCTGGGGTCCTAATCGTTTGGCCGTTCTCAGATATTTGATGTTCTTGTGATCGGTAAAGATCAAAATGGGGTGGGCTGCTCCCTCCAGTAAATAACGCCATTATTATAGGGCTGTCTTTATGGCTAATAATTCTCGGTCACCCATGTCGTAATTTCTCTCTGTGGGGCTGAGTTTCCTAGAAAAGAAGGAAGTGGGATGTAATAGTGATTTCATTCCCTGACGCTGTGACAGGATGGCACCCACGGCATTCTCTGCAGCATCCACCTTGAGAACATATGGCGATGCAGGGTCGGGATGTTGTAAGATGGGAGCTGACGTAAATAGGGTCTTTAGTTGATCTAAAGCTGTTTGCGCTGCAGGTGTCCACTGACAATGGGTATTCTGTTTTGTCAGTTGGGTGACAGGAGAGATGATGGCAGAGAAACTTTTAATGAACTTGTGGTAGAAATTGGCAAATCCGATAAAGCTTTGTGTGCTTTTCCTGTCTGTAGGAGTGGGCCATTCAAGGATGGATTTGACCTTTTGGGGATCCATGGAGATACCTGAAGTGGAGATGATAAGTCCCAAGAATTAGATAGTTTCCTTTTAAAATTCGCACTTCTTGGCCTTTGCATATAGTCCATGGTCTCTTAGCCGGCCGAGAACCTTTTTCACATGTTCACGGTGTGTCGAGAGGGAATTAGAAAATATGAGGATATCATCTAAGCATACAATAAGGAATAGATCAAGGAAGTCTCTGAAAATATCGTTAACAAAATGTTGGAATGTTGCTGGAGCATTGCACAACCTGAAGAGCATAACAAGGTACACATAATGTCCGAATCTTGTACGGAAGGTCGTCTTCTATTCATCCCCTTTGCGGATTCGTACTAGGTTATATGCACCCCGCAAATCAAGTTTCGTGAACACAGCAGATGTTTTGAAACGTTGAAAAAGTTCTGGAACCAGGGGCAACGGGTATCTGTTCTTGATAGTGACTTTATTTAATTCCAGGTAATCAATGCAGGGGCACAGGGTAAGTTCCTTTTTCTCCACAAAGAAAATTTCAGCACCTGCAGGGGACGTTGAAGGCCGGATGAAGCCCTTCTCCAAGTTCTCATCAATGTACTGACGTAGTATCTTGAGTTCTAGTTCAGAGAGAGAAAATATGCGCCCAAAAGGAATTTCAGAGCCAGGCAAAAGTTTAATTGGGCAGTCATACGGGCGTTGAGGTGATAGGATATCTGCCTTCTGTTTATCAAAGACAGGAATTCATGATAGACTGCAGGTATGAGCTGTGACACAGGAGAGTCAGTATGAATGCCCAGAAGAGGTGCAGGTATAGTGGAAATGGGGTGAAGGTAGGACTGCTGGCAGTAGGAGAATGAAAATGTAGTTTCTTCTGAAACCCAGTTTATCTGCGGGTTGTGGGCTTGCAAGCAAGGGATGCCCAGGATAATGGGAAACAGAGGTGATGGAATAAATATTCCTGATGACCAGTATCGGATACAGCCAGTAGTGGGCAAGTCTCATGTGTTATAGGCCCAGACCTAAGAAGAGATCCATCGGCCAGATAAATGGACAACTGGTATGTCTTTGCTTGTAAAGGAATTTGGTGAAGGTGAGCAAAGTCCTTGTCCATGAAGCAGCTGCAGGCTCTGGATTCGACTATGGCTGGTACCTGAATGTTTCTCCTGGGGAGCTGAAGTGATAGGAACAGGGTGATATGAGCAGATCCCTTCCTTCCAGAACAGTTAGCAAGGTAGGTAGAGAAGATGATCTTGGTCTTTGTGGGTCTCGCAGGGCAGTTTTGGAGATAATGCCCCGCTACCCTACAGTATATACACAGGCCCATTCGGCATCTTTGCAACTTCTCTGCACTAGAGAGTGGGGAATGAAAAAGTCCTAGTTGCATAGGTTTTGCCTGCAGGTTCATAGGTATAGTGGTAGTGCCAGCCTTCTCTGTTCTCCTTTCTCTAAATCTACGGTCAAGCTGGATAGCAAGACTAATGAGGCTATTAACCCCCACTCGAGCAAGTTCATCCTTGAGTCCTTCGGGCAGGCCAAGGCGGAATCGATGCTGTAAGGCTGCATCGTTCCACCCAGTATCAGGGGCCCATGAGTGAAATTCTGCCACATAGTCCTCAGCGGGTCGATAACCCTGTTATAGTGTGTGAACGGTAGACTCTGTGGTAGCAGTATGCTGGGGGCCTTCATAGAGCTGGGCCATTGTTTCAAAAAATGCAGAGAGAGAGTCCATGACTGAACTATTCTGTTCCAGGAGTTGGTGGGCCCATGACTGTGATTCTCCGAGAAGCAAGGATATGACAAATCTCACCTTGGTGGTTTCAAGTAAGAAGGTTCTTGGCTGCAGGGCAAAGTAAAGTTCACAAGACTTTTTAAACGCATGGAACTTGTGCCGATCGCCTGAAAATCGGTTGGTGCAGGAACTTGGGGTTCCGGAGGTGGCATGACACCTGCAGATGTGAAGACAGTCTGTTTAGATGTGGGGTAGCCAGTTGCTATAGCAGGTGCAGGAATTGCTGAGAGGGCAGCAGAGGTTTGGATGCGACCTTCCAGCTGCAGGTAGCTCTTTTGCATGGTGCTGACTGCCTGTGTGAAAGAGGCAAGTTGCAGGAATAGTGATTCCAGAGGTAAAGCCTCTCTCTCAATCTCCGACATCTGGCTGGCTGAGTGGTACTGTCACATACCTGATGGAGATCGAGCTGTAGAGAGGGCTTCTCTTGCACCTCTTGTCCAACGTCCCTGGTAGAGATGACAGGGAGTGAAGCACACAGAGCGGAACAAGGGCCAATGTAGCAGGTGGCACCGGCTGGGCCTTGGCAGGAACCTGATGGCTGTAGATCACCAGATAAGCACTGAGAACAGGAGCTCCGTGTTGCTGGATCAGCAGGCGGAAGCGTGGTCGGAACATAAGCCAGGGTGTCATCAACAGCCAAGCAGAGCAGGTACCAGAACGTGAGGCAGAAGCAAAGACAGGACACAGGCCGGGTTCGGTACACAGTCTGGCAGTGAGGTACAGAAGCATGAAGCAGGAGCAGGGTCAAGAACAAGCCGTGGTCACAGGAAGGCAGGCGGAAGTCCAAGGGAAGGTTCAGGTGGAAGCCGGGTCAAACACAGGAAAACTGGAACAGATCGAACACAGGTAAACAGGAACAAGCTGAATACACTGGTGTGCCCGCGCCTGTGCGCCAATGCGCATCTATCAACTGGACTTCTCTTACAGGAGGTAATTCGGCCTATGTCTTTTTAACAGTAACACATACTCCTCAGTGATGCATAACAGACGCTTTCTTTTAGATTGCTGCCAATTTGGAATTTTTCTCCTCCTCTTGAAGGGTGTGTAGCGAACACTTTCTTCTAGAATACAGATAATGCAGGGTGCATAGTGGACGCACTGATGGTGTGAAACACTCGTGCCTAGGTAATCAATGGCAATATATTTGAGCCGCTGCTGTCAATACTGTCCCCACTGGAGGGCAGGTTGAGAATAGGTTAATGATAGATAGTGCCTGCTCCACCTAAAATTATACTAGATCCCAATGCGATACACCGTGTCTGTAACTAGTACCTTATCTATATCATATAGATATCTATATTCTATTAGATGTGACAACTAAATAATACAACAATGTGAAAACATATAAAGTGCATATATGGAGGACTAGATGAACCAATGTCCAATGTTAATAAATTCATCAAATAATACAATTCATTAAATATATATATAGTTGAAACAATAAAAGAATTTCAGAGCCAATAAAAACTCTGACCCTAGCGCTCTAAAATGGAAAGAAGTTTTTTTGGTGCACTGCTAGCTGCTGTTATAAATAGAAACAATGTTGTAAAACATATACCTTCTTAGAAGAAGAAAATATTAACAGCGCTTGGTACAAATATTTATTCATAAATATGATATATCATATAATGAAAGATGGAAACAAGAAAGACCAACATTTAAGACACCACATCCCATATAAAAATAGATATAGGAAGAAAGGGCTGTAGGCATAAAGCCTTGGGACTTTAAAGGTGTCAATATTCAAAAATTATTTAGACAGTAGTTCAAAACATATTGGGATAAAAAAGAAATTGTATTACAATTGATTTAAAAAAATCCTATTTACGGGCCATACATAGTACAATAATTTCCAAAAGATTGATTCATAAAATGCAACAACAATTTATGATGCAGATACCACTTGTTTTCTCAACATGTTTCGCTCTGTGGAGCTTCTTCAGGGGATCATGTGGTACCATTTGTAAGACTGAAATTTACATAGAAAAGGAAAAAGGAAAAACAATCAATACAGAATAAAATTTAAACAATTTTCATAGTAGAGCTCTTACAGATCACATATCAAATTTATAGAGTATTACATGAAATTTATATAAATCAATATTAATTTAATTTAGGTTATTTAGGTTGAGTTGATGTTTAATTGATGAATTAAACAAAGATAAATAAATTAAATAAAAAGAAAATAAAGTTATAACCTTACCTAGAAACAAAATTTATAACATGAGACTAAAGATTGCCAGGTAATGAAAAGGTTAACCCCTAGGATAGCCCCCACTCATTAAAATTCCTGGATCACCGGTTGACTTGCAGAGGTAATACTTGTATAGTCAAAGTTTTTATATAGTGTCCTAACTGAAAAAAACAGGACGCCTATGATTGGAAAAATATATTTAAATATTTAAAATAAACCAATTGATTGTATTTAATCAAAAAATCATTATATTGAAAATATCCAATAATATTTCTTTAATAGGTTTTACCTGGGTGTACTTTAGATGATAGAATCAATTTTGATAACATAAGACATCCTGGGTGTTTAATGGGACAGGAGCACCAGCCATAGGATGTAAAAGAAAAAGACTTCAATGTGGAGGAAATGTAGGGACGTTCTGGAAAGGAAGGAATCAAGATCAGCCCACATCCAAATCCAGCACATAAACCATATAGATAAACAAATAGATAGCCAGTAGTAAGCAGAGAGATAGTGGATAAAAAGATCCAAAAGTTAACATTAATGAAGCTGCCTACCTTGCAGAAATATTTCAGGAATTCAATGGAGCAAGGAGGAGAGATCCTTCCCTCCTTACTCTGTGGTGTCCAGCAGAGAAATGACGGGGAGTAAGGAAAATCTCCCCGTTTAAGTATTACACTCCGGAGCGGCCGGGGTCTGACGTCACCGCTGCTCAGCTGACGTACATGAGGTATCCCTGCGCATGCGCACACATCGGGATAACAGGCGTCAGGAGCTGTTTGGACGTGCAGCTACCGATCGCCATCTTAGAAGTTGTTTTGCCCTCACATGATGGGAGGGGGGCTGGGATGACTCAGAAAGAAGTAAATGAAACTGATAAAACAAACATCAGTCGTTCCTTGAGCCGGCCAGGTTGAAAAAATAAAGATATATTGGAGAATGTGGTACATGATGCAGGGAACCAAAAGAGGCATTTGGAGATGAGGTCATTGATTAGAAACCAACATTAAGCAAATGCCTGGGTGTCCGTGCAAGTTTAAATAAAAAAGGCGATCCAGGATAGAGGAGGGGCTAAAAACATGAAGCAAATATTCATTCATGTAGAAAAAGTTCATAGATAGGTAAATTAATAATGACATAAATCAAAATTCAACATATTAATATTGAAGAATATTGTTTAGAGGTAAGTGATCAAAGAAAAATAAAAATAAAATAAAATAAAATAAATACTGCAATACATATGGCAAACGAAATTATGATAAAGCTAAAAAAATGAAAAGAGAAAAATAAATAAAAACAAATGAAACAAAACAAAATAATATTGTGTATAGAAAATATTAGACCCAAGGGAAAAATTGTTTACAAGAAGGGTTTGTAACTTAAAGCATCATTTAGACCCGGAGCTTTTACAGCATCTAAATTTGAAATCCATTTGGCCTCCCGCTGTAATAGGATTTGATCATAGTTGCCTCCCCTTTCACCTGGGGGAACATGTTCTAAGGCTACAAAACGCATCATGGTGTCATCAAATTGATAAAAGAGGCCCATATGGCGGTTATGGGCGTCTCCATCCTTTTTTTACCGCGGGTCTTAAGACGGTGTTGTAGGGCCTTGGCTTATTTTTCAAAATGACTATTATTACTGCAATTTCTATGGGCAATATCTTCGCCTTAGAAGAAATTGCAGTAATAATAGTCATTTTGAAAAAGAAGCCAAGGCCCTACAACACCGTCTTAAGACCCGCGGTTATAGTAACAAAAGTCTGAAAAAAGCTTACGTCAGGGCCAAAAAACACAATAGATCGGACCTCATTCATGGCCACACAACTCCCACATCTTCGTCTGAACTAAAAATGATCACGAGATTCTCAGGACAACATAAACAAATACAAGGGTTTAATGCAGAAATACTGATACCTCCTAATGGGGGATCCACGGGTCTCTAAACATTTAAAAAACTATCCTGAAATAACCTTCAGACGATCACAGTCTATAAAGGACAAGATTGTTCATAGTCATTATGATCCATCTCTCATTTCTATCAGTTCAAACAGAGGTACACGACCATGTCACAAATGTAATTTCTGTAGGTACATTCATGCAACACGCACCATTGCCCTTCCTAATGGCCGTTTGTATTCTCCTAAATTTTCCTTGTCAAAAGAAGTTTATTGAGTATACAATGTTATAAAGATACATAAAGTAAGTTTACAAGGATCTATAAAGTAAGCTCATTGTTTTACAGTAGGGTTTATATAGGTAAATATCATGAAATTTCAAATATTAAACATTGGGTTCACGTAAACCTAAATTAAAGATATATATAATTTCCTTAGTTACTTTTGTAGGTATTTAAATGATTTATACCTACTATACATATTGTTTACAAGTGGAGTGTATATAGGTCAAATAAATTCTGATAATGAGCTTTAATCATAAGGTGGAGAAAAGGAAAGAGAAAGAAGAAAAAGGGTTGAAAGGTAGAGGTATGGTCCACAAGGTTGTTCCGCTCGTCAGTTTATTATTCTTTTTAGTTCTCTTTGAAGCCTTAGAATGGGTGTCTCTGTAAGTCATTTAATCTGTTACCATGGCAACAGGACAGAGTCATTGAAGTTTGACAGGAACTGTTGTTTTATCCAAGGATGCCAAAGTTTTTCAAATTTTGGAATTTGATTTTGATCGATGGCTACCATCTTAGCATGGGACATTGTATTATTCATTCTGTGAATTGTTTCTGCTAGTACCAATGTAGGAGATTTCCATGCCTTGGCCACTGTTTGTTTTGCAGCCGTTATTAGTTGGATCATAAGTTTGAATTGAGAGAGTGTTAACCATTCCGGTTTTAGATTAAGTAAAGTTAAATATGGATCTGGTTGTATTATTTTTTTAAATATTTTAGATGCAATCACGAAGACTTCCTTCCAGAAGGTTTGGATTACTGGGCACGTCCACCATATGTGTAAATATGTGCCTATTTCTGGGCATCCTCGAAAACAAAGAGCTGAGGTATTAGGTGAATATTTTGCCACTCTAGCGGGTACAAGGTACCAGCGAGTTAGGACTTTATAATTTGTCTCCGGTGCTAAGATGTTGGGTGAAGATGACTTAGATGTGAGCCATATGTTAGACCAGTCCGTGTCTTCTACAGTTCGTCCCAGGTCCTCCTCCCACCTCTGAACGTAAGAGGGTCTATTAAGATTTGTTACTCCATATAATTGATTATAAAGTGATGAAATTGTACCTTTAGCAAATGAATCTTTGGTAGAGATTGATTCAAAAATGGATAATTGGGATAATGGTGTATCCCCCTTTAGGAATGGTGTATAGAAATTTTTGATTTGGAGATATCTAAATATCTCAGAGTTTGGTAGATCATATTTTGCTCTAAGCGATGGGAATGAAAGGAATGATTTAGATGCTATGAAGTCATTTAGTGTCTGAATGCCTGATGTTGTCCAAGCTTTAAAAGAATTTGGGTAGATCCATGCCGGATAAAAGGCCGGATTTCTGATAAAAGAAAGGAGAGGATTGTGTGGAGATTGTAACTGATATTTGGTTTTTAGTTTATCCCAGAGAGATAAGAAGTGTTTAGTTATGGGATTATGAATTTTAAAGCGGTCTTTAGGATCAAGCCATAATAAATTTGATATTAATAGAGGGTCATTTTCTGAAGCCTCTATAAATACCCATAATGGGATTTCCTGTTTTGCATGGTATTTGGACAGACTGGCCAAATGTGCTGCTCTGTAGTAGTTAGTAAAATTAGGGTATCCCATGCCTCCTTTATTTTTGGGAAGATGTAGTGTGTGTATAGGTATACATGGTTTAGAAGAGCCCCATATAAACGAAGTTGCTCTTTTTTGTACTATTCTCAAAAAATAGGAAGGAATTGGAATAGGGAGGACTCTGAATAGATAAAGCAATTTGGGTAGAATAGTCATTTTGATTGCATTAATCTTCCCTATCCAGGATAAAGGAAGTTGCGACCATTGTTTTATTAGATTTGTGATCTGTCTTAATACAGGAGGATAATTGGTTGAGAATAAGTCAGAATGAGATGCTGTTAAATGAATTCCAAGATATGGGATTGATTTTTCTGCCCATGTGAATGGGAGTGCAGCCCTAGCCGGGATCAATTCCATGTTTGTGAGTGAAATATTAAGCACTAGGCATTTCTTAGGATTAATCATAAGGCCGGATAGGGCTGCAAATCCATCAAGAGCTGGTATTAAGTTAGGACCAGAGACCTGTGGTGATGATAGAAAAAGTAATATATCGTCTGCAAATATACATAATTTGTGTGTAATACCTCCTACTTCAATGCCAGTTATAGTTTGGTTTGTTCTGATGTATTGGGCCATGGGTTCGAGTATAAGGGCAAATAATAAGGGAGATAATGGGCAACCCTGTCGGGTACCTCTTTCGATATTAAAGGCTTCAGATTTGTATCCAGCATATTTTATATAGGCTTTGGGTTTATTATATAATGCTTTGATCCATGTTAAAAAGTGGGGTCCAAAACCCCATTTTTGTAATGAATATTGCATATATTGCCAGGATACTGTGTCAAATGCCCTCTTAATATCGAGAGATAGAAAACATAAAGGGATTTTCCGTTTTTTAGCAATATGTGCCAATAACACTGCCCTGCGTATATTATCGCCTGCCTGTCTATTTGGCATGAAGCCTACTTGATCTCTATGTATTAATTTTCCTATAATGCTATTGAGGCGTTTTGCTATTATTTTTGCTAATAATTTAATATCGAGGTTTAACAGAGAGATAGGCCGATAATTCACACAGGAAGTATCATCAGAAAGGGGTTTTGGGATCATACAAACAATTGCCATTAGTGTTTCTTGCCGAAAAGAATGTCCATCTAGAAGTTTGTTAAAAGTTTCAGTGAGAATGGGAGAGAGTATTTCTGAGAATATTTTATAGTGTAAAGCCGAGTAGCCGTCTGGGCCTGGTCTTTTGTTAAGTTTTAGGTCTTTTATGGCGTTAGCAACTTCATCTATAGTTATAGGCTCATCCAAACTGCTTTTTTGATTCTGAGATAACTCAGGTAAGGTTATTTTTGAGAAGAAGGATTCAGCCTCTGTAGGATTAAATTCATTGTTTGTCTTGTATAAAGTTGCGAGATGTGAGTGAAATTTATGGACTATTTTAACTGGATTACAAGTGTAAACATTTTTTGATAATTTCAAACGTATTGGTTTGAAAGATTTGTTAGTTGAATTTAATGCCCGAGACAAATATGTACCTGGTTTGTTTGTATTCATGTAGAAATTGTGTTTGGAGCGTTTGAGGGATTTATCAACTGACTCAGTGAGAAATAGATCGTATTCCAATCTAGATTTTTCCAGATGAGATTTTGTACTCTGGGATGGATCATCTTGAAATGATATGTAGGCTGCATTAAAATTGAGTTCTAGTTTTTTTGCTAGATTTTTGCGTTCCCGTTTAAATAGTGCCATTTGTCTTTGTATTGTACCACGCAAGACAGGCTTATGAGCTTCCCACAGTGTTATTGGGGAGATGACTGTTGTATTATTAATTGATATGTATTCCTTTAAAGCTTGTTCAATGGCCATCTGATGTAGTGGGTGTTTGAGCATTATGTCCGGTAAGTACCACGTTGGGTCATGCGCTTTTGGTATGGCTGAGGCTATAGTAGTGTATACTGCATTATGGTCAGACCACGGAATCGGAATTATATCTGATGCAATAATTTCTGGTATCATTCCTATTGTTAGAAAAATATGATCTATTCTGGTGAAGGTTTGATGAGGGTGCGAGAAATAAGTGAATTTCTTTTTCATTGGGTTACTTTCTCTCCATGAATCTACCAGATTGTATTTGGAAAGAAGTTGAGAAAAAGGTAATCTAGAGGTTATTTTGGATGGTGTAAAAGGTGATTTATCTAGAAATGGGAGGAGGACCTGGTTCGAATCCCCACACATTATCACTGTTCCTATTTTGTGTGTATTAATCACTTGTAATATATGTGAGAGGAATGGTGTAGGTTGTTTGTTAGGAGCGTAGTAGGAAATCACCGTGATTGCTGTATCCATTATATAACCCATGAGTATCAGGTATCTACCTTCTGGGTCTTTAATTTCTGATGATAAGGTGAATGGTGTGGATCGGTGAAATGCAATTAGAGTTCCCCTTTGCTTGGTACAGGCAGAAGCCGTTTAAATTTGTTGATAAAAAGGAGAAATATATTTTGGAGTAGAATCTTTGGTGAAGTGTGTTTCTTGGAGGCATACTATGTGAGCCTTCTTGTTATGGAAAGTACGGAAGGCTTTGGTCCTTTTTTGAGGGACATTTATTCCCTGAACATTCAGGGAAAGTATATTCAGTGGTGCCATGGCAATAGATAAAATAGTTTTGACTTACTTTTTGTTATGCAGAGCTGACTGCGCAGATCAACCTGTGTGGACTGAAGAGATGAAAAGATAGAAAAGAAACCAGTGAATTCTGGAGTAAAGAGTAAACAAAAAACATATGAGATTAGATGATACATTGTATAAATTATTTTTTGCAAGTAATCAAAATTTACCCGTGAAAGAGAATAAATATCTCTCTCAGGGGAATAAGTGCCTTCATCACACTCCCACATAATATGGTTGGGAGAATGAGGAGGGCTAATGGGGGTACACGGATCTTCCGCTTACAGGAGAGAAGTGCTATGTCAAAAGACATCAAAATTATGTTTCATTAATTGGAGTGCAGAATATAGTTTTTGTTGAAATTATTTATTCCAGGGTGGTTGTATATGGTTAGTCTTGCCCTAGGCTAAATAATTCAGTTAGAAAGGTACTGTTAATAACTTTGGTATTGATGAAGATAGTTTGAATTATTTGGGGATTTTAACCCTTTTAGAGTAAACAATTACATATTTTATTCATATGTAACTGTTTAGATATGTTAACTCATAAAATTGAGGTTGTATTGCTTCAGATTAGAATAAACAAAAACATAATTCTAGGAACTAGTTACCGTATATACTCGAGTATAAGTCGAATTTTTCAGCCCTTTTTTTTGGGCTGAAAGTTTCCCTTCGACTTATACTCGAGTCCGCGCCGTCTGTCTGCATGATCAGCGTGTCATGCAGGCAGACGGCGGCCGGCGTGTGATGATAATGCACGGAGGCTATTCCAGCTTTCAAAAGCCGCGCCTCCTGCTCTTCTGTGATAGGCTGAATAGCTGTCAGTGTACAGCCTATCACGGACATTCTCTCATCCTCGTCCGTGGTATGAGAATGAGAGAATGTCCGTGATAGGCAGTCAGCGGTCAGCCTATCACAGACTTTTGAACTGTGGAATGGCCGCCGAACAGTATCATCACACGGCCGCTGTCTGAGGATGGAGATCACCACAGGAAGGCTACACAGGACACAGGTAGGCTGCACATGCACACAGGACACACATGCACACATGCACACATGACACACATGACACACATACACACAGGACACACATGCACACAGGACACACATGTACAGGACACACATGTACAGGACACACATGTACAGGACACATGTACAGGGTACAGGTAGGCTGCACAGGACACAGGGAGGCAGGCAGCTGCAGATGGACATTATTGACCCTCTGCATTTCTCACCCTCGACTTATACTCGGGTCAATAAGTTTTTCCCAGTTTTTTGTGGTAAATTAGGGGTCTCGACTTATACTCGGGACGACTTATACTCGAGTATATACGGTAGGTAATAATATATTTGTTTTAAGAAAAGAAAGAAAAAGCTCCCATTACTTCTGGATTATTGAACATATTTGTCCTAAAAAGTAATAAATCTATTGTTATTACCTGATAATATATAACTGAACAAGAATTTCCTTATTTCACTTATATATTCTAAGGCTATATGAATCAGAAGTAATAAGAAATATAACTGGAATGTAACATGATCCCACACAGTGTGTGACTATCAGAATGCAGTTACATTCAGTTATAAATACAGGTTTTTTAAAGAGAACCATCTCTTAGTATAATAAATGAAGAGATATCAGGAATTAGGATGTCAGTCCATTGAATCTTCTTGGTCCATGGATGATGTGGCATAACGGCCTCTTTTGTGAGAATGATGATTCCCATTTTGTTCTGAAATTTTCTGGGTGCTGCCTGAAGGTGAAGATGATGTCATTCTTCTGCATGTGGGAGAGTTGCTGCTTGTGGGTTCTGTCAGATTTAATTTTAAAAGGGTTTGTTGTAGTTCATCTGCTGATCTGCTTCTGTAAATTGTACCTTGGTAGTTAAATCTGACTGAAAAGGGGAAGCCCCATTGATACATAATGTTGTGGCGTTGCAGTTCCATTAGTTGGGGTTTCATGGTTCGTCTTTTAGTAATAGTAAGTTGGGATAGGTCAGCAAAAATTTGATAATTGTGTCCTTGAAAATTAAGCTCCTTTTTTTCTCTTGCAGCAATTAGTATTTGTTCTTTCGTTCTGTAATATTGAAATTTTGTGATTATATCACGTGGGGGTCCATCTTTCTTTTTGGCTGTGAGGGCTCTGTGTACTCTGTCCAGTTCTAAACGTTCAATAGGGATATCTGGCTTTAGTTCTTGTAATAGAGCAGTAATAGTAGATTGCAGGTCTGTCACAGTTTCAGGTATTCCCCTTATGCGCAAGTTTGAACGTCTGGCTCTATTTTCGTAATCTTCGAGCTTAGTTTGAAGTATTAAATTCTCTTTTTTTAAATGTTCCAATTCTGTTATATTTTCTTGGGTTGTAATTTCAATTTCATCCATTTTTATTTCTAAGGCTGCGGTGCGGTTTCCCAGCTCTCTTATTTCTTTGGTTAGGCTTTTTGTTATTTGGTCTGAGGTTTGTTTTAAAGCCTTATGAAGCATCTTTTCAAATTGTAATAATATTACTGGGGATACTGAGGAGTCTTGTGGAGAAGTTTGTGAGAGGATTTGTTCTGTATCTGACTCAAATGGAGAGTCTTGCTGTGACATTTTCTGTCTGTGAGAGCGCCCTGATGCTGTATATTGTGAGGTGACTGGAGCTGCTTCAGCTGCAGTGAGTGCCTGTGAGCTCTTTGTGAGGTGATTTTTATTTCTGCCACGGTTTCCTCCCAGTACCATATTTCCTGCCCTGGGGCAAAAAGGTTCAAATGGATACCTTTTGAGCCTGCAGGCTCTGCTTTGTCCTTCTCTTCTCTCCTCAGCGGTGTGGAGCTCTAACAATGCATGTCTGCTCCGCTAGGCTCCGCCTCCTGCCCCCCCTTCTCCTAAATTTTCAGTCACATGTCAGTCAGTTGGCATTGTCTACTTAATGACCTGTGGCTGTGACGCTTTTTATGTGGGCAAAGCAAAGCGCCCATTTTTTCACCGTATACGGGATCATGTTTCTCTTGTATGTAAAAAAAGGATGGAGACGCCCATTAGCCGCCATATGGGCCTCTTTCATCAATTTGATGACACCATGATGCGTTTTGTAGCCTTAGAACATGTTCCCCCAGGTGAAAGGGGAGGCAACTATGATCAAATCCTATTACAGCGGGAGGCCAAATGGATTTCAAATTTAGATGCTTTAACCGCTTGCCGACCGGCGCACGCCGATGTACGTCGGCAGAGCGGCACGGCTGGGCAAATGGGCGTACCTGTATGTCCATTTGAATTTCCCGCCATGCCCGTGCGTGCGCGCTGCCGGCGGCGCACGCACGTGCCGGCCGGGAGCTCCGTGAGTCGGGTCGCGGGTCCCGCGGACTTGATCGCCGCGGGGATACCCGCGATCGCCTCACAGAGCGGATGAACGGGGAGATGCCGTTGTAAACAGCATCTCCCCGTTCTGCCTAGTGACAAGTGTCACTCGATCTCTGCTCCCTGTCATCGGAGCAGAGATCAGTGACGTCACCCACACAGCCCATCCCCCTACAGTTAGTAATCACTCCCTAGGTCACACTTAACCCCTCCCCGCCCCCTAGTGGTTAACCCCTTCACTGCCAGTGTCATTTACACAGTAATCAGTGCATTTTTAATCGCACTGATCGCTGTATAAATGACAATGGTCCCAAAAATGTGTCAAAAATGCCCGACATGTCCGCCATAACGTCGCAGTCACAATAAAAATCGCTGATCGCCGCCATTACTAGAAAAAAAAAAAAATATTAATAAAAATGCCATAAAACTATCCCCTATTTAGTAAACACTATAACGTTTGCGCAAACCAATTAATAAACGCTTATTGCGATTTTTTTTACCAAACATATGTAGAAGAATACGATCGGCCTAAACTGAAGAAAAAAAATGTTTTTTTTATATATTTTTGGGGGATATTTATTATAGCAAAATGTAAAAAATAATGCGTTTTTTTCAGAATTGTCGCTCTTATTTTGTTTATAGCGCAAAAAATAAAAATCGCAGAGGCGATCAAATACCACCAAAAGAAAGCTCTATTTGTGGGAAAAAAAGGACGTCAATTTTGTTTGGGAGCCACGTCGCACGACCGCGCAATTGTCAGTTAAAGCGATGCAGTGCCGAATCGCAAAAAACGCTCTGGTCAGGAAGGGGGTAAATCCTTCCGGGGCTGAAGTGGTTAAAAGCTCCGGGTCTAAATGATGCTTTAAGTTACAAACTCTTCTTGTAAACAATTTTTCCCTTGGGTCTAATATTTTCTATACACAATATTATTTTGCTTTGTTTCATTTGTTTTTATTTATTTTTCTCTTTTCGTTTTTTTTAGCTTTATCATAATTTCGTTTGCCATATGTATTGCAGTATTTATTTTATTTTATTTTATTTTTATTTTTCTTTGATCACTTACCTCTAAACAATATTCTTCAATATTAATATATTGAATTTTGATTTATGTCATTATTAATTTACCTATCTATGAACTTTTTCTACATGAATGAATATTTGCTTCATGTTTTTAGCCCCTCCTCTATCCTGGATCGCCTTTTTTATTTAAACTTGCACGGACACCCAGGCATTTGCTTAATGTTGGTTTCTAATCAATGACCTCATCTCCAAATGCCTCTTTTGGTTCCCTGCGTTATGTACCACATTCTCCAATATATCTTTATTTTTTCAACCTGGCCCGCTCAAGGAACGACTGATGTTTGTTTCATCAGTTTCATTTACTTCTTTCTGAGTCGTCCCAGCCCCCCTCCCATCATGTGAGGGCAAAACAACTTCTAAGATGGTGATCGGTAGCTGCACGTCCAAACAGCTCCTGATGCCTGTTATCCCGATGTGTGCGTATGCGCAGGGATACCTCATGTACGTCCGCGGAGCAGCGGTGACGTCAGACACCGGCCGCTCCGGAGTGTAATGGGGAGATTTTCCTTACTCCCCGTCATTTCTCTGCTGGACACCACAGAGTAAGGAGGGAAGGATCTCTCCTCCTTGCTCCATTGAATTCCTGAAATATTTCTGCAAGGTAGGCAGCTTCATTAATGTTAACTTTTGGATCTTTTTATCCACTATCTCTCTGCTTACTACTGGCTAAACTTAATTAAATTTAAAGTTAATCTCATTTATCTATTTGGTTATCTATATGGTTTATGTACTGGATTTGGATGTGGGCTGATCTTGATTCTTCCCTTTCCAGACCGTCCCTACATTTCCTCCACATTGAAGTCTTTTTCGTTTACATCCTATGGCTGGTGCTCCTGTCCCATTAAACACCCAGGATGTCTTATGTTATCAAAATTGATTCTATCATCTAAAGTACACCCAGGTAAAACCTATTAAAGAAATATTATTGGATATTTTAAATATAATGATTTTTTGATTGAATACAAAAGCGTCGATTTAACTGCTAATTGCGCGGTCATGCAATGCTGTACCCAAACGAAATTTGCGTCCTTTTCTTCCCACAAATAGAGCTTTCTTTTGATGGTATTTGATCACCTCTGCCGTTTTTATTTTTTGCGCTGTACACGGAAAAAGACCGAAAATTTTGAAAAAAAAATGATATTTTCTACTTTTTGTTATAAAAAAAATCCAATAAACTCAATTTTAGTCATACATTTAGGCCAAAATGTATTCGGCCACATGTCTTCGGTAAAAAAAATGTCAATAAGTGTATATTTATTGGTTTGCGCAAAAGTTATAGCGCCTACAAACTAGGGTACATTTTCTGGAATTTACACAGCCTTTAATTTATGACTGCCTATGTCATTTCTTGAGGTGCTAAGATGGCAGGGCAGTACAAAACCCCCTCAAATGACCCCATTTTGGAAAGTAGACACCCCAAGGAAATTGCTGAGAGGCATGTTGAGCCCATTGAATATTCTTTTTTTTGTCCCAAGTGATTGAATAATGACAAAAAAAAAAAATTACATAAAGTTGTCACTAAATGATATATTGCTCACACAGGCCATGGGCATATGTGGAATTGCACCCCAAAATGCATTTAGCTGCTTCTCCTGAGTACGGGGATACCACATGTGTAGGACTTTTTGGGAGCCGCATACGGGGCCCCGAAAACCACTGCCTTCAGGATTTCTAAGGGCGTACATTTTTGATTTTACTCCTCACTACCTATCACAGTTTTGAAGGCCATAAAATTCCCAGATGGCATAAAACCCCCCAAATGACCCCATTTTGGAAAGTAGACACCCCAAGCTATTTGCTTTGAGGCATGTTGAGTCCATGGAATATTTTATATTTTGACACAAGTTACGGGAAAGTGACACATTTTTTTTGCACAAAGTTGTCACTAAATTATATATTGCTCACACAGGCCATGGGCATATGTTGAATTGCACCCCAAAATACATTTAGCTGCTTCTCCTGAGTATGGGGATACCACATGTGTGGGACTTTTTAGGAGCCTAGCCATGTACGGGGCCCCGAAATCCAATCACCGCCTTCAGGATTTCTAAGGGTGTAAATTTTTGATTTCACTCTTCACTGCCTATCACAGTTTCGGAGGCCATGGAATGCCCAGGTGGCACAACCCCCCCCCCCCCAAATGACCCCATTTTGGAAAGTAGACACCCCAAGCTATTTGCTGAGAGGCATGGTGAGTATTTTGAAGCTCTCATTTGTTTTTGAAAATGAAGAAAGACAAGAAAATTCTTTTTTCTTTTTTCAAATTTCAAAACTTGTGACAAAAAGTGAGGTCTGCAAAATACTCACTATACCTCTCAGCAAATAGCTTTGGGTGTCTACTTTCCAAAATGGGGTCATTTGGGGGGGGGGGGGGGTTGCCACCTGGGCATTCCATGGCCTTCGAAACTGTGATAGGCAGTGAAGAGTGAAATCAAAAATTTACGCCCTTAGAAAGCCTGAAGGCGGTGCTTAGTTTTCAGGGTCCGTGCGCGGCTAGGCTCCCAAAAAGTCCCACACATGTGGTATCCCCATACTCAGGAGAAGCAACAGAATGTATTTTGGGGTGTAATTTCACATATTCCCATGGCATGTTTGAGCAATATATCACTTAGTGACAACTTTGTGCAAAAAAAAAAAAAATTGTCTCTTTCCCGCAACTTGTGTCACAATATAAAATATTCCATGGACTCGACATGCCTCTCAGCAAATAGCTTGGGGTGTCTACTTTCCAAAATGGGGTCATTTGGGGAGGGGGTTTTGAACTGTCCTGGCATTTTATGCACAACATTTAGAAGCTTGTGTCACACATCACCCACTCTTCTAACCACTTGAAGACAAAGCCCTTTCTGCCACTTTTTGATTACATGAAAAAAATTTTTGTTTTTGCAAGAAAATTACTTTGAACCCCCAAACATTATATATTTTTTTAAAGCAAATGCCCTACAGATTAAAATGGTGGGTGTTTCATTTTTTTTTTTCACACAGTATTTGCACAGTGATTTTTCAAACGCATTTTTTTTCTTTATTATTTTTTTGCTGTTTTATCTTATTTTTAAACTGTTCCTTTCATTTTTTTTTAAAATCATTTTTATTGTTATCTCAGGGCATGTAAATATCCCCTATGATAGCAATAGGTAGTGACAGGTACTCTTTTTTGAAAAAATTGGGGTCTATTAGACCCTAGATTTCTCCTCTGCCCCCAAAGCATCTGACCACACCAAGATCGGTGTGATAAAATGCTTCCCCAATTTCCCAATGGCGCTGTTTACATCCGGCGAAATCTAAGTCATAAAATGCTCGTAGCTTCCGGTTTCTTAGGCCATAGAGATGTTTGGAGCCACTCTGGTCTCTGATCAGCTCTATGGTCAGCTGGCTGAATCACCGGCTGCATTCTCAGGTTCCCTGTTGAGACAGGAGAGCCAGAGAAAAACACGGAAGACGGTGGGGGGGGCATTCCCTCCCACTGCTTGTAAAAGCAGTCTAGAGGCTAATTAGCCTCTAGGATTGCTTTTACATGAACGCCGACTGGCTGAAAAGAATAATAGCAAGATGATACCTAAACCTGCAGGCATCATTCTGGTATAACCACTCAAAGTCATGAATGGCGTACCTGAAGACCAAAAAATGGTTAACAATAAAGCACAGTAAACGGTAAAGTATAAAAAAATTGCATACCTGAAAAGCAAACATGATAAAACATAATAACAATAAAACATTGCAGAATAGAATATAGTAAAAAAGAGCAGAACAATAGAGAGATAATAGAGAGAGAGAGAGAGAACAATAAAACGACAACTATTTTTTTGTATTTTATATTTTTGTTTGTGTTTTTTTTTTACACTTTTTTTTGCAACTGTAACTTTTATAGCTGTAACCGATTCCAGGTTCGGGTCTCTCAAAATGCGATGGCATCTTGGGAGACCCTGTGAAAGTGTGCCTAGTCTGTGCAATGCCTACGCTAATAACTAGTACATGGTAGCGTTCAAAACATTCACCTATGCAAAGACCAGGATTGTCAGGACAGGAGGGACAATAATAGCGGGTGTCACGCCTATATCCACGCTTGCTGCAGACACAACATCTTTTTTGGGGGGTTCGTTGGGTAGGGGTACTTGGGAGGACATAAAGAAAATGCCTCTCATGCAGCCGACTGTATTTGGTTGGGGATGTGAATGGGGGAAGTATGGGCGCTGCAGAAGCGGTGGGTTCCCAATTAGGATTGGCGAATGCAGCAGGAAGGGCATTATGGGCACGACGGGCCTGTGTTTGTCTTTTTGGTGGCAGTGGGACACTACTTGTGCTTGCCACCTCACCAGCTTGAACTGCACTTATGGGACTCGCGTCACCAAGTGTTACTGCAGTGCTAGTTTGACTACGACCGGGGTGTACTAGGCTGCTGGTGCTTGCCAGTTCACCAAAACGCTACCAAAAAAACTGTTAGCGATTGCAGGGGTCAGGCCTGACTCTGCGAACGCTGCAGTTATGCTTTTAGTGTTTTGTAAGTGACAGTGATCGATCGTTACTGCACTTGGGTGGGCTGGGCTGGGCCGGGCGGAGGGGCAAAGCGCAGGTGCTAGCAGGTATCTGGGCTGATCCCGCTAACACTGCGTTTTTGGGAACCCTAAACTGCTGGGGACGCCAGTATAGATCTGATCGGATCAGATATTGATCCGTTCAGATACTATACCACTAAGGGAGGTGTACAGTGCGTGCATGGGTGTTAGCGCTACTGGCACTAACCTGACGCTGCCTGGGGCTGGTGCTTGCCAGTTCACCAAAACGCTACCGAAAAAACTGTTAGCGATTGCAGGGATCAGGCCTGACTCTGCGAACGCTGCAGTTATGCGTTTAGTGTTTTGTAAGTGACAGTGATCGATCGATACTGCACTTGGGTGGGCTGGGCCGGGCCGGGCAGTGGGGCGAAACGCAGGTGCTAGCAGGTATCTGGGCTGATCCCACTAACACTGCGTTTTTGGGAACCCTAAACTGCTGGGGACGCTAGTATAGATCTGATCAGACATTGATCCGTTCAGATACTATACCACTAAGGGAGGCGTATGCTGCGTGCGTGGGTGTTAGCGGTACTGGCGCTAATCTGACGCTGCCTGGGGCGACGCATATCACCGCCGGGTGATCAGGGGGCTAAACCTTTATTAGGCAATAAACGGCGGGTGCCTGACACTATAAAAAATAAACGAACTAACCAGCATCACCCGTAACAGTTATACGGTGATCAGTGGTGAAAGGGTTAACTAGGGGGCAATCAAGGGGTTAAAACATTTATTAGGTAGTATATGGGGGTCCCTGTCGCTATAAAATGCTGAAATCAGAAAAATAATCGCTTAGCGACACTGGCGACGGGGTGATCAAGGGGTTAAAACTTTATTAGGGGGGGTTAGGGGGGTACCCTAGACCTAAAGGGGGCTAACACTCACTGCCCTAACACACTAACTGTCACAAACTGACACCATGCAGTAATCAGAAAAAAAAAAATTGCTTGGTGTCAGTGTGACGGGGGGGGGGATGGTTTGATCGGGGGGCGATCGGGGGGGATCGGGGTGTAAAGTATGCCTGGCATGTTCTACTGTTAGTGTAGTGTTATGCAACTCACATTTCAGTCTTCTCTCCTCAGCGTCGGTACGAAAACTGCCGAGCCGAGGAGAGATGACATCACATCCTCTGCCTCTGTGTACTACACAGAGGCAGGGGACAATTCTCATTGGCTGGGAGCGATTGCGAGGGGGGGGCCACGAATGGATGGCCTCCCCCTTGTCTCTGATCGCTGCCAGACCAAAGCCGACCGCCTCGGGCACTGGGGGGGGTCCGATCGGACCCCCCGCCCGCGGGAAGGCAATCACGTACCAGGTACATGATTTTGCCTGCCCGTGCCATTCTGCCGACGTATATCGTCGTTAGGCGGTCGGCAAGTGGCTATACAAGTATTACCTCTGCAAGTCAACCGGTGATCCAGGAATTTCAATGAGTGGGGGCTATCCTAGGGGTTAACCTTTTCATTACCTGGCAATCTTCAGCCTCATTTTATAAATTTTGTTTCTAGGTAAGGTTATAACTTTATTTTCTTTTTATTTAATTTATTTTATTTTATTTTATTTATCTTTGTTTAGTTCATCAATTAAACATCAACTCAACATAAATAACCTAAATTAAATTATTATTGATTTATATAAATTTCATGTAATACTCTATAAATTTGATATTTGATCTGTAAGAGCTCTCTCTACTATGAAAATTGTTTAAATTTTATTCTGTATTGATTGTTTTTCCTTTTTCCTTTTCTGTGTAAATTTCAGTCTTACAAATGGTACCACATGAACTCCTGAAGAAGCTCCACAGAGCGAAACATGTTGAGAAAACAAGTGGTATCTGCATCATAAATTGTTGTTGCATTTTATGAATTAATCTTTTGGAAATCATTGTACTATGTATGGCCCGTAAATAGGATTTTTTAAAATCAATTGTAATAAAATTTCTTTTTTAACCCAATATGGTTTGAACTACTGTCTAAATAATTTTTGAATATTGACACTTTTAAAGTCCCAAGGCTTTATGCCTACAGTCCTTTCTTCCTACATGATATATCATATAGTGCTATAACCAGATGTTAGCTTTCGATCATAATTAATCATGCAATCTCTAGTACCCAAATATGCCGCAATGATGAGGTTCTAATGATAATAGAGAAATAAAATAATTCAAATGAAACATCAGAAAAAAATGCATAGAAGTTGTTCCAAAGCAAAGAAACAACAAACCATATATGGCTCAGTAATGATTAAAATCCAAAGGGGTTTCTAGAACTCTGAGCAAATGTTCCATGAATACAAACTATAATGTAGCATAACACTGTGAGGCAGCCCTTCTATATAAAACCCCACGCATGCAGGTGACAACAGTTGCAGAAACACCGCTTCTTATGTAAAAAATTATGATACTTTCTGCTGGATGATAAACCTTCACCAGAACACCGCGTGACAGGCCCCTTATGTGTATATGCTTACCAGAGGTAAGAATCAAAAATGCCTGCAATCTGCTTCACCGCACTGATCAGCTCCTGGACCGTCATCCAGCTTAATCCTCCGAGATCTCGGGGGTTACCATGTCATAGGGATGTCATGTAAGGATATAAGGGGAGGCTCTTCATAGTGTTAAACTGTTTATTTCATATTACAAATTCCCCCTTGATACAAATTGTGCTTACAATGTTAAAAAAGTAAAAAAGCCTGTCTGAACAACATCGCCAGCTCACCGCTGGTTGGAGTATGAAACGTCCCGCCCACCACAGTGAGTCCCGGGATGACGCTGTGTGACTGATGCTGTGGGTTGCCTGGTCACGCACTGACGTGTTTCGTCATTACATCTTGTTTTGTCATTAGTCATATGTCAGGTAAATAAAGTGACATATGACCAGTATAAAGATCAATAAAAATAAATGTCCATATGTGATGAAAAGGGACCACATATAATGGTGAATCCCTGTGGTGAGTGATCCAAAACAAGCATGTTACAATCATTAAAATCTTGAGCAGACATCAAAGTGAATGGTGAATAACCATGAAAAGACCACCACTGAAAGTACTAGTCTCTTACCAGAAAGATTGGACTTGTACAGATGTACACCTGACAAGCCAATCAAGCTTGGAGGGTAACCATTGAGGCACCAATTCAATGTATGGAATACAGCGTCTGGATGGACGTTCCGTTGAATTTAGCAGAGTAGACACAGCTTAGATGCAGATGCAAATCAGCCAAACCATAGATAAAGGAAAGAGATAGGGCACATAACGTAATACTGTATAGGCTATTTATTCCAGATAAAATGATAGGTATTACACTTATATTTGGAAATAGGAATACAAGCACTTGAAAAAGAGACAATAACTGTGGACCAGCAAGAAATCTGATGCATTTTGCCTAAACAGGCATCATTTGGGGTACTGGTCACCCACAATCACTGTCTATATATAGATGAATAAGCTCCCAAATGAGCAACAGCTCTGGTGTTCAATTACAGCTAATCTGCACATACTTCCTGTTTCAGACAAGATGGCGTCACCGCTTGAGTGTCAAGCCTCAATTTGGAAACAAGGAAGTAAATCCAGACTATTGTTTAGATTGCTTCCGGGTATGAGGCAAGATGGCGCGTCCGCCTGTGTTCCAAGCCTCATTGTGATAAACTAAAACAGGAAGTGATCTAGTATAATAGCAGATTATGCTGGGAAAAGGCATAGGGATGTAAAAGACATTACTGGGGGCTTAAATAAAGTAAAAATATAAAATAAACATTAATATTATGTTAGATGTAATTAATGAATAAAAATGAAAAGCATATTTATTTATTAGATGTGGGGAAAAAAGAGATAGTAAAAAAAATATGAAAAACAAAAAATATAAGAAATGTCCTAAAAAATATAAAAATATAAAAAAATGTTCTAAATATTCAGAGCTGGTACTCACATTGGTTGCCAATATAGTGGTACATAATAAACGCATACAGTGGCATGTAAATGCAAAAGTACAAAATGCACATAAGATACAATGTATCATAAAAAATAAAAAAAAATTAATGGATGTATTTTAGGGGAAAAGTAAAAAATAAAATAAAAATTGAATTTTTAAATTTTTAAAAATGAGAGAGACATTAATAAGCACTCAGGAAATATGGTCTATATAGAAATAAGTTAACCTTTCTTAATAAAAGCATTAATATCCCACTCTATATTGAGACGGAAGGGGGAGTAAGTCTGAAGCTTATATATCCAGTAGGTTTCCAAACGGGAAACCCCCCTAGTTTTAGCACCCCCTCTCCATGGGGGGGATATATTTGTCAATAATGATAAATTGAGAACCTTTTGGATCTCGGCCATGATGTTTTCTGTAGTGTCTAGGTAGATTATGTTTAATGTCACCACCTATGATTTTTTTCAATGTGTTCACCTACCCTTACGGAAAAAGCACGGATAGTGTGCTACGTATTACTTCCCGCAAGGGCAAGTGATCATGTATACTACATGTGTAGTAGCACAAGTACAAAATGATTTGATAGGGTATATTTTATTAGTAGCATTAGATTTAAAATCTAAACTTTGAAGTCTCCCATTAACATTATGTTGACAGACTATGATTTTATCTGGAATAAATATCCTATACAGTATTACGCTATGTGCCCTGTCTCTTTCCTTTATCTATGGTTTGGCTGATTTGCATCTGCATGTAAGCTATGTCTACTCTGCTGAATTCAACGAAACGTCCATCCAGACGCTGTATTCCATACATTGAATTGGTGTCTCACTGGTTACCTTTCCAGCTTGATTGGCTTGTCAGGTGTACACCTGTACAAGTTCAATCTTTCTGGTAAGAGACTAGTACTTTTGGTGGCGGTCTTTTCATTCACTTTGATGTCTGCTCAAGATTTTAATGATCGTCACATGCTTGTTTTGGATCACTCACCACAGGGATTCACCATTATATGTGGTCCCTTTTCATCACATATGGACATTTATTTTTATTGATCTTTATACTAGTCATATGCCACTTTATTTACTGTATATTTATGTCACTGTTCACATGTTATTTCACTTCTGTTTTTGTGACATCATTGTCGACAATTACATTCTTGGTATTTATTTGTTTATAGCGCTGCACTCCCCGTCCTTTTTTTTACAATTTTATTTACATTGTCGTGTTGGCTGCTTTTTCACGTTTTTTTTTGACAGCGCGGTACTCTTTGTGATTTTTTTTGGCGCTGTTGTTCAGACAGGCCGTTTTACTTTTTTAACATTGTAAGCACAATTTGTATCAAGGAGGAATTTGTAATATGAAATAAACAGTTTAACACTATGAAGAGCCTCCCCTTATATCCTTACATGACATCCCTATGACATGGTAACCCACGAGATCTCTGAGGATTAAGCTGGATGACGGTCTAGGAGCTGATCAGTGCGGTGAAGTATATTGCAGGCATTTTTGATTCTTACCTCTGGTAAGCATATACACATAAGGGGTCTGTCACGCTGTGTTCTGGTGAAGGTTTACTATCCAGCTGAAAGTATCATCGTTTTTTACATAAGAAGCGGTGTTTCTGCAACTGTTGTCACCTGCATGCATGGGGTTTTATACAGAAGGACTGCCTCACAGTGTTATGCTACATTATAGTTTGTATTCATGGAACATTTGCTCAGAGTTCTAGAAACCCCTTTGGATTTTAATCATTACTGAGCCGTATATGGTTTGTTGTTTCTTTGCTTTGGAACAACTTCTATGCATTTTTTTCTGATGTTTCATTTGAATTATTTTATTTCTCCTTTATCATTAGAACCTCATCATTGAGGCATATTTGGGTACTAGAGATTGCATGATTAATTATGATCGAAAGCTAACGGCTGGTTATAGCACTATATGATATATCATATTTATGAATAAATATTCGTATCAAGCGCTGTTAATATTTTTTTCTTCTAAGAAGGTATATCTTTTACAAAAATATATATAGTGACAATTTAAAGTGCATATAGTAATGGCTGTGCAAATGTCTTTTCCTTATAAACAGTGCTAGGGTGCTCCATGTCCCATAAGTGTCAATGCATCCACCTCATGGGGGCTGTAAAGATCTGAACTCACCAGATTTGCTGGACTCCCTTGCCTTATAGCAAAAGGAGTCTTCTGTGTCTGTAGGTCATTAATGAGGACCAATCCCAATACTATGTCCTCCAGTTGCTCCCTCTGTGTTAGGTTACCTCTGATGGTGGTTCCAGGGCTCCTAGGACAAAATTGTGCAATGTGCGGTATGTGGAAAAGAAACTCCTCATAAAGTAAAATCCTCAGATGATTTATTATAAACAGCAGCATACATAATAAAAAATTCAAGAAAATGTTATTAAAAAAACTGTCAATGTGACAGAACTGGACGTCACAAACAAAAATATCAGCCCTGTTCGTGTGAGAGATGTGGACGCTGCTTACTGTATAGAGTGCGTTCCACTCTCTAGTGACATATGGGAGAATCAGCTTGATGCGTTTCGTCATCTATGTGCGACGTTATCAAAAGCTTGGTGGACGCACACTGGCTCCAGGGGTAAGAGACAGTGGCGGCTGGCGCTCAAAATTTTTTGGAGGGCGCAAACAAACAACAAAAAAACATCAATCGCAGCCACTGTGTCATCAAAACGCAGCCACTGTGTTATCAATCGCAGCCACTGTTATCAAAACGCAGCCACTGTCATCAAAACGCAGCCACTGTGTCATTAAAAATGCATCCACTGTGTCATCAAAAACGCATCCACTGTGTCATTAAAACGCATCCACTGTGTCATCAAAAACGCATCCACTGTGTCATCAAAACGCTTTCACTGTGTCATCAAAACGCATCTACTGTGTCATCAAAACGCATTCACTGTGTTATCAAAACGCATCCACTGTGTCATAAAAACGCATCCACTCTGTCCACTGATCCCAGACACCATAATTGTCTCCTTAATAGCAGCCAGCATCTCTTTGAACAAGGGGGGAAGGGGGGTAAGAAGGATACTCACAGTGATTTGGGGGGCTGGAAGCGGATGCTGGATGTGCTAGGGGCCACTTTGGGAGCAGAGAGGATTTGTGCTGGGGGGGTCTAATTTTATATTCAACCCCCCTTCTAGCACAAATCCTCTTTGCTCCCAAAGTGGCCCCTAGCACATCCAGCATCCGCTTCCAGCCCCCCAAATCATTGTGAGTATCTTTCTTTGATAACTTGCCCCCTTCCCCTACAAGTGTCATATTCAGACCTCAGATCAGCACATCCTGTTGATGTGTCCATTCTCCTCCCCCTGCCCCTCTGTCTGTGTATAGGAAGGCACTCGGAGGTGTCTTCAGTCCATGTGTTAGTGAGACAGGAGAGGGGGGAATAGGAAGGAGAGGGACAGATGCAGCTGTGCTGGAGCTCACCCTCCTTGCGGCCGCTACATAGACCAGACTAGAACCCGTTCCTCATGCTGCTCTCTTACCTTCTTCCTGCAGCTCTGCTCGGACTGAAGAACGGAGCTGCCAACGTCACTTCCGGCTTTCGTCTGCTTCACGAAAGCCGGAAGTGACCTCGAAATTTGAGAAGCAATGCTCCTGCCCATAGAATCACACTGATTTTATGGGCGGAAGCTAATCGGCGTTTTCAATTGCGCCGCAAGGCGGGTTAAGAGCCCGCAAATGAAGCGCCATGTCTGCAATCTCGTGATTGCATTAACGTGGCGCTTCCCATAGTGCACTGCGTCCAGAGCCACAGTGCACTTTGTTAAAGGACTTTTTTTGTTTTTTTTGTTCTTAAAGGGGCCGTTTAAAAATGTTTATTTTTTTTGACTACAGGAGGGGGGGCAGCGCCCAGGCGCCCCCTATGGACGGGCCGCCACTGGTAAGAGACCTGACCCAGCACAATACCTGCACACCTTATGGGGAAGATCAGGGACCCATCCCCAATCTGAGCCACAGCCTATCCCCAGCTTGGATCGCTTCCTGACTTGGCCGGAAACCCCGGGCTCAATTTCACAGGCCGAACGGGCTGTAGGGGGATCGCCCTGCTGCGGCTGAGGAAACCCGCACACAAACCCTCCCTTCCTTACAGCTCCATGATACACAATCTATACTGACCCCTGAGCTGCTGGATGTTAAGCTACAGGCCCTGTTACAACAATTAACCCACAATATAGCTCAGGAAGTATGGAGGATCTCTCAGGAACTGCGGGGAGAAATTGATCAGCTAGGGGAACGCGCTGACATGCTAGAGAGTAGAGACTAATTTTGATGACATGATACAGTATGTGCATGCCCTAGAGGAGGAGAACTCTTCCCTCAAACACAATATGTCTCAACTTCAATTACACCAAGAGGATCTTGAAAACAAGGAAAGACGTCAAAACTTACGTATACATAGTGTCTCAGAAAACGTGAGTGACAATAACATTCACCCTTACCTCCTGGGCCTATTCAATACCCTTGCTCCTGATATAGCCAACATAGACTGGGGCTTTAATGGGGCTCACAGGTCCCTTGCTCCTAAACCCCCTGCTGTAGCTAGACCCAGGGACATAGTCGTACGTTTCCACTACTACGACAGCAAAGAAGCCCTCACTCTGGCCACCCGCAATCACTCACATATTGAATACAAAAGTGACAGGATACAAATCTTCAGCGACCTTTCTCCTATTACCTTAGCAAAAAGGTGCTCCCTGTGACCCATCACCACTCACCTTCAATCCCACAAGATCCTTTACTACTGAGGTTTCCCATTTTGCCTGAGTGTTATGGTATCCACCATGTTCTTTGTGATCTCCAGGAAAAAAAAGCTTCCTCAAAAACTTGGGCCTCCCTCCACTCCCTGCTGAGGATTTGCTACCACCACCCTCGACACCAAAGACCCCGTCTGCCCCATTCAGGATATGGAGCCCAGCCAGGGGAAGAGGGAGAAGATCCTCATCCACTCCTCAGCGTTCTCATCTTACTCGGCAACCGACCCGAATCCACCCTGATTATCTTTCAAGAAGTCTCCACATGGTCTTGATACCATTTTGTCTCCTGTGGGGGTTTGTTTCCCCTACTTGTCTGTTCCTGGTTTGCAGAGGAGCGATTCCACCCCCTCCTATCTTCACTGAAGTGATGATATCTGTTTTAAAAGAGTTATTTGTTGTTTAAATGTGGGAATCCTCATCTACTTCCACATACTGAGAGCGGAACTTGGATCCTATTACGAAGTTCCACAGAGCCTCCATATCTCCCTCCAAGCTCCAAGCCTACGGCTCTGGTTTCCTGAGGTACCACTGTATCTCAGGCCTACGACAACTTTTTTTTAGCCAAATTGGCCTTTGAATTTACACACTACTAGTTGCTTTGCTGGACATTGTTTAAATTATTTCCTGTATCTTTTATAATTATTTTGATTCACGATTCCAACTGCTATCATACACTATTGGGGTAATCCTTGTTTTGTGTTGCTTATGCATGCTTATTACTAGTAGGTGGTTATGGCTTTCTAAAATCCTGTCATATAATGTAAAAGGTCTAAATTCTATTCTAACAAACGCTGGTTGGTGCTCAAAGTATTCAAAACCTCTGGGTCAGATGTGGTTATGGTTCAGGAGACACATTTCCAATCTGGGGTCTCCTTTAAATTTGCATCTAAACACTTCCTCCTCTCCTACATGGCATCTGACCCATCTGGCAAGGCTGGAATAGCTATACTGATCAAATGCTCTTGCCCTCTCCAGATCTGATCATCTCACTTAGACCCTCATGGTTGATTTATGATCCTGAGCTGTAGCTACCTGTCCACCACTCTCATGCTGATGAAAGTTTATGCACCTAACACTGGTCAGATCAAGTTCCTCAAGGAGGCTCTTGAAGTGTTACAGCGTTTCGCCCAACCCTTTACAAATATTGGAGGAGACTTCAATGTTGTTTTTTCTCCCACACATAACAGGAGGTCCTTATTCCAATCTGACTCACCCACTTTGACTAAATCTCTAGCTACATATTTCCGTACACTGATTTACTCCCACCACCTCTTTGATGGCTGGAGAATTAAACACCCTGCCGGTAAGGAATTCTCCTTTTACTCCCAACTGCACAAAATGCTCTCCAGGTTATATATTTTTTTGTTTCTGCCCCCCTTTTAGTCAATGCAGTAGCATCAGAACTTGGTCAGATTACCTGGTCTGACCATGCTCCAGTTTTTTTGGACCTTTCTCTGACTACGGCTTTCACTAACAAATGCCACTGACGACTTAATGAATCATTAACTAGTTGGACAGACAACAAAGAGAAACTCTCCCAGACTATGTCTGAGTTTTTTTAACTAAATGTGGGGTCTGTATCGGACGTGTCCACCCTGTGGGAGACACACAAGGCCTACTTTCGAGGGCAGTGCATTTCTGATGGATCTCGCCTTAAAAGAGATTTAGCTGCTCAAAAACTATCATTGCTGGCTCAGCTGCTATCTGCAGAACGTCTCCTTGGGCTCTCCCCCACGGTGGTTTTCCTTCGTGCTGTAACCTCATTACGTAACCAACTCAAATCTATTGCTTTAACTGGTATAGCTAAGTCTTTAGTGTGGGCAAAACAAAAATGTTATGAATATTCTAACAAGCCCCATAGAATGCTAGTCTCGAGACTTAATCCACGTCCCTTTCACTCCTTTCCTGATTTTATAGTATTACCTGATGGCACGTCTACACATTGACCCCAGTCTATGGGTAAGGCTTTTGGTGAGTTCTATAACAAACTTTACAACTGTCTAACCCCAGCCCATCATCCTTCTTTTAAACATGAAGCTCTTGACACATTTCTAACAGACATACGCTTTCTCAAACTATCCACTGCTGAGCTTCAGAAACTGAATGCTCCCATCACTACAGAAGAGCTTACTGCTGTTGTCATGACCTGCCTATGCATAAATCTCCCAGTCCTGATGGGCTCCCTTATTCATATTATAAAACTTATCTTCATATAGTTGCTCCTCACCTACTCACCCTCTATAATTCCTTTCTTCAGGGAAAGGTCCCCCAATCTTCCTTTGTACATTCTTATATCACGGTTATACAAAAATTGGGTAAGTACCCATCCATCCCTAATAAATACAGACCGACTGCGCTTCTCAATTCAGATTACAAGATTTTTTACAAAAAACTTAGCGAACTGTCTATCCCAGCTACTCTTCAAACTCATTGATAAGGACCAGGTGGGATTTGTCCCAACTAAACATGCAGGGGACAATACTAGGCGTGCCATAGACCTAATTGATATGTTAAACAGAGTTCGTCGCCCAGCATTGATACTGAGTCTGGATGCTCAGAAAGCATTAGACCAGTTAAGCTGGCCTTATATGTTTGAAACCTTATCTAAATATGGTTTTTAAGGTCCTATTATCTCTGCTCTTCGGGCCCTCTACTCCAATCCCTCATCCCAGGTACAGTTGTCCTCCTTTCTCTCACAGGCCTTCCAGATGTCCAATGGCACCAGACAGGGTTGCCCGCTCTCGCCTTTACTTTTTATCTTATGCCTAGAACCTTTGGCTGCAGCTATTCGGGCCCATCCGGACATCTGGGAGACCCTTATGAGACAAAGAGTGTACAAATTGTCTTCATTTGCAGACGACATCTTGCTAACACACTCAATTGTCTCTTTACCATCCCTGCATGCTCTGTTAACTCAATTTCCTTATCCAGTTATAAAAATGCTTCCAAGACGGAGGCTTTGCCCCTTCATATCCCCCCGGCGTTCTAACCTCCCTGGAGCAGAACTATTCATAACGCTGGTGTCCTCAATACTTGGGCGGGCAGATCATGACTACATACTCTTCCTTATACCAAGCTAACTATACTCCCCTGTTTAGAGACATCAGTGACATGCTAAAACTTTGGACTCCATACCCCATCTCATGGTTAGAAAAAAGAAAACGGGAAGGCGGGACTTTAAATGAAACACGCACTCCAGGAGATAACAACTTGAAAACCATGAATGTGGCAAGTATCCAAAAAACGACGGAACCAAACCATGTTGCATGGAAGTATCACATAACCTCAATTGGCGCTCCATAGTTAATTTATTAATATATGGATTGTAACAAGAAGTAGAAATAATAATAACATGGTTCATAATATTATAAAAAATTCTTATTCATAACGAGTTCATATTGTACATACTGTAAAACGCAAGTAGATAAAAAACACGTCTCTATGATAATTCATTGTAAGCTGGGTAGACAAGTAAAATCCAATTAATCTATAGGATAAATTAATAATGCAATTGTAAACATATGGGGGCGACCATTGGCTCACGCTTCCGTAATAGAACAACATGATTGGCTCATATTGGTACGTACTGTAGATAGCCAGATTCACTGAAGTGTGTCTCCATAGTAAATAATTGTAGCTAAAATTAGTTGGTACAGTCCAATTGGTATAGATGCGGTAGTAAAGTAATAGTAATGTAGTGTGAGCACGGGGGCATCTATTGGCTCAACGCATTTCGTGGCTACTGCCACTCATCAGGAGAAGGTATGCAATAGGTGTCTATAGATATTAAAGAAACATATAAATTAATTATAAAAGCCTATATAGTAGATCTGTGTGGGGGAGGAGAAGGACGAGAAAAGGGGGGGTATAGCCCGATTCTCAAAACTACTTACAGGTAATCCTATGAGTTTGGGCATGGACATGGGGAGCTGGGGGCCAACCGAAGAAACATCAGCTCCCGGGAGCTGAGGTGGACTGGCCCAGACCACAGCGATGAAAGTTCAGTAACAAATAACAGTCTCCAAGGATGCATCCACATGAGTGTCAAAATTGTGTATGGTCCACGTAGTAATCATCTATAAAAAATGGTTAGATAGGTTTGCTGGATCACAAAATCCAATTTTTTTATACACAATTTGTTTTTGGGGATTAATTTCTGGATTTTTGAATAATAAAAATAAAAACAATATGTTTTTTTTTTTGGCACATATGCACTTGGGGAATACAAAAGGACATTTTTTTGATTGAATAATTGACACTTTTCACTTATTTATGAAATATATGTTCTTTAGTTTGAGAATATATTCATACATACACTTTTTCAGGATGTTTTTCACATGCATTTATGATATGTAGATGTCGCTACAAGATACCACATTTTTTGTGCAGGGAAACTTTGAATTCGGTTGCACGGAAAATTGTGGCGGCACTTTATTTTTTATATAGAATACATGTTCATTTTATTATTATTATTATTATACGAGATTTATATAGCGCCAACAGTTTTCTCAGCGCTTTACAATGTATAAGGGGGACAACACAATTACAGTACAGTTCAATACAAAAGGTACAGGAGGGCCCTGCTCGTAGAGCTTACATTCTAAAGGGAGGGGGTGGTGGTACAAAAGGTAATAGCTGCAAAGAATGATTTGATGGGGGTGGCTCAGGGACAGTTATGTGGGTGTGGGATAGGCTTCCCTGAATAAATGAGTTTTCAAGGATCTCCTAAAGGTGGACAGGGTAGGGGCTGATCGGACATACTGGGGCAGGGAATTCCAGAGGATGGGAGAGGCTCTGGAGAAGTCCTGAAGGCGAGCATGGGAGGAGGTAACAAGGGAGCCAGAGAGCAGGAGGTCCTGGGAGGAGCGGAGGGGGCGATTTGGGCGATATCTGCAGATGAGGTTGGTGATGTAGATAGGGGCGATGTTGTGAATGGCCTTGTATGTTATGGTTAGCATTTTGAATTTTACACAGTGGGGTAGGGGAAGCCAGTGAAGGGATTGGCAGAGAGGAGCAGCAGTCACGGATCGATTAGTGAGGTGTATTAGTCTAGCAGCAGCATTCATAATAGACTGAAGGGGGGATAGCCTGCTTAAGGGTAGGCCATTAAGGAGAGAGTTAAAAATGCAAATACAAGTGTAGCGCTATGAGTTATGGGATTATAAAAATTAAGGTTGATATAAGACAAAGGTAAAAAATATCTGTATCAAACCCCAACATTTGCAATATAAGATAGCTTGACAGATATATAAAATAAACAAAAACAATAATAAAGTCTCTGGTATTTCTTCAGATGTTTTTAAATGCTTAAAAAGCTGAGGAGGACTGATGTTAATCAAGAGGTATATAAAGTCCCTTATTCACCACGTGGATAACACATGCAAAAATGTGATGGACCCTCCACACACGGACAAGATGAAGGCTTACCAGAGGGATTGAACTCATAAGAACATACGTTCAATGAGTCAATCAAGCTTGTGACCCCAATGGGTATTCAAAGAAAGGGAACTTCACAACTGGACGGTGGTAAAGCTTCAATACGTATCCATACTTCTGACGGTACTCAAAATGAATAGCAAACCTTCCCGCGGGTCATCTCAGATAGACAATCCATATAGAAATGAAGAAGGGGAGCCACATAGCATAATACCGTTTAAGGAAACAGATTTATTAAAATAAGTATTCAACTTACATTCCAGTAATAAGAAAAGCGCTTCAAGTTAAAATTATGGCAGGCAGTGGAGTCTCCCGACGCGTTTCGTCTTAAAAGACTTCTTCTGGGGTGCTCACTCACTGCTGCCATACCCCTTAATATAGGAAACTAAGCCCCCTTAATGAGGATACAGCTCGTGTCCAAATTTCAAAAGTACTTCCGGGTTTAGCCAAAATGGCGGACCCGCGTGCGTTCCACGCCTCAGTTAAATGTGTGTACATGCGTTCCAACATGTATACTGAGAGATTCCTGTAAAATGTAATCAGATTGTGAGTGTAGGGACAAAGTAAGAGTATAATAGAAACGGAAAACATTTCATAGTGAGAATATTTCCAATATATGGCTGTTATTTCTCACTATATCGTGGTGGGGAAAACAGACGAGATACCGGACATGCGTCACCCATTCCGGTGGGGTGAAACCACGTCACTTCCCTTTACACAGACCGCAATAGATAGATAGCGGTTCAAGCCTCGTTTTGAAGGTTAGCCACCCATCCGTGGGGATAGGAAGAACGGGATGCCGGATGTGCGTCACCCATTCGAATAAGGAGAACACACATCACTTCCCTTCATGTGTAACGCTACAGATAGACAGCGGTTCAAGCCTCATTTTAATGTTACAGTAGGGCATATATTGCCACCTTAGAGCAAGGCGGAAGTATGTACCGCCCTATCACATAAACAATTAAAGGAATATATAAACCTGAAGCCAGGCCTAATTTTAGTGGCGGACAACATAGTGACATCAATGAAGGACCCTATGTGAACAACAGTGGAGAAAAACAATGTGCAGTGGCATAAAATCTAAGCCACAGATATGTTAGTGAATAAATGAATAAAAATTGGATATACTGACTGTTGATATAGACATAGTGATAGAAAAAGCTGAAAATAAAAAGTAAAATAAAAATTAAATAAAATTAAATAAAAATAAAATTAAAAATTAAATAAAATTAAAAATAAAATAAAAATAAATATAAATAAAAATAAATATAAAAAATAAAAAATAAAAAATAAAAAATAAAATATAAAAAATGAAAAATAAAATAAGAAATAAAATAAAAAAAAAAACAAAACAAAAAAAAAAAAACAAAAAAAAAAAAAAAAAAAATAACCTTAAAGTGAAAAAACAAGAAAAAAGAGAGCAAAAAGAAGAAAAAGGAAAAGGGACAAATAAAAGTGAATAAGAGTGGAAGTGCAGTGATAAAGAAAATTTGTATAAAAATCTTCAAATATTATGATGTGAATCCAAATTCAATCTAAAATGTGGAAAGTCCTAAAAGGTG
This sequence comes from Lithobates clamitans, assembly GCA_037952925.1. NCBI lineage: Eukaryota > Metazoa > Chordata > Amphibia > Anura > Ranidae > Lithobates > Lithobates clamitans. Next base: position 3,481,683 of record JBBGZY010000400.1, on the reverse strand, counting down.
ACATATCAGTGAAGCCTTTGTATATATGTGTACAAAAGATTTTTCTTGTGCACAAAAAAAATTTTTTTTGATCTCAATGGACCCGAGATATATTCTCTAAAGAAGTTCATTACAGTTAAACACCAATATACAAAACTCATGCTTACTCCAAAATGAAACTAGGAATCATTGATAAATGCATTGATGTCAATTTCCATATTCATACCCCTTGGGGAGAGGGACTGTAGCTCATGTATCCAGAAAGTCTCTAAACGGGAGACACCCCTGGTCTTAGCACCGCCTCTCCAGGGTGGAGTGTATTGGTCAATGACTAAAAATTGTGAACCTAGTGGGTTACCGTTATGGAATTCTTTGAAATGTCTAGGTACACTATGTTTGGACTTCCTCCCTTTAATTAGGGCAATATGTTCACCCACTCTTCTAGTAAAAGTTCTCGTTGTGCGGCCAACATATTGTTGGCCGCATGGACATGTAATCAAATATACCACATATCTAGAGTTACATGTGCAGAAAGGCTTGATGGTGTACCTTTTCCCTGTAACTGTCGACATAAAGTGTGTGGTTTTACGCCCCATTAATGTATTATGCTGGCATACAACACATTTCTTGCATGGAAAAAATCCAGTTAGGTTATGAAAAAAAGAGGGACGAACTGGAGGGTTCGTAACATTAGGTGCTACTAGGCCACGTAGGGATGGTGCTCCTTTAAAAATTAATTTGGCTTGTTCCGGTAGCATTTTAGCTAGAATATTATCTTGCTTCAACACCCCCCAGTGCTTTTTTACAATATTTTTAATTTGTTTGTGTTGCACTGAATATGAAGTTAACATTGCCCACTTGTAAGTGGAATCTGGTTCTCTGTCGGTTTTAACTTCAAACAGGGTATTTCTATCGATACTCATAACCCTCTGAAGGTCCAATTCCAAAGTGGTATTGTCATACCCCTTGTCTAGAAACCGTTGTTTTAGAATGTTTGCTTGTTCTATGAATACTTCCACATTTGTACAGTTCCTACGGAGACGTAGAAACTGGCTACGGGGAACTGCGTTAAGCCAAGATCTGTGGTGACAGCTGTCTGTGGGGATGAAACTGTTTCGATCTGTTGGCTTAAAATAGGTGTTGAATTCGAATTGATTGTTAACAATCCTGATTTCTAGGTCTAAGAAGTGGATTACCTCTTCACTCGCTTCATATGATAAGGAAATACCTATATCATTATTGTTAAGATGTTCAAAGAATTGTTTCAATGATTCTGGAGTACCACTCCATAGGAGGAGGATGTCGTCTATATATCTAGCCCACAAGACTAATGAAGTAGTCCCGTAGGTGTAGACGACATCCTCCTCCCACTTGGCCATGAAGAGGTTCGCAAGGCTCGGAGCGAATTTCGCTCCCATGGCCACTCCACGTTGTTGCAAATAGTACTTTTGATCAAACCAAAAGTAGTTGTGTTTGGTCGCGAATTCGAGCAACTCTATTAAATAATCGCACTGAAAAGAAGCCAGGGATTCTTCCCGGTATAAGAAGTGTCTAACAGCCTCTATGCCTCTTTCGTGCGGTATGCACGTGTATAACGAGGCCACATCCGCTGTGGCCATAATAAAACCTTGCTGCAACTGAATCCCCTCCAAACGTTTAATGGTAGAGCTGGTGTCTTTCAAAAAAGAAGGTATCTTTGAAACAATAGGTTGCAAATAAAAATCAATGTATTTGCCTATTCTAGATGTAATAGAATTAATACCACTCACGATGGGTCTCCCTGGAGGGCACGTTGGATGTTTGTGGATTTTTGGCAAATAGTAGATGGTGGGGATTCTTGGTGCAGAAGGTACCAGAAAGGCTTTCTCTTTTTTGTTTAAGATCTTGGAATCATAGCCTTTGGTTATAAGGGTCTGTAGTTGCTTCTTATAAATACTCGTGGGGTTATTAGAGAGTTCTACATAAGTATCAGGTTCTCTCAGTATTCGATACATCTCCTTCACGTATTGGCTTTTATCCAACACAACTATACCTCCTCCCTTATCCGCAGGGCGGACAACTAAATCTTTCCGTGCGCATAAGGATTGTAATCCTTTTTTTTGCAAGGATGAATTTCGAATATGTTTTTCTGGCAGTCGTGCGAGATCATCAAGAACGAGATCTCTAAAGATTTTCACTGCAGGGGTGATAGGGACCGGAGGTACGAATAAAGAAGGGTTAGATAGTCCCGAGTGTACAGTACCTGAAGTAGCTGCTGGGTATTCAGTTCGTGTGGGATTGGAAATCAAATACCTTTGGATGTTGATTTTGCGTATGAATTTATGGACATCAATAAATGTATGAAATTTATTCAGTTTCTTGGGGGGGGCATATTTGAGACCCTTATCGAGCACTGATATTTCAGCCTGGGTAAGTGTCTGGGTGCTCAAATTAAATACCCCTTGTCCTACTACACTCTTTTTCTCTTTTCTTTTCTGTATTCTCCTCCCCCCTCGGCACCCTCTCTTAGATCTGGACCCCGTTTTGTGGTGTGTCGGTCTTCGTGAAAAACCTGATTATGGTAGGTCGTAGGGTTTTGGATATATGGAGGGTCGACATAGCTGTCTCTCCTGGTGTCCACAGCGGATGTGGCCTCGTTATACACGTGCATACCGCACGAAAGAGGCATAGAGGCTGTTAGACACTTCTTATACCGGGAAGAATCCCTGGCTTCTTTTCAGTGCGATTATTTAATAGAGTTGCTCGAATTCGCGACCAAACACAACTACTTTTGGTTTGATCAAAAGTACTATTTGCAACAACGTGGAGTGGCCATGGGAGCGAAATTCGCTCCGAGCCTTGCGAACCTCTTCATGGCCAAGTGGGAGGAGGATGTCGTCTACACCTACGGGACTACTTCATTAGTCTTGTGGGCTAGATATATAGACGACATCCTCCTCCTATGGAGTGGTACTCCAGAATCATTGAAACAATTCTTTGAACATCTTAACAATAATGATATAGGTATTTCCTTATCATATGAAGCGAGTGAAGAGGTAATCCACTTCTTAGACCTAGAAATCAGGATTGTTAACAATCAATTCGAATTCAACACCTATTTTAAGCCAACAGATCGAAACAGTTTCATCCCCACAGACAGCTGTCACCACAGATCTTGGCTTAACGCAGTTCCCCGTAGCCAGTTTCTACGTCTCCGTAGGAACTGTACAAATGTGGAAGTATTCATAGAACAAGCAAACATTCTAAAACAACGGTTTCTAGACAAGGGGTATGACAATACCACTTTGGAATTGGACCTTCAGAGGGTTATGAGTATCGATAGAAATACCCTGTTTGAAGTTAAAACCGACAGAGAACCAGATTCCACTTACAAGTGGGCAATGTTAACTTCATATTCAGTGCAACACAAACAAATTAAAAATATTGTAAAAAAGCACTGGGGGGTGTTGAAGCAAGATAATATTCTAGCTAAAATGCTACCGGAACAAGCCAAATTAATTTTTAAAGGAGCACCATCCCTACGTGGCCTAGTAGCACCTAATGTTACGAACCCTCCAGTTCGTCCCTCTTTTTTTCATAACCTAACTGGATTTTTTCCATGCAAGAAATGTGTTGTATGCCAGCATAATACATTAATGGGGCGTAAAACCACACACTTTATGTCGACAGTTACAGGGAAAAGGTACACCATCAAGCCTTTCTGCACATGTAACTCTAGATATGTGGTATATTTGATTACATGTCCATGCGGCCAACAATATGTTGGCCGCACAACGAGAACTTTTACTAGAAGAGTGGGTGAACATATTGCCCTAATTAAAGGGAGGAAGTCCAAACATAGTGTACCTAGACATTTCAAAGAATTCCATAACGGTAACCCACTAGGTTCACAATTTTTAGTCATTGACCAATACACTCCACCCTGGAGAGGCGGTGCTAAGACCAGGGGTGTCTCCCGTTTAGAGACTTTCTGGATACATGAGCTACAGTCCCTCTCCCCAAGGGGTATGAATATGGAAATTGACATCAATGCATTTATCAATGATTCCTAGTTTCATTTTGGAGTAAGCATGAGTTTTGTATATTGGTGTTTAACTGTAATGAACTTCTTTAGAGAATATATCTCGGGTCCATTGAGATCAAAAAAAATTTTTTTTGTGCACAAGAAAAATCTTTTGTACACATATATACAAAGGCTTCACTGATATGTCACCTTTTAGGACTTTCCACATTTTAGATTGAATTTGGATTCACATCATAATATTTGAAGATTTTTATACAAATTTTCTTTATCACTGCACTTCCACTCTTATTCACTTTTATTTGTCCCTTTTCCTTTTTCTTCTTTTTGCTCTCTTTTTTCTTGTTTTTTCACTTTAAGGTTATTTTTTTTTTTTTTTTTTTTTTTTTTTTTTTTTTATTTCTTATTTTATTTTTCATTTTTTATATTTTATTTTTTATTTTTTATTTTTTATTTTTTATATTTATTTTTATTTATATTTATTTTCATTTTATTTTTAATTTTATTTAATTTTTAATTTTATTTTTATTTAATTTTATTTAATTTTTATTTTACTTTTTATTTTCAGCTTTTTCTATCACTATGTCTATATCAACAGTCAGTATATCCAATTTTTATTCATTTATTCACTAACATATCTGTGGCTTAGATTTTATGCCACTGCACATTGTTTTTCTCCACTGTTGTTCACATAGGGTCCTTCATTGATGTCACTATGTTGTCCGCCACTAAAATTAGGCCTGGCTTCAGGTTTATATATTCCTTTAATTGTTTATGTGATAGGGCGGTACATACTTCCGCCTTGCTCTAAGGTGGCAATATATGCCCTACTGTAACATTAAAATGAGGCTTGAACCGCTGTCTATCTGTAGCGTTACACATGAAGGGAAGTGATGTGTGTTCTCCTTATTCGAATGGGTGACGCACATCCGGCATCCCGTTCTTCCTATCCCCACGGATGGGTGGCTAACCTTCAAAACGAGGCTTGAACCGCTATCTATCTATTGCGGTCTGTGTAAAGGGAAGTGACGTGGTTTCACCCCACCGGAATGGGTGACGCATGTCCGGTATCTCGTCTGTTTTCCCCACCACGATATAGTGAGAAATAACAGCCATATATTGGAAATATTCTCACTATGAAATGTTTTCCGTTTCTATTATACTCTTACTTTGTCCCTACACTCACAATCTGATTACATTTTACAGGAATCTCTCAGTATACATGTTGGAACGCATGTACACACATTTAACTGAGGCGTGGAACGCACGCGGGTCCGCCATTTTGGCTAAACCCGGAAGTACTTTTGAAATTTGGACACGAGCTGTATCCTCATTAAGGGGGCTTAGTTTCCTATATTAAGGGGTATGGCAGCAGTGAGTGAGCACCCCAGAAGAAGTCTTTTAAGACGAAACGCGTCGGGAGACTCCACTGCCTGCCATAATTTTAACTTGAAGCGCTTTTCTTATTACTGGAATGTAAGTTGAATACTTATTTTAATAAATCTGTTTCCTTAAACGGTATTATGCTATGTGGCTCCCCTTCTTCATTTCTATATGGATTGTCTATCTGAGATGACCCGCGGGAAGGTTTGCTATTCATTTTGAGTACCGTCAGAAGTATGGATACGTATTGAAGCTTTACCACCGTCCAGTTGTGAAGTTCCCTTTCTTTGAATACCCATTGGGGTCACAAGCTTGATTGACTCATTGAACGTATGTTCTTATGAGTTCAATCCCTCTGGTAAGCCTTCATCTTGTCCGTGTGTGGAGGGTCCATCACATTTTTGCATGTGTTATCCACGTGGTGAATAAGGGACTTTATATACCTCTTGATTAACATCAGTCCTCCTCAGCTTTTTAAGCATTTAAAAACATCTGAAGAAATACCAGAGACTTTATTATTGTTTTTGTTTATTTTATATATCTGTCAAGCTATCTTATATTGCAAATGTTGGGGTTTGATACAGATATTTTTTACCTTTGTCTTATATCAACCTTAATTTTTATAATCCCATAACTCATAGCGCTACACTTGTATTTGCATTTGTAATCTGACAAAAATCCTAATTTGTTGTGTGAGCTGCTTCCACATTGGGTAAGCGCAGGGTTATATTTATATTTTTTCTCATTAAGGAGAGAGTTGCAATAGTCGAGGCGGGAAATAATCAAGGAGTGAATAAGTTGTTTTGTAGTGTCATTAGTCAGGAAGGGTCAAATTCTGGAGATGTTGCGGAGGTTAAGGCGGCAGGATTTAGCCAGTGATTGGATATGGGGGCTGAAGGAGAGGTCAGAGTCAAGGATTACACCCAGGACTCTGGCATGTGTGGAGGGACCAATGGTTGTGTTATTGATATTAATGGTGAAGTCACAGGAGGGGGACCGTGAAGGAGGAAATATAACAAGCTCAGTTTTAGAAAGATTAAGTTTGAGGAAGCGGTGTGACATCCATACTGATATGTCATTCAGCAAGTTTGAGATCCGTGAGGAGACAGTGGGGGTGAGTTGGGGAGTGGAGAGATAGATCTGTGTGTCATCGGCATAGAGATGATATTGGAAGCCATGGGAGGTGATCAACTGGGAAGAGGTATAGAGTGAGAAAAGGAGAGGCCCAAGGACGGAGCCTTGGGGTACCCCAACAGAAAGAGGAAGGGGAGCGGAGGAGATGGAGTTGTAAGTGACGCTGAAAGTGCGCTGAGATAGGTAGGAGGAGAACCAGGATAATGCAGAATCACGGAGGCCAAGGGAGTGTAATTTGCTGAGGAGCAGCAGGTGGTCAACTGTGTCAAAGGCAGCAGAGAGGTCTAAAAGTATGAGTATGGAGTAGTGGCCATTGGTTTTGGCAGTTATTAGGTCATTGGTGATTTTGAGTAGGGCAGTTTCAGTAGAATGTTGTAGGCGGAAGCCAGACTGTAGGGGGTCGAGAAGGTTGTTGTCCGTGAGGTAGCGACTCATTTGGTCATGAACAAGGCGTTCGATGAGCTTGGAGGCAAACGGGAGAAGGGAGATAGGTCTTAAGTTATTCAAACAGGTGGGGTCTAGTTAGGGTTTTTTGAGTATGGGGGTAACCAGTGCATGTTTGAGCGGGGAAGGAAAGGTGCCGGAGGAGAGGGAGAGGTTGAAGATGTGGGTTAGGGAGTTGAGGATAGAGTGGGAAGGTGGTCGCAGTAATTGAGAGGGGACAGGGTCCAGGGGACATGTAGTGAGGTGGGCCATGGAGAGGAGTTTATCAACTTCTTCTGTGGTAACTGGGCAAAAGGAGGAGAGTATTGAGTGTGGTGTTGGACCTGATATGTTGGGTAGGGGAGGAATTTTAATGCTGGATATCTCCTTGCGAATTGTGTTGATTTTGCTATTGAAGTGGTTGGCAATATGTTGAGCGTTAAGCAAGTTGGTGGGAGGGGGCAGTGGGGGGTGAAGTAAGGAATTAAGGGTAGAAAAGAGTTGATGAGGTTTGGATGAGAGGGTTTTGATGAGAGTGTTGTAATAGGTTTGTTTAGCAGTGTGGAGGCAGGAGTTGTATTTGAGAAGGACAGATTTGTAGAGGGTAAAGTCTTGCAGGGATTTAGATTTACGCCATGCTCGCTCAAGAGCACGGCTGCGTCTCTTGAGACTTCTGGCGTCGTCTGTTTGCCAGGGTTGTGGCAGATGGGGCCTGGTTCTGCATGTAGAAAGAGGAGCAAGTACGTCTAGGGAGGATGACAACGTGGTGTTGTAGATGGAAGTGGTTAGGTCTGGGCAGGACAGGGGTGCGATTTTGTCATAAAGGCCATCAGTAGCAGAGTGAAGAAGAGAAGGTTTGAGGTTGCGAAGGTTCCTGCGGGTAGTGGTTTGTGGGTTGGCAGCATGGGATATAGGAGACAAGGAGAGTGTGAAACGGATAAGGTTGTGATCAGAGAGAGGAAAGGGTGCGTTGGAGAGATTGCAGGGAGTGCAGCGATGGGAGAATACAAGGTCAAGAGTGTTGCCGTTGGAGTGAGTGGTGGTTTGTGTCCATTGTGTTAGGTTAAAAGAGGAGGTTAAGTTGAGTAGTTTAGAAGTGGTAGCATTATTAACATTGATTGGAATGTTAAAGTCACCTAGGATGATGGCAGGCACTTCAGATGAGAGAAAATAGGGTAGCCATGCAGAGAAGTCATCCAGAAAGCGTGACACTGGTCCAGGAGGCCGATAAATGACTGCGACCCTCAGACAAGCTGGAGAGAAAAGACGAATGCAGTGCATTTCGAAAGAGCAGGTGGAAAGAGAGTAAGGTGTGGGCAGTACCTGGAAGGTGCATTGTGGGGAGAGGAGAAGTCCGACACCACCTCCTTTTCGTCCACTGGGTCTGGTGGAGTGAGTCCAGAGAAGGCCACTGTGGGACAGTGCAGCTGGAGAGGTAGTATCAAATTCCTGGAGCCAGGTTTCAGTTATAGCAAATAAATCAAGGGATTTGGAGAGGAAAAGGTCATTGACAGAAACTAGTTTGTTGAAGACTGAGCGGGCATTCCAGAGGGCACATGAAAGAGGGGGGCTGACTTGTGGAATCAGGGGAATTGGGATGAGAAGGTTGAAGTTACGACTACTGTTGGAGGAGGTAGATGGCCGATCTTGGCGTTGGAAATTGGGCGTGGGAGGGCCGGGGTTTGGTGCGATGTCCCCAGACATTAGGAGTAGTAGGAGGGTGAGGGTGGTAAGGCGGGAGTGGCATTTATAGGAGGGCAGATGCTGTGGTGGAATGGATGTGGTGATACTGTGTGGGCTTAGAATGAGCAGAAGGTGGTAAGTGGAGTAATATTGAGTGGGCAGAAGAGAGGGAGATATGTAAAGGTTGGGGGCTGGAGAGGGGGGGGTAAAGACATGAGAGTTTGAGGAGAGAGGACGTTATAACAAAGATTAGTGTGAGCATTTTAGAGGGTGGGGACAGGCTAATAGAAGGAAGGCTGAGGAAAGTTAGAGAATGAAGTGGAACTTTCTGCAAAATAGCTGTGGAACAATAATGTCTGTACTTACTTTTTTGTAGCAGTGCCTTAGTCAAAGTGCCCGTGTCCAAGTGCCAAACACTTGTTGCCGGCGTGACACTTTGTGCAAGGAGTGACCAGCCTAAACCCTCGCCAGCCGTCCCAAGAAATGAACTAAATTTATAGTGGGAAGGTGTGTGGGGGGGGGGATTCAAAATTATTCAATTAGAAGCTGATAAAACTAAGCTTGTGGGGGGTGGGGTTTTACAACTGGCCTGGACAGATTGCAGTGCAAGAGGGGGCAACAAAATAAGGTTAAATGTTTGGTCTTGTTCAGGGCAGCAGAATACAAAATAAATGACACTTTCAAAAACAAACAAGTATAGGCACTAGTTTCAAATTCTTAGTAAGGCAGAATTAAAGTTCAGTTAGACAATGTAGTCCAGTGTTTAAGAGAAGAGGGGAGTCTTTGCAGTTACCAGAGGGTATGAAGAGTCAGGTGGGAAATCGTAGACAGGTAGAGCGACTTTTGTGTTGCAGGGAAGATCAGTGCAGTTACCAGAGGGTATGAAGAGTCAGGTGGGAAATCGCAGACAGGTGGAGCGACTTTTGTGTTGCAGGGAAGATCAGTGCAGTTACCAGAGGGTATGAAGAGTCAGGTGGGAATCGCAGACAGGTGGAGCGACTTTTGTCGATTTTAGGCTCAATATGTATATGATGTAGTGGTATAGTATTTGTTGGGAGGTGTTGGTATATGCACTAATTATAAGGATTCCATCTTCATTAGATTTCAGAATTTCGTATGCAATTGTGAAATTTATATAGATTTGCACTGTTATTTTTGTTTTCTTTGACTATCTACTAGTGATGCACTAGGATTGAGCGGCAGCAGTCATTATTAGAATCCACAATTATCCATTCATTTCTTTGGCGCTGATTCCCCTTTTCCTTCCCGTAGCACTTCAGCTGGACCCGATATATTGTCTTTTGGGTTTTCCCTTTCCTGACATAGGGAAATGTCCAAATAGATTGGCCTCATATATTTTACTAGCGGCTAAGAGAACTATCCTGGTACATTGGTTATCCTCTAAGCCCCCTACTTAATCCCAACTCCTACACAACATTTCAGAGATTCGGAGAATGGAATATATGACTGCCCTGGTGGGCGATGTCTTGGCCCCATTCAACAGATATGGGATCCTTGGGACCAATCTGAGTATGAATCCCTCCCCGTGTCTTGATTGCGCTTGGTCTTTGTCGGCATTGCCGGATAACAAATCTTCACCTTTCCATGTCTCCTTCACTCTGACCTAAAACTCCCTAGTGTATACTACTAAAACATACAATAAACGTAAAATAAAAAAAGAATACAGATATGCAATTTTAACCTTCTCTACAAGGTTGCCTAGCAACCATTTTATTTAGAGGACTGTTAATGCTCCCTTTCCCTCCTCATCATCCTCTTCTGCTCATCCTGGCACAAGAGAAGAAGGATTGGGGTGCTGGTAGTGAGGCGGAGAGATGGGATTCAATAATGGAAAAAAAAAATAGGCTGTCTGTCCTTCCACAATGAAGGGGAAGGACAGGCAGCAACAGTGTGGGGGGGTTGGTTGGGGCCATGAGGAAGGACAGTATGCTGTATTTTTAGGTGAACCACAAAGAAGGTACTGAAAGGTACTGAAGTCAAGATCAAGGCTGCCTTTCCTCACTTCTCCTAAGCCTAGAACCCCCACTTGGCTAAAGAGCTGCTAATGTGCCTTTTTCCCCTCTCCCCTTTCTGTCTTCTCCAATACCACCATACTTTTGTTTGGTTTCAAATAGTCCTTTTTTACTTCATTTTTTATATCTTCCTCATAGGTGCAGAACAGCCACTTTTTTTTTACAGTGCTCCTTATAAACCCTTTTTCCCCTTCACCTCAAAATGACAGAGCAACCACTTGCCTTTCTAGCACAGATCATGTCATCTTTTTCTTCCTTTTCCTCTTCAGCTAATCCTGTCATATCTCCAGCACCTGGAGGAGGAGTCAGTGAAACCTTTGCACCTCTGCAGTGCTTCTACAGGAGCAGAAGAAAATAAAGGAAATTGGTGGAAGACTTCAAGGTAGAAGTTTTGCCCCTCCCTGCTACAGGGGGAAAATCTGGGAGACGTACAGCCACCATCACAAAGGGAGCCCAACATGCCCCACTTATCATCTGCAAAAACCTCTTTGCGGGGGACGTGGCTTGGCGCGCAGCGGAGATGGTCGCCTAATACAGGAGCTCCGTCGGTAAAGCAGCCTTAGCCCGTCTCTCTGCATCCAATCTGCTCCATAATGCACAGGAGGAACACCGGAACTCCCCGCACGAGATCCCGCCGCATGTCCGAAGCTTACAAGGGGAGAAATATCTCAGATCTCTTCAGAAATCCACCGTCACCACGGACCAGTGTGTCAGGTGGCTAGATGGCGACGCCGCGTGTGGAGGAGGAATACAGCGAGGATTTGCAATCCACACTGGATGACAACGGCAGGGAAACCCCACACCCTGATCTCCCCCTCACATATGCCGGGATGTCTGGCTTTGCAGCGGACATTAAAGCTGCTTTTTCAGCGGCGATAACAGATTTAAAATCCAGTATGCTAGTCCTCACAGACAAGATGGCCACTGCAGAAACAGCTGGAAGACACAGAGACATGGCAATACACAGACTGGAAAAGGTCACCTTCTCACACTCCCAACATCTTATTGGTATTAATAAACATCTTGAGGATTTAGACAACAGAGGGAGGAGGAACAATATTAGGGTAAGGGGGATTCCAGAATCGGTGGATGCGGAACAAATAACCCCAGCCTTACAGAGGGTTTTCAACAGTCTCCTAGAATGGCTGGAGGACACAGCCATAGAGTTTGTGAGGGTGCACACAGCTCTCAGAGCAAGAGGTCCAGATAACATGCCCCCACATGACATTATCTGCTGCTTACACAACTTCTCCCTAAAGGCAGACATTATGCGTAAAGCTCTCAGAAATGATGAAACCATTATGCTCTTTCACGACCTCTTGCAGATCATGCTAAAGAATCGCAGGGCCCTGCGGCCCCTGTTAGAGAAATTAAGAGAAAAGGAGCTACGCTACACATGGCGTTTCCCATTTTCACTCATGGTAAACCACAACGGGAAACAACACATACCCTGCTCGCCGGAAGATCTTCCTGAATTCTGTCAAGCACTGCAAATGGATCTGGTGGAGCTACCGGAATGGTACCAGGATTTTATTCTGCCCCCTTTAGATAAGCAGCAGACCAGGTCGCCACCCACCTCCCCAGAAAAGCGTCACCCAAAACAGAGGAAATCATCTCAACCTGGAGGCTCCCAAGCAGGTACGCCAAACAACAGACCCCACTCCTCCAGAGGGTTTGAGGACATCTGATGGTAGATTCTGTAACCTTAACACTCTTTGAAGCTGTAAGTACTCTCTCATACTCCATCACAGGAAACATGAGACCTCAAATCATCTAACCACAGCAAGCTTAAAGTCAGACCAGACTAAGTTACATTGTGGTGTGGCCAGGTCTACTTACCTGGTAACTCATTACATAAAGAAATGACTGACTTATACCTCTACAAATTTTACAGGGACTCACGTTCTTCCTTACCCATGTATTCCCTACGAGTATAAGGGATATATATGCAAGACTTTTTCAGCAGATATCATCCCTCTCTATACTCACCTGAATCCCCAATCAGCCAAGGAAGTAATGGGCGAACACAAGAGACTACCCCAAACCTGAACCTCTGTAAGAGGATTAACATATCCACATTGAGACATTCTTATTTTCTAATCTCACAGACTATTGTCAGTTAATTAGATGCGGCATGTAAGTTTTGTCAATATACGGACAACACATTGTTATTAACAAAATATTGTTTCAGGTGGTTAACACTCAGTTTAGTCTGGTTACATAGAAAAATAGATTAGAATGAGATCAGCTATAACTAGAAGGTCATTGTTAGTTACATAGTTACATAGTAGGTGAGGTTGAAAAAAGACACAAGTCCATCAAGTCCAACCTATGTGTGTGATTATGCTACTAATAGATTTACAGTCCTTACCGTTGCACGAGAGTGATTTGATATAACCACATACAGATGGGGTTACTACTAATATTTAAGGTAATAAAACCTCTACCTGACCTACCTATGTGCTACCCCGGATGAGCTTAACCTCCCAGTTGCAGGATTACAGTATCCTCCCAATGACACCCTGGGTGCAGGGATGACAATATCAGCTTACACACCACTTTTACAGACTGCCACCGGTCTTAGTTAATACCTCAGTTTTTTTCTTTACTGTTTTATCCTTAGCTAGTTATAAGGACCGGATTGGCTGCCGCATACTACACCTCCAAAAGTGCCCCTATTGGGAGTGCATTAACCCAAAAAAGGGCACTACTTTACTTACCTAGGGACCATATTGGGACCCAAGGAGAAAATAATATCGCTCACTCGTCTTATTTCTCTCTTAACTCCACCTACTACTTTACTTTTTAAATTGATTTCTCTTTGTTCTTCTAAGTGCAACAAGATACATATTACTAGGTGATACTCTCTAACGACGCTAACGATTTTTAAGCTTCCCTTTTCTCCAGGACCAGGCCTGCCGGCTCTCTCTGGGACCACACCATGGCCTACTCCTCCTTGGGACACGAACCCACAGTATTTTCACACAACACAAAAGGGTTGAATATCCCCGAAAAATGTACTGCACTCCTAAAGGAACTCAAAAAAGGTAGGCCTCGTTTTGTATTTCTACAAGAAACACACTTCAAGACCCATTAAGTTCCTAAGATCACTGACTCCTACTTTACACAAGCATTTCATGCAACAAATGATCTAGCTAAATCCAAGGGAGTGTCCATACTTATTAGTAGAGACGCCTCTTTCGAACTTACTGAATCACTTATAGATCCTGAAGGCAGATTCCTTTTCTTGAAAGGAAAATGCAATGGGATCCCTATCACACTAGCAAACATGTATTTTTCTAACACGGCCCACCTATCTTTCTGCCAACGTACACTTAATAAACTTAAAGACTTCAGCTCTGGCTGTCTTATTGTGGGAGGAGATTTCAATGTGCCATTGAATCCTCTCACTGACACATCCACAGGCAAAACCTATATTACCTACAAAATCCTTAAAAGAATTAAGACATTATTACACTCCCTCCAATTGGTGGACACTTGGCGCTTCACCCACACAGAGGACAAAGACTACACTTTTTACTCCATGCCACATAGCCGATATTCAAGAATCAATTATATTTTTATATCACAAAAAGATCTTGACAAGATTACAGACGCAAACATTGGGATTCAAACCCAAATTCAGATCATGCCCCTGTATCCTTAACATTGAATTTGTCTGAACCACCTCCCAAATCTAACACTTGGAGGCTGAACTCCTCCCTTCTGACTGACCTAACATTGTACCCTCAAATAGCCACAGCACTGACGGAATACTTCGCTCACAATGTCACACCAGGAATGAACCCCATGACAATTTGGGAAGCGCATAAATGCACTATTTGAGGAGAACTCATTAGACTAGAGGCCCAAATTTAAAAAATAGAGAAAAGGAGAAACGTCTAACTACGAAAATCCAATCCTTAGAATCCAAACACAAACAATTTCTAACGGAACAATCAGCACTAGAATTATTAGAAACCAGAAAAGCACTTCAACAGCTCTTCGACAGCAGGACTAGAAGATTCTTATTTTTTAAGAAAAAAATATACTACGAACATGGTAATAAAGCAGGCAAATATTTAGCGAGAGCATTAAAAAATAACAGAACATACGAAAATATTTCAGGCATACGCAAGAAAAAAGAGAAATTAGACATCACCACCAAACTCATTGCCAAACATTTCCAAGATTATTACACAGCCCTATATAATCTCCCTGAACCACAAAAACCAGGCACCATACATGGAACTAGACCACAAATCATTCAAAACTATCTCAGAGACTCCAATCTACCCACTCTGATGGAAGACGATATAAACCAATTAGAAAAACTAGAAGCTATTGAACTCCAAGATGCCATTAAGGACCTTAAAAAGGGGAAAAGCCCAGGGCCAGATGGCTTTACTGTCATATACTACAAAACATTCCAGAATACGTTGGTTGGATCATTGCTGAGGGCTTTGAACTTTCTGTCAAAATCCAAGGAGACTCCACCAACTTTTCTAGCCGCACATATAACAGTTCTTCCCAAGCCGGGTAAGAACCCAGCAAACTGCGCCAGCTACAGGCCAATTTCACTGCTTAATCTTGACATAAAATTGATGTCCAAAATAATTGCTAACAGATTGAAACCCCTGCTCCATAGCTTGATAGGCTCCGAGCAGGCGGGCTTCATGCCGGGTAGAGAAACAAGAGACAATGTGATTAAAGCTCTCAACTTGACGCATGCTACCCGGACTCAGAATATCGAGGGCCTTCTCCTGTCAACCGACGTGGAGAAGGCCTTTGATTGAGTGGCCTGGGACTTTATGCTGGAGACTAGGGATGAGCTTCGAGTTCGAGTCGAACTCATGTTCGACTCGAACATTGGCTGTTCGCAAGTTCGCCGAACAGCGAACAATTTGGGGTGTTTGCGGCAAATTAGAATGCCGTGGAACACCCTTTAAAAGTCTACAGGAGAAATCAAAAGTGCTAATTTTAAAGGCTAATATGCAAGTTATTGTCATAAAAAGTGTTTAGGGACCTGGGTCCTGCCCCAGGGGACATGAATCAATGCAAAAAAAAGTTTTAAAAACGGCCGTTTTTTCAGGAGCAGTGATTTTAATAATGCTTAAAGTCAAACAATAAAAGTGTAATATCCCTTTAAATTTCGTACCTGGGGGTGTCTATAGTATGCCTGTAAAGGGGCGCATCATGTTTCCTGTGTTTAGAACAGTCTGACAGCAAAATGACATTTTGAAGGAAAAAACCCATTTAAAATTACCCGCGGCTATTGCATTGCCGACAATACACATAGAAGTTTATTGATAAAAACAGCATGGGAATTCCCCAAACCAAACCCCGAACCAAAATTTTTTAAAAAAATGACGTGGGGTTCCCCCTAAATTCGGGAACCCCCCGCCAAAAAAAAAAAAAAAAAACGGCGTGGGGTCCCCCCAAAAATCCATACCAGACCCTTATCCGAGCACGCAACCTGGCAGGCCGCAGGAAAAGAGGGGGGAGGAGAGTGCACCCCCCCTCCTGAACTGTACCAGGCCACATGCCCTCAACATTGGGAGGGTGCTTTGGGGTAGCCCCCCAAAACACCTTGTCCCCATGTTGATGAGGACAAGGGCCTCATCCCCACAACCCTGGCTGGTGGTTGTGGGGGTCTGCGGGCAGGGGGCTTATCGGAATCTGGAAGCCCCCTTTAACAAGGGGACCCCCAGATCCCGGCCCCCCCCTGTGTGAAATGGTAAGGGGGTACTTACACCTACCATTTCACTAAAAAACTGTCAAAAATGTTAAAAGTGACAAGAGACAGTTTTTGACAATTCCTTTATTTAAATGCTTCTTCTTTCTTCTATCTTCCTTCATCTTCTGGTTCTTCTGGCTCTTCTGGTTCTTCCTCCGGCGTTCTCGTCCAGCATCTCCTCCGCAGCGTCTTCTATCTTCTTCTCCTCGGGCCGCTCCGCACCCATGGCATGGGGGGAGGCTCCCGCTCTTCTCTTCTTCTTTTCTTCTCTTCTTCTCTTCTTCATTTTCTTCTCCGGGCCGCTCCGCACCCATGCTGGCATGGAGGGAGGCTCCCGCTGTGTGACGGCGCTCCTCGTCTGACAGTTCTTAAATAATGGGGGACGGGGCCACCCGGTGACCCCGCCCCCCTCTGACGCACGGGACATGACGGGACTTCCCTGTGGCATTCCCTGTGACGTCACAGGGAAGTCCCATCAATTCACCGTGCGTCAGAGGGGGGCGGGGTCACCGGGTGGCCTCGCCCCCCGTTATTTAAGAACTGTCAGACGAGGAGCGCTGTCACACAGCGGGAGCCTCCCTCCATGCCAGCATGGGTGCGGAGCGGCCCGGAGAAGAAAATGAAGAAGAGAATAAGAGAAGAAGAGAAGAAAAGAAGAAGAGAAGAGCGGGAGCCTCCCCCCCATGCCATGGGTGCGGAGCGGCCCAAGGAGAAGAAGATAGAAGACGCCGCGGAGGAGATGCTGGACGAGAACGCCGGAGGAAGAACCAAAAGAGCCAGAAGAACCAGAAGAACCAGAAGATGAAGGAAGATAGAAGAAAGAAGAAGCATTTAAATAAAGGAGTTGTCAAAAACTGTCTCTTGTCATTTTTAACATTTTTGACAGTTTTTTAGTGAAATGGTAGGGGTAAGTACCCCCTTACAATTTCACACAGGGGGGGGCCGGGATCTGGGGGTTCCCTTGTTAAAGGGGGCTTCCAGATTCCGATAAGCCCCCCGCCCGCAGACCCCCACAACCACCGGCCAGGGTTGTGGGGATGAGGCCCTTGTCCTCATCAACATGAGGACAAGGTGTTTTGGGGGGCTACCCCAAAGCACCCTCCCAATGTTGAGGGCATGTGGCCTGGTACGGTTCAAGAGGGGGGGTCGGCACTCTCGTCCCCCCCTCTTTTCCTGTGGCCTGCCAGGTTGCGTGCTCAGATAAGGGTCTGGTATGGATTTTTGGGGGGACCCCACAACGTTTTTTTTTTTTTTTTGGCGCGGGGTTCCCCTTAAAATCCATACCAGACCTGAAGGGTCTGGTATGGAATTTAGGGGGAACCCCATGTCATTTTTTTTTTAAATTTTGGCCGGGGTTCCCCTTAATATCCATACCAGACCTGGAGAGCCTGGTATGGAATTTAGGGGGACTCCCACGTCATTTTTTTTAAATTTTGGTTCGGGGTTGCCCTTTGGGGAATTCCCATGCCGTTTTTATCATTGAACTTCAATTTGTATTGTCGGCAATGCAATAGCCGCGGGTAGTTTTAAATGGGTTTTTTCCTTCAAAATGTCATTTTGCTGTCAGACTGTTCTAAACACAGGAAACATGCGCCCCTTTACAGGCATACTATAGACACCCCCCAGGTACGAAATTTAAAGGGATATTACACTTTTATTGTTTGACTTTAAGCATTATTAAAATCACTGCTCCTGAAAAAATGGCCGTTTTTAAAACTTTTTTTGCATTGATCCATGTCCCCTGGGGCAGGAACCAGGTCCCCAAACACTTTTTATGACAATAACTTGCATATTAGCCTTTAAAATTAGCACTTTTGATTATTCATGTTCGTGTCCCATAGACTTGGTGTTCGCGTGTTCGAACGAACTTTTTCCTGTTCGCATGTTCTGCTGCGAACCGAACAGGGGGGTGTTCGGGTCATCTACTACTGGAGACATGTCGTTACATTGGCTTGGGAAATCACATGATGGCGTGGATTTCGTCACTATACAGGAACCCAACTGCACAACTCAAGATTAATGGTTCATTATCTCAAACAGTAAAAATTAATAATGGAACAAGACAGGGGTGCCCCTCTCACCATTCCTGTTTATCCTAACTCTCGAACCATTTATTAGAAGGATTATAGCCAACAACTCAATACAGGGATTTAAAGTGAAGGGAAAGGGGTTCAAAGTAGCGGCCTACGCCAATGATTTACTATTCTTCATAAATAATCCACACATCTCACTCCCCTCCTTAATGAAAGAATTTACTCTATTTGGATATATCTCAAACTTAAAAATCAACTTTTCCAAATCTGAAGCAATGACTATCTCCATCCCCACCAAATCTTTAGAAAACATCAAACCCAATTGCCCTTTCAAATGGGAGACCTCAGCACTTTTTATATTTAGAGATCTGGCTTACTCCTAGATTAACTCACATCTATGAACACAATTTTTTGCCCCTGTTAAAAACAAGGGCAAAAAATGTAAAATCTCCACAGATCTTCAAACATGGAACGCACAACACTTCTCATGGTTTGGGAGAATTGCTATTTGCAAGATGAACATCTTACCAAAGGTCCTATACCTGTTTAGGAACCTACCAATAAAATACTCCAAAGTTTCTTCAAAACATTACAATCCATTCAATCCAAATTTATCTGGGCCCACAAAAAACCCAGGGTTAAATTTACCCTACTAACACAAGCCAAGGAAACGGGTGGGATGGGCATCCCTGACTTCAGGAACTATTACTATGCCTCGCATGTCACTAGGATTATTGACTGGCACTGTCATCATAAACTCAAAGATTGGGTGGAACTGGAGGACATGCTAAGTCATAACTCTATCCAGTTATCTCCATGGATTTCTTGGACAAGCCAGCCGGCAATCATAAAGTCACACCCTCTCCTAGGAACCACATTAGCAATTTTTCATAAATTAACCAAAATATCGAGTCTCTCATCACACCTAAGCCCACTCACCCCCCTAAGGAACAACCCCGATTTCATACCTGGCATGGGAAATCACTACTTACGCCCCACTGACTCAAATAGACCCCTCTTGGCCATGCACTGCTTCAATAATCAGGAATTCAAAAATTTTACAACTCTCAAGGCTGATAACCACCTTATAGACTTACCACTGTGGACATATTTTCAATGCCGCAGCTACCTTAACCACACATCTAAAAAAGCAAGTTTCAGCAGATCATTGACAGACCTAGAATCAGTTTGCAACGAGGCAGAACCTATTCCAAAAGCAACATCACTGACTTACAGTTGGATTCAAAATAGGGGAGATGCAGCTAGGGGTGGTCTCAGGGAGCGCTGGTCTGCAGAACTGGGCACTTCACTTACAGATAAACAGTGGAGAAAGGCTTGCATATTCACCCACAAATGCTCCTTGAGCACCAGAACTCAAGAAATAGCGTATAAGCTACTTACTCAATGGTATGCCACCCCAGTAAAACTTCATACCTAGTTTCCTCAATATCCTGATACTTGCTGGCGCTGTAATAAGGAGAGGGGCACATTATTGCACATTTGGTGGCAATTCCCCATATTGGAACCTTTCTGGTCAGAGGTAAAAAAAAAAATATTTCAGATTACAGAGACAAAACTGAAGCTAGATGCGGTGGGTTGCCTCCTCCAAGTCTCAGACCTCCCTAGCAAAAAATACAAACACTCACTTTCCATGCATTTATTGAATGCAGCAAAGGCACTAATTCCTCTCTACTGGAAGTCTACACGTATACCAACCATCCAGGATTGGTTTAGCAAAGTATCTGAGGTCTGCGAGATGGAGGAGACAGTTGCCCAGACAGGAGATAATGCTGAACGTTTTCATAATAAGTGGTCGCCATGGTTTATATACAAATATTCACAGACATACATAGATTTCACAAGGGAGGTTTTTGTGAATCAGGATGAGAACCCCGGCATTGTGTCCAACTGCATCGGATCCCAGGACAATGGCTACCCAGAGCTTTCTCATGCGATGAAAGTCAGGGGATGATAGGTGGGTCTCCTGAAGTAGGGCAATGTCAGTTTTAACTCTCTTAAGATGTCAAAGTATTTTAATTCTCCTGATGGGGGACTTAAGCCCTTTTATGTTCCAAGAGGTGATTTTCATGGGGGGGATTTTGAGGGGGATTTGGTCTGGTATCTGTTTTGTTAGTGCAGAATGATGCGGTGGTCATATGAAAGGTAACTGCTACCTGAGTGTATAGTGTGTGACGGGTAATGTAGAGTAGAGGTGAGTAAAGTGGGAGAAGATTTGGAGGGGTAAAAGCATGAAACAAACATAATACAAGAAATTGAAAGAACTCTGCTTTTTTCTGCATGGGTTCACTGTATAGACCAGCTCCCAGTACTGACCCGAATGATGCAGCGGAGGCTTGCCCAATACGTCAATGATATCTTTTGCACCAAGTTTGGGTTGTGTTTAAGGGAGGAAGGTGGCTGTATGCATTGAGGCCATAGAGGACATTTCAGAGAAACGGAGATAGAGTAGGATTCAAGATAATACAAATAATACCAAGGCCTGCCATATTGTTGGAGGCTATATCAGAGGATAATGTTTGTGTAGGTAGAAACCAACCTAGGATAACCTACAAGCGGCCTTAAATGTACCCGTTTGTTGGCGGAGCGGGTTTTTGCGTCTACCGAATCAACGAGGAGTAGAACGATGGTCAGATCCAGAGTGTTTGAGACGCTTTGGAGAGTCTTTCCATGGGCTTATTTGGTCCAGAGGACAAGTATTTGGGACAAACCTGGATGAGGAGTTGGAGTGCAACTCTGCGTGTAGTGTATGCAGGAAGGCTTCCACTTCAGAAGGATCCTGGAAGGAGAGCTGGTCCTCGTTGGTAGCTTTAAGGTGGAAAATTGCAGGGAAAGCTAAAGAAATTCACTTGCCATTGGTGAGTTCCGTCCAGACGTGTTGAAAGGCTTTACTTTTTTTGGTCTGTGAAAATCAGAACCTTGATTCCATCTATCTGAAGGGATCTGGACTGCCTGAATTTTTGCAGGATGGCGGTTTTGTCTGAGTAATTCAAGTATTTTCCCTGTGCAGGGACCAGGGAGGCCTAGTGCTTCTGGAATGCGCCTGGAGCAGAATTCAGTGAGGGCTGATGCTTGGAAAGATTCTGGGATGCCCACAAAGCGCAGATTACTCCTTCTGGATCTATTTTACAAATCATCCAGCTTCTGGAGTACATATTGATTTGTTTTGTCCTGTGTCTGCTCCGTGGCTTGTGCCTGGTATAGTTCTTCCTCCATATTGGGGAGACAGTGTTCTGCCTCGTTTACACTGGTTGTGTGTTCCCCCAGTTGTTTTTTAATCTGCCTCATCCCTGTATTCACTGCCTTCTCCACTGAGGCAGCAATCATGGGGGTCAAAAGTGTTGCCACTGCCTGAGCTATGCGCTCTGTACTGTTGTGTCCTTGGTGTGAGGAGGGGGAGGCATGGTGTGAGAAGGGGGAGGTTGTGCAGCCGCTTACTTCCATGTCTGCTCCGACAAGGCTGGGACTGGGGCCTTGATTTGCGGCTGGGCTGCCTGGGCCACTTGCGTTCATAGGCCGGTTTTCTCCACAAAGAGATCCATGGATGTGCGGGGGGTCACCCGAAGGGGCTGCAGGCAGTGGTGGAAGGTTGGCTAGGTTTTACAGGCCTTTTGAGGGTCTTGCTGAGGGAGCTGATGAGGGAGACAGCTACTCCATGCAGCGCCGGAACCGGAAGTCCCCAGGGCCCTTTAAAGAGATCCCCCTTACATTAGAGTCCACAGAGTTTTCACTAACATTAAGTCCCCTCTTACATCAGAGTTCCCAGCATTCCAAGAGCCCCCTTTACATCAGAGTTTCCCTTTACAGTACATTACAATGCAAGGGAGAACTCTGCGGACCCTGATGTAAAGAGGAACTCTGGTAGCTCTATATAAGGGGGGCTTTGGTGACCAGAGGCTCACAAATATCAGAATTCCCCTTTACACTGGAGTCTGCAGAGTGAATACACTAAGGTAAAGTGGTTCACTAATATAAGAGATGAGTGAGGACGCTGATATAAAAGGGGACCTTCATGCACAGTTCGGGAGCTGGCAGATTAGTAACTGGCTGAGCTCAGGCTTGGCTCAAGTTGGGGTGGGCGGTCAGCTGGCCAGGTGCACAGTAATCTCATGGTGCTTGGTGCCTTTCCCACAAATTTGAAAGTAACCACAAGAAGGGGGTGTGGGAGGAGAGGAGGCTCAGAGACAAGCAGCTGAGCCAAGGACAAGTAATCAGCTGAGTGAATCAGGACAAGTTGAGTTTTATTGGGCACTTTTCTGCTGTTTCCGGTCAGCAGAAAGTGACATTTTTTACAACCCAACCGTCGGATGGCTGGCAACACTGCTTGGGGCCCCCCACAGTGGCAAAACATCAGGGCCTGGTTGCAAGTGCAACATTTGTGACCCCGGTGGTTCAGCCACTGGCCAATGGTAATTTGCTGCTTGCTCTTTCCTTCTGTATGCAGTAGTTGTAAGTATTTTTTGTTTATTTTTCCTTGTAAGGCTTTCCCTGCACCTGTAAAGTTAAGGCATAGGCCTAAACCCTGAGAAAAGATGCTTGCGCTTTAAAAATGTATTGATTCTCCATAAAAGACACAGACAACAGATGTAATTGCGTTTCAACCTCACTAGTGAACAAGGCCTGCAAGGCTGAATTGCGTTTACATCTGCTGTCTGTGTCTTTTATGGTGAACCAATACATTTTGAAGCTTTTAAAGCGCAAGCAAGGAGTTGCGGACCATCTTTTCTCATGATTGCTACTGCAGCTGTGTGACTGCCTTTCCACCCCCATGTAGCTCTAAACAATCTTCTGATCATATTGGATAGTAGCACCCTACTTCTGCTCTAATTTAAAGGGCTAAACCCTACCTTGTCCCTATGCAAAAACACAAATGGGCTCCTTGCAAGATAACACCAAGAGGGAAAGTACTGGCTTTGGTACAAAAATTATACTTGGTGTTATCTTCATATGGTTCTCTGATGTAAAATAGACTTTTGATTTGCCCTTAGCTGTATCCCTGGGCTTTTGTGACAATGTGAAGGGCATTCAAGCCTAATGGAAAAGGTGAACACTGACATTTCAAAGGAGTTGGAAGTCTCACTCAAGGAACTCAATGAAAGGAGGCAGGAAGTCATATTTAATCGAAAATATTATTTGTTAGTTTTGAAATGGCCATAAAGCGACAACATAAATGTGGAAAAAAGACATGCACCTACATTGTACAGTACATATTCAGTTACATGAATAAATAAGACAAGGTCTCTGAAACATTGCATACACGGAAAAAAATGTATTACAAAGATAATAGTTATGCTATCTGATTGCTAAATATAAATGAAAAAGGAGACCTACTGTAATCACAGATTAGTTGCAGGAACAAGTGCACAATAAATTAGAAAAGCCCATAAATTTAGTTTATAATCAGTTGAGAAACTATGAAAAACAAACCAAAAGTGTTGTGTTCCATCTCAACTTTATGGATATTTGGAAATCAGTATTACCCTTAACATAAAGGATCACAAATGAGTACATGGCACTGCAGCCTGAGTATATTGAGGCTAAACAAATAAAAGCTACTGTTCACAATCAAGTATGAGTTGTGTCTAACAAACAAAAAAGGTTTTGCCTGCCACATACCCCATATTTTAGGATTTTTATTTTTTATTTTGGGGTGGGGGGGGCAAGCCCTGTGGTCATAGATCGGTTTGATATATGGGCACATTTTGTTAATCTCCACTTTCCATTGTTGTAGGGCAGGTATTCTGGCTTTCCAGCATTCCAGAAAACCTGTATTGGGGACTAGAACAGGTAGGAAAAAAGGAGCCAGGGTTGGCTGGTTAAACATTTGGTTTGTTGGGACCTTTCAATGAACCGCATGTCCTCCATTCATTGATTGTGTTTCATTCATAGATGCTGTAGTACTGGCTTCTATGAATAGAGGAACTGTGCTAAAAGGACAGGCAGAATCATGCACTTTTAATTAGTGCCTATGGCAGCTCCTTGGTTCTTTTGACCCTGGCCACATAACAGAATTACGGTGGCAGGGGTAAGGGGGCTTCAGAAAAGAAAGATTACTACTGAACAAGAAGACAGAAGTGCAAGATAAACATCACACTGAAGGTAAGTACTTGTGCTTATTTTGTTTTTGTTTTTTTTTGTTTTTTTTTCAAGGTAAACTTAAACTTTCAAATGGAATTAACTGCAAAACCTCTCCATATGCACTGGAACAGGGCAGACTAGGCAATTATGTTTTTTAATACTTTTTGGAATTTTTGAAGGACATATAAGTGACCAAAAAAGGTTTACTTTTCCCATAACAAAAGTGGAATTTCACTTTCTATGAAGACTATAATGGGTTTTGGTCAGTTCTGTTTTATTTTGTGTTTGTATAAATACTTCTAAGCTGACATTTTATATTGATTATATATTAATTTTTATACACAGAAAATTTTCAAGAGTACCACTTGCTAGCTAAAAATAGTAAATGTGAAAAATTCTATGCAAATGTTCATAAGTATCTGGCTAAAATAAAAATATATCTAAATTTTATTTTTAGCCTTGAACATAAACTCTAAAGAAGATACATGTATACTAATAGACTGGAAATCTTGCTGTACATGATTTTTTGGTACATTAAACTGAAAAAATAGGGTTAATCTTTTTATAGCACAAATGGCATACACAATGGAAATGTGATTTCATTTTTGCACATATACTGTATATGAATTATAAAATGCTGTTCTAATTGCAAATGTTTGTCTATTTCACTTTGAGACGTAGAATATCGTGTTGATAATGTTGTTGGAAGATTCCAATTATACCAGGTTATGTTTTACAATTATAGTAATCTCAATACTAAATGAAGGAGAAAATTGCATTATTGTAAATCTGAATTCGTATTTAGTATTGTAACGTTTGCTAAGCTTGAGTTGTCTGTTAGTCTATATTATTTGACTAAAATACATAATAACCTAAACAAATATAAATGCAAGATGCATGTTTTGTGCACTGCAGTCAACACAAAATGCTACAAGTTGCTTTTTCCACATTTAACTTGCAATTTTAAAATATATGAGTTTAAGGTATGTAGAATTGTAACATGTGTGCACATGATAAGCTTTAGATGCATGAATGCCTTTGTCTGTTGCTGTCTCTTCCCAATGACCGAGGGAGCAGTTTATTTCACTTTAGAGGAACTCACCACAACTAAGCAAACCTAGGGCTACTGTTTTTTTATGATTTACACAAAATTCATTCAGTTTGTTGAAAAGTATACACAGAGTATAGATAAATAAAAAAGAGATCTTATTCTCTAGGAGCCGTTCCAAGGATTCCACTGATTTTAAATTAAACTACCATTTTAAAGCAAGATGCCATATTTATCGGCGTATAACATGCACAGACACATAACACACACCTTAATTTTAGGAGGGAAGTTTCAGGAAAAAAAAAAATTTTAAATAAAGAACTTTGAAGCAAAATAAGGGTCAGTGCCCATCAATGCAGCCTCACCAGTGCCCATCAGTGCAGCTTGATCAATGCCCATCAATGCAGTCTGATCAGTGCCCATCCATGCAGCTTGATAATTGCCTATCAATGCAGCCTGATCAGTGCCCATCAATGCAACCTTACCATTGCTAATCAATGCAGCCCAATCAGTACTCATCTGCAGCCTCACCATTATCCATCAATGCAGCCTGATCAGTGCCCAACTGCAGCCTCACCATTGCCCATCAATGCAGCCTGATCAGTGCCCATCTGCAGCCTCACCATTGCCCATGAATGCAGCCTGATTAGTGCCCATCAGCGCAGCCTTACCAGTGCATGGAAATAAGAGCCCCTGGATTACACAGAGTGGGGATCTCCAGCTTACTCGGCTGCCACTGTTATACGAAGTCCAGCCTCCTGGACTGACTCCTATTATAGAAGCCACATGTCCCAACATTGAACCAGTGTGCTGTCTATTATAGGAGCCAGTCCAGGAAGTGGGACTTCATAAAACAGCGGCAGCAGAATAAGCGGAAAATCCACGATCTGTGTAGACCGGCGACGATCGCCCCCCCCCCCCCCTCCCCTCCGAGGCAGCCCTATAGAAAATATCAGCGTATAACACACACACATTACTTGCACTCTATTTTCAGGGGGAAAAAGTGCATTTTATACTCCGATAAATACGGTAGCTAAACAGAAAAACATTAAATGCCTATACTGTATGTAAAGTAAAAGGTTTGCAATTTTATTCATCCAGTCTCATGATCCAAACACCCCTGCCAGACAACTTAACTGAATGTACAACATCTCTTTAATTATGAAAAATAAAGATTATATCTGGACTGATCCCTATAGTTTGGTACTCTCATTTTCACTCTACATGAGCAGACAACATAACCAGTAGGGATGAGCCGAACACCCCCCTGTACAGTTCGCACCAGAACATGCGAACAGGAAAAAAGTTTGTTCGAACACACGAACACCAATAAAGTCTATGGGACACGAACATGAATAATCAAAAGTGCTAATTTTAAAGGCTAGTATGCAAGTTATTGTCATAAAAAGTGTTTGGGGACCTGGGTCCTGCCCCAGGGGACATGGATCAATGCAAAAAGAAGTTTTAAAAACGGCCGTTTTTTCAGGAGCAGTGATTTTAATAATGCTTAAAGTCAAACAATAAAAGTGTAATATCCCTTTAAATTTCGTACCTGGGGGGTGTCTATAGTATGCCTGTAAAGGGGCGCATGTTTCCTGTGTTTAGAACAGTCTGACAGCAAAATGACATTTTGAAGGAAAAAACCCATTTAAAACTACCCGCGGCTATTGCATTGCCGACAATACACATAGAAGTTCATTGATAAAAACGGCAAGGGAATTCCCCAAAGGGGAACCCCGAACCAAAATTTAAAAAAAAAATGATGTGGGAGTCCCCCTAAATTCCATACCAGGCCCTTCAGGTTTGGTATGGATATTAAGGGGAACCCCGGCCAAAATTTAAAAAAAAAAATGACGTGGGGTTCCCCCTAAATTCCATACCAGACCCTTCAGGTCTGGTATGGATTTTAAGGGGAACCCCGCGCCAAAAAAAAAAAAAAAAACGGCGTGGGGTCCCCCCAAAAATCCATACCAGACCCTTATCCGAGCACGCAACCTGGCAGGCCGCAGGAAAAGAGGGGGGATTAGAGTGCAGCCCCCCCCTCCTGAACCGTACCAGGCCACATGCCCTCAACATTGGGAGGGTGCTTTGGGGTAGCCCCCAAAACACCTTGTCCCCATGTTGATGAGGACAAGGGCCTCATCCCCACAACCCTGGCCGGTAGTTGTGGGGGTCTGCGGGCGGGGGCTTATCAGAATCTGGAAGCCCCCTTTAACAAGGGGACCCCCAGATCCCGGCCCCCCTGTGTGAAATGGTAAGGGGGTACTTACCCCTACCATTTCACTAAAAAACTGTCAAAAATGTGAAAAATGACAAGAGACAGTTTTTGACAATTCCTTTATTTAAATGCTTCTTCTTTCTTCTATCTTCCTTCATCTTCTGGTTCTTCTGGCTCTTCTGGTTCTTCCTCCGGCGTTCTCGTCCAGCATCTCCTCCGTGGCATCTTCTATCTTCTTCTCCTTGGGCCGCTCCGCACCCATGGCATGGGGGGGAGGCTCCCGCTCTTCTCTTCTTCTTTTCTTCTCTTCTTCTCTTCTTCAATTTCTTCATTTTGTCTCTTGTAATTTTTCACATTTTTGACAGTTTTTTAGTGAAATGGTAGGGGTAAGTACCCCCTTACCATTTCACACAGGGGGGGGGGCTGGGATCTGGGGTCCCCTTGTTAAAGGGGGCTTCCAGATCCCGATAAGCCCCCCGCCCGCAGACCCCCACAACCACCGGCCAGGGTTGTGGGGATGAGGCCCTTGTCCTCATCAACATGGGGACAAGGTGTTTTGGGGTGCTACCCCAAAGTACCCTCCCAATGTTGAGGGCATTTGGCCTGGTAAGGTTCAGGAGCGGGGGGCCGCACTCTCGTCCCCCCCTCTCTTCCTGCGGCCTGCCAGGTTGTGTGCTCGGATAAGGGTCTGGTATGGATATTTGGGGGGACCCCACGCCTTTTTTTTTTTTTTTGGCACGGGGTTCCCCTTAAAATCCATACCAGACCTGAAGGGTCTGGTATGGAATTTAGGGGGAACCCCACGTCATTTTTTTTTTTTAATTTTGGCCGGGGTTCCCCTTAATATCCATACCAGACCTGAAGGGCCTGGTATCGAATTTATGGGGACTCCGACGTCATTTTTTTTTTTAAATTTTGGTTCGGGGTTCCCCTTTGGGGAATTCCCATGCCATTTTTATCAATGAACTTCTATGTGTATTGTCGGCAATGCAATAGCCACGGGTAGTTTTAAATGGGTTTTTTCCTTCAAAATGTCATCTTGCTGTCAGACTGTTCTAAACACAGGAAACATGCGCCCCTTTACAGGCATACTATAGACACCCCCCAGGTACGAAATTTAAAGGGATATTACACTTTTATTGTTTGACTTTAAGCATTATTAAAATCACTGCTCCTGAAAAAACGGCCATTTTTAAAACTTTTTTTTGCATTGATCCATGTCCCCTGGGGCAGGACCCAGGTCCCCAAACACTTTTTATGACAATAACTTGCATATTAGCCTTTAAAATTAGCACTTTTGATTTCTCCTGTAGACTTTTAAAGGGTGTTCCGCGGCATTCGAATTTGCCGCGAACACCCCAAATTGTTCGCTGTTCTGCAAACTTGCCTAATAACCAGTAAACAGAACTCTTCTTTATCTGCTGAAGTTGAAGCAGATCTAAATCCAATCACTACACACAGGTGTACATACGTATTTGTGTATATTCAAAAGTTTTCAATCCTTTAAAGTCTGCATTTCCATTAAAGGAATACATGGGGATCCTGCGACTCTGCCATGAGGGTAATGTTCAGTACTTGTTTTGGGGTTACAGCTGTCTCACAACTTTGCTCCTCTGTTGTCACCTATCACATGAACCCTTGTTTGAGAATAAAAGTGGCCATGTCAACACATATTTTGTGGGCATGGTCCTTTGCTTTCACTATCAGGAAACCAGTCCAGAGCAATGATGTGCAGTCAATGCTGGAGTGGGTGCATGTAGACATAAAGTGGCAAATAAGGCTGAAGGTGATTAGCAGCACTATAACCCAGAAAAGGGTAAAACAGTTGAAAACAGTAGTTTATGAAAACAAAAACATGGCAATTACAGTATATTATTATTATTACTATACAGGATTTATATAGCGCCAACAGTTTACACAGCTCTTTACAATATAAAAGGGAGACAATACAGTTATAATACAATAAGATACAGGAGGATTAAGAGGGCCCTGCTCAGAAGAGCTTACAATTGCTCAGAAGAGCTTACAGGTGGTACAAAAAGTTGTAACTGTAGGGAATGAGCTGATGGAAGTGGTAAAAGATTAGTTAGAGACGTTATAGGCTTTCCTGAAAAGATGAGTTTTCAGGGATCGCCTGAAGGTAGCAAGAGTAGGGGATAGCCAGACAGGTGGAGGTAGCGAGTTCCAGAGGATGGGAGAGGCTCTGTAGAAATCCTGGAGACGAGCATGAGAGGAGGAGACAAGAGAGCTTGAGAGTAGGAGGTCTTGAGAAGAGAGGAGAAGACGATTTGGGTGATATTTGGAGACAAGATTGGTGATGTAGCTCGGGGCAGAGTTATGAATGGCTTTGTATGTTGTGGTTAGTATTTTGAATTTAATTCGCTGGATGATTTAATATATATAATATATATATATGATATAAAGTAATTTAGCAAACTATTATCAGGATATGCTTTATTCAAGGTTCACACTGCCGCGATGAGGCACATCGCATGTGATTTGCACAGGAATGGCACCGCATTTCTGTGCAAATCACATGCAATGTCTGTGCGGTGTGATTCACCATTAATTTTGTATTTGCAGCACCTTTTTTGTGCCGCACCAGAATTGGAACGCATGGGTGTTCATGTGATCTGATTCAGGCAGTCACACTGCATTTTGCAAGCTGTTTTGGGGTGTCATTATTTTAACATTGACACCCACAGCAGATCGCATGAATGTCATGCTTTCAATGCGGTGTGGGAAATGCACAGGAATCACTACGTTTCCCACAACGCATATATGTGAACCAAGGCTTATACTTTCAAACCAGTTGAGAACCTAGGTTTTATAGCATATATCCTAAAAAATGTCAACCAAGTACCTTGGGCATATACCCTTCTCCTCCTTCCTATGCTACTGCTCCCTGGTCACTATTGTTAGAAAATTCCAGCTGTCAAAATAACAGGTTTACTTTCTGTATTATAGCAGCAGCTGAAACCATTGTTGGGTAAAATGAAGCTCCTGAACAGTGTTTGGAAAGATTTATTGAGAAATATTTATTGTTGCAATGTATTTATTTTTGTATCATTCATGTGCAAAACTTTGATCTGCATATAAAGTCATTTAAAGCCACCTTTCAAGTAAAATATTGCTAAAAATAAAATTAGTCCCTATCTAACCCCTATACCTAACCCCTATACCTAACCCCTATACTTCTTACCCACTGGGCACTTAAACCCCCTTTCTAACCAGACCAATTTTCAGTTTTCGGTGCTCTCACATTTTGAATGACAATTACTCAGTCATGCAACACTGTATCTATATGAAATGGTTGTCCTTTTTTCACACAAATAGAGCTTTCTTTTGGTGGTATTTAATCACCACTGGGTTTTTTGCACTATAAGGCCCCTTTCACACGATTAAACCGTTCAGGTCCGCCTGTCAGTTTTGACGGCAGACCTGAACGGGCGCTCCATGTTAGCCTAAGGAGCGACGGATGTCAGCGGAGACATGTCCACTGACATCCGACCCCGTCCGATCCGCTAAAAGCAGACGGATGTCCCTACGTCCGGATCCGTCGCTGGCGGATCGGATCGGGTGAGATCTTATGAAAGCGGACATGCTGTCCGTTTTCATCCGATCCCTCCATAGGCAGCAGCGGCACCTGACAAGCCCCTCCCAGCTCAGTGAGCAGAGAGGGACCTATCATCCGCCGGCTCAGCGGAGATCAATGGAGAGATTCTCTGCTGTGCTGGAGGACCAAGGCAGGCTCCGTGGAAACGGAGTCTGCCTTGTGTGAATGAGGCCTTAAAGAAAAAAGGCCGAAAATTCTGTAAAAAAATAATTTTTCTTGGTTTCTGTTATAAAATTTTGAAAATTTGTAATTTTTCTTCATAAATTTTGGCCAAAATTTATACTGCTACATATCTTTGGTAAAAATAACCCAAATTGGTTTATATTATTTGGTCTTTGTGAAGGTTATAGAGTACACAAGCTATGGTGCCAATCTCTGAAAATTAATCACACCTGATGCACTGACGGCCTATCTCATTTCTTGAGACCCTAACAAGCCAGGAAAGTACAAATACCCCACAAATGACCCCTTTTTGGAAAGTAGCCATTCCAAGGTATTACGTAAGAGGCATGGTGATTTTTTTGAAGTTGTAATTTTTTCCCACAATTCTTTGCAAAATTAATTTTTTTTCTTTTTTTTTTACAAAATTTTATTAGCAGGTTATTTCTCACACACGGCATATGCATAGCACAAATTACACCCCAAAACACATTTTGCTACTCCTCCTGAGTCCGCATTTACCACATGTGTGAGACTTTTACACAGCATGGCCACATACTGATGCCCAACATGCAAGGAGCACTGTCAGGCGTTCTTGGAACAAAAATTACACATATCATTTCTTGACTACCTCTTACACTTTTGAAGGCCCTGGAGCACCAGGACAATGGAAACACCCCAAAAATGACACCATTTTGGAAAGAAGTCTTGAGTCTTTTGAACATGTCATTTTTTTCTACAAGTTTTTGGAAAATGTGTAAAGAAAATGAAAACGCATTTTTTTTTACACAAAGTTGTCCATTTTTACAGTATTTCTAACAAATAGCATTTACATGCCAAAAATTACACCCCAAAATAGATTCTCCTACTTCTCCTGAGTACGGCAATACCACGTGAGACTTTTACACAGCCTGGCCACATAGAGAGGCCCAACATGTAGGGAGCGCCGTACACTTTTGTGAGGCACTGTAGTGGCATGGATGTGGCATGGATGAGAACTGATGTGGCATGGATGAGCATGAATGGGGATGGATGAGCCGTGGATGGGGATGGCTGAGCATGAATGAGTATGCCTGAGTATGGCTGAGTACGGCTAGGTGCGGCTGGGTATGGATGGGTACGGCTGGGTACGGCTGAGTGCGGCTGAGTGAGGCTGGGTGCAGCTGAGTGTGGCTGGGTATTGCTGAGTGTGGTTTGGTATGGCTGAGTATGGCTGAGTTCGGCTGAGTGCGACTGGGTACGGCTGAGTGAAGCTGGGTATTGCTGAGTGTGGCTGAATGCAGCTGGGTACGGCTGAGTGCAGCTGGATACAGCTGAGTGCGGCTGAGTGCGGCTGAGTATGACTGGGTACGGCTGAGTACGGCTGAGAACAGCTGGGTATGGATAAGATGCCTGAGCATGGATGGTTGGATGAGTATTGCTGAGTATGGATGGATGGCTGAGCATGGATGAGTATTACTGAGGATGGATGGATGAGTATTGCTGAGGATTGATGGATGGATAAGTATTGCTGAGGATGGATGGATGGCTGAGCATGGATGGCTGAGTATTGATGAGGATGGATGGATGAGTATTGATGAGGATGGATGGCTGAGTATTGATGAGGATGGATGGCTGAGCATAGATGGATGGATGGCTGGAGTTGTCACATATCAGCGCTTTGGACACTGCACATCCAGCCCACAGCACTGCTGCCTCTGATCTCTCTCGTCTCTGTACCGATCGATACAGAGGGGAGAGAGGCACCGGATGTGACGCCAGTTTGTTTACAAGCGAGCGATCACATGGTAAACGGCCGCTGTCAGTGGCCATTTACCGTGATCAGTGATGCCCGGCGGCCACGGATATTCCTGGGTGTGCGTCCCAGGGGGCGCGCGATTCTGGATGGACGTCATAGTACTCCCTCCCAGAGTTTTCCGTCCGCGCTGCAGCCGTCATTCGGCTATAGCGCGGTTGGCAAGCGGTTAATCCTAGGCAACTCTAATGCCGCGTACACACGAGCGGACTTTACGGCAGACTTTGCCCGGTGGACGGGATTTCTTCGGACAATTCGATCGTGTGTGGGCTCCAGCGGACTTTGTTTGCTCAAAAGTTGGACGGACTTAGATTTGAAACATGTTTTAAATCTATCCGTCGAACTCGAGTCCGGTCGAAAAGTCCGCTCGTCTGTATGCTAGTTCGACGGACAAAAAGCCACGCTAGGGCAACTATTGGCTACTGGCTATGAACTTCCTTATTTTAGTCCGGTCGTACCTCATCACGTACGAATTCAACAGACTTTGGTGGATTGTGTGTAGGCAAGTCCGTTCATTCAGAAAGTCCGTCGTAAAGTACGTCGAAAAGTCCGCCGGGCAAAGTCTGCCGTAAAGTCCGACCGTGTGTACGCGGCATAAGAAGTCCCTATTAAAGTGTATCTGTAGGCAAAACCTCTTTTTTTTAGTTTTGGATAGAGTAGCAAAGGATTAGAACCTACTGACTGTGTCTTCATTGGGGAGATTTTTCCCTCTACTTGTGCTGGTAACCATTGTCACTAAGAGAGAAAATGTGAAGCGAAGAGAAATTTCTCCAAAGCTACAGACAAAACCTTATAAAGAGAATGCAGTTATGTAACCGTAAACTCAACAGAGCACATGAACTGCCACCCAAATTAACTACTTTTTTCATCAACCATGTACAACCATATGTTGAACAAATAGTGAGGGAAAGGTGGCAAGATAAAAAGGCAAAAGGAAAAGGAAATAGCTAGTGCAGTAATGATAGAGTTAGAAGAATATTTTTTGCTCGAAGATCTCACTCTTAAGAAATTACATTAAAGGTGTATCATTTAATGGAAGATTTCTAAGGGCTATACTTATGATCAATCCGGGGGCACCATTGTGTGTAAACTTTTGGTAAGCAACCAGGTTTGTAAGCCATTCTCTGTCTAATAGCATAAGTGTCAGATAGGTGGTTAATTATCTCACTTATGTTTGGTGCAATGTTAGATTTCCATTTTTGCATTAAAACCAAACGTGCTGCAAAGAAGACATGCATGAACAAAGAGCGAATGTTTGTTGGAAACTGGTCCACTGCAATACTTGTATGGCCTGTTCAAAACTAGCTTTAACAATGACCCTTGTCAATTTTGCGATCAGACAGAAAATAGAGTTCCAATAGCTGCAAATTTGTGGGCAGTACCACAACATATGGGAAAGGGTTTCTACCTGTCCACACCCTCTCCAACATAGATTAGAGTCATGGAATTTACATTTAGCCAGTACATAGGGAGTGTAGTACCACTGGAGATTAAGCTTTTGTGCCATTTCCCAATAAGTTGAGCACTTATGCCCTGTACACACGACCAGACTTTCTGTCAGACTAGGTCCGATGGTCTTTCCAACGGTCTTCCCGACGGACTTCCGGCAGACTTACAACAGACTTTTCTGAACGAACGGACTTGCCTACACATGACCGGACTTTCCGGCAGACTAGGTCCGCCGGTCTTCCCGACAGACTTTCGACGGAGTTACAGCGGACTTCCAAATAAACAGACTTGCCCACACACAGTCTAAAGTCCGTTCATTTTGAACGTGATGAGGTACGACGGGACTAGAAAAGGAAGTCAATCTCGCCGCTGTTATCGGCGTGATGGACACCTTGCGAGCCCCGTCGCAGAGCATACCAGGCCCTTAGGTCCGGTATGGATTTTAAGGGGAACCCCCTACGCCGAAAAAATGGCGTGGGGGTCCCCTCAAAATCCATACCAGACCATTATCCGAGCACGCAGCCCGGTCAGGAAAGGGGGTGGGGACGAGCGAGCGCCCCCCCTCCTGAACTGTACCAGGTCGCATGCCCTCAACATGGGGGGTGGGTGCTTTGGGGGAGGGGGGCCTCCACCCCAAAGCACCTTGCCCCCATGTTGATGAGGACAAGGGCCTCTTCCCGACAACCCTGGCCGTTGGTTGTCGGGGTCTGCGGGGGGCTTATCGGAATCCGGGAGCCCCCTTTCACCTGGGGGATAAGTGTCAATAAAAAAACACACTACACAGGTTTTTAAAGTAATTTATTAGGCAGCTCCGGGGGTCTTCTTCCGACTTCGGGGGTCTTCTTCCAACTTCTTTGCTTTCTCCGGCCTCTTCTCCCGGTGTCCGGTTCTTCTCCCGCTCTCTGGCCTCTTCTCCCGTTGTCTGATTCTTCTCCCGCTCTCCGGTTCTTCTGCCGGGCTCCTCCGCTATCTTCTGCTCTTTTGCAGCTCTTTTGCTAGCGGTGTCCCGGTCTTCTCTGTCATCTTGTTCCCTCTTCTCTTCTTCTGAAGTTGACACAACGCCCTCAGCCGCTGTAATGCTGTGTGAGCGGTGCGTAATGACTTATATAGGCATGGGGCGGGGTCACCGGGTGATGGGTGACCCTGCTCCTTATGACGACACAGTCCTGGGGCATGATGGGACTGTGCCGTCAGAAGGGGCGGGGTCACTGGGTGACATCACCCGGTGACCCCGCCCCATGCCTATATAAGTCATTGCGCACCGCTCACACAGCATTACAGCGGGAGAGAGCGTCGTGTCAAAAGGCCCTTGTCCTCATCAACATGGGGACAAGGTGCTGTGGGGGGGCTGCAGGGCCCCCCTTCCCCAAAGCACCCACCCCCCATGTTGAGGGCATGTGGCCTGGTACGGTTCAGGAGGGGGGGCGCTCGGTCGTCCTCACCCCCTTTCCTGACCGGCTGGGCTGCGTGCTCGGATAAAGGTCTGGTACTTTTTTTGGCGTAGGGGATTCCCCTTAAAATCCATACCAGACCTAAGGGACATTGTCGCCTCCCTCCTGTGCTCGACGCAATAGGAAAATGTGTTTTTCCTATTACAGCGAGATGTATAGTACCCTGCCACCGAGAACCAGCGCGATAGGTTAGCACTGGAAACATTCTCGCGGGCAGGTGCCGTAGCTGCCCTTGCATCGTATTTGGTCCATCGAACCAGCATACAGACGAACGGGCTTCCCGATAGGAACTGGGACCGGCGGAGTTCCGGCGGAAAGTTTTGAAAAATGTTTCAAATCTAAACATTCTGTCGGATTTTCGACCGAAAAGGTCCGTCGGAAGTCCGATGAAGCCCACACACAGTCGGATTGTCCACTGGACTTGGTCCGTTGAACCAGTCCGGTCGAAAAGTCCGCTCGTGTGTACGCTGCATTAGGAGAGTCAGTCATAACGGCTTTACGCCATTGCTGGCCAGTGATGGAATGTATTAGTTCAGCCAACCATTTTAGAAGTGGCTTAGATACTGTGAATGAAAGCTTGTCATGAAAGCAGTGGAAAAAAATGGATATACTCTTACGTGGGGAGTTTGGTGAGAACTAAAACTGCCAAATCTTAGGAGACAGCTCTAGGTCTGAGATGGGAGAATGCAGCTGGAAAGAAGTTAACTGGGCAAATGTCAGGAATTCCTCTTCCGGAAGGGCGTACTGGGAGACTATTGTGGCAAAAGGAACGGGTTTATTGTTTTGAAATATATCTGAAACATATTTAATCCCTCTATTTTCGTATAGCTTGGGGGCAATAGCAGAAAGGAGGAACTTGAAGGGCAAAGAATTATTTACTGGCTGATCAGAGGTATTGCAATATTTCAGGAAATATTTCCATGCTGTAACAGTAGGTTCCTGGATTTAAATTATATAATGAAATATAGTAGATGCTAAAGGCATTGGCCATGTCCTGAGGTTTTAGTAGTTTCTCTCCTGTTTTGGGGGAAAAGAGGTGAGACAGTTTCTGTTTTGCAGATTTGTCTTTAGGTTGTTTGGGCCAGTAGTTTCCCATCTTTTTTGCCATGGTGGTATTGATTAGCTTTCATGGATTTAAGTTGGTTATGGTATTGGGTTGTTAGGAGTGATCTCAGGTTGAGTCTTGCCTGATTTAGTTGCTCCAGCATGTGGGGAGTGGGCCTCTGTTTGTGTGTTTGTTCTAGTTGTCTGATTTTTGACAGAAGGTAATTTAGCCACTGTGTCCTGCGTCTCCTCGCCACCGAGCTTAATTTCATCGTAAGCCCTCTAATAAAGGCCTTATGTGAGTTCCACAGCATGAAGGGGGTGGCAGCGGACAAAGCATTAAAAATGTATTTTAGAGAATTTTGTATGTGGTTTTTATGTTCTGGTTGAACATCATCAGGACGTCATTATGTCAGCGATTTGCTCTCATCCCCAGCCCCCCCGCATCGTGATAGTCACTCGGGCATTGTCTGACCATGTGATATTACCAATGTCCGTTTTAAGTACATTTTGGAACAGAAATTTGTCAATCAAGAATAAGTCTATTCCGGAAAAGGAATTATGTGCATGAAAAAAAAATGTATAATCTTTTCTGTTGCATGGTGGCAACGCATCAAAAAGACAGAATTCACCTATAAAGTGTGACAA
Organism: Lithobates clamitans; assembly: GCA_037952925.1. Taxonomy (NCBI): domain Eukaryota; kingdom Metazoa; phylum Chordata; class Amphibia; order Anura; family Ranidae; genus Lithobates; species Lithobates clamitans. Next base: position 3,443,733 of record JBBGZY010000400.1, on the reverse strand, counting down.
TGTTGCTCTATGAGAACAGTGTGAGGAGGAGACGATCCAGGACTGCATTGTAGTCTTCACATAAAATGATGTGGCCTTGGCACATAGGCTGGATCTTCTTCCAGATTTTCCTCAGTAAAGAAATTGGCTTGACATTAGGAAGGTAGATATTAATGATAGAGTATGTTGTGTTGTGGATTTGGCATATTAGTACCACATACCACCCCTGTGTGTCGGCTTCAGAAGTGATAAGTTTAAAGGCTACCACTTGTCTGACAGCAATCAGCCTGCCTCTACAGTATTTTTAGATGAGGCATTTGAGGCAAATATATGAGGGAAATGTCTGTGATGAAATGTGGGTGGCTTTTGTGAAGCAAAATTGGTTTCCTGTAGGCAGAAGATGTCACAATCCAGCCTCTGAGCTTCTTTTGACGCCAATCGACTTTAAGCTGGGCTGTTTAGGATTTCACATTAAGGGAGGACATGTTGAACTGCATCACGACACTGGATGAACTGACCGTTAGTAGGAAGTTAGAGTAAGTGAGAAATTAGCAGTGTAAAAGGGCACATACCTTGCTTGAAAAGGTGACACGTCAAGTCGCGTCAAACTTGTTTTCAGGCGTTTGTAGTAGTTTGTGGGGTATGAGCACAAGTTAGTGTTGAGATTTGAGGCTAGGCCTAGGAAAATTCAGCAAGATAGAAGTCTGGCAATGAGGATGAAAATTAAAGACAATTTTGGTGGATTTCAAAGAAAACAAATAATCAGGGATAATAATTCCAATAGGAACAAAGAAAAGAGAAAATAATTGTGATTCCAACCTGAAATCAGTGGAATCAAAGCCACAATATGTGGGGAGCAACTTCTTCTAGGATGCCAGTGACACTGTATAAGCTTGCTGGAGTTGTGTTGGCAGATTTGCAAGATGTTAGCACAGAGGATCAGTTGTTGGGATGATCATGCCGATCAGTGTCTTTTAGAGTGGGTGTAATATGACCGTTTGGATCTGGTGCAGTGTGGTCTAGTAAGTTCAAGTCACTCAGTAGGCAAATTCCATCAGCTAGGGATGAAACTGTATAGTTGCTGTCATCCTTGGTAATAAAGAGCTTTGCTATTGCCATTGATAGGAGATGTGATGATTGCGGAGAGGCTTAGTGATTGTACCCAGCTGTCTCTGTTGTTGCAGGTGTGAGCGGATAAGTCCACAAATAGGGAGAACACCTGAAGGTGTTCTGGCAATTGATCCATGTTTCTAAAGGCTGCCAGGAGGTTTTCTTTAGTATGGAAGAAATTAATGTGAGTGATGGTATCCCTGGGCAGGTGTGCAGGGATATGATTTGATTTTGGCAACCTGTGAATGTGGTCGATGGTTAGGTCTTCAAGAGGAGCGTCTGGTAAGGCCTCTTTCATCATATCAGTAAATTATTATTATTATTATACAGGATTTATATATAGCCAACAGTTTGCACAGCGCTTTACAACATGGGTGCAGACAGTACAGTTACACTACAATACAATACAGGAGGGATTAGGGGGCCCTGCTCGTTAGAGCTTACAATCTAGAAGGGAGGGTCAAGTTGAACAAAAGGTAATAGCTGTGGGGGATGATCAGATAAAGAAAATGGAAATACAATTGTTAGGTGTGGATAGGATAGGCTTCTCTGAAGAGGAAGGTTTTCAGGTATCGTCTAAAAGCTAATAGAGTAGGAAATAATCGGACAGATTGGGGTAAGGAGTTCCATAGGATTGGAGAGGCTCTGGAAAAGTCCTGGAGGCGAGCTTGGGAGGAGGTGATGAGGGAGCTAGAGATCAGGAGGTCTTGAGAGAAACAAGGAGAATGATTAGGTTGTTATTTTGAGACTAGGTCAGTGATGTAGCTGGGTGCAGACTTGTTGATGGCTTTGTAAGTAAGTGTTAGTATTTTGAATTTAATTTGTTGTGTGAGTGGAAGCAAGTGGAAGGAATTGACACAGAGGAGTAGCTGATACAGAGCAATTGGTAAGGTGAATGAGTCTAGCAGCAGCATTCATGATAGATTGAAGTGGGGATAGACTATGTAGAGGTAAGCCAATGAGGAGGAAGTTGTAGTAGTCGAGGTGTCATTGGTTAGAAAGGGGTGTATTTTGGAGATGTGGCCGATGTTGAGGCAGCAAGATTTGGACAGTGACTGGATGTGGGACTTAAAGGAGAGTTCAGAGACTGAAGTACGCTTTCAGATCTGACTACTTGGCCGATTTGGGTATGCCTCTTTTTTAACATTATTGCACCTGGAACGGTCCTCCAGGTCAGCAATTTTTTATTGCATCCAGGTTATATAATTTTATGCTCATTATGGGCATCTATGAAATCATTAAAAGTGTTGGCAAATTCCCCCATCTTATCTTCAATATGGGTCACTCTATCACCCACCTCTGTGATGTCTGTCCTAAATTGCTGCGCCAGTGTCATGATGTCTGAGTGGATGGTACTTCTCAAAGAGACCAGCATGTCTTTTAAAGTTGTGTCAAGTACTGGATGATTATTAGTAGGGAACTCCATAATGGAGTCTTGCAGCTCTCTGGTGTTCTCAGATGGATGCATCACTCTTTTGTGCTGACTCTGGTATTGGATGGGGCCTCTGCTTGGCCTTAATAGGGCTGGAGGAGCTGGATGAAGCCTGTGAGGCAGTTCCTTTATGGTGCTGTGGACGGCCAAAGTTGGAGGAGAAGTACTGCAGGCAACCCTCCCCTGTGTCATTACGGCCTTGTGAGTCGCGAGGAGAGCCCCTAGCGCCATCTTGGCCAGTCGAGTGGCGAAGCTGGGGAAAAAAACCCATCATCTTCCCCCATTGGAAACAGTGTTTTTGCTTGCAGGAGATGTAGCCTGGCTGTGCCCGACCCTGTAGGTGTCAAAACTGCCGATTCCCAGGCTCTGTTTGTCTGTAGAAGGTTCTGGCGAGCTGTTAGTGTACAGAGCAGGGAGTTCAAGTGACCATCTTCTTGGCTAGCTGGCCACCCCCTTAAAAAAACCATTTAGCTATGCATACACTATATTATTTACAAAACAGTGAAATGCTCCTCATACAGATTAAAATGTGCTCTAGTCCTCAGTACAATTAATAATAAACAATAAAACTGAGTGTAACTCATGTGTATATTTCATAGCATTAGATAAAAAAAGTGTGTATCAGAAAACCTCTTTTTAAATCCAAATAAAATAAATATGTGCATACTGTATGTCAGTCAATATAACACATGTGTACATGCCATAACATAATATGCAAAGATTGTATGTCAAAAAGGTCTCTTTAAATTCAACTGTAAATAACGTGCCAAAATTCGTAAATGAAATTAAAATATCCACATTTTATCAAAATGACTTTAAATCCTTGCATCATGTGAACTTGCTTCATCACTATGCACAAATGGTTGTGTCCTCACCTTATAAGTTGGACCTCAACCACCACACCACTCCAGATCCTTTTGCCAGGTATGATCAACCACTTCCTCATTTACAGGGCTTCTTGATCAGAACACTCAGAGGACAAGAGCAGAGGATAGGTCCATAGTGTAAAACCATTAATTTTATTTAAAAAAAGAATTGGGTACAGTCACAGGATGCCTCTTTAAGAAAGCTCAGTGACATTTTAAATGGGACAAATTATACAATAAAATGTACACTATTTATGAATAATAATGCTATTTGTTTTAACAGCTTCCCGCCCAGCCACTGTAGATAAACGGCCAAGCCTGACAAGCGTCCTTCTGGGAGGACATACCCTTATGTCATCCCAGTCTAGCTGCTAATGTGCAGCCTTGAGGCCACACAGCATTGTGATCTGTGATTGCTGTGTCCACCCAGGACAGCGGACCACACATTGGGGTACAGGGCCACTGTGATCGGCCCTTTACTAAGTGAAAAACTATTTAATGAGAATTGAATGTGTGAGACTGCCAATATCCAGAGCATAGAGAGAAAGGATATGCAACAAGTTTAGCAAGAGCTGCCCCCTTGGACTTTTAAAGGTAGAAATGGGAGTAACAGAGTAAGTAAAAGGCATCAAAGTGCCACTTTTATTGAGTACACAATATAATCAAAAATTTGTGAACATAAACAATAGGGATGAGCTTCGTGTTCGAGTCGAACCCATGTTCGACTCGAACATCGGCTGTTCGACCGTCCGTCGAATTGCGAACGATATGGGCCGTTCGCGCCAAATTCGTGTGGCGCGTCACGGCCCATAATTCACTGCGGCATCGCAGTGCATTGCTGGCTGATGATTGGCCAAGCATGCACTATGACCCGCATGCTTGGCCAATCACAGCGCCGTCAGTAGAGAGAGCTGTAATTGGCCAAAGCCAGGGTGGCTTTGGCCAATTATGGCTCAGGGGATTTAGTACACACCCCACACTATATAAGGCCGCCTGCACGGCGGCCCTGTGTAGTGTGTGTTCCGGTGTGCTGAGCGATAGAGAGAGAGAGAGACAGTGTCATTTGATTTGAGTTAGATAGATTAGGCAGAACAGTCAGTCAGTTAGCTGCACTTACAGTGTATTGTGTATATATATGCATCCCAGGTGTTGCATATATATATATACACTGTATTCAGTTTAGCTAGATCCGTTCCTGTTATCTTCTATCTAGACTATTTACATTCAGTGCAGTGTGTCCTGCTCACAGTGTTCAGCTAGATCCGTTCCTGCTATTTACATTCAGTACAGTGCTTCCTGCTCACAGTGTTCAGCTAGATCCGTTCCTGCTATTTACATTCAGTGCAGTGCGTGCTGCTCACAGTGTTCAGCTAGATCCGTTCCTGCTATTTACATTCAGTGCAGTGCGTCCTGCTCACAGTGTTTAGCTACATCCGTTCCTGCTGTTTACATTCAGTGCAGTGCGTCCTGCTCACAGTGTTCAGCTAGATCCGTTCCTGCTATTTACATTCAGTGCAGTGCGTCCTGCTCACAGTGTTCAGCTAGATCCGTTCCTGCTATTTACATTCAGTACAGTGCTTCCTGCTCACAGTGTTCAGCTAGATCCGTTCCTGCTATTTACATTCAGTGCAGTGCGTGCTGCTCACAGTGTTCAGCTAGATCCGTTCCTGCTATTTACATTCAGTGCAGTGTGTCCTGCTCACAGTGTTCAGCTAGATCCGTTCCTGCTATTTACATTCAGTACAGTGCTTCCTGCTCACAGTGTTCAGCTAGATCCGTTCCTGCTATTTACATTCAGTGCAGTGCGTCCTGCTCACAGTGTTCAGCTAGATCCGTTCCTGCTATTTACATTCAGTGCAGTGCGTCCTGCTCACAGTGTTCAGCTAGATCCGTTCCTGGTATTTACATTTAGTGCAGTGTGTCCTGCTCACAGTGTTCAGCTAGATCCGTTCCTGCTATTTACATTCAGTACAGTGCTTCCTGCTCACAGTGTTCAGCTAGATCCGTTCCTGCTATTTACATTCAGTGCAGTGCGTGCTGCTCACAGTGTTCAGCTAGATCCGTTCCTGCTATTTACATTCAGTGCAGTGCGTCCTGCTCACAGTGTTCAGCTAGATCCGTTCCTGCTATTTACATTCAGTGCAGTGCGTCCTGCTCACAGTGTTCAGCTAGATCCGTTCCTGGTATTTACATTTAGTGCAGTGCGTCCTGCTCACAGTGTTCAGCTAGATCCGTTCCTGCTATTTACATTCAGTGCAGTGCGTGCTGCTCACAGTGTTCAGCTAGATCCGTTCCTGCTATTTACATTCAGTGCAGTGCGTCCTGCTCACAGTGTTCAGCTAGATCCGTTCCTGCTATTTACATTCAGTGCAGTGCGTCCTGCTCACAGTGTTCAGCTAGATCCGTTCCTGCTATTTACATTCAGTGCAGTGCGTCCTGCTCACAGTGTTTAGCTACATCCGTTCCTGCTGTTTACATTCAGTGCAGTGCGTCCTGCTCACAGTGTTCAGCTAGATCCGTTCCTGCTATTTACATTCAGTGCAGTGCGTCCTGCTCACAGTGTTCAGCTAGATCCGTTCCTGCTATTTACATTCAGTGCAGTGCGTCCTGCTCACAGTGTTCAGCTAGATCCTTTCCTGCTATTTACATTCAGTGCAGTGCGTCCTGCTCACAGTGTTCAGCTAGATCCGTTCCTGCTATTTACATTCAGTGCAGTGCGTCCTGCTCACAGTGTTTAGCTACATCCGTTCCTGCTGTTTACATTCAGTGCAGTGCGTCCTGCTCACAGTGTTCAGCTAGATCCGTTCCTGCTATTTACATTCAGTGCAGTGCGTCCTGCTCACAGTGTTCAGCTAGATCCGTTCCTGCTATTTACATTCAGTGCAGTGCGTCCTGCTCACAGTGTTCAGCTAGATCCGTTCCTGCTATTTACATTCAGTGCAGTGCGTCCTGCTCACAGTGTTCAGCTAGATCCGTTCCTGCTATTTACATTCAGTGCAGTGCGTCCTGCTCACAGTGTTTAGCTACATCCGTTCCTGCTGTTTACATTCAGTGCAGTGCGTCCTGCTCACAGTGTTCAGCTAGATCCGTTCCTGCTATTTACATTCAGTGCAGTGCGTCCTGCTCACAGTGTTCAGCTAGATCCGTTCCTGCTATTTACATTCAGTGCAGTGCGTCCTGCTCACAGTGTTCAGCTAGATCCGTTCCTGCTATATACATTTAGTGCAGTACGTCCTGCTCACAGTGTTCAGCTAGATCCGTTCCTGTTATCTTCCTACTGACAGGCAGGCTTGTCTGGTTACAGTATATAAAGCTACCTGAAGAAAATTACAGGTGTTCTTTTTGATCCTATTAGTACCACGGTCAGGCAGCTAGACTATTTACATTTAGTACAGTGTGTCCTGCTCACAGTGTTCAGCTAGATCCGTTCCTGTTATTTACATTCAGTGCAGTGCGTCCTGCTCACAGTGTTCAGCTAGATCCGTTCCTGCTATTTACATTCAGTGCAGTGCGTCCTGCTCACAGTGTTCAGCTAGATCCGTTCCTGTTATTTACATTCAGTGCAGTGCGTCCTGCTCACAGTGTTCAGCTAGATCCGTTCCTGCTATTTACATTCAGTGCAGTGCGTCCTGCTCACAGTGTTTAGCTACATCCGTTCCTGCTGTTTACATTCAGTGCAGTGCGTCCTGCTCACAGTGTTCAGCTAGATCCGTTCCTGCTATTTACATTCAGTGCAGTGCGTCCTGCTCACAGTGTTCAGCTAGATCCGTTCCTGCTATATACATTTAGTGCAGTACGTCCTGCTCACAGTGTTCAGCTAGATCCGTTCCTGTTATCTTCCTACTGACAGGCAGGCTTGTCTGGTTACAGTATATAAAGCTACCTGAAGAAAATTACAGGTGTTCTATCCCAGCTTAGTGCAGCTACAGGCCATTAGTATGTCTGGAAGGCCAAGAAGGAGAGGCAGACAGTCACAAGCCAATAAGAGAGGGCAAGCAGGCTCTGTGTCTAGTGCTGGTCGTGGAGACGGTGCATCCTCATCAGCACGTGGCCATGGGACACGCTTGGCCTTTTTTTCGGCAGCTGGCCGTGTTGAGCCGCAACATGCGGAAGACTTGGTCGAGTGGATGACCAAGCCGTCCTCATCCTCCTCATCCTCTCTCACCCATGCCCAGGGTGCTTTGTCTGGCAAAGCAGCGGCCTCTTCCCTCAGCTCAATGTCATCAGTGACTCCTTCCCTAGCTCCACCATGTCCTCATGAGGATTCCCTCGAACTGTTTGACCACAGTGTTGGGTACATGCTCCAGGAGGATGCCCAGCGTTTGGAAGGCTCTGATGATGATACTGAGCTCAATGAAGGCAGTAACATGAGCACGGACAGAGGGGGTGCCCAAGAAGGACAGCAATCTGGCAGTCATGCTCCCCCTGCTGCAGCATACTGCCAGGTTTGCTCCAGTGATGAGGAGGGAGGGGATGATGAGGTCACTGACTCAACGTGGGTGCCTGATAGGAGAGAGGAGGAGGAGGAGGAGGAGGAGGAGGAGGAGGTGGCACATCACCAACTAGGCAGAATGCCCTCCAGGGGCCAGCCTAAGGGCAGCACATTGACTGCATCACACCCCAAAGCTCCACATGTGCAGGGCGCTGCAGTCTCTGCGCGTTATTCAAAAAGTTCTTTGGTGTGGGCCTTTTTTGAGACGAGTGCATCAGATCGCACCGCTGCTATTTGCAATATATGTCTCAAGCGTATCTCGCGTGGCCAAAACATCTCCCGCTTGGGTACCACATGCTTGACCAGACATATGTTGACCTGCCATGCAGTTCGTTGGCAAGCGTATCTAAAAGACCCACACCAAAGAACAAAGACGATCTCTCCTTGCTCCTCATCAGCTGAGATTTCCAACCCCACTAGACCTTCAGTCCTCTCTGCGACCTGCAGTGAGAGGAATGAAGGTGTAGAATTAGGTGTGTCACAGCCAAGTACTTATGGGCAATCTGCTTTTGGTACACCGACGTCAGATTGTACCAGGCAAATTTCCCTGCCCCAGCTGCTGCACCGCCGAAAGAAGTTTGCTCCCAGCCATCCACATGCCCAGCGGTTGAATGCTAGCTTGGCAAAATTGCTAGCACTTCAACTGCTGCCTTTTCAGTTGGTAGACTCTGCCCCCTTCCGTGAGTTTGTGGAATGTGCGGTTCCTCAGTGGCAGGTACCCAAACGCCACTTTTTCTCACGGAAGGCGATTCCGGCTCTCTACCGGCATGTGGAAGGCAATGTCCATGCCTCGCTGGACAGGGCGGTCAGCGGTAAGGTGCATATTACCGCTGACTCATGGTCCAGCAGGCATGGACAGGGACGTTACTTAAGTTTCACGGCGCATTGGGTGACTCTGCTGGCAGCTGGGAAGGATGCAGGACAAGGTGCAGTAGTGTTGGAGGTTGTTCCGCCACCACGCCTCCAAAATGCTGATTGTGACACACCTCTCTCCTCCACCCCCTCCTCTTCTTCTTCCTCCATGGCCTCTTCCTCGGAACCAGCGGTGCTCCGTAGGCGTTCAAGGGGCTACGCAAGTACGCAGGCCAAAAGATGCCATGCGGTGCTTGAGCTGGTGTGCTTGGGGGACAGGAGCCACACTGGGGCAGAGGTTCTGTCAGCTCTGCAGGGGCAGGTTCAGAGGTGGTTGACGCCACGCCAACTTAAGGCAGGAATGGTGGTTTGCGACAATGGCACCAACCTCCTCTCTGCCCTCCGACAGGGACAACTGACCCATGTGCCCTGTTTGGCTCACGTCCTTAACTTGGTGGTGCAGCGGTTCTTGGGCAGGTACCCGGGCTTACAGGATGTCCTGAGGCAGGCCAGGAAAGTCTGTGTGCATTTCCGCCGGTCATATAATGCCAGTGCTCGGCTGACGGACCTCCAAAAGGAGTTTAACCTGCCCAAGAACCGCCTAATCTGTGACATGCCCACCAGGTGGAACTCGACGTTGGCCATGCTGCAGCGGCTGCACACGCAGCAGAGGGCCATCAATGAGTACCTGTGCGACTATGGCACCAGGACAGGGTCAGGGGACCTTGGTTTTTTTTCCCCACGCCAGTGGGCCATGATCAGGGATGCATGCACTGTCCTGTCACCATTCGAGGAGGCCACGAGGATGGTGAGCACTGACAGTGCATGCATCAGTGACACTGTCCCCCTTGTCCACCTGTTGGAGCACACGCTGCGTGGAATAATGGACAGGGCACTTGAGGCAGAACAGAGGCAGGAAGAGGAGGACTTCCTTAGCTCTCAAGGCCCCCTTTATCCAGACAGTGTTCCTGCGTGCCCGCCGATCACACAGGAAGAGGACGAGGAGGAGGAGGAGGAGGAGGAGGAAGATTGTGTCAGTATGGAGGTGGAGCCTGGCACTCAGCATCAGCAGTCTTTAAGGGATCAGTCCCAAGGAACACATGGACTTGTACGTGGCTGGGAGGAGGTGGCTGCGGACGTTGTTGTCCTTAGTGACCCAGAGGACTCCGGACCGAATGCCTCAGCAAACCTACGCTGCATGGCCTCCCTGATCCTGCAAAGCCTGCGTAAGGATCCTCGTATTCGTGGTATCAAGGAGAAGGACCAATACTGGCTGGCAACCCTCCTTGATCCACGTTACAAGGGTAAGGTTGCGGACCTTATCTTGCCATCGCAGAGGGAGCAGAGGATGAAACATCTTCGGGAGGCCTTGCAGAAAGGTCTGTGCAACGCGTTCCCAGAGACTGGGAGGTTACAAACTCCTGTTTCTGGACAACGTGTTGCTGAGGCTTCGGTCAGTCAAAGAAGGAGCGGTGGAGAAGGTGGCCGTCTGACCGATGCGTTCAGACAATTTTTTGGTCCGCAGCCCCAAGGTATGATCGGTTCCAGCAACCATCGCCAGCGTCTGTTTTACATGGTGCAGGAATACCTAGGGGCAAGATCAGACTTGGACACCTTTCCCACCGAAAATCCTCTGGGTTACTGGGTCTTGAGGATGGATCACTGGCCAGAGCTTGCACAGTATGCAATTGAGCTACTGGCCTGTCCTGCATCCAGCGTTCTTTCGGAACGCACATTCAGTGCTGCTGGAGGCGTGGTAACCGATCACAGGGTGCGTCTGTCCACCGACTCGGTCGATCGGCTGACCTTCATAAAAATGAATCAGTCTTGGATCACCACCAGCTACCAAGCACCTGATGCAGATGTAACCGAATAATTTTTTTTGAAATCTCAGATCCCTTCAAAGACTGCCTATGCTGATGCTGAGTGACTATCCCTGAGTAATTATCCTCTTCCTCCTCAATCATCACGCTGATAGCTTGTAAGAACATTTTTGGTTCTGGGCGCCACCACCAGTGCCTAAGGCACAATTTTTCAGCCCCTGTTTAACAGGGGCGTGTAATTACAATTTTTGATGTAATACTTTGCAGCAGGGCTCGTTCCTGCATTCCAACTAGAGTGTCTGTGAGGGGTTGCAGTGTTGTGGCACCAGCACCAGTGCCTAAGACCCAATTTTTCAGCCCCTGTCTAACAGGGGCGTGTAATTACAATTTTTGATGCAATACTTTGCAGCAGGGCTTGTTCCTGCGTTTCAACTAGAGTGTCTGTGAGGGGTTGCAGTGTTGTGGCACCAGCACCAGTGCCTAAGACCCAATTTTTCTGCCCCTGTCTAACAGGGGCGTGTAATTACAATTTTTGATGCAATACTTTGCAGCAGGGCTCGTTCCTGCGTTCCAACTAGAGTGTCTGTGAGGGGTTGCAGTGTTGTGGCACCAGCACCAGTGCCTAAGGCCTAATTTTTCAGCTCCTGTTCAACAGGGGCATGTAATTACAATTCTTGATCTAATATTTCACAGCAGGGCCCTGTGAGGGCTTACAGTGTTTTGGCCACAGCAACACCTAAGGCCCAAATTTCTGCTGAGTATATAGGGCAGGACCCTACTTTCAAACATCTAACTTACAAACGACTCCTACTTGCAAACGGAAGGAGACAACAGGAAGTGAGATGAAATCTACCCCTAAGGAAGGGAAATTCTCTCCTGTAAGAGTTAATATGGGAAAACAATTTTTCCTTTCCACTGATGCTTTCCAATCCTTGTTCCACAAAAAAACACAAATTTTCAAAAAACATTTTTCATTGGGACAAAAAAGTGAGGTGAAATCTTCTGAAGAGGAGGAAAGACGCAAAACAAATGTCACAGGGGTGATAACCCTTCCCTATGTTTTCCAAAAAGCTTAGAAAAGATTTTTTGGCTGGAGCTAAACACATTAAAAATGTTCAAAATTACAAACAGATTCTACTTAACAACAAACCTACAGTCCCTGTCTTGTTTGCACCGCCTGTATACTGCTGTTCAGAGTATATAGGGACCTTTCCTTATTTTAATTTGGGTGCGGGGTTCCCCTTAATATCCATACAAGACCCAAAGGGCCTGGTAATGGACTGGGGGGTACCCATGCCGTTTGTCTCACTGATTTTCATCCATATTGCCATGACCCGACATGACATTAAACCCGCAAGCAGTTTTAAATGAGATTTTTTCCTTTAAAAATGACATTTGGTGCAGGGACTGTTCTAAACATGGGAAACACGCGTCACTTTACAGGCATACTATAGACACCCCCCAGGTACGATATTTAAAGGAATATTTCACTTTTTTTTTTTTACTTTAAGCATCATTAAAATCACTGCTCCCGAAAAAACGGCCGTTTTTAAAAGTTTTTTTTGCATTGATACATGTCCCCTGGGGTAGGACCCGGGTCCCCAAACCCTTTTTAGGACAATACCATGCAAATTAGCCTTTAAAATGAGCACTTTTGATTTCGAACGTTCGAGTCCCATAGACGTCAATGGGGTTCTAACGTTCGTGCGAACTTGCGGTCCGTTCGCGGGTTCTGGTACGAACCGAACCGGGGGGTGTTCGGCTCATCCCTAATAAACAATAACATTAAAATGTACAAAGGTATATATGAAACCGAAAGCGAGTAATCCAGGTATTGCCAAAGTCAAGCTAATGTCAGTCCATAAAGATTTATAGCATGTAACCCAACATGTTTCGGAAATGTATTGGTATGTATTTTCCTTCATCATGAGAGGCCTACATTTGGGTGACTTTGTCTGAAACATAGATATAGTTACATAGTGTTTGTTCTATAATACATAGGAGCAAGTAGTTTTACATAATAAACTGTATAGTATTAGGCTTAGAGGTATTTACATAAAGGATTCACTAAAAGAACATAAGGAAATTATAAAAACAATTACAGGGGATCCATGTTGGCTGAGAGAGTCCGCATGGACAGCATGGGTGAACAAGCATGCAAACTTGGACTAGCCACTGATCCACATTCACAAGAAACACCCTGATGGCTTCACCAGCACAAGAGTAATAATGTCTAAAAGGCCAGAAAAAAAATGAAAAGAGATTAAAAAATGTATTGAGATTAGTACACAGACACAACCAGTGTGCTGTGACAAAAAAGCAGGGACATATATTTCCCAGAGTTGCCTGTGTTTAAGAGTACATTTACCTTTCACTATGCTGGTGAGAGTGCAGGCATCACAGTGGCCGTGCTCGAACTGAGACATGCCAGCTGTGTGTGAGCACTATAAGTAAGGAGTAGCCAATTAAGGGGGCCAATCTTTGCAGGGGATGGTGCTAGGTGTCCGGCCTCATTTGCTGGTTCTCTGGCGTGGAGGCACGTCACCGGCGACAAAAGAAATCCCCATCCATGTCAAAGACACAGCGGGGACAGGTAGGAGCTCCCCCCTACACATATGGTGTAGTGTGGAGGCAGGGAAACTCCTGTCATCCATCGGTCATGTGCAGGTGGAGCCCACCTGCCGGGTGGTGTGAAAACAAGGCAGCCCATTTAGCACACAGTGCGCCACCCAGTCTACCAAAAGGACAATGACAGAAAACATGTTTACAATATAGGAAAAACATAATGACAAGAAACAAACCAAAAATGGAAAAAGGATAACAAGTGAATACCATATAGACATAATTTACAATAGGATAAACAATCCATAGTACATTCATGTAATTATAAAGATAACCATGCAGTCAAGAAGCTGTACTCTGAGACATATATCACAATATGTATGAATTATGGTTTCACTGATTATAGTATCCCCACAATATCAAAATGCACTCACATAGCTAACAGATCTATGGAACCATAGTATAGAGAATATAGCGTAAAGCAGAGAAGTTAAGATGTCACTGAACATAATATATCCAAGACTCTGAAAAGTGATCACTGTGACCAAAAGAGTGATCACAGTAACAGTGGTAAAAATGGCTTAATTATACAATTTTTTACTACTGTGAACTCCGTGATTGGTCACAACAATCACATGGTACACAACCAATGCTTGCTTATATGGTCATCTTGACTTTATAAGCAATCACTGTAATTTAACCCTAATATTTTTATATGCTAGTGTCAGGAAAAGCAAGCCAGTAATCAAAATGTCAGCCGCAGAAGAATGCCTGTGCCCCATTTCTCAACAAGAAGAGCCATAGGGAGCACAAGCATGCGTAGATGCGCGAATGACGGTGCACGTGCGCACACGGGGACGTGCACGTTGTGGCAGTTCTTGGCACCAGATGCGCTATTTAAAGGAGACTAATGCCCAGGTTCAATGCTGTCTGGTCTACAGCATTCTCTGTGACCCTTGCTTAACCTGAAAACCTGTTCCAGTAGACTCTTTGCTTGTTTCTGACTTCTCCTGCTATCTGCCTGCATCTGATCCCGGCTTGTCCTGACTCTGCTCCTGTCTCTTCCCTGGTTACATCGCTGCCCGCCTGTTACCAACTCGACCTGTACCCTGACTCTTCTCCAGCTTACTCATCTGTTCCTGATCTGTCCGCCTGTGTATGACCCGGCTTGCCTGTACCTATCTTTGTTCCTTCCTACAGAACACCTCTTCGTTGACTGCTGTGTCTTGCTTCCAGTCTGATCCTGTCTCCAGTCTACCAGCTGTTCCAGTCATCTTCCTTGCTAAAGTCTATCCATGCCATCATCAGAAGTTCCGACCAGCCCCTACATCAGCGATCCTGTCAGGCACTTGTGCCACTCTGCACTCCCGAGCACCCTGTCTGCTCTATCAGGGGCTCTCGAGTCAGAGGTGTAATGATGGCCTTCCTCTGCATTTCAGGCTCTACAACCAGGTACATGACAGCCAAGTGCAATAGGAGAATATTGCACTTAATCCTCACACTACAAGGAGTTAAAAATAATATTTAAAAAAAAGGTGCCCAAACTCTTATGTTACTATACTAACAGTTACAAATTATGATATCTCATCACCCATTTATATATGTGAAAACATATTGTTTGACAAGAAATGTGAAGTTTTACCTTGAAAATGAATAAACTGTGTAGTTGGCCACAGCAATCACATGGTAAAGAGCTGCTGTGATTGGCAGGGTACCTGTGATCACTGTGACCAATCACAGCGATCACAGTAATGCCCCGTACACACGGTCGGACTTTGTTCGGACATTCCGACAACAAAATCCCAGGATTTTTTCCGACGGATGTTGGCTCAAACTTGTCTTGCATACACACGGTCACACAAAGTTGTCGGAAAATCCAATCGTTTTAAACGCGGTGACGTAAAACACGTACGTCGGGACTATAAACGGGGCAGTGGCCAATAGCTTTCATCTCTTTATTTATTCTGAGCATGCGTGGCACTTTGTCTGTCGGATTTGTGTACACACAATCGGAATTTCCGACAACGGATTTTGTTGTCGGAAAATTTTATAGCCTGCTCTCAAACTTTGTGTGTCAGAAAATACGATGGAAAATGTGTGATGGAGCCTACACACGGTCGGAATTTCCGACAACAAGGTCCTATCACACATTTTCTGTCGGAAAACCTGACCGTGTGTACGGCCCGGGGCATTACAGTAGTAAACAATGGTTTTCATTCATGATGCCATTGTTTACTACTGTGATTGGTAGCAATGATCACATGGTACCAGGCCAATCACAGTGCAGCCGAACAGTGTGAACAATTATTTCTTATATGGTCTTCATGACCGTATAAGCAATTGCACTGTAATAAAAATCACAATCGCCCTTCAGAGCATTACAGTGTCACTATGGTGACACTGCACTACTCTGGTGACAGTACATAAAAAAATTGTAAAGAAAAAATGGAAAAAGAAGGATATATTTTAAAGGTGACACTATGGTGACATTGTACTGCTGTGGCAATGATCATGAACCATGGCTGGCTACTCTGATATTACTGTATGTCAGTGGCACCAGCCAATGTCTCTGATCACCGCCACAGCAGTAGAATGTATGTCACCAGACCAGTGCTGTCAGTCAAAGACTCTAATCAGCACCTGCACCAGTCACAATGTCCTTGATTATCGTCACACTAGTCATAATGTCCCTAATCACTGTCACACCAATCCTAGTATCCCTGATTACTTCCACACCACTCCTAGTGTCCCTGATTACTGCCACACCAGTCTCAGTGTCCCTGATCATCACCACACCCGTCCCAGTTTCCCTGATCACCGCCATACAGGTCCCAGTGTCTTTGATCACTGCCACACCAGTTATAGAGTCACCATAAGGACACGATCACATGTGTGATACTCTCGGAAGAGCAATTTGTGTTTGAAATGCTCTTCAGTCAGCATTTGATAGGTAGAGAGGAGGCATTGTATCGCTTCCTCAACAGCCTGCTTTATCTCCTTGGATCCTGCCCAAGCACACCATTCATTTCAATAGGTTGTAATTGGCGGGCATACAGATGGTATAATTCCTGCCACACCTGCAAAGCTTTGTAGCTGTGGTGTGTGTACACCCCTGGCTGCTGCCTCTTCAGCTGAAGGGGGTAGCGGTTGAGAGGCGGTAAAGCTGCAGCTCAACCACAAGGTTTTACTACCCCCCAAACCTCACAAGTGAAGAAGCATTGATAGTGCAGCCAGTAAGTGTTTCTGATCACCACAACACTAGTCACAGTGTTGCTCGACCAGTTTTGCTAGAATCAGTATTCCTGATTGCCACCACACCAGAACACTGCAGCAAGCAACAGTTTTTCTGAACACCACCACATCAGTCCCCGTGTCACCAGACCATGTGTGTCAGCAACACTGTTCCTTATAACTACCACACCAGTAGGCCAAGCTTGATTGGTACAAATAAAAGAATGAGGATTCCTATAAGTAATGCTACATTAAGCTATATTTCCTGACCACTTGTACAGAGATTACCATAGTACAGTTAGTTTGATACAATTGGTTAATTTGTGTGATACATAAGATACAATGTCCACTACATAATCAGTTCAAACATTGAAAAAGCCTTACACATACCCAGGTGGAGTGGCATGATGTGTTTTATTGTGTAATTCTAAGTATGCCTATGCTGTGTGTGAGAAATATCTTATTGAATTGACAAATTTGTGTCAAAATGAACAAATATGTTCATTTTGTTAGTGTTTCTGCTGTCCTGGCACTCCATCTTCATTCTAAATTTTAGGGAGACATGGAAAGAAGATACTCCTTAAATTACAGGCTTGAGAGAGGCATTTTGGCTGTATGTAGTATTATGGAACAGAACAGTTTTCATGAGCAGCCCCAGTGACACCTTATTATATACAGTATATACCTCCAGAGGAGACCCTTTTTAGAGTGAGTCCTTCTCTCTTCGCAGTGATGATCTGCTCTGTACCTGAGAAACACCAGCAACTAAAAGCTCCGTAAAAAACAATTTGGTTTAACAATTCAAAATGGTCAGTGGTAGAACAGTCCCAACTACTGGTATGGGCAATGTGAGACAAAAGCATCCTAGAAAAACTATCCATGTGTTAAGTGACCTATCTATGAGTCTTAGTCTCTAGCTAGCCACTGACAAGTGAAGAATTAACTATAGTCCTGCCGTCAATGGAGCCTTTTATCTCTCTGGGTGGAGAAACTCACTCTCTCAGCAAAGCATAGTTGTAATCCACTGAGTAAAGTAATAACATGGTGTCCTTATGACAGAATTCCTCTGAGAAAGTAAATAACCACAAAGAGCAGCCAATTTAACACTCAGTAGTGGTTGATCTACATCTCACCACACAGGAACTCTGCGATCTCCTCTGGCCACAGACATTTTCTCATCAGATGATCCCAAAGCTCTGTCTTCTACTCATAGGTGTGTGCAGAGGGTGTGCCAGGTGTGCCTGGGTACACCCTAATCATCCTGTGCTGCAGATTTCCCCCAAGTCCCCCAATGGGGCTCCTAAAAAATTATTAAGCAAAAATAATAAAAAAGTATTTTAAATAATATTGTAAAAATGTAATTGTAAAAAAGTAATAATAAAAAATAAACTCCTAACATATATATATATATATATATATATATATATATATATATATATATATATATATATATATATATATTAACACACACACACACATACTACGTGTGTTTGAGCTTTGGGGTGCACACACTAATGCAATAGGCTGTGCATGACTATGCTTATACTGCTCTGCTTCACATGATCTCTGCAGTCAGCCCCATGGCACAGCACAGCTCAGTCCACAGCAATCTGCTCTGCACATCTCTAGCAGCAGTCTCCCTATTTTTTACAGCTTAAAGGGGTTGTAAAGGTATACATTTTTTCACCTTAATGCACTCTATGCATTAAGGTGAAAAAACTTTTGACAATACCGCCTCCCCCAGCCCCCCAGTTTTACTTACCTGGCACCTTGAAACTCAGTCGCTCACTCCCGACCTCCAGTTCGCCACTCAGCCTGGTCGCTGATTGGCTATAGTGGATGGATTAAAAGCAGCGCAGCCATTGGCTCGCGCTGCTGTCAATCACATCCTATGATGCGGCGCACCGGGGGCAGGGCCGAGTGATACAGCGAGCGGCTATAGCCGCCGGCTATATCGCGTGAGCGCGCCCGCAGTAACTAACCACCTTGCGAGGGAGCTCGCATTAAGGTGGTTAGTTCTTGCGGGGAGGAGCTGAAACAGCCGCCGAGGGACCCCAGAAGAGCAGGTTCGGGGCCACTCTGTGCAGAACGAGCTGCACAGTGAAGGAAAGTATAACGTGTTTGTTATTTAAAAAAAAAAAAATTACCTTTACAACCCCTTTAAACATCCGTGCAACAACAGCAGAACAACAACAACAACAGCAGCAGAACTCTCAGCCCAGGCCCAGCACACAGCAGCTCTCTATCTCTCTCCTGTGCTTTGGCCCAAGTCACTCTGTATAGCAGAAACCAACAGCAGCAGCCCTAAGGCCCTTTACCCAACTTTCTATGTGCTCAAGTCCCTCAGTATAGAACCATGGTCTCTCAGCTCCATGTCCTGTTCCTAGATTCACTGTGACCCCCATAGAGATGCATGGAAGGACTTAAGTCCCAGCCATTACAGTAGCCAATATAAATCCTACCTGGGTCACCTGGAATCTTTTCTTCTTCCAGAGCTCCATGGGTAGGAATAAAGTCCCAGATATTCAGTGGCCAATCAGGATCCTCCTCCCCCCATTGCTACGGCTGGACATCTGCCTTTGGCTTTGGCAGCAGTCATCCCAAGTCTTCTGTCATTAGCCTGTCTCCATTAAAATAGCTAAAGGTCCTTCTATGCTGGAGAAGTTGCATTAGGGGTAACAATCTGCTAGGAGGCATAAATGAGTCACTGGTCAGCACTGCACATATTCTGCATGTGTAACTGATTTCTTTAAGTTTAAATTTTGCTTGGCTTAAAGTGATTGTAAATGATCACCTTGTAAAACAACCCATTCAGTTTTAAATAGAAAAGCAAAACATTTTTGTATAGATATAAAAAAATTATAAATGCCTTTTTTCCTTTTTTTTATAAGTGATCCCTCTGTTCTCAGATGCATACGAGCTGGGGGGAGGAAAAGCAGCAGTACACATTATTGGAGGAGAGCACACTGAGTTCCCAGCACAGCTAGAGAACTGACCAAGATGTGCGCTTCTGCTTAATGTGGTCAATTTTTAATAGAAAAGCACAGGGACTAGCAGGATCACCAGGGATTTCACATAACGGAAGCAATACAAAGAGAACAGGATACTTTCTCATACAAGTACATTGTACAGCAGGCACATATCAGGAATATGAAGTGTTGGGGTAACAGACGCTGTAAACACTTAATAAAATGTCAAACCACAGTACACAAACAACACTTAAAAACCACAACTACACATTTTACAAACCTCATGTATCCCAAATTTTCCCCAAATATTTAAAATTTAGACTTCAGGCATTTGTTTGGTGGAAAGTGGCTAGTGTCAGTAGGACAGTATATGAGAATTTCAGTAGGCAAAAAAAAATAGAAAAAAACAAGCCAGACTTTATCTTACAAAAAATAACAAATACATTTAGTGTGAATATAACTTAATTTGGCACTTGATCGTATCTATAGATATTAAATAGTTAACCGTGTCTTAAGCAACAATGTAGTTGTAGTAAGTTGAACGTCACCATTTCCCTGAGGAAGTCAGTTGGCTCTGTGATGAAGTGTGGGGACAGGATAGAATGCTGGCAATATTCATATACATTTATGCTTGTGATTGAAGGTGCATTTCTGCACATGGTAATGTGACTTATAATTTTGGAATGTGTGAATACATTTTAGATAAAGGTGAAGCACTATGGAGTGTTTTCTCTTATACATTACTAAGTGAAGAATCTGAGCGAAAGAGCTGGAGGCATTGGAGGACATCTTAAAGAGAAAGTGATGCTGAAACCTCAAGAGAGATTGATGCCATTAACTATAGCATGAGGAGAGTTCCAGTTTGAAAGATTGTTGATATCAGTGTAGAGCATACAAAGATCCCATTCAAAGGGGACACACGCCATTTTGGACATTGTATTTTTACATGGGTCAAATATACCAGGTGAGAACACATCTGGTTGAAGGGGAGCACTCACAGCGGAGAAGTGGTGGAATGCACACTGTGTGGTGGAAATAGTGCAACTGTATAAAGTGTTATGAAAGACTTGTCTTGCACATGGGACTTTATTTATTTTAAGTTGCATTTGTACGGGGTGAAAACTAATTTTAGTATTGCATTTTTGTTTGAAATTTGATATATGCTGTTACCCGTAAGTTATATTTGAGATTCGCTCCGTGCACGCCGCCGAAGGCATCCAGAGCAGGGATCGAGGAAGGCGAGTGTCCCTTGGACACAGCGCTTCTCCGATCAGGGTAAACAGCCAATAAAATTTGCTGTTTACCATGTGACCTGCTGTGTCCAATCACAGACGGTCACAAATGTAAACAATGAGTAGCTGTTACTATCTGATCCCTGTTCTCTCCTCACACACCAATCGTGAGAGGAGAGAGCAGGGATCAGTGAGTGAAATCAGTGTCTGTCTGACATTATTGTATTGTACTGTGCACAACAAGGCCCCCCCAATAAAGAGGACCTGTGTCAGAGAATCTAATTGACCAGACTGTGTGGACTGCACAGAGGAAACCCAAAACACATATAAGTGAAATAATGGTGTTTAATAAATAAGTGACAAGTAAAAGAAATATAAACAGTGCAAAACCAACACAACAAACCCACTACAAACAACAATATATACAAGGAAATGGAGATACCATAATCATAAACAAGCCAGGCCAAGGTCATACACAGGGAGATCAAACCAGCAGGACAGGAAGAGGGTGGATGGATGGGATACAGGGCAGGGATCCAAGGTAACCAGGAACAGAGGGGATAGGCTCAGGATAGGGATGGGATCAGATCAGGACAAGGCAGATGCAGGCTCAAGGTCAAAGTAACGGGCAGCAAGGTTAGAGTGCAGGGAGAGAGATACCAAGGCGAGCATGTGAGGGCTCGCCGGGTATTTATAGGGCTGACTAATTGGCTTCAAGTCACACCTGAGCGCAGGGAGTGTTGTCTGTTCCATACTGCCAGGATCCATCCGCTGGTGGACATCAGTACTGCAGCCAAAAGATGACAAGACACCAGCAGGGAAATATTCTCCTGACAGTTCAACACTGCCAGGAGACACCTGCTGGTGGACCCCAGTACTGCATGCCAAATGATATATCTTACCAGCGAATGGACCCTTTCCTGACAGTACCCCTCCCTAAAGGAGCGGCCTCCGGACGCTCCAACTGGTCTTAATTGTCCATGGTCTATGGCATCAGGCAGAATGGTGGAAGAAGGTATTTCAGGCTGGTCATCAGGCACATCCGGGCAGACGGCTGGCATGTCAGAGTCATTGAGCTGGGCAGCAGACAGGAACAACTTGAGCTGGGCAGCAGACAGGAACAACTTGAGCTGGGCAGCAGACAGGAACAACTTGAGCTGGGCAGCAGACAGAACAACTTGAGCTGGCAGCAGACAGAACAACTTGAGCTGGGCAGCAGACAGGAACAACTTGAGCTGGGCAGCAGACAGGAACAACTTGAGCTGGGCAGCAGACAGGAACAACTTGAGCTGGGCAGCAGACAGGAACAACTTGAGCTGGGCAGCAGACAGGAACAACTTGGGCTGGGCAGCAGACAGGAACAACTTGGGCTGGGCAGCAGACAGGAACAACTTGGGCTGGGCAGCAGACAGGAACAACTTGAGCTGGGCAGCAGACAGGAACAACTTGAGCTGGGCAGCAGACAGGAACAACTTGAGCTGGGCAGCAGACAGGAACAACTTGAGCTGGGCAGCAGACAGGAACAACTTGAGCTGGGCAGCAGACAGGAACAACTTGAGCTGGGCAGCAAGCTCCGGGTCATCGAGCTGGGCAGCAAGCTCCGGGTCATCGAGCTGGGCAGCAAGCTCCGGGTCATCGAGCTGGGCAGCAAGCTCCGGGTCATCGAGCTGGGCAGCAAGCTCCGGGTCATCGAGCTGGGCAGCAAGCTCCGGAACATTGGGCCGAACAGCGAGCACCGTAAGGGCAGGCCGGATTACAGGCACCGGCTCAGCAAGCTGGGTAACGGACCCCGGCCCAGTGGGCTGGGTAACAGGCCCCGACCCAGCGAGCTGGACACCGGGCACTGGTTCGGCAAGCCGGATAATGGATACTGGCTTGACAGGCCAAGTGACGGACTTCGGTTTAGCAGACTGGGTAACGGGCACCAGTTCAGCGGACCGGGTAACGGGCACCGATTCAACAGACTGGGTAACGGGCACCGATTCAGCAAGCTGAGACACGGGCACCGAAACTCCAGGCTGAAACACGGGCACCGAAACTTCAGGCGGAGACACGGGCACCGAAACCTCAGGCTGGGATACCAACATCACAACATCAGGCTGGAAGACAGGTACCAGGATATCAGGCTGGAGGATGGACACATCAAACCGGAAAGCAGGCTCATCAGGCTGAACAGTGGGCACATCAGGCAGAACAACAGGTACTGGCACAACAGGCGGAACAGGTACATCGGACTGGTCAGTAGTCGCTGGAGCGTCAGACTGGAACATGGACACTGGGATTTCGGGCTGAGCAGCAGGCACTGGGACCTCAAACTGGGCAGCGGACACAGGCATTGGCACAACTGGCTGAGTCGTAAACACTGGCACATCAGGCTGGAAAGCGGACTGGAAAGCCGGCACCGAGACATCAGACCAGGCAGCGGGTGCTGGAACTTTAGACTGGGCAGCAGACACAGGCGCTAGCACATCGGGCAGAACAGCAGGTACATCAGACTGGTCAATAGTCGCTGGGGCGTCAGGCTGGAACATGGACACTGGGATTTCGGGCTGGAAGGCAAGCTTCAAGACTTCCGACTGGAAGGCAGGCATATCAGACTGGATAGCAGGTGCATTAGACTGGAGAGCGGGTGCGTCAGACTGGAAGGTGGGCACATCAGACTGGAAGGTGGGCACACCAGACTGGAAGGCAAGGACATCAAGCTGGAAGGCAGGGACCAAGACATCAGGCTGAAAAGCAAGCTTCGGGGCATCAGGTTGGGAGGCAGGCGTGAAGACATCAGACTGGGGAGCGGGCACAGACTGAAAAGCGGGCACCGGGACTTCAGGCTGGAAGGCAAGCTTCAAGACATCCGGCTGGAAGGCAGGCATATCGGACTGGATTGCAGGTGCATTAGACTGGAGAGCGGGTGCATCAGACTGGAAGGTGGGCACACCAGACTGGAAGGCAGGGACATCAAACTGGACAGCGGGCACAGGCATTGGCACAACAGGTTGCGTAGAAGACACTGGCGCATCAGGCTCGGTAGCAGGCACTGGTTTGACAGAATCAGGTGGGTTAGTTGGTGTGGAAGCAAGTTGGGTTACTGGCAGGATCGTGTGGGTAGGAAAGAATTTTTGTTTCTTTTTTGGTTTAGCCCGTGCAGTCTTGTATGTAGGTGCAGGGTTGAAAGAAAAGAAAGTAGCTGGATCGAATGAAGACCAAGGAACTGTAGCTAGAGAGGGGTTTTGTGGGACTGTTACAGGTGGAGGAGAAGAGACAGGTGGATTGAAGGCGGGATAGGTGCTACACTTGGAGACTGGGTAGTAGTATTTGGTAGGGGGTTTGATAAACTGGGCTGTAGCTGAGGTTGCCATAGGCGACGGGGAGATACATTTTTGGGGAGACAGAGGATTAATGGCAGGGCTGGAGTATTGTGGTTTAGCAAAAGACAGGAGATCTGACCATACCTGCAGCACAGGTTGAACAAACGCTGATTCACACACAGCCTGACTAATCAAGGATTGCACTGACTGGATGCAATTAGACAACACTTGCTGTGAACAGTTGGAATAATGTTCCATAAAATAGGCTGGATCATCCTCTAACAACCAAACCAGGGATTCAACTTGGCCATAATTGAAGGGGGGTGAAAAATCACTTCCCTCGGGAATGCATGACAGGGCTGGTTTTGCACATAACTGGATCAGGGGCTGAACCTCTTCAAAGGACATATACCCCTGATCCACTAGGGAATGAGCTGATGGGGTAGTTTCCATCAGCCTGTCACTAGTCCACCCTTTTAAAATCTGGTGACAATATTCACCATCCTCTTCTGCTAGCAGAGAATAATAAAGGATTTCATCGAAATCCATATTAGCAGACCCGATAAACCAGGATGGTTTCCTCAATGCAGCCACGTCTGGTCAGGGATGGCCTTGGTATACTGTCAGAGAATCTAATTGACCAGACTGTGTGGACTGCACAGAGGAAACCCAAAACACATATAAGTGAAATAATGGTGTTTAATAAATAAGTGACAAGTAAAAGAAATATAAACAGTGCAAAACCAACACAACAAACCCACTACAAACAACAATATATACAAGGAAATGGAGATACCGTAATCGTAAACAAGCCAGACCAAGGTCATACACAGGGAGATCAAACCAGCAGGACAGGAAGAGGGTGGATGGATGGGACACAGGGCAGGGATCCAAGGTAACCAGGAACAGAGGGGATAGGCTCAGGATAGGGATGGGATCAGATCAGGACAAGGCAGATGCAGGCTCAAGGTCAAAGTAACGGGCAGCAAGGTTAGAGTGCAGGGAGAGAGATACCAAGGCGAGCATGTGAGGGCTCGCCGGGTATTTATAGGGCTGACTAATTGGCTTCAAGTCACACCTGAGCGCAGGGAGTGTTGTCTGTTCCATACTGCCAGGATCCATCCGCTGGTGGACATCAGTACTGCAGCCAAAAGATGACAAGACACCAGCAGGGAAATATTCTCCTGACAGTTCAACACTGCCAGGAGACACCTGCTGGTGGACCCCAGTACTGCATGCCAAATGATATATCTTACCAGCGAATGGACCCTTTCCTGACAACCTGTCACACAGCCCATCTGTCAATCAGTCCATCTGTCAATCAGCCCATCTGTCAATCAGCCGATCTGTCAACCAGCCCATCTGTCAATCAGCCCATCTGTCACAGGCCCACCGCCATTGGTACCGCCACACAGGCTACCAGTACCACCATCGGTACCACCACCAGTAACGCCCACCATCTACACTGCAACACAGGCCGCTACCAGTATCACCACTAGTGCCGCCATCGGTACCACCACCACCCGTACCACCGTCAGTACCGCCATCGATACCACCACCACCCATACCACCACCTGTACCACCATCACCACCTGTACCGCCACCACCACCCGTACCGCCATTGGTACCACCACCTGTACCGCCATCGGTACCACCACCACCTGTACCGCCACCGGTACCGCAATCACCACCTGTACCGCCACCACCACCTGTACCGCCATCGGTACCACCACCACCCGTACCGCCACCGGTACTGCCACCACCACCTGTACCGCCATCGGTACCACCACCACCTGTACCGCCACCGGTACTGCCACCACTACCTGTACCGCCATCGGTACCACCACCACCTGTACCACCATCGGTACCACAATCACCACCTGTATCACCACCACCACCTGTACCACCATCGATACCACCACCACCCTTACTGCCACCGGTACCGCCACCACCACCACCACCACACGTACCGCCATCGGTACCACCACCACCACCCGTACCACCATTGGTACCACCACCACCCATACCACCATCTGTACCACCACACAGGCCCGCCACTAATACCTCAATCGGTACCACTACCACCAACAGTAGCATTACACAGGCCCACCAATAAGCATTGCCATAATGTCCCAAAGGGTTTACACACCTGAGGAGGCATATGAGATTCTTGCCATGTCGGATGATGAGAGCAGCGGGGAGCTCACATCATCTGGTTCGGAATACGAGCCAGTGGAGGATAGTGGATCAGAGTCCGAGTCCGTGGAGGAAACCGTCCCTCTCAAAAGAATGAGATCAGGACCAAGATCAGGACCAAGATCAGGAGATCTGCCCACCACCAGCAGTGCCAGACCCCAGGAAGAGGAGCCCAGTACAAGCACTGGAATTACCCGCCCAACCCAAAGAACCCAGCCCCAATCCTACCTTCCCGATGTCCTGGCAAACCCCTTATGGTTGCCTGCCAACTCAGGATCCGCTATCATCCCCCCTTTCACCGTACAGCCAGGTGTGCAGCCCGACACTACAAATTTTTCTAAATTCGATTACTTTTCTTTATTTTTCCCACAAGATTTTCTGCAGAATATGGTGGAACTAATTTGTATGCATCCCAATTTATTGCTGCCAACCCCAATTCTTCCTACGCCCGCATGTTCCAGTGGCGATGTGTCACACTGGATGAATTTAATTTGTTTTTGGGCCTAAGATTCAATATGGGGCTTACAAAAAGTCCATGCATATTGGTCCACCCACCCCACCCAACACATGCCCATATATTCCGCTGTCATGTCCAGGACAAGATACGACATGATTATGCGTTTTCTCTACTTCAATGACAATTCACAGTGCCCTCCCCGAGATCATCCCAACCATGACAAATTGTACAAGATACGCCCCCTAATCAATTCCTTTTCCCAGCGTATTAGAGAAGTTTTCATCCCAGACCAAAAAATTTGTGTGGACAAATCCCTCATACATTTTACTGGCCGACTGCACTGCAAGCAGTATATACCAAGCAAGAGAGCCAGGTATGGGCTGAAGTTAAATAAATTATGCGATCGAGCCACTGGATATGCCTTCACATTCCGAATCTATGAAGGCAAAGACTCCCAGCTCCAGCCCCATGATTGCCCCACATATATTTGAACCAGTGGGAAAATTGTCTGGGAGCTGGCATACTCCCTATTCGACAAAGGATACCATTTATATGTCGACAACTATTATACCAGCCTGCCCCTTTTTCATCACCTTCATAGTAAAAAAAACCCTGCCTGTGGTACCTTCAAAAAAAAAAACGTAAGGGATTCCCACAAAATCTGTTGGCAAAAAAATTACAAAAGGGAGAATCGGCATTCATGAGGAACGAGGGGGTGTTGGCCATGACGTGGAGGGACAAGAAAGATGTCCACATCCTCTCTACCATTCACAATGACACCGTGGTGGAGATCCAAAGAAGACGCGGCCCCATTGTAAAGCCCGAATGTGTCCACGACTACAATATGTATATGGGGGGTGGATTTAAATGATCAGATGCTACAGCCCTATTTATCAAACAGAAAGTCCCGTTACTGGTACAAGAAAGTTGCCTTTCACCTGTTTCACATGGCCCTTTTTAATTCGTTTGTCTGCTACCAAAAAGCAACTCAAAACCAACAAGTCACCTATCTGAAGTATATTGAAAATATTGTCACTGCCCTCATTTACCAACAAGGTCCTGCCCCAGGAAGCATTTGCTCGAATAATGTGAGTCGACTTCACGAGCAACACTTTCCCTATAGCAATCCCCCCACAGAATCTGGAAGAAGACGCCAATTGAAATGCCGTGTATGCAGCAGAGGAGGAGTAAGAAGAGATTACAGCTATTATTGTCCCCAATGTCCCTCCCAACCTGGCCTGTGCATCGGAGATTGCTTCAAAAATTATCATACATCCATCCAATATTAGTTCCCTGTATTATTACCAGACTGCCATTTCCCCATTTGCCTGCTACCATGTTAATTAACTGATCCTGGCCTGTTTACCGACGATGTCTTTGCTTGCCAATTTAAACCACGTTTACCAACCATGTGCACCAACCTCAGCCTGTTTACCGACAATGCCTCTGCCTTCAGATTTAAACAATGTTTCTGACTTCCACGTGTACCGACCTTGGCCTGTTGATCGACCATGTTTTTGCCTGCCACTTGGACTGATCTTTTGGCCATCTACTTTAGTACACAGGGGTCCCACATATGTGAGGGGCTTCAGAATAACGTTCTGAGTAGAGAAAACCAGTTTTTCGTTTTCTGTGCTCTCAGAACAGGGTCTGGTTGCCCGGAGGCTTCAAAGCGATTTGGGTGGGGAAGCCTCTACCCCTGTCCCCCTGGCCCTAAGCTTGATGGTCCTTCCTGCTGCCTAGACCAATACTTTGGCTGTGCTGACCATATTGCTGCCTGTAAAGACCCATGACATTATGGACCATGTTTCTTCCTGCTGTTTGGACCAATACTTTGGCTGTGTTGACCATATATCTGCCTGCTGCCTCTACTGACTTTGGACAGTATTTCTGCCGGGACACCTCTGCCTGCTACCTGGACCTGTGCTTTGGCTGTGCTCTGGCTGTGCTTTGGCTGTGCTCTGGCTGTGCTGACAGTATCTCTGCCTGTACGAACTATGGACAGTATTCCTGCCTGCTGCCTGGATGATTTCTTTTGCTGTCGCTGACCTCATTCCTGCCTGCTGCCTGGACTTATGCTCTCCTCTGTGGACCATTGCACTTCTAAAACCACAGGTAATCTTTTGTTATTTGGTATGTACCAGTTAGGCGTTAGAAATATGAAAGGCCTACAAAAATGTGATCGGTAGTCAGAAAATGATATGTGTAATTAATGCTGCTAGAATGCCTGGAGGTGCTACTTGGATTTTGGGCCTCTGTACGTGGCCAGGCTGTGTAAAAGTCTCAAACATGTGGTATCGCCATACTCAGGAGGAGTAGCAGAATGTATTTTGGGGTGTAATTTTTGCTATGTACATGCTATGCGTCATACATATCTTATAAAGGGACAACTTTGTGTAAAAAAAATGCATTTTCATTTTTTTCCACATTTTCCAAAAACTTCTGGAAAAAAAATGAACAATTCAAAAGACTCATTATGCCTCATAGATTATATGTTGGGGTGTTTTCTTTCCAAAATGTTGTCATTTTGTGGACAATTCCATTCTCCTGGTGCTTACAAAAATATAATAGGTGGTTGAGAAATGAGATGTGCAATTTATGCTTGTAGAACGCCTGAAAGTGCTACTTCAATGTTGGGCCTCTGTATGTGGCCAGGCAGTGTAAAAGTCTCACACATGTGGTATCGCCATAATCAGGAGGAGTATTGGAATGCATTTTGGGGTGTCATTTTTGGTATGTACATGCTATGTGTTAGAAATATCTTATAAATGGACAACTTTGTGTAAAAAAAATGCATTTTCATTTTTTTTCCACTTTTTTCAAAACCTTCTGGAAAAAAATGAACCGTTCAAAAGACTCATTATGCCTCACAGATAATACGTTGGGGTGTGTGCTTTCCAAAATGGGTTCATTTTGTGGATAATTCCATTGTTCTGTTGCTCCAGGGCCTTCAAAACTGTAATAGGTGGTTGAGAAGGGATATGTGCAATTTATGCTTGTAAAACGCATGAAAGTGCTACTTCAATGTTGGGCCTTTGTATGTGGCCGGGCTGTGTAAAAGTCTTACACATGTGGTATCGCCATACACAGGAGGAGTAGAGGAATGCATTTTGGGGTGTCATTTTTGCTATGTACATGCTATGTGTTAGAAATATCTTATAAATGGACAACTTTGTGTAAAAAAAATGCATTTTCATTTTTTTTCCACATTTTCCAAAAACTTCTGGAAAAAAATGAAAGGGTTCAAAAGACTCATTATGCCTCATAGATTATATGTTGGGGTGTGTGCTTTCCAAAATGGGGTCATTTTGTGGACAATTCAATTGTCCTGGTGCTCCAGCGCCTTCAAAAATGTAATAGGTGGTTGAGAAAGGATATGTGCAATTTATGCTTGTAGAACGCCTGAAAGTGCTACTTCAGTGTTGGCCCTTTGTAAGTGGCCAGGCTGTGTAAAAGTCTCACACATGTGGTATCGCTATATTCAGGAGTAGCAGAATGTATTTTGGGGTGTAGCTGCAGTTATGCATATGCTGTGTGAGAGAAATAACCTGTTAATATGACCAGTTTGTGTAAAAAAAAAAAATCTTAATTTCCCCAAGAATTGTGGGAAAAAAATTACAGCTTCAAAAAACTCACCATGCCTCTTAGTAAATACATTGGACTGTCTACTTTCCAAAAAGGGGTCATTTGGGGGGTATTTGTACTTTCCTGGCTTGTTAGTGTCTCAAGAAATGACATAGGCCTTCCGGTGAGATAGTACATCAGGTGTAATCAATTTTCAGTGATTGGCACCATAGTTTGTAGACTCTATAACTTTCACAAAGACCAAATAATATACATTAATTTGGGTTATTTTTACCAAAGATATGTAGCAGTATAAATTTTGGCACAAATTTATGAAGAAAAATGACTTGTTTGCAAAATTTTACAATAGAAACTAAAAAAAAGTAAGTTTTTTTCAAAATTTTCGCTGTTTTTTTGCTTATATCGCAAAAAATGAAAAACCCAGTGGTGATTAAATACAACCAAAAGAAAGCTCTATTTGAGAGACAAAAATGATAAACATTTTGTTTGGATACAGCGTAGCATGACTGAGTAATTGTCATTCAAAGTGTGAGAGCGCTAAAAGCTGAAAATTGGTCTGGGAGGGAAGGTGCATAAGTGCCTGGTATTGAAGTGGTTAAAGTGAAAAAAGGATAGAATGCTGATAATATTCATATACATTTATTCTAAATAGAGTAGAGTCACAAAAAGGGATGATTGGCGTTGTTCCACTAAAATTCATCTGATGTGCAAAAACTAATGTGGTGTATCAAGCAAACTGTAAAAAAACTAATCATAAATATATATATGTAGGATTGATAAAATCACAATCGTGTGGGAATTCCTGGAGTGTATGTGACAAATGCCCACATACATATAAAGTGCAACGTGTGTTATCTTCTTGTTAAACAAGAGGTGATCAAAAACAAAACCTTATAAGTGAGTATAAAAGAGTGATTTAAATTCCCAAAAATCTTTCAGAAAATCCTTAAAAAAACATAAATCTATGCATAGAAAACACAAATTGTGCATAAAATAAAACAATGATAAAAATAAAAATAAAATAAAACCCTATAATCATAAATGCACATGAAAGAATTTAAAATTAATCATGAAATCTTCAGTCCACAAAATGTCCCAAAAAAAAGGGAAAAAAGGAAAAAAAGAAAAGAAAAAATCTTGAAAACGTTCTTCCTAAAGTGCAAATAGTGAGTCTCTTCAAAACATCTAGCAGTGCTCTTAGTGATGTGAAATCTTCCAGCCTTCCAAAGGCCCCCCAATGTGCCCTCACTCACCGGAAGAAATCACCCCTGCAGGGGTATCAAGCCTGTCAGCCGTATCCTGCAGCAATGGTCCCTGGTGAAAGTTCCTTATTCGAATCTCCACTCCCGGTATCCGGACTGGTTCCAGTCAAACCCCGCAGACACATCCATATAAAACAAAAATGAGCCCCATCGCGTAAATCCGTAAAAAATATATATGCGTTATTAAAAATGTTGATTAAAACAAGCAAACAATGCTCCGCTGCCTTGTTGGCAGTCAAACCGAGTAGGTAAAAGCAGCGCGGTGGATGTGTCTGCGGGGTTTGACTGGAACCAGTCCGGATACTGGGAGTGGAGGTTCGAATAAGGAACTTTCACCAGGGACCATTGCTGCAGGATACGGCTGACAGGCTTGATACCCCTGCAGGGGTGATTTCTTCCGGTGAGTGAGGGCACATTGGGGGGCCTTTGGAAGGCTGGAAGATTTCACATCACTAAGAGAACTGCTAGATGTTTTGAAGAGACTCACTATTTGCACTTTAGGAAGAACGTTTTCAAGATTTTTTCTTTTCTTTTTTTCCTTTTTTCCCTTTTTTTTGGGACATTTTGTGGACTGAAGATTTCATGATTAATTTTAAATTCTTTCATGTGCATTTATGATTATAGGGTTTTATTTTTATTTTTATTTTTATCATTGTTTTATTTTATGCACAATTTGTGTTTTCTATGCATAGATTTATGTTTTTTTAAGGATTTTCTGAAAGATTTTTGGGAATTTAAATCACTCTTTTATACTCACTTATAAGGTTTTGTTTTTGATCACCTCTTGTTTAACAAGGAGATAACACACGTTGCACTTTATATGTATGTGGGCATTTGTCACATACACTCCAGGAATTCCCACACGATTGTGATTTTATCAATCCTACATATATATATTTATGATTAGTTTTTTTCACAGTTTGCTTGATACACCACATTAGTTTTTGCACATCAGATGAATTTTAGTGGAACAGCGCCAATCACCCCTTTTTGTGACTCTACTCTATTTAGAATTTCACATTGGTGTGATTCTGTGCTGGGGGGGCTGCAGTTCCTTTATTACCTAAGCGCGGAGCTATTAGTTTCTTAAATATTCATATACATTTATGCTTGTGATTGAAGGTGCATTTCTGCACATGGTAATGTGACTTATAATTTTGGAATGTGTGAATACATTTTAGATAAAGGTGAAGCACTATGGAGTGTTTTCTCTTATACATTGCTAAGTGAGGAATCTGAGCGAAAGAGCTGGAGGCACTGAAGGACATCTTAAAGAGAAAGTGGTGCTGAAACCTGAAGAGAGATTGATGCCATTACCTATTGCATGAGGAGGGTTCCAGTTTGAAAGATTGTTGATATCAGTGTAGAGCATACAAAGATCCCATTCAAAGGGGACACACGTGGGGACAATGTGTGCTTTCCTCTCATCTAGTCTGTGTATATCATTACAGGCTGATGCCTCATTGATTGGCATGGTGTGACTCTGATTGGTGGGCTTTCCTATTCCTTTTTAAGGATTGGCTGCATCTCCAATCTCTATACTTTCCAAAAGTCAGCCCCCTTTAATGCAAATCTTTGGCACCGAGTAGGAAAGTAGGAAACTTAACCTTGTACGTAGATTACATTTTCAGGGAAATTAAGTATTCATGACGGGCTGGCCACCCTCATTGCATATCTAAACAAGGGATCCTTTGAAGTGAATATTTGTAGTACAAAGAGGTTTGGGTCCCATTGTTTAGATACACAAGCTTAGGCACTAACACGTCTGTATAACAGAGACTTCTGTGACGCTATCTAACGCACCCACATTGATACAAGTCTAAATTAAATATATTCATATTTACAATTATTTTACAACTATTAATGGAGATTTCACATAAACTCATAAGGCAACAGCTTTAAGCACTACACCATTTTTCAATTTTTTTTGTATTGGATAACACTAACACACATGAGAGTGTTATTAGGTGGAAGCTACTAAAAACTACACATAAGTTGATATTTATTGCAGAGCACAGGTTTGATATATATATGTAAGAAGGAGAGCTAGTGGGATGATTATGGAGTTGGGTCAGACCAAACAAGGTGTAACATCTGTGTATCTCATCCTCTAAAAAACTGAGCAACACATGTAAAGTGATGTTTCTGCAGTTGGTGACACTGACATAGTTGGAAGAATTAATGTTGTGACACATAATTTTATTATTATTATTATTATTATTATACAGGATTTATATAGCGCCGACAGTTTACGCAGCGCTTTACAACATTAGGGCAGACAGTACAAGTACAATACAATTCAATACAGGAGGAATCAGAGGGCCCTGCTCGTTAGAGCTTACAATCTAGGAGGGAGGGTCAAGTTATACAAAGGGTAATAGCTGTGGGGGATGAGCTGATGGAGAAAATAGTGCAGTTGTTAGATGGAGGCAGGATAGGCTTCTCTGAAGAGGAAAGTTTTCAGGGATCGCCTAAAAGTGGATAAAGTTGGAGACAGTCTGACAGATTGGGGTAGGGAATTCCAGAGGATGGGCGAGGCTCGGGAGAAGTCCTGGAGGCGGATATGGGAGGAGGTGATGAGGGAGCTAGAGAGCAGGAGGTCCTGGGAGGAACGGAGATGGCGATTAGGTTGGTATTTTGAGACTAGGTTAGTGATGTAGCTGGGGGCACAGTTGTGGATGGCTTTGTAACTTATTGTTAGTATTTTGAATTTAATTCGTTGGGTGAGTGGTAGCCAATGGAGGGATTGGCAGAGAGAGGTAGCAGACACTGAGCGGTTTGTAAGGTGGATGAGTCTGGCAGCAGCATTCATGATGGACTGAAGGGGGGATAGTCTATTTAGAGGTAAGCCAATGAGGAGGGAGTTGCAGTAGTCAAGGCGAGAGATAACCAGGGAGTGAATCAGGAGCTTTGTGGTTTCATTGGTTAGAAAGGGACGTAGTTTAGAGATGTTGCGGAGGTTGAGGCGGCAAGCTTTGGAAAGTGATTGGATGTGGGGCTGAAAGGAGAGTTCAGAGTCCAGGATAACACCTAGTACCCTGACATGTGGGGACGGGTGGATGGTTTTGCCATTGCTCTTGACAGAGAAGTCGGGGGAAGAGGAACGTGGGGGAGGAAATATTATAAGCTCGGTTTTGGACAAGTTGAGTTTGAGGAAGTGGTGTGACATCCATACAAATATGTCAGTTAGTAAGTTAGTGATGCGTGAGGAGACTGATGGAGTGAGTTGAGGGGTGGAGAGATAGATTTGTGTGTCATCAGCATAGAAATGATATTGAAAGCCGTGAGAGGCTATCAGCTGACCCAGGGAAGAGGTGTAGATTGAAAATAAAAGAGGTCCAAGAACAGAACCTTGGGGAACCCCGACAGAGAAGGGAAGAGGAGTGGAGGAAGTAGAATTGTAAGTGACACTGAAGGTGCGTTGGGATAGGTAGGATGAGAGCCACTGAAGAGCACAGTCACGGAGACCGAGGGAGAAAAGTTTTTTGAGGAGGAGGGGGTGGTCAACCGTGTCAAAGGCAGCTGAAAGATCCAGAAGTAGGAGTACAGAATAGTGTCAGTTGGTTTTTGCAGTTAGTAGGTCATTTGTGAGTTTTAAAAGAGCAGTTTCTGTGGAGTGTTGAGGGCGAAATCCAGATTGAAGGGGATCAAGAAGGTTGTTTTTAATGAGGTGGTCACTCAGTTGGTTGTAATCCAGGCGTTCAAGGAGTTTAGAGGAAAAGGGGAGCAAGGAGATTGGGCGTAGGTTGTTAAGATTGGTAGGGTCCAAGGACGGCTTTTTGAGTATGGGGGTGACCAGTGCATGTTTTAGAGCATCGGGGAAGATGCCAGAGGTGAGGGAGAGATTGAAGATGTGGGTTAGAGAGTGTAGGATGGGGTCAGAGGGTGACCGTATCATTTGAGAGGGAATAGGGTCCAGGGGACAGGTGGTTAGGTGGGCGATAGAAAGGAGTTTAGCAACTTCATCTGTGGTAGTAGATTTGAATAGGGGGAGTGTCAGTTGTACCTGTTGACATGGGGTCTTAGCTGGGGGAGATACCTGTAGAATGGAGATTTCATCACAGATTGTATCAATCTTGTTTTTGCAGTGATTAGCGATTTCCTGGGCAGTGAGTAAGTCAGTGGGTGGAGGCGGTGGAGGACAAAGTAGAGAGTTGAAGGTAGAGAAGAGTTTACGGGGATTGGATGAGAAAGTGTTAATAAGAGTTGTAAAATAGGTTTGCTTGGCAGTGTGGAGGAAAGAATAGTATTTTTGGAGGGCAGATTTGTATTGGTTGAAGTCTTTGAGAGACTTAGCCTTGTGCCACAGACGCTCAAAAGCGCGACTACGTTTTTTGAGAATTTTAGTGTCATCTGTTTGCCAGGGTTGTAGGGGTCGAGGCCTGAGTCTGCGTGTAGTGAGGGGAGCGAGTTTGTCCAGGGTGGAGGACAGAGATTTATTGTAGATGGACATGGCTTGGTTGGGGCAGGACAGGGGAGAGATTTTGTCATAGAGGTGGTCAGTAGCAGAATAGAGGAGACAGGAGTTGAAGTTGCGAAAGTTTCTACGGGTGATGGTTAGGCGATTGGAGGGAAAGGTGGTGGAAGACAGGGGGAGAGAGAAACTAATAAGGTGGTGGTCGGAGAGAGGAAAAGGATTGTTTGAGAAGTTGCATGGAGTGCATAGGTAGGAGAATACAAGGTCAAGGGTGTTGCCATCAGAGTGAGTAGAAGCCTGTATCCATTGCTTCAGGTCAAATGAAGAGGTTAGACTAAGGAGTTTAGAAGTAGCAGGAGTGTTTGTATTAGCAGGGATGTTGAAATCACCGAGAAGGATTGTGGGAATATCCGAAGAGAGAAAGTAGGGTAGCCAGGCAGAAAACTCATCAAGGAAAGTCGATAATGGTCCAGGGGGCCGGTAGATCACAGCAATTCTTAGGGAAGTAGGAGAGAATAGACGTATACAGTGGGCTTCAAATGATGAGAGGGAAAAAGAGGGAGGAGGTTGAATAACCTGAAAGGTGCTCTGGGGGGATAGGAGGAATCCCACTCCACCTCCCTTGCGTCCATTAGGCCTAGGGGAGTGAGTCCACTGAAGGCCACCCTGGGAGAGGGAAGCAGGAGAAGGGGTGTCATATTCATGGAGCCAGGTTTCGGTGAGAGCAAGTAGATTAAAAGAATTAGTGACAAAGAGGTCATGAACAGCAGTGAGTTTGTTGCAGACAGAGCGGGCGTTCCAGAGGGCACAGGAAAGAGGGAGGCTGGCGTTGGGAAGAAGAGGAATGGAGACTAAATTGTGTAGATTGTGACTACTGCCAGAGGGTGTAGGGTGATGGTGATGGTGATGGGTGTGTTGGGCACAGTTAAATAAGGGAGGCCCAGGGTTTGGAGAAATATCTCCAGTGATTAGGAGAAGCAGAAGAGTAAGGGAGGTAATATGAGAATATGATTTGTATGAGGGGATATGCTTTAGTATCCTGGGGGGTATGTTAGCAAGTGGGCTTAGAGTTAGAAAGAGGTGATGAGTGCAGTAGTAGGGGGAGGGGAGAAGTGAGGGTGATATGTCCAGCTTGTGTGGTGGAGCAGAGGGATGTAGAAAAGAGAGCTTGAGGAGAGAGGCTGCAATTGTGAAGAGGAGGAGAGGTAAAGAGAGCATGTTTCAGAGAAGGTGAGATAATATGAAAATGAGATCACCTGCAATCTGCTATGGTTAGCTTTGTGCAAATCGCTGAAGTGCAAGAGTAAAAGTTTCACTTATTTTCAGAACCCGACTTCTTTGGAAGAACCCCCTGTATGTGCAGCCCCCTGTATGTTCCCCCGTAAAGAAGGCCTTGTTATATACTGTGCTGGGTGTGGATGGAATCTGGCAATTAATCAATTAGGAGAGGATATTAGGAACACAGCAAGCAGGGCATAACTTTCACACCACAATCATGCCCCGTACACACGGTCGGATTTTCCGATGGAAAATGTCCGATCGGAGCGTGTTGTCGGAAATTCCGACCGTGTGTGGGCTCCATCGGACATTTTCCATCGGATTTTCCGACACACAAAGTTGGACAGCAGGAGATAAAATTTTCCAACAACAAAATCCGATCGCGTCAATTCCGACCGTGTGTGGCCTGTTCCGACGCACAAAGTGCCACGCATGCTCAGAAGAAATTCCGACACGGGACAGCTCGTTCTGGTAAACTTAGCGTTCGCAATGGATACAGCACTTTCGTCACGCTGCAATGTAAAAAATGGTTTAATACAGCGCACTCTCTTCTTCTTTATAATGTGACAAGAATTAAGTAGTTTTGCTGCTCATATTCACACACACTTCTCACAAAGTTTTATTTGTGTTTTTTTAGTGGGATTCCCTCAATATATTGTTATTAGTTGTCACATCTGACAGTTTTATATTTTTTATGTTTTTTTTTTTTTGTTTTTAAGCCTTTTTTTCTCTTTAATGTTTGGATTTTTTCCAAGGCTGATCTTTGTTCAATGTTATTTTTATTTTTACTCCAGAATATTTTTGTGTGTGTTTTGTGTGGCAAGTTACCCCAACACCATTGATATCTTTTATTATTTAATCTCCATGAGATTTTTTGTTGTTGGTGTCCCTTGTTCATTTCACATTGTATATTAGAAATGTACCTGAATCCTCACAAACAAACCATCATTTTTGAAGTAAAACACATAGGAGAGTATAATTCAAAACAAAAATCCTTTATTAAGGGTTTAGAACCAAGCAAAGAGGAAGGCAACACTGGATCAACAGGAGAAATTAGTGAAGCCTGGGACCCCCACGGCAGACATTAATTCTTAAACCTCAAAATTGGTGGCCTGAGGAGTCCATATGTAAGGGAGGGCAGTCTGGCCCGGGATTCACAGAGATCCGGATAGCAGCAGATGAAATCAGTGTCCCCAGGCTGTGGTACCACAAGAGGCTGCATCTTTTGGCCGACCAGACTGGATCCAGGGTCCTCACTGTCTGGTCTTCCTTTCACACTTCCTTCCGGGCTGTGGCTGTGCAGTTGGAGATGTGGCAGGAGGAGGAGTAGGACCTGGAGGAGGAGTAGGACCTGCAGGAGGAGGACCATCCCAAAGCTGTGTGTGAGGTGTAATTTGGCCCCTCACACCTTTCGCCAGAGCCTCTGATATGAGGGCCTCACACATGGCTTTTTGGCCCTCCTCCATCCTCTGCATTTTATAGGCTATGAATGCAGCAAGGTTCTCCTGCCTGGTGTGTGGTGCTCCCAGGACCTCTGTAGCCCTACAAAAAAATCTGATAGCAGCCTCCTCTAGGGTACTCCTCCTACTGCCACTTTCTGTTTCCAGGGGGGGTGGAGGGACCTGCAGATCAGCCAGCCGGCTCGGCCTGGCCACCTCCTGGCTGAGACTTCCCTGTGTATGAAAAAGGGACATGGTTTTAGTTTTTGCATCATCAATCACAATCATAAATTAGTACTCCCAACTAACATCTAGTTAACATCATTGATTGGACAAGCAGAAATATTTAGAGGAATGCTATACCTGGCTCAATCTGGGCTCCTCCACATGTGGCCTGGAAGGCCCAGGTTGGGCGTCAGAAGCCTCAGCCAGGGGGGAAGGAAGCGTGGAAGGAAGACTGGAGAGGGATGGCCTGGGTTCAGTCTGGCCTGCCAGAAAGTGCAGCCTGTCGTAGTACAACATCCTAGGGACATAGATGTCATCTGCTGCTCCGGATCTCTGTGAATCCAGGACTTTATTGCGCTCCCTCAGATATGTGCTCCTCAGGCCACCAATGAAAATCTTTTAAAAAGTGATGTCTGCCATGGGGATCACCTGCTTCACAATTTCACACAATTGCTCCAGTGCTGCCTTCCTCTTTGCTTGGTTCTTGTAATGGGGGTGTTTAATCTCCCACAGACAGGGCAGCTCCCTTAGCATCTCTATGAAGACTGAAATGAAGTACTGATCTTCCAGTACCATATCCATGTTCACTGCAAGACACAACACAAGACAAAGCCTAATGTCACACCAAACTCTCCTAATCTTGTTACAATATAGGCCTCAATCTAAAGAAGCAGTATATGCCCAAGTTTGTCTCTTACCTTCATTCTTACGATCGCCGCGTTCAATGCTCCTTCCTCCGCTCACAGATCAAACGTAATACACACGCGTGTTACGCTTTATATACACTGCGCATGCGTGTAACTCTGCCCGCCCCCGACGTTCTTTCTAGTGTATTCCCCCCCCCTTTTCGTTCGGCGCAGTGGGGGAAGAGCATGATGGCGGACATACAGCAGGTGCGGGCTAATTGTAGCAACGAGGAGGAGGAGGAAAGGGCGGATCCAGGCACGTCCCGATCCAGAAGGAGACGTTTTAAGGCCACAAATATGTCGTTTGGGGAGATGTTGGAGATGGTCGACATCATGAGGAAGTCCGACTATGACGGAAAATATGGGCCTTACCCCCACCCCAACATCCGAAAGGCCAAAATCATGGCGAAAGTGGTCAGGAGTCTCGAGCGGAATTTCGGGGTACGAAGGTCTAAAGATCAGCTCAGGAAGCGGTGGTCGGACCTGAAGTTGAGAGAGCCAGAGCAGTACCGAAAGATCCGGAGAGTGCTGCAAAAAAGTAAGTAGTTGTGCTGTGTTCCTATTCTTTCTGTCTTTATTACGTTCGTTCTGCTCCATATGCTTTGATTAGTTGTAACGTTTCCAAAGGTCAACTTTAATGTTCATGGGCACATTATTCGTTCGTATCAAACATTTTTCGTTCGGCCTCTAGAACACCATTGTTTAGGCCATATGCATTTTCACACATTTTTGGGGGCCTACTTGGATGCCAAATATTTGTTTGTGTAGATGGGTTTGTTACTAGAATGAAATGCAAACTAGATTGTGTGTAAGGAGAGGACACTGAGCAGCTGTTTTCACATCTGGACACTGGAGCACTAGTGTGGGACACAAGAACACCATTTTTATTAGGGGCCCACACCGGTGCTCCAGTATATACTATTGGGGGGTCTCCATCTGTGAAGCTTGTACCAAACAGGTAAAGTATTGCAGCTTGACAAAGGGCAATAAAAAATATACATCTTGGAACTCGGCTAAAATAGACAATTGTACCCCACTTCCAAGCAATGTTTCCTATTTCTATAGTTCTGCCATCAAATATCTGTGTGCTAAGTATACCATTTTTGTTTTACTTAGGGGAGAAAAGACTCGGACACGCCTCATCCGAGGAGACCAGAGACCCCCCACCTCTGGAAGAAGGGGAAATACCCCAAACCCAAGAAGCTGAGCAGGACAAAGAAGACGTGGTGGAGATTGGCACCACAACAGGTGAGTGTCTGCGACCACAGACTCAGGTAAAAGAGATGGCTGGTGGCAGATTTTTGAGACCATTTTTTTTGTTCTTTATCTCTTTTTAGGTGATCGTGATGTGAGGGATCCAGAACGCTTTACATCTGAAAGTGCCCAGATACTGATAGGGGAGATCATGGGGTGTAATCTCCAATTGCAAAAAATACAGCAACAAATCAGTGATGTTATTAAAAGAAATAATAACATCATTGATGTTTTGGGGCGAATTTAAACCCCACAAAATCACCTGTTTTATCGTACCAAACTTTTTTCAATGTTTAGAAAAGCCAAATTTGGAGGATGCACACAGTGTGCCAACATGTGCTATCTGCCATCACGGGAGATCAATGGACGCGTTTTGGGGGGGCAACCCCTTCTTCAATTATAAAGTAGCGTTGAGGAAGGGCTTGCTCCCCCCAAACACGTCCCTTGATCCCCCATGATGGCAGATAGCACATGTGGACATTTGTAAATTGGTGTGCATCTTCCAAATTTGGCTTTTCCAGGGGTGATTTCCCCCCATCTGAACGCTATATCAAACCCAGTTCCTAAATACTGATGTCTGATATAGCCTTCAGGTTTTACCTAATGTGAACTTTGTAAGTTCAAGTTTTTTGGCTTTCTTGTTGGTTTTACACAGGCCTGTTTTATCTGAAATGGATATTTTGATTTTTCATAATGCTACTGCAAACATTTTATACAACAAACATGTTGGTTTGTTTTAAAAACCTTTGGTAAATGCGCATGTGATTGTGCAGGTATAAAAAAGTGCCTTACTCAAGAATGTGTGGATTATTGTCTCAACACTACAACACTTTTGGGGTGATGTAATTGTTGTTTTATGCACAAATGGGGGTTATTTCCTAAGGGCAAATCCTCTTTGCACTACAAGTGCAGGTTCAGTGCAGTTGCAAGTGCACTTGTAGTGAAATGTGTTTTTGCATTTAGGAAGTACCAGCCAACACTGTTTTTTATAAGGTTACCCAATCACGACATTTTCTGCACTCAACACATTTCTGTCAGGGTCAGCTAAAACAAACACAAGCAGTAAATGTCCACCAAGAATTTCTTTTGGTTGTTTTTTATTTGAAAAAGGTGTCACATATTGTCTGGCATATTGATAGCCCCCCTACCCACAAAGAACTCCAGGTATCGTAACTGGACATCACGGGCATTCAGGGAGGGCAAGCCAGGATGGCCGCTTTCAAGTGCCGTCATTGTTGATGTATTTGGGATTCCGGCCTCAGGCCCAACTGAGCCAGCATAGTTGGCTGAATGTTTTCGTAGAAAATTATGGAGAACACAGCAGGCAAGTATTATATGGTTCAGTTTATACTCCGCCATATGGATGGGTGTCATAAATAATCGGAACCGGCTGGCCAGGATTCCAAATGTGTTCTCCACCACTCTTCGGGCTCTGGCCAGCCGGTAATTAAAAACCCTCTGTTTGGGGTGAGGGTCCTCATCGGGAATGGCCGCATCAGGTGGTCCCCCAGCGCAAATGCTTCATCAGCAACGAACACAAATGGGAGACCTTCAACATTGTCCTCTGGAGGTGGCAAGTCCAAGCTGCCATTCTGGAGACGCCTGTAGAACTCGGTCTGGGCGATCACTCCACCATTGGACATCCGGCCATTCTTCCCCACGTCCACATACAAGAAGTCGTAATTAGCCGACACCACCGCCAAAATCACTATACTATTAAACCCCTTGTAATTATAATAGTACAACCCCGAGTTGGGTGGTGGGACGATGTGGACGTGTTTCCCATCAATTGCCCCTCCGCAGTTAGGAAAGTCCCACCGCTGGGCAAAGTGGGAGGCCACAGTCTGCCATTCCTGTGGCGTGGAAGGAAACTGTTGAGGAAAAAACAATAACCATTACTATTTTTTCACAGAAACCTGGCAAGCAGATTAGACACAAACATTATGGGTCAACCTCCAGATAGCATTTATTAAGGGGAATTTAACAACAACAAAGTATAAGGTACACCTATCATATTCCCCCCCCCCCTCTCATGGGCCATTTCTAACATTATAGGGGGGGGAACTCTTGGACAGGTAACCCTCTTCACTTCATTGAGAGATGAATGCCTAAATACAGGGTATTACTTGGAACAGCCCCTCCTTAGTTACACTATTGGCGGCCCACTGGACAGGTAAGAAGTGTCATAATACAAAGATATAAATACACACTGTACACATTTGAGCACATTTGGACATTCTGCTATTACCTATCAAGATCATAATAGGATACAAGAACTTTAAACAGTACCATTGGAAAGTATACAGGCAGGCCCTTGCACTACATGCTTTGGGGAATTCATCCATAAATCTGAGCACTAAAGAGGTGGGTATAGTGTGTATGGGTTTGGCAAAGTCAGCAGATAGATGATTGAGGATAGAGAATTGGGATCAGCTGACTTAGCAGTTGGGGGAGGGAGGGTTACAAAAAATTTGGGGACACCACAAAAAAAAGCCTTTGGCCCTCTGCCTGAATTTAAATCAAAAATAACATTTCAAAACATTTTAGGGGGTGTTTGGGGTAAAACACTACTATGGAGCTGATAAAATACATTGTTAAGTAACTACATGAGGTGAATATAGGGCAGGAGACACCATGCTGGGGAGGTTATTGAAGGGCAAATATGTATGAAGGACATAAAATAATAATTACATAAAAATCCAGCATGCATGAGAACAAAGGGGGCATTCACAGCATATTACAATCATGGTAATTAGGGAATGAGGAAAGAAATACAATATATTATCAAACATTCAATACAATAAAATGTGATATAAAAGGATAAAAATCTTACCTTCATATACTCCTTCTGTAGGACCTGGATGATGGCAGAACAGGTCTCTGGGATAATGATCCCCAGAGCCTGGGGGGAGATGCCTGTCGAGAACTTGAGGTCCTGCAGGCTTCTCCCTGTGGCCAAATACCGCAAGGTAGCGACCAACCTCTGCTCCGGAGTGATGGCTTGCCTCATGCAGGTATCCTGCCTGCTGATATAGGGGGTCAGCGAAGCCAACAAACGGTGAAACACGGGGTCCGTCATCCTGAGAAAGTTCCTGAAATCATCAGGATTATTCTCACGGATCTCACGGAGCAAAGGCATATGACAGAACTGGTCACGCTGAAGCAACCAATTCTTGGTCCATGAACTCCTCCCCACCCTGTTCATGGACTGGACTTGTGTCAAGGTCAGGACCCCAACACCAAGCCCCCGCACAGCACGAACTCTACGAGGAGTACGCATACGAAACATGGCTAGAAAACGGTCGGCTGCTCAGAACGAAGTAACAGAACGCACTGAAGAACAGCAAGGCCTGTGAAGAGCGACCTGAAAAACAGCAACGAGCAGACAAGATCGCACAGAAAACTCCAATACGAACTGACTGCACGCACTGAAGAGCAGATACAAACCCACAAGCACAAACTGAACGGCAGAAAACGATCTGAAAGCCACGAGTCTGAAAAAGCGCGAATCGTCTCTCACCAAACTTTTACTAACACGAGATTAGCAAAAGGAGCCCAAAGGGTGCCTCGCTTGGTTCTGAACTGGCCTTTTCTAGTCTCGTCGTACGTGCTTGACGTCACCGCGTTCTTGGCGATCGGAAATTCCGACAACTTTGTGCGACCGTGTGTAGGCAAAACAAGTTTGAGCCAACATCCGTCGGAAAAAATCCGAGGATTTTGTTGTCGGAATGTCCGAACAAAGTCCGACCGTGTGTACGGGGCATCAAACTGCAAGGGGACTAAAAGGCCAAAATTGTAAAGATAAGGAAACCCATAATTTAGGTAAGACTTAATGGCTAAATAAACATTGAAATAATGTGAGCATGGCTATAGATGGAGTTGAGACAGCGGTCAGTCAATTTTCAGTTTGCAGGACATGGGAATATAAACGCAGATTACCAAAAATGTATATAAGCGGTCAGTCAATTTTCAGTTTGCAGGACATGGGAATATAAACGCAGATTACCAAAAATGTATATAAGCGGTCAGTCAATTTTAACCTTTTAAGCACAAGAATAATAAAAAAAGGCATCTGCAGATTTTCAGATTTTCGAAAGGGGGAAGAAGTCATAGAAGAGAACTCCTTCTTCAGTAGAAGATCCTGTTAGGTGAAACAG
Organism: Lithobates clamitans; assembly: GCA_037952925.1. Lineage (NCBI taxonomy): Eukaryota > Metazoa > Chordata > Amphibia > Anura > Ranidae > Lithobates > Lithobates clamitans. The sequence continues at coordinate 3,398,924 of JBBGZY010000400.1, read as the reverse complement.
ACAAACAGAAGACTTGCATTTGTTTGTGTGTACCTGACTGATAAGTATAGGGAACATATAGAGTAAGTTACTCTTGATTAGGGATGAGCTGAACACCCCCCGGTTCGGTTCGCACCAGAACCTGCGAACGGACTGTAAATTCGCACGAACGTTAGAACCCCATTAAAGTCTATGGGACTCGAACGTTCGAAATCAAAAGTGCTAATTTTAAAGGCTAATTTGCATGGTATTGTCCTAAAAAGGGTTTGGGGACCCGGGTCCTGCCCCAGGGGACATGTATCAATGCAAAAAAAAGTTTTAAAAACAACCGTTTTTTCGGGAGCAATTATTTTAATGATGCTTAAAGTGAAAAAAAAAGTGAAATATTCCTTTAGATATTGTACCTGGGGGGTGTCTATAGTATGCCTGTAAAGTGGCGCGTGTTTCCCGTGCTTAGAACAGTCCCTGCACAAAATGACATTTTTAAAGTAATAAAAGTCATTTAAAACTGCTTACGGCTTTAATGTAAATATGAATGAAAATCAGTGAGACAAACGGCATGGGTACGCCCCCCCCCAGTCCATTACCAGGCCCTTTGGGTCTTGTATGGATATTAAGGGGAACCCCGCACCCAAATTTAAAAAAAGGAAAGGCGTGGGGCCCCAGGCCCTCTGAATAGCAGTATACAGGCGGTGCAAACAAGACAGGGACAGTAGGTTTGTTGTTAAGTAGAATCTGTTTGTAATTTGGAACTAGTACATTTTTAAAGTGTAGCTCCAGCCAAAAAATCTATTTTTAAGCTTTTTTGAAAACATAGGGAAGGGTTATCACCCCTGTGACATTTGTTTTGCTGTCTGTGCACCTCTTCAGAAGATTTTACCTCACTTTCTGTCCCAATGACAAATGTTTTTTAACAATTTGGGGTTTTTAGTGAAACAAGGATTGGTGATAAAGCATCAGTGGAAAGGAGACTCGTTTTTCCCATATTGACTCTTACAGAATTTCCCTTCCTAGGGGTAGATTTCCTCTCGCTTCCTGTTGTCTCCTTCCGTTTGCAAGTAGGAGTCGTTTGTAAGTTGGATGTTTGAAAGTAGGGGCCTGCCCTATATACTCTGCAGAAATTGGGGCCTTAAGTGTTGATGTTGCCACAACACTGTAAGCCCTCACAGTTGCTCTTGGTCGGCGCAGGAACGGACTCTGCTGTGAAATATTAGATCAAGAATTGTAATTACATGCCCCTGTTGAACAGGGTCAGAAAAATTGGGCCTTTGGTGGTGGTGGTGTTGGTGCCACAACACTGTAAGTCCTCACAGTTACTCTTGGTGGGCGCAGAAAGGGGCCCTGCTCTGAAATATTAGATCAAGAATTGTAATTACATGTCCTTGTTGAACAATTGGGCCTTAGGCACTGGTGCCACAACACTGCAACCCCTCACAGATACTCTAGTTGGAGCGCAGGAATGAGCCCTCCCGCAAAATATTGCACCAAAAATTGTAATTACACGCCCCTGTTAAACAAGAGCTGAAAAATTGGGCCTTAGGCACTGGTGCTGGTGCCACAACACTGCAACCCCTCACAGATACTCTAGTTGGAGTGCAGGAACGAGCCCTGCTGCAAAATATTGCATCAAAAATGGTTTCTTGGGACTGTAAATGATACCTTAAAGACTGCTGCTGATGCTGAGTGCCAGGTTCCACCTCCATGCTGACACAATCCTCCTCTTCCTCCTCCTCCTCTTCCTGTGTGATCGGCAGGCACTCAGGAACACTGTCTGGATAAAGGGGGCCTTGAGAGCTAAGGAAGTCCTCCTCTTCCTGCCTCTGTTCTGCCTCAAGTGCCCTGTCCATGATTCCAAGCAGCATGTGCTCCAACAGGTGGGCAAGAGGGACAATGTCACTGATGCATGCACTGTCACTGCTCACCATCCTCGTGGCCTCCTTAAATGGTGACAGGACAGTGCATGAATCCCTGATCATGGCCCACTGGCGTGGGGAAAAAAAACAAGCTCCTCTGACCCTGTCCTGGTGTCATAGTCGCACAGGTACTCATTGATGGCCCTCTGCTGCTACGGAGCACCGCTGGTTCCGAAGTCAAATCAGCACAGGAAGAGGCCATGGAGGAAGAAGAAGAGGAGGGGTGGAGGAAAGAGGTGTGGCAGAATCACCACTAGTAGTATTTTGGAGGCGTGGTGGCAGAACAACCTTCAACACTACTGCACCCTGTCCTGCATCCTTCCCAGCTGCCAGAAGAGTCACCCAGTGCGCGGTGAAAGATAGGTAACATCCCTGTCCATGCCTGCTGGACCATGAGTCAGCGGTAATATGCACCTTACCGCTGACCACCCTGTCCAGCGAGGCCAAGACATTGCCTTCCACATGCCGGTAAAGAGCCGGAATCGCCTTCCATGAGAAAAAGTGGTGTTTGGGAACCTGCCACTGAGGAACCGCACATTCCACAAACTTACAGAAGGGGGCAGAGTCTACCAACTGGAAAGGTAGCAGTTGAAGTGCTAGCAATTTAGCCAAGCTAGCATTCAACCGCTGGGCATGTGGATGGCTTGGAGCGAACTTCTTTCGGCGGTGCAGCAGCTGGTGCAGGGACATTTGCCTGGTACAATCTGACATTGGTGTACTTATAGCATATTGCCCCCAAGTACTTGGCTGTGACACACCTAATTCTACACCTTCATTCCTCTCAGTGCAGGTCTCAGAGAGGACTGAAAGTATAGTGGGGTTGGAGATCCCAGCTGATGAGAAGCAAGGAGAGGTCCTCTTTGTTCTTTGGTGTGGGTCTTTTAGGTACACATGCCAACGAACTGCAAGGCAGGTCAAAATATGTATGGTCAAGCATGTGGTGCGCAAGCGGGAGATGTTTTTTTTTCAAAATTATTTCTTTGTATCAGAAAACCGGTTCACCGGGATATGCATAACATGGTATAGCTGCATTAACAACAATAATGGCAGTTATTCACATACAGTTATGAAATGCGAAGGTGTTAAGCAAAATAAGCTGTTCAATATTACTATAAACCTTGTATGATATGTAACAGAGTATTAGTGTGAGTAACTTATTTATTATATTCAGAGGTCATAAGTAAGGGAGCCGTCTGTTTCTTGTTCTCTATCTAGTTGTATACCCTGTTTTAGAATATGGATATTTCTGGATATAATATTCCTTTCGTGAACGATTTTCTGTCCCTTTTATATTTTGAAAAGATAGAGAGAGTAGATTATCAGCAAAGAAAAGTCAGAATAGAAACGGACAAGTGAGGTAGGAGGGAGGGAGAAGGGGGGGTAGGGTGGAGGGGAAAGTGGGAGAGGTAAGGGAGGGGGGGGGAGTTTGGGGACGAGGAGAGGGGGGGGTCAGGGTGACAACCCACAGAGATGGAGTTGGCCCGGCGTCTGTGGTTCTCCATTTCTAACCACCTGGTGTGAAATGGAGTCACTTGCCAAGAAGAGTTTTCCCCTCTTCCGAGTATTTGAAGATGTTCCAGAGCTGCCAGGTTTTGGAGTACTTCTCCTGTCTATTTAGGCTAGTGAGGATTAAGTCCTCCATCTGGTTTATTTCCTCGACTTTTTGAGGCCAAAGGGCTATGGGTGGTGTTTGAGCAGTTTTCCAGAATGAAGGGATACATGCCTTCGCTGCGTCCAATAAATGCCTTATAATTGATTTCTTATAGGCTCGGGCGGGTATGTCGGTGGCGTGCAAAAGGAAGTAAGCTGGGTCTTCAGGTACTATGCGATCAGTGAATTTTTGGGTTATCTGGCGTACTTCTCTCCAGAAGATCTGGATCCGAGTGCAGAACCAGAAAATATGGATGAGTGTACCCCTTTCTTCCTGGCATCTCCAGCAGACATCTGTCGTGGAGGGGAAGATTGTTTTAAGTAGTGCAGGTGTTCTGTACCAATGTGTGAGGATTTTATAATTCGTTTCCTGGGTTTTGGAGCAAATAGAAGATTTATGAGTGAAACTTAAGATTTGTTGCCTTTTATTGGTTGTGAAGTTGCAATTTAGTTCTTTTTCCCATCTGGTGAGACTATGTACCTGATAATCCCCCGGCGGTGTAATAAGAAGTTTGTAGGTAAGTGAGAGAACGTGTGGCAGGTCCCCTGTCTCTGAACAATGAACTTCCATGGTTGTGAGGGTTTGGTTAGCCTCCTGTGGTGGTGGTAGGTTACTTAAGAAGTGATGTAGCTGTAATACTCTGAGAAAATCTAGGCGGAACTGTCCTTCTGGATCAGTGAGTTCCGAGAGCGTCTTCCACCTCCCCAGGGTGCTAAAGTGTGGTACTTGGTACAAACCCTCTTCTCTCAGTTTCAGAAATGTTCTATCTTGTAGTCCTGGTTGGAACTGAGGGTTACCCAATATGGGTCTGAGGGTTGAGTTACGTGAGAAGTGGGGGGAGGTATGGATCAATTGTGAGCAAACCCGTAATGTGTTACCTATTAGCGAGTGGCGTGTGATTCACGTTGGGAGAGAGGCGTGACACCATGGAGCCCTGTGCAAGGGAATCTCACTTTGTGCCTGCTCAAGTCTTGTCCATAGTTTGGTGCTTGTATGGCGGCACCAATCAATGAGTCTACTCAGGTGGGTCGCTCTATAGTAAGTTTGAAGATCTGGCATCGCCAGGCCCCCATTGAGCTTAGGCAATGTGAGGACTCTCCGGTGTAGACGCGGTTTCTTCCCCGCCCAAAGGAAATGTGTGAAGGCTGTTCTCACCTGGTTTAAGTAGTCTACTGGAATGCGTATTGGGATGGCCTGCATGATATATAAGAATTTGGGTAGGATCGACATTTTGAGAATGCTACATCGACCGAACCAGGAATGTAAACCGCTGCCCCATTTGACTAGTAGTTGTTTGACCTTATTTAAAAGGGGCGGAAAGTTGAGTTTGTATAGCTGGGAGAGCTTCGGGGGTATTTGCGTGCCCAAGTACTTCAGGGCTGAAGATGTCCATTTAAAGTGGAAGCTGGATTGGAGGTGTGGGAGTTGAGTTTGGGGGATTCCTATACCCATCGCCTCAGACTTGCTGAAGTTAATCTTCAGGTTAGCTAGTTGCCCGTAAGTGTGGAATTCTTTCATAAGGCTAGGGAGCGAGGTGATGGGTTTTGTAAGGGAAAACATCAAGTCATCCGCGTATGTGGAAACTTTGAATTGTTCCCTGTCGGTTTCTACTCCTGAGATGTCGGGGTTAAGCCTGACGTGACATAAGAAGGGTTCCAGGGATAGTGCGAAGAGCAAGGGCAATAGTGGGCAACCTTGACGAGTCCCGTTCGTAATTGGAAAGATCTTGGACACTACCCCATTAGCCCGAACTCCTGCTGTTGGGTTCAGGTAGGCCGCAGTTACCCAATTTAACATTTTGTCTCCTAGTCCGTTGTGTCTCAACGTTGCGAACATAAATTGCCAGCTAACTCGGTCGAAAGCCTTTTCGGCGTCTGTCCCGAGGAACACGCATGGGGTTTTAGTGCTGTTTGCGATATGAAGTAGATTAAGGACTTTAGTCGTGTTGTCCCTGGCTTCTCTCGTCGGGACAAAGCCTACCTGGTCTAAATGTATAAGCGAGGGAAGGTGGTGTTGGAGCCTTGTGGCGATGATTTTTGTGAAGAGTTTTAGGTCTGTATTCAGGAGGGAGATTGGGCGATAAGAACCGCATAGGCCTGGATCTTTACCTTCTTTCGGAATAACTGAAATCTGTGCCTGCAGTGTGGCTCTGTGGAACTTACCCCCTGCGCCCAGTTCGTTATAAAGTCTAATCATGTGACCTCCTAATGAGGGTAGAAAAGTTTTTTAGTAAGTGGTGGTGAGGCCATCTGGGCCTGGGGCTTTCCCTGCATGGACGGCATGAGGGAAGTCGCAATGTATTCCGTTGTTGCCTCTGAGGAGGTTTGTGTCTCAGTCAGATTATATAGAGACGAGTAATAGGAGCAAAATTCCTGGGCAATCTGATGGGGTAGGGAAATTTTCTGGCCTGTAGCAGACTTGATGTGTGGTATGTATGAGGCAAGTCTTTCCCGGAGGGACTGGGCTAGCAATCTTCCGCATTTGTTGCCTGACTCATATATTCTCCTTCGAGAAATCTGTAATGTAGCTTTTGCTTTGTATCGCAAGATGTCAGTGACTTGCATGCAGACTAAATTTAATTCTGTTTCTAGTTGTCTTGTGGGTGTTTGTTTATGTTGTGTCTCTATTGTTTCTAGTGTCTTTAGGAGTGCATTCAGTTGTGAAGCCCTCTGCTGTTTAATACGTGAGCCATGTTTAATGAGAATCCCCCTGATTACAGCCTTGTGGGCTTCCCAAATCAGACCAGTGTCGCAGTCAGGGGTATCATTCGAAGCGAAATAGTGACCTATTTCCTTGGTGACTTCTGCTAAGACGTCTGGGTCTTTCAAGAGACCCTCATTTAGTCTCCATGGTGGTCTCTGAATCCGTAGGGGGTCAGAGAGGGCGTAGCGAAGAGTAATCGGGGCGTGGTCTGACCACGTGATTGAACCTATTGTGGTTTCTTTAATCGCTTGCAGTTGTCTGTGAGGGATTAGGAAATAGTCGATCCTAGAGTATGACTGATGTGGTTTAGAGAAGAAGGTGTAGTCCCTCTCTCCCGTGTGAAAAAGACGCCAGACGTCGATTAGTTGCAGAGAGTGCCGTGTCGCGCTAAGTCATTTACGTAGGTCCCATGAGGACGAAGACGTTCCAGTGGAAGTGTCTTCCGTGGGTGTGAGTGGAATATTCAGGTCCCCACCTATGATCAGTTGTCCATCCGAGAATTGTAGGAGTAGGTCTAGCTGTTTTTTTATAAATGTATCTTGGTGTTATTGGGAGCATACGAGTTGGCCAAGGTTATTTTAACATCACCTATCCGGCCCTTCAGGAAAAGAGATCTCCCCTCCCTATCTAGTTTTACATCTGTGTGTGTCCACAGGATTTTTGCCGAGATCAAGATCGACACTCCCCTAGATTTAGCTTCTTTGTATTTCGAATGATACACAACCGGGTAGTATTTATTTTGAAGTGTCGGTAGGGACCCCTCTCTAAGGTGAGTTTCCTGGAGAAGTACAATGTCAGCACCTCTGCGGCGGATATCATGCAGCAAAATTTGTCTCTTCTCTGGTGTGTTTAGGCCCTTCACATTGAAGGAGATTATATTCAGTGCATCCATCTCTGTAAGATGTTGGTGGGAGTGGGGAGGGGAGATTGGGATAGGGAGAGAAAAAAAGGGGGGGGGGAGGGGGAGGAAGGAGGGTAAGTAAAAGGGGGAGAGAGGTTAGTGAATAAGGAAGAAACGAGTTTCTAGTAGGTTACAGAAGAGGTTGAAGAGAGAAGGAAGCAGACACTAGAGTGTGCCGCCAAATGAGAAAATCTAATGTAGCCCAAACGGCTGTTACGCTCCTCGGACAAATGTACGGAGCGCGAACCTAATTGGGACGGTGGATAGACAGGGCCGAGCGAAGGTTGTCATTTAAATATAACATATTACTGGTAATAAGGAAAACAATCCTTTAGGTCAGTGTTTCTCAACTCCAGTCCTCAAGGCGCACCAACAGGTCATGTTTTCAGGATTTCCACTATTTTGCACAGGTGATTTGATCAGTTTTCACTGCCTTAGTAATTACCACAGCTGTTTCATCTGAGGGAAATCCTGAAAACATGACCTGTTGGTGCGCCTTGAGGACTGGAGTTGAGAAACACTGCTTTAGGTAATAAAAAAGAAAAACATATTAAGTTATCAGACATATGAACTTATGCATGTATAATTAGGCACCAATGTGGGTACCCTGACCGTATGATGTCAACAAGTATAACAGTGCAGGCTAACATCCCATCTCCATCCAGGGCCACACATCCCTGAGGCCACACCCACATCAAAGGGGAATATGCGCTGGGGGTGTAGTCCACAAACATGCTACCAGGCCGTGTGAAATAAACATGAAATAAACTAAAATATATTAAAACAAGTTAGAAAAAGCTAAAGCTAAAGAGCGGGAAGGCAAGCCCTCGGGTAATAATTGCCACGTGAGGGCTAAAGCTCAGAGGCTCTGAGTAACATATCTTGTCATTTCCCCCATTGTATTTAATGAAGCTCCTTCCGGCCCAAGGGACTGAGCATCTAAATTGCTCACCCCCCCCTAGTGGTGGGAAAAGAAACTGTTCTCCTGCAGGAGTGTCATTCGTGTAAACGGTGGTTGTTGTCAGAGATGTAATTCCTTATTCTTATTCCTGTGGAGTAAAGAGTCTCTATCTTCGGGGGGGGGGGGAGGGATTCATGGTGAGTTCCTGTGGGGGAGTCCACTTCCAAGCGCTGCACATGTTGTCAGTCTTATAGTGCCCAGGACCGGGTGGAGCCCCTCGGAGAGCAGAGTAAAAGTTCCCTCAGCCCGATTATATCACCCAAGGGGGGCAGATATGGGGATATTGGTGCTGGACGGTTCGGGGGGCGGTGAGACTGACACATAGTGTATATGGGTAGTTCCACGTCCAGGGAACCATCAGTTAACTTGTCAGACCTCTATGGCGATGGGCTTAGTGTTCAGGGGACATAGTCTATCTGTTGAAACAAGGGGGGCTGCCCTCAAAACAGCAAGGGATTGTGTCTGAACAGAGATGGGCGGCCAAAGGCCTACTCACGTGGCTCTCCTCCCGAGGCCGACCGGCTCCTGCGCCTGTTCCTTTGCTGTCGCGGTGGCAGGGGTTCACGTGGCCTCAGAAGGCCCGATCTGCCGGATGGACGAGGGAGAAACTGAAGCCAGTCTGGTACCTGGACTGGCTCCGCTTCCATAAAGCGGAAGAGAGCAGGGAGGTCACCTGGGCGTTGGAGAGAGAAGGACCCCGTCGCTCCACGGAACAGCACCGAGAGAGGGTAACCCCATCTGTACGTGAGCCCCTTCTGTTTCGCCAGGTCCAATAGTGGGCGTAGGAGGGCTCTTCGTTTCAGGGTTGCTCTGGATAAGTCCGGTAGGATCTTCGTTCGTGTGCCTTCCAGTTGCACATCACCGTGTTCCCAGGCATGCCGGATGATACTCTCTTTTTGGGTGTAGCGATGTAGCCTGCAAACTACGTCATGCGGTCTGGTCGGGTCTTCAGATCTGGGGCCCAGAGCTCTGTGGACCCTGTCTAGTTCGATCTCCAGGTTAGGCTCCTCTAGCACCGTGCGGAAGATCTCCTGTACTGTCTCCCCGAGGTTCTCCTGTGGAGTCGTCTCTGGGATCCCCCGCAGCCGCAAGTTGTTCCGGCTGCTGCGGTCTTCCACATCTTCCAGGTGCAGCTGCAGGGCAATGGCGGCATCCCTCTGTTGGTCTCTGGCCTGCTCCAATGCTGTTACCCGGTCCATCAGTAAAGTGACCGAGGTCTCCCCAGAAGACACCTGCTCCGACAGAGTCAAGACCTCCCCTCTGACTTCTTGTATGTCACAACGGTGTGTTTCTTCCAGCTTGAGGATAAGTGCCTCAATGTCTGATCTGGTGGGGAGAGCCTGGAGTAAGCTTCTAATGTCTTGGTCAAACTGAACCGGGTCCGGTGGTTGTGGTGACGCCATCGTGGTTTGATGAGAGCCCTTGTAAGTGTCAGCAGGGTGTTCTTGTGCAGTCTGGGAACTCGGAGAGGAGCAGGCTTCAGACTGTCTTGGGGCCTTCTGTCTCTCACCTCGTGGGGAGCCTCGTGGTGCCGTAACTGTGGTCCCGGGGTACGAGCCCTGTAATTGCAGGAAATAGCGGCGGATCTTACCGGGACTTTTGCTAACGGGTGTCCCCCGGGTAGATGCTCTTGTCCTATGTCTTTTGGCCGATTGCATGCCTCAGGCAGGGTGTTGTATGCCGGGGTTTTCTGGACGAGGCCGGGAGCTCAAGAAGAAAGCGTCCTCACTCAGCCATGTCCAGGCCACGCCCCCCAGCGGGAGATGTTTTGGCCACGAGAGATATGCTTGAGACATATGTTGCAAATAGCAGCGGTGGGATCTGATGCACTCGTCTCAAAAAAGGCCCACACCAAAGAACTTTTGGAATAATGCGCAGAGACAGCAGCGCCCTGCACATGCGGAGCTCTGCGGTGTGATGCAGTCAGTGTGCTGCCCTTAAGCTGGCCCCTGGAGGGCATCCTGCCTTGTTGGTGATGTGCCTCCTCCTCCTCCTCTCTCCTATCAGGCACCCATGTTGAGTCAGTGACCTCATCATCCCCTCCCTCCTCATCACTGGAGCAAAGCTGGCAGTATGCTGCAGCTGGGGGAACATGACTGCCAGATTGCTGTCCTTCTTGGGGACCCCCTCTCTCTGGGCTCACGTTACTGCCTTCCTCTAGCTGGGTACCATCATCGGAGCCTTCAAAATGCTGGGCATCCTCCTGGAGCATGTACCCAACACTGTGGTCAAACCATTTGGGGGACTCACCAGGAGGACATGGTGGGGCTAGGGAAGGAGTGACTGATGCCATTGTGCCGAGGGAAGAGGCCGTATTGTCAGCTGCTTTGCCAGACAAAGTACCCTGAGCCTGGGTGAGAGAGGATGAGGACGGATTGGTCATCCACTCTACCAAGTCTTCCGCATGTTGCGGCTCAACACGGCCAGCTGCCGAAAAAAAGGACAAGCGTGTCCCACGGCCACGTGCTGATGAGGATGCACCGTCTCCACAACCAGCACTGTTGCCTCTAGACACAGAGCCTGCTTGCCCTCTTTTATTGGCTTGTGACTGTCTGCCTCTCCTCGTTGGTCTTCCAGACATACTAATGGCCTGCTGCACAAAGCTGGGATGTATATATATACTGATACTGCAGCTAGCAGAATCAACTGCCTGCCTGTAGTATTATTAGTATGAGAACACCAGCAATTGTCTTCAGGTAGATTTAGGTGTACACTGTGCAGAGGACACAGTACACTAACTGTAAATACCGTAGCTGCCTGCCTGTGGTATTAATATAGGATCAGAAGAACACCACCAATTTTATTCAGGTAGCTTAAGGTGCACACTGTGCAGAGGACACAGTACACTAACTGTAAATACCATAGCTGCCTGCCTGTGGTATTAATATAGGATCAGAAGAACACCACCAATTTTATTCAGGTAGCTTTAGGTGCACACTGTGCAGAGGACGCAGTACACTAACTGTAAATACTGTAGCTGTCTGCCTATGGTATTAATATAGGAATAGAAGAACACCACCAATTTTCTTTAGGTAGCTTTAGGTGCACACTGTGCAGAGGACACAGTACACTGACTGTAAATACTGTAGCTGCCTGCCTGTGGTATTAATATAGGATCAGAAGAACACCACCAATTTCATTCAGGTAGCTTTAGGTGCACACTGTGCAGAGGACGCAGTACACTAACTGTAAATACTGCAGCTGCCTGCCTGTGGTATTAATAGGATCAGAAGAACACCACTAATTTTCTTCAGGTAGCTTTAGGTGCACACTGTGCAGAGGACACAGTGCACTAATTGTAAATACTGTAGCTGCCTGCCTGTGGTATTTATAGGAGCAGAACAACAGAAATTGTCTCCAGGTAGCTTTAGGTGCACACTGTGCAGAGGACGCACTACACTAACTGTAAATGCTGTAGCTGCCTGCCTGTGGTATTAATAGGATCAGAAGAACACCACTAATTTTCTTCAGGTAGCTTTAGGTGCACACTGTGCAGAGGACGCACTACACTAACTGTAAATACTGTAGCTGCTTGCCTGTGGTATTAATAGGATCAAAAGAACACCACTAATTTTCTTCAGGTAGCTTTAGGTGCACACTGTGCATGGGACGCACTAAATTGTAAATACTGCAGCTGCCTGCGGTACTGTACTAATAGGATCAGAAGAACACCACTAATTTTCTTCAGGTAGCTTTACGTGTGAGGTTGGATGGTAAACGTTGGTGGACAGCCATTTTTAGGTCTCTCCAGAGATGCTCAGTTGGGTTTAAGTCAGGGCTCTGGTTGGGCCATTCAAGAACACTCACGGAGTTGTTGTGAAGCCACTTCTTCATTATTTTAGCTGTGTGCTTAGGGTCATTGTCTTGTTGGAAGGTAAACCTTCGGCCCAGTCTGATGTCCTGAGTACTCTGGAGAAGGTTTTCGTCCAGGATATCCCTGTACTTGGCCGCATTCATCTTTCCCTCGATTGCAACCAGTCGTCCTGTCCCTGCAGCTGAAAAACACCCCCACAGCGTGATGCTGCCACCACCATGCTTCACTGTTGGGACTGTATTGGACAGGTGATGAGCAGTGCCTGGTTTTCTCCACACATATCGCTTAGAATTAAGACCAAAAAGTTCTTTCTTGGTCTCATCAGACCAAAGAATCTTATTTCTCACAATCTTGGAGTCCTTCAGGTGTTTTTTAGCAAACTACATGCAGGCTTTCATGTGTCTTGCACTGAAGAGAGGCTTCCGTTGGGCCACTCTGCCATAAAGCCCCGACTGGTGGAGGGCTGCAGTGATGGTTGACTTTCTACAACTTTCTCCCATCTCCCGACTGCATCTCTGGAGCTCAGCCACAGTGGTCTTTGGGTTCTTCTTTACCTCTCTCACCAAGGCTCTTCTCCCCGATAGCTCAGTTTGGCAGGACGGACAGCTCTAGGAAGGGTTCTGGTCCTCCCAAACGTCTTCCATTTAAGGATTATGGAGGCCACTGTGCTCTTAGGAACCTTAAGTGCAGTAGAAATTTTTTTGTAACCTTGGCCAGATTTGTGCCTTGCCACAATTCTTTCTCTGAGCTCTTCAGGCAGTTCATTTGACCTCATGATTCTCATTTGCTCTGACATGCACTGTGAGCTGTAAGGTCTTATATAGACAGGTGTGTGGCTTTCCTAATCAAGTCCAATCAGTATAATCAAACACAGCTGGACTCAAATGAAGGTGTAGAACCATTTCAAGGATGATCAGAAGAAATGGACAGCACCTGAGTTAAATATATGAGTGTCACAGCAAAGGGTCTGAATACTTAGAACCATGTGATATTTCAGTTTTTCTTTTTTAATAAATCTGCAAAAATGTCAACAATTCTGTGTTTTTCTGTCAATATGGGGTGCTGTGTGTACATTAATGAGGAACAAAAAATGAACTTAAATGATTTTAGCAAATAGCTGCAATATAACAAAGAGTGAAAAATGTAAGGGGGTCTGAATACTTTCCGTCCCCACTGTATATACAACATCTAGGATCTATATATATATACACAATACAATGTAAGTGCAGCTAACTGACTCGTCTGCTTACTCTATCTAAATGACTCTGTCTCTCTGTCTATCTATCTATCTCTCAACGCCGGAACACACTACACAGGGCAGCCATGCAGGCGGCCTTATATAGTGTGGGGTGTGTACTAAACCCCCTGAGCCATAATTGGCCAACGCCACCCTGGCTTTGGCTAATTACGGGTCTCTGTATAGACGGTGCTGTGATTGGCCAAGCCTGCGGGTCATAGTGCATGCTTGGCCAATCATCAGCCAGCAATGCACTGCGATGCCGCAGTGAATTATGGGCTGTGACGCTCCACTCGAATCTGGCACGAACGGCCCATATCATGCGGAATTCGGCTAACAACCGATCAGGCAACATGCGTTCGATTGGAACACGAAGCTCATCCCTACTCTTGATATGAGGAGGTCGACAATATACTCCAATATTGGGAAGCCCCCACAGATTAGCTCTGACCCCCAGGAATTCAAGGACAATCTGGCTGATGTTATCTAACTAAAGTCCCAATCTATGGAGGTGGTTTGCACTAAATACACCTAATAAGCCTAATAAGTGTAAATAAGCCTCAAATAGTTGCTTACTAAATGAGATGTGCCAAAGTACTCACTTTATTAAAATTCCCACAAAACAACTAACTTGAAAATTTCATGGGGGCTTCCACTTAGATCACTGATTGAATCATTTTTTATTTAGATCACATGTGAGTGCTTTGTATGTGTGGTAGCATTGTTTTATTATTACAATGAGCACTATGATTTTTCTTCTTTTCTCTAAGCCATACTGTAACTGAGGGTGAATCAGTGAATCTGATCTTTATGGGTTTCTGAAGTGTGTATGTTGAGCAGTGAGGTGGCTTAACATTTTCTTCAAGCATTTTTAGACATCATGTAATTTTAGAGGTCTATAAATAAAACTGCGCAGAATTGGAGGATGGGGGAATACTGTGCACTGTGAAGTTCATTGGGAGTTCAGTTGCATTATTGTTGTGGAAGATTAGGTTGTGTGGTTTTTCATAGACTGGATCACTCACTGAGTCTGACATTTATTAAAGTGTAACTAAAGGCAAAACCTTTTTTTTCATTTTGGAAAGAGAAGAGGAGCATTACAAACCCTTTAGTTTTTTTGCCAATTGTCCCATTGGGGAGATTTCCCTTCACTTCCTGTCCCATAGCCAAAGCAATAAGTGAGAGGTAATCCTTCCTAATTGAGGGAATTCCGGTGTATTACTAGGGTCACCAAAGTTAGTGTCCCCATTGGAAGATTTCCCCTCTATTAGTGTTCCGATGTCAACCCAAAATGTGGGATTTCCTTCTACTTTCACGTTCAATGAAAACAGTAAACATGACAAATAAAGATCAATAAAAACTGACAGGTTTTCTAATCCCTCTCCATTCTATCCAAAACTAAAAAAGTTTTGACATCGATTACACTTTAACCACTTCCCGTCCAGCGACATACATGGACGTCACTGGAGTTTCGATGGCTATACCCGGACTTCGGTGGCTATACCGGGATGATGCCTGCAGCTGCAGACATCATCCCGGTATAGTTTTTTTAGAGCCTGCGTTCAGCTATGTTGTAATAGCCATTGAAGCTGGTCTCCAGCTGTTCGATTGCTATTACAAGCAGCAGGAGGGGGTGGCTGGGATTGGCTGTTTGTAATAGTAACCCAGAAGCGATGACATGACATCACTTCCGGTTTACTCGTAAATCATAAGCGCTATTTTTTGAAAATTAAAAGCATTCAGAAACACTGATCTTGGTGTTTTGAATGATTTCAAGTGCAGAGGAGAGATTTGGGGTCTTATAGCCCCGAGATCTCTCCATAAAGAGGACCTGTTACATGCCTATTGCTGTCACAAGAATGTTTACATTCCTTGTGACAGCAATAAAAGTGATCAAAAAAAATATTAAAGCAACAATGGAAAAATAATAAATCAATAAAATACATTAATAATAAAAATTAAAAAAGTAACGTGCCCCTGTCCTCCCGTGCTTGCACGCAAAGGCAAACACCTGATTTGGTCCCACATGCACGCAATCAGATCATGGGCAGTAATTCTAGCACCAGACCTCCTCTGTAAATCTAAACTGGTAACCTGTAAAAGCTTTCAAAGAGTCGCCTATGGATAGTGAAATGTACGTCGTTTGTCAATGTGCGCAATTTTAAAGTGTGACATGTTTGATATCTATTTACTCAGTGTAATTTCATCTTGTAAAATTTGTACAAAATTGGGTTATGCATTGTGTTTTTTTGCATTAACATTCAAAAAAGTGTTTTCTTCCCAAAAAAATGGCGTTTGAAAAACCCCTGTGTAAATACCGCATGACACCAATTAATTCTCTAGGGCCTCTGCTTTTAAAAAGTATATAATGTTTGGGGGTTCTAAGTAATTTTCTAGCAAAAAATACTGATTATTACATGTGAACAAAAAGTGTGCGGACTGGAAGTGGTTAACATATGTTTATTTTATTCACATATTTACATTGAACTGATGTGTGTTGTCTGAACACTTTGATATTTGTTCAATAGTGGGGATATACAGTATATGCGAAGACTGATTTGTTTTATTTTGGATTTAAAATTTACATGGTCATAGTTGATTAGTGCTGCACTTTATATCTGTCTATTATTACTCATTGGTGTGAAACAAGTTTTGTGCTGTCTTGCTAATAGGGGTCTGTATAGGGTGTTGGGCATAGTATTTTTGCACCCCAGTTCCTATGTTTTCATGCATAGTTGAGTTGCTTAGCCATTGTTGTAGGTATGGCTTTTTGGATGAAATTCGTCCATGAAGACCACTTCTGGTCAGGGTGTACCTGGATCCCACTGGTTTCCACTAGCTCACTGCTGATGGCACTGCTGGACATTTTTCTTTGTCCAAGAGAAGTAAGCATGATGTATCTTTCATCTGCTGCATTAAGTTTCTTTGGCTGACCACCAAGTCTACAGTCCTTATCCCCTTCAGATCTGCGCTATAGCCGAATGACGGCTACAGCGTGGACCTACTTTGCCAGGAGGCCGTCAATTGATGTCCTCCCCTTTGCACGCTCCCTGCGTGCCCCCTGCAGGGCACGTGCAGCGTGCGCTATGATTACCGAGTCAATGAGACTCGGGTGATCACAGATCGGAGTAAGGGGTCGATCCCAGCATTGGCTGATCACTTGATGTAAACAGAAAAAGTCATCTTTTTTTTCTCCTCACGCTGACAGCATGAGGAGAAAAAAAAGCTGATCACCGGCTTCTGTGCAAGGGATATCGGTCCCAAAGAGAAAGAGGTGAAGCCACCTCATCTGTGCCAACCTATGCATTATGATAAAAAACCTTCTGTGTGCAGCAGCCCCCCTAATACTTACCTGAACCCATCTCGATCCAGCGATGCTGCACAAGAGACTCGGCTGTCTGGGACAGATTGGCTGAGACACGGCAGTGGGAGTCATTGGCTCCTGCTGCTGTCAATCAAAGTCAGTGAGCCAATGAGGAGAGAGAGGGGGCAGGGCCAAGTCATGGCTCTGTGTAAATGGACACACGGAGCTGCAGCTTGGCTCGGGTGCCCTTATAGCAAGCTGCTTGCTGGGGGGGCACTCGGCAGGAGAAAGGGGCCAGGAGCACCGAAGAGAGACCCCAGAAGAAGAGGATCAGGGCTGCTTTGTGCAAAACCACTGCACAGAGAAGGTAAGTATATCATGTTTATTATTTTTATACAAAAAAAACAAGACAAAAGTATCAATTTAGGGTTCGATCTGGACCTAGCTTAGTTGCAGTTCATGGGACAAACAAGATGGACAGATTTGGCAAGTAAGAATGGTCTTCCCACTGATGAAGCTGAAAGTAATTAATTCAGCAGTGGTATCACAACTTCCATTAAATGACCGCTTCCTAATTACTTGTTTAAAATTTTATTGACCTATTTGGTCAATGAAGTCCTCAATAATCTTTGGCTGGTTGGTTTACGTTCAGCAACTAGCCGGGGACTGTCTTTTGTTAGAGGTGTAGCGAGAGGGCAGCATTGTCATTGCTGTTGTGACTGTTGTGTTTTATCTATAGCTCTTATATATGTTGATGCTTTTTAATCATTTCCATTTCTATCTACTGTTACTTACTGTATATGATCACCAATCAGCCATAAAGATGTGATGATCCACCTAATATTGAGTTGGCCCCCTTTTACTGCCAAAACAACCCCTTTTACCATTAAAAGAGCCCTGACCAATTGTGGCATAGACCACTGGACCTTTGAAGTTATGCTGTGGTATGCTTTAAGTCCTGTAAGTTGCCAGGTGGGAATGGATTGATGGATAAAGATCTGGAGAATTAGGAGGCCAGGTCAACACCTCCAGCTCGTTATTGTGTTCCTCAAATTGTTCTTGAACCATTTTTGCATTGTGGTAGGGCGCATTATCCTGCTGAAGGAGGCCACTGCCATCATAGAATACTGTTTTCATGAAGGGGTGTACTTGGTCAGAAACAATGTTTGGTAGGTGATACGTGTATGTAAAATCCACATGAATGGCAGGACCAAGGTTTCCAAGCTAAACATTGCCCAAACCATTACATTGCCTTCACCAGCTTGTGTTCTTCCTATATTGTATCCTTTTCCTGAAGACATCTAGATGTGACAAAATATGTTGGGCAGGGTTATTGGTTGTGACCCCATTTCCACTCTAGGTGGAATGCACTCTAGCTCCAGGAGCATTAGTGCTCCCCCTACAGTATAACAAAGGCTAGTCATTCTGAGCGCCAGGTTGAGACACTGTGTAATGTGAGTTTAACCACTTCACTTCCTTTACAATAAATGTTGGTAAATTATAAACTTGACCTTAAAGTTATAGCTGATCAGTGTGTATGTGTATATACATATATATAGTGCTGTGAAAAAGTATTTGCCCCCTTCCTGATTTTTTTCATTTTTGCATATTTGTCATATTTGCATGTTTCACATACTTAAATGATTCAGCTCATCAAACAATTTTAATATTACACAAAGATAACCAGAGTAAATACAACATGCAGTTTTTAAAACAAAAGGGGTGGCCTCTATAGATAACCATATGTATAAAGATTAATAACAATGTTTACCATCATCCAAAATTTAGTGAAATAGAGATTTTTGGGAACCTGGTCCCCTATTGAGGTTCACCAATGGGCAAGGGAGCAAATGGACTATCTCAGTACAGTATAGAAAACATACAAATGTGTAGACAGTCGTAAAAATTTACAAAAAATGTTTATTATTACAAAAAGCAAAGCAATGAAGATAAAACAAAGGTGACTTGATCATGCATGATAGTGTGCTGTCAAACCTCAGATACAAGCCAAGCCGACTGTGGACACAGAAACACCACGCATAGAAAGCCACAGGACACGGGTCCGTGTAGCCTCACTTGCCTCAGTTAAAGTCAGTGTTCATGATTCAACAATAAGAAAGAAACTGCTCAAAAAAGGCATCTATGGGAGAGTTCCTAGGCAAAAGCCACTGCTGACCAAAAAAAAACACAAAGGTTCATTTCAAATTTGTCAAAAAACATCTTGATTATCCCCAAGACTTTTGGGCAAATATTCTGTGGACTGACAAAAGATCGCAAATGCTTGATTGCAGTTGTTGCTGCCAAGGGCGGCACGTCCAGTTAGGTTTAGGGGGCAATTACTTTTTCACATAGGGCCAGGGCGGTTTGGACAGCTTTTTTCCCTTAACCATTTGCCGACCGCGCTATAGCCGAATGACGGCTACAACGCAGCTCGATAACTCTGGTAGGGCGTTCATTGATGCGGGGCGCGCACCCGGGAATATCTGTGACCATAATGGATCACGGTAAATACCCGCTGACAGCGCCATTTACCACATGATCGCTCCATCAAATGACGGAGTGATCACTTGTAAACCAACCAACCGTCATGTCCGGTTCATCTCTCCCCTCTCTGTGTGAGTGGAGAGGGGAGAGATCAGATGCTGCAGCGCTGTAGGCAGGATCTGTAGTGCTTACAGCTCCGAAATCTGACAATTCCTGCCTCATCCAGCCAGCCATCCACCCATTAATGCTCAGTCATCCATCCTCATCAATACTCAGCCATCAAGCTCAGCCATCCATCCTCATCAATACTCAGCCATCCATGCTCAGCCATCCATCCATACATGCTTAGCCATCCATCCTCATCGATACTCAGCCATCCATGCTCAGCCATCTATCTATCCATGCTCAGCCATCCATCCTCATCAATACCCAGCCATCCATGCTCAGCCATTTATCCTCATAAATACACAGCCATCCATGCTCAGCAATACTCATCCATCCATCCATACCCATCCATCCATTCATACTCAGCAATACTCATGCGCCCATCCATACTTAGCAATACTCATCCATCCATCCATACTCATCCATCCATCCATCCATCCATCCTCAGCAATACTCATCCATCCATCCATCCTCAGCAATACTCATCCATCCATCCATGCTCAGCCATACCCAGACGTACTCAGCTGTACCCATCTGTACCCAGCCGTACCCAGCATACCCAGCCATACTCAGCCGTACTCAGCCGTACTCAGCCGTACCCAGCCGTACCCAACCGTACCCAGCCGTACTCAGCCGTACCCAGCTGTACCCAGCTGTACCCAGCTGTACCCAGTCATACTCAGCCGTACTCAGCCGTACCCAGCCAAACCCAGCCGTACTCAGCCGTACCCAGCCGTACCCAACCATACCTAGCCATACTTAGCTGTACTCAGCCATACCCAGCCGTACCCAGCCGTACCCAACCATACCCAGCCGTACTTCGCCGTACTCAGCATACACAGCTGCACTCAGCCATACTCATTCATGCTCACCCATCCCCATACACAGCTCATCCATCCCCATTCATGCTTATCCATGTCACATCAGTTCTCATCCATGCCACATTCATGCCACTACAGTGCCTCACAAAAAAAAATCTTGATTTTGCAAAGAATTGTGGGAAAAAATTACAACTTCAAAAAACTCACATGCCTCTTACTAAATACCTTGGAATGTCTACTTTCCAAAAAAGGGTCATTTGGGGGGTATTTTTTACTTTATAGGCTTGTTAGGGTCTCAAGAAATGGGACAGGCCGTCCCATCCATGTCACATCAGTTCTCATCCATGCCACATTCATGCCACTACAGTGCCTCACAAAAAAAAATCTTGATTTTGCAAAGAATTGTGGGAAAAAATTACAACTTCAAAAAACTCACATGCCTCTTACTAAATACCTTGGAATGTCTACTTTCCAAAAAAGGGTCATTTGGGGGGTATTTTTTACTTTATAGGCTTGTTAGGGTCTCAAGAAATGGGACAGGCATGAGAGAGGGGGCGACGCCCGGGCATCCCTAATGGATGGGCCACCACTGCCCCATATGTTATATGTCCCATATGTTATTGTTTAGTTTTAGAATACTTTCCAACTATCCTCATATTTACACTTAATTTCCAATACCACTTACACATCAGTCAATACTGTATACTGATCATAATTGTCTATGTGTTATTTGTAGCTCTGATAAAGAGGTCCCTTAATAAAGAGTTCCCCCATAAAGATCCGGCTTCTTTTTTGATAGGAGTCTAAACTAAATGGAAACTGGACTTTATTCATTCTGCTTTTTTGCACTTTCGTCCTTGCACATCCAGCAGCTAAAGAAGGGGGTGGCGCAAGGCAAAGCCAAAGCTATAGCTAGATTGGATGTTTCCTTAAAAATTTGAGACAGGAAGACATCTTTCCATCCTTTGGTTTTTTTTTACCAAAGATATGTAGCAGTATAAATTTTGGCCAAAATTTATGAAGAAAAATTACTGATTTGCTAAATTTTATAACAGAAACCAAGAAAAATTCATTTTTTTAGAATTTTCTGTGTTTTTTCTTTTATAGCGGAAAAAATAAAAAAGCAAGCGGTGATTAAATACCACTAAAAGAAAGCTCTCTTTGTGTGAAAAAATGACAAATATTTCATATACGTACAATGTTGCATGACTAAATAATTGTCATTCAAAATGTGAGAGCACCAAAAACTGAAAATCGGTCTCTTTAGGAAGGGGGTTTAAGTGCCCAGTGGGTAAGTGGTTAAATGAAATCATCATTAAAAAACTGCATTTTGTATTTACTCGGGTTATCGTTGTGTAATATTAAAATTTGTTTGATGACCTGAATCATTTAGGTGTGACAAATCTGATGAAAAAAAAACAAAAAAAAACAGCACATATATCAACATTGAAATGATTCTTTACTACAATGTAAAGTAGTGAGTGTACAGCTTGTATAACACAGCCATTAATGTCTAAAACACTGGCAACAAAAGTGAGTATACACAAGTGAAAATGTCAAAATTGGGCCCAAATTGTCAATATTTTGTGTGGCCACCATTATTTTCCAGGACTGCCTTAATTCTCTTGGGCCTGGAGTTCACCAGAGCTTCACAGGTTGCCACTGGAGTCCTCTTCCACTCCTCCATGATGACACCTCAACTTCCATTTGATGATGCCCCACAGATGCTCAATAGGGTTTAGGTCTGGAGACATGCTTGACAGGTCCATTACCTTTACCCTCAGCTTCTTTAGCAAGGCAGCGGTCATTTTGTAGGTGTGTTTAGGGTCGTTATCATATTAGAATACTGCCCTGCGGCCCAGTCTCTGAAGGGAGGGGATCATGCTCGGCTTCAGTATGTCATAGTACATGTTGGTATTCATGGTTCCCTCAATGAACTGTAGCTCCCCAGTGCTGGCAGCACTCATGCAGCCCCAGACCATGACACTCCCACCACCATGCTTTACTGTAGGCAAGACACACTTGTCTTTGTACTCTTCACCTGGTTGCCACCACACACGCTTCACACCATCTGAACCAAATAAGTTTATCTTGGCCTCATCAGAACACAGGACATGGTTCCAGTAATCCATGTCCTTAGTCTGTCTTGTCTTATGGTCTGAGTACTGACAGGCTGACACCCCACCCCTTCAACCTCTGCAAGCAATTTCCCAAATACAACCTCTGGATATGACACCGAGTATGTGCACTCAACTCCTTTGGTCGACCATGGTGAGGCCTGTTCTGAGTGGAACCGGTCCTGTTAAACCGCTGTATGTTCTTGGCCACCGTACTGCAGCTCAGTTTCAGGGTCTTCTTATAGCCTAGGCCCTCTTTATGTAGAGCAACATTTATTTTTTTCAGGTCCTCAGAGAGTTCTTTGCCATGAGGTGCCATATTGAACTTCCAGTGACCAGTATGAGAGAGTGAGAGCGATAACACCAAATTTAACACACCCACTCCCCATTCACACCTGAGACCTTGTAACATCAACGAGTCACATGACACTGGGGAGGGAAAATGGGTAATTGGGCCCAATTTGGACATTTTCACTTAGGGGTGTACTCACTTTTGTTGCCAGCAGTTTAGACATTAATGGCTGTGTGTTGAGTTTTTTGAGGGGACAGCAACTTTATACCATTTTACAAGCTGTGCACTCACTACTTTACATTGTAGCAAAGTGTCATTTCTTCTGTGTTGTAACATTAGAGGTATAATAAAATATTTACAAAAATATGAGGGGTGTACTCACGTTTTTATCTACTATAGATAGATATCTATATATATTTTTTTTTTCTTTTTAGCTATATTTTTTATTCTATCCTCTAGTTCTTTTCAATCTGTACTTGGCGTATTAACTTTGTATGATATATCCCTATATCAGTGGCGGCTGGTGGAAATTATTTTTAGGGGGGGCTGCAAACAGCATTCCACCCCACCAACCCTACCTACTGTCGGTCGGTTGGTAGCACTTACCCCATCACCGGCGGCTCCCCCCTGTTTGGTGTCGGTGGCCCCCCGTTCTCCTGCTCTCCATCACCGGCAGTTTCTCCTGCTCGGCGGCCTCCCGTGCTCCTGCTCTCCACGGCAGCAGCTTCCATTTCCTCCCTCCTCCTCAGCGGCCAATCGGGAGTCTTCTCTTTTCGGACCAATTGGAAAACGGGTCTTACACCCGCTTCTGATTGGCCGGATTGAGGATCGGTGTTTCAACAGCGAATTTTCATTCGCTGTTGTAACACACCTGGGTGGGCTCGGGTCGCATGCTCGGCGACCCGAGCCCACCCTATTTAGAAGCCTATTAGTACTAATCTGTACTGGGCGTATTAAAAGTACAGGTTAGTGCTTCAAAAAAATCCCCTGCCGCTGTAATTCATGCACTCGGTTCTCCAAAAGGGGCCGGACTCATGATTAGGGGGTGGCCATGGCGGCCATGGATAGATTCAGCTATGCCTGATTCTATCTATTATGCATATAGGGGGGTGGCATGAGAGAGGGGGCGACGCCCGGGCATCCCTAATGGATGGGCCACCACTGCCCCATATGTTATATGTCCCATATGTTATTGTTTAGTTTTAGAATACTTTCCAACTATCCTCATATTTACACTTAATTTCCAATACCACTTACACATCAGTCAATACTGTATACTGATCATAATTGTCTATGTGTTATTTGTAGCTCTGATAAAGAGGTCCCTTAATAAAGAGTTCCCCCATAAAGATCCGGCTTCTTTTTTGATAGGAGTCTAAACTAAATGGAAACTGGACTTTATTCATTCTGCTTTTTTGCACTTTCGTCCTTGCACATCCAGCAGCTAAAGAAGGGGGTGGCGCAAGGCAAAGCCAAAGCTATAGCTAGATTGGATGTTTCCTTAAAAATTTGAGACAGGAAGACATCTTTCCATCCTTGAACACAGCTAGGCTGCCAAAGATTTCCTTGATATATTGAAGTTGTCAACACATGGGCCACTACTTCCTTCGAGATAACCTGGGTCACTCAGAGAATAAGATGGAAAATCGGTTCTAAAATTCCTTATTCCTGATAACAGAAGTGTCTGATTTTCCTGCAAGGTGCAACCGTAAAAGGTCCAATCCTCAGGTGAACTTTATATTAAGTGTCAGAGTAGGAGCAAGATCACCAAATAACTGCATGCATTGAGTCTTACAGAAGAGCCCACAGATGTATTTTTTTCTTGTAACAAAAATATATTGATTCATGGTTTCATAGGTGGACTAATTTGATTTATGTTGTCACATTAACTGCAAGATAAATTAGCATGCATAGTTATTTGTAGAAGTGTAATCACAGACCAAACACCACAGCTGAGCACAATCAACAATTGAATTAATTTGCTTTTACATGCACTTCTCATTAAAATTAAAAGATGTTTTCCACACATGGTGCTTAAGTGACATTACACAATGGCTTAAAGTAAAAATGTCAGGAATCCAAGCTTCTGTGTTTTCAGATTTGGGGAGATCCTACCTAGCCCCCTTTACTCCCTGTTAGCTATATGGTATTTGACTGCTGTGACCTTATTTTCCTATGCCCCCTGGCCCAACAATTTTCATTGCAGAACAAGCTCAAGCTTACTTTGCAAATGCACCTCTTTGCAGTTGTTCTTGATTCATTATGGCCTAGCACAGTTACGTCTGGGTGTTTCCTAGAAAATGGATTCTGAAATTGTCCTTGGTACCATAATAATAATGACAAAGGCCAATATTTCTTCTACAAAGCTTCTCTTGGGTGTAAAGGTGAAATATCCCAATCTGCACAAATTTGGATGGCAGGAGCTTTGAACACAGATGAAGACTTGAGAAAAGGAAAAGAAGAGGAAGTAGTAGCCAGCGCATGGTCTTTCTCCAGATATTCAGGCGTAGGTTGATTTACGTGAGCATCCTTGTTAGCTTCAGAAAGTACAACTCTAAACTGGTTATAAAGTTCTGTATCATTTCAGCCAGAGTCTGGGGCCTATCTCCAAAGCTCGGAACAATATTGCTTGGTGGGTTGCCTTCTTCTACTAAAAGCACAGAAGTTTTGCTTCTACCATGTGCACACAGTCAGGGTCACAAAGTATACTGTCAAATGTTTCATGATTCATGAAATGTTTCACGTTTGAAAGTATTCAAACTTAGAACTTAGTCTTATTGAATTTTACAATTGTTTAGGGCAACAGTCTGAGAAAAAAAAATCATTGTGATTTGATTATCCCAGATTAGGTCTGCTGGATCTCCCTCTGAGATAGAATCTTAGTAAATAAGGAGTACATACTGTCCAGCTAATCAGTTCATAAATTTTAGGTGGATCAAACCTGGCAGGTCTCTTTGTTTTGCATTGTGACCTAGTCTCCCCATATTGCATTGCAGCCTAGTAAAAATACTTACATGGAGTGCTGCGTGTCAGTACAATATTTCTGGTTCTTGACTCTGACATAATAAACTGTATTTTGTTATCTAAATAAAATGGGCCTTTTAGTAGTGGCCAAGCACAAATGCTTGCCTAATGGGTTGCTGCTAAAGCTAAAGCATGTTAGCAAAACAATTATGTCAAAGTAAAGTAAATGATTAGACACGCAATTTATGCAATGCTCGAATATGGTGTCATTGTAGCTGTCCTCGAGATTCATAATGTTCAGTAATTACACCAGTATCTAGCATTGGGCTGCTTGAAAATAGCCTTTCCCTGTTGAATGATCTTTTTTTTTTTTTTTTTTTGCTACATGTCCCTAAGGTCAATGACTGATCCCTCATGCCCTTTTTTGTGAATCTCTTGACTTTTAGCCAAAAATGAAAATGAACATTGAGCTCCTATAAATTTTGGTGGGGTTCGGATTCTGGATCTTCTGGATAGTTCACTATTATTGAACTACTATTTTTATCCAGATAACTGCAGAACTTGAGGTGCTGCTCATAGAAGTATTGTTTCATACCAAGTCATTGACCCTTAACCACTTCAGCTTTGGAAGGTTTTACCCTCTTCACGACCGGGCCATTTTTATGCCATTTAACACTGCACTACTTTAACTGGTAATTGCATGGTCTTACAATGCTATACCCAAACAAAATTTATATCATTTTTTTTTCACACAAATAGAACTTTCTTTTTGTGGTATTTGATCACCACTGAGTTTTTTATTCTTTATTTTATAAATGAAACAATGCAGAAAATTCTGAAAAAAAACAATATTTTTTTACTTTGTGCTTCAAAACATATCCTAACAAAATTAAAGAAAAATCAACTGTCTCCATAAATTTAGGCCAAAATGTATTCTGCTCCATGTCTTTGGTAAAAAAAAATCCCAATAAGTATATATCGATTGGTTTACGTGAATGTTACATTGTCTACAAACTATGGTATATATACTGAATGTTTTCTTTACTACTAATGGTGGTGATCAGCGACTTATGCGGTGGGCGGGCAATCTGACACTTACTGACATCACCAGTGACACTGATACAGTGATTAGTGATAATACTATACACTAACATCTCGGGTAATCAATGGGTTAAATCAGTGGTGTATTTAGGTTTTGTGCTGCCCTAAGCCTGACTAAACTCGTGCACCCCCTAATTTAAATATGACCCACCCCTTCCTATCCAGGCCACACCCCTTCATGTTTAATGCCCACCCTGTCATCTGTAAACCACACTCCTTCCTCTTGATGCTCCACCTCTTGCTCTTAGAGCTCCACCTCAACTGCAGTGGACTCCTGCATTTAGATTTTCAGGTGCTTGAACACAGTTGAAGCTGCTCAGGCTGTTCAAAGCAATGAAAGGCTGACAGCAGCCGCAGTCATCCTCGATGTGTACATGTAATCACTTTATGGAATGATTATCTATGGTGAGGGACAGATGACTGTCCTTGGACACAAGCTGTTTGTGTGTCCTGGAGTGATCATCTGTCCCGAACCCCAGGTAATTGCTCCATGTGAGATTACATTGGAATACCAGTGGACAACTGCTACCAGCCTTTCACCGGTTTGTATGGGCTGAGCTGTATGTTTTTGTGCGGGAGGCGGGAGAAGGGGCTTTTTTTGTGCGGGTTGGGGCGAGTGAGTAGCTTTTTTGCTGTCCCCCTTGTAAAATGCTGCCCTAGGCCTGGGACTTGTTGGCCTAGGCCAAGATATAGCTCTGGGTTAAATGTGTGCCTAACAAGCAATATTTTGTCTGCTCCTTTTTACCAATTATCTCTTTGCTTCTTGCAAAGCAGGGAGAAGAAGCAGAGAAACTGCTGACTCTTTACATAGTCCTGTGTTGATTGTCAACACAGGGCTCTGGGCTGTGGTTGGACACAGCCGATCAGCATGTCCCAGCTATGGATCATTGGCTGGGACCTGCCAACAAACTCCCATTGTGTACAACCACAGGTGGCAGGTGGTGGTGCCCACCCTGTACCTGGAAGAAGCCAGCGACGTACCAGTACATCGGTGTGCCTGTAGGGGCCGCTGGTCCACAGTACATTGCAGTAACCACTTGCAGACCGCCCAGTGCAGATATACTGCGGACGCTCTGTGCCGGATTGCATACTTAGTATGTGATCTGACACTCCTGGATATGGGGCGCATGCGCGTGATTGTACACAGTGGGAGCCCAGCGGTGGGTAACGCTGACTCAATGTCTGCAGGCACCACTGATTACACAGGACACAGACAGAATGACAATCTGCCTATGTAAACAAGCAAACATTCTGTCAGAAAGGAAGGCATTGATCCTGTGCTTCTGCTAAGCAGGAACACAGATCTTTGCTTTTTCCTAGTTAAATCACCTCCCCCACAGTGAGTAAACACAACCTAGGCACAGTTAACCCTTTTATCGCCCCTTATGTTAACCCCTTCCCAGCCAGTGTCATTAGAACAGTGACAGTGCATATTTTTTAACACTGATCAATGTATTAGTGTCACTGGTCCCCAAAAAGTGTCAAAAGTGTCAGTTAGGTGTCCAATTTGTCCTCCGCAATATCTTAGTCCCACTATAAGTCACTGATTGCCGCCATTACTAGTAGAACAATGTATAAATAAAAATATCCCATAGTTTGTAGATGCTATAACTTTTGTGCAAACCAATCATATATGCTTTTTACCAAAAATATGTAGCAGAATACAACTTGGCCTAAATTGATGAAGAAATTCGACTTTTTACATTTTTTTTTTATTGGGTAT
Organism: Lithobates clamitans; assembly: GCA_037952925.1. Taxonomy (NCBI): domain Eukaryota; kingdom Metazoa; phylum Chordata; class Amphibia; order Anura; family Ranidae; genus Lithobates; species Lithobates clamitans. The sequence continues at coordinate 3,370,794 of JBBGZY010000400.1, read as the reverse complement.
GTGTTATAACATAAAGTAAAAAAAAGAATTGTTTTTTTTTCCAATGACAAAATTTTCAAGAACAAAAATTTTATTTGCGTACAGTGTTGCATGACCATGCAATTGTCAGTTAATGTAATGCAGTGCCATATCACAAAAAATGGCCTGGTCAGAAAGGGGGTAAAATCTTCAATGGTAAATGAAGGTTGCCCAGAAGACAGAATCAGATAAATGTGGAAGCCACACCCCTGTTTCAAGGCAACTCTGATACGTGTGGTCCCTAATTCTAAACTAGAATGTGGTCCCTAATTCTAATTCTAAATTAGTCCCCAGCTATGCGACATACAGTTATGTGACTTTTAAAATAAAAGCACTTGCTGTGTGTAAAACAAGGTAAAAATCTCTAAAGTAAAATTTTGTGGAGGAAGCACTTGCACCTGAATTTTATTACTGTACTGCATTTGCAGTATTGTATTGCATTTCATAATGGTTTTACAGTCCTTTTGAAAGATGTTCAATAGAAGTACAACACTTCAAGCAAATTCAATATTATTTTAAGAGTTGTGTTCCTGTAGGTGTGTCTTGCAGAATCCAGTGCATTTCTTGAAGGGATTTTCTATCTCCTCATTCAGGTCGTCTCTTTCAGAGTTAGTGTCAGGTCTGGGTAGCATATTTGACCTTTCAGATGTGACACCTTATTAATTTTCACAAACATAAGAACCATAGAGTCTCCAAATTTATTTGGACGATATTTGTCCTTGGAAGGTTTAGACCAGTGATTCTCAACCTTCCTAGTGCCGTGACCCCTTGATAAAATTTCCCAAGTTGTGGGGACCCCTAACAGTAAAATTATTTTCATAGCGAGGGTTATCAGCACCTGAGGCAAGTAATTTACGCCCTAACTCACGGACATTCAGCACTCCCTGAGTCCCTTACACTCCACATTTTAGGATGAACCACTCTCTCTCTTTGTTTTCCTTTCTTTCCCTTTTATCTCTCTCTGTCCTAATTTCTTGTTTTTTTTTCCCCCATCCCTCTGGCTATATTTCTTGTTCTTTCTCTTATTCTTTCTCTCCCTTTTTTCTTTGTTACTCTCCCTTCCATGTATTCTCTCTTTTTATTCCTTCTCTTACTCCTTGTTGGGAGAGGGGAGTGGGATGAGTGTCAGTGCTGGTGGGGGGAATGGGATGAGTAGCTGTGCTGGCGGGAGTTCTAATCAGTTAACTTAGGTGCTCTTGATCAAGGCCATATGCTGATCTGAGAACTGCTGTGGGGACTTTTAATGGCAACTATAATCACAGGCAGTGTTACTCACTGTGTCTCCAGCTCCGTGGTGTCTCCCAGCAGTGACACCTATGCCAAAATCAGGAGATAGGGTCTCCTCCAGCCCCTCTGATGTCACTTTCCTCCCCTGTCAGTTGACCTCTAGTCTCCGCCACCAGCCATGCTGTGAACTGAATGGGCAGCTGCGAAGAGGCTGAGTGAGAGGCTGTGGCTCCAGAAACAGCCCAGCTGGGGGGCCACAGGCTTCAGGGACAGCCCTGGTGGGTGGCCGCGAAAAGGCTGGGAGAGCTGCGTGGGCTTCAGGAACAGCCCAGGATTTGGTGACCCCTGGCAAATCGTTATTCGACCCCTGAGGGGGTCCCGACCCCCAGGTTGAGAACCACTGGTTTAGACCCTGTGTGCTAGGCTCACTCTAAATGGAACTTGGCTCATATTTAGTTTCTCCAATGCTCCTTATGAAATCACAGAAACAGAAGACTGGTGGAAAGGAAACATGTTATCCCTCTTGTAATTTGAACCTCTACTTGACTACTTCTTTAGTTTGCTATATGACAGCTTTAAGATCATAGAACTTATACCACAGCACTGTCTAGATGGCTGAGGCCTTGTAGGTGTGGATTTTCCTTGGCAAGTTGTAGTTCAAGCAAAAGATCTTCTATAGCTTCTGGACTGCCAAAGCTATTATCTAGCTGCTTCCAGGTAGCATGATGACCTACAGTTGGATTGCTGATGTGAACAGCGTTTAACACATTTAAAGGAATGAGAGCCTAGCCATTTTATCAGCCTGTCAAATTCTTCACAAGGCAAAATAGCCAGGTTGCTGCTGTCACCTTTAAAGTGGTTGTAAACCCTTACAAACCAATTTTATCTACAGGTAAGCCTAGATTAAGGCTTACCTGTAGGTGCAAGAAATATCTCCTAAACCTACACGGTCTTTGCAAAAGACAGCCACCGATGACATAGACAACGGCGCGCAGGCGCACTGAGCATGGCGTTTCTAATGGAGATCATGCTGTTAGTGGCGGCACCAGGGCGCATGCGCAGGAGTGACGTCATTGCGGCTCCGGCCAATCACAGCGCCGGAGCCGCGATACCCGGAAAGAAGATGGACGCTTTGTGGAAGGAGGGACAGCGGTGACATCGCAGGCTCCTGTGTCAGGTAAGTGACACGTAATGGGTTACTATGCGATGCATAGTAGCTCATTATGCTTTACCTTTGCAGGGAAACAAACAGGAAGTAAACCCATCAGGAGTTAAGTATGCTTGTGTGCTACAGCTATTTCTGGATGAAAAAAAAAATAATGGTACTGACAGCAAGCACACCTTCTAGTGTAGGCTAACCTTCAGTAAATGATTCCCTTGTAGTTATATTCCATCAGTAGCAACATTTGAATGTAACAGAAAAAAGAATAGGCCTTTTGAATAAAAGTATTTCATCAAAAGCATTTGCAATCCATTGTTTCACTTGAAAAAATATATAAATCAAAAAGGGAAGTCGCGCTAAAAACTAAAGTGAGGAAAGGCAAATGCCTGAAAAATAATGTGAATGTAGAGATTAAATGTGGGTCATTGACTAGAAGTGTCAAACACTGTAATAAAAACTAAAAATAAAATTACCCTTAAGTGAATAGAATATAAATGAAAAATAATTGTGTATAAGGCAAAAAACAAATATTGCTTATCGCAAACAATAAACAGTATATACCTCTAGTGTCTATATATACATTGATACAGCTTAACTGTAGCCACAGAGCTAAACCTTAGTGGTATAACACAATAAGAAACTAAAAATTCAATAAAGAGAGTCCGTGATTCAAAGGAGCAATATTAAATGAAGTCCATCCATATAACTTTGACATGCATAGATTAGAACCGATCTCCAGGTGTTCTGTGAGGTAATGTGACAGGATCTCACTGTGATAGGATATAGGTGCATAGATAAACCTCCACCTCCAAGAAAAAATTGCTGCCTCTTACCAGATGGGAATGGTCTCTAAATTATAGGAGACCCAGGAGGCAGATGGTTGTACCCCAACCAGGGATCCTTAAGCAGGCACTCAGCGTACGGGACCGCTCCAAACAGCCTCAGCATTTAGGGAAATATTGCCATGTAAGAAATAAATTGCTCCACATAGTGTGAAATCCAGCGATTTATTGAATAAAAGATATAAAAGTTGCACTTACAAAAGCATCGTAAATTGCAGGCATGTAAATAAGAAAGCCGGCCGGCTCCAATAAAAAACCCGTGTCCTACGAGTCTGTGTATCGCGGTGTCGTCGGGACGTAGCTCCTCCTCCCTACGCCGTTTCGTCACAAGAGGACGTGGTCACGGGATGTGAGCAACGTCCCGACGCACCGCTTATATAAACACATCAATCATAACCCTCCACCGCAGTAAAACGGAAGCGCCATCTTGTGTCAGGGAAACAGTATGGGCAAGCCAAAAATGTTACTCGAGTGGTGAGTATCTAAATATACACCAAACGGTATTAAAGGCTACACGGACCAAATGGATGTGTAGTAAAGGAATAATAATAATACGGAATGGTTGATCGAATCAAAATAAAAGGAAAAAAACAGAACAAAAACAAACAAAATGCAAACAGACCCCGTATGGTATAGGGCTGCATGTATATATAATGGATATCAATCCGAGTGGAGACATCCATTCCGCACTCGACATCTAGTGCGTGCACATGTTGCTGGAAAGGAAACAGGTGCATCCAAAATTACTAGCACTAACCTTTAGAGAACAAAAAAAATGTAAAAAAATGGTAATTGAAACGAAAAAATGAAAAATTGAGAATGGGAAAATAAAGTGAAAAATTGAAATACACATAAAATGGAATAAAAATAAATTGAATTAAAAATAAATAAAAAATATTTAATATTTTATTTAAATGGAAAAATGGTAAAATTAAAAACCAAAAAAAATGAATCAGAATCTGGGCATATGGATGCATATGTAGAATATTGGTATAGTTAAAAGAACCGTTTCCCTGAAACAGGAGTGCTCTAAAACCAACCAGTCATAAACTCAACAGATGGGTATTGAAAACAAACAAATAAACTCCTAAAGAAAAAATAAAAATATATAAAGACTGATAATAGCGGAAAAGGCCCTTGTGCCCTAAGAGTTGTCTATAAAGGCGTTAACGTCTATATCGACGTTAAGACCGAAGGGGGTATAGGACTTCAATTTATGAACCCAGGCCATCTCTAATCTAGAGATGCTACGTACCAAGGCACTCCCCCTCCAGTGGGGCTTAAACTTGTCTATCCCTAAAAAGATAGTGCCTGTGGGGTCTCGGTGGTGAACTGTCAAATAATGCTTCGACACGGAATGCTTAGTGAACCCTCTCCTGATATTATTGATGTGCTCGTTTAATCTCACCTGCAAGGGTCTTTTAGTACGGCCCACATATTGCAGGCCACACGGGCACTGCAATAAATAGACTACTCCAGTAGTGGAGCATGTGATAAAGGGCTCAATGGTGTAGGACTTGCGTGTACATGTAGAAGAAAAATTCATTGTCCTTCTACTCCTACAGCCGTTCAGCGAACAGACCTGACACCTCCTACATTGGAAATATCCTGTCAGCTCAGAAAAGAAACTAGGCCTTGTGACTGGGGGATCAAAAATATTGGGTGCCACTTTATCCTTAAGGGAAGGGGCACCCCTAAAAATCACCCGCGGTTTGTCTGGCAACATAGATGCCAATACCCTGTCATTTCTGAGGACATGCCAGTATTTGTTGATAATGCGCTTGACTCTGAAATGCTGGCAGGAGTAATTAGTGATAAAGGGGCAACGAAATGAGGTGTCAGCCGGATCTCTAGTTCGTTCAACAAGTAAGTCACTACGGTCCACTTTCTCAACCTGATCTAATGTGCTAGCCACAAAATCTGAAGAGTAGCCCTTGGCGACAAACCTCTGAGTTAAGATTTGTGCCTGATCGCGAAAAGTAGCAACATCTGTACAGTTCCGCTTAAGCCGAAGGAATTGGCTCTTAGGCACAGATTTGAGCCATGAAGCATGATGACAGCTGTCATGGGGGATAAATGAGTTCCTATCGGTCGGTTTGAAATAAGTGGAGGTGACAAATTGGTTGTTGCTAATAGAAATGGTAAGATCTAGAAAGTGAATCTGTTCGAGGCTGGTTTCGTAATTAAGCTGAATACCCCTATCGTTGTTGTTAAGAAGGCACATAAAGTCAGATAGATCAGAAGCTGTGCCATCCCACAGGAGGAGGATGTCGTCTATGTAACGGACCCACAAGACCAACTGGGGTCTTGGCTGGGCGTAGACGACATCCTCCTCCCACCTGGCCATGAAAAGATTCGCCAGGCTAGGGGCATATTTCGCCCCCATGGCCACCCCTCTATCTTGACGATAATAGTTCCCATCGAACCAAAAGAAATTATGCGTTGCCGCAAATTCCAACAATAACATGATGAATCGGATTTGTTCCTCCGGGAGATTGGACAATCGGTGAAGATGGTCCAATACAGCCTCCAGACCTAACTGGTGAGGGATGACCGTATAAAGGGAGGTAACGTCAGCCGTTACCAGCAACATCCCATCCCTAGGTACATGGTTCGAGAGAAGATTAATAACGTCACGGGTATCTTTAACATAGGACCTCATGGTGCGTACTAATGGTAGCAAGTAGAAGTCTATGTATTTGCCCACCCGGGACGTGATGGAGTCTATCCCACTGACTATGGGACGTCCCGGGGGGCAAACAAGACTCTTATGTATTTTCGGTAAATAATATATAACCGGTACCCTAGGTGCCCGGGGAATCAAAAAAGACTTTTCTTTGTTGTTCAAAATACCGGAACTATGGCCTTTAGTGATCAAAACCTCTAACTCCCTTGTATAGGTCACATTGGGGTTGGATGGTAACAGGGTATAGGTCGTGTCATCACCCAGGATCCTATACATCTCATGCATATAATCACTTTTGTTCAGAATGACAATCCCACCCCCTTTATCCGCTGGGGGGATAACAAGTTGTTTGTTATTGCACAAAGATTCGATGCCAGACTGAATGTCCTTCCTATTCCTGACTAGTTTAATATTCATAGCGTCCAATTCTTTAAGGGCCAGGTCTCTAAAAACTCTAAGGGAAGGAGAGAGATGACCAGGGGGGTTGAAGAGGGACGCGTTGGCCAACCCTGAGTGGGAAAAACCGTCATTAACAATTCTGTACCTAGGGATGGGATGTTGCTGGTAACGGCTGACGTTACCTCCCTTTATACGGTCATCCCCCACCAGTTAGGTCTGGAGGCTGTATTGGACCATCTTCACCGATTGTCCAATCTCCCGGAGGAACAAATCCGATTCATCATGTTATTGTTGGAATTTGCGGCAACGCATAATTTCTTTTGGTTCGATGGGAACTATTATCGTCAAGATAGAGGGGTGGCCATGGGGGCGAAATATGCCCCTAGCCTGGCGAATCTTTTCATGGCCAGGTGGGAGGAGGATGTCGTCTACGCCCAGCCAAGACCCCAGTTGGTCTTGTGGGTCCGTTACATAGACGACATCCTCCTCCTGTGGGATGGCACAGCTTCTGATCTATCTGACTTTATGTGCCTTCTTAACAACAACGATAGGGGTATTCAGCTTAATTACGAAACCAGCCTCGAACAGATTCACTTTCTAGATCTTACCATTTCTATTAGCAACAACCAATTTGTCACCTCCACTTATTTCAAACCGACCGATAGGAACTCATTTATCCCCCATGACAGCTGTCATCATGCTTCATGGCTCAAATCTGTGCCTAAGAGCCAGTTCCTTCGGCTTAAGCGGAACTGTACAGATGTTGCTACTTTTCGCGATCAGGCACAAATCTTAACTCAGAGGTTTGTCGCCAAGGGCTACTCTTCAGATTTTGTGGCTAGCACATTAGATCAGGTTGAGAAAGTGGACCGTAGTGACTTACTTGTTGAACGAACTAGAGATCCGGCTGACACCTCATTTCGTTGCCCCTTTATCACTAATTACTCCTGCCAGCATTTCAGAGTCAAGCGCATTATCAACAAATACTGGCATGTCCTCAGAAATGACAGGGTATTGGCATCTATGTTGCCAGACAAACCGCGGGTGATTTTTAGGGGTGCCCCTTCCCTTAAGGATAAAGTGGCACCCAATATTTTTGATCCCCCAGTCACAAGGCCTAGTTTCTTTTCTGAGCTGACAGGATATTTCCAATGTAGGAGGTGTCAGGTCTGTTCGCTGAACGACTGTAGGAGTAGAAGGACAATGAATTTTTCTTCTACATGTACACGCAAGTCCTACACCATTGAGCCCTTTATCACATGCTCCACTACTGGAGTAGTCTATTTATTGCAGTGCCCGTGTGGCCTGCAATATGTGGGCCGTACTAAAAGACCCTTGCAGGTGAGATTAAACGAGCACATCAATAATATCAGGAGAGGGTTCACTAAGCATTCCGTGTCGAAGCATTATTTGACAGTTCACCACCGAGACCCCACAGGCACTATCTTTTTAGGGATAGACAAGTTTAAGCCCCACTGGAGGGGGAGTGCCTTGGTACGTAGCATCTCTAGATTAGAGATGGCCTGGGTTCATAAATTGAAGTCCTATACCCCCTTCGGTCTTAACGTCGATATAGACGTTAACGCCTTTATAGACAACTCTTAGGGCACAAGGGCCTTTTCCGCTATTATCAGTCTTTATATATTTTTATTTTTTCTTTAGGAGTTTATTTGTTTGTTTTCAATACCCATCTGTTGAGTTTATGACTGGTTGGTTTTAGAGCACTCCTGTTTCAGGGAAACGGTTCTTTTAACTATACCAATATTCTACATATGCATCCATATGCCCAGATTCTGATTCATTTTTTTTGGTTTTTAATTTTACCATTTTTCCATTTAAATAAAATATTAAATATTTTTTATTTATTTTTAATTCAATTTATTTTTATTCCATTTTATGTGTATTTCAATTTTTCACTTTATTTTCCCATTCTCAATTTTTCATTTTTTCGTTTCAATTACCATTTTTTTACATTTTTTTTGTTCTCTAAAGGTTAGTGCTAGTAATTTTGGATGCACCTGTTTCCTTTCCAGCAACATGTGCACGCACTAGATGTCGAGTGCGGAATGGATGTCTCCACTCGGATTGATATCCATTATATATACATGCAGCCCTATACCATACGGGGTCTGTTTGCATTTTGTTTGTTTTTGTTCTGTTTTTTTCCTTTTATTTTGATTCGATCAACCATTCCGTATTATTATTATTCCTTTACTACACATCCATTTGGTCCGTGTAGCCTTTAATACCGTTTGGTGTATATTTAGATACTCACCACTCGAGTAACATTTTTGGCTTGCCCATACTGTTTCCCTGACACAAGATGGCGCTTCCGTTTTACTGCGGTGGAGGGTTATGATTGATGTGTTTATATAAGCGGTGCGTCGGGACGTTGCTCACATCCCGTGACCACGTCCTCTTGTGACGAAACGGCGTAGGGAGGAGGAGCTACGTCCCGACGACACCGCGATACACAGACTCGTAGGACACGGGTTTTTTATTGGAGCCGGCCGGCTTTCTTATCTACATGCCTGCAATTTACGATGCTTTTGTAAGTGCAACTTTTATATCTTTTATTCAATAAATCGCTGGATTTCACACTATGTGGAGCAATTTATTTCTTACATGGCAATATTTCCCTAAATGCTGAGGCTGTTTGGAGCGGTCCCGTACGCTGAGTGCCTGCTTAAGGATCCCTGGTTGGGGTACAACCATCTGCCTCCTGGGTCTCCTATAATTTAGAGACCATTCCCATCTGGTAAGAGGCAGCAATTTTTTCTTGGAGGTGGAGGTTTATCTATGCACCTATATCCTATCACAGTGAGATCCTGTCACATTACCTCACAGAACACCTGGAGATCGGTTCTAATCTATGCATGTCAAAGTTATATGGATGGACTTCATTTAATATTGCTCCTTTGAATCACGGACTCTCTTTATTGAATTTTTAGTTTCTTATTGTGTTATACCACTAAGGTTTAGCTCTGTGGCTACAGTTAAGCTGTATCAATGTATATATAGACACTAGAGGTATATACTGTTTATTGTTTGCGATAAGCAATATTTGTTTTTTGCCTTATACACAATTATTTTTCATTTATATTCTATTCACTTAAGGGTAATTTTATTTTTAGTTTTTATTACAGTGTTTGACACTTCTAGTCAATGACCCACATTTAATCTCTACATTCACATTATTTTTCAGGCATTTGCCTTTCCTCACTTTAGTTTTTAGCGCGACTTCCCTTTTTGATTTATACCATTTTCAGCTTACTACTTTCTAGTCGCAGCTTTTCCTCAATCAGTGTAAGCGCAGTATTTATCTTTTACCTAACTTGAAAAAATATGCATGTATGGGGGTCACAGTTATGTGGGTTTAGGATTTGGCTTCAGTTATGTGGGTTCAGGATTTCAGATTAAATATAATTTAGGTTTATCGGTCATTGCTGCGATATATTTACCTTTCACTTTTTCTGAACTTCTTTAAGAAGGAACTCTGTCTTGGAACACCATAACACAGCTATGCAACCTAAATCACAAGGGTGCAGGCTTGTTTTGTTACTATTTTCTGAACAAATAAAACTGTACAAGTCCTCCTTTGAACTGTATATTTATTCACAGTGAACACACTAACCTGTATAAACAGAAGATATACTTAAATGCAACCGATGCCATGCCAACTTGTGCATGGCTCATAATTTCACATTGAACGAAAGGCTGTTTGTTACATTTTGTTGTACTGTTGAATTTTCTTGGGCAGAAATCCAGTGCTGTCAGTTTACACATTGTACATTACAATTGTTCTCCTTTTTGTAAAGTTCAAATGTATTATACAGTGCTGGACAATAGGGACTAAACATGTGGTCATTGTGGTCATTACAACATGGGACCATATGGCAATACATACATTCGGAAAACTAAAGGCCCATACACACGATCAGACTTTTTGACAACAAACATGCAAATTAGCTGTTTTATGGCAACATCCGACCGTGTGTACGCTCCTTCGGACAAACTTTTTCGGTTTTCATCGGACAAATGTTGGCTGTGCGAACAGACAAACTTGGCAGCAACAAAAGTCCTACGAAAAAAATGCGCCGCGCCTAGGGGTGTAACTGAATAACTGTAAATCTAAGTACAAATCATAGATAATAAAGCGTGCAAATCAAATAGAGTCTAAAGCTCTGATCACTTACTAAGATCACCTGCTGTGTGAATCCTAAAGCTCTGATCACTTACTAAGATCACCTGCTGTGTGAATCCTATGACCAAACACACTAAAAAATATCTAGTGCAATAAATCACAAAGTGCAATGTGCATAGAAAAACGTAATAAGATAAATATACAATCCACAGTGATTAAAATATAATCATTCCTAATAAGGTGTATATGCTAAAAAATGTTACACATATGTAGATCCACTGTGATTAAAATGAAAAAAGAAAAAAAATTAAATAAAACAATATATATATTCGTAAAACACAAACAGAGTAAACCAATCACATGCGTGGGCGAATTGAAACTATAATCGCCCTAATAAAGGTGTTCAAATCACATCCGTGAAAAAATCTTCCAATCCAGTAACATAAAGTGACCAAGTTCAAATAAAAGTCAGTGTAATGGTGATGGTTCAAAGAAAAAGTTCCGGTTTTGAATCAAACGTGCCCAAAGAAAAACATGCTGTGAAGTGCCTTGGTGACCCCCAATGTGATTGCGCTCACCTTGGAGCGTGTGACACAGGTTTTAATTGTGTCAATACACGCTTTTGGAGCCACCCCTGGGCTCAGTATTAGGTACAGCTGATTCCCACACTGGATTCTTTATGGCTCCACTCACATCAGACCATATAAAAGAAAAAGGCTAATATAGTATAATACCGTAGGATACTTTTATTAAAATCACATCCAATCCCCACATGGGGTACTCACATTTATAAGGTGCTCATGTGCACCAAACATAACATAGGAAAAAACGGCTGTGCGGCGTGCTGCGGGGTGTGAGAGCTCCACAACCCAGCTCTGTGCTGATCGCTCCGTCCTGGCCCCTCCCCTACGCGTCTTCGACACAGGGAGTCACGTGTCTTCATCCCCCTGATGAAGACACGTGACTCCCTGTGTCGAAGACGCGTAGGGGAGGGGCCAGGACGGAGCGATCAGCACAGAGCTGGGTTGTGGAGCTCTCACACCCCGCAGCACGCCGCACAGCCGTTTTTTCCTATGTTATGTTTGGTGCACATGAGCACCTTATAAATGTGAGTACCCCATGTGGGGATTGGATGTGATTTTAATAAAAGTATCCTATGGTATTATACTATATTAGCCTTTTTCTTTTATATGGTCTGATGTGAGTGGAGCCATAAAGAATCCAGTGTGGGAATCAGCTGTACCTAATACTGAGCCCAGGGGTGGCTCCAAAAGCGTGTATTGACACAATTAAAACCTGTGTCACACGCTCCAAGGTGAGCGCAATCACATTGGGGGTCACCAAGGCACTTCACAGCATGTTTTTCTTTGGGCACGTTTGATTCAAAACCGGAACTTTTTCTTTGAACCATCACCATTACACTGACTTTTATTTGAACTTGGTCACTTTATGTTACTGGATTGGAAGATTTTTTCACGGATGTGATTTGAACACCTTTATTAGGGCGATTATAGTTTCAATTCGCCCACGCATGTGATTGGTTTACTCTGTTTGTGTTTTACGAATATATATATTGTTTTATTTAATTTTTTTTCTTTTTTCATTTTAATCACAGTGGATCTACATATGTGTAACATTTTTTAGCATATACACCTTATTAGGAATGATTATATTTTAATCACTGTGGATTGTATATTTATCTTATTACGTTTTTCTATGCACATTGCACTTTGTGATTTATTGCACTAGATATTTTTTAGTGTGTTTGGTCATAGGATTCACACAGCAGGTGATCTTAGTAAGTGATCAGAGCTTTAGGATTCACACAGCAGGTGATCTTAGTAAGTGATCAGAGCTTTAGACTCTATTTGATTTGCACGCTTTATTATCTATGATTTGTACTTAGATTTACAGTTATTCAGTTACACCCCTAGGCGCGGCGCATTTTTTTTATATATCATTTATCGCACGGTCATGAATACGTGATCTGCGCCTGCAGCCGGGTAGCTGTTTGGTTGAATTTCCATTAAGGCACTGGATAATTGTGGCTCGCAAGATTTTTTTCCATAACAAAAGTCCTACGTCGGCAAGTCCAATCGTGTGTACACAAAACCATCGGACTTTAGTACAAAGTACAAAAATGCATGCTCAGAACCAATGCAAAAGATCAGACAACAATACAGAAGTTGACCAAAGGGTGGCACCAGAGAATTGAATGTCCTCTTTTGAAGTGTCATCAGTACGTTGAAACGCCACTACGTTCGTGTTTGTTGCCTAAAAAGTCCTGCCGTGTGTATGCAATAAAGCCAACGCCCTTTGGACAGAAATCCACGGAAAAGTTTGTTTAAAGTCCGATCGTGTGTGCGAGGCTTTAGAATGTAATAAATTAAGTTTGTGTTTGTTGCCTAAAAAATCCTGCCGCGTGTGTATGCAATACAAGCCAACACCCTTTGGACAGAAATCCACGGAAAAGTTTGTTTAAAGTCCGATCGTGTGTGCGAGGCTTTAGAATGTAATAAATTATACAAGAAGAGTGGCCGCACATTACAATACTATGCTATAACCTCCTATAAATATATAATAACTCCATTCACCACACAAGAAATATCAATAGCGATTGATTCACTCCCCAGTAATAAATCTCCTGGACCAGATGGTTTCACGAGTGAATATTTTCAAACATTCAGAGACATTCTAACTCCCAGACTCACTGAAATATTTAATCAAGCTGCTTCCTCTTCCTCTTTTCCACCTGAAATGTTGAAGGCAATGATCGTGGCATTACTGAAGCCGGGGAAAGATCCTGATACTCCTCAAAATTTCCGTCCGATATCGTTACTCAATAACGATCTGAAAATTTACGCTAAAGTAATAGCTGGTAGATTAGTAAATCTCCTCCCTTCACTGATTCACCCAGATCAATCTGGTTTTACCACAGGTCACCAAACAGCAGATGCGACTAGACGCCTGATTAACCTCATCCATCTAGCTAACAAAAAGGGAACGCCTTCTCTGCTCCTCTCTTTGGACGCAGAGAAGGCGTTCGATAGAATTCATTGGACGTATTTAGAACAAGTTCTAGACAAATTTGGTTTCCATGGCCAGATGTACCAGGCCATTATGGCTTTATACACAAAGCCATCAGCACAAGTTTACATATCTGGAACATTATCCACTCCGTTTAGTATAACTAACGGCACTCGCTAAGGGTGCCCTTTGTCTCCCTTAATTTTTAACTTGTTGATGGAACCACTGGCAACATATATCCGCCAACACCCCCAAATTAAAGGGATAACAATAGGAGATAGAATGCACACCATCAGCCTGTTCGCGGATGATGTCATCCTGATACTCACTGATGTAATGTCTTCCCTGGCTTCGGTCCAACAAACTTTACAATTATTTAATGCAATATCGTATTACAAAGTAAACGAAACCAAGTCATTTCTTTTGGGACTAGGCTTATCTGACAAGGTGAAACAAAATATCAAACATAAATTTCCGTATATGTGGAAAGAAAATGGCATATCTTATCTAGGTATCACACTTACACCCACAGTATCCAAACTATTCAAAGAAAATTATATTCCATTTTTAAAGTCTCTGAGACCCAAACTAGATAAATTAAAGCGATTTGAACTTTCATGGACTGGGCGGGCGTCTGGCTGCGTTCAAAATGCAGGTTTTACCTCAGTTCTTATACCTATTCAGAACCCTACCCATTCCAGTACCCAAATCCTTCTTTCAGCAAGCACAATCTGAAATAGATAGATACCTATGGGTTGGGAAAAAAGCAAGATGTGCATTTAACAAAATTACTAAGTCCAAACATGCTGGAGGGATAGGCCATACAATAATTAAAGATTACCATGCGGCCACCATTTTGGCACAGATGAGGGGTTGGTTCCCCAACCACGATATCTCCCTATGGATAGAATTAGAAAAAATTCAAATTAAAGGAGGGAATCTGTATAATTACCTGATAACTAATGAATATCACACATCTACCCCTCTTGTACATTCCCCAACTATCCAGGCTTCTATCGAAGCCTGGCAATATCTCCTCAAGCATATAACACCTGAAGGACCCCAAATTCCTCTAAAATTCCCAATTACAGCTTTAGGACTCTTAATACCAGACTTATCATTAGCTAAATGGAGCTCTAGAGGCAAACTATTCCTAGAGGACCTCCTAGTAGGACCCACGGTTAAAACATTCAGAACATTACAGATTGAATATGATATTCCAGCTTCTGACTATTATAAATATACTCAGATATCCCACTTACTAGAAAAAAAAAGTAATGAACTTATCACTCATCTTCCCTGGCAAATTGTCATCTTTTTTACACACAAAAGCACTAAACTCAAGGGAACGGCTTTATTCTACAAATTTCTACAGAATAAAAACTCTTTTAGTAAAACCACCAACATAGTAGCATGGGAAAAGGACTTTAAAAAGATTTATACTGATGACCAATGGAAAAAAGCACTTAAAATCACATATGTATCTACTAGAAGTGCCAACCTATGGGAACTGCATCACAAATTTCTATTGAGGTGGTACCTCACCCCTTACCGCATTTCTAAATTTATTCCAGGAGTCTCCCCAGAATGTTGGAGGAAATGTGGGAGAATAGGATCACTGCTTTATGTGCTATGGTCGTGCCCACGTATTCAGAGATTTTGGATGATTATTTTTCAAATAATAGAACAAATCAAAGGTATAAAAGTTGCGTTTTCTCCAGGTATGGCACTTCTTTCATTGGAAATCGACTCTATTCCAGTGTTGCCTTATTGGATTATGTGAAATCTCCATTAATCGCTGTAAAATATTGCAATTAGAAATATATTTCAGTTAGAGGGAAATATATTTAAAATACTGAGTGTTGTGTTGGTGTTATTGTAATTAGTTCAACTTCAAAGGTTGGCCTTTTGTTCTCCCTGAGAACATCTTCCCTGGGTAGTAAACAACAGCCTTCTTTGACTCATCCAATCAGGCTGTGCCCAATATACATTTACTAGGTACAGTGACCAATTAGGGAGAATTATATTAGCCACACTACAGAAAGGAGGGGGGGGATATAATGCTTTGTGACCAAGCTAACTCACTCTTTGGTGTGGGAACAGACAGCAGTCACCATGGGCTGACCTGAAGTTAACAGGTAATCTAATATACTTGTATTTTATACTGTACTGTAAATATGGGTGTTGTGGGTAATTTGTAAATACCATGTAAGCCAGGAGACCTACACTGTACATTGTGTTGTAAATACTGTTGGGTGTGTACTTTGTATAGATGATGTAACCCTATTACTAAATGTGTATTGCTGAACGAACTACCTCTTTGTTGTAAGATCTCTCAGATCTAGATATGTATATGTCCATACTACTACAATGCTTGAGGTGTATGCACAAAATACAGAACTAGTCAACACCAGCTCCTCTTAGGCCACTAGTATCCCACATACTCATCGCAGCTAGACTCACCATAGTACGCCATTGGAAAGACACCAGTCCTCCTCCTGTAACAGAAACCCTTCAGCTAATAAATACACATAGGATGTATGAAATACAATTCGCATGGAGTCTTGGAAATCAGAATAAAATATCTAATATGTGGGTTCCTTGGTCAACATGGTATCCACAAAACATGGGTCTCGGATTCTTTAGAAAACAGTAAATGGAAAAGTCATAGGATAACAATTATGATGAAGCTCACCACACAGGCTGCTTATGGACATATTAAGTTACTGTTAGTTAAGTTAATTAATATAATTCTATAACCTTTCATTTATGTCAGACATTATCCAAGTGCAGCTAGCATGTAACCATTATCTGTAGCCAAAATAAAATAAATTAATTAATTAATTATATAAGACGCGGGCAGGGGGGGCTTCTCCTTCTTCCAAACACAGTTAGTTCTCATGTGGGGTGTGGGAGTGAGGGAGAGGTAACTCCTGGAAAGTAATCTTAACATGAGGCTGCAAATGTGGATGTAAATGACAAATATAAGAATGTACTTATCTCTGTCTATTAAGTATTTGCCATGAAAAAACTAAAGATGGTAATGTCTATAACTGTCTTATTATCTCTTTGTTACTAATCTGAAAAATTTCAATAAAAACTTATTGCAATTAAATATATAATAACTGTGTAGTGTGAAGGCATGATTGACAGAAATTAAAAGGATTATTTCAGTAGCTATAACACAATATGGTTGTTGAAAAAACTCAAATAGATTTTAGTGAAAATTGTACAATCAATATGTAATGTGCTTGCCCTGATTTTGAGAGATTGGTCAATCAGCAGAATGTGCAAGTACCTGTTAATATGAATGAAAGTGTCTGGGTTCAGTTCACATGGTATTCATAAAGCCCACTGTGAAGTCTGAAAATTACAAAATTTAAATGGAACCTCACTGATGTCTTTATGGGAAGAATATTGAAATCAAGGCTAATATGCAAGGGATTTTCAAAGCAAAGGACAAGGGCAGCAGGCCATTGCCATGGAGGACATGTACCATTGTAAAGAAAGTTTATTAACCACATGATCTCCGGAAGATTTACACCCCTTTATGTCCAGGCCATTTTTTGTGATAAGGCACTGCGTTACTATAACTGACAAATGCATGGTCATCCAATGCTGTACCCAAATAATATTATATGAATCGGCGGATGCCGACCAACATCGAGCCAGCGGTACCCACCAATCGGCTCCCACTATGTGTAATCACAGTGGGAGCAAGCTGGTGGCTCCTTTTCTGCTAATCCCACCAAAGGAGGAGGAGGAGTGTAGTGCTAGAGGTGAGGAGAAAAGTTAGGTTCACTGCTTGCCAAAAATAATTTAGGGAGAAGGGCAGTCTGCAACAAATGGAGGGGGGATTGTATGGCTAGGGAGCAAAAAATAAGCATAGAATCCTAAAGCCTTAGGCTGCCTGCAATACCTCAAATCTTCCTTTGTTGGCTGTACAAGTCAAAGAGGCAATTGGTAGAGGCTCTGGGGACACTTCTCTTCTCCTCCACTACTCCCAGATGCAGAGAAGCCACTTGCCTTCAAATGCAACGAATGCATCCTTTTCCTTCTCCCTCTCAAGGACGCTAGCAGCCATTTTTTTATTTGGCTAGTTTCTTGTTTGGGTGATCACTTCCTTTCTAGGATTTTAGCAGTTTTTGGGGCCTGCTAGCAGTTTTTGGGGCCTGCTAATGCACCTTTCTTTTCCTCCTTCTCAGAGGAGCATAGCAGCCATTTTTTGGGACTGCTTAGGGCACCCCATTCCTCCTTCTCACGGGTGTTTAGCAACCACGTTTTGTTTTTTACTGCTGGTAATACACTCTTTTCATTCTTTTTCTCTACCTCTGCTTTGCATTCAAAATGTTCCCTTTTTTTTTTTACTTCCTTTACTCCTCCTCCTAAATAGTGCAAAGGACTTTTTTTACAGTGTTGTTCATGTGCCCTTTTTTCTTCCTCCTCCTTCTTCTCAAAAGCACAGAGTTTACACAGGTTTGTGGCCTATGCTACACCACTGTGTCCAGTATTCTGCCACCATTTTGGTCCAGATGGCCATATACTAGCCACCATTACTTTGCACTACAGCCCATCTCTACTAGGGATGAGCTCGATGTTCAGGTCAATCATAAGTTCGACTCAAACATCGGGTGTTTGCCCGTTCGCAGAACAGCAAACCTTATGGGGTGTTTGTGGGAAATTTGAGCGCTGCGGAATGCTCCATAATGCACTGCGAGATCGCAGTGCATTGCTGTATGATGATTTGCCAAAGTATGCACCTGACCTGCATGCTTTGGCCAATCACAGCTTGCTTGGCTGCGAGAGCCATAATTGGCCAAAGGTAGGGTGCCTTTGGCCTATCATAGCTCAGGGGGACTAAGTCCACGGCCTACACTATATAAGGCTGCCTACACGGCGGCCCTGTATAGTGTTGTTGGCATGGATGGAAAGATAGCTTGATTTAGATTAAGCAGGCAGGTTATTCAGTTAGTGGCAGTGTATTTCATATATATATATACAGTCAGTCTAGTGTAAACATATATATATATATATATATATATATATATATATATATATATACCGTAGTTTTATTTTTAGGGATGTTTCTTTCTTTTTCTTTTTTCTTTTTCCTTCCTTTTTTTAGCCTCTTTTTCGGTTCTTTTAGTTTTTAATTGTGTTTATTGTAAAGGTATGTCATGTTTTGATTTTTACACAGTAGTGGCAGCGGGATAGAGATCCTGTTAATAATCTATATAATTTGGTTTATGCCTTTACCCAAACTGGGACACATAATTGCCCTTATTTCATGCTTTATAATACCTGCTGTCAGGGCAGGTGACTAGAGGAGGTGTCCCTGTACTAATAAGTGGAGGTTAACCTATTTCTGGTTTCTCCACTGCCTGTATTGAGACTCTCCGCATCTACATATACATCGGAGGTGTTTCAGTGGTGTGTGGTTGTGATGGAAATCTTCCTCTCTCTTCCTGGCCGCCGTAATCCCTGCGGACACTCTCCTTCTCTTTATAAACTGCCGGGTGATTGTCAAGCTCCACCCCTCACTGACGAAGTCCACCCAGGACGTAACGCCATGTATGGGGGAGGAGCTTTTCATGTGGACCATCACCCGCTGCCACACTGTGCTTGTCAGCTATTAGCCATAGGATTGGGCTGTCGCCTATCCTTTAGTGTTGCACCGTGGAGCGCTCGTTTTTAACCCATGTTTATAGACTTTTAAATAAAATACATTTTATACGGAGTGCACTTAGATTTTGTTCCCATTTTTTACTCATTGGAACGATCAGTACACATCTCCACTGGCCTCAGCTATCCAGAATCCGGACACTTATCTGCTGGCAGGTTGTCACATCAGACTCCACAGAGAATCTGCAAGACTGCACCAGGCATCAGCACCATCCCTTGGGGATACATGCGAGTTTGACCTCTGCTCGCAGAGGTCCACGGAATCTGGTAAGCGCAATTTTTGTTTATCCGGGAGAAGCTGCTTATGACCGATTGCGAGATTGCCTATTCACCATTCATGTGCCACAGGATATGTGACAGCCATTATCTTCTGGATTTATATTGGACTTTCTTAGTTTACTTTTTCTATTGCGCTGCACTACCCCCATTATTATATACCAACAATACAGACCTGATCAGGTATGTGGAAATATGGGGCTATTTGGGAAACAGAGATCACAGGTCAATTGGCTTCAGTATAAATCATACAAATAAGAAACATAAGGGGAATACAAAGACACTGAATTTCAAAAGAGCCAACTTCCCTAAACTACAAACCTTGCCAGAAGGCATAAATTGGGATAAAATTTTAGGTACAAAGAACACGGAGGAGAGATGGGTTTGCTTTAAGAGCATATTAAATAAAGGCATTAGCCAGTGTATTTCATTGGGTAATAAATTTAAAAGAGCGAGCAAAAGTCCTGGATGACTTAACTCCAATGTAAAAATGCATATACAGTAAAACCTTGGATTGTGAGCATAATTTGTTCCAGAAACATGCTTGTAATCCGAAGCGAATATCCCCATAAGAAATCATGGAAACTCAAATGATTTGTTCCACAACCATTTATTCATAGGTCCTTCAGTTTATAGTCCATATAAAAAGATTATAGCAATGTGACCAGGTTGAGTAACCATAAAATGTCCATCCACAAATGGAAGCCTCCACAAGGGGATTAGAAGCAAAATCCAACAGGAGCTAGAGAGTATAAGTGGCGCCTCTAAGTGTAGCAATATGTTTCTAAATCTTGTACCTTCATTAAATGTAACCATATTGCTACACTGCACCGCTCTCCTTTTTTACACTCAATTGTGACATGACGCTACTTGTATATCTAGACATCGTTTGTATATCAAGTCAAAATTTATTTAAAAATTTTGCTTGTCTTGCAAAATGCTCTCAAACCAAGTTACTCTTAAACCAAGGTTTTACTGTAAAAGCAAAGGAGAAGGCCTTCAAAAAATACAAGGTTGTGGGATCATCATCAGCATTCAGATTTTATAAAGTATGCAACAAGAAATGTAAGGGTGCAATTAGGGTGGCTAAGATAGAACAAGAAAGACACATAGTCGAAGAGAGCAAAAAAAAATCCCAAGAAATGTTTTAAGTGTGTAAACAGTAAAAAAGGGAGGACATACCATATTGGCCCCATAAAGAATGAAGAAGGACATCTGGTTACAAAGGATGGGGAGATGTCGAAGGTATTGAATTTATTCTTCTCCTCAGTCTTCACGGGGGATTTGGGGGGCTTTAGTAACCAAAGCTGCAGTGCTTATCCTCATGACATGTCACAGGAAGCACCCTAATGGCTAACAGAGGAAGGAATTAGAATCAGACTTGGGAAACTTAACATTAATAAATCCCCGGGAATGGATGGCTTACACCCGAGGGTACTTAGGGAACTCAGTCAAGTAATTGCCAGACCATTGTTCCTAATTTTTACTCACAGTCTACTGACTGGAATGGTACCAGTGGATTGGAGAAAAGCCAATGTAGCACCAATATTTAAAAAGGCCCAAAATACATCCCTGGGAATTACAGACCAGTTAGCCTAACATCAATAGAATGCACGCTCTTGGAGGGGATGATAAGGGACTACATACAAGATTTTAGTAATGAAAACGGTATCATTAGCAGTAATCAGCATGGGTCCGTGAAGAATCGTTCTTGCCAAACCAATCTATTAACCTTCTATGAGGAAATGAGTTGCCATCTAGATAAATGAAGGCCTATCTGGATTTTGCAAAAGCATTTGACACAGTTCCCCATAAATGTTTACTGTACAAAATAAGGTCTGTTGGCATGGACCATAGGGTGAGTACATGGATTGAAAACTGGCTACAAAGGCGAGTTCAGAGGGTGGTGATAAATGGGGAATACTCGGAATGGTCAGGGGTGGGTAGTGGGGTCCCACAGGGTTCTGTACTGAGACCAATCCTATTTCATTTATTCATTAACGACCTGGAGGATGGGGTAAACAGTTCAATCTCTGTATTTGCGGACTAAGCAGGGCAATAACTTCTCCGCAGGATGTGGTAACCTTGCAAGAAGATCTGAACAAATTAATGGGGTGGGCAACTACATGGCAAATGAGGTTTAATATAGAAAAATGTAAAATAATGCATTTGGGTGGCAAAAATATGAATGCAATCTATACACTAGGGGGAGAACCTCTGGGGGAATCTAGGATGGAAAAGAACATGGGGGTCCTAGTAGATGATAGGCTCAGTAATGGCATGCAATGCCAAGCTGCTGCTAACAAAGCAAACAGAATATTGGCATGCATTAAGGCCAGGTTCACACTGGTGTGACAAACGCTCCAACACTGGCAGCTCATGTCGCATGATGTGTGAAAATCAATGCTTCCCTATGGGAGCTGTCTTAACTGGTCCGACACAAGTCGGACCGACTTTGAAAATGCTTCCTGTATTACTTTGGTCCGACTTTGATCCTACTTCAGCCCATTAAATATCATTGAAGTCGGATCAAAGTCTTGCATGATCCGACTTTGGCATGCGACTTGTGCTCGGATAATCTTGAGGGGGAACTCCACGCCAAATTTTAAATAAAATAATGGCATGGGTTCCCCCTCCAAGAGCAAACCAGGCCCTTGGGTCTGATATGGATCTTAAGGGGAACCCCCTACACCAAAGAAACGGCATGGGGGTCCCCCCAAAATCCATACCAGACCCTTATCCAAGCACGCAACCCAGCCGGTCAGGAAAGGGGATGGGGACAAGCGACACTGCGGCCCCCCACCCCAAAGCACCTTGTCCCCATGTTAATGAGGACAAGGGCCTCTTCCTGACAATCCTGGCCGTTGGTTGTCGTGGTCTGTGGGCTGGGGTCTTATCGGAATCCGGGAGCCCCCTTTAATAAGTAGGTCCCCAGATCCCGGCCCCCCACCCTATGTGAATGAGTATGGGGTACATCGTATCCCTACCCATTCACCTAGGGCAAAAAGTGACAATTAAAAAAAAACACACTAGACAGGTTTTTAAAGTAATTTATTAGGCAGCTCCGGGATCTCTTCCGACTTGGGGGTCTCTTTCGACTTCTCTGCTCTCTCCGGCCTCTTCTCCGTGCTCTCCAGCCTGTTCTCCCGGTCTCTGGTTCTTCTCCTGTTCTCCGGTGTCTTCTGCCGGGCTCCTCCACTATCTTCTGCTCTTTTGCCCGCTCTTTTGCTAGCATTGGCCCAGTCTTCTCCGTCATCTTTTTCCCTCTGGTCTTCTTCCAATGTTGACACGATGCTCTCTTCCGATGTAATGCCATGTGCGTGGTGAGCAACGACTTATATAGGCATGGGGCGTGGTCACGGGTGATATCATCCGGTGACCCCTCCCCTTATGACGTCACCGCCCCAAAACCCTGTCTAGTGTGTTTTTTTTATTGACACTTTTTTCCCCCAAGGTGAATTGGTAAGGGTACGATGTACCCCATACTCATTCACATAGGGCGGGGGGCCGGGATCTGGGGCCCCCTTATTAAAGGGGGCTCCCGGATTCCATTTAGCCACCCGCCCGCAGACCCTGACAACAAACAGCCAGGGTTGTCAGGAAGAGGCCCTTGTCCTCATCAACATGGGGCAAGGTGCTTTGGAGTGGGGGGCCGCAGTGCGCCCCCCTGCCCCAAAGCACCCACCCCCATGTTGAAGGCATGCGGCCTGGTACAGTTCAGGAGGGGGGGCGCTCGCTCGTCCCCACCCCCTTTCCTGAACGGCCGGGCTGCGTGCTCGGATAAGGGTCTGGTATGGATTTGGGGGGCCCTCCAAGCCGCTTTTTCGGCATAGGGGGTTCCCCTTAAAATCCATATCAGACTGGTATGCCCTTGGAGGGGGAACTCATGCCAGTTTTTTATTTAAAATTTGGCGTGGAGTTCCCCCTCAAGATCATCAGAGCACAAGTCGCATGCCAAAGTCGGATCAGGCAAGATGGCAATCCAACTTCAATGATATTTAATGGGCTGAATTAGGATCAAAGTCAGACCAAAGTAGTGCAGGGAGCATTTTCAAAGTCGGACCGACTTGTGTCGGACCAGTTAAGACGGGTCCCACAGGGAAACATTGATTTTCACACGTCATGCGACATGAGCTCCCAATGTCGGAGCGTTTGTCGCACCAGTGTGAACCTGGCCAAAGCGATAATTCTCCCACTGTACAAGACTCTGGCTGCACCTAGAGTATGCTGTCCAGTTCTGGGCACCAGTCCTCAGGAAGGATGTACTGGAAATGGAGCGAGTACAAAGAAGGACAACAAAAATCCCAGAGGTGATCAAATACTACCAAAAGAAAGCTCTATTTGTGGGAACAAAATGATAAAAATTTAGTTTGGGTACAGTGTAGCATGACCGCGCAATTGTCATTCAAAGTGCGACAGCGCTGAAAGCTGAAAATTGGTCTGGGCAGGAAGGTGTATAAGTGCCCTTTATTGGAGTGGTTAAAATTAGAAGAAAAGAGGTTTAACCATAAACTACATAAAGAGTTCTTTACTTCACACACATAGGTTGGACTTATTGAACTTGTGTCTTTTTTCAACCTGACCTACTATGTAACTATGTAATTAGGGGTATAGATGTTTGCAATAGTGAATACGACCCATCATAGAGCTCTGTTTAAGTACAAGTCTACTATTTGGGTCTTTGTAAATATGTTGTAATACAAATGGTAGATAATTGCAGAAGAAGATGTTTTAGAAACAATGGTGAAAACCCATTGGGGAGATTTACTAAAACTGGAGCACTCAGAATCAGGTGTAAGTGTGCGTTGCATCCAATCAGCTTCTAACTTTAGCTTGTTCAATAAAGCTTTTATAATAAAGCCTGGAAGCTGATTTCTATGTAGAGTTGCACCAGATTTTGCACCATGTAGTTTTAGTAAATAACCAGAAAAAAAAGAAAAAAGCATAGGACTTTAATGGTTGCACTTCAAACATATAAAAAATAGAAAAGCTTATTTCACAACATCATTAGATTAAAACTGATTCCATAAAAACATATCAAAAATACATTTAGCTATATAAATATATTGCATTCCCCAACTGGCTATAGGTAGCACTCTAAATGCATCGAGACCTGTATAAACTGTCCCAATCCGTGTATGTTATATAAACAAGTAGATAAAATGGAAGTCTTCCATGTGCAGTATTACATCACTAGCATGGATCTCTAGCATGGATCTCTGCTTGATTAGCCAAACGGCTTCTTCAGGGGATCCTATTAGTGCTGGGAGATGCATCACAATTAGTATCAAAGCTCGTATAACAATAACAGAACATAAAAAATATAAAGAATGTAAATAACGTATATATATATATACTGTATATATATATATATATATATATATATATATATGTATATATATATATATATATATATATATATAATCAATATTGAGTACTCAAATATGCATATAAAGCCAAAATTTGAACCTTAGGGCTGGGTCGCACTAGATGAGGTGCAAATTCACAGTGAATGCAGTGAATGCAATTAAAACGCAACTAGTTAGTGCAAACTGATTGCAGAGTGTATGTTAAGTTAACAACACCCTGCAATCAGTTTGCAAAATGCAGTGTGATTTGCAGAATCGGATCGCATGGGTGTGCATAAAAAGGGTCCTGCACGAGTTTGGTCTGAATGAGATGTGAATTCAGCCATACAGTTTGTATGGCTGAATTTGCATTCTACAGACATTGCATGTGATCTGCACAGCAATGCGGTGTGAATCACATGCGATGCCTGGCATCGCACTAGTGTGAACCGGCCCCTAAAGTGCTTAATACAAGGTGAGAGATGAGGAGGAAAGACACCCAGATCCAGTCACACAGAGAGAGGCATCACATCAGGGTCAGTACAGCTTCAAGAGGAACCCACTGAAGCAAGTATTTGCCTGTGGAAATTGCTTATTGGGGGACAGGTCATCCTTTAACAGGAGTGGAGAATTAGTAGAAAATAAATGAAAAAAATAAATGAAAAAGGTATATCTAACACAATAGGGATAACTCACTTCAAAAAATGGTGGAAATAATGAGCCCACAAATCCAGGGATTGGAAAAGTATGGCATACTAGTAAGTAAATGAAGTTCTCATCAAAATAGTTTGACACTGAAATAGAGCAAAATATGGAAACTGCTATAAGGCCACCATCCTAATTGAGTGTCCAAACAAATAGGGCCCCCAAAGGACACATCCCACCAAGCATTTGACTGTAGGCATATAGAATTAACCTCAAATGTTGTTCAAACAAGCTGTCACTCTGGATCCAGTCCTTAACCTTCCTGGCGGTATGATTATTTCGGATTTTAGGTGCTGAAAGCGGTACAATTATTTTGCATGGAAATTTGGCGTTTTATATTGTAGGTCTGTAAATCTTAACAATAACACACTTATATCTGTCCAAACAAGAGTCTAGTAGATATCCCGGGTATGATAAAGTTTGAAACACAAAAACATAAATTATAATATAATAAATAAAAATAAATAATTAAAAAAAATAAAAATAAATAGTAATAAAATAAATTTCCCCACAATTCACTATCGCTCAATTCTGCAAGTGTTCTAATTTACTATCGCTGTTTTCTAGCTGGTCTAAAGCCACTTTTGATGTAAAGGGACACTTTTTGGTTGCTATGGACAATCTCCAGTTTCCAGGCAGAAAGAACAGTATATATCACATAAAACTGCATGCAGGGTATGGGCCAAAGCACTGGGGACAAAAGGGATGTGAAATAATTTCATACAGTACTGTAATCTGTACGATTACAGTACTGTATGTGTTATGATTTATACTTTTTTTTAATTTGCCGCCAGGCTCCGCCCCGTGTTTTGCGACGCTCGCAGGGAACGGAGCCTGGCAAGGAGAGGCTTCGGAGGAGGACGGAGCCCTCGGACACTGCGGGGGACATCGCAGGATCCCGGGGACAAGGTAAGTAAGGAGGCACCAGGATCCTGCGATGTAATCCCGAGTGTGGCTCGGGGTTACCGCTAATGGTCCTGAATTTTAACCCCGAGCCACACTCGGGAAAACCGCCAGGGAGGCTACAGATGCCCTCATAGCCTCCAATTATATAGGGATGAGTGGAGAGATTATGGACAGGCAGTTCATCCTTTATGAAGGTTATGTGGTATATGTTTAATACGTTTAGATGCTTACTTCCTTAATTTAGGGTTACAGATGGCAACCATTAAAGTCTTATGGGTTTTTTTTTCTTTTTTCTGATTATCAATAATGGATGTGGTGCCAAGCTAATCAAGTTATGTCATCTTTTATGTTATATTTTAGTAAATAATCCCCATTGTCTAAAGATTTAAACACTGGGGATGGTTGGCAGTAGAGATATGTATCTCTTGGAGAAGGACAATGTCCGTTCCAATTCTTTTATATTGGCAGAAGCCTTTTCTCCTTCTATGGGAAGAGTTAATTCCTGCACATTATGTGAGATATGTGCTATTGCCAGGAAGAACAGTTTAAAAAGCTGTAATGCAAAAGTAAAGTTTGGGATAACATAAGGTGCAGGTCCTATGAATAAACAATCAGCTTCTCTATGCAAAACTGCAAGGGGGAGTTACCAGCCCCACTGAATTACAATCAGGTCCATAAATATTGGGACAGCAACACAATTCTAATCTTTTATGGCTCTATACACCACCACAATGGATTTGAAATGAAACGAACAAGATGTGCTTTAACTGCAGACTTTCAGCTTTAATTTGAGGGTATTTACATCCAAAACAGGTGAACGGTGTAGGAATTACAACAGTTTGTATATGTGCCTCCCACTTTTTAAGGGACCAAAAGTAATGGGACAAGTTAACAATCATCCATCAAACTTTTACTTTTTAATACTTGGTTGCAAATCTTTTGCAGTCAATTACAGCCTGAAGTCTGGAATGCGTAGACATCACCAGACGCTGGGTTTCATCCTTGGTGATGCTCTGCCAGGTGATGCTCTGCCAGGCCTCTACTACAACTGTCTTCAGTTCCTGCTTGTTCTTGTTTTCCCTTCAGTTTTGTCTTTAGCAAGTGAAATGCATGCTCAATCGGATTCAGGTCAGGTGATTGACTTGGCCATTGCATAACATTCCACTTCTTTCCCTTAAAAAAAATCTTTGGTTGCTTTCGCAGTATGCTTCAGGTCATTGTCCATCTGCACTGTGAAGCTCCATCCAATGAGTTCTGAAGCATTTTGCTGAATATGAGCAGATAATATTGCCCGAAACACTTCAGAATTCATCCTGATGCGTTTGTCAGCAGTCACATCATCAATAAATACAAGAGAATCAGTTCCATTGGCAGCCATATATGCCCACGCCATGACACTACCACCACCATGCTTCACTGATGAGGTGGTATGCTTTGGATCATGAGCAGTTCCTTTCCTTCTCCATACTCTTCTGTTTCCATCACTCTGGTGTCCTTTTATGAAACTGAGATCAGCTGCCATCCCGAGTCTCACCGCTGATCTCAGGTCATTACCAGTTTATGAAACTGAGATAATTAGCGGAGAACATGTTCTCCGCTGATTATCTCAGCACAGTGAGAATCTGTAACTGACTGTCACAGAAACGGCCAGTTTATGAAGGTGCGATCTCAGCACCTCACTGGCGATCTGTGACAGAATTCTCACTTTCTGATTCACCATTTAAGAAGTGGAGAATCAGAGTGAGAAGCGTGTAACTGGCTGAGTATTCTGGAGAAAGCAAGAAGTCTTTTGATTTCTTTCTTTCACCAAACAGTCATAGTACATCTTCCCCTCCATTACACACCCCAAAACCAGCAGGATAGGAATTTATAGTGTATATATATATATATATATATATATATATATATATATATATACAGATATACCTATATATAGATACATATATATATATATATATATATATATATATATATATATATATATATATATAGATGTATCTATATATAGATATATAGATATATATAGATTTTTTTTTTAGATGTTCACGTCTCTGACTGGGTTCACACTTGTGCGATGCGTGAACCAGCGTGATTCCTGTGCGAGTTTTCACATCGCACCTACATTGATATCTGCGCACCACTGCAGGTGTCAATGTAAAGTTAATGACACCCCCAGATCATTTCACAGATCGCAGTGCGAACTATGTAATAATGGTGCAGGAATCGGATCGCATGGGTGTTCACACCCATGCGATCCGATTCCAGTGCGGACCAAATAAAGGGTCCTGTACCATTTTGGTGCAAATGCAATATGATTTAGGGCCAGTTCCCACTGCTGCGGTGTCCGAGATCGAATGTGATTCGCACTGCACTGCAGTGCAAAATCACATCCGATCTCTGTGTGATGCGATTTCAGCCATACAGATAGTATTGCTGATAGTATTGCTGAATTTGCATTGCACTCGGACCAAACTCATACAGGACCCTTTTTTTGGTCCACAGCAGAATTGGATCGCATTGGTGTTCACACCCATGTGATTCGATTACTGTCCGAGTTTGCAGATCGCACTGCGATTTGCGAACTAATTTGGGGGTGTTGTTAACTTTTAGGCCCAGTTCACACTTCGCATAGGCATCGCATGTAATTCGCAGCACACTGCCATTCACATTACATGCGATGTCTGTGCAGTGCGATATCAGCCGTACAGATAGTATGGGGGATATCGCACCGCATTCAATGCAAACACGCACAGGACCCTTTTTTCTGTTCGGACCAGAATTGGATCGCATGTGTGTTCACACATATGCGACCTGATTCATGTCCGGACTGTCAGTCGCAGTGCGATATGCAAGCTGAACTGGGGGTGTCGTTGACAATGTATTGACACTCCCCAGCGATTCGCATATGGCAATGTTAACTGACATGCGAGTCGGTGCGATGCGGTAACCCGCAGTGGATTCGCAGTGTTCTCGCATTGCACCTATTTATCAATTTTTATGTTTATTAATTATTTAATATGTTTAATTTTAATTTATTAATAAATATTTATACTTGTATACTTTATTAAAATTATTTTATTAATGATTATAAATGTATTTTGCATTCCATTCATATTTAAATAGGGGCATGTATGATCTTTAAATATTGATAAAAACAATGTTTTTTTATAATTAGGTTAATGTATATTGTGTAGGGGGAATTTAACTTTATTATTTTATTAATATGTTGGGGAATAATGTGTGCTGATTCGTGTTACACTTTTGTATTTTATGGTTCCTCATACTGTAATCCCGCTATATCACACGAGATTACAGTGAGAGGAGCCATTCTCAGAAGTTCACGGCGTTTGTAGATCACTGCTCAACTCAACATAAGAAGCGATCTACACACTTTCATAAACAGGCACTCAGAGGAGCGCGATCTCCTCTGAGAATACCTGAGAATTGAATCGCGGTATTTTACTGCAGTTTCATAAAAGGACACCTCTGGTACAAGTTGATCTTGGTCTCGTCTGTCCATAGGATGTTTTTCCAGAACTGTGAAGGCAAACTCTAATCTGGCCTTCTGTTTTTGAGGCTCACCAATGGTTTACATCTTGTGGTGAACTCTCTGTATTCACTCTGGTGAAATCTTCTCTTGATTGTTGACTTTGACACACATACACCTACCTCCTGGAGAGTGTTCTTGATCTGGCCAACTGTTGTGAAACGTGTTTTCTTCACCAGGGAAAGAATTCTTTGGTCATCCACCACAGTTATTTTCTGTGGTCTTCCGGGTCTTTTAGTGTTGCTGAGCTCACCGGTGTGTTCTTTCTTTTTAAGGATGTTCCAAAAAGTTGATTTGGCCACACCTAATGTTTTTGCTATTTCTCTGATGGGTTTGTTTTGTTTTTTCAGCCTAATGATGGCTTGCTTCACTGATAGTGACAGCTCTTTGAATCTCATATTGAGAGTTGACCGCAACAGATTCCAAATGCAAATAGCACACTTGAAATGAACTCTGGACCTTTTATCTGCTCCTTGTAAATGGGATAATGAAGGAATACCACACACCTGGCCATGGAACAGCTGAGCAGCCAATTGTCCCATTACCTTTGGTCCCTTAAAAAGTGGGAGGCACATATACAAACTGTTGTAATTCCTACACCGTTCACCTGATTTGGATGTAAATACCCTCAAATTAAAACTGAAAGTCTGCAGTTAAAGCACATCTTGTTTGTTTCATTTCAAATCCATTGTGGTGGTTAGAGATGAGCCGAACACCCCCCTGTTCAGTTCGCACCAGAACATGCGAACAGGCAAAAAATTTGTTCGAACACGCGAACACCGTTAAAGTCTGTGGGACTCGAACATGAATAATCAAAAGTGCTAATTTTAAAGGCTTATATGCAAGTTATTGTCATAAAAATTGTTTGGGGACCTGGGTCCTGCCCCAGGGGACATGGATCAATGCAAAAAAAGTTTTAAAAATGGACGTTTTTTCGGGAGCAGTGATTTTAATAATGCTTAAAGTGAAATAATAAAAGTGTAATATTCCTTTAAATTTTGTACCTGGGGGGTGTCTATAGTATGCCTGTAAAGGGGCGCATGTTTCCCGTGTTTAGAACAGTCTGACAGCAAAATGACATGTCAAAGGAAAAAAAGTCATTTAACCGCTTGCTGACCGCCTCACGCAGATATACTGCGGCAGAAGGGCTCATACAGGCAAACCCACGTACCTGTACATTCCACTTTAAGAGGTGGTCAGACGCCCGCGGCAAGCTCCTTGAGTCGGGTCGCGGGTCCCGCGGACTCGATCGCCGTGGGGATACCCGCGATCGCCTCACGGGGAGGAAGAACTGGGAGATGCTAATGTAAACAGCATCTCCCCGTTCTGCCTAGTGACAGTGTCACTGGATCCCTGCTCCCTGTCATCGGAGCAGAGATCAGTCACATGTCACACACAGCCATGCCCCTCACAGTTAGAAACACGCCCCTAGGACACACTTAACCCCTACACTGCCACCTAGTGGTTAACCCCTTCACTGCCAGTGTCATTTACACAGGAATCAGTGCATTTGTATAGCACTGATTGCTGTATAAATGACAATGGTCCCAAAAATGTGTCAAAAATGTCCAATGACTTGACGGGGACATCCCTGTGGCATTCCCCGTGACGTCAGAGCTGGCGGGGTCACCCGTTACGTAACGGGTGACCCCACCCTCCTCTGACGTCACGGGGAATGCCACAGGGATGTCCCCGTCAAGTTCCCGTGCATCAGAGGGGGGCGGTGTCACCGGGTGGCCCCACCCTCCATTATTTAATAACCGTCAAAAGACGAGAAGCGTCACACAGCGGGAGCCTCCCATCATGGATGCGGAGCGGCCCGTGAGGAAGAAGGGAAAAAGACGCCGCGGAGGAAGATGCCGGACGAGAACACCGGAGGAAGAACCAGAAGAAGGAGAAGATGGAGGAATAAACCGAAGGAGGATAGAAGAAAGAAGATATAAGAAAGAAGATGGAAAAAAGAAGACTTTGAATAAATGAATTGTCAAAAACTGTCTCTTGTCATTTTTAACATTTTTGACAGTTTTTTTGTGAAATGGTAGGGGTACTTTTGTAACCCCTTACCATTTCACACAGGGGGGGCGGGATCTGGGGGTCCCCTTGTTAAAGGGGGCTTCCAGATTCCGATAAGCCCCCGCCCACAGACCCCCACAACCACCAGGCAAGGGTTGTGGGGATGAGGCCCTTGTCCCCATCAACATGGGGACAAGGTGCTTTGGGAGGCTACCCCAAAGCACCCTCCCAATGTTGAGGGCATGTGGCCTGGTACAGTTCAGGAGGGGGGGCCGCTCTCTTGTCCCCCCCTCTTTTCCTGTGGCCTGCCAGGTTGCATGCTCGGATAAGGGTCTGGTATGGATTTTTGGGGGGACCCCATGCCATTTTTTTAATTTTGGCACAGGGTTCCCCTTAAAATCCATACCAGACCTGAAGAGACTGGTATAAATTTTGAGGGGGGCCCCCACGCCATTTTTAAAAAAAAAATTGGCCGGGGTTCCCCTTAATATCCATGCCAGACCTGAAGGGCCTGGTATGAAATTTAGGGGGACCCCCACGCCATTTTTTTATTTTGGTTCAGGGTTCCCCTGTGGGGAAATCCCATGCCGTTTTTATTGATGAACTTTTATGTGTATTTTCGGACCGACAATTCATTAATAGCTGCGCGTAGTTTTAAATGACTTT
This sequence comes from Lithobates clamitans, assembly GCA_037952925.1. Classification (NCBI taxonomy): domain Eukaryota; kingdom Metazoa; phylum Chordata; class Amphibia; order Anura; family Ranidae; genus Lithobates; species Lithobates clamitans. Next base: position 3,338,146 of record JBBGZY010000400.1, on the reverse strand, counting down.
TTTTCCTTTGAAATGTCACTTTGCTGTCAGACTGTTCTAAACACGGGAAACAAGCATACTATAGACACCCCCCAGGTATGAAATTTAAAGGAATATTACACTTTTATTGTTTCACTTTAAGTATTATTATAATCACTGCTCCCGAAAAAACGGCCGTTTTTAAAACTTTTTTTTGCATTGATCCATGTCCCCTGGGGCAGGACCCCATTCCCCAAACACTTTTTATGACAATACCATGCATATAAGCCTTTAAAATTAGCACTTTTGATTTCTCCCATAGACTTTTAAAGGGTGTTCCGCGGCTTTCGAATTTCCTGCGAACACCCCAAATTGTTCGCTGTTCGGCGAACTGGCGAACTGGTGAACAGCCGATGTTCAAGTCAAACATGAGTTTAACTCGAACTCGAAGCTCATCCCTAGTGGTGGTGTATAGAGCCAAAAAGATTAGAATTGTGTTGATGTCCCAATATTTATGGACCTGACTGTATGTCACACTGGCTAGACTGAAAACCTGTTAAGGATTCTGCAGTACTACAGTTTATGTAAAGAGGTATTAAACCCAAAAGCATACATTTATTATATTGCAGCTACCAATTCTTAGATGTGATGGCTGCATTAGTTTCCTTTTTTAGGCTTTCTTTCTTCTATTTTCATCTTGTGATCCAGCCAGTAAGTTTGATGTTTTTCAGAGTGCAAATTCTCCAGCAGAATGTATTAGGTTACATGAATAAGACAAACCACTTAACACTGGCAGGTGTGATTCAAATCATCAGCTTTAATTAACACATGCAAAACCTTTATCCCAAAAGGAAAAATACAATTTGCTGTAACTGCTTATAAAGTGTGAGCTGGAGTTTGGCTCCAATTTATTAGTGATTCTAAATTTGCTCATACATGTAACTCTGCTCTTTCCTTCAGATTGACAATGCTGCTGTCTGCATGCCTCCTATACTCATTCCTCCAGAGAAGTGTCTCACTAATACAGGAGATGTGTTACTGGCCAGATCACCAGGAGAAAGCAGAGGGGAAAATAAAAAAATAAAACGAATGCAGCCACCACATCTAATGACTGGTAAGCTTCAATATATTACATTTTTAATTTTGAGTTTAATACCACTTTAAGACAGGTTACTTGCTTGCCTAACATCTAAATGAAAAAAATTGAAAACTTTATAATTGGGATATATTTGTACAACAAGAGATAACTGGATAAAATAAGTTATGGGATCAGGAAAAAACAATCTTGAGTAATATACAAAAACATTAGCTTATATGATCCTATACTCAATAAATATAAGCAGTAGAAAGTAAACAGCTCAATGTAATTCAGAGCATGTGGGTCTGGGGAATTCCAATAGCCATACACAGTAGCCACAACAAAAAGAATATTTGAGTAGGGGGTCATTTTCACAAACACAAAAAGACAAAGCCCAGTAGAGATGGTACTGTATTAGCTTTTGTTTGTGCATGAATACTTGAGGGTTTCAGAAGAAAAAGGATTCAACTCTATAGGTAGTTCATAGGAGAAAGAAATCTTGAAACACCTATGAGCATCAGGGAGTTGGTTTCCAGGTGTCATTTTCAAGAAAAAGAGGCCTATGAACTCCCAAGAAGTTGGCAAAAGCAGGATTGTGGGATAAAGACCATGAAGAGCTTTGGGGCTGTCCTTAGAATTTGTAGAGGGATCAGGCTTCATACGGCGTTAAAGAAATTCACGATGGAGATTTAATCACTTATGTACTGAACAGAGATTATACTGTCAGACCAGTAAAAAAAATCATGACAGGTTTTTTCTTATTTTAGAGTTTCAATGGGATCACTCAGACTGGGATTGGACAGGGTGTTGTCAAAAATCTAGAAATTGCATCAGATTGAACAGTTCTGGCTTGACCAAGATTTCTTTACCTTCCAGAACTGAAGTTGCTGTGTAGGTGGAGCCATTATGTGGTACAATCACCTTAAAGGGGAAACCTCATCTGTAACAAATACATGCCAAAAATAATACAGTGGTAATTCATTTCATTTTATGCCTCCTACATAGAGTGCTGCATGATATCTCAGGGCAGAGTTGAATCTTAATGCCATCCAGTTCTATATTAGAATATCCTGTTAGAAGTGCAGTGCACAGTGGATTATTTCTCTGGAGAATGCAATATTTTGCAATTTAGGTAATAGAGAATGAAACAGTTTGGTGACTGCTGGGTAGAGGTCTGTGTCCATCTCTGGTATTCCACATATTTGCAGATATTTGCATCTGTGGTAATTGTCCAGGTCCTCTACCTGTGCTTGGATAGGTTGTAAGTTGTCTGAGAGTGTTTTATGATCTTTCCTTAAAGTGGTTGTAAACCCCAAAAAAAACAAACAAAAAAAAACCTGCAAGACAAAGGCATAATGAGCTAGTATGCATAGCATACTAGCTCATTATGAATTACTTACCTGAGATCGAAGCCTCTGCAGCGGTCCTCATACAATGCTCCGACCAGCAACAATTGGGTATTGCGGGCTCCAGCGCTGTGATTGGCCGGAGCCGAGTTAACATCACTCCCGCACATGAGCGTGGGAGCCGCCGGTAACGGCACAGTCTAACTGAAGCAACGGCGCGTACTACCATTGCTTTAGTGTGCATGTGCCGATGATGTCGGCACATGCAAATACAGGGGATATCTCCTAAATACAGGGGATATCTCCTAAACCAGGTTTAGGAGATATCCAGTGTAGCTACAGGCAAGCCCAATTATAGGCTTACCTGTAGCAAAAAGTGGTTGGAAAGGGTTTACAACCACTTTAAATCATTGTATGGCAGATTGAGCTTGATGTTTTCTTTCCAGTCTGTCTGTGTGACTCCCCAGTGAAGTCAGTTCTTGTGTGAGAATATTAGTGGTTTTACAAGTTCACTGTGGAACGTAGCTGGTAATTTTTCATGCATGACTTCCAGTCCTCTGTCAAAGTTCTCTTTGGTGAGTTGGTATGAGTTCTCGTGGTTCCCTGAGCAATTTCAGAGAGGCCGCCCACATGGCTGGGGAGTCATGCAGTAGTGAGCCATGAGCTTGAGATATGTTGGAATGCTCCCTAGCCCTGAGAAGATAGGTGGTTAGTGTGAGTAGGTGCAGCATGGTGCAGTGTCAGTAAACACTTAGAGCCCAGTTGCAAAAAAATGAACTGCATCGGAAGTAATTCAGTAATGCACAACAAGCCTGGTGGGAAGACAACCTGATGGGTGCACTCACTGGATGAATAGCGATCTGTAATAGCAGCAGGTCTCAGTTATGCCAATAGTGTCTGTCTCGAGGGACAGAATGCAGCCTGGCTGGTCCCTACCCAAGTGGGGAGGCTTTCAGAAAGGATGGCATTTCCCTGCACTTTCCCTACTTGTCTGGAACCTCTCTCTGACAGACGGGTGACACTACTCTCTCCGCACAAAAAATATGTGCCAAACCCGTCGTAAATGGACTCTGCCTGACACAAGATGGCCACCAGAATCACATTGGAAGCCAGCATGCAATTGGATGCTGCATTCCTGAGACCGAGGGGATCATAGAGGAAAGAGGCTCCTCTAGACTTCCTCCTTCACCTTCGTTATTGCTATGCCACCTGCAGAGGAGAAAATAGACTGCACCTTTCAACATTAGGGATTTATGCAAAGATCTTCCACACGATTTACTGCTCACCAGCATGCATGAGGATGTACTATAGGGATCATTGTATCTGGTGTCAAAAGTATAGCTTGTTAGCCCCAGAGATCAGGCTTTTGTCTCCAAGTGCTGCAGAGCTACCAGAACAAGCAACAACATTTTTTCTTAATTGTAAGGCAATCCCTTCCCTGGTATATCGAAGGCAAACAGTGACAGTAATGCAAACTAGGTACTGTTTTTCTAAAAACAGGAAGTCCTAGGCCTAAACCCCATCTTGTCTCTATGCAAAAAAAAAAAAAGAGGGGGTTTATTACAAGATATGGCATCCAGTTCAGACACTGGCCTACCAGAGTTGATGGGGTTCTCTTGGCAGTATCTGCACATGGTTCTCCGATATTAAAGAGTTTTTCAATTTCTCCTTAACTTCATCCATGCGATCCTCTGACAATGTGAAGGGGCTTGATATCATATCAGAAAAAGTGGATACTGATGTTTCCAGAGGAGTTTGAAGTTTCACTCAAAGAATCCAATAAAAGAGTATATGATATATTGAATAACACATACAACAGAGTTGCAAACCAGACCAGTAAAGAAATTTGTCTTATTGAAGCCATCAAATAACAGTTTTTATTCGGTGTTAAATTCTAAATATTTTATCATAAACCAATAATAATCCAAATGTGGATAATTTATTGGCTGTCAAGAAGACAATTAAAGGTCTATTTATGTGTAAACTAGTAGAAAGCAGCAGCAGCACTGAAGAGTCAGATGAACAAAATTAAACTGTCCATAGTCCATTGTCTTACAGCAAAAAAGAAAACAATCTAATGCCCCGTACACACGATTGGACATTGATCGGACATGGATTTTTTCCGACGGATGTTGGCTCAAACTTGTTTTGCGTGCACACGGTCGCACAAATTTGTTGGAATTTCCGATCGCCAAGAACGCGGTGACGTACACCACGTATGACGAGACTAGAAAAGGCCAGTTCAGAACCAAGCACGGCACCCTTTGGGCTCCTTTTGCTAATCTCGTGTTAGTAAAAGTTTGGTGAGAGACGGTTCGCGCTTTTTCAGACTTGTGGCTTTCAGATCGTTTTCTGCTGTTCAGTTTGTGCTTGTGGGTTTGTATCTGCTCTTCAGTGCGTGCAGCGAGTACCATTGACTCTTGTCATTGTGTTCTTGTTCGTTCGTTACTGTTTTTCAGGTCGCTCTTCACAGGCCTTGCTGTTCTTCAGTGCGTTCTGTTACTTCGTTCTGAGCAGCCGACCGTTTTCTAGCCATGTTGCGTATACGTACTCCTCGTAGAGTTCATGCTGTGCGGGGCTTAGTGTTGGGGTCCTGACCTTGACACAAGTCCAGTCAATGAACAGGGTGGGGAGGAGTTCATGGACCAAGAATTGGTTGCTCCAGCGTGACCAGTTCTGTCACATGCCTTTGCTCCGTGAGATCCGTGAGAATAATCCTGATGATTTCAGGAACTTTCTCAGGATGATGGACCCCGTATTTCACCGTTTGTTGGCTTTGCTGACCCCTTATATTAGCAGGCAGGATACCTGCATGAGGCAAGCCATCACTCCGGAGCAAAGGCTAGTCGCCACCCTGTGGTACTTGGCGACGGGGAGAAGCCTGCAGGACTTGAAGTTCCCAACAGGCATCTCCCCCCAGGCTCAGGGGATCATTATCCCAGAGACCTGTTCTGCCATCATCCAGGTGTAGACTTGTATAAGTCAAGTAATAATGATACTGGTAGTATCATAAGGTTTTTTTTTGTTTTTTGTTTTCTACAAGGCTGTTTAGCCTAAATTTTAACAATAGTTACGGTTTGTAAATGCTGGTCGAAGATTATAAAGCATGTATATATATATGTGCACTGTGAATTAAAAAAAGAATTTGTAAAAAAAAAATGAGAGAAGAGAAGGAAAGAAAAGGAAGGAAAAAGGAGAAAAAAAGAAAGGAAGAAGGAGAAATGAGGAAAGAGAAGGGGAGGGGAGGAGGGGAAAAGTGTGGGAAATAGTGAGGAATGGGGCGGGAGGTGAGACGGAGAAGGGGGAGGGGGAAGGGGGGGCGGTGATGGGAGTGTGGGTGGGAAAAAATGAAAGGAAAGGAAACAAAGAGAAAAATGGAAAGAAAAGAAAGAGGGGACAGGAAAGACTGGGTCAGCAGGAACAGAAAGGTGAAAGGTGTGTGGAGAATGTGATAAAAGAAAAAGTGAACCACGATGTGAAGAAATTAACAATGCAGACAGAGATAGGGAAAGTGAAGGTAGGTGAGAAGGAAAGTGAAAAGGAAAGGAGTGTGCGTGCAGGATGTGTGACAAATGTGTATGGTGAAAAAAAAAAGGGGTGAAAAGAAAACAACAATAGTGTCAAAAATCAAATTGTACCAATGTGAGAAATATTCAAATATTTTACCTGGAAATGCCAGACATATAGCAGCACACCAGTGTGCGGAAAGCAGTCTGTGAAGATTGCATCAATAGTGTATGTGGTAACTAAAATAGGATTGTGAAACAAGTGTTACCATCAAACTGACAAGGAGAGGAATGGTGGAGTATCGGGGATAAGTAAATACCTGTATTCTAGGAGCCCCTGTGAAGATTGTGCTTCCTGCTGAGACAGAGGAGATCCAATGCAAAATCCCAGTAAGGGACCTGCGCTCCTTAAATGTGGGAAGTAAGGCACTAATTGGCTGCTGATTAAGAACACAGGTGAGTGCCAGCCACCCCCACCCTACTTACCTTTGCGGGGACAGTGCTGAACGGTGTCAGTACTCCGTGTGTAACTCACCCGGCGTTTTGAAAGACGCTGTCTCGGCTCTGCCGTCCTTGCCGACGTAATGACATAGCGGTGTGATGTCATGTGCATGCGCGCGCACCACAGTGCGTGCGCAGGCATGGACACGGCGCCCGGAAGGATTTGGAATGCCGCTGGCAGGGGGAATTCACGTCCCAGAGGGTCCAGCCCTCTAGTGGACGCGTAGACAGGCGCAGGGCCCTACGCCTGTCTCCCCCTGCCAGGAAGAGGCACAGTGATGCAGACAAATCCCCCAGAGGGGGAGATAGCTGGACTGGGAGCCTGGGTCTGGACCTAGTGGAAAAAGACATAAAAACCATACACCATAGTAAATTTAATTTCAAAATGTACTTGGGACACTGAAAAGGGGGCACAGGCACAAATGAAATCATTACATTTTATGACAAAAGTTATTATGAACACGTGCATAAACCCACACCATAAGAGAGAAAAATGTAATTGGCAGTGAAGGGGTTAACACTAGGGGGCAGTGAAGGGGTTAACTATGTTCCCTGGGAGGTGATTCTAACTGAAGGGGGAGGGGACTAACTAGAGGAAGTGACGGGTCATGGTTCCTAGCTATTAGGAACACACGATCTGTCACTCCTGTCAGAACAGAACAGGAAAGTGTGTGTTTACTGGCTGCAAAAAAAACGTCTGAAGCCAAAAACAGCAGCTATAAAAACATCCAGTGTGCATGAGGCCTAAAATTCATGAATGTTTTAATGGTTGCCAAAGCAGACATTACTCTCTTGCCCAACCAAGATGAAGATTTTGATGAGAATGCACCAACTGACCAACAATGAATGCTGGTGACAGAATCACCTTTTTATTAGAGAAAATTAAAGAAAAAAAAAAATCTGTTTACGCAGCTCATTGTATAAGGTTTGTGTTTAGTCAGCTGCTGAATAACTTACTGGTATTTTGTAAGGTTTATGTACAGTTATATCATTTTCCAGCTTGTTCTGTTAAAGAAGTCTCACTTTGTCCCCTGGGGAACAGAACACATTTTTAAAACTTAAAGTACATGTAGTACTTTGTCTTATCCCCCTAGGTACTGCCAAAGTTAGCTGTGAGGTCAGACATTGTACCCCCCACGGCCAGCAGACAATGCAGCTAGCAAGTAGATGGTTGCTTTGACAGATTTGACAGACAGCACTTTTCTTCAAACACATTTGGAGGAATGCGGGGGGGGGGGGGGGGGTGTGCTGTCAGCTTAAATGTTCCTAAGTAAGTGAGCATGTGCTTGAATATGGAGAAAAGTGCCTGTCAAAGTAGCCACCTCTTTGCTAGCTGCATATTCATCCAAGCTATGGAGGGAGAGGCAGCACCTTGTCCCACCTTTACAACATTAGGGCAGACAGTACAAGTACAATACAATTCAATACAGGAGGAATCAGAGGGCTCTACTCGTTATAGCTTACTGTATGTACTTTGTCCCTGGGGGAACATAACTCCTTAAAAAAAATTGAGTGAGACTTCTTGAAGCCGTACTGACTATTCAAATTTACTTATTATTTCCAGCATAATGAGTTTCAAAATTGAAAAAAATAAAAAGATAGGACAGTTTTAATCAAGGATAATAGCCCTAACCAGTTTAGATGCACATTGTTCTTGCACTTTTTTTTCTTTTAAGCAATGCAAAACAAAAAGCTCTTACTGTAAATAGACTGCCAGCAACAACTGCCCAATGCTCTCTAATCACTCCAAGCTTAGGCTGGGTTCAACACAACATGACTGTTGTATGACTATCATCCTACTTTGCCCTGCTACATCTGTCCTATATTGGTCCTACTTCAGTCCTACTTCCATCCGACTTGAATGAACAAGATAGGATTTTGCCCCGACTTTGAGATAGTACGACTTGTCTTTTGACCAATCAAAACAATCCCAGTATGACATAAATTCCTTTTACTGCTGCTGTAATCACCATGTCGGATGTCACAAGTCGGATGGTTAGGACAATGATCCTACTTTGATCCGACTTCAATGATATTCAATGGGCTGAAGTAGGATCGAATTCGGACCAAAGTAGTGCAGGGAGCGTTTTCAAAGTCAGAACGACTTGTGTCAGACCAGTTAAGAAGGCTCTCATAGGGAATTATTGATTTGCACACGTCATGCGACATGAGCCCCCAATATCAGAGCGTTTGTCGTACACGTGTGAAACCAGCCTCAAACTATAATCTAAAAAAAAAAAAATAAGAGAAAAGACCACATTTAATAGAACAAAAGTAGCAAAGGTGTAGATCATTGAAGAGCTAGCTACCTATAATTTGTTTCAGACCACTTCCTAAAAAAAAAATTTTGGCTGTGCATATTTGCAAAGACAGACAGGGCACATAAGAAAATCTCACTGAAATAAAAAAACATTGAACATAGTTTGTTGAAATAGATATAATTAGGTTGGAGACTAAATAAATGGCCAAAAGTTCAAAGTATTAATTAAAATAACTAAGTGAGTGTATCCATATAGTGCAATATGCACAGGATAAAGGGAATATGCACAATAAACAAAATCAATGTGAACAATGTCACATGATGATAAAGTGTCTAATAAATCAAACACATCAAGCATAAACTGACATCTGCTAAATAAGGTGGAAATATTATTCAAAATAAAATAGTGGGTGTGTCAAAAAAATTGCAATATGCACACAATATAGAAAATATGCACGATACACAGACAATGAAAAATTCACATAATCCAATCAAACACGTGAAGTGTGAACTGACAACTAGGAGATAATAAATGTGAAGATACTAAAATGTATAAAAAAGGGGACTTGCAATACCAGAAACAGTGATACTACGTCCATCTCCAAGTGGTATCCAGTTTCCAGGAAAACCTGGGGGCAGTCCCTCCAAGCATTTACATGGAGTCACTAATTACACAACAGGAATATTTCAGGTCCTTACACAAGTTGCCCACAGTGTACATGCAAAGGTCAAAGACATGAGGAAATTGGGTAATCTTTTAATTTCACCGTCGGGTTCTTGAGTCATCTTCTATTGGTTTACCAGGGTGATTAGATTGGCATGCATGAAGTAGACCTTTCTGCTTAGGAACAGGGACAAGCTCCTTCGACCGGAGGGGTAACAGTCTTTTGGGCGGTTATGCTAGGATTTCAGTGAAGGATATATGTGGGACATCTAGCCTTTCACTCAACTTTGCAAGCTAGGCATGCAGTCAGCAAGTTCTGCAAAGTTTGGGAGGAGACATATAAATTATTTTTGTCTTTGGCAGCTTTTCTTTGATTGTCAATGTTTCTTTTCATGTGTTCTCTCCCGTCCATTTATTCAGCTAGTTAGATCCCATTGCATGCTGACGTGAGATAGGGGCAGGAATACGGAAAATTGTTATCAAATACTTTCCTTTCCTGGCCTATCCTCAGGTCAGCACAGGACTCCCTCCCTAGAGGCCTGTTGCAGGCTAGGTTATTGAATACTTCGGTGGGGGAGGGGCTGTCTTTTATTTAGCTAGAAAGAGGTGGCCCTGTGAGCTCCAGAGGAGGCATTAACCCATTGTGTGAGGATAGGCAAGGAAAGGAAAATAAATAAGTATTTGATAACAATTTTCCATAATTTGTGCACTGTCTCGAGGGTCTCGAGGGTCTCATTTGATAAATAGAGAATTTGCAACAAAAGGGCATATTTCCTTTATTTCTGGCAGCAGTCTATTGTTTGCAAGAGTATACATGCTCGACTATATGAGTTTTTTTTAACAGGCCATATATTATAATTGTTGCTGGCTGACATTTTGTTTATACAATGCGCATCAGCACAGAAACTTATTTTTTTTCCTGTAGGAAGGTATGTGACAGAGTCATTTTCAGACAAAACTTAGGTGACATATGAAGCTTTTTAGTGGTTGGGCTTACATCTATTTCAATAAAAGAAAATGACTAATGCGCAAAACCAAAATACAGGTAAACCAGACAAGGAGCCACCAACATAAGATGGTATACTCACATAACCTTTAAAGACAAGTGTATTAAAATATGTAGCGCTACCTCAGTCTCAATATGACGAAAAATAAACAAGAACATATAAATAGGTTGGAGACTAAATAAATGCCCAAAAGTTCAAAGTATTAATTAAAATAACTAAGTGAGTGTATCCATATAGTGCAATATGCACAGGATAAAGGGAATATGCACAATAAACAAAATCAATGTGAACAATGTCACATGATGATAAAGTGTCTAATAAATCAAACACATCAAGCATAAACTGACATCTGCTAAATAATGTGGAAATATTATTCAAAATAAAAAAGTGGGTGTGTCAAAAAAATTGCAATATGCACACAATATAGAAAATATGCACGATACACAGACAATGAAAAATTAGTCACATAATCCAATCAATCAAACACGTGAAGCGTGAACTGACAACTAGTAGATAATAAATGTGAAGATACTAAAATGTATAAAAAAGGGGACTTACAATGTAACTTCAAGTGCGACTCCAAAAAAATAATTATAAAGTGCAATGTGCATATAATTCATAAATATTGGACCGGCAGAAAAAAATAGAGACATTCTGCTGTCACTGCACTTGCACCTTTCTCACTTTCAGAAGATTTCCTCTTGCTGACATTTGGAATCAGTCGCATTGGAAGTCGCATTGCATGTTTTTTGGGCCGCACTATTTTCACCTCATTTTGTTTGTCATTTTTCCACCAGTTAACAGTTGTTTGGACACGTATCATTTTTATGGCATTACTGACATTATCTGATTGATTTTTTTCTGCCGGTCCAATATTTATGAATTATATGCACATTGCACTTTATAATTATTTTTTTGGAGTCGCAATTGAAATTACATTGCAAGTCCACTTTTTTATACATTTTAGTATCTTCACATTTATTATCTACTAGTTGTCAGTTCGCGCTTCACGTGTTTTATTGATTGGATTATGTGACTAATTTTTCATTGTCTGTGTATCGTGCATATATTCTATATTGTGTGCATATTGCAATTTTTTTGACACACCCACATTTTTTTATTTTGAATAATATTCCCACTTTTTTATTTTGAATAATATTCCCACATTATTTAGCAGATGTCAGTTTATGCTTGATGTGTTTGATTTATTAGACACTTTATCATCATGGGACATTGTTCACATTGATTTTGTTTATTGTGCATATTCCCTTATCCTGTGCATATTGCACTATATGGATACACTCACTTAGGTATTTTAATTAATACTTTGAACATTTGGGCATTTATTTAGTCTCCAACCTATTTATATGTTCTTGTTTATTTTTCGTTTTCGTCATATTGAGACTAAGGTAGCGCTACATATTTTAATACACTTTAAAGGTTATGTGAGTATACCATCTTATGTTGGCGGCTCCTTGTCTGGTTTACCTGTATTTTGGTTTTGCGCATTAGTCATTTTCTTTTATTGAAATAGATGTAAGCCCAACCACTAAAAAGCTTCATATGTCACCTAAGTTTTGTCTGAAAAAGACTCTGTCACATACCTTCCTACAGGAAAAAAAATAAGTTTCTGTGCTGATGCACATTGTATAAACAAAATGTCAGCCAGTAACAATTATAAAATATGGCCTGTTAAAAAAAACTCATATAGTAGAGCATGTATACTCTTGGAAACAATAGACTGCTGCCAGAAATAAAGGAAATATGCCCTTTTGTTGCAAATTCTCTATTTATCAAATGAGACCCTCGAGACCCTCGAGACAGTGCACAAATTATAGAAAATTGTTATCAAATACTTATTTATTTTCCTTTCCTTGCCTATCCTCACACAATGGGTTAATGCCTCCTCTGGAGCTCACAGGGCCACCTTTTTCCAGCTAAATAAAAGACAGCCCCTCCCCCACCGAAGTATTCAATAACCTAGCCTGCAACAGGCCTCTAGGGAGGGAGTCCTGTGCTGACTTGAGGATAGGCCAGGAAAGGAAAGTATTTGATAACAATTTTCCGTATTCCTGCCCCTATCTCACGTCAGCATGCAATGGGATCTAACTAGCTGAATAAATGGACGGGAGAGAACACATGAAAAGAAACATTGACTATCAAAGAAAAGCTGCCAAAGACAAAAATAATTTATATGTCTCCTCCCAAACTTTGCAGATCTTGCTGACTGCATGCCTAGCTTGCAAAGTTGAGTGAAAGGCTAGATGTCCCACATATATCCTTCACTGAAATCCTAGCATAACCGCCCAAAAGGCTGTTACCCCTCCGGTCGAAGGAGCTTGTCCCTGTTCCTAAGCAGAAAGGTCTACTTCATGCATGCCAATCTAATCACCCTGGTAAACCAATAGAAGATGACTCAAGAACCCGACGGTGAAATGAAAAGATTGCCCAATTTCCTCATGTCTTTGACCTTTGCATGTACACTGTTGGCAACTTGTGTAAGGACCTGAAGTATTCCTGTTGTGTAATTAGTGACTCCATGTAAATGCTTGGAGGGACTGTCCCCAGGTTTTCCTGGAAACTGGATACCACTTGGAGATGGACGTAGTATCACTGTTTCTGGTAAAAAGATACAAAAGAGATCTTTGCATGAAAGTGCTGCAATCTCCAACATCCTTCTGTCTGAAGCAACTGCTGTCAGAGGACCTAGTTTTGCCACTAGGAACTGCAATGGAAATTAAGCTATTGGAGCAAAGGATGCCTGTACTAGTGCTTTCAGAACCAAGCCTAAGTCCCATGAAGGAAACAAGAATTTCCTTGGTGGTCATATATGGATTACGGACTGCATGAAGCATTTGTTGAATGGCTCTTCCACCCATCTGTAGCTTGAAAAAGAGGATAAAGGCAGAAACCTGGAGTTGTATGCCAGACCAACCTCAAGCGCTGATTGTAAAAATGTCCAGAATATTGGCTAGAGCTGGGGACACAGGAGAGAAAACTTTGCTGAGCAAACAGAACAAACTTCCTTCATATCCTCTTATATGTAGCGTTCATGGTCTTGTGGTCTTCACCAAGGTCTGAACCACCTCGGATGAGAATCCCTGCACCTCTAGTCCAACCGATTCAATAGCCAGGCTATTAAGAGTCTCACTGGATTGGGGTGGTGCCATTGACATTGGCATAAAAGAACTTGTTTGACTGAAAATGGTATTGGTGGTGCTGATGACAACTGGGGGATTAATGAAAAAAAAGGCCTCCTCGGCAGGTGGAAAGGACACTGGAGGAAGACAAATACCAACAGAAAAAACCCATGGCACTGTGAATCTATTTTCTATAACTTCACCTTTGTACCTTGTTGGAAATACCGGAAGCTGTGTGTTCAGTGGACTCTCTATGAGAACTATCACTGGAATGCCCCATAGAGCCAATACTAGTTATGGTACGTATTGTTGGAAAATAATTTGCCTAACTGATCCATTAGTAAACTGCTATTAACTGCCTGAGTGGCTCTCCGCCCAGTGAACAGTTTATGTTACAAAAAGTACAGAAAAAGACAGACACTTGGTGCCCCCTTGGTGGGTAATGTAGGCTACTGCTGTCTTATTGTTAATCATCAACTTTACTCTGGCCCCTTGGAGGAAGATCTTGAAAAGCTTGCAATGCTAGAAAAAACTGCCTTACAATTAAAAACAGTCAGAGCATCCGCATTTCACTAGGCTCCAATGGCATTGCACTTGTCTCCTCAGACTGGAGGCAGACTGGCATCCGACGTCAGAATCTCCTGGGCTGAGAGGCACATCACAAAAGAGGCACACTGGTGTCCAAAAACTCTAGTTCTTGCTAATTTGTGCAGACACAAAGACCTTCTGATCCATAGACTGTCCATCCCATTGACTGAGAAAGGCAAACGGAAAAGCTCCCATGTGCCCGAGGCAACACTGGAATGGTCACTGTATAATGTCACAATGGGGACAATGCAATCCCTCGCTGACATAAATGCTGTCTCCATGACTCTTCGTACGCAGATTTTAATATTGCAAATTTTGCAGTTTTGGAAAACCACTTGACTTATTTGGGCATGAAAAACTACTCCAAGGAGGCAGGAGGCGGAGCCTAGCAGAGCAGACATGCATTGTTAGAGCTCCACACCGCTGAGGAGAGAAGAGAAGGACAAAGCAGAGCCTGCAGGCTCAAAAGGTATCCATTTGAACCTTTTTGCCCCTGGGAACAAACTGTGAAAGTTTGGGCAGGAAATATGGTACTGGGAGGAAACCGTGGCAGAAATAAAAATCACCTCACAAAGAGCTCACAGGCACTCACTGCAGCTGAAGCAGCTCCAGTCACCTCACAAGATACAGCATCAGGGCGCTCTCACAGACAGAAAATGTCACAGCAAGACTCTCCATTTGAGTCAGATACAGAACAAATCCTCTCACAAACTTCTCCACAAGCCTCCTCAGTATCCCCAGTAATATTATTACAATTTGAAAAGATGCTTCATAAGGCTTTAAAACAAACCTCAGACCAAATAACAAAAAGCCTAACCAAAGAAATAAGAGAGCTGGGAAACCGCACTACAGCCTTAGAAATAAAAATGGATGAAATTGAAATTACAACTCAAGAAAATATAACAGAATTGGCACAATTAAAAAAAGAGAATTTAATACTTCAAACTAAGCTCGAAGATTACGAAAATAGAGCCAGACGTTCAAACTTGCGCATAAGGGGAATACCTGAAACTGTGACAGACCTGCAATCTACTATTACTGCTCTATTACAAGAACTAAAGCCAGATATCCCTATTGAACGTTTAGAACTGGACAGAGTACACAGAGCCCTCACAGCCAAAAAGAAAGATGGACCCCCACGTTATATAATCACAAAATTTCATTATTACAGAACGAAAGAACAAATACTAATTGCTGCAAGAGAAAAAAAGGAACTTAATTTTCAAGGACACAATTATCAAATTTTTGCTGACCTATCCCAACTTACTATTACTAAAAGACGATCCATGAAACCCCAACTAATGGAACTGCAACGCCACAACATTATGTATCAATGGGGCTTCCCCTTTTCAGTCAGATTTAACTACCAAGGTACAATTTACAGAAGCAGATCAGCAGATGAACTACAACAAACCCTTTTAAAATTAAATCTGACAGAACCCACAAGCAGCAACTCTCCCACACGCAGAAGAATGGCGTCATCTTCACCTTCAGGCAGCACCCAGAAAATTTCAGAACAAAATGGGAATCATCATTCTCACAAAAGAGGCCGTTATGCCACATCATCCATGGACCAAGAAGATTCAATGGACTGACATCCTAATTCCTGATATCTCTTCATTTATTATACTAAGAGATGGTTCTCTATAAAAAACCTATATTTATAACTGAATGTAACTGCATTCTGATAGTCACACACTGTGTGGGATCGTTACATTCCAGTTATATTTCTTATTACTTCTGATTCATATAGCCTTAGAATATATAAGTGAAATAAGGAAATTCATGTTCAGTTATATATTATCAGGTAATAACAATAGATTTATTACTTTTTAGGACAAATATGTTCAATAATCCAGAAGTAATGGAAGCTTTTTCTTTCTTTTCTTAAAACAAATATATTATTACCTAGTAATAGTTCCTAGAATTATGTTTTTGTTTATTTTAATCTGAAGCAATACAACCTCAATTTTATGAGTTAACATATCTAAACAGTTACATATGAATAAAATATGTAATTGTTTACTCTAAAAGGGTTAAAATCCCAAAATAATTCAAACTATCTTCATCAATACCAAAGTTATTAACAGTACCTTTCTAACTGAATTATTTAGCCTAGGGCAAGACTAACCATATACAACCACCCTGGAATAAATAATTTCAACAAAAACTATATTCTGCACTCCAATTAATGAAACATCATTTTGATGTCTTTTGACAGAGCACTTCTCTCCTGTAAGCGGAAGATCCGTGTACCCCCATTAGCCCTCCTCATTCTCCCAACCATATTATGTGGGAGTGTGACGAAGGCACTTATTCCCCTGAGAGAGATATTTATTCTCTTTCACGGGTAAATTGTGATTACTTGCAAAAAATAATTTATACAATGTATCATCTAATCTCATATGTTTTTTGTTTACTCTTTACTCCAGAATTCACTGGTTTCTTTTCTATCTTTTCATCTCTTCAGTCCACACAGGTTGATCTGCGCAGTCAGCTCTGCATAACAAAAAGTAAGGCAAAACTATTTGATCTGTTGCCATGGCACCACTGAATATACTTTCCCTGAATGTTCAGGGAATAAATGTCCCTCAGAAAAGGACCAAAGCCTTCCGTACTTTCCATAGCAAGAAGGCTCACATAGTATGCCTCCAAGAAACACACTTCACCAAAGATTCTACTCCAAAATATATTTCTCCTTTTTATCAACAAATTTACACGGCTTCTGCCTGTACCAAGCAAAGGGGAACTCTAATTGCATTTCACCGATCCACACCATTCACCTTATCATCAGAAATTAAAGACCCAGAAGGTAGATACCTGATACTCATGGGTTATATAATGGATACAGCAATCACAGTGATTTCCTACTACGCTCCTAACAAACAACCTACACCATTCCTCTCACATATATTACAAGTGATTAATACACACAAAATAGGAACAGTGATAATGTGTGGGGATTCGAACCAGGTCCTCCTCCCATTTCTAGATAAATCACCTTTTACACCATCCAAAATAACCTCTAGATTACCTTTTTCTCAACTTCTTTCCAAATACAATCTGGTAGATTCATGGAGAGAAAGTAACCCAATGAAAAAGAAATTCACTTATTTCTCGCACCCTCATCAAACTTTCACCAGAATAGATCATATTTTTCTAACAATAGGAATGATACCAGAAATTATTGCATCAGATATAATTCCAATTCCGTGGTCTGACCATAATGCAGTATACACTACTATAGCCTCAGCCATACCAAAAGCGCATGACCCAACGTGGTACTTACCGGATATAATGCTCAAACACCCACTACATCAGATGGCCATTGAACAAGCTTTAAAGGAATACATATCAATTAATAATACAACAGACATCTCCCCAATAACACTGTGGGAAGCTCATAAGCCTGTCTTGCGTGGTACAATACAAAGACAAATGGCACTATTTAAACGGGAACGCAAAAATCTAGCAAAAAAACTAGAACTCAATTTTAATGCAGCCTACATATCATTTCAAGATAATCCATCTCAGAGTACAAAATCTCATCTGGAAAAATCTAGATTGGAATACGATCTATTTCTCACTGAGTCAGTTGATAAATCCCTCAAACGCTCCAAACACAATTTCTACATGAATACAAACAAACCAGGTACATATTTGGCTCGGGCATTAAATTCAACTAACAAATCTTTCAAACCAATACGTTTGAAATTATCAAAAAATGTTTACACTTGTAATCCAGTTAAAATAGTCCATAAATTTCACTCACATCTCGCAACTTTATACAAGACAAACAATGAATTTAATCCTACAGAGGCTGAATCCTTCTTCTCAAAAATAACCTTACCTGAGTTATCTCAGAATCAAAAAAGCAGTTTGGATGAGCCTATAACTATAGATGAAGTTGCTAACGCCATAAAAGACCTAAAACTTAACAAAAGACCAGGCCCAGACGGCTACTAGGCTTTATACTATAAAACATTCTCAGAAATACTCTCTCCCATTCTCACTGAAACTTTTAACAAACTTCTAGATGGACATTCTTATCGGCAAGAAACACTAATGGCAATTGTTTGTATGATCCCAAAATCCCTTTCTGATGATACTTCCTGTGTGAATTATCGGCCTATCTCTCCGTTAAACCTCAATATTAAATTATTAGCAAAAATAATAGCAAAACGCCTCAATAGCATTATAGGAAAATTAATACATAGAGATCAAGTAGGCTTCATGCCAAATAGACAGGCAGGCGATAATATACGCAGGGCAGTGTTATTGGCACATATTGCTAAAAAACGGAAAATCCCTTTATGTTTTCTATCTCTCGATATTAAGAGGGCATTTGACACAGTATCCTGGCAATATATGCAATATTCATTACAAAAATGGGGTTTTGGACCCCACTTTTTAACATGGATCAAAGCATTATATAATAAACCCAAAGCCTATATAAAATATGCTGGATACAAATCTGAAGCCTTTAATATCGAAAGAGGTACCCGACACGGTTGCACATTATCTCCCTTATTATTTGCCCTTATACTCGAACCCATGGCCCAATACATCAGAACAAACCAAACTATAACTGGCATTGAAGTAGGAGGTATTACACACAAATTATGTATATTTGCAGACGATATATTACTTTTTCTATCATCACCACAGGTCTCTGGTCCTAACTTAATACCAGCTCTTGATGGATTTGCAGCCCTATTCGGCCTTATGATTAATCCTAAGAAATGCCTAGTGCTTAATATTTCACTCACAAACATGGAATTGATCCCGGCTAGGGCTGCACTCCCATTCACATGGGCAGAAAAATCAATCCCATATCTTGGAATTCATTTAACAGCATCTCATTCTGACTTATTCTCAACCAATTATCCTCCTGTATTAAGACAGATCACAAATCTAATAAAACAATGGTCGCAACTTCCTTTATCCTGGATAGGGAAGATTAATGCAATCAAAATGACTATTCTACCCAAATTGCTTTATCTATTCAGAGTCCTCCCTATTCCAATTCCTTCCTATTTTTTGAGAATAGTACAAAAAAGAGCAACTTTGTTTATATGGGGCTCTTCTAAACCACGTATACCTATACACACACTACATCTTCCCAAAAATAAAGGAGGCCTGGGATACCCTAATTTTACTAACTACTACAGAGCAGCACATTTGGCCAGTCTGTCCAAATACCATGCAAAACAGGAAATGCCATTATGGGTATTTATAGAGGCTTCAGAAAATGACCCTCTATTAATATCAAATTTATTATGGCTTGATCCTAAAGACCGCTTTAAAATTCATAATCCCATAACTAAACACTTCTTATCTCTCTGGGATAAACTAAAAACCAAATATCAGTTACAATCTCCACACAATCCTCTCCTTTCTTTTATCAGAAATCCGGCCTTTTATCCGGCATGGATCTACCCAAATTCTTTTAAAGCTTGGACAACATCAGGCATTCAGACACTAAATGACTTCATAGCATCTAAATCATTCCTTTCATTCCCATCGCTTAGAGAAAAATATGATCTACCAAACTCTGAGATATTTAGATATCTCCAAATCGAAAATTTCTATACACCATTCCTAAAGGGGGATACACCATTATCCCAATTATCCATTTTTGAATCAATCTGTACAAAAGATCCATTTGCTAAAGGTACAATTTCATCACTTTATAATCAATTATATGGAGTAGCAAATCTTAATAGACCCTCTTACGTTCAAAGGTGGGAGGAGGACCTGGGACGAACATTAGAAGACACGGACTGGTCTAACATATGGCTCACATCTAAGTCATCTTCACCCAACATCTTAGCACTGGAGACAAATTATAAAGTCCTAACTCGCTGGTACCTTGTACCCGCTAGAGTGGCAAAATATTCACCTAATACCTCAGCTCTTTGTTTTCGAGGATGCCCAGAAATAGGCACATATTTACACATATGGTGGACGTGCCCAGTAATCCAAACCTTCTGGAAGGAAGTCTTCGTGATTGCATCTAAAATATTTAAAAAAATAATACAACCAGATCCATATTTAACTTTACTTAATCTAAAACCGGAATGGTTAACACTCTCTCAATTCAAACTTATGATCCAACTAATAACGGCTGCAAAACAAACAGTGGCCAAGGCATGGAAATCTCCTACATTGGTACTAGCAGAAACAATTCACAGAATGAATAATACAATGTCCCATGCTAAGATGGTAGCCATCGATCAAAATCAAATTCCAAAATTTGAAAAACTTTGGCATCCTTGGATAAAACAACAGTTCCTGTCAAACTTCAATGACTCTGTCCTGTTGCCATGGTAACAGATTAAATGACTTACAGAGACACCCATTCTAAGGCTTCAAAGAGAACTAAAAAGAATAATAAACTGACGAGCGGGAGAACCTTGTGGACCATACCTCTACCTTTCAACCCTTTTTCTTCTTTCTCTTTCCTTTTCTCCACCTTATGATTAAAGCTCATTATCAGAATTTATTTGACCTATATACACTCTACTTGTAAACAGTATGTATAGTAGGTATAAATCATTTAAATACCTACAAAAGTAACTAAGGAAATGATATATATCTTTAATTTAGGTTTACGTGAACCCAATGTTTAATATTTGAAATTTCATGATATTTACCTATATAAACCCTACTGTAAAACAATGAGCTTACTTTATAGATCCTTGTAAACTTACTTTATGTATCTTTATAACATTGTATACTCAATAAACTTCTTTTGACAAGGAAAAACTACTCCAATATCCTTCATAGATTAAGAAAGAGTTAACTGCTTTCCCCTGTTTGTTCACTAGTCCACTGAACTTGGAAAAGGATTTCTAGGACAAGGGTTTTAATGCTTTGCCAGCTTCTGACGTACACAATTGTGACAATCAAAATGTCATGCAAGTAGTGGTAGAGCCTTATCCCCAAAGATGAATAACTAGCACTACTGCCAACAAAATGTTCAAAAAGTTTCTTGGTGCTGTGCTAATTCTAAAAATGACAAACACCTGAACTGAAAGTGACAGCCAGTCACTGCAAATCTCAGATGTCTCTGGTGTTACGCACCGATTGGTACCTGGAAGTATACGTCAGCCAGGTCGATTCAATAGCCAGGCTATTAAGAGTCTCACTGGATTGGGGTGGTGCCATTGACATTGGCATAAAAGAACTTGTGTGACTGAAAATGGTATTGGTGGTGCTGATGACAACTGGGGGAGCAATGAAAAACAAGGCCTCCTCGGCAGGTGGAAAGGACACTAGAGGAAGACAAACACCAACAGAAAAAACCCATGGCACTGTGAATCTATTTTCTATAACTTCACCTTTGTACCTTGTTGCAAATACCAGAATCTGTGTGTTCAGTGGACTCTCTATGAGAACTATCACTGGAATGCCCCATAGAGCCAATACTAGTTGAGGTACGTATTGTTGGAAAATAGTTTGCCTAACTGATCCATTAGTAAACTGCTATTAACTGCCTGAGCGGCTCTCCGCCCAGTGAACAGTTTATGTTACAAAAAGTACAGAAAAAGACAGACACTTGGTGCCCCCTTGGTGGGTAATGTAGGCTACTGCTGTCTTATTGTTAATCATCAACTTTACTCTGGCCCCTTGAAGGAAGATCTTGAAAAGCTTGCAATGCTAGAAAAAACTGCCTTACATTTAAAAACTGTCAGAGCATCCGCATTTCACTAGGCTCCAATGGCATTGCACTTGTCTCCTCAGACTGGAGGCAGACTGGCCTCCGATGTCAGAATCTCCTGGGCTGAGAGGCACATCACAAAAGAGGCACACTGGTGTCCAAAAACTCTAGTTCTTGCTAATTTGTGCAGACACAAAGACCTTCTGATCCATAGACTGTCCATCCCATTGACTGAGAAAGGCAAACTGAAAAGCTCCCATGTGCCCGAGGCAACACTGGAATGGTCACTGTATAATGTCACAATGGGGACAATGCAATCCCTCGCTGACATAAATGCTGTCTCCATGACTCTTTGTACGCAGATTTTAATTTTGCAAATTTTGCAGTTTTGGAAAACCACTTGACTTATTTGGGCATGAAAAACTACTCCAATATCCTTCATAGATTAAGAAAGAGTTAACTGCTTTCCCCTGTTTGTTCACTAGTCCACTGAACTTGGAAAAGGATTTCTAGGACAAGGGTTTTAATGCTTTGCCAGCTCCTGACGTACACGATTGTGACAATCAAAATGTCATGCAAATAGTGGTAGAGCCTTATCCCCAAAGATGAATAACTAGCACTACTGCCAAAAAAATGTTCAAAAAGTTTCTTGGTGCTGTGCCAATTCTAAAAATGACAAACACCTGAACTGAAAGTGACAGCCAGTCACTGCAAATCTCAGATGTCTCTGGTGTTACGCACCTATTGGTACCTGGAAGTATACGTCAGCCAGGTCGATTGACACTAACCGGTCCTCATGCTGAACTATTGCTATGACTGTTTCCATGGACTCCATCTGGAACCTTTTGTTGTGTATGTACCCATTTGATTTCTTCAAACCCAGACAGTAGGGGAAAGCTCCTGATGCCTTGGGTACTAGAAAGAATGGGAAGAAAACTCCAGATTTGTTCTTTTGGACTTGTTGCAGTTTAATTCTTATACATAATCTTGCAATAAGTCTTTCTTCTTGAGATCTGTTGTTCATGAATAAAAAAATTTGGTGATTGTACTCCCAGATAACTGTCTTTGATGTTTGTTGCCTAAACCCTTCAAAAATGGAAGATATCCAGGCTCCCACTGGAAGACACTGGTTGGGCCCACCTTCAAAAACTTTCCAAATGTCTAGCAGCCTGCTTTGGATTTGATTCCATGTAAACAGGAAGTTTGAGCCCCCTTCACTGTGGTCTGGTAAATTTCAGCCTGGCCTATAAATTTGCCTCCTGAACCCTTCTGAAGATCGACCAATTTGAGCAAAAAGATGGCTGCTTCCTTTTATTTCACTGTGGTCACACAATGGACATTTCTTCTGTCACTCGCTTTGTCCAGCATTTTGCCAAACAACAACCTCCCATTATGGAGTATGTTACAAAGGGCTTGTGTGTAAGCTTCATCCACCCTCCAGTGGCACAACCACAAAGCTCTCATCACTGTGACTTAATGTACCAGCCCTAGAACTAGGTCTATTGAAGCCTCGGCCAAAAGTCAGCAGCCAGATTCAAGTCCTCCAGAACCATGCCCACTCCTGCAGGTTCCCCTAAATTAAAGACCATTGCTTAATGCTTTAAACATCATGGTTAATGCTGTTGCTAGTCAACAGGCAAAAACCTGCCACAGTATAGATTTTCTGCAAGTCTGCGAGCCAGTTCACCACAATTTCTGAGTTGAACCAGTCTTAAGTCCACTTTTCAATCCATAGGATCCCTAAAGGTATTGAAAGGCAAAGACACTTGCACACCAGACACTGGTAGGCCCCATCCACTCCTGGAAATGCACTGCTTAAACATGCATCAGCCAGCTTCATTGGATAAAGCTTGGAGACTCTCCCATTCTTCATCAATGGGCTTTTAATTCTGTGATTATGGGAAAAGAAGGCCCTTCCTTCTTCACATTTGGATGCTTTGCAATAATTGAGCCTGTGTCTTGCCTGTGGCATGGATATTTCCTTCATACATTCCGCAACAGCCTCTAGGCTTTGAAATTTGTGCATTCCCTTCCTTATCCATTGTCATTTGAGGCAATACATGACAATTAATTTCCCATCACTGCAGACTGAATGCAGGTGCAGCATGCATCCAGGGCTGGGCAAGGCATTTTCTTTTGCGCTGATTTAAACACGTGAGACATTGCCACGTGAGCTGCTTGAGGAGCATGAAAGCTGCCCTGTGCTGGAATGTTAGGAATTCAGATTGTCCTGGTCAGAAGATGACCAGTGGGGGGGGTCTTATGTTTTCTGGAGTGTTTGCGTTTAGGGCTTCTGCACCTAAAATAATGCAAAACATCATACTTTGCATCCTTGAGCATTCCTTGAGCACTATTTTTAAAAACATGTCCCACGCTGCCCCTTCCTACCTTTTGCTAGTCTTCTGTGCCACTGACAGGTGTGGTGATTTCATATCTGCAAAAAAATCATAATTTTCTCACCAAGAAAAAACAGGTGAGGTCTGGCAGCCTTCCAGAGGCAAACAGGAGACACACAATCTGGGACAAAACCAGTCAGACTGAATAACAGCACAGCAGGGGAGCAAACAGCAACAAGTCTTTACTGCACAGGCGAAAACTGTCTCTGGACTGCAGAGAGAGGGAGAGAATCCAGTTCTTCTGCTGGATCTAAGACTGTTTAAGCTGCTGCTTGGTGACTGGTGGTCACTACCCTGCGCCATCCCGTCTCCCTGCCCTCTGTGACCTCATCCACTGCTGCTTTGAAGACAAAGCCAGGAGAGCAGTGCGGCACACTACCTGTACAAGACAGGAAAAACCCCAATGATGACATTGCAGAGCTCACTAATACCACACCTGTGGAATATTCGTGCTATCTAAGCAACATTGCTCGTGGCCTGGGAAAAAGGGCACCCAGTTTTTAGGAGGGTTTACCATCCAACATTCAGGGTTTTCCAACTCCATGAGAGGCTGAATGTGCAGGGGTAGGTTCAGCGGGGGGATATTCTTGCAGCAACCAAAGTACTTAACAACTGCAATCAATGGAGCATGTAGTTCAATAAGGTTTGACCGCACTCCCAGGTATGAAGCAGTGATGATTACATTATTGAAGATAAAAATCCATCAAGATACATCATAAGACATCATGAGACCTCAATGCAGGCATGGCAAGATTAACGTGTTTCATGAATCAAGGTTCGCTTAGTTCTCTTCGCTTGGTCTGGAGCATAACCAAAAAAAAAGAACACTTCATTGGGGGAGGGGCTGCCTTTTATTTATCTAGAAAGAGGTGGTCCTGTGAGCTCCAGAGGAGGTGTTAACCCATTGTGTGCTGACGTGAGGTAGGGCAAGGAAATATGGGAACAGTTAACATATGGCAAATCACATAAAGTGATTGCACATAGCTTCATAAGGCACATAAACAACAATAAACCAGGGAAGCCATTCTCTATACATAAGCTTACAATCCAGTACCAGACAGCACTACCCGTAAAGTAGCAAATAAAGTTGTAATTTAAAGACAAATTAAAAAAGACAAGAGGAGCATCTAAAGAGTAGGGATAGGGTAGCATATCTAAGAGTAGTGGAACTTGAGGTGTGTTATTGGATAGATTTTCAGTGTTTGTTAGTGCTTCCTCCAATAATAGATTGAGAGTAAAGAAACACAGACTTGTGGGTCCATCAGTTTAGTGGATGGAGGACGAGGAAGGAAGGAAATAGGGACTGAAAAGTTAGAGAAAGCGAGAAAGCAGGGAGAAATAAAGAGTGAGCTAAAAGAACGGACAGTCGAAAAAGGGAAAGAACGTAGGAAGAAGAGAGGGAGCAGCATGGGAGAAGAGAGAGGAAGGGTAGGAGCCAGCATGTGAACCTGGTATCAGAAGAAAGAACCCAGCAGGGCCTTTTACACATCTGAGAAAGTGAACCCAATAAAGCCACATTTTGCTATAGATTTTATGCTTATTCTGATAAGGTAGAAATATGCAGTTTCAAGAACACAACATTCATCCTGTTATGACTTTGGACAGTACATGTGGGAAGACTGTGTGCAGGACACACATCAGCACCCAGGAGCAATAAGATATAGAAATTCTTTCCTCCCCACCCCAAAATTTCCCACGATACACAGCATTTTGCTACCTAAAGGACATTAACGTGGTTGGTGACCCCTACATATAACCAGTGAAGTGACTAGCCTCAGGTGATAGAAAAAGATAAAACAAATCCTCCCATACATATGTTGTACCTTTTTATCTGCAGTCATCTCTCCTGTACAGCCTTCTGCAACACACATAATTTACAGAACCTGTCGGCATCTCTCAGCAGCACAATGCAGGGAGTGTGGATCTTCTGAATTCACACACTGTACAGCTAAGGGAGAAGAGCTCTAAACCTGTTTGGAGGGAAGGCATACACCCCCCTCCTTACACTATACACAAAACAAGTACAAAATAATCTCATTTACTGGAGCTCTCCTCCGTCATTTTTCTCTTGGGGGTGATAAAAAGCTGTCATAAGTGAATCATGCAGATAACAGAGGAATGAGACAGCAGAGAGAAATCAAGCTCAGAGCTTTGGATAGAGACATGTACACAGTATAGAATGGAGTGTGTTGTTAAGATATCATGTGAGATTTACAACCACTTTAAGTAAAGGATTCACATCTATCTCAAGTATGGTTACCTTTGTTCTGGCAAAATAAAGGACAGGGGGTGTAGCAGGGAAGAGAGATTGTGGAGCAGGAAAAGGTCTAATCAATACATACATAGTGCACAACACCCCATGGTGGGTGTGGCCAAATCAAATTGTATTAAGCTCCCTGGCGGTATGATTATTTCAGATTTTAGGTGCTGAAAGCAGTACAATTATTTTGCACAGAAATTTGGCGTTTTATATTATAGGCCTGTAATTTTTAGGAATAATTCACTTAAATCTGTCCAAACAAGAGTCTAGTAGACATCCCGGGTATAATAACTATAAATAATTATACCAAATAATAATATAATAATAATAAAAATTATTCAATAATGTAATCAAATCAAAAACACTGAAATTTGCTCAGTTGCAGAATTGTCGCTGTCGTTACTTTTAGTGTTTGGTGACGGATTTCCCCACAAATCACTATCACTCAATTCTGCAAGTGATTCTAATTTATTATCACTGTTTTCTAGCTGGTCTAAAGCCACTTTTGATGTAAAGGGACAGTTTTGGTTGCTATGGACAATCTCCAGTTTCCAGGCAGAAAGAACAGTTTTTATGATATAAAACTGCATGCAGGACACTGGACAGACCACTAGGGACAAAGGGGATGTGTAATTATTTGATACAGTACTGTAATCTGTAAGATTACAGTACACTGTATCTATACTGTGTGTTTCACTTTTTGAATTTGCCGCCGAACTCTGTCCCCGTGCGTCGCAACGCTCGCAGGGAAGGAGCTCGGCACTGTGAATCGAGCGAGACATGGCGACTCGCCGATCACAGTGGGGAGACATTGCAGGATCCAGGGGACAAGGTAAGTATCCTCTACATGGATCCTGCGATGCGATCCCGAGTCTGGCTCGGGGATACCGCTTTTGGTATTGAAAATCCACCCCGAGCCAGACTCGGGAATACCGCTAGGGGGGTTAATAGTGGGAGGTTCTTAAAGGTGTATGAATAAGTAAAACCTGAGCCTACTTTTTTTCTTGTTCAAGAGTGTGTAATGCATAGAGTGCTGGAGTCACTAGTGCATAATGCACAGGTAATGAGTGTGAAACTCACAGAGTGCAGGTGTCAAGTGTAAGTAATGCACAAAGTGCAGGGGCCAGAAATAAGTAACACACAGAGAGCATGGGTCAAGCATCCATAATGCACAATGTATTGATTAAAGTAAGTAACACACAAAGTGCTATTGTCAGGAGTGCAGAATGCACTGAATGAAGAGGTCAGACTCCAACCTACTTTCTCCTTGTTCCAGACCACTTGTTTTTTTTCTGCTCTGACCCAGTATTTTCTGCATTCTTCTTCTGTATTTACACACATACCGGTGGTAGGGAGGCAGAAGCAATGAAGTGCCAGGGGAGGCAGTGCAAGTATAGAAAGCAGTAGCCACAGCAGCAACCAAAAATGCAAGATAGCATGGGATGCCCGCATCCTAGCAACCAAAGGTGGTAGGCATCCATTTGTTTAATACCGGACAAAGTGCGTCTCATATTGATTTAATGCGGGATGCTGCATTTTACGTTAAAATCAATGACGATCTTGTAGTATACGAGATGGGTGGCAACCCTAACCCGAGGAGACCTGTGGCTACAAGCTCTACACTAATCTGTCCCAATGCACTTTACCAACAGCACTACCTATGTTTTCCCTATCACAGCTAAATACATTGACACTATGGCTGCTGGAAGCCCTGCTTTTTATAGTGAGGGGCTGGCACATACCAAAGCCCCTATCATTGGCCATTCTAAGCCTCCTGACCTAATTTTAGAGGTGAGGTAGTGCATTTTTGGTAGTTAGTGCTGAACAACCACATTTGTTTGCTGTATCTGCAAACTGTAAACGGGTTAGGTTTCATGCTAAGCCAACCTCAACTTGAACTCAAAGCTCATCCCTAGCTACTACAATGGTAAGTTTTGCCCTGGGAATGAGTTTATTGCTTTTTGATATGAGAAAAATAATTCTCTTTCAAAGCCCCTCTCTCCCTCCATATCAACCCATACCAATATATGTATATTTGTGGAGACACATGTGATTTAGGGGCACCAGGGGCAATGATGTTGACCTACTGAGGAGTAGAGACTGTTCACTTAGTAAAGTGAATGCTCGCTTAGTTTAATAAATAAAGTGAAGCTGTGTTCACATTAACTACCGAAACTATATACAGGGGAAATTATAAAAAAAATTATAATTTTTGCTTGTGCATTATTGGATGATTGAGAGAAACCTTATTCACTAAGCTAGATAAATTTTCACTTTAGTAAATACACAGCCTCCAATCACTTAGTGAATCCGCCCAATTGATCTTGTCTTTTCTTTACAAAGGTCCAAACAATTTTTAACAGTTGTGTGTCAATCTGCATCCATCTTTTCTACTACAGTTAAAACATCTAACATAATTCATGCAATTTTCTTTTAAGCAGGAAAGAGTATTCTCCTTGTCAAAATGATTTTCCAGAATTCACATTTTGCTCAAGTAATTTGCTTATGGTTTCCCTCAGAGGTCTGCACCATGTTTTAAGTACAATGCAATATGGCATTTCTGGTAATGACCTGAAATTTCTGCCCTAGAGTTTCCTCTTTGGTAAAAGATTTAGTGTTCAAACGGATGCTGTGGATATATTTTTCAACTTCATGTGTTTAAAACTGCTTCCTGGTTCCCACTAATTTGGAAAGATTTCAGTAAGTCAAATGAATATTTTATATCAACATCTACAGTTAATGATCTACAACATATTCTATCATTTTTTTCAATGTATTTAGTTGCCTTAGAGGTGTTTTTCCCAACAAAGTTGAAATATTAAATTTATGGTCAAGGCATTATAAATGTTAATGGAATATGTATCAGTCTGACACAAATTGAATTATAAAATAAGGCCGACAAAAAAGTGCATAACCAATTGCAACCAATCAGAATCATCTTTGATTTATCTGACTGCAGTAAACTGACATCTGATTAGCTTGTATATTGCTTACCATATTCATCACTGGTGCTCAGTGCATTACTTTATTGAATACATCCAGAGCACATTTTGTGTGAGATGATATTCAGTTCCAGATATTTATCTTTCAATGACATGTTTCATTTTTATTAGGGTACTCTTTTACACTTACATTACATAGCATACACCAGTATTTTCCAGTGCTGACATCACTGCTTTCTTAGTAGAAGTTAAATGTTACCAATTTGACATTACACGTAGTACTAATTAATCACAGAAAAGGATAAGGCAATATTAAAAAATCAAAAATCAAAAATCTGAAAAGTATACATCCATCAGATGCTGCATAGAAACAACAGATAACTTACGTTTTTGATTTCCATTGAAATTAACCTGAACTGACATATTTGTATTTTCACCTGCCAGGTTCTTCTAACACAATTTAAATCTACTTAATCAAGTAAACTTATCTGTTGTACATGCTCATCTCTTCTACCACACCTCTGATTCATTGGATTTATTGCATTTCAGTTTCATTTCCATAGATGTTCGTGACAAAATCTATTTACAGCTTATATGAAAAGCCCAGAAAAAGCAAAAAGACAAAGAACAGGTTTCAGATTTGTGAATGATGTACAGCTGGACCTGGTAAACTATCAACAGCATAAAGAATTACATCGGTCTTTATACAGAGTTTCTGGACACAGGTCAAGTTTCATTTGCAACTCGCAAAAAAAAGTATGGGGTCTAAATATTTATACATTCCTAACAAGCTTAAAAACATTGTTTTAAATAAAACAACACTGATCTCTCTAGTTGCTTGTACTCTAAATTGATTCATACTAAAAACCCTTAAAGATAAAATATAACAAAAAGAAAAAAATTTCTAAAGCTCATACATGTTACACTCATGTAATCTTGATTTACCCCCTTCCTGACCAGAGTACTTTTTGTGATTCGCCACTGCGTCGCTTTAACTGACAATTGCACGGCTGTGCAACGTTGTACCAAAACAAAATTGATGTCATTTTTTCCCACAAATAGAACTTTCTTTTGGTGGTATTTGATCGCCTCTGCGATTTTTATTTTTTGCGCTATAAACAAAAAATAATGACAATTTTGAAAAAAGCGCAATATTTTTTACATTTTGCTATAATAAATATCCCCCCAAAATATATAAAAAACTATTTTTTTCCTCACTTTAGGCCGATATGTATTCTTCTACATATTTTTGGTAAAAAAAAATTGCAGTAAGCATATATTGATTGGTTTGCGCAAAATTTATAGCGCCTACAAAATAGGGGATAGTTTTATGCCATTTTTATTTTTAATTATTTTTTTTTATTAGTAATGGCGGCGATCTGTGATTTTTATTGAGACTGTGACATTATGGCAGACAGATCTGACACTTTTCACACTATTTTGGGACCATTGTCATTTATACAGCGATCAGTGCTATAAAAAGGCATTGATTACTTGTGTAAATGACACTGGCAGTGAAGGGGTTAACCACTAGGGGGCGGTAAAGGTGTTAAGTGTGTCCTAGGGAGACCAGTGATCTCTGTCCTGTCACTAGGCAGAATAGGGAAATGCTTTGTTTACAAAAGCATCTCTCCATTCTACCTCTCCATGACACAATTGCAGGCACCCGGCACACATCGAGTCTGCGGGACCCACGGTGCCCTCCGCCGCTTACTGGAGCTGTCGGTAGCGGCGGAAGCGATCGCGTCCTTCTCTGTGGTGTGCCTGGAGACGAGTGAGGCTAAGATGGAGCCCACTCTTCTCCAAGACACTGCTGGGCGGAAGCGACGTCAAAACGTCACTTCTGTCCATGCCTCTTAAAGGCACATTTTTTTCAATGTCATTTTTTTAAATTTCTTTCTTTTTTTTTTTTTTTTTTTAGTGTAAATATGAGATCTAAAGTCTTTTTGACCCCAGATCTCATATTTAAGAGGTCCTGTCATGCTTTTTTCTATTACAAGGGATGTTTACATTCCTTGTAATA
This sequence comes from Lithobates clamitans, assembly GCA_037952925.1. Lineage (NCBI taxonomy): Eukaryota > Metazoa > Chordata > Amphibia > Anura > Ranidae > Lithobates > Lithobates clamitans. The sequence continues at coordinate 3,306,814 of JBBGZY010000400.1, read as the reverse complement.
GGAATAAAAGTGACACATTTTTTATTAAAAAAAACAGTGTAAAAATAAATAAAATAATGTAAAATAAATAATAAAAATTAAAAAAAAATGTTTAAAAACCACCCGTCCCGACGAGCTTGTGCGCAGAAACGAACCCATACGCAAGTAGCGCCCGCATATGAAAACGGTGGTCAAACCACACATGTGAGGTATCGCCATGACCGGTAGAGCGAGGACCTTTTCTTGTGGGATAGTGTTTTGTGCTGAGATGGATGGATGTTAATTCTGCTGAGATAGGTTGTTTTTTTGGGTATGAGCTCTATGAGCTAGAGGGAGATTTTTGTGGAGAAGAGCTCATTGCTATTAGGGGGGTGATTCTGTTGTGGTGGGGGTTCTTGTGGTTAGTTGTTCTTTGCTGGGTAGGAGATTTCTGCTGGAGGGGGGGTTCTTGTGGTTATGAGCATTTTTCAAAATGGGGGTTTCTTTTGGAGAGGAGCTTTTTGCTGGGGGAGGGGTGGTGTATTCTGTTCTGGTGATTTCTTTTGGGGGAAGTTCTTTGCTAGGGGTGATTCAGCTGTGATGGGTTCTTGTGGGCAGGAACTTTTTGTTGGGGAGGTGATTTCTGTTGGGTGTTTTTGGTGAGGAGGAGCTCTTCGATAGGGGGTGATTCTGCTGTGCGGAGGTATTTGTGGGTGAGAAGCTTTTTATTGAGGAGGATACTTTTGTTTATGGGGGGGTCTTGTAGGTGAGAGCATTTTCTCATGAAGAGGAACCATTTGCCAGTGGTTTACACTTGCAGGGAGTGTTTTGCTTAGGGGATTATTGTGTGGGTAGAGTGCTTTGCTGGGGGAAGTTCTTCTAGGAGAGCTTTTGCTTCAAGTTTGCTTAGGTGATGTGGGAAGTTTGCTTGGGGGGGATTTTTTCTTTGGGTGGGGGGAGCTCTTTACTGGGGTATGGGTTTGCCAGGGTTGCTTAAGGGAAAAGGATGTTTGCTTTACAGAATGGAGGATTTACAGTATATTTGGGTGTTTGCTATGTGGGGTTGCTGGGGAGCAATTTCTAGAAGGGGGAGGGCTTTTGGACCATATTTTATGTACTGCTGACCCCTGCACTATATACACTGTGCTATACATTACATACAATATTACTGGCCCCTGCACTATATACACTATGTTATACATTATATATTACTGACCCCAAAGCATTTAATGTCACAACAGTTGTTGGTTGCTATGTTAACCCCAACTGTTGTAATGATGTTTTTCTTTTTTTTTTTTTTTTTTTAAATAGTCTTTATTCAATACACAGTGTTATACAATAATTACCATCAACAGTAAACCTTACAAAACTCATATGCACAACACGCCAAATATAAAATACCCTAGAAAGTTATTCACTCGTTTTTTCCCCTTTTTTCCACCGTACCTATCCCCCCCCCAGCACAGGGATCTAACTGATACGCCTTTGTTAGTTTCTTGGCACTCTGCATACACCTACAACTCCCCCTCCTACACACCCTTTACATTGGGTACCCTATTTCTTCTAACCATGGGTTCCAGATTTTTTTGAACTCCTTCAGGTTTTTCCTCATTACATATACTACCTTTTCTTTCCATACCGTTTCTGTCACTGTTCTGATCCAGTCATCCTTTGAAGGGGGTCTCTCCGCCTGCCACCTCAGGGCTATTAATTTCCTTGCCTGGAAAAGGCATCTCACCACTGCTTTGTTTATATTATTGCCTCTACCTTGGCATTCCCGACCTCCCAATACACATAGCTTTGGATCCATTTTCAATCCTAATTTAAAGATCTTATTTATAAATTCTAGTATTTCTGTCCAGTGCCGGCATAGTTTTGGGCATTTCCATATCATATGAATCAAGTCCCCAGTGTTCTGGCATCTTGGGCAATTGGCATCCACCCTCCGCCCAAATTCAAACAGTTGTCACTAAATGATATATTGCTCACACAGGCCGTGGGCATATGTGGAATTGCACCCCAAAATACATTTAGCTGCTTCTCCTGAGTATGGGGATACCACATGTGTGGGACTTTTTGGGAGCCTAGCCGCGTACGGGGCCCTGAAAACCAATCACTGCCTTCAGGATTTCTAAGGGCGTACATTTTTGATTTTAATCCTCACTACCTATCACAGTTTTGAAGGCCATAAAATGCCCAGATGGCATAAAACCCCCCCCAAATGACCCCATTTTGGAAAGTAGACACCCCAAGCTATTTGCTTTGAGGCATGTTGAGTCCATGGAATGTTTTATATTTTGACACAAGTTGCGGGAAAGTGACAAGTTTTTTTTTTTTGTTTGTTTTTTTGCACAAAGTTGTCACTAAATGATATATTGCTCACACAGGCCATGGGCATATGTGGAATTGACCCCAAAATACATTTAGCTACTTCTCCTGAGTATGTGGATACCACATGTGTTGGACTTTTTGGGAGCCTAGCTGCGTACGGGGCCCCGAAAACCAATCACCGCCTTCAGGATTTCTAAGGGTGTAAATTTTTGATTTCACTCTTCACTGCCTATCACGGTTTCGGAGGCCATGGAATGCCCAAGTGGCACAACCCCCTCCAAATGACCCCAATGTGGAAAGTAGACACCCCAAGCTATTTGCTGAGAGGCATGGTGAGTATTTTGCAGCTCTCATTTGTTTTTGAAAATAAAGAAAGACAAGAAAAATTTTTTTTTTCTTTTTTCAATTTTCAAAACTTTGTGACAAAAAGTGAGGTCTGCAAAATACTCACTATACCTCTCAGCAAATAGCTTTGGGTGTCTATTTTCCAAAATGGGGTCATTTGGGGGGGTTTTGTGCCACCTGGGCATTCCATGGCCTCCGAAACTGTGATAGGCAGTGAAGAGTGAAATCAAAAATTTACGGCCTTAGAAAGCCTGAAGGCGGTGCCTGGTTTTTGGGGTCCCGTACGCGGCTAGGCTCCCAAAAAGTCTCACACATGTGGTATCCTCGTACTCAAGAGAAGCAACAGAATGTATTTTGGGGTGTAATTTAACATATTCCCATGGCATGTTTGAGCAATATATCATTTAGTGACAACTTTGTGCAAAAAAAAAAAATTGTCTCTTTCCCGCAACTTGTGTCACAATATAAAATATTCCATTAACTCGACATGCCTCTCAGCAAATAGCTTGGGGTGTCTACTTTCCAAAATGGGGTCATTTGGGGGGTTTTGAACTGTCCTGGCATTTTATGCACAACATTTAGAAGCTTATGTCACACATCACCCACTCTTCTAACCACTTGAAGACAAGGCCCTTTCTGACACTTTTTGATTACATGAAAAATTTTTTTTTTTTTTGCAAGAAAATTACTTTGAACCCCCAAACATTATATATTTTTTTTAAAGCAAATGCCCTACAGATTAAAATGGTGGGTGTTTCATTTTTTTTTTCCACACAGTATTTGCGCAGCGATTTTTCAAATGCATTTTTTGGGGAAAAAACACACTTTTTTAAATTTTAATGCACTAAGACACACTATATTGCCCAAATGTTTGATGAAATAAAAAATATGATCTTAGGCCGAGTACATGGATACCAAACATGACATGCTTTAAAATTGCGCACAAGCGTGCAGTGGTGACAAACTAAATACATTTTTAAAAGCCTTTAAAAACCTTTACAGGTTACCACTTTAGATTTACAGAGGAGGTCTACTGCTAAAATTACTGCCCTCGATCTTACCTTTGCGGTGATACCTCACATGCATGGTTCAATTGCTGTTTACATTTGACGCCAGACCGACGCTTGCGTTCGCCTTAGCGCGAGAGCAGGGGGGACAGGGGTGCTTTTTTTTTTCTTTTTCTTTTTCTTTATTATTTTTTTGCTTTTTTATCTTATTTTTAAACTGTTCCTTTCATTTTTTTTTAAATCATTTTTATTGTTATCTCAGGGAATGTAAATATCCCCTATCATAGCAATAGGTAGTGACAGGTACTCTTTTTTGAAAAAATTGGGGACTATTAGACCCTAGATTTCTCCTCTGCCCTCAAAGCATCTGACCACACCAAGATCGGTGTGATAAAATGCTTTCCCAATTTCCCAATGGCGCTGTTTACATCCGGCGAAATCTAAGTCATAAAATGCTCGTAGCTTCCGGTTTCTTAGGCCATAGAGCTGTTTGGAGCCACTCTGGTCTCTGATCAGCTCTATGGTCAGCTGGCTGAATCACCGGCTGCATTCTCAGGTTCCCTGTTGAGACAGGAGAGCCAGAGAAAAACACGGAAGATGGTGGGGGGGCATTCCCTCCCACTGCTTGTAAAAGCAGTCTAGAGGCTAATTAGCCGCTAGGATTGCTTTTACATGAAAGCAGACCGCTGGCTGAAAAGAATGATACCAAGATGATACCTAAACCTGCAGGCATCATTCTGATATAACCATTCAAAGTCGTGAATTGCGTACCTGAAGACAAAAAAATGGTTAACAATAAAGCACAGTAAACGGTAAAGTATAAAAAATTGCATACCTGAAAAGCAAACATGATAAAACATAATAACAATAAAACATTGCAGAATAGAATACAGTAAAAAAGAGCAGAACAATAGAGAGAGAATAAAGAGAGAGAGAACAATAAAACAACAACTATTTTTTTTTATTTTATATTTTTGTATGTGTTTTTTTTTTTTTTTTTTTACACTTTTTTTGTAACTGTAACTTTTATAACTGTAACCGGTTCCAGGTTCGGGTCTCTCAAAATGCGATGGCATCTTGGGAGACCCTGTGAAAGTGTGCCTAGTCTGTGCAGTGCTGTACCCTACGCTAATACTCAACTAGTGAATGGTAGCGTTCCAAACATTCACCAATGCAAAGACCAGGATTGTCAGGACAGGGGGGACAATAATAGCGGGTGTCATGCCTATATCCGCGCTTGCTGCAGACACAACATCTTTTTTGGGGGGGTTCGTTGGGTAGGGGTACTTGGGAGGACATAAAGAAAATGCCTCTCATGCAGTCGACTGCATTTGGTTGGGGATGTGAATGGGGGAAGTACGGGCGCTGCAGAAGCGGTGGGTTCCCAATTAGGATTGGCAAATGCAGCAGGAAGGGCATTATGGGCATGACGGGCCTGTGTTTGTCTTTTTGGTGGCAGCGGGACACTACTTGTGCTTGCCACCTCACCAGCTTGAACTGCACTTATGGGACTCGCCACGTCACCAAGTGTTACTGCAGTGCTGGTTTGACTACGACCGGGGTGTACTAGCCCGCTGGTGCTTGCCAGTTCAACAAAACGCTACCAAAAAAACTGTTAGCGATCGCAGGCATCAGGCCTGACTCTGCGAATGCTGCAGTTATGTGTTTAGTGATTTGTAAGTGACAATGATCGATCGATACTGCACTTGGGTGGGCTGGGCCGGGCGGAGGGGCAAAACGCAGGTGCTAGCAGGTATCTGGGCTGATCCCACTAACACTGCGTTTGTGGGAACCCTAAACTGCTGGGGACGCTAGTATAGATCTGATCGGATCAGATATTGATCCGATCAGATACTATACCACTTAGGGAGGTGTACGGTGCGTGCGTGGGTGTTAGCGGTACTGGCGCTAACCTGACGCTGCCTGGGGCAGGTGCTTGCCAGTTCACCAAAATGCTACCAAGAAAACTGTTAGCGATCGCAGGGATCAGGCCTGACTCTGCGAACGCTGCAGTTATGCGTTTAGTGTTTTGTAAGCGACAGTGATCGATCGATACTGCACTTGGGTGGGCTGGGCTGGGCCGGGCGGAGGGGCAAAACGCAGGTGCTAGCGGGTATCTGGGCTGATCCCGCTAACACTGCGTTTTTGGGAACCCTAAACTGCTGGGGACGCCAGTATAGATCTGATCGGATCAGATATTGATCCGATCAGATACTATACCACTTAGGGAGGTGTACGGTGCGTGCGTGGGTGTTAGCGGTACTGGCGCTAATCTGATGCTGCCTGGGGCTGGTGCTTGCCAGTTCACCAAAACTCTACCAAGAAAACTGTTAGCGATTGCAGGGATCAGGCCTGACTCTGCGAACGCTGCAGTTATGCATTTAGTGTTTTGTAAGTGACAGTGATCGATCGATACTGCACTTGGGTGGGCTGGGCCGGGCCAGGCGAAGGGGAAAAACGCAGATGCTAGCAGGTATCTGGGCTGATCCCACTAACACTGCGTTTTTGGGAACCCTAAACTGCTGGGGACGCTAGTATAGATCTGATCGGATCAAATATTGATCCGTTCAGATACTATACCACTAAGGGAGGCGTATGCTGCGTGCATGGGTGTTAGCGGTACTGGCGCTAATCTGATGCTGCCTGGGGTGATGCATATCAACGGCGGGTGCCCTGACACTATAAAAAATAAACGAACTAACCAGCGTCACCCGTAACGGTTATACGGTGATCAGTGGTGAAAGGGTTAACTAGGGGGCAATCAAGGGGTTAAAACATTTATTAGATAGTATATGGGGGTCCCTGTCGCTATAAAACGCTGACGGCGAACCTAAATATTTACGTCCTCTAACTAGCGTCACCAGCGACACTAATACAGCGATCAGAAAAATGATCGCTTAGTGACACTGGTGACGGGGGGTGATCAAGGGGTTAAAACTTTATTAGGGGGGGTTAGGGAGGTACCCTAGACCTACAGGGGGCTAACACTCACTGCCCTACCACTTCTAACTGTCACAAACTGACACCATGCAGTAATCAGAAAAAAAAAAATACTGCTTGGTCTCAGTGTGACAGGGAGGGGGGAGGGGTGATTGGGGGGTGATCGGGGGGGGGGGTCGGGGGTGTAATGTGTGCCTGGCATGTTCTACTGTGTGTGTGTTGTGCACTCACATGTCTTCTCTCCTCGGCGCCGGAACGGAAACTGCCGAGCCGAGGAGAGATGACATCACATCCTCTGCCTGTGTGTACTGCACACAGGCAGGGGAGGATTCCCATTGGCTGGGAGCGATCGCGAGGGGGGGCCACGATCAGATGGCCTCCCCCTCGCCTCTCAACGCTCCCAGACAAATGCCGACTGCCGCTGGCACCAGGGGTACGTGATTCTGCCTGCCCGTGCCATTCTGCCGATGTATATCGTCGTTAGGCGGTCAGCAAGTGGTTAAGTGTGAAAACTTCTGCGCGGGTGATACCGAGACCTGATGTCCTCCCTCCAGCATCTTTTTCCACTGTTCGTCCGATATGTTGGCCACATCCCTTTCCCATTTACTTCTACACTTGAGCTTTTCTGGTCCCTCCATACTACCTCTGCATAAAAATGGATACATTTCTGCTATGGAGCCACTGGGTCCATCCGAACTACCCATTCTGTAAAGAATAGGAGAATGACTCCACCTTGGGCCCTGTTCCCCAAATTGAGCCTTTAGGGCATGCCTTATTTGTAGATAGTTGTAGTACGAGTGGTTCGGAATATCAAATTCCTCCTTTAGTGAGGTGAATGTTTTAAGTATGCTACCATTATACAATTGAGCCAATTTTACTATTCCCTTTGTTTCCCAAGACTTTATTTTTCCCATTGACATTAATTCTTGTAAGTTCTTATTATCCCAAAGGGGGGCATACCTAGCCATTCCTCCCACACCTTCCAAAGTTTTAATGGATTTCCAAACTTTTATTATCAATTTAACTGTGGGGGGTCTAGAGGCAAAAGAATTTGCCTCCAGCACCTCCACTAATGTTTCATGTGGCGCTCCTATGGTCATTATACCCTCATTGTTTTTATCCCCTGACCCTATGTGCTGTAACTGAGCTGCTAAAAAATAACATCGGGGGTGTGGGACCGCCATACCCCCCTCTTGAGTTGATAATTGTAAGGTTTGTAGGCTTATCCTAGATTGTCCCCCTTTCCATATAAGATCTCTTAACATTGTGTAAATTTTCTTAAACCATTTCTTATGAATCCATATTGGTGAATTCTGCAATATGAACAACATCTGGGGCAACCACAGCATTTTGATCAAATTGCATCGTCCAGCAACTGATAAAGGGAGCCTTCTCCATAAATTAATTTTATTTTTAAACTTCGACGACAAGGGGACCAGATTGTGTTTTATATAGTTACCTGGGTCCTTTGTTATATAAATACCTAAGTATTTTACTATCGCCACTATTTCTATTTGTATACTATCCAAATAGACATTTTTCCTAATTGGGTCTACCGGTAATAGCATTGATTTTTCCCAATTTATGGTGAGACCAGATAGCTTTCCAAAACTCGTGAAGATGTCTATCACCTGCTTAAGTGAGCGCTCCGTATCTCCCAGAAATATGAGGACATCGTCCGCATATATTGCAATTCTCTCCTCTCTACCCCTTCTCCAGAACCCTTCCATAAGCTGACTTTGCCTCACTGCTGTGGCCACCGGTTCCATGGCCAGGGCAAAAATCAGAGGTGACAGAGGGCACCCCTGTCTTGTGCCTCTTTCAAGTCGGAACCCATCTGAAAGAGCGTTATTAACTTTAACTTTAGCACTGGGGTCATTATATAAAATTTCAACCCACTTCCTAAAAGATGGGCCGAAACCAAACTCCTTCAGGACACACCACATAAACCCCCATTCCAGGCTATCAAACGCCTTTACCACATCCAGCATCATAACAGCCCTTGATCCCGTATTCTCTATAGGTATTTGCAGGTTTAAAAAAAGCCTCCTGATATTCCTACTAATTGTCCTCTGGGGAATAAAACCCGTTTGGTCTGAGTGAACTCATTTTGAAATTATTTTTTTAAGTCTAATGGCAAGAATCTTTGCAAGAATCTTAGCATCTGAGCACAGCAAAGAAATAGGTCTATAGGACCCAGGCTCTAAGGGGTCTTTCCCCTCCTTAGGCAGCATAATAATCGTGGCTTCGGTCATTGATTTGGGTAATTTTCCCTCTTTCTTTGCCAAGTCAAGTACATTAAGAAGCCCAGATAGTAAAATTTCCCCGTATTTTTTATATGTTTCAGCAAGGAGGCCATCGGGGCCAGGGGACTTCTGATTTGCCATTTCCGCTACAGCCGTTCTAATTTCCTCTATTGTTATCGGGGGCCTCCAAAACCTCTCTGTTAGTGTCTGTGAGGGAGGGTAGTTCAATATTCTTGAAAAAGCTGTCCATTTCCTCCCCTCCCACAACCCCGCGGGACTTATACAGTTCTTCATAATATTCCTTGAATGTATTGCTTATCTCATCTGTCACAGATGATATCTCTCCGCCCATGGTTCTAATGGCGGGGATTGCGGAAGGTGAGGCACTGGACCTAACAATATAGGCCAACATCTTACCAACTTTTTCCCCTTCCCCATACGCTATTTGTTTTTGTAACAGTCTTTTGTTTTCCGATTTCCTGACCATTACCTCTTTATATGTTTGTTGCTTATTCTCCCACATACAGTGAGTGTCGGAGGATGGCTCCTTCACATACTCCCTTTCAGCCACAACTAACTCCGCCCTGATCTTAACCTCCCATTCCAACGATGTCTTTTTTGTTCTTGAAACCTGCTGGATAAGTAAACCCCTCAGATACGCCTTTAATGCATCCCACATCACCCCTCTTGTTGTTGTATCCATATTAAGGTCTATAAATTCTTTCAGCTTGCCTACGATCTCATTCTGACATATCTTTGATTATTTGGGAGGCTAAGTTATTGCCCAATATAAGGTTGATTCTTGAAAGTGTGGAATAGGAACCCGAGTAGCATGAAAATTGCTGTGCCACCGGGTTCCATATTCTCCAGAGGTCCAATAATCCAGCTTCTTCAAGAAATTGACCCATACGCTTTTCCTGTGGCCCCCATCCCTGATTGCCTGGGGGAAACCTATCCATTTTTTTGTTAATAACGGCATTGAAGTCCCCAACTACAATAACTAGTATGCTAGGTTTATCAACTACAAACTCCAGTAAACAGTACAAAACATCTAATTTGAAAGGAGGGGGGATGTAAATATTTGCAAGTATGCATTCCTGATTTTCTATTATACAATATAAAAAAATATAACGGCCCTCCCCATCTATCTTGCACTGCTTGCAGGTAAACACTACCCCTCCACCAATAAACACCGACACACCTCTAGAATATGAGGTGTGTACCGCATGGTATTGGTACTGGAAGTACTTATTCTTTATTTGACGTTTAGTGTCATTAGTCAAGTGTGTCTCCTGCAAGCAGGCAATACCCACTTTAAAAATATCCAGCATATCAAAAACAGCAGCCCTTTTAGCAGAGGTACCTAGCCCGCGGACATTCCATGAGCCAATATTCAATGCCATTGATTATACTAAAACATGATTATTAGCAACAAAGAAAACAGAAAACAATACAAAAACTACAAGGAGAGAAATACAATTCGTACTAATAATTCCTCGTAGGATGTCTTGCCATATTAAACTCAGGACTCTAACCGTCACTAATGCCTCCTGCATCCAATCTGCCCCTTGTTCTACATTGCTCCCCATTATTAATGAAACAATTTCCCTATTTATCAAATACTAAATTAGTGACCCTTTTATTTACAGAGCATACCCATATTTCCACACTCCACACTTTCCTAATATACCCATATTCTACTGTGCCCTGCATATCATTACATAACCCAGTGTACCAAATGTCATACCTATTTTTTGTTGTGCCATGTGTGTTATTATATAGACTAGTGTACCGTATAATTTCGTACTATTCAGTGTTCCCACTAGTACCCTCCCATGTGTTCTTCCTCTTGTGTTTCCTTTACCCCCCCTCCCTCCCCTCCCCCCCAACTCAGAATTTTTAAATATTACCCCCCCACCCAACCCATACCATTCTAGGTTACCCCTTGAGGCTCGTTTAATGACCGTCCCATACCACCCCACCCGCACCAAACTCGTATCTCCCAATCCACCTTCCCCCCACCCATCTCCCTCCCCCCATCACTACAACCACATAAACACTTATTTTAACCCACCCCCATCCAAATCCAAACTCCATTATACCCGTGTCTGAGCCTAACCCTGCTCCACATAAACTATATTAATATTATTTTGTGTTTCCCCACCTATATGTGATATATTCAAACCATTTTTCACAATTATTTCATTGACAATTGATCCTTCTTGTCTTCCAACCATGCCAACGCACTGGCAGGAGAATCAAAAATCTGGCTTCCGCCCAGTGCGTTTATCCGAAGTCTGGTGGGATACAGAAGAGCATATGTGACATCAAACTTTTGAAGGCTACGTTTAACTCCCAAGAATTCAGCTCTGCGCTTCTGTAGGTCAGGGGAAAAATCAGGTTATATTGAAATCCTAGTACCACAATATAAGACTTTCCCCATCTCTCTAGCCTTTCGAAGTAGCCTTACTTTATCCTAAAATGTAAAAATTTCACTAACAACGGTCTTGGGGGTCTTCCTTGGGGGGGGGGGGCCTAAATGGGACTCTATGCGCTCTTTCAATTGAGAACTGCTGAGAAAACGTCTCTCTTCCAAAGGTTTCAATCAGCCAGCCCTCTAGGAATACTATCGGATCTAGGCCTTCGCTCCTTTCAGGCAATCCTACCACCCTCACATTGTCCCTACGAAGTCTGTTTTCCATTTCGTCAAATTTTCCCTCCAGATTGTCTATTCTCTCTTTCCAGACTTTGATTTCTTGTTTCATAGGGTACACATCATCTTCTAACAGACTTATTCTTTTTTTCTGCTTCCGTTACTCTTTCTGCCATTTTCCTGAGCTCATGTCGCACCAGAACTAATTCCTCCTTGATCTCCTTCATTTGATCTCCTAGTTCACCCAAGGAGAATTTGCATGTATTAATTGCCAAGAGAATGTCTTTTAGCGATGGCTCTCTCTTTCTGCTGCAGGTGTTATAGTAACAGGGGCCTCTGTTTCTTTCCCGGTTCCTCCTGGCCCTTTACTAGTAGGGTTCTTTATACCAGAGGCACCTATAGGCATACTCGGGAGCCCCTGGCTCTTTCTGTCCGTTACTGATTTTGTTTTCATTTGCTGTCCCCCTTTATTTGGGGTCTGTTCCGCCGAGTGGACCATTCTCTCTAGCTTGGTGGTTGCCGCCACAGCCACCGCCGTTACGCCTGCCACAGTAGACTGAGCCCCTTTATCCTTCTCTTTTTCTTTAGTTGATCGGGTCGTCATGATGCCTGTCTACTCTTGAGGATTATTTTCTATGATAGATCAAGGGAGGTCCTTAACTGACAAGCAAAGTGCCAATGCTCAACCCCACTAATTAGAGTCCATTTATTAGATTACTGCGGGTTAAGTTACTGCCGCACTGAGGTAAAAAGAAAAGCCGTGAAAAACATCAACACAAGGGGGATGCCCATGCCACAATCACCTTTCATGTGCCTATAAATTACCCCTGCTCTCTTTAAACAGGGAGTTATCACAGTCAAACATGCACAGAGCAGTGTTTCCCAAGTGCGGTATATTGATCTCTTCACAGGCACACACATAGGTTTACAATCCTCCACAGTTCACATCCCCCTGGTAAGCCTTCCACTAGCCTCAGCTTATAGCAGTGAGGGGACTAAGGCATAGGTAAAGATAAGACAGCACCTCCGTTCTGCTGATCTACTGGTTCAGGGAATCGATCACTCACTCAGACGTCCAGATCATATCTTTAGACCCCTCTACCGAGATAAAGTAGTTTCTTCCACCTCCACTTCTCTTCACTTCTCACAGCACGGTTTCAAGGTGTAACCAGGTGAACTTACAGAGAACTCCACTGCTGTCTCCCGGTGTTCGTTCCTGCAACGGCCGTCCCTCCTCTCCTCCTCTCCTTCCGTGATCTCCTGAGATCTCGTGAGGTTATGCTACAACTGACCGGCTATGAGCGCCCTCCGGGACACAAGACAGGTGCACCGAAGCACCGCGCTGCCTCCGCTGGGTACCCACAGACAGGATAGGGTATGCAGGGTCCACAGCGGGAAAGGACAAGAGCGGCACCGAGGACTGCAGTGGATCCGCGGATCATGCCATCAGTGTACTACACGTGGAGCAGGGTATCCACACGCTCTCACTCCTCACCACCCATCACCTCCGTCAGCTTCTGGTCACGCCTCCGCTGCTCCCTTCTCTCACATCAATGATGTTTTTCTATAACATACTCTCAGACATAGTATCAGCTCTCTGTCTAAATCCTGTGTGCAAAAAGCATAAGTAAAAGAAGAGTTTTTTTTTTTTTTGAATGGCTGTGCTGAGGTTGATATATGTATGTGGGCTCATGCTTGTTGTACAGTATTTAACCACTTCAGCCCTGGAAGATTTGTCTGCTGAATGACCAGGCCTTTTTTTGCAATTCGGCACTCGCGACCGTCGACCATGAGCATCGGCATGCGCGCGCCGCCTGCTATCCCGGTCCCACTAGCCGACGTATAGCTACGACGGCTCGCGAGATCGTGCCGACCTGCCGCAGTAAAGTTACACCAGCTGGTCCGCAAGGGGTTAAAGTATATGTATAGCCAAAAACTTTTTTTGGTTTTGGAAAGAGTAGGATGTGTTTTAACCCCTGTCTGTTTTTTTTTCCGCATCCTTTTCTGTGTCCTGTTGAAATTATTTTTTACACCCTGTTTTGGAGACCCAAGAAAGAAAGGAAATCTCTACAAACAGAAATTGCCCACTTAGGCAATTGTCACCAGAATAAGTTTCCCCACGGGAACGTTTATCCTGATCTTTTGTTCTGTTTGCAATTGTAACGTTTTGAACTGCCCATCACTTTCAATGTTTCTGATAATAGCCACCAGGACATATAAAGAACGTTTACCCAGGGAGGACACAACTGGCAATAAAAGCCTAGCCTACTCTATCTAAAAGTTTTAAAAAGTTTTGGCTTTACATACACTTTAAAAATAATCTTTGGGAAGGACTGTGGCATGTGTGTTGCATATAAATAGCTAGTAAATTTAGTTGCTACTGGTATTTAACTTTGTCCCTTTAAGCCCCCTCCACTAATAGTTAAATGTGGATACACCTGCTGTTTGATAAGTGTGCCACATTTTTCTCCCTACGGTTCCCCAGTGTGCTTCAGGTCTTCCACAATCCAGCAATGCCTCTGGCACGTATTAACTTTATTTATTACATGTGCTTGAATTTTAAACAAGTATACAGAAATTTTGCTAGTTTAATGGAAAATATATTTGTGATATAAGGACATGAAAAATGCTGCAGTTGTTAAACGTACAGAATTTAAATTTCTAAGCTCCTCATTAGTACATATTTTCTCATAAGCAGCATGAATAAAAATGCTTTCCGGATAGCTGTTGAAATAGTGTGGATTTGGAATTTTAGCTGCATTTTGCAGAAAGGCCACTAGATGACAGAAAGGTAAGATTGCTGATCGTCTGCTGTAAAATTCTCAAGCTTCCTGTGTGCTTTCACAATAGCTTTACTACTATATCAGCACTTAGAATACAGTAATAGATAACAGAGCTGCTCAAACACTTTTATTCTCTGAAATACATAAACATTAGCTTCAATACATATATTCTGTAATGTGCAAGCAGTAAAACTACACTAAATACAGACTTTATGAAAGAAGAAAATATATAAAAAACAGACTGAAGCTCAGCCTCAATGTATAAATGTCTAATGTATCCCTGAGTATATGTATGTGTGAGAGAACCAGCAAATAGCCTGACACATGTAATTATTAAAGAAAAATAACTTTATTGAACCTCTAGAACCTAGAACATACAAAAACCCACTGTCTAGCTAGAAAAAAATCACAGTTGGCCAATTATTAAAAACCTATTAATAGCAGCTGCAGGGAAAAAATTATGTATGCAACCCCCCCCCCCCCAAAAAAAAGTAAGGGTTATGCAGATCAAAATATTAGTAAATATATATACCTAGCACCTAGTCCGCATAAACGAAATTGCCTCCTCCATATTAGTATTTCAAAATAGATAACTATATGTGGCTAAAATTCATTCAGAGTTCATGGAAAAATCCTCTGATGAGATATATTGTGGGACCAAGATATATACAGATTTTGTTTTTAAAACAAATATTATCATGTAAATTATATAGCTAGCAATATATCCATTAAAAAAAAATATAAAGGAAAAAAATAAGTTAGAGATATTGATCTGTCAATGGTAACTTATATATAGAGTATGATTAAGGAGGCTGCTACTGGTATTCTTTAGCACTTCTTAAGCTGCGTTCACACAAGCAGAATGTCCGACAGAAAAAGTCAGACGGAAGCTTTTCATCGTATATTCCGATCGTGTGTATGCCTCATCTGACTTTTTTTTTGAAAATTCTGATGAATCTAGAAATGGAACATGTTCTAAATATTTCCTACGGAACCAATTCCTATCGGGAAAATCACTCATCTGTATGCTGTTCCGACGGACCAAAAACAATGCATGCTCTGAAGCAAGTACGAGACGGAAGCTATTGGCTACTGGCTATTGAACTTCCTTTTTCTAGTCCCCTCGTACGTGTTGTACGTCATCGCGTTCTGGACGGTTGGACTTTGGTGTGACCGTGTGTATGCAAGAGCGCTTGAGCAGAATTCCGTCGGAGTTCCGTCAGAGAAACCTTCAGAGTTTATTCCAACGGCAAAACCGCTTGTGTGTACATGGCATTACTCTGTATTTCATACCTGCAACTGTCTGGCCCCTTTCTACCTAGTGATAGTGCAAACAGTGTTTGCAGTGCCATTCTAGAAATACGTGTTGAAAATTGGACCATATTAATGAGGAAATGGCGTTGGCAATGGTATAGAACAATTTTCTAGGAATAAAAATAGTGTAGACTTGGGGGGGCAGGAGGCGGAGCCTAGAGGAGCAGACATGCATTGTTAGAGCTCCACACCGCTGAGGAGAGAAGAGAAGGACAAAGCGGAGCCTGCAGGCTCAAAAGGTATCCATTTGAACCTTTTTGCCCCTGGGAACAAACTGTGAAAGTTTGGGCAGGAAATATGGTACTGGGAAGAAACCGTGGCAGAAATAAAAATCACCTCACAAAGAGCTCACAGGCACTCACTGCAGCTGAAGCAGCTCCAGTCACCTCACAAGATACAGCATCAGGGCGCTCTCACAGACAGAAAATGTCACAGCAAGACTCTCCATTTGAGTCAGATACAGAACAAATCCTCTCACAAACTTCTCCACAAGCCTCCTCAGTATCCCCAGTAATATTATTACAATTTGAAAAGATGCTTCATAAGGCTTTAAAACAAACCTCAGACCAAATAACAAACAGCCTAACCAAAGAAATAAGAGAGCTGGGAAACCGCACCGCAGCCTTAGAAATAAAAATGGATGAAATTGAAATTACAACCCAAGAAAATATAACAGAATTGGAACAATTAAAAAAAGAGAATTTAATACTTCAAACTAAGCTCGAAGATTACGAAAATAGAGCCAGACGTTCAAACTTGCGCATAAGGGGAATACCTGAAACTGTGACAGACCTGCAATCTACTATTACTGCTCTATTACAAGAACTAAAGCCAGATATCCCTATTGAACGTTTAGAACTGGACAGAGTACACAGAGCCCTCACAGCCAAAAAGAAAGATGGACCCCCACGTGATATAATCACAAAATTTCATTATTACAGAACGAAAGAACAAATACTAATTGCTGCAAGAGAAAAAAAGGAACTTAATTTTCAAGGACACAATTATCAAATTTTTGCTGACCTATCCCAACTTACTATTACTAAAAGACGATCCATGAAACCCCAACTAATGGAACTGCAACGCCACAACATTATGTATCAATGGGGCTTCCCCTTTTCAGTCAGATTTAACTACCAAGGTACAATTTACAGAAGTAGATCAGCAGATGAACTACAACAAACCCTTTTAAAATTAAATCTGACAGAACCCACAAGCAGCAACTCTCCCACACGCAGAAGAATGGCATCATCTTCACCTTCAGGCAGCACTCAGAAAATTTCATAACAAAATGGGAATCATCATTCTCACAAAAGAGGCCGTTATGCCACATCATCCATGGACCAAGAAGATTCAATGGACTGACATCCTAATTCCTGATATCTCTTCATTTATTATACTAAGAGATGGTTCTCTATAAAAAACCTATATTTATAACTGAATGTAACTGCATTCTGATAGTCACACACTGTGTGGGATCATGTTACATTACAGTTATATTTCTTATTACTTCTGATTCATATAGCCTTAGAATATATAAGTGAAATAAGGAAATTCTTGTTCAGTTATATATTATCAGGTAATAACAATAGATTTATTACTTTTTAGGACAAATATGTTCAATAATCCAGAAGTAATGGAAGCTTTTTCTTTCTTTTCTTAAAACAAATATATTATTACCTAACTAGTTCCTAGAATTATTTTTTTGTTTATTCTAATCTGAAGCAATACAACCTCAATTTTATGAGTTAACATATCTAAACAGTTACACATGAATAAAATATGTAATTGTTTACTCTAAAAGGGTTAAAATCCCCAAATAATTCAAACTACCTTCATCAATACCAAAGTTATTAACAGTACCTTTCTAACTGAATTATTTAGCCTAGGGCAAGACTAACCATATACAACCACCCTGGAATAAATAATTTCAACAAAAACTATATTCTGCACTCCAATTAATGAATCATCATTTTGATGTCTTTTGACATAGCACTTCTCTCCTGTAAGCGGAAGATCCGTGTACCCCCATTAGCCCTCCTCATTCTCCCAACCATATTATGTGGGAGTGTGACGAAGGCACTTATTCCCCTGAGAGAGATATTTATTCTCTTTCACGGGTAAATTGTGATTACTTGCAAAAAATAATTTATACAATGTATCATCTAATCTCATATGTTTTTTGTTTACTCTTTACTCCAGAATTCACTGGTTTCTTTTCTATCTATTCAGCTCTTCAGTCCACACAGGTTGATCTGCGCAGTCAGCTCTGCATAACAAAAAGTAAGTCAAAACTATTTGATCTATTGCCATGGCACCACTGAATATACTTTCCCTGAATGTTCAGGGAATAAATGTCCCTCAAAAAAGGACCAAAGCCTTCCGTACTTTCCATAACAAGAAGGCTCACATAGTATGCCTCCAAGAGACACACTTCACCAAAGATTCTACTCCAAAATATATTTCTCCTTTTTATCAACAAATTTACACGGCTTCTGCCTGTACCAAGCAAAGGGGAACTCTAATTGCATTTCACCGATCCACACCATTCACCTTATCATCAGAAATTAAAGACCCAGAAGGTAGATACCTGATACTCATGGGTTATATAATGGATACAGCAATCACGGTGATTTCCTACTACGCTCCTAACAAACAACCTACACCATTCCTCTCACATATATTACAAGTGATTAATACACACAAAATAGGAACAGTGATAATGTGTGGGGATTCGAACCAGGTCCTCCTCCCATTTCTAGATAAATCACCTTTTACACCATCCAAAATAACCTCTAGATTACCTTTTTCTCAACTTCTTTCCAAATACAATCTGGTAGATTCATGGAGAGAAAGTAACCCAATGAAAAAGAAATTCACTTATTTCTCGCACCCTCATCAAACCTTCACCAGAATAGATCATATTTTTCTAACAATAGGAATGATACCAGAAATTATTGCATCAGATATAATTCCAATTCCGTGGTCTGACCATAATGCAGTATACACTACTATAGCCTCAGCCATACCAAAAGCACATGACCCAACGTGGTACTTACCGGACATAATGCTCAAACACCCACTACTTCAGATGGCCATTGAACAAGCTTTAAAGGAATACATATCAATTAATAATACAACAGACATCTCCCCAATAACACTGTGGGAAGCTCATAAGCCTGTCTTGCGTGGTACAATACAAAGACAAATGGCACTATTTAAACGGGAACGCAAAAATCTAGCAAAAAAACTAGAACTCAATTTTAATGCAGCCTACATATCATTTCAAGATAATCCATCTCAGAGTACAAAATCTTATCTGGAAAAATCTAGATTGGAATACGATCTATTTCTCACTGAGTCAGTTGATAAATCCCTCAAACGCTCCAAACACAATTTCTACATGAATACAAACAAACCAGGTACATATTTGGCTCGGGCATTAAATTCAACTAACAAATCTTTCAAACCAATACGTTTGAAATTATCAAAAAATGCTTACACTTGTAATCCAGTTAAAATAGTCCATAAATTTCACTCACATCTGGCAACTTTATACAAGACAAACAATGAATTTAATCCTACAGAGGCTGAATCCTTCTTCTCAAAAATAACCTTACCTGAGTTATCTCAGAATCAAAAAAGCAGTTTGGATGAGCCTATAACTATAGATGAAGTTGCTAACGCCATAAAAGACCTAAAACTTAACAAAAGACCAGGCCCAGACGGCTACTCGGCTTTATACTATAAAACATTCTCAGAAATACTCTCTCCCATTCTCACTGAAACTTTTAACAAACTTCTAGATGGACATTCTTTTCGGCAAGAAACACTAATGGCAATTGTTTGTATGATCCCAAAACCCCTTTCTGATGATACTTCCTGTGTGAATTATCGGCCTATCTCTCTGTTAAACCTCGATATTAAATTATTAGCAAAAATAATAGCAAAACGCCTCAATAGCATTATAGGAAAATTAATACATAGAGATCAAGTAGGCTTCATGCCAAATAGACAGGCAGGCGATAATATACGCAGGGCAGTGTTATTGGCACATATTGCTAAAAAACGGAAAATCCCTTTATGTTTTCTATCTCTCGATATTAAGAGGGCATTTGACACAGTATCCTGGCAATATATGCAATATTCATTACAAAAATGGGGTTTTGGACCCCACTTTTTAACATGGATCAAAGCATTATATAATAAACCCAAAGCCTATATAAAATATGCTGGATACAAATCTGAAGCCTTTAATATCGAAAGAGGTACCCGACAGGGTTGCCCATTATCTCCCTTATTATTTGCCCTTATACTCGAACCCATGGCCCAATACATCAGAACAAACCAAACTATAACTGGCATTGAAGTAGGAGGTATTACACACAAATTATGTATATTTGCAGACGATATATTACTTTTTCTATCATCACCACAGGTCTCTGGTCCTAACTTAATACCAGCTCTTGATGGATTTGCAGCCCTATCCGGCCTTATGATTAATCCTAAGAAATGCCTAGTGCTTAATATTTCACTCACAAACATGGAATTGATCCCGGCTAGGGCTGCACTCCCATTCACATGGGCAGAAAAATCAATCCCATATCTTGGAATTTATTTAACAGCATCTCATTCTGACTTATTCTCAACCAATTATCCTCCTGTATTAAGACAGATCACAAATCTAATAAAACAATGGTCGCAACTTCCTTTATCCTGGATAGGGAAGATTAATGCAATCAAAATGACTATTCTACCCAAATTGCTTTATCTATTCAGAGTCCTCCCTATTCCAATTCCTTCCTATTTTTTGAGAATAGTACAAAAAAGAGCAACTTCGTTTATATGGGGCTCTTCTAAACCACATATACCTATACACACACTACATCTTCCCAAAAATAAAGGAGGCCTGGGATACCCTAATTTTACTAACTACTACAGAGCAGCACATTTGGCCAGTCTGTCCAAATACCATGCAAAACAGGAAATCCCATTATGGGTATTTATAGAGGCTTCAGAAAATGACCCTCTATTAATATCAAATTTATTATGGCTTGATCCTAAAGACCGCTTTAAAATTCATAATCCCATAACTAAACACTTCTTATCTCTCTGGGATAAACTAAAAACCAAATATCAGTTACAATCTCCACACAATCCTCTCCTTTCTTTTATCAGAAATCCGGCCTTTTATCCGGCATGGATCTACCCAAATTCTTTTAAAGCTTGGACAACATCAGGCATTCAGACACTAAATGACTTCATAGCATCTAAATCATTCCTTTCATTCCCATCGCTTAGAGAAAAATATGATCTACCAAACTCTGAGATATTTAGATATCTCCAAATCAAAAATTTCTATACACCATTCCTAAAGGGGGATACACCATTATCCCAATTATCCATTTTTGAATCAATCTGTACAAAAGATCCATTTGCTAAAGGTACAATTTCATCACTTTATAATCAATTATATGGAGTAGCAAATCTTAATAGACCCTCTTACGTTCAGAGGTGGGAGGAGGACCTGGGACGAACTTTAGAAGACACGGACTGGTCTAACATATGGCTCACATCTAAGTCATCTTCACCCAACATCTTAGCACTGGAGACAAATTATAAAGTTCTAACTCGCTGGTACCTTGTACCCGCTAGAGTGGCAAAATATTCACCTAATACTTCAGCTCTTTGTTTTCGAGGATGCCCAGAAATAGGCACATATTTACACATATGGTGGACGTGCCCAGTAATCCAAACCTTCTGGAAGGAAGTCTTCGTGATTGCATCTAAAATATTTTAAAAAATAATACAACCAGATCCATATTTAACTTTACTTAATGTAAAACCGGAATGGTTAACACTCTCTCAATTCAAACTTATGATCCAACTAATAACGGCTGCAAAACAAACAGTGGCCAAGGCATGGAAATCTCCTACATTGGTACTAGTAGAAACAATTCACAGAATGAATAATACAATGTCCCATGCTAAGATGGTAGCCATCGATCAAAATCAAATTCCAAAATTTGAAAAACTTTGGCATCCTTGGATAAAACAACAGTTCCTGTCAAACTTCAATGACTCTGTCCTGTTGCCATGGTAACAGATTAAATGACTTACAGAGACACCCATTCTAAGGCTTCAAAGAGAACTAAAAAGAATAATAAACTGACGAGCGGGACAACCTTGTGGACCATACCTCTACCTTTCAACCCTTTTTCTTCTTTCTCTTTCCTTTTCTCCACCTTACGATTAAAGCTTATTATCAGAATTTATTTGACCTATATACACTCTACTTGTAAACAATATGTATAGTAGGCATAAATCATTTAAATACCTACAAAAGTAACTAAGGAAATTATATATATCTTTAATTTAGGTTTATGTGAACCCAATGTTTAATATTTGAAACTTCATGATATTTACCTATATAAACCCTACTGTAAAACAATGAGCTTACTTTATAGATCCTTGTAAACTTACTTTATGTATCCTTATAACATTGTATACTCAATAAACTTCTTTTGACAAGGAAAAATAGTGTAGACTTTAACCACATGCCGACCAGTGCACGACGATATACGTCAGCACTAGGGATGAGCCGAACACCCCCCTGTTCGGTTCGCACCAGAACATGCGAACAGAAAAAAAGTTCGTTCGAACACGCAAACACCGTTAAAGTCTATGGGACACGAACATGAATAATCAAAAGTGCTAATTTTAAAGGCTTCTATGCAAGTTATTGTCATAAAGTGTTTGGGGACCCGGGTCCTGCCCCAGGGGACATGGATCAATGCAAAAAAAAGTTTTAAAAACTGCCGTTTTTTCAGGAGCAGTGATTTTAATAATGCTTAAAGTCAAACAATAAAAGTGTAATATCCCTTTAAATTTCGTAGCTGGGGGGTGTCTATAGTATGCCTGTAAAGGGGCGCATGTTTCCTGTGTTTAGAACAGTCTGACAGCAAAATGACATTTTGAAGGAAAAAACCCATTTAAAACTACTCGCGGCTATTGCATTGCCGGTCCGACAATACACATAGAAGTTCATTGATAAAAACGGCATGGGAATTCCCCACAGGGGAACCCCGAACCAAAATTAAAAAAAAAAAAAAGACGTGGGGGTCCCCCTAAATTCCATACCAGGCCCTTAAGGTCTGGTATGGATATTATGGGAACCCCGGCCAAAATTTAAAAAAAAAATGACGTGGGGGTCCCCCAAATTCCATACCAGACCCTTCAGGTCTGGTACGGATTTTAAGGGGAACCCCACGCCAAAAAAAAACAAAAAAACGGGTGGGGTCCCCCCAAAAATCCATACCAGACCCTTATCCGAGCACGCAGCCTGGCAGGCTGCAGGAAAAGAGGGGGGATGAGAGTGCAGCCCCCTCCCTCCTGAACCGTACCAGGCCACATGCCCTCAACATTGGTTGCCCCTCAAAACACCTTGTCCCCATGTTGATGAGGACAAGGGCCTCATCCCCACAACCCTGGCCGGTGGTTGTGGGGGTCTGCGGGCGGGGGGCTTATCGGAATCTGGAAGCCCCTTTAACAAGGGGACCCCCAGATCCCCGCCCCCCCCTGTGTGAAATGGTAAGGGGGTACTTACCCCTACCATTTCACTGAAAAACTGTCAAAAATGTAAAAAATGACAAGAGACAGTTTTTGACAATTCTTTTATTTAAATGCTTCTTCTTTCTTCTATCTTCCTTCATCTTCTGGTTCTTCTGGCTCTTCTGGTTCTTCCTCCGGCGTTCTCGTCCAGCATCTCCTCCGCGGCGTCTTCTTCCCTTCTTCTCCTCGGGCCACTCCGCACCCATGGCATGGGGGGAGGCTCCCGCTCTTCTCTTCATCTTCTCTTCTTCTCTTCTTCATTTTCTTCTCTGGGCCGCTCCGCATCCATGCTGGCATGGAGGGAGGCTCCCGCTGTGTGACGGCGTCTCCTCATCTGACGGTTCTTAAATAACGGGGGGCGGGGCCACCCGGTGACCCCACCCCCCTCTGACGCACGGGACATGACGGGGCTTCCTTGTGGCTTTCCCCGTGACGTCACAGGGAAGTCCCGTCAAGTCACCGTGCGTCAGAGGGGGGCGGGGTCACCGGATGGCCCCACCCCCGTTATTTAAGAACTGTCAGACGAGGAGACGCCGTCACACAGCGGGAGCCTCCCTCCATGCCAGCATGGATGCGGAGCGTCCCGGAGAAGAAAATGAAGAAGAGAAGAAAAGAAGATGAAGAGAAGAGCGGGAGCCTCCCCCCATGCCATGGGTGCGGAGCGGCCCGAGGAGAAGAAGATAGAAGACGCCGCGGAGGAGATGCTGGACGAGAACGCCGGAGGAAGAGCCAGAAGAACCAGAAGAAGATGAAGGAAGATAGAAGAAAGAAGCATTTAAATAAAAGAATTGTCAAAAACTGTCTCTTGTCATTTTTAACAGTTTTTTAGTGAAATGGTAGGGGTAAGTACCCCCTTACCATTTCACACAGGGGGGGGCGGGATCTGGGGGTCCCCTTGTTAAAGGGGGCTTCCAGATTCCGATAAGCCCCCCGCCCGCAGACCCTCACAACCACCGGCCAGGGTTGTGGGGATGAGGCCCTTGTCCTCATCAACATGGGGACAAGGTGTTTTGGGGGGCTACCCCAAAGCACCCTCCCAATGTTGAGGGCATGTGGCCTGGTACGGTTCAGGAGGGGGGGCCGCACTCTTGTCCCCCCTCTTTTTCTGAGGCCTGCCAGGTTGCGTGCTCGGATAAGGGTCTGGTATGGATGTTTGGGGGGACCCCACGCTGTTTTTTTTTTTTTTGACGCCGGGTTCCCCTTAAAATCCATACCAGACCTGAAGGGTCTGGTATGAAATTTAGGGGGACCTCCACGTAATTTTTTTTTTATTTCGGCCGGGGTTCTCCTTAATACCCATACCAGACCTGAAGGGCCTGGTATGGAATTTAAGGGGACCCCCACGTCATTTTTTTTTTAAATTTTGGTTCGGGGTTCCCCTGTGGGGAATTCCCATGCCATTTTTATCAATGAACTTTTATGTGTATTGTCGGACGGCAATGCAATAGCCGCGAGTAGTTTTAAATGGGTTTTTTCCTTCGAAATTTTGCTGTCAGACTGTTCAAAACACAGGAAACATGCGCCCCTTTACAGGCATACTATAGACACCCCCCAGCTACGAAATTTAAAGGGATATTACACTTTTATTGTTTGACTTTAAGCATTATTAAAATCACTGCTCCTGAAAAAACGGACGTTTTTAAAACTTTTTTTTGCATTGATCCATGTCCCCTGGGGCAGGACCCAGGTCCCCAAACACTTTTTATGACAATAACTTGCATATAAGCCTTTAAAATTAGCACTTTTGATTTCTCCCATAGACTTTTAAAGGGTGTTCTGCGGCATTCGAATTTGGCGCGAACACCCCAAATTGTTCGCTGTTCGGCGAACTTGCGAACAGCCAATGTTCGAGTCGAACATGAGTTCGACTCGAACTCGAAGCTCATCCCTAGTCAGCACAATGGCACGACTGGGCAAATGGGCGTACAGGTACGTCCCATTAAGCAGCAGCATTGTGGGCGCGCGTGCACCCGACGCGCGCTCCGTGACCGTGACCGCGGGTCCCGCGGACTCGATGTCCGCTGGGTGCTTGCGATCGTGTTACAGAGCGGAAGAACAGGGAGATGCCCGTTCTGCCTAGTGACATGACAGAGATTACTGCTCCCTGTCATCGGGAACAGTGATCGCTGTCATGTGAGTAGTAGCCCATACCCCCCACAGTTAGAATCACTCCCTAGGACACACTTAACAGCTTGATCGCCCCCTAGTGGTTAATCCCTTCCCTGCCAGTGTCATTTACACAGTAATCGGTGCATTTTTTTATAGCACTGATTGCTGTAAAAATGACAATGGTCCCAAAATAGTGTCAAAAGTGTCCAATGAGTCCGCCATAATGTCGCAATCCCGATAAAAATCGCAGATCATTGCCATTACTAAAAACTAGAAAAAATTATAATAAAAATGCCATAAAACTATCTCTTATTTTGTAGACACTATAACTTTTGCGCAAACCAATCAATATATGCTTATTGCGATTTTTTTTTTACCAAAATATGTAGAAGAATACATATCGGCCTAAACTGAGGAAAAAAATTAGGTTTTTTTTTTTTATATATTTTTGGGGGATATTTATTATATAAATATAAAAAATATAGTTTTTTGTTCAAAATTTCTCATTTTTTTGTTTATAGCACAAAAAATAAAAACCACAGAGGTGATCAAATACCACCAAAAGAAAACTCTATTTGTGGGGAAAAAAGTACGTCAATTTTGTTTGGGTGCAACGTCGCACGACCACGCAATTGTCAGTTAAAGCGACAGTGCCGAATCACAAAAAGTGCTCTGGTCAAGAAGGGGGTAAATCCTTCTGGGGCTGAAGTGGTTAACCACTTCCATTAGATTTACCCCCTTCATGACCAGGCCATTTTTTGCAATATGGCACTGAGTTCATTTAACTGACAATAGCACTGCCTTGCAACACTGTACCCAAATAAAATGTATGTCCTTTTTGTCCCCACAAATAGAGCTTTCTTTGGGTAGTAGTTGATCACCTCTATGGTTTTTATTTTTTCTGATTTAAACAACGAACCATTGACAATTTTGAAGCCAATAAAAAATGTAAAAAATCAAATTTCTTCATCAATTTAGGCCAATATTTATTATGCTACATATTTGTGGTAAAAAAAATCCCAATAAGCGTATATTGATTGGTTTGCGCAAAAGTTATAGCGTCTACAAACTATGGGATATTTTTATTTACAGTATTTATTTATTACTAGTAATGGCGGTGATCAGCGACTTATAGCGGGACTACGACATTGCGGCGGACAAATCAGACTCCTAACTGACACTTTTGCACACCTTTTTGGGGGCCAGTGTTATTATTACAGAGATTAGTGCTAAAAATATGCACTGTCACTGTACTAATGGCACTGGCAGGGAAGGGCTTAACATCAGGGGCGATCAAAGGGTTAACTGTGTGCCTAGCTAATGTTTCAGTATAGTGGGGGAGGTCCTTTTACTAGTGGAAATCATGGATCAGTGTTTCTGCTTTACAGAAACACAGGATTTATGTCTTCTGTACTGACAGAATGACAATATGCTTTGTGTACCAAACGATCAGCGGTTGCTGGTGGACATTGGGTCCGCGGGACCCACCGTGTAGAATCACAGCAGGAGCAAACTGCCAGTGGCGCGCACTCGCGCCCAATACCCAGAAGTGCAGGGTCACGTATATATACATGATCCTCCGCAGCGCGGCTGCCCTGTAGCAGTAAATCTACTATGGGTGTGGATTGAAAGTGGTTAAAGAGGTACAAGAAATTAAGCAAAAATTCAATTTTTATCAAATGTATTTTTCACAATAAAGTATATGTGAACCCTTACCTTGAATAATACATTCTGCTTAAAATGGAAATGCAACGCAAAACACAAACACACACACACATTTTTATTTTATTATGAAAGCATTCGTTAGGTTGATATTTAATTTCTTCATATTTGTTGTGTCGATCTGGTGTGTTTTCGGGATTCCTTTAGTTTCTTCAAGGTTTGTTTTGTATATTCTTTATACTGTGTGGATTATAAAAGTTTTGCAAATTCTTTATTCTATTTTGGGACAGATTCAAATTCATTGTGAATAATAGCTGTTTGTTAAGGATCGGCCGACCGCCACGTTACATTCAAGAAAACATGCCAGAGATGAAATGGAAAAAAAGTTTTACAATAAAGCAAAGAATGTCAGCTGTTCAGTCTAATATACTGTATAAATATATATACAGTGCCTTCAAAAAGTATTCATACCCCTTGAAATTTTCCACATTTTGTCATGTTACAACCAAAAACATAAATGCATTTTATTGGGATTTTATGTGATAGACCAACACAAAGTGGCACATAATTGTGAAGTGGGAGAAAAATGATAAATAGTTTTCATTTTTTTTACAAATAAATATCTAAAAAGTGTGGCATGCATTTATATTCAGCGACTTTTCGGCTACAAAAGTCCGACAGCCCGTCCGACAGACTTTCGACGAACTTTTGGTGGACTTTTGGCGGACTTGCGGCAGACTTTCTAACGAACGGACTTGCCTACATACGATCACACAAAAGTCTGATGGATTTGTACGTGATGACGTACACCGGACTAAAATAAGGAAGTTGATAGCCAGTAGCCAATAGCTGCCCTAGCGTGCGTTTTTGTCCGTTGGACTAGCATACAGATGAGCGGATTTCTGGGTCCGGCGTAGTTACGACGTAAAGATTTGAAGGATGTTTCAAATCTAAAGTCCGTCAGATTTGCGGCTGGAAAAGTCCGCTGAAAGTCCAGGGAAGCCCACACTCGATCGGATTGTCAGCCGGCTTTAGTCTGTCGGCGTCCGTCGGACTTTTGTAGACGAAAAGTCTGACCATGTGTACGCGGCATTAGAGTCTGCAAAAGACGTGCGACTGGGATGGAGGTTCTTCTTCCAGAATGACAACAACCCTAAAATTACAGCCAGAGCTACAATGGAATGGTTTTGATCAAAGCATATTCA
Organism: Lithobates clamitans; assembly: GCA_037952925.1. NCBI lineage: Eukaryota > Metazoa > Chordata > Amphibia > Anura > Ranidae > Lithobates > Lithobates clamitans. Next base: position 3,278,650 of record JBBGZY010000400.1, on the reverse strand, counting down.
TGTGTTAGAATGGCCCAGTCAAGTCCAGACCAAAATCCAATTGAGAATCTATGGCAAGACTTGAAAATTGCTGTTCACAGATGATTTCCATCCAATCTGACAGAGCTTGCAAATCTTGCAAAGAAGAATGGACAAAACTTTCACTCTCTAGATGTACAAAGCTGGTAGAGACATACCCAAAAATACTTGCAGCTGTAATTTCAGCGAAAGGTGGTTCTAGAAAGTATTGACTCATGCGGGGCTGAATACAAATGCGAGACACATTTTTCACATATTTATTTGTAAAAAAATTTTGTAAACCATCTATCATTTTCCTTCCACTTCACAATTATGTGTCACTTTGTGTTGGTCTATCACATAAAATCCCCAAAAAATACATTTACGTTTTTGGTTGTAACACGACAAAATGTGGAAAATTTCAAAGGGTATGAACACTTTTTCAAGGAACTGTATAGATAGATATATAGATATATCTAACGTATATACTCGAGTATAAGTCGATCCGAGTATAAGTCGAGGCCCTTATTTACCACCAAAAAATGGGAAAAAATTATTGACCTGAGTATAAGACGAGGGTGAGAAATGCAGCAGCTACTGTGAGTGGAAAAAGAGTGTCAACAATGCCCATCTGCAGCTGTATACCTCCCTGTGTCCTGTGCATGTGTCCTGTGCATGTGTCATGTGTCCTGTGTATATGTGCATGTGTCATGTACCTGTGTCCTCTGTATATGTGCATGTGTCATGTGTCCTGTGTATATGTGCATGTGCCATGTACCTGTGTCCTATGTATATGTGCATGTGTCCCGTACCTGTGTCCTGTGTATATGTGCATGTGTCATGTGTCCCGTACCTGTGCCCTGTGTATATGTGCATGTGTCATGTGTCCTGTGTATATGTGCATGTGTCATGTACCTGTGTCCTGTGTATATGTGCATGTGTCATGTACCTGTGTCCTGTGTATATGTGCATGTGTCATGTGTCCTTTACCTGTGTCCTGTGTATATGTGCATGTGTCATGTACCTGTGTCCTGTGTATATGTGCATGTGTCATGTGTCCTGTGTATATGTGCATGTGTCATGTACCTGTGATCTGTGTATATGTGCATGTGTCCCGTACCTGTGTCCTGTGTATATGTGCATGTGTCATGTACCTGTGTCCTGTGTATATGTGCATGTGTCATGTACCTGTGTCCTGTGTATATGTGCATGTGTCATGTGTCCTGTACCTGTGTCCTGTGTATATGTGCATGTGTCATGTACCTGTGTCCTGTGTATATGTGCATGTGTCATGTGTCCTGTACCTGTGTCCTGTGTATATGTGCATGTGTCCTGTACCTGTGTCATGTGTATATGTACCTGTGTCCTGTGTATATGTGCATGTGTCATGTACCTGTGTCCTGTGTATATGTGCATGTGTCATGTGTATATGTACCTGTGTCCTGTGTATGCGTGCATGTGTCATGTGTATATGGTCCTGTGTATGTGTCTGTGTGCATGTGTCTGTGTGCATCCTACCTGTGTCCTGTGCATGCCTCCGTGTGCCGCTCTGCACCGATCAGCGTGTGCTATTCCTATTTGGCGGCCATTCACTGTTCAAAAGCCGCGCCTCCTCGTTGTCCATGATAGGCAGAAAACTTCATTTCCCAGCAGTCAGCGGTCAGCCTATCACGGGCATTCTCTCATCCTCATACCACGGACGAGGATAAGAGAATGTCCGTGATAGGCTGTACACTGACTGCCTATCACAGACGAGGAGGCGCGGCTTTTGAACTGTGAGAGCCGAGAGCCGCTGCCGAGTGGTATGCAGCACATGCTGGCCGCCGTCTGCCTGCATGACACGCTGATCATGTAGGCAGACAGCAGTGACTCGTGTATAAGTCGAGGGGGGCACTTTCAGCCCCAAAAAAGGGGCTGAAAAATTTGACTTATACATGAGTATATACGGTATATCTATATCTATATAGATATAGCTCTATATCTATATTGATACAGTGGCGTAGCGTGGGGGGTGCGGGAGGGGCCGTGGCCCCGGGCGCAATATCTAGAGGGGCGCAGAAGTCCCGACTCCCGCTATCCCGATTCCCAACTACTGTCATTCCGACTTCCGACTCGGCACTCCACACCTGGGAGTACCGAGTGTGCCACTGTCTGCGCCCCGCCTCTGCCACTCTCCATGTTTCTGTGCTAGTGCTGCCGGAGCTTCCCCAGCTGTCCAGCCTCAGCGATGAACACTCTCTGCGATTGGCTGCTCCAGTCATGTGTAGGCACGGCGGCCAGCAGAGCTGGCTTCGGCGGTTGATCGCGGGTCACTGTCCAGGTCTCATCACTGGCTATGCTTCCACCACACTCCGCAGTCCACATATTAGAGACAAGAAGAGCCCAGGTGAGTGGTGGCTTTGTACTGCCGTGCTGGGGCCCGGCTGGCTGGAGACTAGCAAGCTCAGCAGTGAATAGGAAAAAGATTAGGTAGGATGGGGATGGCTGGGGTGACACCTTCTCTGCCAGGCTGAAATGAGATGGAGGGAGGAAGTTTATCTGAAGTGCCGCTCTTCTACCACTTCTGGGACACTTCACATCCTGGGAAGGGGGCACATTCCCACAGACTGGGAAACCAGAATGGCCAACATGTACCCATAGCTTTCTGCTCTGTGCTTCATACATGGGGTTCTGTGTATATATAGTGCATGGTATGATGGGGGGGCAGTATATATATAACACATGGAGGGGGGCAGTGTGTATATATATATATATATATATATATATATATATATAAATATATATATATATATATATATATAAATATATATATATATGGCACAACCCCCCCCCCCAAATGACCCCATTTTGGAAAGTAGACACCCCAAGCTATTTGCTGAGAGGCATGGTGAGTATTTGCAGCTCTCATTTGTTTTTGAAAATGAAGAAAGGCAAGAAAAAACATTTTTTTTTCTTTTTTCAATTTTCAAAACTTTGTGACAAAAAGTGAGGTCTGCAAAATACTCACTATACCTCTCAGCAAATAGATTGGGGTGTCTACTTTCCAAAATGGGGTCATTTGGGGGGGGGGTTTGTGCCACCTGGGCATTCCATGGCCTCCGAAACTGTGATAGGCAGTGAAGAGTGAAATCAAAAATTTACACCCTTAGAAAGCCTGAAGGCGGTGCTTGGTTTTCGGGGTCCCATACGCGGCTAGGCTCCCAAAAAGTCTCACACATGTGGTATCCCCGTACTCAGGAGAAGCAACAGAATGTATTTTGGGGTGTAATTTCACATATTCCCATGGCATGTTTGAGCAATATACCATTTAGTGACAACTTTGTGCCAAAAAAAAAAAAAATTGTCTCTTTCTCGCAACTTGTGTCACAATATAAAATATTCCATGGACTCGACATGACTCTCAGCAAATAGCTTGGGGTGTCTACTTTCCAAAATTGGGTCATTTGGGGGGGGTTTGAACTGTCCTGGCATTTTATGCACAACATTTAGAAGCTTATGTCACACATCACCCACTCTTCTAACCACTTGAAGACAAAGCCCTTTCTGACACTTTTTGTTTACATGAAAAAAATTTTTTTTTTGCAAGAAAATTACTTTGAACCCCCAAATATTATATATTTTTTTAAAGCAAATGCCCTACAGCTTAAAATGGTGGGTGTTTCATTTTTTTTTTTCACACAGTATTTGCGCAGCGATTTTTCAAACGCATTTTTTGGGGAAAAAACACACTTTTTTAAATTTTAATGCACTAAAACACACTATATTGCCCAAATGTTTGATGGAATAAAAAAGATGATCTTAGGCCGAGTACATGGATACCAAACATGACATGCTTTAAAGTTGCGCACAAACGTGCAGTGGCGACAAACTAAATACATTTTTAAAAGCCTTTTAAAGCCTTTACAGGTTACCACTTTAGATTTACAGAGGAGGTCTACTACTAAAATTACTGCCCTCGATCTGACGTTCGCAGTGACACCTCACATGCATGGTGCAATTGCTGTTTACATTTGACGCCAGACCGACGCTTGCGTTCGCCTTTGCGCGAGAGCAGGGGGGGACAGGGGTGTTTTTTTTATTTTTTTTTCTTTATTATTTTTTTGCTTTTTTATCTTATTTTTAAACTGTTCCTTTCATTTTTTTAAAATCATTTTTATTTTTATCTCAGGGAATGTAAATATCCCCTATGATAGCAATAGGTAGTGACAGGTACTCTTTTTTGAAAAAAATGGGGTCTATTAGACCCTAGATCTCTCCTCTGCCCTCAAAGCATCTGACCACACCAAGATCGGTGTGATAAAATGCTTTCCCAATTTCCCAATGGCGCTGTTTACATCCGGCGAAATCTAAGTCATGAAATGCTCGTAGCTTCCGGTTTCTTAGGCCATAGAGATGTTTGGAGCCACTCTGGTCTCTGATCAGCTCCTGTTGGGACAGGAGAGCCAGAGAAAAACACGGAAGACGGTGGGGGGGCATTCCCTCCCACTGCTTGTAAAAGCAGTCTAGAGGCTAATTAGCCGCTAGGATTGCTTTTACATGAAAGCCGACCGCTGGCTGAAAAGAATGATACCAAGATCATACCTAAACCTGCAGGCATCATTCTGGTATAACCACTCAAAGTCGTGAATGGCGTACCTGAAGACAAAAAAATGGTTAACAATAAAACACAGTAAACGGTAAAGTATAAAAAATTGCATACCTGAAAAGTCTCCTAGGTTCTCCAATGGCCTTTTATTTTTGCCCATTTTCTTCAATAGTGCAAACGTAACTTATTTGATACATGAGGTGACAATCTCTTCTTCAGCTAACTATTGTGTTGTGCTGTGGGTCTGCTACACACATACACTTTTTTTGTAACTAACTTTTATAACTGTAACCGGTTCCAGGTTCGGGTCTCTCAAAATGAGATAGCATCTTGGGAGACCCTGTGAAAGTGTGCCTAGTCTGTGCAATGCTGTACCCTACGCTAATACTCAACTAGTGAATGGTAGCGTTCAAAACATTCACCAATGCAAAGACCAGGATTGTCAGGACAGGAGGGACAATAATTGCGGGTGTCACGCCTATATCCGCGCTTGCTGCAGACACAACATCTTTTTTTGGGGGGTTTGTTGGATAGGGGTACTCGGGAGGACATAAAGAAAATGCCTCTCATGCAGCCGACTGCATTTGGTTGGGGATGTGAATGGGGGAAGTACTGGCGCTGCAGAAGTGTTGGGTTCCCAATTAGGATTGGCGAATGCAGCAGGAAGGGCACTATGGGCACGACGGGCCTGTTTGTCTTCTTCTTGGTGGCAGCGGGACACTACTTGTGCTTGCCACCTCACCAGCTTGAAATGCACTTATGGGACTCGCCACGTCACCAAGTGTTACTGCAGTGCTGGTTTGACTACGACCGGGGTGTACTAGGCCACTGGTGCTTGCCAGTTCACCAAAACGCTACCAAAAAAACTGTTAGCGATTTCAGGGATCAGGCCTGACTCTGCGAATGCTGCAGTTATGCGTTTAGTGTTTTGTAAGTGTCAGTGATCGATCTATACTGCACTTGGGTGGGCTGGGCCAGGCGGAGGGGCAAAACGCAGGTGCTAGCAGGTATCTGGGCTGATCCCGCTAACACTGCGTTTTTGGGAACCCTAAATTGCTGGGGACGCTAGTATAGATCTGATCGGATCAGATATTGATCCGTTCAGATACTATACCACTAAGGGAGGTGTACGCTGCGTGCGTGGGTGTTAGCGGTACTGGCGCTAACCTGACGCTGCTTGGGGCTGGTGCTTACCAGTTCACCAAAATGCTACCAAAAAAACTGTTAGCGATCGCAGGGATCAGGCCTGACTCTGCGAACGCTGCAGTTATGCGTTTAGTGTTTTGTAAGTGACAGTGATCGATCGATACTGCACTTGAGTGGGCAGGGCTGGGCTGGGCGGAGGAGGCAAAACGCAGGTGCTAGCAGGTATCTGGGCTGATCCCACTAACACTGCGTTTTGGGAACCCTAAACTGCTGGGGACGCTAGTATAGATCTGATCGGATCAGATATTGATGCGTTCAGATACTATACCACTAAGGTAGGCATATGCTGCGTGCATGGGTGTTAGCGGTACTGGCGCTAATCTGACGCTGCCTGGGGCGACGCATATCACCGCCAGGCGATCAGGGGGCTAAACCTTTATTAGGTAATAAACGGCGGGTGCCCTGACACTTTAAAAAAATAAACAAACTAACCAGCGTCACCCGTAACGGTTATATGGTGATCAGTGGTGAAAGGGTTAACTAGGGGGCAATCAAGGGGTTAAAACATTTATAAGATAGTATATGGGGGTCCCTGTCTCTATAAAATGCTGACGGCGAACCTAAATATTTACGTCCCTAACTAGCGTCACCAGTGACACTAATACAGCGATCACAAAAATGATCGCTTAGCGACACTGGCGACAGGGGGTGATCAAGGGGTTAAAACTTTATTAGGGGGGTACCCTAGACCTACAGGGGGCTAATACTAACTGCCCTAACACGGTAACTGTCACAAACTGACACCATGCAGTAATCAGAAAAAAAAAACTGCTTGGTGTCAGTGTGACAGGGGGGGGGGGTCTGTTTAGGGGGTGATCGGGGGGGATTGGGGGGTAAAGGGGGGTGTTATGTGTGCCTGGCATGTTCTACTGTGAGGTGTAGTGTTGGTGCACTCACATTTCAGTCTTTTCTCCTCTGCGCCGGAACGGAAACTGCCGAGCCGAGGAGAGATGACATCACATCCCCTGCCTCTGTGTACTACACAGAGGCAGGGGAAGAATCTCATTGGCTGGGAGCGATCGCGAGGGGGGCCAAGATCGGATTGCCTCCCCCTCATCTCTGATCGCTGCCAGACCAAAGGCGACCGCCTCAGGCACCGGGGGGGTCCGATTGGACCCCCCGCCCATGGGAAGGCAATCACGTACCAGGTACGTGATTTTGCCTGCCCGTGCCATTCTGCTGACGTATATCAGCATGAGGCGGTCGTCAAGTGGTTAATAAATCTGCAAAAATGTCAACAAATCTGTGTTTTTCTGTCAATACGGGGTGCAGTGTGTACATTAATGAGGGAAAAAATAAACTTAAATGATTTTAGCAAATGGCTGCAATATAACAAAGAATGAAAAGTTTAAGTGGGTCTGAATACTTTCCGTCCCCACTGTATATATACACACAATCTATATATATGTATATATATTTGTGTATATATATATCCCAGTCTTAGTCCATAAGGTTCAATACTGAGTTGGCACACCCTATGCAGCTGTAACAGCTTCAACTCTTCTGTAAAGGCTGTCCACAAGGTATAGGAGTGTGTCTATGTGAATGTTTGACCATTCTTCCAAAAGTGCATTTGTGAGGCCAGGCACTGATGTTGGACAAGAAGGCCTGGCTCGCAGTCCCTGCTCTAATTCATCCCAAAGGTGTTCTATCAGGTTGAGGCCAGGACTCTGTGCAGGCCAGTCAAGTTTCTTCATCCAAAGCTCACTCATTCATGTCTTTAAGGACCTTGCTTTGTGCACTGGTGCACAGTCATGTTGGAACAGGAAGAGGCCACCCCCAAACTGTTCCAAAGTTGGGAGCATGAAATTGTCCAAAATGTCTTGGTGTGCTGACGCTTTAATGCCCCGTACACACGATTGGACTTTGCAACAACAAAACCGTCTATTTTTGTTCGAAGGGTGTTGGCTCCAACTTGTCTTGCATACACACGGTCACACAAATGTTGGTCAACATTTACGAACGTAGTGACGTACAACACGTACGACGGCTGATAAAAAGGAAGTTCAATAGCCAGTGTGCCACCCTTTGGGCTCCATCTGCTAATCTCGTGTTTACCTCGTTTTAGTAGAAGTTTGGTGAGAGATGATTCACACTTTTCAGCCTCGTGTTTTTCAGTTCATATCTGTTCTTCAGTGCGTGCTTGTTAGTTCGTTCCTGTCTTTCAGTGCGTTCTATTTATAGTTTGCTTCTGATTTTCAGTGCGTTCTTGTCCGCTTGTTTCTGATTATCAGCTTGTTCTTCTCTGGTACTTTCTGATTTTCAGTGCGTTCTGTCAGTTCGTACTGAGCAGCCGACCGTTTATTAGCCATGTTGTGGTTACATACTCGTCGGAGAGTTTGTGCTGTTGTTAAGCTTGGTGTTGGAGTTATTGCCTTGACCCAAGTCCAGTCCATGAACAGGGGGGGGGGGGAGTTCTTGGACAAAGAATTGGTTGCTTAATCGTGACCAATTCTGTCATATGCCTTTGTTGCAGGAGCTCCAGGAGAATAATCCTAATGATTTCAGGAATTATCTCCGGATGACAGACCCTGTCTTTCACAGTCTCTCGGCTTTGCTGACCCCTTATATTATGAAGCAGGACACCTGCATGCGGTAAGCCATCAGTCCCGAGCAAACTTGTGACGGGGAGAAGTCTCCAGGACCTGAAGTTCACGACCGGGATCTCCACCCAGGCTCTGGGAATCATTATTCCAAAGACCTATTCTGCCATCATTCAGGTCCTGCAGAAGGATTATATTGAGGTAAGTTTTATCCTTTAACATCACATTCTATGTATTTAATGTTTGCTAATGTATTGTATTTATTTCATCATTCCATAATTACCAGGATTGTAGTATGCTGTGAATGTCCTCTTTGTCCTCATGCATGCTGTATGCTTTACTGCTCCTTTTTTGTCCTTCGACCATATTTGCCTTCACTAACCTCCCCAGCATGCTATCCTGGGCCCATACACACCTAGCTTAGTCACTTAACAATGTATTTTGTCAGCTCCATTGTAGTGCTTACCCTAAACACCCCCTAAAATGTGGCCAAAGCATGTAGTGCAAGTGCCTGCCTGAATACTTTCAAATGGTACTGTTTAAAGTTTTGTTCTCCTATTATCTTGATAGGTAATTGCAGAATGTAAAAATGTGCTTAAATTTGGACAGTGTGTATTCATATTTTTTGGATTATGACACTTCTTACCTGTCCAGTGAGCCACCAATAGTGTAAGTAAGGAGGAGCTGACCAAAGTAACACACATTATTTATGCATTCAGCTCTCAATAAAGTGGGGATGGTTACCTGTCCAAAACATCTCCCCCCATTCTAAAATTGTTACAATGGGCCATCAGAGGGGGTGAGGAATCTGAAAAGTGGACCCTATACTTTTGTCTTTAAATACTAATTTCAATAAACGTTATACTTATGTTGGCCAAGAATGTTTTTGTCTAATCTGCTTGCAATGTTATGTGCAAAAGTAGTCTTTTTTTTTTTCGTGTTTGACTCCACAGTTTCCTTCCAACCCACAGGAATGGCAGACTGTGGCCTCCCAATTGCGGTAGTGTGATCGATGGGAAGCACGTCCGGATTGTCCCACCACCCAACTCGGGGTCATACTACTTTAATTATAAGGGGTACATTAGTATTGTGATGTTGGCGGTGGTGATGGCGAATTATGAGTTCCTATATCTGGATGTAGGGAAGAATGGCCATATGTCTGATGGAGGAGTGATCGCCCAGATGGAATTTTATCGGCGTCTCCAGAATGGCACCTTGAGGTTGCCACCTGCAGCGGATAACGTGGCAGGCCTCCAGTTTGTTTTTGTGGCGGATGAGGCCTTTGCACTGGGGGACCATCTGATGAGGCCGTTCCCCATGAGGACCCTGACCCCAGAGCAGAAGAGTGGTCAAGAATGCCTTTGGCATAATGGCCAGCTGGTTCCGGCTTTTCCAAATGGCCATCAACATGGCCGAATACAAACTCAATCACATCATCTTGAGCTGCTGCATTCTTCATAATTTCCTATGGAAGAATGCAGCCAACTATCTGGCCTCAGTTGTGACTGAGGCCGACTTTCCACCTCAACAAACAATGATGGCGCTTTAAAGTGTCCTTCCCCACTTGCCCCCCCAAAGCGCCCGCAAAGTACGGCAAAACTATGTGGAGTACTTCGTGGGTAGGAGGGCAATTGATTTACCAGAAAATCTGGAAGCTGTTTAAAATATTTTTTTTTTTAAACACTAAACTTATATTTCATTTGATTTACTGTTTGTGTTTCTTATCTGTCTCCTAGGTTCTCCAATGGCCTTTTATTTTTGCCCATTTTCTTCAATAGTGCAAACGTAACTTATTTGATACATGAGGTGACAATCTCTTCTTCAGCTAACTATTATGTTGTGCTGTGGGTCTGCTACACACACACAATGTTTTGTTGTTAATGTATTAAATGTATTAATGATAAAAATAATCATCCTTTTCAACTCCATGAATTAATTGCTTGTAGTCCCTAAAATGGCCTGTTTTTTGCAAATTTTACAGCACAGTGGAGGTTATTTATTAAAGGCAAATCCACTTTGCACTACAAGTGCACTACCAATGCACTTGAAAGTGCACTGACAGTGCACTTGTAATGCAAAGTGGATTTGCCTTTAGTAAATAACCCCCATTGTCGATGTAACTACACCAACTTAAAAAAAAACTGGTTTTGAGCATTGAAAGAAGCCACGCATTGTTGAGTATAAAACATTTTACTCCAAGCACATTCACATGTGCGTTATAGAAGAGTTTATTAACAAACCAACATCTTGGTGTATAATATGTATGTTTGACAGTATATAGCCTTTTGTGTGGCTAAACAGGCATGTTTAAAACCATAACATACACATCACCAACTCAGGAACTTACAAAGTTCAACTTTGCTAAAGTGAAGGCCATATGAGACATTAGTATGTCAAAACTGTATTGATTTTGCCTTCATCAAATAGGGCGATCTCACCCCTGTTAAAGCCAAATTTTGATAATGCACACAGATTGGGACTCAAAATTTGCATTTCCCTCATGATCCCATGCCTAAAATGTGTGTATTTTCCCTACATCTATGTTGCTAAAGCCACAAAACACACAGTGTGTCAACATGTGCTATCTGCCATCATGGGATATCAATGTACGCGTTTTGTGGGTGTAACCCCTTCCTCCAAACTAAAGTAGGTGAGAGGAAGGGGTTGCCCCCCTGAAACACGTCCATTGATCCCCCATGATGGGAGATAGCACATGTTGACACACTGGGCCTTATTTCAGAAAGGACAATCCACTTTGCCTTTTTAAATAAGCCACAGTGTGTCAACATGTGCTAGATCCCATCATGGGGGATCAATGGCTTTGCAATTACTTTAAAACTTTTAAAACATGTACAACAATAACGACAAAATGTTTTTTTTGCTTTAGATTTTGCCTAAAACATCAATGATGCTGGTCAGTCTTTTTTGAACATCATGGATATTTTGCTTCAGCTTTTCTAAATCACGATTGCACACCATGATCTCACTGATGAGTACTTGTGCACTTGAACTGCTGAAGTGAGTTTCTTCTTCCACAACATCCACATCACCTAAAAATAAAAAAACACACCATGTATTATAAATATGCAGGCATCCATCCTATTACCTGTGGTCTCAGACACTGACCTGTTGTCGACACCATTTCGACCACTTCACCCACTACTTCCTGAACCTCTGCATCCACATCCTCAGGTTCTGCATCCACATCCTCAGGTTGTGTGCTGAGTTCCCTTTCTTCAGGAGGTGTGGGGTTACTGGTGTCCTCAGATGTCCCGATTCTTTTCTCCCCAATGTGAATACAAAAAAGGTATACTTAGCGGACAGATATTTTAGGCTAGAAATAGTAATATTAAACATTGCTTGGAAGTGTCCTCCAATTGTCTGTTTTGGCAGAGTTCCAAGCTGAAGACATGATTTTTTCCCTTTCAAAAGCTGGAATACTTACCTGTTTTGTGCAAGTTTCACACATGGAGAGACCCCTAGTATCCACTGGAGCACCTGCGTGGGACACCATAAAAAGGTTGTTATGGTGTCTCACACTAGTGCTCCTGCGTCCAGACGTGTAAACAGCTGCTGAGTGTCCTCTCCTTACCCTGAATCAAGTTGTCATTTCATTATAGTTTCAAACACATCTAGACAACAATGTAATAAACTTATTTTAATCAAAATAGGCATGAACAAATGTTGTTAACCTGCATCTGCCAAAAACGTTGTATTAGTGGTCAAACGAGAGATATTTAATACGAATGATTACTGTGCCCACGAACCTCAAACTTGGCATTTTAACCTGTACAACAGTGAAGAAAAGCACATGGACCAGCACGAAAGTAATTATAATAATAGGAACACATGACAAATACTTACTTTTTTGCAGCACTTTTCTGATCCTTCTGTACTGATCCTGCTCCCTCAAATTTCAGGTCTGACCAGTGTTTCCTCAATTGCTCCTTGGTTTGTCATACCCCAAAAGTCCTGTCTAGACTTCTCACAACTTTAGTCATGATCTTGGCCTTTCTCACATTTGGGTTTCTGTGCGCTCCATGATTCACATCATAATCTGTCCTCTTCAAGATGTCCACCATCTCCACCATCTCTTCAAAGGACATATTTGAGGCCTTATAGCTCCTCCTTGATCTGGAACTGCCTTGCTCTGGGCTTTCCTCGTCGTTACTGCTCTCAGCACACACCTGCTGTGTCTCCACCATGTGCTCTCCCACTGCCCTGAAAGAGAAGAGGCGGGGAATACACTAGAAAGAAGGACAGGGGCGAAGTTTGAAGCATGCGCAGTGTATATAAAGCATAACAAGCGGGCGTCATATGTATGATCTGTGAGTGGAGGACAGAGGATCGTTAGTGCCGATTGTTCAAACTAAGGTACAATTGTAACTTCGGGCATCAGTAGTTAATGGCCTATACTGCTTATAGTTTGAGGCCTATATTAGGGTTTGTCTTGCAGATAAAATGATGGATAAATTCACAGTCCCTGACTTCCTGCCCAGCTTCATAGACAAGTACAGGGAGCCATGTCTCTGGCAAGTCCAATGCAGGGACTATTTAAACAAGCAAAAGAGGAAGGCAGCGCTGGATAAACTGTTGGAAATGGTGAAGCCTGTGTATCCCACAGTAAACATCACCTATTTGAAGGCTAAAATTGGTAGCCTGAGGAGCACATATAATAGGGAGCGCAAGAAAGTCCAGGATTCTCTGAGATCCAGAGCAGCAGCAGAAGAATATGTCCCCAGGCTGTGGTACTACCACAGCCTGCATTTTTTTGTCCGACCAGACGGAACCCAAGCCATCACTATCAACACTTCCTTCCACATCAGCTGAGGCTTCTGAAGTCCAATGTGGGCCTTCCTCCCAGGGAGAAGATGTGGAGGAGACCAGCTTGACCCAGGTATAGCATTGTTGAAGATATTGTTAAAAAATGAATGATGTTAACTAGATGTTATTGATCACTAATTTCTGATTTAACAAAGTGGTTTACATATCAATAGACAGTAGTAGCCAAAAAAGATTGGGACAAAAATGAAAAATGCTGGGGTCAGAATGATAGTTTTTTCTATTTGTTAACATTCAATTTGCAACAGTCATAAGCTCAAAATTGTGTGTGATTGAAGACCAAAAACCTTAAACTATGTACCATTTTCATACACAGGAAAGTCTCAGCCAGGAGGAGGCCATGGCAAGCAGCCTGATGGAATCCCAGGTTCCTCCCCTCTGCCCTCCAACCAAAAGGACCAGGAAGGCAAGGAACCTGGAGGAGTCCGCAGCTGATTTCCTAAAACAGGCTACTGTGGCAATTACCAGGACCCCTGGTGTACACAAGGCATTTGGATGTGTCACTGCCAGCAAACTAGAAATGATGGAGGAGGGCCAACGCACAACATGTGAAGAAATTATTCTGAAGTCCCTAAACAAGGGGATGAGGGGCAAACTCACACCTCTAACACACCTGTGTGAGTTTGACCATGCTGCTCCACCATCTCCAGCAACACCACCAACACGACAGCCACCACTCAGCATGGAAGGTAGCGTGGAAGGAAGTGTTGAGAGTGATGGACTGGGTTTGGTGTGGTCTGGCAAAACACGCAGGCTGTTATAAGACCACAGCCTCGGGACATATATGTCATCTGCTGTTTTTCCCGATCTCTCCGAGTCCTGGACCATGTTGTGCTCCCTATTAGATGGACTCCTCACGTTACCAATTTTGACAGTCAAAAAATTGATGTCTGCCCTGGGGTACAAAGGCTTCACCAATTCCAACTGTTTCTCCAGGGTTGCCTTCCTCTTTATTTTGTTATGACCTTGTGCCCCCTATTAAATTTCAATTTTTGGTTTTTCCAAATACTTGGCTATGTGTTTTTCTTAAAAAAGGACAATTTGTTTGTGAGTAGGCAGGTACATCTAAAAAATACAATCTCAAATTAACAAGGGACACCAACATAGTTGTATCGTGGAGGTTAAAAAATACAAGGTAATAATGGTGTTGTGGTAACTTGACACACAAAATGAAAATAAAAATTATTATGGAGATCACTATTAAAAAAAAATTATTCTGGAAATCACGAGAAAAAAAAATATGGAGATCGCTACAAAAAAAAGAAAAGAAAAAATATTATTCTGGAGATCACAAGAAAAAAAAACAACCAAAAAAAAAGTTATTCTGGAGATCACTAGAAATAATAAAAAATAAGTTTGTCAGAACTCTGTGAATATCAGCAGAAAAGCAACTTCATTATTTTAGCATTATAAAGAAGAGAATGCACTGCATTGAGAGATTTCAGCATTTGCCGCGTGACAAATGTGATACCTCAAGTTTCACAAGACCAATTGCTTCTGGCTCATAGTTGATTCCGAGCATAAACTTTTGTGCGATGGACTTGTGTACACACAATTGGAAAGTCCAACAACAGAGTTTTGTTGACAATATATACAAAATAATTCTGCGCTGCCAGAGGAGAGACAAGCAGCTAACACAACCAACAAGATGTAAACAACGACAAAAACAAAATAAGTGTAGTGCTATGAAATGAAAAAAAGTCCAATAAAAAACACATTAAACCGGCAGTTCAAAGTGTAGTTGCCAAGGAAGGGACATCCTTGGGAAAGAGATGAGGAATCTTCAGGAACTGACCACTTCAAATATATAAACCATCTGGAGTAGAAACATGTACAACACCACCAGAAGTGAAGAGGCTTACCAGAATCGGTGGATCTGTGAAGGAAGGTGATGTAGATAATAATAATAATAATAATCTGAAAATGTCTATTTTCTTATGTGTATACATATTTTTCTCCTTACTCATTATATAAGTATACAGATTAGCTCTGTTCCTATATTTTTCTCAAAATGGCGGGTACCCCCTACATCCCACACATCAGAAGAACGCGGAACTGAAGATAAAACCAAGGACAGCCAAACCTCGTTATGAAGATTCTCCATCTTCTTTTCTATCTTAATCAATGAGATGTACCTATTAGACTAACATAGCAATGACGTATTTTTGTGTATAAAACATTAGCACCGCCTTGAATAAATTAGAAGTGTAAAAAGTAACGGTGCTGAGTGTGTCTCAGAGTGTTTACTTTTATATGCATGCATATCCACATTTTCCAATTAGAGACAGCAGCAGATAACCTTGGGCTCGATTGGAGGTCTTAATCATTTCCATAACAGATGGTGCCGAAACCCGGGACCTCAGGCTACAGTCGAAGCCATACCGCGATAAGGATTCGGGCGTTAATTGAAAGATGAGAGGGGGTTTGCGCAGCCCTAACAGTACGGTAAGTCTTCTTTATATTCTTACCACTGTACGACTTTCTTATCTTTTGGTTGACGGCTGGTATGCTGAGACTGTCTTAGAGGCAGGTATTTCCTCGCCTGAGGTTGTTTTAACGAACCTGCCAATGGGTTTCTGCTGTCTGTATTTGTTCACTGTCTGTCATTCTTTGGGCTACGAAACTCAGCAGTCTAAAAGTGCTGCATGTGTGTTCTCATCTCCAGACGAGCTGTCGGCCTCTGGAGTGAGATGGGCCCTTGTAGCAGACGGTTATAGGACGGGTTACTAAATCTCAGCTGCTGGAGCCCCCCGCAGTCTGAAAGCGTTACAGAAGTCTCACCCCCAGACGAGCTGTCTGTAATGAGGACCTTTAACTGGGTTTTAAAGGGGAGTTGTCTGCCCCTGAGGTTACCTTAGCCTGCTGAAATTTTGCAGTTCAAAGAGTGGCAGGTGTAATGTCCTGTCGTGAGTGTATTTGTGGTTTACTGTTTGCTATACAAGAGAAGGGTTGGGGACTGGTTAAGATCGGAGGGGGGGCTGCCCGGGGGATCTGTTGGGTCGTGGGCCGTTGCACCCCACTACCCCTGACGTGTTTGTTCTTGTTCTGAGATTAACCGTACATTACAGGGTTATAGCAGACAGTAGCAGCTAGGAGCGCAGCCTTATGTGCCACCACCCAAGGAATTTGTTGATAAGGAGCACTGAGAAGAATATTAACCTCTTAGTTGTACGTATTCTCCTCTCAAGCCTGTTGTGAATTCAGGAAGAAATATATTTTATATTTCCTGGCAGAAACATGAGAGATGGCCTCACCAAGTAGATGAACTGTGATGTTAAATAGTTGAACTGTTGCTCTCTTGGGGACCTTTAGGATAAAATGGACATTCTCATGTTTGAAAAAGCCTTCCTTTACTACCTCAAATATTGAAGACTTTTACAAGCATGTATTGTAAAGGAAGCTGTTGGAACAAAGACTATTCCTGTCACAAAACAAGGAGATATTTACATGGTATTGTGAAGAAACAAAAAGTTGCCAAAGGACACAAGGGGACATAGACTTTTATAGCATAGAGATAACCTCACTCATTGTGTTTGAGTGGAGAACTGTTTAAATAGCTAACACCTTGGCTAAGAGAACCCATTGTTTGAACTTTTAGGATGGTTTCGACAAACAAGTCATTTCTAGACACCCAGTGAGAATGTTCAAGGTCCCTCTCAACACATTAGTGAAAGTTGAATATTGTGCTAGTCAAAAATAATATAAGGTATCAATAAGGTTATCATAAGTCATTTTAAACTATCTCTGACATTGTAGGTCACAGAGACATTATAATGTTGGCGTCTGCGGACCCAACAACTTTGCTATGAAGAAAATGTATATGAAAATGTGATTTTATAAGTAGAAGTGTTTTAAGTAACGAATTAGTATTAGGAAAAACATATAATCATGATTATAATCATATAAGATTGTAGCCTACACTTAAGATAAACAAATGTTCAGTGGAGATACCAGAAGTTATACAGGTATCCATATAAATAATCATTTTATGTGGTATTGATGAAATATATAACAATGTGTGTGTTTCCTAGATAGACCAGTTTACAGATATACATTTATAGAGATACAGTTATATAACCAAGTTATGTAATGATGATTAATCAAACTTATCCTGAGTGTATTTTACATTAGACCGAGTACCAGAATATTTAAAAGTATATACCTATCCTTACCATTATACACCTTATGAAAATAGGACATATTAATTTAAAAGGATGGACTCAAAACATGTGTGAGACACCTGGTGGTTGAAGGTGGTATTATTTGAACTCACTAAATTTCCAGAGGAAGTTAATAATTAATAATTAATAATTAATAATAATAAGTCTCCTAACCCAATGGGAAGTGAGCCACCTCCTTTTGGGCAGAGCCATTATAATTTTTATGGTCTTATTATCTGAAATGGTATTTAGAGGCGAGGAAGATGGGAGACAGGACCGACCAACGAACGAACGGAAGGAGGAGAGAGCTCAGGGGGAGAGCTCAGGGATCCACCCTGAAGGGGGGACACTGGGGGACACACACACTCCCAGACTGACACTCATGCACCATGCATGAATACATCTCTTTACATTCATGAAAATTCCTCAACACCTAATACTTAGAACTCGGAGGTCACAAGAAGTAAATCCTCTTTAGGAGTATCCATTTTGAAACTACGGCAGCCATCTTAACTCTGGTAACTAGCCCATAGGAATTGCAGCCATCCTGGAATGGGTAATTATGTCATGTTGATTTTATCTTGTATGTTCTCTCAAATATTGATATGTTCTCACAAATATTGATGTATTGAATATTATACAGTTGATAATCATTCTCCCGAATCAATAACCGCCTTGTAGATTTTTCTCTAAAGATTCAGATTTTTCATTATATTTTTCTTTTTGCATAGTTGCCACATTTATTGACAAAGCAGACATCTAATTTATTTCACAATTTTAACCACTTACTTACCTGCAGCAAAGTAACGGTTGTACGTGTGAAATACAGATGTTCTGTTTAATTGTCAAGTTCACAAGGTTATTGATTCTACCGAGAAGTTATCATGGTGGTATTATGTCAAAGGGACGGTACGCCCATTTTTGCAAGTGTTTTTATTGATTTTCAAGACGTTCATGTAACGCAATCGGTATCTTAATTTCATGTGATTATTTGTGTTTGTTTACCAATAAAATTTCTATTTTGTGTGACCACACGTCTCCGTGAATAAGTTTCACAAGTATAGACTGCGTCACATAGATTGATTTTGTATCTTAAAAATATCTTCGTTAAAAATTACTCAAGGATAATTATTGTGCGGGAAACCTGTCCTTAAAAAGGCACAACTTATTCTGACTGAAAATTCACGACAAGCCGTTAGCCGAGAAACAGAGAGAGAAAAGAATGTGATATTGTGAAGAGAAGAAGATGTTGAAATAGTTAACAAAGTTGAACGAAGTGGCGAAAGTTATGTTGCTAAAGAAACAGGGAGAAAAATCCTGTGTGATAAAGAAAATTGGATAAAGGAAGTTAAGAAAAATGGCAATTGTATTATGTATGTGTATCACAGAGCTGATGATATGTTGGAACTTGAAACAAAAGGAGGGGAGGGACAGCACTGCCCTCCGTCTAACAACCACTCCTTTCTCACCACCCAAGCACAACCCACTGTGACAACTCAGCCCGGCGGCCATCTTAGTGCACCCATGCATCCACTTTCTACCCAGCCCAGTGCACTTCCTGCCGGCGGCCATCTTGGTACACCCAGTAAGCTTAAAGAGGAGTTTCACTTAAAAAAAAATTTAGATGTCAGCAGCTGCAAATACTGCAGCTGCTGACTTTTAAAATAAGGACACTTACCTGTCCCGGGGTCCAGCGATGTCGGCACCCGAGACCGAGCCGTCCCTCGGTCCTCGGGTGCTGCCGCCGCCATTCACACTGAGGGAATCAGGAAGTGAAGCGTTGCCGCTTCACTGCCCGGTTCCCTACTGCGCATGCGCGAGTCGCGCTGCGCTTTCTCAATGGTCCCCGTTGTGTTGTGGGAACTGTGTATTTCCCACAACACAACGGGGGTGGGCGGGGAGTCTGCGGCTAGCTATACCCGGAAGTGGGTGCAGATACCTGTATTATACAGGTATCTGCACCCCCCTCCCCCCTGAAAGGTGCCAATTGTGACACCGGAGGGGGGGAGGAATCCGATGAGCGGAAGTTCCACTTTAGGGTGGAACTCCGCTTTAAACAGCCTGTACCCAGCCCTCCCTGTTTTAAACCAGGATGGTTCATACCACACACCTATCTTCCCCAATACGGGAGCATCACATTCCCAGGCCGGATATGTTAATGATGAAGAAGCATCTGAGTGGGAAGCCCAACAGCAGGCAGCAAGGCCACCCACTGATTTAACCCCCAATCCGGCTCCGGACTCACAGTTCCGAGAGGATCTCAAATAGATGCTGGCAACCATAAGGAGTAGTGCCCCTTGCCAGCCCCCGCCCCAACAACAGTCTCAGTTACCAGAAGGGGCACCAGTGATGTATGTCGCTTTTACTCCATCACAAGCAGAGGCCTTAATGACAAGTCTGCCTGACCCAGAGAAGCAGCCAATTCCCTTCTACCACAGGATAGTGCAGATACAAGAAACTTACTCAGCTGCCTGGAGAGACTTGATCAGCCTATGCCAAATCAAAGCAGGACATGTCTTTTGGCCAGTCATGCAGACAGCCTTCAATGATGCCAGCCTGACAAGTACCACTTCCTACATCTCAGGCGTGGAGTTCTGTGCATAACTCCACGACTGGGCAAAGGAGAAGTTGACAGATCAGACCACCACAATCCAAGATATTACCCAAGATAAAGGGGAGTCTGTGAAGAAGTATCATGCTAGACTCATAAAGGCACACACACACATGTTATCAACTGCTTTTGTTTCAGGGCTCAGAGAGGATATTAGAAAAGGCCTGATGGTGGCCCGCCCTGAATACCATTCAATGAAAATATCTGATTTATTGTTGGTGACTAGAGGTATAGAAAATCAAAAAGGTAAAAAACCAACGCCCCTCATGGTAACCCATGACGAAGATCCCGCCTACACTAGTCCACCACGACTGCCCAATACCAGGGAAAGGATCACCTGTTAGAACTGTGGGAAACGGGGTCACTTTAGGAAAGAATGCAGAGCCCCAAGATGTCCCAGACGAAAAACCTACCACTATCCTCATTGACAGGGGTGCAGCCAAAAGTGTGTTGAGGGCGGTGAACCTGCCTGATAATTCTTTCCTTTACACTATTGATGTTTCCTGCATGGGAATGGATGGGGTGCCTCGCTCCAGTCCACTTCCTGATTTGCTTGCCAGATTTGTGGTGTCCTCTACATGTCCCTTGAATCTACTAGGAGCTGATGTGTTGTCCAGACTACAGGCCTCAATCAGGACACGCCTGAAGGGGGGATGAAGTTACATACTCACCTATGTTTAGAAGACTCATCTGCTTTGTGTTTTTTGCCTCTCCTGATGACACTTAATGAAGCAAAAACTTCAAGCTCAATACTGCAGGAAGTACTTGACAGAATCCCTGTGTGCCTATGGTCCACAGGACCGGAAGACAACGGTCACTTAAAGGTGCCACCAGTTTCAGTCAAGCTAAAAGAGGGCGCTACATTGCCCCGGAAACCACAATAAAGCCAAGAAGAGAATCCTTAAAGGAGAACCAGGTACCTGCGGTGGACGCCTTTGACTGCAAAGTACCTCACAGAGGTGGACCTTACAAACGCTTTCTTCAGTGTCCACCCTCACCCCTCCTGATGGTACCTTTTTGCATTCATCCACGGAAAGAAACGGCAACATTCCTAAACAGTTGTTCCACAAGGGGCACAGAACTTTCCAAGCCAGTTTTCAAAAGCTATGGCTATCATCCTTGACATATGACAAGAGGAACACCCGGAAGTGATTCTCTTCCAACATGTTGATGACCTCCTCCTTTGTGCAGCTGACTTACCCCCTGTTGAAGTCACCTCAGAAAGCCTGTTGTGCTATCTTGCCAACCAGGGCTGCAGAGCCTCAAAGCCCAAATTGCAGTGGTGCTCAACACCCGTCATTTTCCTTGAACTAATTTCCTAGTGCAGAGCATGGATTCCAGAAGCCTTCCTACTAATGCTCTGCAATCAGACCCTTTCAGATGTCTCCTGAAGAAATATCTAAGTTTGAGGCCCTCAAGTGTGCGCCATCCCCAGCGCTAGGGCTTCCAGACTACGACAAAATGCTCAAGCTCTTTGTATCCGAACGTCTGGGACATGCTGCAGGTGTACTCACCCAATCACACGGCATCAGCCTACGCCCCATAGGATATTATTCCTGTCGGCTGGATGCGGGAGCAAGAGGAGGCCTATTGTGTCTGTGAGCTGGCTTTGCTGCACAAACCTTGCTTGATAAAACTTTGAACTTGGTCCTCGGACACTGCCTCGTTCTGCTTGCTCCCCATGACGTTGTTGCCATATTCAACCAGGATCCAGCCGAAACACTTGTCCACTACCAGACACTTGAGACTCCTGTGTTCCCTCCTACTGGACAGAATTACTCTATTAAGTTGTCAAACACTGAACCCTACCACCCTTCTTCCACTTCTCGAGGGGGGAAAGGAGGAGGAGGAGTAGAGTCTTGACTTGTCACCCCATGACCACACAGGACACGCGGTCACCACTGAAAACACTGTTCTACAAGCTGAAGCCTTACCACCGGTGATGTCTGCACAGGAGGCAGAGCTGTAAGCACTTACTACAGCATGTAAATTGGCAGAGGGAAAAGGAGCCAACATTCATATGGACTCAAGATATGCTTTCAGCATTGCCCATGATTATGGTGTTATCTAGGACAGAGGATTCCTGACGGCTGCAAGAACACCTGTGAAAAATTGATGCCTTGCTTCTCCCAACCCAAGTGACTATTATGAGTAAAAGCACATGACAAACTGAACTCAAAGGAAGCTCGAGGCAATCATCTAGCCAATTCAGCTGCCAAACAGACAGCTGGTGGTCCACGGGAAGTGGACAGCAGGGTGGTAGAAGAAGACCACCCTGTGCTTACCTTACAGACTTTCCCAGTGGACAGAGTTTATCTAAAAGAACTACAGGAAACACCAAGTCCGGATAAGAAGGAAAGCTGGAAACGGAGAGGAGCAACTCTCAGGAATGGACTATTTGAGTGCAACAAGAAGCCTTATCTACCCAGGAGTATGTACCCAGCTGTGGTGCAATGGGCACATGGAGCTGCCTACTTGACAAAGACTTTTATGAACTCTCTTATCAACAAGTGTTGCACCACGAGTTACTCCACTGACTGACAACTTCTGCAGATAATGCATTATCTGCACCAAATGTAACCCAGGATGCACAGAAAAAACACAGAAGAAGCACCTGGCAAAAGCCCTATACCCCATTCCAGAGGATGCAAATTGGTCATTCTCAAGTGCCAAGAAGTGGCAGATTCGAAAAAGCCCTAGTGGAAGTGGTCATGACTGCCAGGACCACACTTAAGAAATTACTGAGTGAGATAGTATGTAGATTTGGGGTCCCAGAGGTGATATTGAGAGATCAGGGACCAGCCTTAACAGCAACCCTTACAAAAGAGATTTGGGCAGCACTGGGGGTTCAATTGGCACTACACATCCCATACCACCCTCAAAGTAGCGGGAAGGTAGAAAGGATGAATGGGACACTAAAAAAACAGGATGTTAAAGATGGCCCAAGAGACTAACATGAGTTGGCCAGACAGTTAGCCCATTGCCCTGTTCAGTGTCAGACACACCCCCAGGGGAAACATGCCCTATCCCCTAATGAAATTTTGTTTGGTTCAGCTCCCAGACTTGATTGTTACTTTCCACAACAGTTATAGTTGCAGTCTGATGTGTTGACTAATTATGTAACCACTTTATCACGAGAATTAACCTGAATGCATGTCCAGATGTCTTCTTCCATTCCAGATCCTGAATTAGATACAGGAACACACCAACTACTGTCTGGAGATCCTTGAGCCAAGATATGATGGTCCATTCCAAGTTTTGCTGACTACAGCCCCCTCAGTCAAGTTGGCCAGGAAGAACACCTGAATGCACGCTTATCACTGCAGGAGAGCGTGTTTTCGGGTGCTGTATATCCTTTTTCTGTTTGATCCAGAGGGAATCTGAACCAGTGAATGTGCCCTTGCAAAGGTCATTATGCCCCCCCATATCCTAACCAAAGATACCCCTGATACATACACTGACCCAGCACACAGTCAGAGGAGGAAGCGAGCAGTTCTCTCCGGAAGCTTTGACCCTCATGTATACATAGATGCCATAGAGGTTACAAGGGGGTCCCTGATGAATTTAAAGCCAGGGACCAGGTAAAAGCTGGTTTTGAGTCTTTGATCCCCATAACAACTGTCAACAAGAATGTAGATTGGATTAAATACATGTCATGGTTATGCAATAGAGTTTGTCGATCAGCATACCTGTCTCCATGTGTTCATCTCTAGAGACCAGCTGACCCTCACTTGACTGCTTTTGTAACCTCTCCTCTAAGCATGGCCCCACCCCAGGCCCTATCAGGGAACCCTATATTAACCTGTGCACTGCAAGCCAGCAGTGCTGATCAACCATTGTGTGTTAGCCTCTGTGTGTACTTGCTGTGTTTCCTACATCTGATTCCTGTTACCGACTTTGGCGTGTTCCCGACCATCCCTGTTTGCCTGTGACCCTGAACCTTGGTGTGTACTCTGTTGTCCTTGTCTGCTTGTGGCCCCGACCTTGGCTTGTCCCTTACTTTCCTTGTTGTTCCAGCCTGATGCCTCCTTCCTCTTCTCCTGTAGTCTACCGTGAGCATGAGCTGTGAGACCCTGGGGGCTGCGACCTGGAGCCAGACTGCAGCGCAGTCCATCCTTACCATTAAAGGCTCTGGTGAACACCTGCTGGCTCTTAGACTCCGTGCTCTGGGGAATCTATGCTCTAGCTCCCAGTGGGATCTGTGTCAGTGATCCAGTAGACCTGCTTCCTGAACCTCCCAGGGTTCAATCCGCAGCAGTCAGCCATAGGGTCCACTACCTTGCGGTGCACTCCTGATCCCAACGGTGCGCATCTGTCACCCAGCCTCTAGGTGACCTGACACTACACATATTATAACCAACAGAGATTTGTAAATTACACTAAAGATGCCCTCCAGGGAATTGCTGACCAGTTAGCCCCCACTTCCTACATGACATTCCAGGACCGGATGGCCTTAAACATGGTGCTAGCTGGGAAAGGAGGTGTTTTGTAAAATCATAGGAAAAAACGGGAACCTGTTGTACATACATTCCTGATAATACTGGCCCAAATGGTAAGGTTACTTTAGCTATAAAGAAATTAGAAGATCTGTCATTGGAGTTGAAGAACTCAGGTATCACAGACCCATGGGATCAATACTTTAGCTGGATGAGTGGGTGGCAGAAGGTGCTCGCCCAGATACGGGTAAGGGTATTAATAATCCTGGTTCTTTTAGCCCTGATTGTATGCTGTATTCTACCTTTTGTAAAAAAAGTTAATGAGCAAGGCTGTAGACAATAGCACACCTACATTTCTCCACCAAGAAGAAGAGGACCTCCTTATGATGGAAGATGACAAACCCTTCACTCCTCTACAGTCACTCCTTGTCCAAAATCTCACAATCCTATAGGGTTATAGGGATAGATAGCACCTGACTGCACCTCTCCAGCTGTATCGAGGAGGGAAGTGAACAGTTGCTACCCAATTCTATATACAGCCTAAAAGAGTTGCTGAGGAGAAGGGCCAGGCCAAAGTAGGACCTTTAGTATTAGGGACAGAAAAGAGAAAATAGTCATTTTAGGGGGGATTGTGAAGGAATGTGATGTAGATAATAATAATAATAATAATAATCTGAAAATGTCTATTTTCTTATGTGTATACATATTTTTCTCCTTACTCATTATATAAGTATACAGATTAGCTCTGTTCCTATATTTTTCTCAAAATGGCGGGTACCCCCTACATCCCACACATCAGAAGAACGCGGAACTGAAGATAAAACCAAGGACAGCCAAACCTCGTTATGAAGATTCTCCATCTTCTTTTCTATCTTAACCAATGAGATGTACCTATTAGACTAACATAGCAATGACGTATTTTTGTGTATAAAACATTAGCACCACCTTGAATAAATTAGAAGTGTAAAAAGTAACGGTGCTGAGCGTGTCTCAGAGTGTTTACTTTTATATGCATGCATATCCACACTTTCCAATTAGAGACAGCAGCAGATAACCTTGGGCTCGATTGGAGCTCTTAATCATTTCCATAACAGATGCAACGGGGCGTACGCCGAGTAGGGTCAGACGGACTTAGGTGGTGATGGGCTACAGGTGGCCCGGAAGGGCAATGTTGATGGAATGGCTCACACATTGCTGTGTTCCTCAAAACGATACCAGAACCGAGGATTATGGAACAAACGGCACGTTGGATATATCCCTCCTCTGCTGCCACTTCCAACAATGTCTTCTCTCTACTTCCTCCCATGTTTATTTGGGGAGGAAGTAGAGAGAAGACATTGTTGGAAGTGGCAGCAGAGGAGGGATATATCCAACGTGCCGTTTGTTCCATACTCCTCGGTTCTGGTATCGTTTTGAGGAACACAGCAATGTGTGAGCCATTCCATCAACATTGCCCTTCCGGGCCACCTGTAGCCCATCACCACCTAAGTCCGTCTGACCCTACTCGGCGTACGCCCCGTTGGGTCCACCGATTCTGGTAAGCCTCTTCACTTCTGGTGGTGTTGTACATGTTTCTACTCCAGATGGTTTATATATTTGAAGTGGTCAGTTCCTGAAGATTCCTCATCTCTTTCCCAAGGATGTCCCTTCTTTGGCAACTACACTTTGAACTGCCGGTTTAATGTGTTTTTTAACAGAGTTTTGTTGGCAGAAAATTTGAGAACCGACAACAAATGTTCGATGGAGCATACACATGGTCGGACTTTCAGCCAACAAGCTCACATACAACATTTCCCATCGGAAAATCCGTGTACATGGCATAAGAGTTCCCTTCACTGGAACTAATGGACCAAGCCCAACCCCTGAAAAACAACCCCACATCATAATCCCCCCTCCACCAAATGATTTGGACCAGTGCACAAAGCAAGGTCCATAAAGACATAGATGAGCAAGTTTGGGGTGGAGGAACTTGACTGGGCTGCAGAGAGACCTGACCTCAACCCGATAGAACACCTTTGGGATGAATTAGAGCGAAGACTGCAATCCAGGCCTTCTCATTCAATATCAGTGCCCAACCTCACAAATGTACTTCTGGAAGAATGGTCAAACATTCACATAGACACATTCCTAAACCTTGTGGACAGCCTTCCCAGAAGAGTTATTATAGTTGCAAAGGGTGGACCAACTCAATATTAAACCCTGATGGTGGAAACCTCTTCAAGGGCAACAATCTATGAATTTTTGCTTTCTTCTGTAAATAAAAGTGGACCAATAAGCCCTGAGCAGTAATTCCTGGCTGGATTGAACTCACTGTGAAGCACTACATCCTGAGTAAAAAAACCCACACATCATAATTGGTGCTTGGATGTGGGAAAGTGGAGTTTCCTGATCATTGAAAGTGCATGGTAAGTGGCAGCCAGGTGGTGTACCTGCAAGAGAAGCCAAAAGCATCTTTTTGTTGGGACTGTACAAATTACTTTTGTAATTGTGCCTACAAGGATGGGGCATACAAAGGAAAAGAACTGTGCTGGGATAAGAGATGGCTGGATGTCTCCACATCTGCAAGCCCTGTAGGTGGCCAGGACAAAGAATCCACAAGCTTTTGAGTTAGCTGTGGAATGGTATTGACACCTGTTGGCCACAGTAACCCCAGCTGTGGAGGAAGGCAAGTCAGCTCTCAGTGCTGGGAGAGAGCTGGTGGCTGTCATGACCTGAGAGACAGGCTGTTGCTCCTGACAATGCCAGTGAGGTCAGGTCTGCTTACCATGACAAAGAGGTTCCCTGCTAAGATTCATGGCAAGAAAGAGTGGCTTGATGGATAAAGATTCAGCACATCTGGAATAGACTCAACTGGGAGGATGCTGTCCCTCTGGTAAACAAAAAAGGTGCGTCAACAGGAAGAAATAGCTGCAGTGGAGAGGTGGCTCAGTGTCCCCATAGAGAGGCCTGTGAGTTGCTGCCAGCTAGAAGTCACCAGGAGGGGAAACTTGCTGAGAAAATGTTTGCTATCACCCTGGCAGCAGTGGTAAAAATCCTGTTTAGCTTGCAGGGGGTATCAACAAACTTGTGAAGCCTCCTGTAGTCTTACCCAATGGATGTATGGGAGAATTGCCCAATGCAAGTACAGCAGGACTCGCTGAGGGTTCTCCTGAAAGTATTAAAAATGCTGATGCATGTACAGTATGTTTACTGGTGATAAAATTGTTAACGGAAAGTTTACCCTTGTTGGGAAAACACCTGTGTAAATCAAATGCTGAGTTAGATGTTACAGGAGTGATCATTAAGGAATGTGTGCCATTTCTCTTAGCTACAATGGATAAAGCAGCAGAGATGTTCCTGGAAACCTCAAAGGACCTCAGTGTGCTGGAGCCAGAGGTTTCTCAGAATAACTTTGGTGCTGCCCTGGTAAACATTATTTCTGCTGTGCCAGAAGAAGGGTCTGCAGAGCAGCCTGTAGTCAAGGGTTCTGTGCTTGGTGCTACAAAATGTATCCCTTGCAAAGATGGCAGGACCATATAAGGGAGAGCACACAGCAGAGATTTTTCTCTACAACCTACGAAGAATTAACGTATTAAACTGACATTGTCCCTGGTGAAGATCTGGAGCAGCACATTGACACTGAATCTGAAAGTTTGGTAGTGAGTCATACACCTGGCAGCACTCTGGGAGAGCACCGGGATGCGGTATTGGTTGCCTCCAGCTGGGAGGAGGCCCCTTTAGGAAATGTAACCTCTAGAGTTTTAGTAAACGAGTCTCTCCATATCCTCGGTAACAGGAAGATCTTGAGTGTGAAACCAGGGTTCCCCTTTTTTTGACAGACATTTTAAAGGAGATGCTTGAACTCTGAGATGTACAGCTGTTATAGACTTGGGGGCCTCCTCCTTGCTTGGAAGAGCTGGTACTGTGGAGTACCACTAGTTGGAGCCAGATAGTGTAGGCTGTAATGGACAAAGATGGTCAAAATTGGAATTGCTTGATACAATGTTTATAAATAAAGAGGCATTGGTTAAATTACTAGAGGACACCAAAGTGGTTAAAAAGATTGGAATTACAATCTAAAAATAAGTTGCTATGATAAATGTCAGATATTAGGACAGCAGCCTGAAGAGTGTGTGACAACAGAGAAGTTGGTATCTTGAAATGTTCCTGTGGATGATGTCCACTTGACTATTTGCATATCCTCTGAAGATAGGGATGAGCTTCGTGTTCGAGTCGAACCCATGTTCGACTCGAACATCGGCTGTTCGGTCGTTCGCCGAATTGCGAACGATATGGGCCGTTCGCGCCAAATTCGTGTGGCGCGTCACGGCCCATAATTCACTGCGGCATCGCAGTGCATTGCTGGCTGATTATTGGCCAAGCATGCACTATGACCCGCATGCTTGGCCAATCACAGCGCCGTCAGTAGAGAGAGCTGTAATTGGCCAAAGCCAGGGTGGCTTTGGCCAATTATGGCTCAGGGGATTTAGTACACACCCCACACTATATAAGGCCGCCTGCACGGCGGCCCTGTGTAGTGTGTGTTCCGGTGTGCTGAGAGATAGAGAGAGAGAGAGACAGTGTCATTTGATTTGAGTTAGATAGATTAGGCAGAACAGTCAGTCAGTTAGCTGCACTTACAGTGTATTGTGTATATATATGCATCCCAGGTGTTGCATATATATATATACACTGTATTCAGTTTAGCTAGATCCGTTCCTGTTATCTTCTATCTAGACTATTTACATTTAGTGCAGTGTGTCCTGCTCACAGTGTTCAGCTAGATCCGTTCCTGCTATTTACATTCAGTGCAGTGCGTCCTGCTCACAGTGTTCAGCTAGATCCGTTCCTGGTATTTACATTTAGTGCAGTGCGTCCTGCTCACAGTGTTCAGCTAGATCCGTTCCTGCTATTTACATTCAGTGCAGTGCGTCCTGCTCACAGTGTTCAGCTAGATCCGTTCCTGGTATTTACATTTAGTGCAGTGCGTCCTGCTCACAGTGTTCAGCTAGATCCGTTCCTGCTATTTACATTCAGTGCAGTGCGTCCTGCTCACAGTGTTCAGCTAGATCCGTTCCTGCTATTTACATTCAGTGCAGTGCGTCCTGCTCACAGTGTTCAGCTAGATCCGTTCCTGGTATTTACATTTAGTGCAGTGCGTCCTGCTCACAGTGTTCAGCTAGATCCGTTCCTGCTATTTACATTCAGTGCAGTGCGTCCTGCTCACAGTGTTCAGCTAGATCCGTTCCTGGTATTTACATTTAGTGCAGTGCGTCCTGCTCACAGTGTTCAGCTAGATCCGTTCCTGCTATTTACATTCAGTGCAGTGCGTCCTGCTCACAGTGTTCAGCTACATCCGTTCCTGCTATTTACATTCAGTGCAGTGCGTCCTGCTCACAGTATTCAGCTAGATCCGTTCCTGCTATTTACATTCAGTGCAGTGCGTCCTGCTCACAGTGTTCAGCTAGATCCGTTCCTGGTATTTACATTTAGTGCAGTGCGTCCTGCTCACAGTGTTCAGCTAGATCCGTTCCTGCTATTTACATTCAGTGCAGTGCGTCCTGCTCACAGTGTTCAGCTAGATCCGTTCCTGGTATTTACATTTAGTGCAGTGCGTCCTGCTCACAGTGTTCAGCTACATCCGTTCCTGCTATTTACATTCAGTGCAGTGCGTCCTGCTCACAGTGTTCAGCTAGATCCGTTCCTGCTATTTACATTCAGTGCAGTGCGTCCTGCTCACAGTGTTCAGCTAGATCCGTTCCTGCTATTTACATTCAGTGCAGTGCGTCCTGCTCACAGTGTTCAGCTAGATCCGTTCCTGGTATTTACATTTAGTGCAGTGCGTCCTGCTCACAGTGTTCAGCTAGATCCGTTCCTGCTATTTACATTCAGTGCAGTGCGTCCTGCTCACAGTGTTCAGCTAGATCCGTTCCTGGTATTTACATTTAGTGCAGTGCGTCCTGCTCACAGTGTTCAGCTACATCCGTTCCTGCTATTTACATTCAGTGCAGTGCGTCCTGCTCACAGTGTTCAGCTAGATCCGTTCCTGCTATTTACATTCAGTGCAGTGCGTCCTGCTCACAGTGTTCAGCTAGATCCGTTCCTGGTATTTACATTTAGTGCAGTGCGTCCTGCTCACAGTGTTCAGCTAGATCCGTTCCTGCTATTTACATTCAGTGCAGTGCGTCCTGCTCACAGTGTTCAGCTAGATCCGTTCCTGGTATTTACATTTAGTGCAGTGCGTCCTGCTCACAGTGTTCAGCTAGATCCGTTCCTGCTATTTACATTCAGTGCAGTGCGTCCTGCTCACAGTGTTCAGCTAGATCCGTTCCTGCTATTTACATTCAGTGCAGTGCGTCCTGCTCACAGTGTTCAGCTAGATCCGTTCCTGCTATTTACATTTAGTGCAGTGTGTCCTGCTCACAGTGTTCAGCTAGATCCGTTCCTGCTATTTACATTCAGTGCAGTGCGTCCTGCTCACAGTGTTCAGCTAGATCCGTTCCTGGTATTTACATTTAGTGCAGTGCGTCCTGCTCACAGTGTTCAGCTAGATCCTTTCCTGCTATTTACATTCAGTGCAGTGCGTCCTGCTCACAGTGTTCAGCTAGATCCGTTCCTGGTATTTACATTTAGTGCAGTGCGTCCTGCTCACAGTGTTCAGCTAGATCCGTTCCTGCTATTTACATTCAGTGCAGTGCGTCCTGCTCACAGTGTTCAGCTAGATCCGTTCCTGCTATTTACATTCAGTGCAGTGCGTCCTGCTCACAGTGTTCAGCTAGATCCGTTCCTGGTATTTACATTTAGTGCAGTGCGTCCTGCTCACAGTGTTCAGCTAGATCCGTTCCTGCTATTTACATTCAGTGCAGTGCGTCCTGCTCACAGTGTTCAGCTAGATCCGTTCCTGCTATATACATTTAGTGCAGTACGTCCTGCTCACAGTGTTCAGCTAGATCCGTTCCTGTTATCTTCCTACTGACAGGCAGGCTTGTCTGGTTACAGTATATAAAGCTACCTGAAGAAAATTACAGGTGTTCTTTTTGATCCTATTAGTACCACGGTCAGGCAGCTAGACTATTTACATTTAGTACAGTGTGTCCTGCTCACAGTGTTCAGCTAGATCCGTTCCTGTTATCTTCCTACTGACAGGCAGGCTTGTCTGGTTACAGTATATAAAGCTACCTTAAGAAAATTACAGGTGTTCTTTTTGATCCTATTAGTACCACGGTCAGGCAGCTAGACTATTTACATTTAGTACAGTGCGTCCTGCTCACAGTGTTCAGCTAGATCCGTTCCTGTTATCTTCCTACTGACAGGCAGGCTTGTCTGGTTACAGTATATAAAGCTACCTGAAGAAAATTACAGGTGTTCTTTTTGATCCTATTAGTACCACGGTCAGGCAGCTAGACTATTTACATTTAGTACAGTGTGTCCTGCTCACAGTGTTCAGCTAGATCCGTTCCTGTTATCTTCCTACTGACAGGCAGGCTTGTCTGGTTACAGTATATAAAGCTACCTTAAGAAAATTACAGGTGTTCTATTTGATCCTATTAGTACCACGGTCAGGCAGCTAGACTATTTACATTTAGTACAGTGTGTCCTGCTCACAGTGTTCAGCTAGATCCGTTCCTGTTATCTTCCTACTGACAGGCAGGCTTGTCTGGTTACAGTATATAAAGCTACCTTAAGAAAATTACAGGTGTTCTATCCCAGCTTAGTGCAGCTACAGGCCATTAGTATGTCTGGAAGGCCAAGAAGGAGAGGCAGACAGTCACAAGCCAATAAGAGAGGGCAAGCAGGCTCTGTGTCTAGTGCTGGTCGTGGAGACGGTGCATCCTCATCAGCACGTGGCCATGGGACACGCTTGGCCTTTTTTTCGGCAGCTGGCCGTGTTGAGCCGCAACATGCGGAAGACTTGGTCGAGTGGATGACCAAGCCGTCCTCATCCTCCTCATCCTCTCTCACCCATGCCCAGGGTGCTTTGTCTGGCAAAGCAGCGGCCTCTTCCCTCAGCTCAATGTCATCAGTGACTCCTTCCCTAGCTCCACCATGTCCTCATGAGGATTCCCTCGAACTGTTTGACCACAGTGTTGGGTACATGCTCCAGGAGGATGCCCAGCGTTTGGAAGGCTCTGATGATGATACTGAGCTCAATGAAGGCAGTAACATGAGCACGGACAGAGGGGGTGCCCAAGAAGGACAGCAATCTGGCAGTCATGCTCCCCCTGCTGCAGCATACTGCCAGGTTTGCTCCAGTGATGAGGAGGGAGGGGATGATGAGGTCACTGACTCAACGTGGGTGCCTGATAGGAGAGAGGAGGAGGAGGAGGAGGAGGAGGAGGTGGCACATCACCAACTAGGCAGGATGCCCTCCAGGGGCCAGCCTAAGGGCAGCACATTGACTGCATCACACCCCAAAGCTCCACATGTGCAGGGCGCTGCAGTCTCTGCGCGTTATTCAAAAAGTTCTTTGGTGTGGGCCTTTTTTGAGACGAGTGCATCAGATCGCACCGCTGCTATTTGCAACATATGTCTCAAGCGTATCTCGCGTGGCCAAAACATCTCCCGCTTGGGTACCACATGCTTGACCAGACATATGTTGACCTGCCATGCAGTTCGTTGGCAAGCGTATCTAAAAGACCCACACCAAAGAACAAAGACGATCTCTCCTTGCTCCTCATCAGCTGAGATTTCCAACCCCACTAGACCTTCAGTCCTCTCTGAGACCTGCAGTGAGAGGAATGAAGGTGTAGAATTAG
Organism: Lithobates clamitans; assembly: GCA_037952925.1. Taxonomy (NCBI): domain Eukaryota; kingdom Metazoa; phylum Chordata; class Amphibia; order Anura; family Ranidae; genus Lithobates; species Lithobates clamitans. Next base: position 3,245,535 of record JBBGZY010000400.1, on the reverse strand, counting down.
GTGTGTCACAGCCAAGTACTTGTGGGCAATCTGCTTTTGGTACACCGACGTCAGATTGTACCAGGCAAATTTCCCTGCCCCAGCTGCTGCACCGCCGAAAGAAGTTTGCTCCCAGCCATCCACATGCCCAGCGGTTGAATGCTAGCTTGGCAAAATTGCTAGCACTTCAACTGCTGCCTTTTCAGTTGGTAGACTCTGCCCCCTTCCGTGAGTTTGTGGAATGTGCGGTTCCTCAGTGGCAGGTACCCAAACGCCACTTTTTCTCACGGAAGGCGATTCCGGCTCTCTACCGGCATGTGGAAGGCAATGTCCATGCCTCGCTGGACAGGGCGGTCAGCGGTAAGGTGCATATTACCGCTGACTCATGGTCCAGCAGGCATGGACAGGGACGTTACTTAAGTTTCACGGCGCATTGGGTGACTCTGCTGGCAGCTGGGAAGGATGCAGGACAAGGTGCAGTAGTGTTGGAGGTTGTTCCGCCACCACGCCTCCAAAATGCTGATTGTGACACACCTCTCTCCTCCACCCCCTCCTCTTCTTCTTCCTCCATGGCCTCTTCCTCGGAACCAGCGGTGCTCCGTAGGCGTTCAAGGGGCTACGCAAGTACGCAGGCCAAAAGATGCCATGCGGTGCTTGAGCTGGTGTGCTTGGGGGACAGGAGCCACACTGGGGCAGAGGTTCTGTCAGCTCTGCAGGGGCAGGTTCAGAGGTGGTTGACGCCACGCCAACTTAAGGCAGGAATGGTGGTTTGCGACAATGGCACCAACCTCCTCTCTGCCCTCCGACAGGGACAACTGACCCATGTGCCCTGTTTGGCTCACGTTCTTAACTTGGTGGTGCAGCGGTTCTTGGGCAGGTACCCGGGCTTACAGGATGTCCTGAGGCAGGCCAGGAAAGTCTCTGTGCATTTCCGCCGGTCATATAATGCCAGTGCTCGGCTGACGGACCTCCAAAAGGAGTTTAACCTGCCCAAGAACCGCCTAATCTGTGACATGCCCACCAGGTGGAACTCGACGTTGGCCATGCTGCAGCGGCTGCACACGCAGCAGAGGGCCATCAATGAGTACCTGTGCGACTATGGCACCAGGACAGGGTCAGGGGACCTTGGTTTTTTTTCCCCACGCCACTGGGCCATGATCAGGGATGCATGCACTGTCCTGTCACCATTCGAGGAGGCCACAAGGATGGTGAGCACTGACAGTGCATGCATCAGTGACACTGTCCCCCTTGTCCACCTGTTGGAGCACACGCTGCGTGGAATAATGGACAGGGCACTTGAGGCAGAACAGAGGCAGGAAGAGGAGGACTTCCTTAGCTCTCAAGGCCCCCTTTATCCAGACAGTGTTCCTGCGTGCCCGCCGATCACACAGGAAGAGGACGAGGAGGAGGAGGAGGAGGAAGATTGTGTCAGTATGGAGGTGGAGCCTGGCACTCAGCATCAGCAGTCTTTAAGGGATCAGTCCCAAGGAACACATGGACTTGTACGTGGCTGGGAGGAGGTGGCTGCGGACGTTGTTGTCCTTAGTGACCCAGAGGACTCCGGACCGAATGCCTCAGCAAACCTACGCTGCATGGCCTCCCTGATCCTGCAAAGCCTGCGTAAGGATCCTCGTATTCGTGGTATCAAGGAGAAGGACCAATACTGGCTGGCAACCCTCCTTGATCCACGTTACAAGGGTAAGGTTGCAGACCTTATCTTGCCATCGCAGAGGGAGCAGAGGATGAAACATCTTCGGGAGGCCTTGCAGAAAGGTCTGTGCAACGCGTTCCCAGAGACTGGGAGGTTACAAACTCCTGTTTCTGGACAACGTGTTGCTGAGGCTTCGGTCAGTCAAAGAAGGAGCGGTGGAGAAGGTGGCCGTCTGACCGATGCGTTCAGACAATTTTTTGGTCCGCAGCCCCAAGGTATGATCGGTTCCAGCAACCATCGCCAGCGTCTGTTTTACATGGTGCAGGAATACCTAGGGGCAAGATCAGACTTGGACACCTTTCCCACCGAAAATCCTCTGGGTTACTGGGTCTTGAGGATGGATCACTGGCCAGAGCTTGCACAGTATGCAATTGAGCTACTGGCCTGTCCTGCATCCAGCGTTCTTTCGGAACGCACATTCAGTGCTGCTGGAGGCGTGGTAACCGATCACAGGGTGCGTCTGTCCACCGACTCGGTCGATCGGCTGACCTTCATAAAAATGAATCAGTCTTGGATCACCACCAGCTACCAAGCACCTGATGCAGATGTAACCGAATAATTTTTTTTGAAATCTCAGATCCCTTCAAAGACTGCCTATGCTGATGCTGAGTGACTATCCCTGAGTAATTATCCTCTTCCTCCTCAATCATCACGCTGATAGCTTGTAAGAACATTTTTGGTTCTGGGCGCCACCACCAGTGCCTAAGGCACAATTTTTCAGCCCCTGTTTAACAGGGGCGTGTAATTACAATTTTTGATGTAATACTTTGCAGCAGGGCTCGTTCCTGCATTCCAACTAGAGTGTCTGTGAGGGGTTGCAGTGTTGTGGCACCAGCACCAGTGCCTAAGACCCAATTTTTCAGCCCCTGTCTAACAGGGGCGTGTAATTACAATTTTTGATGCAATACTTTGCAGCAGGGCTTGTTCCTGCGTTTCAACTAGAGTGTCTGTGAGGGGTTGCAGTGTTGTGGCACCAGCACCAGTGCCTAAGACCCAATTTTTCTGCCCCTGTCTAACAGGGGCGTGTAATTACAATTTTTGATGCAATACTTTGCAGCAGGGCTCGTTCCTGCGTTCCAACTAGAGTGTCTGTGAGGGGTTGCAGTGTTGTGGCACCAGCACCAGTGCCTAAGGCCCAATTTTTCTGCCCCTGTCTAACAGGGGCGTGTAATTACAATTTTTGATGCAATACTTTGCAGCAGGGCTCGTTCCTGCGTTCCAACTAGAGTGTCTGTGAGGGGTTGCAGTGTTGTGGCACCAGCACCAGTGCCTAAGGCCTAATTTTTCAGCTCCTGTTCAACAGGGGCATGTAATTACAATTCTTGATCTAATATTTCACAGCAGGGCCCTGTGAGGGCTTACAGTGTTTTGGCCACAGCAACACCTAAGGCCCAAATTTCTGCTGAGTATATAGGGCAGGACCCTACTTTCAAACATCTAACTTACAAACGACTCCTACTTGCAAACGGAAGGAGACAACAGGAAGTGAGATGAAATCTACCCCTAAGGAAGGGAAATTCTCTCCTGTAAGAGTTAATATGGGAAAACAATTTCTCCTTTCCACTGATGCTTTCCAATCCTTGTTCCACAAAAAAACCCAAATTTTCAAAAAACATTTTTCATTGGGACAAAAAAGTGAGGTGAAATCTTCTGAAGAGGAGGAAAGACGCAAAACAAATGTCACAGGGGTGATAACCCTTCCCTATGTTTTCCAAAAAGCTTAGAAAAGATTTTTTGGCTGGAGCTAAACACATTAAAAATGTTCAAAATTACAAACAGATTCTACTTAACAACAAACCTACAGTCCCTGTCTTGTTTGCACCGCCTGTATACTGCTGTTCAGAGTATATAGGGACCTTTCCTTATTTTAATTTGGGTGCGGGGTTCCCCTTAATATCCATACAAGACCCAAAGGGCCTGGTAATGGACTGGGGGGTACCCATGCCGTTTGTCTCACTGATTTTCATCCATATTGCCATGACCCGACATGACATTAAACCCGCAAGCAGTTTTAAATGAGATTTTTTCCTTTAAAAATGACATTTGGTGCAGGGACTGTTCTAAACATGGGAAACACGCGTCACTTTACAGGCATACTATAGACACCCCCCAGGTACGATATTTAAAGGAATATTTCACTTTTTTTTTTTTACTTTAAGCATCATTAAAATCACTGCTCCCGAAAAAACGGCCGTTTTTAAAAGTTTTTTTTGCATTGATACATGTCCCCTGGGGTAGGACCCGGGTCCCCAAACCCTTTTTAGGACAATACCATGCAAATTAGCCTTTAAAATGAGCACTTTTGATTTCGAACGTTCGAGTCCCATAGACGTCAATGGGGTTCTAACGTTCGTGCGAACTTGCGGTCCGTTCGCGGGTTCTGGTGCGAACCCGAACCGGGGGGTGTTCGGCTCATCCCTATCTGAAGAACCTGCAATAACAAACACTAGAAAAAGGGATGTTGACAGTATTGGTAACTGCAACAACGAGATGTGTGCTCTATTGCTGAACATGAGTGTTAATGATAAACATAACAATGTGTTGTTAACCTCTGGTTTGGTTACCAAAGGTAACAATAAAGGTGTTGGTAAATCTGGAAAACAGCTGGTAATAGCTGAAGCTGATACAGGTGATAAGAGGAGTGGTTATATAACAGATGCCATAGAAGTAGGCCCCCTAAAATCTCAGGACTGTAATTCTGAGAGAGGTAATGGGAAACCCAGAACTTCAAAGCAAGGAGGTAGAGGGTGTGGTAGAAAGGAGGGAGGGAAGAGGAGCCACGTCCTGACGTCACCGCTACACGCACAGTCCCGGAAGATAAGGGTTAATTCGGAGCCTGCCGACTTTTCTATTCTGTTTTGCTGTTTTTATTTCTTCAACATGTAAGTGTCCATTTGACTTTTATCAATATAATAAATTTAAAAAGGATTTACGCTATGTGGAGCACTCTATGTGTTTTATTTCTTGGCAACAACATCATCTTGCTGTGATTGATGGTGAGGATCCCCACGGACGCTGTAATATCTGATGCCTGCCTGTGAGATCCCAGGCTGGGGTTACAGCCATCTGCTCAGCGTGGTCCCCTGTAACAAGGGACCATCGCTCTCTGGTAAGCGGCAGTGTTTTCTAAGGTGGAGGTCCCATCAATGCACCTGGCACTTTAAAGAGAATTTATATCACTCATCACTCTGGAATTTAATTTTTCACTTTATGGACTTTTTTAGATCATCACCACTTTATTTCTTTGTGTGTTTATTGGATGGATATACTTTCAATTAATCTATTTTGCACGTTTTTTGATTTAAATGTTTGCAATTTTTGTATTCAATATTGAGATAATTTATGTCATTATTATTTGAGGCACTTAATTCTGCAATTTTCATTACACCTTTACCAACGCGACTTCATTTATTTTTTTTACTTTGATTGGTATCGTATAACACTTTTTAGTTGCAGCTATTTTTTAATTTAATTTTATTATTTTGTATCTTTATTCATTTAATTATTTTTTTCTGAGTGTTAGCGCAGTATTTTTTCGGCATGTGGTAGAAAGACCAGTGGGACCCTGTTAGGATTTCAGTCAAGGTTTCAAAAAGTGCTTGTGGAAGGATAACCAAAAAAACATGGGAAAGTCTTGTCAGAGCCCATAGCAGAGTGGCAGAGGGGTGTAGAGAGATATACCCATGGAAGCATTGGGTAGAGTTGCCCTTGAGGAAAAAGGAAAGTAATGCCAGACAAAAATTGACCCTTGTGAGAAATAGCTGGCAGAGAGATACCAAAGTGAGGAGTTTGTGTGTTCCACCCTCTGGATTGAAACAAAGTGTGTTGGGGGGGGCACTGTGTAAAAAGAGGTAAATGGCACACAGGATGTGCTTTAAAGTAGTGGTCATCAACGTTGTCCTCAGGGCCCACTAACAGGCCAGGTTTTATGTATTACCTTGGGGAGGTGCAGACTAGAATACTGCAATCACTGAGCAGCAAATTGCAAATTATATCACCTGTGATGTATTTCAGTTATCTTGCAAACCTGGCCTGTTAGTGGGCCCTGAGGACAGGGTTGATGACCACTGCTTTAAAGCATTTGTAAAGTCAAAGCTTTCTTTTCATTCTGGAAATAGTAGGAAATTGATAAGAAGCCTGTCATTTTGTTGTTCTATCATTTCCCAACCAAAATACAAAACAGGAAGTAAGAGTAAATCTCCAGGGAAAATTCCCCTCATCTCCTGTTACTGACTTCCCCTTACGTTCTATGCCAAAAACAATGGTCATCAGTGGAATCTCCCCATAAGGAACAAAGATACCAATTAAAAAAGACAGGGGTTTTAGCTTTTTATCATTCTATTCAAAATTAGAAAAGTGCTGGCTTTAAGATTCTGCTTGTTATTTACCCGTTTAGCTATAATAGATTGGTAATGCTTCCAGCTTTTACTAGATTTTCCAGTGTAAGACTTTTAAACCAGCAAAAAATGTTATTAAATTAAAAAGCCTTTATTGTACTCTTCAAAAAACAATACAAAAAAACTTTGCAGAATAGTTTTTTGTCAGCTAGGAATTAAATGCATTTATTACACACTTGCACCACACTGTTCACCACACAGGTATATCATTAATAAAGCATTCAGATTTTCATTACAATGAACTTTCTGACATTTACATGGGGTGTCTTTTTTAATGTTTCACATTAATTGTAATGCTCATTATTTTGCCTTTCTTGGCCTGATGTATCCTAAGCAGCACATATCGTCTTTCCATTAAAAATGCCCTGATTGTGATAAATTGTTAGGGACTGTGAATAAACACTAGTTAAATTACAGTATCTAAAATAGCTAATAGGGGAACAATTTATGATGTGGAATTTAAAGGAATCCCTAATTGCACTTCAGTTTGCTGTGAGGATGCTCCTTCTATAACATTAAAAGCTATTTTGTTTTGTGAGTTGGATACTTGCCAAGGTTTGAGAGCTAATTGGAATTAAAATAACATTTCTCACGGGCCATTCATTTGCTCAGGCTGAGTACAAATTACTATGCAAGGGAGGCTGAGGGTTCCTAATGATACAGGATAATGATGTTTTATTCAGATTTTAACGAGGTGTAATTATTCTGGTTGAGAGAGAAAAAGATTAAGAGGGTGCAACAATTACCAATTTTTACAACTGATTAAGCGCAAGCCATTACTTGTTCTTGGTCAAATAGGCATTATAATGACTATTACCATTTTCAGCTATTTTTAATGCAAATTATATTAGCATGTAAAACCTTGCCAACTATGGCACATAAATGATGGGCACAAATGAGTCACTGCAATAAAGAAATTAAACATTATTTCGGTTGTAGGCATTTTCAAGTGCTGAAAAAAAGGTATTTGTTTCAAAAATGTTTAGCATTTTTTATTTTTCCTTGATTTTTATAATTATATGCATACATTAGAGTAAAAATGTATACTTGATCTACAGTACAAATATGCTCTATATCAGTGGTTTAGTCGCCCACGTGACGTTGGCGGTTACCTATTGGCGGCACCTTAGTACTTATACTCCCCTCATTTGGAAATACACTCCCTGTTAAACTTTTTAACAGTGGCCAATGGGCGTCACTTGGTCTCTTTGAAATCACAGGTAATACTATGGCTACTTTCTGTCCTTACTTTTGTTTGTCACATTCCCCTTTGGTCCAAGTAATTACACTGGAGCCTCACTCCATTTCCACATTCCCCCTATTGGCCACCACGCTGCTATCCACCTTTACAAATTTACTTCTGTTTTTCCCACTCCCATTTAAGGAACATCACTACTGCCATACTATTTAGTCCTACTCTGTTAGTATAAACACTTCTCTATTCCCAATTATAACTACTCTGCTATACTCACGTAGTATTTTACAGTCACCTTTAGTATTCTTATTTTTACAGGTTATGATTATGTGATTATGTCATATCACAAGCTTCCCAGAGATATCTATCCTTCACTGGCGTTTCTACTAGCTGCCTTTAGGGTGCCGCCTCAGCTCCCGGGATTGACGTTACACCCCTGGCGGGTTTTGACCCTTGGTGCCTCCCACCCATCTACATAGGTCCTTTGTAAGTTACTTACTATGTTATAAGTTTTCATTCTTATTCTAAGATCAAATTTTACTCTTTCTTGCCTGCCCTCTGTTTAGTCCCCTAAAACCTTTCTATACATTTTTAGATAGCTTCCGCAACGCTATTGTATTCTGCTAGCGAGGAGCCTTCCCTGTCGGCAGAACACAATGATTAGTTTTGCCGGCTATAGCCAGTGGCACTAATCATTTGGACAAAAAACACTAGTCAATTGATAATTCTACTGGTCCCTACTGAACCATCCGAAAATCAATCTATGTAAGACGGGTTTAACTGTGTTAAACATTTTATTGGAAATATCAAAATGGAACCACTTGATATTAGCAGACTACAAATGCTATTACATGTTTAAATTTCAATATTTTTTTATTGAAAGAAGAACGAAGTCTAGAATAAACAGACACATTGACAGAATGTAGTTCATTTTTCAAATCGTCTACATCACAATATAGAGAAATAGAATGTTTGGCCATAATACATACCCATCATCTATCACAATAACAGAACGTAACGTGTGTGATATGTATCTAAATACTAATGGGGTCTAATAATAGTCTGCCAGCTATGAACTGGAGTACCACTATGTGTAAAGAATGGTAGAGATCTGGGGTCACGGGGAATCCCGATTGCGATCCCCAAGATAATCTCAGGACTCACGGTCGTATAAGGCCCCATGTGCGGTCATCTGTATTGTGTATAAAAATTCTAGAAGAATAAACAAGTAATGAAGAGAAGAGAAGAGAGAAGAGGAGGAGAATAAAAACCCACGAGGGAAAAAGAGGGAGATGAGGAAAGAGAGGGTCATCCTGGAGTCGAGATGTAATCGATCCATGGGTCCCATACCTTGTTAAATTTCTTGGTTTTATTACAGAGTATATGGGTGAGTTTATCATTAATCATAATCCAATAGAGTTTAATTTTAACCTGGTGAAGAGGAATTACAGACTGTTTCCAGTGTCTAGCGATTGTGATTCTCGCCGCCAGCAATATATAATTAATCAATTTTACAGATTTTTTGGGTGTTTCTTCAGGTAGTTTGTGAAAGAAAACCGCTTCTGTAGATCTGCAAATGTTTACCCCCATTACTGAGTTGATTAAATTTAAGATGCTATTACATGTTTAAAGTGAGCCTGTGTTTTGACCATGGAATGCAAAGCAACAGGTTCATTTTAATGCTGGTCACACAAGCTTCTGTTTAGCAACCAAGAATGAAGAGAGAAAGCCAAGTTGAGACTGAGGCAGCCCATACATTATGCTTTTTTTTTTTTAGTTCAACCAGGAGGTTGAATGGCAGACAATGCTTTGATTCCCCCATCCACACATTCAATGTGGATGGGAGAATCCCTCCTGCTGTGGTATTGTATTTCCCTGCCATCAGAATACAATAATCAGAGTCGATAGATCAGCTTGTGTACAATCAGCCTGGCCATACATGGATCGAAACTTGGACTTCCCCTGCCAGAACTGGCTGAATTTTGATCCATGTATGGCTTGCTTTAGCTCTTACACAGGGCTGAGTACTCTCTACCTCTCCCCATGTGACATTCCCGGGTGCATAAGTGGCCATTTGCTAAGCACCAGCAATATCCCATGGTAAGAAGAGGAGTTAGTCAGAAGCTCCCCATATCCAAAGTAGTAGGTAGTTTTCTTCACTCCCACGCCTTTATATTGACTTAAGACATTACTGTTGTAGGGTAGTCTTATGCAACTTAGGGAGCAGATTTATATAAATCACCTTCATTTAAGAATTTATCTTACAAGAATAACACCTGGAGGAGATTGACCTGAGTGCAAAATACCATTTGATTAGGTCTTCACAGTGCTTCTTTTCATATCACTTTTGCTTATGTATTTCTCAGACCCCCACATAACATGGAAGCTTTGATCTCTGTATACGAGGGCCAGTCCACAGAAGGCTTCTACCTGGGTTTTGTGATATGCTGATTTATTTTGAAACAGTGAGTGCATTTAACAATTTTTTTATGTTTTTAATAAATGCTTTGCACTTAGGTGGTGGCTTCCTGTTCGGCTTGTATTTACATATGTGCATTAGGGTACTTAAGACCTGAATCAAAGGGACAGATACCCCCGGCAATGTTTCAGTCCAACACATTAGAAAAGATTAACCCTTTTGCCTCTATCGAATTACTTTTTTTTTATCAGTGGCTGCAGTCAATGATCAGCGTATTCTGATAGCACCAAGTCTCACTGTCAGAATACAATGCCCCAACGGGGGATTCCTCCATCCATCTCATTTGTGTGGATGGAGGAATATGTTTTTTCATTCAGTCTACTGATAAAAAAAAAAAAAGGAATTATCTATGGTTAGCTTTAGCTCTCACATTAGAGATAAACAGCTATAAGGCTCAAGCAACTGAAAGTGCAATGCTAATTTTCAGGAAGAATTCACAAATAATATTTCTGAATGTTCTCTATAAACATACTGAAAATCTTCACTTTTTTAGTTCAGATGCACTTTGAGCCCTAATTTCATGAGTATAATTAAAGGGGTTGTAAACCCTCATGGATTTTCACCAATGCATTAAAGCGGAGTACGCTTAAAAAAATAAAATAAAAGTCAGCAGCTAGAAATACTGCAGCTTCTAACTTTTAATAATCGGGCACTTACCTGTCCCAGGGTCCAGCGATGCGGGAGGAATGAAGCCCCGCTTTTCACCCCCTCCTCTCTGCGGCGCCGGCATTGTCACTGTGGGCGCTTCACAGCCATGCACGTACCACACATGCGCGAGCCGTGCAGTGCGCTGTGACTGTCTGGGCAATTATCTGGGACCTGTGACATGTCCCAGATGATTGCCGAGAGAGAGGGGGAGAGGTTAACTTGCTTCCGGCGTCGCAGTGCTCCGGGAGGAAGTGGAAGCTGTAACCCTCTAAAATGAGGGTTTCCGCCTCCCCCCCAAAAAAATGACATGCCAAATGTGGCATGTCAGGGGGTCACCTTCCCTTAAAGCGGAAGTTCCATTTTTGGGTGGAACTTTGCTTTAAGGTGAAAAACCTTCTGTAGTGCTGCAGCCCCCCCACCGTTTTACTTACTTGAAAACTGTCATCTTCCGTCCAGGAACGAGCACATCATCTCTAGCTTGTGTCTCGTGTCCTGATTGGATAGATTGATAGCAGCGCAGCCATTGGCTCCCACTGCTGTAGATCAAATCCAATGTCGCTGCGCTGGGGGGCGGGGCCAAGTCCTGCATTCTGTGTGAATGGACACAGATGCAGTACTCTGGAGCGCGCCCGCACGGGTGTCCACCATAGGAAAGCCTTCTCCAACGTGGACACTCGATGTGGGGAGGAGCCACCAGTGCTGCTGAGGGACCCCAGAAGAGGAGGACCGGGGCCACTCTGTGCAAAACGAACTGCACAGTGGGGGTAAGTATGACATGTTTGTTATTTAAAAAAAAAAACGAGGGCTTACAACCCCTTTAGATAAAAAAAGGACCTTTTGCAATTGGATTGTTAGCTGATGTCTAAAGATATTCTAGTAAGTATGGCAGACTGTATCAATAGAAAACATACAAATAAACACAGAACAATGAATTGGAATCTTCAGCTACTGTGCTTGGGTTGTTTGAATGGCAAGAACCAGGGATGAGAGGGGTTTAAGCTTTTTAGCTATTGTTATTCTAAAAGGTCAGAAAAAAGGTAACTGCTGTGATAAAACTCCCCTTTTAATTCACAGACACCTACAGAATAGTCTGTATATATCTTGATACATTTACATATTATGGATGTAGCATTCAAAAAATTTTAATATTCATGAAACACGAGTAATAAAGTCAAAATAAATTATGAAATTCCATCCTGCTTAATTTTGAAACCAATTAATAAGGCACTGCATATCTACAGTAATATTAAATACAAGGCTAATGTCTAATGGAAATCACTACATTCCTAAAGATCTCAGTTCAGTCATTTAAGATCCATTATGTTCAGAGGCTAGATAATGAATCAAGTTGAAACTGAAGCTGTGTTTCAGTGATTTGCTATAGCACTACAATTTATCAGGTTTGATGTATTTGAGGTTAACCTTAGCTCACAGCCACGGTGGTTTAATTTAATAATGCAACTAATTTAATCCTGTAAAAATGTGTATTGGTACAGGAGTAAAACAGAAAAATAATTACATTTTACTATAATGTCATAAGTTATAATGAAAACAACAAGCTTTGCTAACAGTAAAGAGTTTTGAAAGTTTATTTAGAAGAGAAGCTACAAAGTAAAACCAAGGACCTAATGTCTTTATTAAGAATTTGCACAAGTAACACATTAACTATTACAATAGACATTAATTTATGTTATTTTATAACATCAGCTTGACCACAACCCAGACTCTGAAATGCTTCACTGTAGGAGATTACGAGACTAAGGGGTCTTACTGTTCAGAATAATCCAGTTATTTACAAAAAAAAAAACAATGGTAAATAGGTACACACACACTTTAGGACAAGTCCTTTAATTAAAAAAAAATGCTCCACAATGTAAATTTACTGTCAATCATGCCATCCAATGATGTACATTCACATCACAATGCCCAACGCCCACTGAAAAAGAAAAAAAAACTTTCACCCACTGACATGTCTGTACTTGTCACTTGACTCCAACCAAATGCCAGTCCCCATTGACACAAAAGAAGCAAAGGGGTAGGGTTTCTGGGTGAAGTCACTGACCATATATGAAAAACCAAACTCTAGTGCAGTGCTATCCTTCAATATATGTGTATAAACTACTCAGTGCATGAATAATATATAATCCTTCATAAGTTAATCAATGATAAAATCCCATAAAATCAATAAAAAATCATTGAAAAAAAACAGCATTATAAATTAGTCACATCAAATCCATATTTCATTAGAGTCCATAAGCAAAGAAGTATCCATTTTCAGTGAATGTGCAATTCCGTACTTCATAGATGACTTCACTTATCCAGGACAGTGCCCTTCCCCCCACCTTTGGGTGTCCTTTGCTTGGGTAGTCCTCTCTGATTATGCGCATTAGCAGTCCTATAATGGTACCAGCTGAACAGTCCCGATCCTCTCCCCCAGAGTGGTGTCCTTCATATAGAAAGCAAGAGGAAGATACCATAGTGCAGATCATTTAATTTAAATATCCAATACACTCACATTTTAGAAGTGAACAGACATATCTAAGCACAAAATTGGCTTCTGCAGCTCCGCCCAGCTCTGCCCAGCGTGATTTTGTCACTACCTACCTCACTCCAATGGGCTTGCTCAAAGGTTTAGACTGCCATATATGGACCATATTTGGTCAACAACATAAAAGAAATACTAGTGATATATACATATTTTGGGGCAGCTATTAGTTTTTAACACTTTCCTCTAGCAGCACTAAGGTTGTTGGTTCAAATCCCAACCACAGCACTACCTGCCTGGAGTTTGCATGTTCTCCCTGTTACCTGTGTAGGTTTCCTCCGGGTACTCCAGTTTCCTCTCACACTCAAGAGACATACTGATTCACTGTTTAATTGATTCCTGTCTAAATTGGCCCTAGTATATGTATGTATGAATGTACTTTAAGTTAGGGACCTTAGATTGTAAGCTCATTGAGGACAGGGACTGATGTAAATGTATAATATATACGTAAAGTGCTGTATAAATTGACAGTGCTGGTAACCGGCTTCTGTTACAGGGACCACGGTCCCAATCTGTGCCTGCCAGAAATTGCTAATCAGTGCCACCTATCAGTGCCCACCAGTGCCACCTATCAGTGCACACCAGTGCCACCTATCAGAGCCCACCAGTGCTACCAATCAGTGCCCACCAGTGCCACCTATCAGTACCCATCAATGCTGCCAATCAGTGCCTATTAGTACTTTATCATTAGTGTCACTTATCAGTGCTGACTATCAGTGCCGCCTACCCCTGCCTATCAGTGCCCATCAGTGCCACCCATCAGTGCCCATCAGTCAGTTTATAACAAACTATAAAAAATGTTGTTTTGTTTTTTTAATGTTCTGTCTTTTTTGTTTCTTTAACAAAAAATAAAATACCCAGTGGTTACTAAATACCACCAAAAGAAAGCTCTATTTGTGTGAATAAAATGATAAAATTTTGTTTGGGTACAGTGTTGCCTAATTGTGCAAAAGTCATTCAAAGTGTGACAGCACTGAAAGCAGAAAATTTGCCTGGGCAGGAAGGGGGATAAGTGCCCAGTAAGCAAGTGGTTAATACGAATAAGAATAGCTTTAATTTGTATATCATAACTGGTTCTTGCCATATGCCTATACAGTATGTTTCCAAAAACAGAATGTTTTTTGGTGATTATATTAAAGCTGAGGAAGCCCTGCAAGTTAACATTGTCCTCTCCCTGTGGCCAAAAGGGAACAAAAATGTTTTACTGGAGTTGGAAATGTCATATTTGGCCCTAATTTGGAAATGTTGGTCCTAACTGTGTATGACTATATCAATGGAATGACAAGTCTACCCTGTAACAGATTTGGTCATCATTAATGGGGCCTACACATTATATGATAATTGGAGCGAAAATTCCATATTTGGAACGAGCATGAGATTTTCATACAGTGCGTAACCAAATTTCAAGAGACAATTCAGACCTTTCAAAAGAAAATTACTGAAGTAGCAAACTGCACAATTTTTCTAGTTACTGAACAGAACTTTCGATTTTCGTGTAACATGTACTGGTTTCATACAATGAAATACATATGAAATACACGAGAAATTTTGCACATGATCCCAAAAAAAATTACAAACCAGAAAAACATGCAGCCATTCGTAACCACAAAGCAAATATCATAGGCATTATAATAATAAGTATAAAAATACGTATATGACAACTCCGACAATTCATTACCTGCCTACACTGCTAAATTGGCCCAAGATTTGGGACGCACTTTCGTAACAGCTGACTGGTCTGATATATGGCTTACTACCAAATCTTCCTCCATTAACTGCTCAGCGGTAGAAACAAACTTCAAGGTCTTAGCTCGCTGGTACCTTGTTCCTACCAGAATCACAAAATACGTCCGGCGTATCTCGGAAATTGTTTCCGGGGCTGCGCAACTCCAGGCACTCACATGCATATTTGGTGGCAATAGCTCAGGAGTTTTGAAAAAAAAATCACAATGGCTTCTAAAGCTCTTGAGACCTATGTCACAATGGACCTGGCTACCGCCCTCTTAAATTTAAAGCCAGCAGAGCTCTCCCACAATCAATTCAGACCATTGACCCAACTCACCACTGCGGCCAAACAAACTATTGCTAAGGCATGGAAAACTCAGACATTGGTTGTAGCTAAAGCAAAACACAGAATGAATAAGGCCCTTATCTTTGCAAAAATGACCTCTATCGAAACTGATAAAGTCAAGAAATTTAAGAAATGATGGAACCCTTAGGTAAAGCATCATCTGTCCCCTGACTTCGATGAGTCTTTACTTATGCCTTGGTAGTACAGTCCACCTACATATGCAGGCCTTGTTTCCTGTTCCTGTATTATTCACTTTTTATTCTATTTTTTTTCTATTTTTCTTACTGAATTGGTGGATCCCCTGGCTGGGAGTTGTCCTGCCGTGCCACGGAACCCCCACCCCCTTCATTTCTCTCCTCCCTTTTTTCCCTTTTCTGCCTTTACTTCTATTCTATCAGCACATCAGAGCCTCGCAAGGCTAAAGTTGATAAAGTTGGAATTAGGGCGAACCTTCATTCATGACTGCTCATAATTTATGTAAGTTATGAACTATTGTTGACAATACGTGTAGTATGGGAACTCTTGTGCCTTATACATCCCTACCCCTGAAGTCTAGCTCCTGCACTGAATCATACTTTCCTGGGAAGGATCAGAAGAGACCCCTCCTGTCCACAGCATGTTCCCATTAGGGGTGGACAGGTAGAGCAAGACCTCTTTTGCCATCCCCTAGGATCACACATGTTTGATCTCACGGTTTCCCTTTCCTCCCTATTTTGCACAGAATTCCCTACTACACATTAGCCATTACAGGTACAGCACTCAATTCCAACTGAATGTATATATTTGCTGTAACTAATCACACCAATGCTGTTGTTCTCACATTGAATACTGTATGTCTGATGTTTTGTTTTTCTATGAAACTTCAATAAAAACTTTAAATGCAAAAAAAAATGTATATGACAATATGTATGACACAATGGGGGTTATTTCATAAAGGCAACTCCACTTTGCACTACAAGTGCAAACTACAAGTGCAAAGTGCACTTGGAATTGCACTGAAAGTGCACTTGGAAGTGCAGTCACTGTAGATCCGAGGGGGGCATGCAAGGAAAGTAAAAAACAGCATTTTAGCTTGCACATGATTGGATAATAAAATCAGCAGAACTTCCTCTGATTTCAGATCTACCCCTCAGATTTACAGTGACTGCACTTCCAAGTGCACTTTGCACTTGTAGTTTGCACTTGTAGTGCAAAGTGGATTTGCCTTTTGTAAATAACCCCCAATATCCTTTTATTATTCGTGACAATAGTCGTGCAGCAACTTGTTAGCCTTCTTGTTTTTGTTGTCCTACGGATCAGTATGGAGCAGAAAATAGATTTATCCTATCTGACCAGCACTCTCGGAATTAGCGCACTCAACAATTTTTTTTACCATCCCTAGTTGGTTTTGATGGTCTAGTTTGATCCTTAAGAGTTTGCTGTACTCACTATGTACGTACGCCACTGTTATTCTCAAACTGTGTCTCATCTGCATTGGTTGCAAGTCCTATCTATGTTTGCTATAAAACAGGCATGTCCAAAGTCCGGCCTGTGGGCCAATCGCGGCCCGCGTTCTGGTTTTAAACGGTTTTGAACGGCCTGCCTGGTTTTCTTGACATATATATTTTTTGTGGCCCCCAATGATCTCCCAGCGCCAGGATATATATGCTGGCTGCCGTGGAGGGGACAGGGAGGAAGCGGGGTGAGTGCCGTACACACAGGAGTATTTCCTGTTTACACGGCAGCCTCTGTAATAGGAAGTCCTGTCTCCAGCGCTGCCATTGGACGACTGTTCTGTCCATCAAAAGAGGCGGGACTTTCTATTAAAGAGGTCATCGAGAAAACAGGAGTTTTTCCTGTATGTAATCTTTTGGCGCTCATCCCGCCCCCTTCCTGTCCCCTCCAAGGCTTGAGATGGATGGGCATCGATCAGGCTGCACTGATGGCAATGGTGAGTCTGCATTCCTGGCAATGGTGGGTGCTGCATTCCTGGCAATACTGGGTGCTGCATTCCTGGCAATAGAGGGTGCCGCATTCCTGGCAATGGTGGGTGCTGCATTCCTGCCAATACTGGGTGCTGCATTCCTGGCAATGGTGGGTGCTGCATTCCTGGCAATGGTGGGTGCTGCATTCTGGCAATGGTGGGTGCTGCATTACTGGCAATGAGGGTGCTGCATTCCTGGCAATGGTGGGGCTGCATTCCTGGCAATGGTGGGTGCTGCATTCCTGGCAATGGTGGGGCTGCATTCCTGGCAATGGTGGGGCTGCATTCCTGGCAATGGTGGGGCTGTATTCATGGTGATGGTGGATGCTACATTCATGGCAATGGGGGTGCTGCATTCCTGGCAATGGGAGTGCTTCATTCCTTGCAATGGGAGTGCTGCATTCATGGCAATTTGGGTGCTGCATTCCTGGCAATAGGGATGCTGCACTGATGGCAATGGGGTGCTGCATTCATGGCACTTGTGAGGCTGCAGATGGCCCGTGACCCTTATTTTGGTTCACAGTTCTTTATTTAAAATGTATTTTTTTTTCCTGAAACTTCCCTCTTAAAGTGAAGGTGCGTGTTATACGCCAATAAATACAGTATATCCAAATAACACGCCCAAGCTCATCTCTTTACTCATCTCTTTACTCACTCTTTACTCAGTTGTAATTACAGTAAAGCTCGACTTAGATGGTTTGAATCTTGGCCGGTTCATCATGGACCGCCTGAGATTCGAACCATCTATGGGCAGACTGATTGTTGATCACTCGAGAGTTGATTCATCGATTGACTGGGTACAACCAGCATGCTGGATTTTTCATGCGAATATTGCCAACGGTTATAGCTGCTAGCAAACATCACTGTGAGTTCTCCCGGTAGGGATTCCCCAATCAGCATTGGCTGTGAACTGACTGATGAACCTGTAGTTGCAGCAAAGAAAATCACACCATCTATAGCCAGCTTAAACCTTTAATAAAAGAACTGACACAGAAAAAAAATGTAGGGTCCTCCTAGCTTAATAAAGGCATATATGTTGATCAGGACACAAATGATACTAAAATTATTCAGTGAGCAGAAGTATTGACAGTTTGATTTTTGGCATGTTAATCATCTTTGTATTAATAATAAGGTTTATTTAGAATACGTGAAGTGTTCAAAATTTTAAAAGAAACATCTGACTTCAGTATTTTGCTGTTTCTATGTACAGTACTGTGCAAACATTTTAGACAGGTTTGAAGAAGTAATGTAAAGTAAGAATGCTTTCAAAATTACTGTATACATTTTACTTGTTTATTTTTATCAATTTAAAAAAATGCAGAATGAGTGAATAGAAGAAAATCTAAAGGAATGCTGGCCATACATGGTTAGAAAATCATTCAAAACCAACTTTTTTTCGAACAATTTTCTAACCGTGTATGGCTAGCATAAATAAGTATTTGAATAACCTTTGGCTTTAAAACAGCAATAATTCTTTTAGGTACACTTGCATGCAGTTTTTGAAGGAAATTAGTAATAGTCAGCAATATGTTTACATCTAAGTTTTGCTTTGAAATTCAAATTTGTTTTTATTCAAGCAAAATTTGATTGTGTTGTAATTTATTTTGGATTTGTTTAAATTCATTCCTATTGTGTTTCCGAAATTCGGATATTATTTCGATTTGACATGAAACAAACTGCACATGTCTAGAGTCTACCCTTCGGGCTCTGTACCTCTCCACCATTCTTCACGAAGGTTCTAATTGCAGTACTGGCCCAGCCAGGTTATATTACTATCTAGACGATATTCTGCTTCTAGCGAAGAACTAGTAGAACACAGGGGAAGTCTACTTTCAACGGAATTTGGATGGTTGATAAACCAGGAGAAAAGTCAGCCTATCATT
Source organism: Lithobates clamitans (assembly GCA_037952925.1). Classification (NCBI taxonomy): domain Eukaryota; kingdom Metazoa; phylum Chordata; class Amphibia; order Anura; family Ranidae; genus Lithobates; species Lithobates clamitans. The sequence continues at coordinate 3,226,664 of JBBGZY010000400.1, read as the reverse complement.
CGTACCGTAATTTTCCTTTCCTGGTGCCTATCCATGGCAGCATACATTTCCACCCTTGGTATTCTATATTTTGGAGAATGCTGGGGGCATCTTAAACCTTTATTTTTTTAATATTCACTGGTCCTGAGGGAGGAGCTCACAGAAGAGCTAATCACAGGTATACTGCCATGGATAGGCACCAGAAAAGGAAAATTCCGATAAGTATGATACAATTTTCATTTTTTTTTGCACCCATGCTTCTTGCAAAACATGCAAAAAATAGACATGCCATCAAAGACTATATCCCTATTGATTTTCTCCAATGTGAACCTAGCTTGAGGGCAAAATCCTTCTTTAAAGTTTACAACCAACAGATGCGTACCAGCACATATGCCAAACTCATTCTGAATTTTGCCCAGGTATCTGCCATTTGAGGAAAACACTTTAATTAAAAGGGTAATGTTCTCCACTGGCTCATAGGTAAGTACATATTTAACCACCACAACTCTTTCCATCTAATTTGGAACAATCTTTGCTCGCTCTATGTGCTTGTCCTCACAACTCCTCTTACATCAAATCTTTCTTGCTTCCATAATGATTGGCCAACATGAACCGCACTGCATATAAAGTAAAAAGCAAAGAAGCAACCTATTCCATGCTACATATAGTATTTTTAGGCTCTCGGACCATCAGCACAGTATATGAAACCAATGGCTTCTACGGGTATGGCTCTGGGACCCAACTAGACAGTAAAACCATACAGGTTCTGATAAGAAAAGAATGAAGCAATTTAAAAAAAGCCCTTCAACTGAATAAGTACAGTATAAGAATTTTTCAGAATGGTTAATACTAATGGTAATCATCATTAAATGGTTTATTACTAAGCATTTATCAAAATGGTTTGCTTTAGTTATAACATTGGATTTAGGATTGGGGACTTATCTCCCCCACTCAAACCCTCTGCACCACAGCCTCTGGCTGCTGCCTAAAATATGGTGATTCATTTGCTTCCCTGACTACTTTGCTTAAGTGCAACGAGACAGACCTGCACCTGGGGATTTTGCAGTGGAGTATGAGATGAGCTACTCACTTTGACCAATATACATATCTTTTTCAAGGATGTGGTACTTAAAGGGTTAGTTCATCATTGCACAAAAAGTGAAAAGGTAAACTAACTCACTATACCTTCTCCACACCCCTGGTCCCTGCAGCACTAGTTTCCTTTGATGATTATCTTCTGCAGCCCATGCCAGCCAGTGCAGTGGCATCTAAAAAAAATACAGTACACAGCCCAGAAGCTATGTACTTCATAATGGTCGCAATAGTGAGTGGGCATTGGTCAGCATTGGCATGTGACCCAGCTGACCAATGATAATCTCTGTGTGTCCTTTTTGTTCCAGGATGGTATCCGGGAATAAAGAAGATGTAGAAGAGTGTGGTTTTCAAATACCCAGGGCACTACATCACCTAGTGCAGGCAGTGGAAGATAATCATCAATGGAGGTAAGTGCAGTGGGGACTGGGAGTGTGTGTGGGGAGGGTGTTGTGAGTTAGTTCACCTTTTCATGTTTTGTGGAAAGGGGAACTAACCTTCTAAAGTATTAAAAAAAGGGCCACAGCTTTGTCAATGGGATGCTTTTCAGTGGTGTCATCTTTGCAGCAATATTGTGTTTTTACTTCAGGTAAGAAACTTACCAACTTGTGATTATTAGCATGAATATGTGGCTAACATTTTCTTTAGGCAGCATAAACTGAACTACAATGGCTTTTAAAAATATATGCAAAACTCAAAAATGTTTTTACTGTGCTATCCCAAAAATTATCATGTGTATAATATTCAACTTAAATACTGTGAAAAAAAGCTGCAACTAACAAATGCGAGACACACACATTCAAAGTAACATTCAAAATAATAAGCTGTGCTAAGAATTGATTTGAAATAATCGAGAAAGAAAAAAAACATTAAAGGTTGTGTGAATACACATATGTGTATATATACAATATCTCATTGACATTCCCTATCACCAGTGATATGTGCAACAGTGAAAAATATATATAACACAATGCAAAAAAAAAAATACAAAAAATAAAGTCCACTCGAATAGGCTGATGTAAAAAGCCCACTTACCGTATATAGACAGTCCTCCAGGGGGTGACTTTATATTTTTCTACAAACGGTGACATGCAACTTGGACACTGGAGGTGGTATGTGTTGGGGTATAATACAAGAGTGCCTCCACCCACGAGAAATGCTGCCGCTTACCAGCTCCCTAGATCTCTTTTTACGGAGATCTAACATGCCTTTGACTTCTACCCCAGCCTCGGGTCTTTTGGCGGCTGTCAACGCTAAGAGGATTCCTCCCAGTCTCAGCATAGGATGTCATCTCGTATGGCAAGCAAGTGTTCATAAGTCGTGAAATGACATAAAGCTTCCATAGCGTAATATGTTTTTAAAAGTTTATTATAATAAAAAATATTGCACTTACAATTATGCAGATAATTTGAGCGATGGATTAAAATCAAAATCACGAGCCGGCCGGCTCTCGTATGCTGCTTATAGCTTCCAGGTCTAGCGCGGTATGTGGTGACGTCAGCACGCCGTTCCTCCCTTTTTTTTTTTTTTTTATGTTTTTAAAAGTTTATTATAATAAAAAATATTGCACTTACAATTATTCAGATAATTTGAGCGATGGATTAAAATCAAAATCACGAGCCGGCTGGCTCTCGTATGCTGCCCGTAGCTTCCGGGTCTAGCGCGGTATGTGGTGACGTCAGCACGCTGCTCCGCCCTACGCCGTTTCATCACAGATTATGTCTTCCAGGGGCACGGGCGGCGTGCTGACTCACCGCCATAAATACACTGCACGATAAATGGAACGCCCCGTTCTGAACTCCTGGTGTCCCTCAGTCAGCCATTTTAGAAGAGGGCATATGCCCTATAATGCTCGAAAAAGGCTGATATTCTGTTACCTGACTCTAACCCCGACCAAGATTAAGAAGCAATACAATTTGCCAGGTTGATCGATATGAAAAATTAAAAATTCTATAATTGCAGATAACAAAAAATTGGCAAATAGCACGAACTTTACTCACATTGACTAGGAAAGTGGCACTATCATACCAATATTTAAAATAAATATTAACAGATGAATCCAAAAAATATTATTGAACCTATTGGTGCAATTCCAAACTAATGCACCCGCTAGGTGTCTAGTGCTTATCTACCCACAATAAGCCCAGTATTATTATCATCTGGTAAGGGCATAGAAATTATTGATTGTTCTATATAGTGGACAGATAACTCATTTGCAGTCCTTCATTACCAGATGATATCTATCTTGACTCACAGTCAGACAGATAATGGTATAGTATTTGGAAGTGGGAACTGTATATACTACTTCACCATATGTAATTCCACCAAGGGTGAAAAGATGGAAACCACCTTAATGGAAACTAGAGAGATGTTGATAATTTTGGGGGTAGACAAAAATGTCATGAAGGTCGCTAGACTGTATACCCCTTAAATCCCCAATGTATAATGTAAAAAATATTTAAATATAAAATATAATTAAAATATAATTATGCTTGTTGGTGTGGTTCCAAGCTGATGCACCCACTATGTGTATAGTGCCCATCCTCCCACAATAAGCCCAGTGCTCATAAGTCTGGCAAGGGCATAGAAATAATTGGTAATTCTATATAGTGGGCAGGTAACCCATTTGTAATCCTTCATTACCGGGCCTTACCTATCTTGACTAAATGGTCAGACAGATAATAGTATTGTAGTAGTGTTTGGGAGTGGGAACTGTATACACTACTCCACTATATATAAATCCACCAAGGGTGAAGAGATTGAAACCCCTCTAATGGAAGCTAAAAAGATGTTAATAATAATAGAGGTAGACAAAAATGTCATAAAAAGTCTCTAGAATATGTGCCCCTTAGTTCCCCATTATTAAATATATTGGCATTATAAATGCTTGTATGTTTTAAACATTTATATTATAAAATAAAATAGGAAATATATTTGAAAAAATGGTTATATTCCAATCCCCCGAATAGACTGAGCGGATATCACTGGGTCTCCCAGGAGCTCAGAATAGAGTGAAAATTAAAACATTCTAGCTATTATCAATAAAAGAATTGACATCTATGTCCACATTAAGGCCATATGGGGTATAGCTGCGCACCTTATGTATCCAAGCCATTTCAAGCCTGGACAGTTCCCTAACTAAAGAACTACCCCTCCAGTGGGCACTAAACCTATCTATCCCCAGAAAAATTGTATTGGCAGGATTACGATTATGGTGGGTAGCATAATGTTTGGATACAGAATGGAATTTGAAACCATTCTTAATATTTGTAATGTGCTCCCCCAAACGGACTTGCATAGGCCGTTTGGTCCTGCCTATGTACTGAAGCCCGCACGAGCATTGCAATAAATATACAACACCCGTCGAGCTACATGTAATGAATGGTTCTATGCGGTGTTCTTTAGATGTGATATCCCCATTTTTTGTTATGGTGAGATCAATAAAATTAATTCTATCGTGGCTCATCTCGTGGACAAACTTGATACCCCTGTCATTATTATTGATGGAGGAAAAAAAGTCCTCCAATTGGGGACCAGTGCCATCCCATAGGAGGAGGACGTCATCTATATATCTAGCCCAGAAGCGCAAATAAGGGCTTCGGTCATTATAGATGATGTCCTCCTCCCACTTACCCATAAATAAGTTAGCCAAGCTGGGGGCATACTTAGCCCCCATAGCTACACCACGCTGTTGTCGGTAATATTGATGGTCAAACCAAAAATAGTTGTGTCCCGCCGCATACTCAAGTAAATCTGTGATGAAAGTCTGCTGTTGTTTGGGTAAAGTAGAAAACTTGTTTAGGTAATATTTGAGCTATCCCTAGGTTATGGGGTATAATTGTGTACAAGGATGTAACATCCGCCGTCACCAGCAAAGTATGATTCTCAGGTCTAATTTCAGACAATAGATTTAACACATGTCTGGTATCTTTCAAATATGACGGTAATTGTTGTACAAGTGGCTGGAGAAAATGGTCAATGTACTTGCCCACCTGGGACGTGATGGAATCGATCCTGCTCACAATCGGATGGCCCGGGGGGCAAGTAAGGCTCTTATGAATTTTGGGTAAACAATAAAGTATTGGAACCCTTGGTGATTTAGGAACAAGAAAGATTTTTTCTTTTTCATTGAGAATGCCTTTTCGAAAGCCCTTCTCAATTAAAGGCAACAATGCTCTCTTATATTTGGCAACGGGGTTACCTGGCAAAGGAACATAGGTGTCTTTATCTCCCACTATGTTATACAATTCTCCTAGATATTTATCCCGATCAAGAACCACAATACCCCCACCCTTATCCGCGGGACGGATAACAAGATTTTTATTGTTGCAGATTGAGTCTAAGCCCTCCTCTAAGTTCTTGTCCATCCTAGGATTGTAATTTTTTATTGATTCCAAATCCCTCAAGAGGACATCTCTAAAGACTTTCAGTGTGGGGGCCAAAATGCCGGGGGGTCGTTAAAGGTTGAGGGATTTGATAGTCCCGAGTGTAGATAACTTTGTTGGGTAACCGTATGTTGAGTAACAGGGATGGTCGCAAAATGCCATTTTATATTGATCTTGCAAACAAATCTGTGGATATCCATATATGTTTGGAATTTATTTAGTTTCTTAGGTGGTGCAAACTTCAAACCTTTGCTCAATAAAGCAGTTTCAGACTTTGTGAGGGTTTGGGAACTTAAATTAAAAATGCCATCTCCCTTTATTTCTTTTGCTTTTTTTGACTGTGCTCTCCTCCCCCTCTGGTTCCTCTTTGTTTTCCAATTGACTCCTTGATTTGATCTGGGAAAACCCCAATTCTGTTGTGCATACTTTGGCTTAGTGGATCTGTTGGGATAGTCTCTAAAAGATCCCGTTCTACTATCAGTAGTCCCCACGATAGTTACCTTATTATAATAAACTTTTAAAAACATTTAAAAGAATTTAACTGATTTTAATCCATCGCTCAAATGATCTGCATAATTGTAAGTGCAATATTTTTTATTATAATAAACTTTTAAAAACATATTACGCTATGGAAGCTTTATGTCATTTCACGGCTTATGAACACTTGCTTGCCATACGAGATGACATCCTATGCTGAGACTGGGAGGAATCCTCTTAGCGTTGACAGCCGCCAAAAGACCCGAGGCTGGGGTAGAAGCCAAAGGCATGTTAGATCTCCATAAAAAGAGATCTAGGGAGCTGGTAAGCAGCAGAATTTCTCGTGGGTGGAGGCACTCTTGTATTGTACCCCAACACATACCACCTCCAGTGTCCATGTTGCATGTCACCGTTTGTAGAAAAATATAAAGTCACCTCCTGGAGGACTGTCTATGTAAGTGGGCTCTTTACATCAGCCTATTCGAGTGGACTTTATTTTTTGTATTTTTTTTTTTGCATTGTGTTATATATATTTTTCACTGTTGCACATATCACTGGTGATAGGGAATGTCAACGTGATATTGTATATATGCGCATATGTGTATTCACACAACCTTTAATGGTTTTTTTCTTTCTCGATTATTTCAAATCAATTCTTAGCGCAGCTTATTATTTTGAATTTTAAGAATATATAACATTTTTAGGAAAGCAAAGTAAAAATAAAATGACAGGGCACAGCAAATGTATTCTTACCAAATTGGCTAACAGAGCTGGCAGCATCATAAAGATATAATTTTTATCTTCTATTTCAGGAAATATACTTGATAGTGGAGTTGTATTGTAATACCAAATATTATCATGTAAATAAACAAAAAAGAAAAAAAAGAAAGAAAGAAATAACAAAAATAGGAGATAAGTATGCTACAGAGAAGTAGAGCAGGGTTAGCGAAGTGTGCAATGTTTGAGATTGATGTTGATACCCTTCATTGTCAAGTGAAATGCCAATAGTGCTTGTATAGCATTTTGTGAGGGCAATGGGAGTATTGATTTCTGAGCAATAATAAAGAATGAAGCAAATCTCTCAGGTATAAAAATATTGGCAGCTGTTACATAGAATTGACTCACAGAGGCATGAGTACAGCTTCTATCTCAGAGCAAATAATTCAGGTTTCAGAAGAATTTCAAGAGCAGCCAGGCATGTTCGTAGGGCACATCCCCTGCTATTAATTTACCTGCAGCTTTCACAGGCTTCTTATTCGATCAGCCAATTGGTCTGTGAAAAACAAGGACAAAATTGATATCTGAAGACTTCTTGAAAGACAATATAACATCTAATAAACACTGTAATGAAATCTAAAGTATCTGGAAATATAGTACACATTACTTTTCCACATAGGAAATACGTGTATGTGTGTATGTGTATATATATATATATATATATATATATATATATATATATATATATAAATATATATCTATATCTATATATAATATCTATATCTATATCTATATATATATATATATATATATATATATATATATAGATATATCTATATATATGTATATATAGATATAGATATATAAATGTGTGTCCATGTGAACATTATATACAGTCTCATATAATATATGCATTACACATTGGCATATATATTTATTTGATGCAGTAAATCAATATTAATGAACATATAAAGTTAACGCTGAACCATTTGACTTTGTGTCTATCCTGGTAACTGTACAGGATATGTTGAAATTATGACTGGATCTTTAAATAAATATTTAAAAGGTATAACACAGAATATCTGTAAAATTAAACAGAATTATGCATTAGTTTTTCGATTTTTAATATTAGAACAGATGTGCTTATCATAAAGGGAATTTGATCACAGCTTCATTAGGGATTGTTAATGGGCTAAATTATACATATTATTGAAAAAGTCACATAGGAGTCTAGTTAGAGTTTCTAGCATCACCAAGATTAATTATGTATTTGTTAATGTTAATATTTCATCTGTGGTATGAAATTATATCTTTTGGAGCAATTTATTTTCTCTCTAAATTTTCTGTGTCAAGGGTGGCTTATGCAGACGATATAAAGTACTATATTCAAATGCACACTCTATCTATTTGCCACATGAACAGTCATATTTGTTTTTATATACACATTTAAAAAAAATAATAATGTCCACAATATGCTGTCTGAGTTTTTTTCCCCTAAATATATAAGCGTGATTTACATTTATTGAAGTGAGCATTTTCTGAGTTCATTGATTTAATGACATTTGTTGGCACTTTTTTTGAATGGTGATGTAAAAAAGTGATAGTAATAAAATAATGTGGAGATGGGGGTTGTTGGAAAAGAGAATACAATATGAATAAGGGGAGTTTAAACCTAGAGGTGTAACTTCTTTAAGTCAACATTAAGCTCCCTTCACTGCCTTACCTCCTTTCATCTTTCACCTGTCAAATGCTCAAACTCAAATTAACAATAAATATTCTGGCATTTGGCAGTTGAATTTTATTGTGTGGTGGTAAGGGCCAGGAATAGCAGGGCTAAATTTTGAGTTTGGCAAAAGTTGAGGCCCCTGGACATATGACGGGGGGGGTTGCTACCTAAGAAGAGATCTTGACATGGTCAGGTAAGGCATATCATAAGGCAATACAGATGACTGGTGCTGATTCTACCATTTAGGATACTCATAAAAAGAACTTTTTAAACTCTATGTACAGTTTAGGAGAAACCCAGCTTACTAATGTGCAGAATTTGAGAGCAACAGGGTCATGTTCAATAGAAGCACTTCTGCTTTGCAGGACTGGGACAACGGTTGGGCAGGAGGAGTGGCTGCCCTGGGCACTGTGATACCATGTGAGGTGGGAGGGCACCACAAGAAGATTGGGGGGCGGAGATTTGTGTTGGAAGGGTGAATTTGCTGGTAGGCAGGGGGAAAGTATTGTTCTAGGAGGGGAAATGTGGGGGGCTAAGAGTGGTGATTTAGGGGGATATGTGCTGGGAAGGGGGATGGGGGAAGATTTGTGCTAGGAGGATGGATTTGGGGGGATTTGTGTTGGGGGAGAGAAATTTGAAGTGGGGGAGAAAAGCTGTATACTAGGAGTGGAAATTTTAGGGGTAGAAGATTTGTGCTAGGAGGGGTGAATTTTTTTGGTGGGGGATTTGAGGGATGGGGGGGCAAAGATTTGTGCTGAGAGTGGGGGTTTCAAAAGGGGGGCGGATTTGTATGTGGAAGAGGGGGGATTTATGTTTAGGGGATAAGCATGCAGATTAGTAGACATGTGCATTCGTTTTCGTCCGAATGCATTTTCGTCCGAATTTCAGGTATTTTCGTTATCGTTTTAACAAACGATAACGAAAGTGCAGAGTCCGAAAAACGAAAGATCCGATATAAACAAATGCTTTATTTTCGTTTTCGTTGCTACAACAGTTCGATATAGATAGGAGATTCGACATGATGATGACAATAACAATCTGTCCATCAAACCTGTGGCCGAATGTGCCTAACCTTAGCTCTATTAGTCCAAGATTATTCTACATAGAGAGAAAAGATTCGACGTAGAGAGGAAAGATTCGACGTAGGGGAGAAAAGATTCGACGTAGGGGAGGAAAGATTCGACGTAGAGAGAAAAGATTCGACGTAGGGGAGGAAAGATTCGACGTAGGGGAGGAAAGATTCGACGTAGGGGAGGAAAGATAAATAAAAATAATGATGATGATGAATGTTATTGGCTGATTGTAACCAAAGAGGAGGAGCAGTAAAATAGCTAGAACTAAGTACACAGTACTTTGGCTTATGGTATCTGTTGAAAGTTCTAAGAAGATTCGACGGAGCAGGTAAACTATATGGCGTCGCACAGTTTAGCTGCTCCGTCGAATCTTCTTTGAACATTCGACAGACACCATAAGCATTCAATGACAGATTCGACCTTAATTAGGATTTTCGGACGAATGCAATTTTTAACGAAAAACGAAATAAATAACAACGAATTTCGGGAGTAACTAAATAAATGTATTTTTTGGACGAAAACGAAATTCCGAAACGAAATATTTCAGTGTGCACATGTCTACAGATTAGTGCTCAGTGTTTTTGTGGGAAGATTTTTGCTGACACATAATACTCATACATCTTGGGGGGGCGCAGTTTGGCATGTTTGCCCTGGGTTCTAGATGACCTTGTCCCGTCACTGCTCCATTGTCAATATACTGTATATGGTTACAAGAAACACTTTATCAGAAAAAAAGCAGATAGTTTCTGTTATAGAAAAAAATAAAGACCACATTAGAAAACATTACAAAATATCACATACCAATTAAGAAAGAGAGGAATAGCATTAGCTTAGTAAATTGATACAATATATACTGTAGGTTGCTATAAGATGTCAAGCACAGCATTGAGCATAACAAAGCAAAATCGTTTTGTGGATAACTAAAGAAAAAAAATTGAATTCATGAAACATGTGGGAAGTTCTTTATCACTTGAAAATAATGGAACTGAAGCTCAGGGATTCCATATCAAAAAAACTATTTATGATAGTGAAAAAGAGAACTATTTGGATATACAGTTTGATCAAACAAATTATAGCAGTAATCTTTGAATATACTGGACACTAAAAGTGATGGAAAGGTCTATATTTTTTATTAAAATAATAAACAGGTTTATACTTACCCGCACTGTGCAAAGGTACTGCACAGAGCTGCCCTAAATCTCCTTATCTGGGGTCCCCCATTCAATATTTTGGCTCCTCCTATTATGTGTCTGCCCCATAACAAGCTGCTTTCTATAGGGCAGACACAGAAAAGGAGGAATCAAGACACAAAGTGTCGCTCGGTCCCGCCCCTGCTCCCTGCTCACTTAATATGACTGACCAATAGCTCCTGCTCTTCTCAGTAAAGCTTGTGATACCAGAAAGAGAGGAGAAAGAAGACCCACAGCCGGACACAGCACTGTATCGATACAGGAATCAGAATAAGTGTTAGGGGGTGGAGAGGGGAATGCACAGTGGAAGGTTTTTTACTCTGCAGAGAATGCATTAAGGTAAAAAAAAAATAAATACTTTAGACCCACTTTAAAAGAGCATACTCTCATAGGTTTTAAGGTTTCTAAAATACATTTCCTGGAGAACTCATGCTGTAAGACAATGTTTTCTGTTAATGCTAATTCAAATAATTCTGAATTTCTCCTAAAATCATTCGGCAATGTTTGGACACCTAGGGTTTGTGCTCTGCAAATTTATGGACAACAGCTGTTGTAGTTGGAGCAACATTACTATCTTTTTTTAACCCAACATTACTGTAAATTTCAGTATTCTTCTTTCTAATAAACATGTATATTTCCCTTTTATGTTTATTGAGTCAGTTTAACAAACATATGCAAGGCCACAGGTGCATTGCATTAAATTAAGAACACCATGTAAACATTAAAAAGTCTCCAGTTTGAATACCAATACAATTATGTGGGAAGCATCAAAGAACATTACAGAAAAATTCCAGGTATGTATATTTTTATATAGTCACATCAGTCCAGATTGGACCAATGTATCTATGCCTATAGCATATCTTTGGGATCCCTCTAGAAGGAGAAACTCACTGTAGCAGGCACCCCTAATACAGTGATTGCCACCAGCAGGTCCTGTGCTGAGCAGCTGCTGTGCTGCATTGTGAACACAGGAGGTTGGCCACTTAGCACCATTTGGAGAATGAAGGTTGTCTTGCCTTCCCATCTCATCCAATCAGAAAATGCTTTGCATTAACTGAAAAGATGCAAGGCGGTCTCTAAATTGTGCTGAGTGTCCAACTTCCTGTGTTCATAATACAGCAGAACAGCTTATTCACCATGGGACGCCGATGCTAGTGGAAATCACTGTATTAAACGGGGTCTACTAGTCATTTCTATCTTCTAGAGCAGGGTTTCTCAACCAGGGTTCCTCCAGATGTTGCTAGGGATTCCTTAGGCAACAAGGAAATCCTGCCTCTCAGATAAGTTCCAACTGAAACCATTAATCTTTTTTAGCTATCTGTAAGGGGGTAATTCTTCCCAATGACTACAAATGTTAGGGGCATTCATCCCACTGACCATCACACTAATATAACATGAGTTGTCATTTTTAGCAGGGCTTCCTTGAGACCAGAAAGTTATTTCAAAGAATCCTCAGTGCTGAAAAGGTTGAGAAAGGCTGTTCTAGAGGGATCCCACAAGTATGGTATATGCATAGTTGAATTGCACATAGATACAATGTAACTGTATGAAAAATCCATACCTGGAATTTTTAAGTCAACATAATATGCAAGTTTTAATATGTTGTGCTATTGACTGTACCAGACCAGCTAATGGCACCAATAACCCCCCACCCCAACACAGAACTGGAATGTTCTTTCAGGACACAATGTAAAAATAAAAATGTTGTTTAGTTATAAGCACCAGCTTCTAACTGTTCTTGTTCAAACTCTCAAATCTCTATCTAATGTGTTAGGCAACTGTAGAAAATATTCTTTGGGTGTCTGTAAATGTATATAAACATACAGAGACTTTTTTGAGCAATGAGCATCCATCAGGAACAATAACTTTATTTGCCTTCAGTAAGCTTGCTTTAATATCTGTTGCAACACACAATGAACAAGGGCTCCTGGGAACAATGACTTTTATAGGGAGGGGGATGGCACTCTTCCAAGCCACCTGTGTTCAGTTTAGAGGCCAGAAAGGGTATTATTGGCAATGGTTACTAAGGTAAAGAACTACTACAATAATTGCTGTTTACTCAAAGAACTAGAGTTTGGTTCGAATGTGTGGTCAACCCAAGCTGAAACCTCATCCCTACTTCTACTAACTGCTGGAGACAACTCAACAGCAGCAGGTAGAAATAATCAATGTCTTGAGCTTAGAAGAAAGGGTATTATTGGCAATGGTTACTAAGGTAAAGAACTACTACAATAATTGCTGTTTACTCAAAGAGCTAGAGTTTGGTTCGAATGCGTGGTCAACCCAAGCTGAAACCTCATCCCTACTTCTCCTACTAACTGCTGGAGACAACTCAACAGCAGCAGGTAGAAATAATCAATGTCTTTAGCTTAGAAGAAGCCCAGTAAGCGCAGCAACTATATAAAAAGCTCAGGCTGGTTACAGTTTAGATGTAAAAAACACGACTTTTAGCAGAGTACACTCCATTTAGGGCAGGCAGACTGCAAAGTCCCTGCTGTCTGAGAAAATAGGGGGAATTGGAGAGAGGGGCTAAAATTTTAGTGCCTCTGTTTTTACAATGAATTTCCTCACAGTACCTTCACTGTTTTCTTTCACTGCTTGTTGAAAATATGTAAATGCTTAATACATAATGTTAATATTTTACTGTGTATAGTCTGGGCACAGGTGCACTTTAAAGCAGAATTTATCTATTTGTACCACTTCCATCATTCCTTATATTAAGTTCACAGGCAGAGCCATTTGAAACATTCCTTTCTAGCCCCTTGGCCAATTATACATCTAGAACTGCTGATTTATAGCAAAGATGCAGCCTAATATTTTAGTTCCATTTATTCCAAACTGCATACAACTGTTCAAGGACTGGGTCACACCAACCAAACCACAACATAATATCAAGAGAAAAACATTGGCAGCAACTGATGTTTTTCACACCTATGTATTGTTCTGCCTCGTGTTGTGCTAAAATGATGAATGCATAATTTTTGCACAACACATTGCTGTGGCACATTGCTGTGGCAATGCTATAAAGTGCATCCCACTGCAACAAAATCCACCCACACATGATTGTGCAGTACAAATAAAGTTTAACAAAAAAAAAGTTTTTCCCTTTACAGCCACCATCTAGACAGTGATGTCACAGGAAATAAACACCACAAGATAATGCAGCTCAACACAGTGCAACAAAAACTCTTTCAAAACATAAGTAAATGCATGACAAATGCATTGGAAATGTACATCAATGAGGTACAATAACACATTTTAATGCATCTCAGCGCAAATGCCATAATACTTTTGCTTTGGTGGAAACTGGCGCTTAGACTTGTTGGCCATGATCCATGCAGTATATGGAAACAGTGGGGCTGATTTACTAAAGGCACATAGGGAATTTACCCTAGAGCTTAGTGAATATGGTGAAGCTTCACTTTGCAAAGAATAAGCAATCATGTGCAAGGAAAGTAAAAAACAGCATTTTTGCTTGTGATTGAATTATTGAAGACAGCAGAGCTTCACCTATTCACTAAGCTGTGGGGAAAAATTCATATACAAAGTTCAACTTCCCTCTTAATGTAAACAGTCTATTTGCTTTTAGTAAATCAACCCCACTGGCTTCTATAAGTAGGGTTCTGGGAGTCTGTCAAGATATACCTTCTCATTGTGTGATCATCTAATTTTATATAGAATTGCACAATATCCCAAAGGTATGTAGTAGACACATGTAAGATCCTGGACATTAATAATACTTAGATAACTGTTGGTCAAAACTGTTTTGTGTGACAGAAAGCCTCCTCACGCAAGAGCACTACATCTACATTGAAGCATGGTGGTGCAAGCTTGTTTTAAAAATGCTTGTCATCCACAATAACTGGAACCTGATCAACAGTGAGAGCAAGATGAATGAGTCCAATACAGGGAAACCCTAGTGAACCAAACAGTTAAATTCTGCATGCAAACTGTGTGCATTGGAGGTTCACCATCCAACAGAAAATTGGCCATAAACATAAAGAGGCATATACACTGCAATGGTTTCAAATGAAGATCTTGATTATCTTAGAAAGCCCAGTGAATTCTAGACCTCAGTCCAAATCCTCGGAACAAGATTTAAAAATGTCCATCAATGGTAACCATCAAACCTGACAGATCCATAGCAGTTTTTTAGGATGAATGGACAAAAACTGTATGATGCAGATGTAATTGCAGTCAAAGATGGTTCTATAAATGATTTAGTGGGGTGAATGCCTATGCAACTAGCATACTGTATGTCTGCTCTTTTGATGCTCTCCCTCTCCACATAACACATGCAATTGTAGCATGTGTACTCCATCCCTACCAACATACAAAATAACAGTCTACACATGTGTGCTGGGTTTTTATATAGTAGGAGTTTTCTACAGCTTCCCTTCTGCTGTTGGGTTGCTGCAGGAGATAGGCAAGTTGTTTCCTGGGTCAGATGAGATGCTGAGTTTATTGGGATGAATAACAACATAAAGGCACAACTGTCTTCAAAAACAGAAATGGAGGTACAGTAACACGAGTCACTCATGAACACTTTCTATGAGCACTTACTCATCCCTTGCTTTACCAAAACTTATTTAAAGTGTTACTAAACCCACAACAATAAAATCAGTCTAAATTTACAAGTTATGCGCTGCGCTTGGGTGACCCCAAAAACAAAATTAATAATAACCAACTTTGTGCTTACTAGTGCGATAATATTAAATACAAATAATATGAATGTAGAATAAACAAGGTGTGAAAAAACAAGTGCTTGTTACACCATAAATTAGTGCTTATTAGTGCTTTTTACACCACACATAGTGTCTTAATCAACATAAAAAGTGTGCTTAGTGCTCAATACACAGTAACCTACTTTTCTTAAATGAGAAAAGAAAAGAAAAAAAAAAAGAAAAAAAAAAGTTCTCTATGGCACTCTCAATAGTGTGTGAAAATAATGTCCAGCAGTGATAATAAAACAATGCGTGCAGGTGGTGTTCAGCTGTGACAACAATCCAACATCATGCCGAAGATATCCTGAGTGCTGCAAAACAAGCTAATGTGCTCACCTCAGAGCGTGTGACTCAGCTTCTACCCTGAGTCCAAAATTGCTTTGGAGCCACCCCTGGGCTCAGTCTCAGTGTCTGCTCCACTCCTCCAGCTGGAAACAATGTGGCTCCATACATAGAATGAAAAGGAAACTATATAGTGTAATATAGTCAAAATGCTTTTATTAAAAGAAAACGCTCCCCACACCGGGGTACTCACATGGCACTGGTGCGTCAGTGCACCATACTATAACGGCTTTCTATGCAAAATCAGTGGAAGTTTGGTGCGGTATGCTGTGCTGAGACAGCGCTGGTGTAAATTCTGTGTCAGTCTCTCCGTCCTGGCCCCTCCCCTACGCGTCTTCGACACAGGGATCATGTGTCATCATCAGGGGGATAATAAAATCAGTCTGTATATGCAATAAAGCATGCTTTTTATACTTACTGTGGATCCTAAAGGGTTAATCCTCTGCATTGTATAAAAATGCTGTTTGATCCTGTCTTCTCTGATCCTATCCTCCTTCCACTGTCCCCAATGTATTTCCTGATAATACAGAGCCAGGGAACAGGCTGCACATGCTCAGTTTGGTGGGTACTGCTAGATAGTTTTACTGCTAGAGAGTTTTTTCTTTTCTTGGGAGGGTGCATGTGATCAGGGTGCATGTAATCAGGGCAAATCAGCACTGTCCAGATAAAGGGGTCCTGCATCCTGATAGGACAGTCAGTGCAGAATGAAAACTTCTCCTACAAGCTTTAACCAGACACTCATAGAAGTCACAAGACTGCTATATACTGCTGATGAGAAAAAATATTTAGCAGCTTGTATTTACTAAAACTATTGCATTTCCATGTTCTGTGTACTGTGGGAGGCCAGATATAGTGAATGCAGGGTCCTAGGTTTAGTAACACTCTAAACATCAACTGAATATAAATAATAAATGTTAGTATATCATTACCTTTTATTCAAATTTTCTATTTCCATCTTAACTGAATCTGAAACGTACTTTACTTTAGAGATATTGCTTACACCAATGTTATAAAATGGTTAAACTATAATTAAAGAAAAACATGGCAACTAATACTTAATAGTCATATTACTTCACTTTCTATTCAATAATGAAGTTCCTGTTACTAATGAATGTAAAATATTCAATAATGATGCTTCCTCTATTGAAACTGATACCACAATTTAGAACTGGGATAATTCCCTACATTACTTTAAAAGAAAATTAATTTTTAATGACATTTTGTCTCCCCCGCAGACTTTGAAAAGAATGAAAAACGTTAAGCAGCAGATATTCAATAAAACTCTCTACAGAAAATTTATATTATTTCCTGAACTTAATCTTATAATATTCCTCCTACCCATAATTAGGTGAGTACTTACTACTGACCTGATCAGCAGAACATAAAAGTGGAGGTTTATTCTCTGACTGTAACAGATAACATATTTAAAGTGAGTTAAAGCTATAAGAACTAAGGTCTGTAAAATGTGAAGAGAAACTTAAGAAATATAGTTTATTATATTGCTTAAGAGCTAGCATACAACTCCCTGAACGTTTCTAAGCTTGAGTGCAACAGCACACCATTAATCATGTTTATATTTCCAATATAATTTGTGGTTATCATGTTTAAGCAAAATCATGGTATTAATCTCCAGCATTATTTGAAGCAGATTTGTAAAACTCACAAAAAGCCCATATAATCTTTTTAGCTGTTATTTTCAGTTAGTCAAAACAGTATGATTTTTTTTTAAAGTTTTGAATTCAGTATACATGTGTATTAAAAGATATTTAGAGTGTGTGTGTAGCAAAATCATTTTTTTTTTAAGTTTTAGTTTTAAGGAGAATAAGTAATAGAAAACTGTCAAAACCCTTTTCAATGTCCCATTGGAGAGATTTGCCTTCATTTCCTTTCCCAGAGACACAAGAGGAAGTGAGAGAAAATATCTCCAATGGAAGGAGAATTCTCCTCTAAGACAGCTGTCACCCAAACAGGTGTCCCCAGATTTGCCCTCAGATCCTGATTTGGCTGACAGTGGCCACCAGGACATAAAAAAGCATCCCCAGCCCCAGTAGGGGCACAGACAGCAACTTCTAAATTCTCACCACTCTATTCTAGAAGATGTTTTGGCTATATATATAATTTAAAGCAGGAGTAGGCAACTGTGGCACTCCAGCTGTGGCGAAACTATACATCCCATCATGCCTCTGGACGCTACCTTACCACAGGCCACATCAGGGTCCATACCATCTTTTGAACCAATACAGAACTGCAATCTGTTAAACCACTACCTACCTGTAAGACCGGTTATGGCTACTTAATGCTTCAAAACTGGAATGGTCTGAGGCCCTTATCATGCCCTATACACATTTGCGCCATTTTTGACTATGCAATGAATTGAACTTCTATTTGACCATCAATACAGATGTAGATACAATTGCTTTGTGCAATCATAGAGGAACTACCTCTAGCTCCTGAGGAAGCGTCTTATGACGCAAAACATGTCGAGCACGAGCTTATAAGCACATAGCGAACATCAGCAAGTGGACTATCAGACCTGCAATCCAAATCCATCTACGCCTCTACAGTCACAACGCTCATGAACTGGGTAAGGTTTCTCTCCTCTTTATAACCAAATGTTAGACTGTACACACTATGTATGGGGTTAGAGATGGTAGATGCAAGGAAATATCCACTTGATATGTTCACAATATTGTTATTACATGTATGACGTATTTTTTTTTAAAATAGATAATTTTGTAATTTTAAGCCAATAAAATTTAAAATACAACTTATATTTTTTCATCGTATTACTACCCATGTGCCCTCAAAGTCCCACCTTTTGTAGCTTCCCAATTTGTAGACATTTTGTGGGGAGCAGCACTTTTAACAAGGCTTGAAGTGAAACATTAAAAAGGCACAATTCCTTGAAAAAACAAGCCTGGGGGCAATTTAAACCTGCATGTGAAGTGGTAGAGCTGTAAGATGTATACAATGTACTACAACAAAACTGACATTTACAAAAAAAATAAAAAATAAACTTGAAATTGCCTGAAAATATAATAAAAATATATAAAATTTATACTGGTAATAAAATATAATATTATAAAATAAAATATAAAATATATATTTCCCTGTTGGCTTCATTTTTTTGTAAAAAAATAACATGGGAACCTTTCAAAGTACCTTCAACTTCACTGGCCGTGAATGGATGGGGGAAGTGAGCATGCAGCTTCTCCTTTCCTGAACCAAAGCAGGTCACATGCAAAAACACACTTTCCCCATGTTGATGAGAGGACAAGAGCCATTTTCCCACATCCCTGGGACAGTGAATGTGGGGATCAGCAACTGGAGGCTTATTGAAATATGGAATCCCTAAAATATCAAAAATTGTGACGTGCAGTAACTCATAACAATTAACCAGGTTTTGCCTTTCCTCACTTAAGTGTAGTCAAGAGATTGAGGTATAATTAATGATTGGTTGTTATGAGTTACTGGTACTGCTCTTTACTATAATAAATGAATGGTTTGCATCTCTACATTCAGCAGGCAGTGTGGGAGTATTGTACTAAAATTCTGCTGTTGGGGGGGCGTGGCCTGGACGGAGACCAAGATAGCAGAATAAGCTGATAGCTCCTGTGACCCGGGGACCAAATCCTGCCTAAAAGGGAGCCTACACCTCACCAATAATATGAGCAGAACCACCCAGAGCTCCTCTGCATCTCGTGCTGCTCTGGTGGAACCAGGTACACAACTTGGCAAAAACATCCCGGACATCTTCCGATCCCAGAAGCTGCTTGCACACGTGGCTTCGCAGGCCCAGACCCCGAACTCGCCTACTGCAATGCCCAACCTGCAGACTTTGGGAAATTCCACCCCCTACACGGGACGGACACAGCCACCTAGTCTATTTGACCTTGAGAAAGTGGCCTCGGATATTAAAAATACTGTTACAGCGGAGATTGCTGACCTAAAGTCAGACATTCAAGCGATAGCCCACCGCATCGATACAGTGGAACAAACCTCCCAGAAACATGCGCCCACCATTCGGCAAGTGCAATTCACTTATGAATCCCAGCTCTCCCAAATGTTTGAACTCCACAGGCAGTTCAACAAACCCTGTGTACGATCTTTAACGATCTAATCGCCCGCCCGGCGGCGTCTCCTATAGATATGGAAAGGGCCCACCGTGCCTTACGACCCCAACCCAGGGAGAACGAACCACCCAGAGACATTATTTGTTGTTTGGTTAATTTTCCCCTCAAGGAAGAGATCCTGCGAAAAGCAAGGGAAAAGGGACAAATTCTTTATAATGGCGCTGAGATTAAACTGTTCCAAGACCTGTCCCAGATAACCCTTCAAAATAGAAGAGCACTGCGACCCCTGCTGACTGCTCTTCGTACCAGAAATATACAATACCGATGGAAATTCCCCTTCGCACTTTCTGCATCCTCTAGGGGACGCTCTGCTCTATTACGCACGCCGGAAGACTTGAAAACCTTCTGTGACCAACTTGATATCCCTCAGATTGAACTTCCGGAATGGTACGAACTGTACTTTCCGTCGGAACCATGACTCCCGGTATCTCTCCATCCTTCGCCGAAGGCTCCGCGTCAGAGAATACGCAGACGCAAAACGGATCCGACATCCCAGAGAGCCCACTCATCACGCTGCGACCTTTACCAACGTACTCCGGATCGCTCGCCCTCACCATCCACAAGACGGGATCGTCTGGAAGTTTAATCCGCTCTGATCCAGCCATACGATGACATCCATCCATAGAAACTACTGCATCTGACCCCCTCTTCCTTGCCTTACGGTAAGACGTTCATCCTGCCATTCACCTCTTTACCTGCGGCTCCAGCTCCCATCCTCTCTCCTAGACTGCTCTACCCATCATTTCGTACTTGCAGAAGCCTGAATATTGACAAGGAGGTGAAATTCCTTCCTTCCACATACATCACCAGGACACACTTGGATGCTAATACCCCAGTCTGGGCTAAAGTTTGTTATCTTTTATTTTAGCGTTCCAGCTCCGTGGAAAGTAATTCCTGCCCTAACTGAGGTATTGTACTTTCTAGTATGTTTCCACGGAAGTTGACTTTTTCTACAGGTTCCAGATTTGGTTAGAATCTATTGATCCCCAGCTTAACGGTATTTTATATATCACTTTCGGAATATTCCTCTTGACCCAGCAACACTAGACTACAATGTAGTGAGGCATGTAAACTGAGATCATTCTTCAACGCTCTCCACTGACATTGTATCTATAGGAGTATACGTTTATTATGCTGTTTTATTTTTTTTTATTTATTTATTTTTTCTGTTTAAGTACGGTTCTGATTTTGTTTACGTGCGCCTGTCTGACCATTGGAGATACCCCTCTCTCAATTTGCCTATATATCAAGGTTTAATGTCTTCTAGCTTGACATAATGACAACGGCAAATAAACCTCTTAGATGCCCATAGAATGATTTATGCCTTACCTGATGGGGTTGGGTATCCCGGATGTTCGGATTTATAGACGCATGTGCATTTACTTCAGGCATATGTACACATATCATACGCCTACTTTGGTCAGACCATGGTTTCCTTACACTCACAGCAAGTACGGTAAATAACACCCTCACATGAGGTGTACCTCATCTGCCTTTCTCACCCTCATTCACTAGTAATGTCTCTTACTTGAGGATGGTTTGTGCTCTAAATAGAGGGAACTGGAGGTTTTGATCTTTTCCAAATATTCACGTTTTAGCTTAATGATGAACCTAGATGTCAATAATGTATGGCTGGTTTGTTACACTGGTTATAAATGTTATCTCTGATTGCAATTTTCTCTTCTGTTTTGATTAAGGTGGTAGCATGTTTTTTCTGTTAGTAGGCTCCCCACTTACCTACAATTCTATATGTCTAACTGCATTTTATTTGCAGGACCAATCCCCAGTTCGCAAATATCCTGAGGTCCCCGTTCTTTCTTTCTCCCCCACACAGCAGTTCCTACGGGAAACTGGCTGACATTTCAGGTCTTCCCTCTTTTAGGTGGAATAGGCTATCTAGCTCGACCTCTGGTTTGATCTTTCTTCTTCTCTTCCTTTCTCCCTCTTTTCCCCTTTTCCCTTTTTTTCCTTTTCTCCTTTCTCTCTTATCTTTCTTGCCTCTTCCTCCTTCCCTCTTTCCTCTCTTCCCTCTCCCACCTCTCCCTGTCCTTACCCTGATCCCCTTCTCTCCCCCCCTCTTTGTCTTGACGTACTAGCTCTCTCCTACTCCTAGTCCCGCACTCCGTACTTTGGTTGGGGCTGCGCCCACGTCCCCCCTCCCAATTTTCCATTTGAGCTACCTAGTTCTCTTTAGCACAGTCCACATTTGAGTACAGTAGCTACAAACATTAACTCGGGAATCATAATGCAAACCAAATCTCCAACCAATTTACCCCTGACGTTGAAGTGCATATCAAATCAAAAAAAGTTATACTGCGCTATCCCTCTGATATATCTTAAAACTCTGTGTCTGTGAAAAGCAAATGGTAAATTTGTGCTGCTGCAACCATAAACGAGAGACAACCCCCACTTCATATAGCTAGATGGAATAGGCTGCGCTGCTTAATAAGTGAACGTGATTATAACAGGTGAATATAATCATGCCAAGCACATTCCTGATGATAAACTACACTCAAAATAAATGACAAAAGTGTACAAAAAACAAATAAAGTGAATAATTAAAACAATGCAGACTAAACTCCACAAACTACATGATTCAAGGTGAATGCAAAAAACAGTGACAACTCAGAATCGAGGACCATATATTGCTGCAAAGTCCAAATTCTCAAATAATAGTCCTTATGAGAGAAGTAACGTTATGATGAGAGAAGAAAACACTAATCTTGATGCAGAGTGAGGCATGCACAAACATATCTCCCTGGGGAGCGTGGTGATATAAGAAGTTCCTCCACCTCTGACAAAAACGCCCCTTACCAGATGATTAGATCTCCTGTCACAGAGATCGTGTAAGCGGGTGGCTGTGTCCCCCAGCCACTGGGTCTCTGCACGGTTCACACTCTCAAGTTCACAGGATTGGGGTATTAGTGTTCAAATCCCAGAAATAGAAAGAGAGATGCTCCATAGCGTAATACAGTTATGCTTTATTACAACAAAGGATAAAAAATACACTTACAGTGTGAATTCGTCTTAAAAACAATACAAGCCGGCCGGCTCTCAGATGCTGCCCGTGTCTTCCGGGATCAGCGTGGTATGGTGGTGACGTCAGCACGCCGCTCCTCCCTACGCCGTTTTGACAAAGCTGTCGTCTTCCTGGGGTACGGGCAGCCCTTTGTTGTAATAAAGCATAACTGTATTACGCTATGGAGCATCTCTCTTTCTATTTCTGGGATTTGAACACTAATACCCCAATCCTGTGAACATGAGAGTGTGAACCGTGCAGAGACCCAGTGGCTGGGGGACACAGCCACCCGCTTACACGATCTCTGTGACAGGAGATCTAATCATCTGGTAAGGGGCGTTTTTGTCAGAGGTGGAGGAACTTCTTATATCACCACGCTCCCCAGGGAGATATGTTTGTGCATGCCTCACTCTGCATCAAGATTGGTGTTTTCTTCTCTCATCATAATGTTACTTCTCTCATAAGGACTATTATTTGAGAATTTGGACTTTGCAGCAATATATGGTCCTCGATTCTGAGTTGTCACTGTTTTTTGCATTCACCTTGAATCGTGTAGTTTGTGGAGTTTAGTCTGCATTGTTTCTGCATTGCAAATTATTCACTTTATTTGTTTTTTGTACACTTTTGTCATTTATTTTGAGTGTAGTTTATCATCAGGAATGTGCTTGGCATGATTATATTCACCTGTTATAATCACGTTCACTTATTAAGCAGCGCAGCCTATTCCATCTAGTTGAAGTGCATATCCCTTAACGTAAAAGGTCTTAACGTGCCGGAAAAACGATCCCAAGTCCTCTCTTCACTCTCCACATACAAAGCCCATTTCATTTTTTTACAAGAGACCCACTTTCGCTCTGATGCCATACCTAAACTTTCTAAACACATATACCGAGCAGCCTTTCACTCCACCAATCCTGAAGCAAAAACTAAAGGCGTTTCTATTTTAGTATCCAAACATGCAAATTCTCACCTTTCAGATTCCCTGATGGATCCAGCAGGTAGATTTATTTTTCTTAAAGGTTCCAATGCAGGAAGGCTTGGTCCTCCTGGGAGGGGACTTTAATGTCCCCCTAAACCCACTACTGGATTCCTCGTCAGGAACCTCCGCTTTGACATACAAAGCATTGCGTCAGATTAAAATTCAACTGCAAAACTTGACTTTACATGACAGTTGGTGCACTTTGTCCCATTCTGCTAAAGATTATACATTCTATTCGGCGCCACATCAAAAGTATTCTAGAACCGATTACTTTTTCCTATCCCAATCTGACCTCCCATTCCTGCATCAAACAACCATAGAACCGATGTTCTTATCTGACCATCACCCCATCACGGTAATGTTATCCTTCCCGTAAACTCACCCGAGAACAAAACTCTTGCGCTTTAATCCATCCCTACTCCCTCTTTCACTTGAACGCATACGCACGAGCATCCAAAACTATTTTACCAAAAACTCAAGCCCAGACATTTCTCCAATATCCCTCTGGGAAGCGCATAAATGCGTGATTCGGGGTGAGTTGATATCCTTAACAGCAAAATCCAAGAGACTGAGTCCTAGTCCTAGTTGCAATCTTGAAACACCCAATACGAGGACATAATGCGACCGGTCTAAACTATGTGGCATGTTCACCAATGCCAGGAGCATGGCGGACAAGATGGGTGAACTAGAGATACTGTTGTACAAGGAGGATTTGGATTTTGTGGGAATTTCAGAGACCTGGTTCAACAGCTCTCATGATTGGCTGGCAAACATTCAAGGGTATACCCTATACCGCAAGGATAGAGAGGGTAAAAAAGGGGGAGGGGTATGCCTATATATCAAGAATAATGTACAAGTGAATGTGAGAGATGACATCACTGAGGGGGCTAGGGAGGAGGTGGAATCTTTATGGGTAGAGCTCCAAAGGGATGAAGCTAAGGGGAAAATAATACTGGGAGTATGCTATAGGCCCCCTATCCTGAGGGAGGAAGTGGGGACGGATCTCCTATCACAAATTGGATTAGCAGCAAGGATGGGAAGTGTTATCATAATGGGGGATTTTAATTATCCAGACATAGACTGGGCGGAGGGAACCGCGCATTCATTTAAGGCTCGCCAGTTCCTTAGTGTCTTGCAGGACAATTTTATGGGTCAGATGGTAGACGCACCAACTAGAAATAAAACATTACTAGATCTACTGATTACCAACAATACAGACCTGATAACAGATGTGGAAATACGAGGCAATTTAGGTAACAGCGATCACAGGTCAATTAGTTTCAGTATAAATCACACAAATAGGAAACATGAAGGGAACACAAAGACACTGAATTTCAAAAGAGCCAACTTCCCTAAACTACAAACCTTGCTAAAAGGCATAAATTGGGATAAAATATTAGGAACAAAGAATACAGAGGAGAAATGGGTTTGCTTTAAGAGCATATTAAATAAGGGCATTAGCCAATGTATCCCATTGGGTAATAAATTTAAAAGAGCGAACAAACATCCTGGATGGCTTAACTCCAATGTAAAAATGCATATAAAAGCAAAGGAGAAGGCCTTCAAAAAATACAAGGATGAGGGATCATCCTCAGCATTCAGAATTTATAAAGAATGCAATAAGAAATGTAAGGGTGCAATTAGGATGGCTAAGATAGAACATGAAAGACACATAGCGGAGGAGAGCAAAAAAAATCCCAAGAAATTCTTTAAGTATGTAAACAGCAAAAAAGGGAGGACAGACCATATTGGCCCCATAAAGAATGAGGAAGGAATCTGGTTACAAAGGATGGGGAGATGGCAAAGGTATTGAATTTATTCTTCTCCTCAGTCTTCACGAGTGAATCGGGGGGCTTCAGTAACCAAAACTGCAGTGTTTATCCTCATGACACAACACAGGAAGCACCTACATGGTTAACAGAGGACGGAATTAAAATTAGACTTGAGAAACTTAACATTAATAAATCACCGGGACCAGATGGCTTGCATCCGAGGGTACTTAGGGAACTCAGTCAGGTGATTGCCAGACCGTTGTTCCTAATTTTTACAGACAGTCTATTGACTGGAATGGTACCAGCTGATTGGAGAAAAGCCAATGTAGCACCAATATTTAAAAAGGGCCCAAAAAACATCCCTGGGAATTACAGACCAGTTAGCCTAACCTCAATAGTATGTAAACTCTTGGAGGGGATGAAAAGGGACTATATACAAGATTTTAGTAATAAGAATGATATCATTAGCAGTAATCAGCATGGATTCATGAAGAATCGTTCTTGCCAAACCAATCTATTAACCTTCTATGAGGAGGTGAGTTGCCATCTAGATAAAGGAAGGCCCGTAGACATGTTGTATCTGGATTTTGCAAAAGCATTTGACACAGTTCCCCATAAACATTTACTGTACAAAATAAGGTGCATTGGCATGGACCATAGGGTGAGTACATGGATTGAAAACTGGCTACAAGGGCGTGTTCAGAGGGTGGTGATAAATGGGGAGTACTCAGAATGGTCAGGGGTGGGTAGTGGGGTTCCCCAGGGTTCTGTGCTGGGACCAATCCTATTTAATTTGTTAATAAACGACCTGGAGGATGGGATAAACAGTTCAATCTCTGTATTTGCAGATGATACTAAGCTAAGCAGGGCAATAACTTCTCCGCAGGATGTGGAAATCTTGCAAAAAGACCTGAACAAATTAATGGGGTGGGCGACTACATGGCAAATGAGGTTCAATGTAGAAAAATGTAAAATAATGCATTTGGGTGGCAAAAATATGAATGCAATCTATACACTGGGGGGAGAACCTCTGGGGGAATCTAGGATGGAAAAGGACCTGGGGGTCCTAGTAGATGATAGGCTCAGCAATGGCATGCAATGCCAAGCTGCTGCTAATAAAGCAAACAGAATATTGGCATGCATTAAAAGGGGGATCAAATGCAGAGATAAAACGATAATTCTCCCGCTCTACAAGACTCTGGTCCGGCCGCACCTGGAGTATGCTGTCCAGTTCTGGGCACCAGTCCTCAGGAGGGACGTACTGGAAATGGAGCGAGTACAAAGAAGGGCAACAAAGCTAATAAAGGGTCTGGAGGATCTTAGTTATGAGGAAAGGTTGCGAGCACTGAACTTATTCTCTCTGGAGAAGAAACTTTTGAGAGGGGATATGATTTCAATTTACAAATACTGTACTGGTGACCCCACAATAGGGATAAAACTTTTTCGCAGAAGAGAGTTTAATAAGACTCGTGGCCACTCATTACAATTAGAAGAAAAGAGGTTTAACCTTAAACTACGTAGAGGGTTCTTTACTGTAAGAGCGGCAAGGATGTGGAATTCCCTTCCACAGGCGGTGGTCTCAGCGGGGAGCATTGATAGCTTTAAGAAACTATTAGATAATCACCTGAATGACCGCAATATACAGGGATATGTAATGTAATACTGACACATAATCACACACATAGGTTGGACTTGATGGACTTGTGTCTTTTTTCAACCTCACCTACTATGTAACTATGTAACTGAGTCAAGAAACTATTAATAATCTTTTGGAATCAATTAAATCCCTCAAAGTATCTCACAAACGAACACAGGCACTCTCCACCCTACAGGACCTGGTTCATGTCCGCTCTCTCCTTAAAGATGAACTAGACAAACGTTCCAGAAGGCGATACATTCTTGGCCAGCGGATATTTTATGAACAAGGTAACAAATGTGGCCGCCTCCTGGCACGCACTGTTCAATCCTCTAAATTGTCCACCAGAATTCACAATATAAGCAATCCTAAGGGAACTCTTCTGGCCAAAAATGTAGATATTGCTAAAGAATTTGAAGAATATTACTCAAAGCTTTATAATCTTTGCCCTGATCTAGTGTCCCAGACTGATCCAGAAACACGTACTGAACTCATTAAGGACTTCCTTATCCAAAAAAGCCCGAAACCAATATCCCCTCAGTCAACACTTGAGTTGGAATCTCCCTTATCTGTAGCAGAATTGGAAGTAGTCATTAAACAAATGAAACTAGGTAAGAGTCCGGGACCCGATGGCTTTTCTCTCCAGTATTATAAAACATTTGCGGATGTTCTCTCCCCCAAACTTTTAGCTATCTTCAATGCATTATCAAATTCCCAGACTGATCCATCCAGAATGTTAACAGCACACATCTTGCGAACAGAATACTCCCCCTACTGCCAGACCTCATTTCCCTAGACCAGGTAGGTTCTGTCCCTGGGAGGCCAGGGACAACACTGTTCGCACGTTGAATTTACATCACTGGCTAACTTCATCCAAAACCCAAGGTTTCTTCCTTTCGCTGGATGCCGAGAAGGCGTTCGACAGGGTGGCCTGGGACTACATGCGAGAGGCTCTCCAGGCTATTGGAATTTGAGACCACATGCTTGCTTTCATAATGGCACTCTACTCCGGACCCTCGGCGATGGTTAGGGTCAATGGCCACCTGTCGAACGCCATCAATATTAGTAACGGCACACGTCAGGAATGCCCGCTCTCACCCCTGATTTACATTCTTACATCTCCCTTCCTATTCAAGAGATGACTCATTGTCAAGAGTCCTTTCCTTTCCACTGGGAAAATAGGGCCATTACCTATCTAGGTGTCCAAATCCCAACCCATTTGTCAGACCTGTTGCCACTGAACTTCCATGTAGCCCTACATAAAGCGCAAATTTTTTTTAAAGACTGGAAAGCATTGAACGTATCCTGGTTTGGGCGGGCAGCACTGATCAAAATGCTTATTCTACCACGTTTATTATATTTTATACAAGCAATCCCGATAGCCCTACCACCCAGCTTCTTTTCAAACTACCAAAAAGCATGTACGGTCTTCCTTTGGAGAGACTCCCCTCCACGAATCAAATATTCTAGACTTACTCTACCTAAATCCAGGGGTGGTATTGGACTACCTGATTTGCGTAAATATTATATGGCATGTCATCTCACAAGGATCGCTGACTGGAATATTCACGTCTATAAAAAGGCCTGGATATTTCTTGAAAACACATTCTCTTCGTGTTCCTTGCACCTTCTCCCTTGGCTACTCCCCAAACTTTGGCCACAAACAATAACCTCACATCCACTAATATACCCATCTCTTTTAGCCCCCAGGAAAGCATCGATGAGTGGGACATTTACATCCATTCCAGGCCCTCTAACTACATTAAGTGGGAACCCCGCATTTCCCCCAGGTGACTTGGCCTACTTTATGCAGAAGGAATAGCCACATGAGGACGTCTTAGCTCTACAGTTTTATCCTGACGGGAAAATCATTTCCCTGGATAAACTTAGAGAGACATCCAAAACTCTCTTATTCTCCTTTTGGACATATAGGCAAATTAGGCACTTCCTTGAAACACATACCTGCCAATCGCGCTGGACAAGACAACGTCCTTTGAATCTTTATGTTACCGGAAAATCCCTCAAAGGCACCTCATATATCTCTTGCATACCCTGATCTCAGAAGAAGCGAATCTGACCCTTCAGCCCTCCCAAATCTCATGGAACAAAGATCTCCAAACATCCTTAACAAACGAGGAGTGGTCCACGGTCTATGAATACGCACATAAGGGATCACTAAATGTCGCCATTCAGGAAAACGGGTACAAGATAGCTACCAGGTGGTATAGGACACCCTCAAGGATACACAAATTTTTTCCTACTATTCCCAATACCTGTTGGAGATGTGGGTTGGAGGTGGGTACGATGCTCCATGTTTGGTGGGATTGTGTGAATCTCCAACCCTTCTGGAAAAAAATACATTATTTAATCGCACATATTGCTACATTCACTCTTGATTACACTCCAGCCCAATTCCTCCTACACCATACTTCCCTATCTAAACAGACTTACTACAAGTCCCTAGCCATGCATATGGTCAATGCAGCTAGGTTATGCATCCCCACTCATTGGTGCTCTACGTGCACTCCAACAATCAGGGAATGGTTTGCAAGAATATCTAAAATAAAAGATATGGAAGAGCTTATTCATATTTCACAGGACAAAATGCATAAATTCTCTACTACTTGGACGTGCTGGACTCATTTTACAACCACTGACAAATATCTTCAGTATCTCTCTTAGGGCCACGTGTGGTCCCTATAACTGCAAACACAGATTTTTTTAGGTGGGGGGGGTGTGGGTGTGGGCGCACTCCTGACAGTTGTCTTCCTCGATTTATACTCGCTTTCCTCCCCTTCCCTCCCTCCCCTATTCCCCTTCCCTCTTGTTAGGTTCCTCTTCTTTTCTCTCCCCTCTTTCCTTTACCCCTTATCTTCTCTCCCACTCGACCCCCTTCTCTCTGCATTTTCCTGCTTTCCTGAATCTTCTCTTTTCCTATTTCCCTCTTTTCACTTTCACTACTACTATATTCTTATATCCCTATGTAACGACACCCAGAGTATGAAAGGGGTTAAAGTCGTTTAGGACATTTCAAACCCAAACACAAAGGCAGCTACCGAACACTCCAATCAGCCGAACAAGGAACCCATACAAATAATCCACCCCAAAAACAAGACACGGCTCTGTCTTCAGGTTTCAAGCAGGAATAAATCTTTATTCCAAAAAACACATGTTATACAGATCCCACTTCAAAACATTTCCCCCCCACCCTTGGAAAACAGGGCGGGTTAAACTGTCCAATGACAATGGACACACAGGTCAGGTGTGCTTAACTTCTCATCAGTAAACAGTCTTAACAGGGGGGCAGCTGGAGGAATCCCCCCTCCCTCTTTCCTCGCAGCAATACACATCCTGTAATCCAAGGCAGACAAACACAATAGAACATTGGAATACAGCCCCACCCCAAACTAGCAAAGCAAACAGTACACATATATACAGCATTGAGTCTCTGACTAGCACAGATCATAGTGGGGTTCTCATTCACCCTGTGCCCCATTAGTGACTCCCGTCACACCCTATATAACACAGTTGAACATATAAAACAAGACTGGGGGATAGCTCTGTATCGTGGAAGTTACCATACATGTTTTGAAGGGAATTTGTATATCTTGGTTCTAGGTCAAGATCGACTCAGTAACTCGTCCCCTCCCGTGGGATCCTAGGGGAGGGCATGGGGGGGAGGTGAATAATGAGAAAAGACCCTCTGTCCCAGGTTGCTGTGTTCTCATTTTCCGATTTCTTCCCAGTTATCGTCTGTTAAATTAAACTTTCACAATGCTTTTTTCACATGATGTGATTATCTTATCCTGTTTAGATGATGTCTTGTGACAACTGTTTAACATTGTTTGTACAATATCTTTGTATTGCACTAAATAAAATCTTTATGAAAAAAAAAAATTCTGCTGTTATCTATAATTTCCATTTATGGTTCTAAGTCTTGTGAATTGTCTCAACATAGGGTAAATAAAAATAATTTGTCTCATGGTTATCAGTGCTTTTCCCTCAGATCTTTTCATAGGATTTATTGTTTATACAGTTAACAATGTTATTAGATTGATCAGGGCCCTCTAGCAATTGAAAATTAAAAATATGCAGGTACACTATGAACTTGAGATTGCTGTTACCCAGCTATGGCCAGTTGCAGTCAGGTGCCTCAATCTTCAAATCAGTGGCTTGCAGCACACACACACAGATAACTATTCTCAAAGTAACTGCCATTAGCTTGGTGGAATTTTCTTTGGTTTTTGCTACTGTTTTCACCGACAGAGGGTTTTACGGAAGGGGGGGCTGACTGTTTAACTACTCCACCTCTTTTCAGTGTGCACCCAAGTATTATAAGCGTTCAAGTTGCTGAAAGGGTTTACACATTTTCTACACTTGCAGTGTTGGAATGCAGAATTGTATTTTGTGTAACAACTACATCAATATCAGTTTTCAGTAGAGATACATTCTTCAATCAGTATATGGCAGTGTTTATAAGTATTTAGCTGTTCTACAATAAACTCCATGTGTTTTCTCTGTATAATAAAAGTTCCTGTTTCCTGTCTGCAGTTAAAGCAACAAAGCCCATGTGAACTGTGCACTGTCTGTTTGTTCTGTAGAGCTATGTACAGAAATTTTAACAGGTTATGAGCCCATACATAGCCCAGACACCCACCCAGAGAAAATCTGAGAATCCAGTCCTAGTCAGCTACAGCCGACAAGTGCAAGATACAGCAACAGAAAGTAGATTGCAACAGAATAAAAGAAAATTGTCGGTAACGCAGCTGCAACAAAGCTTTTATTAGGAAATCTGACAAACCAGAAACAACCAGTCTTGGAAATTCAAGACGAAAATGCTGCTAGTAAGAGAAGATACATGGAAATGTATAAATGAAGTCAGGCCAGAACACCCTTCAGATGAGTGGAAAGAGAAAGACCAGAAAGCTCAGAGCACAATCTCTATTAGCATAGAAGATGATCAAATCATACATATATGTAAGTGTGAAACTGATAAAGAAATGTGGGAAAGATTACAAAAGGTGCATGAAAGAGCTAATCTCAGCAATAAAATGTATTTGATTAGAAAGCTATACCAAACCAAACTGATGAAAGGCCAGGATATGCAGGATTACATAAAGGGCACCTTGGAAATGTTTGAATGCCTGAAAGGTATAGGAGAAGAAATAAAAGATTTTTGTGTCACAGCACTATTACTCAGTGGCTTACCAAAAAGCAATGAAGTGCTTGTCACAGCACTTGATGCACGTCCAGATGATGAATTGACATTGGAATATGTTAAGGGCAAGCATGAATATAAGCGTAAAACAGAAAGCACTAATAGTGACTGTTTCTTTTACAGAGATTGCTTTAAAGACGAAAAATAGGTATAAAAACAGTAACATGCAACAAGAAACATGTTAATGTTTTATGTGCAAGAAACAAGATCATTTAAAAGCAGATTTCAGAATCTGGAAAGCTAGCATGCAAAAACAAACTAGACTACAATACAAAAGGCCAAAAGTGTGAAAGAATAAACTGATTTTGCTTCACATATTGCATGTTTTTCAATTCAAAAGTTTCAACTCATCTTTGCAGATATGGTGTGTTAATTCAGGAGCTACGAGTCACATGACAAATGACAGAAATTTCTTCATTCACCTTGACCAGAGCAAAGCAGAAAAATCACCACAGTGAATGACCAAATGGAATCAGATGAAATAGGAGGCACTTTTCTTTACTGTTCTATTTTACAGAGTGTTACCAGAAAGATACCCGTGAAAAATGTCCTCTATGTCCCTGCTGTTGAAACTAATCATTTGTCAGTGAAGAAGCTCACCAAACAAGGCAATGTAGTGTCAATGAGTTGTCAATTGTGCCATCACAATATCGCAAAGGCTAAAATTACAGATGAGGTGTGTAAGCTAAACTGCAATGAGGTGGTTAACATTGCCAAGGTGGGAAAATATTTAACGCGCATTCATACATGGCACAGACAACTTGTGTACAGAAGTCCTGACATAATAAAGACATTAGCTGAGAATGTTAAATGCAAGTGGAATAAACATTAGTCCATGTGATCAAACAATGAAATGCACTAGCTGTACAAAAGGAAAAATGACGAGAAAAGCTTTTCCAAAGCAGAGTAACAGCAGAGCTATGAAACCTCTGGATTTAATTGATTTCAATTTTTGGGGCCCAATGGAAAAATTGACTAATACCTTTATAAATGATTACTCCAGGTATACTACAATATATCTATTACCCAACAAAAGTGAAGCACCAGAGAAACTTAACCAGTATAATTAAGCAACAAATTTGGTGAAATTCTGAGTGTCTTGTACACAGACAATGGAACTAAATATACAAGTGATAACACACAGGCGATTCTCAGAAAGCATGGCATAATATTTCAAACTACTGTGCCATTCAATCCAGAACAAAACGTGGTTGCAGAAAGAACGAACCATACTCTATGTGAGAGTGGAAGTACCATGCTGTTTGATACGGATATGCCAACCACATAGTGGGGGGAGACAATTATGACTGCACGCTATCTCGAAAATTGACTACCAGGAAAATCAACTGAGAAAACTCCATATGAACTGTGGAATGAAAGAGCCCCAGATTTGAACCATCTAAAAATTTTTGGAAGCAAAGCCTATGTGCACATCTCCAAAGAAAAACGTACAAAATGGGATGCTTGCGCAAAGGAAGGTGTACCTGTGGGGTACAGTGAATCTCAAAATGGATACAGATTTCTAAACCAAAACACAAACAAGGTGACCATCAATGGAAGTGTAATTGTTGATGAAACTTCAGTGTGTTCAAAATTTGATGTACTAAAACCAACATTTCAAACTGAGGAAATTCCACATCCATGTCACATTAAAATAAGCAACCAAGTGACACAGAAATACAAATGAACACAGACAATCCAAATGCTGTAAAAGAAGAAACTAGGCCAGAAGAATCTTCAATCAGGAAATCAAGAAGAAGCAATAAAGGCATCCCAGTTAAACGTCTGTCCTATGTTGCTCACGTAGCATTAAAAACATTTCAGATTCATGGGATGAGATGCAAAGACTTCCAACTCATGAGAAACAAAAGTGTATGAGATCATTTGACAAAACCGCTTACAAGATTTATAGAACTGAGATCCGAAATGGAACTAATATAAGGAGTAGTTGTTAAGTGCTGTAGTTGGAATACAGAACTATTTTGTGCAACAGCTACATCAATATCAGTATTCAGTACAGATACATTATTTAACCAGTAGATGGCAGTGTTTATAAGTTTGTAGCTGCTCTATGGTAAACTCTATGTCTTTTCTCTGTATAATAAAAGTCCCTGTTTCCTGTCTGAAGTTAAGCAGCAAAGCCCATGTGGACTGTGCACTGTCTGTTTGATTTTTTTGTGAGTGCAATTCCATTTAATACATCAATCTTATTTGGAGTTACTACACTATGGTAGCCTGTTTTTAATTTGTGTACATCCAGTGATTGAAAAAGCTGATGAATCCCTTAAAGTGGTATACAGCAGGTTATTGGCGGTATCAAAAAGTAGATACCCTGATACTCAACCCCTGAGATGAGGGTAAGGAGCATTTGACCTACATTTATTTATGTGTCCATGATCCAAGGTGAGCACACATCTTAGCACTGTGAGGAAGCATTTTTGGTTTGGACTGAAATGTTTGCACTGGAGTTGTGGTATCACTACCTTATATGCAGAAGCTTTATATTGACTGTCATTTAAAGTCACAAACACAGTGCATGTTTTTTTCATTTGAGACTTGTTCACTATTTTTATAATCATATTTTATTTATATACTGTTGAAAGAGTGATATTTCACAGTGATATTTTGTACTATAGCATTTGATATTCTGCACCTTAGCACTTTTATTTTTTAATTCATGCGTTTTTTTTTTTGTCTTATACGAATTTCAGCAGTGCAACACTTATTTAACATCTTTAAGGACAAAGAGATACACTGTATCTTTTTCTCTACTGAAGAGGAGAAAGAAATACAGGGTCACTGTGATAGCCAAGCAGAGGCTATCATAGCAATCAGTACAAACAAATGGCCCTGTCCTCACCTATAACTGGTCTTCACAGCAAGGAAAAAAACAAAACATGGGATTTTTAGGCACAAGTAGAACGATGAAAAAATCCATAGGAATCTGTTATAGTCCCTTGTAAATCCGGATGTATATGCACTAGTGGCAGCCTTTCATAGAGTAAGCCAGCTCTGGTAACTCAAGATAAGGAAACAGGAAGAGAAAGCACATTCTAAGTGCAGAAAATATATACAGTTTATTAAATCAAAGGGTTAAAAACACTCACAAGAGGTAAGATCAATACAAGCTCATCATAGGTAAGCACCATTTTGACAATCTGGTTCATAGGAGCCACTGGTGGTGGTGAGGCTGTCAGACCTAGCAGGGGAAGCCAAGGACGCTCGCTGGTGTCCTAGGGATGCCCCACATTGATCTGGAAAGCATCCGGAATGCATGGGCAGGTGGATATGACATCAGAAGAAAGGATGCCTTGGTGATAAATTCTAGCAGGCTGCTAAGTTTTAGCTGCTGTTCACTAACTGCCAACCCCCATAATAACATTACCCTGTTTCTCAGCTAATTCTCTCTGTGAAAGGAGATTTCTCTCTACCTCCTCCTCCTTAAAGTGGGTGTAGAGGCTCGCTTTTTTAATAAACATGTTATACTTACTGGTGGCTCCTTACCTCCTTTTCCGTGGTTCCTCGTTGGCGTCGTCCACTCCTCTTCTTCTATGAGTGCCCCTTAGCAAAGTGTGTACTGAGGGTACACTTGTGCAGCCGTGCTTCCAAGCCAGGCTGTGTGAGTGCAATGAGATACAGACCCTCAGCTCAAAATCAGGAGACCCAATGCAGAATGGAGCCACTCAGTTGTCCTCAGAAGAGAAAACTAGAAGAAGGACACATGGACTATACTCTGGCTGTCAGGGCCACTTTGCTGCTGGGTGCCCCAATAAACTGGCAAATGCCAAAGTCTAAAGAAGCTGGGTTCTGCCCCTCTAGACAACTTGATACCAGTCCCAGATCACACTGCTAACCTTAGAATCTCACCCCCTTTACACCACTGCACCCTTAGTGTACCAGTCTAGGATAACAGCAGGGCATGACAGATAGGGAGCTGGGTAGCAAATGCTATCACAAGCTCAGAGCCCTGGACCTGTGATGCCTAAATAAAGCAGCAGGAATACACCTTAGGGCCAAAGCCCTTTCACTGGACATATTACTGGATAGACTATTCAGGGGGGTATTGGTGGAAACAGAGGTGAGCAGTTGTCTGATGGAATAAGTATGCAGAGGCATAAAGAGGATGCAGAGATAGGTGGTCAGGGTACAGAGATTAGCATGTGTAGACAAAGGGTACATGTGAAGAGAGTGCAGAGGTGAGCAGCAGGGTTGCAAGATTATCAGTGCTGTAAAAGGGTTGAAGAGGTGACGAATGGGGGGCGCAGAGGTTAGCAGTAGTCTGCTGGAATAAGGTGCACTGGTTTAAAGTGGATACAGAGGTAAAAAGTGGTCTGGTGAAAAAAGTGTGCACTGGTTTAGCCCTTTCGCTGCCAGAGCAGTTTTTAAGTTTCTTGCACACATGTTTAAAAAAATAATTTTAGGCCTAAAGACACACAAAACCCATAAATATTATATATTTTCAGAAAGCAGACACCCTAGAGAATAAAATAGTGGTAGTTCCAATTTTTTTATGTCACAGAATATTACCGTAAAGTAAAACTGTAAAATTTCAGTAAAAAACACGCTAACGTGAATTTTAGGGCAAAAAAGCACAATGATTTACCCAAATTTTTGGTAAAATATAAAAGATGAGGTTGCACCGAGTAAATAGATACCCAACATGCCAAATCTTAGATTTTTGCACGCCTGTGAAATGGCGTCAAGCTTCAAAAGCCCCCTGTAGGTATTAGTTTAGTGTTATGGAGTAGGCCTTGTGTTAAAATTATTGGTCTCACTCCAGCATGCGTGGCGATATGTAATGCAGCATACACACGACCAGACTTTCTGGGAAACTAGGTCCGACGTTCTTCCCGCCGGACACCCGGCGGACATCCGATGGACTTTCTGAACAGACGGACTTGCCTACACACGACCGGACTTTCCAGCAGACTAGGTCCGCCGTTCTTTCCGACGTACTTTCGCCGGAGTTACGGCAGACTTTCAGAATGAACGGACTTGCCCACACACAGACAAGTCCGTTCATTTTGAACGTGACTCAGGTACGACGGGACTAGAAAAGGAATTCAATCTTGCTGCTTTTATCGGCGAGATTGACACCTTTTGAGCCCCGTCGCAGGGCATACCAGGCCCTTAGGTCTGGTATGGATTTTAAGGGGAACCCCCTACGCTGAAAAAACGGCGTGGGGTCCCCCCCAAAATCCATACCAGACCCTTATCCGAGCACGCAGACTGGCCAGTCAGGAAAGGGCGTGGGACGAGCGAGTGCCTCCCCTCCTGAACCGTACCAGGCCACATGCCCTCAACATGAGTGGGTGGATGCTTTGGGGGAGTGGGGCGCCCTGCGGCCCCCCCACCCCAAAGCACCTTGTCTCCATGTTGATGAGGACAAGGGCCTCTTCCCGACAACCCTGGCCGTTGGTTGTCGTGGTCTGCGGGCAGGAGGCTTATTGGAATCTGTGAGCCCCCTTTAATAAGGGGTCCCCCAGATCCCAGCCCCCCACCCTATGTGAATGAGTATGGGGTACATGGTACCTCTACCCATTCACCTGGGGGGAAAAGTGTCAATAAAAAAAATTACACAGGTTTTTAAAGTAATTTATTAGACAGCTCCGGGGGTCTTCTTCTGACTTCGGGGGTCCCTCCGGCCTCTTCTCCCAGCGTCTGGTTGGTTCTTCTCCGCTCTCTCTGGCCTCTTCTCCCGGTGTTCGACCTCTTGTCCCGGTGTTCCAGTTCTTCTGCCGTCTCCTCCTTTTAAGGGGGTGTGGTCAACATCACCCAGTGACCACGCCCCCTTGAATCGTCACAGTCCCAGCATGCCCAGGGACTGTGACGTCTTAAGGGGCGGGGTCACCGCCTATATCAGCCATAGCGGAGCGCTCAGAGAGTATTACAGCCAGAGAGAGCGTCGTGTCAACATCGGAAGAAGAGAAAAGGGAAGAAGACAAGAAGGCAGAAGGCAGAAGGCAGAAGTCCGGGCCACTGCTAGCAAAAGAGCGGCAGAAGATAGTGGAGGAGCCGACAGAAGAACTGGAACACCGGGAGAAGAAGTCAAACACAGGGAGAAGAGGCCAGAGAGAGCAAAGAAGAACCAACCGGACGCCGAGAGAAGAGGCCGGAGGGACCCTCGAAGTCGGAAGAAGACCCCCGGAGCTGTCTAATAAATTACTTTAAAAACCTGTGTAGTGTTTTTTTATTGACACTTTTTCCCCCAGGTGAATGGGTAGGGGTACCATGTACCCCATACTCATTCACATAGGGTGGGGGGGCGGGATCTGGGGGCCCCCTTATTAAAGAGGGCTCACGGATTCCAATAAGCCCCCCACCCGCAGACCCTGACAACCAACGGCCAGGGTTGTCAGGAAGAGGCCCTTGTCCTCATCAACATGGGGACAAGGTGCTTTGGGGTGGGGGGCCGCAGGGCGCCCCGCTCCCCCAAAGCACCCACCCCCTCATGTTGAGGGAATGCGGCCTGGTACAGTTCAGGAGGGGGGGGCACTCGCTCGTCCCCACCCCCTTTCCTGACCGGCCGGGCTGCGTGCTCGGATAAGGGTCTGTATGGATTTTGGGGGGGACCCCACGCCGTTTTTTCAGAGTATGGGGTTTCCCTTAAAATCCATACCAGACATAAGGGCCTGGTATGCCCCGCACTTGCCGCAATAGGAACATTTGTTTTTCCTATTGCAGCGAGCGCGAGATGCAGTAACCTGCCCTTGCGTCGTATCTGGTCCATCTGACCAGCATACAGATGAACCGGCTTTCCATCAGGAACTGAGTCCGGCGTAGTTATGACGTAAAGATTTGAAGCAGGCTTAAAATCTAAAGTACGCCGGATTTCCGACCGAAACGGTCCGTCGGAAGGCCGATGCAGACCACACATGGTTGGATTGTCCGCCGGATTTGGTCCGTCAGCGTCCGTCAGACCAGTCCGGTCGAAAAGTCTGACCGTGTGTACGCCCCATAACATGTGTATCACAATCAACGTTTATATGTGTAGGTGCCCCGAGGCATGCATTTACATACATGCGTGTGTATATGTGGAGATGGAGGGCAGGGGCCTCACATTTTTTGGGGTGGGGATTTTATGTGCTTGGGTGTAACTAAATTTTTTTGCAAAAAAAAACATTTTTTTTACTTAACTTTTTTTTCATCACATAGGGGACAAAAAGTTTGTTTGTGATGGTTTTTTGGTGACAGGTTCTCTTTATTGAGATATGCAGGGTCTAAAAGACCCTGCATGTCTCCCCTGTGCTCCACTAAATGTTTTGCAATGCAGATCACATTGCAAAACATTATTTCCTGGCTGAGCTAGCCAGGGAATCACTTTCCGGGTCACAAGAAGAAGGGGAGGAGAGTGGACGTGTGTTCGCTCTTCTCCTTCCCCTCCAGCCGCCGGCACCCACCATGAAGCTTCCAGGCTCGTAGATGGGCAAACAGAGCCCAGGAAGCATGGCGGGCACGGCAGCGGGGGGTGGTGCTGGTACCGGAGTGTGTTAGAGCAATCGAGTGGCAGTGCCGCTGCACGAATGCTCCCACCTGACAGGCAGGAGTCTGGCTGTCAGTTTCACACACAATCCCGCTGCACCCACCGGATTGTGTGTAAAACCCCCGCTGTCAAGTCTGTACGATGTACAGACTCTGCGGCGAAAGGGTTAAAAACATATAAATATTTGTTATTTATTAACTTAGTACAGTTTTAGTTTTTATATTTAGTAGGAAATTAGCAGGAATTTTGTAAGTTTTGCTGTGTTTGTGTCCGTGAATAAGGTTTTTTGTGTCTTTTTAGCAAAATTATTGTTTTGATAAACATTTGCGCAAATATCACAGGGCATAAAGAAAAAAGATACACCCTCCTTTTTTTTTTACTGGTCCTTTTTTTTAGAAAATGTATGGTTTGGGGGATCTTTTACAAACTTTGAAAGTAGAAAGGAAAAAAAATATAAAAAACAATGCAAAAATAGCAAAAATGGTCTGACCACCTGAGTTTAAAAGTGGAGCATAGGGCTTGGCAGTGAAAGGGTTTAATTGTGCCTTTTTGTGAAATGGTGAAAACTGATGGTGCGCAAAACAGTAAATAACAATTTACTCTAAAAATCTGATGGTTATCATTTTTCACTTACAGCTTTCAGAGTTTGTAAAAGATCCCCCCAAATCATACATTTTATGAAAGCACATGACCTGTAGATTAAAAACAGTGCTACTGATTTTTTAGGCTCCGCAATAGTTGTGCAAAAATTTATCAAATAGCTATTTTCACAAAAAATACACTAAAATCATTATTAGCGGACACATACACAACATAACTCACAATATTTCTGCTAAATTCCTACTAAGGCCTCATTCACATGGGGAGTACTAAAGTTTGTGCTTGTGAAGGGCTGTGTTTACAAGATTGAGGATGCCCAGGTGTTATGTGCATCCTGAAGAAAAAAGAAAAAAAGGGCGCACCAGCCATGTGCATTATCCTTTGGGTGTAAATTTTCTAAAATCAATGATAAAAACGAACTACTTACAAACAGTTGTGGAAGATCTCATAGTGTAAACAATCTTCGAATAACAGCATGCAGTCTAGAATCAGCGGAACCCACCAGAGGTCACAGAGGAACTCACAGTGGTCACTGCTAGCTGACGCATTTCGAGGGGAACATCCCCTCTTCCTCAGAGCACAGCAGTCCCAATCCCTCATATATATATATATATATATATATATATACAGTGGCTTGCGAAAGTATTCGGCCCCCTTGAACTTTTCAGCCTTTTGCCACATTTCAGGCTTCAAACATAAAGATATAAAATTTTATTTTCTTGTGAAGAATCACCAACAAGTGGGACACAATTGTGAAGTGGAACGAAATCTATATTTTAAACTTTTTTAGCAATTAAAAAACTGAAAAGTGGTGCGTGCAAAATTATTCGGCCCCTTTACTTTCAGTGCAGCAAACTCACTCCAGAAGTTCAGCGAGGATCTCTGAATGATCCAATGTTGTCCTAAATGACTGATGGTGATAAATAGAATCCACCTGTGTGTAATCAAGTCTCTGTATAAATGCACCTGCTCTGTGATAGTCTCAGGGTTCTGTTGAAAGCGCAGAGAGCATCATGAAGACCAAGGAACACACCAGGCAGGTCCGTAATACTGTTGTGGAGAAGTTTAAAGCCGGATTTGGATACAAAAAGATTTCCCAAGCTTTAAACATCCCAAGGAGCACTGTGCAAGTGATCATTTTGAAATGGAAGGAGTATCAGACCACTGCAAATCTACCAAGATCTGGCTGTCCCTCTAAACTTTCAGCTCAGACAAGGAGAAGACTGATCAGAGATGCAGCCAAGAGGCCCATGATCACTCTGGATGAACTGCAGAGAACTACAGCTGAGGTGGGAGAGTCTGTCCATAGGACAACAATCTGTCGTACACTGCACAAATCTGGCCTTTATGGAAGAGTGGCAAGAAGAAAGACATTTCTCAAAGATATCCATAAAAAGCCTCGTCTAAAGTTTGCCACAAGCCACCTGGGAGACACACCAAACATATGGAAGAAGGTGCTCTGGTCCGATGAAACCAAAATCGAACTTTTTTGGCCACAATGCAAAACGATATGTTTGGCGTAAAAGCAACACAGCTCATCACACTCAACACACCATCCCCACTGTCAAACATGGTGGTGGCAGCATCATGGTTTGGGCCTGCTTTTCTTCAGCAGGGACAGGGAAGATGGTTAAAATTGAGGGGAAGATGGATGCAGCCAAATACAGGACCATTCTGGATGAAAACCTGTTGGAGTCTGCAAAAGACCTGAAACTGGGACGGAGATTTATCTTCCAACAAGACAATGATCCCAAACATACAGCAAAATCTACAATGGCCAAGTCAAAGTCCAGACATGAATCCAATCGAGAATCTGTGGAAAGAGCTGAAAACTGCTGTTCACAAATGCTCTCCATCCAACCTCACTGAGCTCGAGCTGTTTTGCTAGGAAGAATGGGCAAGAATTTCAGTCTCTCGATGTGCAAAACTGATAGAGACATACCCCAAGCGACTTGCAGCTGTAATCGCAGCAAAAGGTGGCTCTACAAAGTATTAACGCAAGGGGGCCGAATAATTTTGCACGCCCCACTTTTCATTTTTTTATTAGTTAAAAAAGTTTCAAAACTCCAAAAGATTTCGTTCCACTTCACAATTGTGTCCCACTTGTTGGT
Organism: Lithobates clamitans; assembly: GCA_037952925.1. Lineage (NCBI taxonomy): Eukaryota > Metazoa > Chordata > Amphibia > Anura > Ranidae > Lithobates > Lithobates clamitans. The sequence continues at coordinate 3,184,008 of JBBGZY010000400.1, read as the reverse complement.
GATTCTTCACAAAAAATAAAAATGTTATATCTTTATGTTTGAAGCCTGAAATGTGGCAAAAGGTTGAAAAGTTCAAGGGGGCCGAATACTTTCGCAAGCCACTGTATATATATATATATATATTTTTATATAGGTAGGTACCCACAACACATGCACCTTCAATCAATCAGAATGACTCCTAGAGGTCCCTCCCTCTTACGCCCCCAGCTCCGTGGGCGGGCCAATGAATAAAGATAGTGTTTGATACTGCAAGTAAACTAGTAATATTGATAATAACTCTGATAGTAATAAAAAATGCCCACAAAAGGGGCCAGACCCTTATCAACGGCAGTACATACCGTACATGTGATGTGTGAAAGTGGTAAGCAGGAGATCCCTCATATTCCATGATATCAGGGTGAATACTGGTTACTTCAGTGGCTGCTCATGGCAGCTGTGAGATGTGAGGGGCCGCGCTGCCAAGCATGCACCATTATCCATGGTGTAGGCCTATTTCGGAGTTGTTATTGCGGCCTGGAACGCACACCAAAGTGTCCGCGCTCCAGGCAGGAGGAAGGGGCGAACCTAGTGTCACTTCCTCCGCGTCACTCATCAATGACGTGGGCGACGGGGAGCAGATCGGCATATTACTGAGGGCAGCAGTGAGGAGGTCAAATAGACCTGCATAGGCATAAGGCGGATGAAGTGCAGTAATTGCTTAGTCCCAGCAAGATAATACAGTTGCCATCCAGACAATGGTGTAAACGGAACAGAGAATGATTTATATTATCGTACATGCGTACCATAAATGTTAACTCATAACGTTATAGAGTGATTAAATTGATCAAGGAATGGTATATGGGAGGATATCCATAGAATTATACATCGGAGCTTCTAAACCAGGGAATGATCAAACGGGGGATGATGCTGAAGGAGGTGTACACATGCTGCACTAGACAGTAACATAAATTAAAATCTATAGCTCATAAATACATTATATTAAAAGGTAAATAAGAGAGGCATGTTGTAAATGGTAGTAGTGATACTAGACAGTACATAACACTCATACATAAGTACACAAATGTCAGTAACAAAAAAATGACATGTTTCATAAAATTAAAATAAAGGAATGTCGTAAATGGAGTCACAACAATAATAACGCTAAAAACGTAATAACACTGGAAACGTAATAAAATAGTGTGACGTAATGTCATCATAAAAGACCTTAAACCTAGCTAAAATGCATACAGACGTCAACGTAAATACCAGGGCCAGGGAGGAAGTGGGAGGGGGGTTGGGGAAAGAATAACCAAAGTGCTCTGTGATATTAAGTGATTTTATGAACCTCCGGATCCTCATTGAGCCCCCTGGGGGTCATGCTTCCGAGGGTGAAGATCCAATAAGCCTCGCGTTTGCAGAGCCTTAAATGCCTTCTACCTCTATCAAGGCCACCCCCAATGGACTCAATCCCAAACATTCTCATACCTGATGGATCTCCATGATGGGCTTCCTGAAAGTGTCAAGGAACCGGATATTTTACACTTGTATTGGTGATATCGCATTTATGCTCACCAATACGCACTCTCATGGGACGAGAGGTACGGCCCACATATAGGCGCCCACACGGACAGATAATGCCATATACCACATGATCCGTCCCACAGTTAATAAACTGCTTCAAATGGTTGACCCTGCCATCACTACCAGTAACTGTATTTTTTCTGTGCCACATGTACTGACATGTGCCACAATTCCTGACACTGCATTTATAACTACCTTTCTGGTCAAAAACAGTAGACCACGCATTGGTAGATCTACTGGAGACTTTCTTAACCATACTGGGAGCTATCAGGCTTCTTAGATCTCGAGGTTTCCTACACACTATGTTGGGTCTATCCGGAAGATGCTTACTCAGCACTGGATCGTGCTTGAGGATACCCCAGTTCTTCCTTAAGATGCTTTGTATTTCAAAGGCTTTGTTCATGCACTGTGTTGAAAAAAGAGTTTGTATAGTGTCAGGATTGGCAATGGCAAGGCAGATCGTGAATCATGTATGAAAGGCTCATCGTACAGATTGGCATATTTGTTGAAAGCAGACTCTATTAGAGTGGGATCATAACCCTTATCCAGGAATTTATTCCGGAGGGTCTCGCTCTGTTCCAGATAGTCGCTCTTCTTAGTGCATGTGCACTTTAGACGGCAGAATTGTCCATATGGGATCTTCCTAATCCATCTAGAATGATGATTGCTTTCAGCATGCAAAAAGGAGTTACCACCACTGGGTTTGAAATGTGTCTTAGAGAGGATGTTACCATCAGGGTCGCTCCTGAGCTCAAGGTCTAAAAATACCAAACAATTTTTACTCAGTACTCAAGAAATAGGTGCAATTCCTGATCAGTCCCATCCCAAATGATGAGAATGTCATCAATGTATCTGGCAAAGAGGACCAGGCTCGCCCCATAGAGGTTATTGTTCCAAATGAATGATTCCTCCCAATAACGCATAAAGATGTTGGCATAACTAGGGGGGAACCTGGCCCCCATAGCCGTACCCTTGATTTGCAGATAATGCTCTCCAAGAAAAGAAAAGTGGTTATGCGTGAGGGAAAAATCAAATTTGGCCTGCACGGAACTGAGTGTCCTTTCTCTGGAAAGATAGTAGTTGACTGCCCTTAAGCCATAAGTGTGGTTGATTGATGTGTAGAGGGAGGCTACATCCAAGGAAGTGATATTCGTTTTTGGTGAGGACCGCATCAAGTAGAGCCTGATCCAAGAGTGTTTTCAGATCTTTAGTGTACTCTATAACGGGGTCTCCTTTCAATTTAATATAGGTATCTGTGTCCCCCAATAGTCTCATTGCTTCGGCTATATAGTCTTCCTTGTTTTAAATGACTAGACTCCCACCCTTATCAGCTTTCCGAATGATAACGTCCTGGTTCTGCCTAAGGCTATTGACTGACAACCCCAACGGGTCAAAGTGCTTGTTGAATTTGTTTCCATTGGTATTGGCATGATGGAATCTTGTTCTAAAAGATTCAAAAACCACATTGTAAGAGGTAGAGATGTATTTGCCCTTGGCCCAATACGGGAAGAAGGAGGATTTTGGTGCAAAGGAGGCGTGGACTGTAGCAATGTCACTAAGATGCTCACAGGTGGATAATGGCAAGTCCCCGTGCTCAGCCTCTAAATAGAGTTCCTCTAAAATGTTGAGTGCAGAGGCATCTTCTGTACTTGTATCTGAGGAGGAACAGGTCAATGGTTCTACATTATTGGAATTTATAGAGGGCTTTCCAGCATCCTTCAGTATATAATACCGTTGAAGGGTAAGTTTGCGTACATATTTGTTGTGATCAACAAATAATTCGAAAAGATTAGGTATACTGGGAGGGGCAAAGTTAAGGCCTTTCCTAAGTAAGTTTAGCTCGGTGTTCGTGAACACAGAGTTGGACACATTATAAATTTTAATAGTAGCATGAGTGTGCCTCTTTTTATGCCTCTTGCCTCCTCTTCTGCCTCTTCTTGTTCCTCCTCCTTTTTCCTTGACTTCTTTGTTGACAGAGTGCATGGCAGAGGGTTCAACGTCTTGTTCTCCATTGCAATCCCCTCTGTACTTGCAACTTCTGTTTCTAAAAAAGTCAATGGGGGCGTGACATTGGCTATACTACCATTACTGAGATCCATTCCTAGATTCTCCAGAGTGGTAAAAGGATTGTGAACCACTATAGAGGAGTCCAAAACAACCTCAGTATCAATGGCTAAAGATGTCACAGTAGTCCTAATGCTAGGAGGCGATGAAATGCTTAGAAGGGCTGTCAAACAATCTATCCCAAGGAGTGAGGAGCTGGTAGGTCCTCCATCACTAGTGCCCGCTGACTTAAGGTCAGCTTTGTTGGATGGTAGTTGTGAATGGAGATGTGCATTCCCATTCGTTCGATCCCTAGTAAAGGGTCGACGTCTGTTGTGTGCACCCTTGCTACTCTTTTTAGGTGGATGTTTACTACTCTTATTGTTGAATTGACCATTCTTGACATGGCCGGAGCCATCAGTATAAGTAGTATACTGAGGCTGAGATGAAAAAGGAGCCTGAGATGAGATGGTGGGGTGTTTGGGCTCCTTGGTGGTGTGGTCATTTCTGTTTCTGTTTTTGTTTTTATTTTTATTGTTATTAGTTGACCTTTTCTTAGAATCATTTAAACCTAAAGCCTTATCAGTAGGAGTCTTGGACCTTTTCCAGTTGAACTCCCTATCGTTAAGGTAATCCAACCGAACTCGCTCAAACTTCCCTGAATTCTTACTGATAAGGTTAGTTTCATACACCATCATCTGTTCATTGATTTTAAGATCCCATGTGTCAAATGTTGTGACATCTAAAAATAAAGACAGAACATCTTGTTAAGTACTGATATCAGCAAGAATTTTAGCTAGGTTGCGCTCCCTCTGGGCAATAATGTATTGCAACCATAGACGATTACATTCATGTAAACAAGAGATCCATTTAACTTTGAGATCATCATCAAGAAACAAACACAATTTTGTAACCCTTAAGCCTCTAGGAACTCTTTTGAATTCCAAATATTTCTGTAAAAGCAAAATGTCCCATCATTGTAGCATCTCCTTCTCCAACAAATCTTTCAATTTATAAAACAGTGATATCATGTTGTCCTCTCTCGATGGGGTCAGCTCATCAACAACACATGCTGTATTAATTTAATTGGTTGGATTGTCAGCTTCAAAGGAGTCAATACTTGTAGTGAATCCTCTAGCCAATGAGGATCTTCTTAACTGTCTTTCTTCAATTGATTTGACCATTGTCAGTTAGGCAAATATCAGAATACTGGTACAGAAACCCACTCTGCAGCTGGAGACCCTAACAAGAATACAGATAATGAAGAAAAAACGCTCCTGCGCACAGGTGGATAACCAGACAAGTAGTGTATAGCCACAGGCCTTGCTGCCCTTAAGGATGGGGAATCCTAACATACAACGAGAAAAAAGAAATAAAGGGCGCACCAGCCATGTGCATTATCGTTTGGATGTTAATGTATTAAAACCAATGATAAAAAGGAACTACTTACAAACAGTTGTGGAAGATCTCATAGTGTAAACAATCTTTGTATAACAGCATGCAGTCTAGAATCAGCGGAACCCACCAGAGGTCACAGAGGAACTCACAGGGGTCACTGGGGTCACTGCTAGCTGACGCGTTTTGAGGGGAACATCCCCTCTTCCTGGGATGGGACTGATCAGGAATTGCACCTATTTCTTGAGTACTGTAGTGACAACCCCTTTGGAATCAAGTTCACGCATGTCATCAATAAAGATTGTTTTGTATTTTTAGACCTTGAGCTCAGGAGCGACCCTGATGGTAACATCCTCTCTAAGACACATTTCAAACCCAGTGGTGGTAACTCCTTTTTGCATGCTGACAGCAATCACCATCCTAGATGGATTAGGAACGTCCCATATGGACAGTTCTGCCGTCTAAAGCGCACATGCACTAAGAAATGTGACTATCTGGAACAGAGCGAGACCCTCCGGAATAAATTCCTGGATAAGGGTTATGATCCCACTCTAATAGAGTCTGCTTTCAACAAATATACCAATCTGTACGATGAGCCTTTCATACATGATTCACGATCCGCCTTCATTGCCAATCCTGACACTATACAAACTCATTTTTCCACACAGTGCATGAACAAAGCCTTTGAAATACAAAGCATCTTAAGGAAGAACTGGGGTATCCTCAAGCACGATCCAGTGCTGAGTAAGCATCTTCCGGATATACCCAACATAGTGTATAGGAAACCTCGAGATCTAAGAAGCCTGATAGCTTCCAGTATGGTTAAGAAAGTCTCCAGTAGATCTACCAATGCGTGGTCTACTGTTTTTGACCAGAAAGGTAGTTATAAATGCAGTGTCAGGAATTGTGGCACATGTCAGTACATGTGGCACAGAAAAAAGACAGTTACTGGTAGTGATGGCAGGGTCCACCATTTGAAGCTGTTTATTAACTGTGGGACGGATCATGTGGTATATGCCATTATCTGTCCGTGCGGGCGCCTATATGTGGGCCGTAACTCTCGTCTCATGAGAGTGCGTATTGGTGAGCATAAATGCGATATCACCTTTACAAGAGTGAAATATCCGGTTCCTCGACACTTTCAGGAAGCCCATCATGGAGATCCATTGGGTATAAGAGTGTTTAGGATTGAGTCCATTGGGGGTGGCCTTAATAGAGATAGAAGGCATCAAAGGCTCTGCAAACGCGAGGCTTATTGCATCTTCACCCTCAGAAACATGACCCCCAGGGGGCTCAATGAGGATACAGAGGTTCATAAAATCACTTAATATCACAGAGCACTTTGGTTATTCTTTCCCCAAACCCCCCCCCCCCATTTCCCCCCTGGCCCTGGTATTTACGTTGATGTCTGTATGCATTAAGCTAGGTTTAAGGTCTTTTATGATGACATTACGTCACACTATTTTATTAAGTTTCCAGTGTTATTACGTTTTTATTGTAATTATTGTTGTGACTCCATTTACGACATTCCTTTATTTTAATTTTATGAAACATGTCATTTTTTTGTTACTGACATTTGTCAGTTCACAGTCACATGCTGCACGCAGTAACTAGAGAGAGATATTTATGTATGAGTGTTATGTACTGTTTAGTATCACTACTACCATTTAATGCATGCCTCTCTTATTTACCTTTTAATATAATATATTTATGAGCTATAGATTTTAATCTATGTTACTGTCTAGTGCAGCATGTGTACACCTCCTTCAGCATCATCCCCTGTTTGATCATTCTTTGGTTGGGAAGCTCCGATGTATAATTCTTTGGATATCCTCCCATATGCCATTCCTTGATCGATTTAATCTCTCTATAACGTCATTGACGAGCGACAGGTGACGTGGAGGAAGTGACGCTAGGTCCGCCCCTTCCTCCTGCCTGGAGCGCAGACACTTTGGCGTGCTTTCCAGGCCGTAATAACAACTACGAAATAGGCCTACACCATCGATAATGGTGCATGCCTGGCCCCTCACATCTCACAGCTGCCATGAGCAGCCACTGAAGTGACCAGTATTCACCCTGATATCATGGAATATGAGGGATCTCCTGCTTACCACTTTCACACGTCACATCTACGGTATGTACTGCCTTTGATAAGGGTCTGGCCCCTTTTGTGGGCACTTTTTATTACTATCATGGTTATCATGGTTATCAATATTACTAGTATATTTGCAGTATCAAACACTATCTTTCATTTTTTATTATTATTATTAGTATTATTTATTAGTATTATTTATTCACTGGCCTGCCCACGGAGCTGGGGGCATAAGAGGGAGGGACCTCTAGGAGTCGCTCTGATTTATTGAAGGTGGATGTGGGTACACCTACACACACACACACACACACACACATATATATATATATATATATATATATATATATATAAAAGTGGATTGCTGAAGGAGGATTTACTGCTGTGCTCTGAGGAAGAGGGGATGTTCCCCTCGAAACGTGTCAGCTAGCAGTGATCCCTGTGAGTTCTTCTGTGACCTCTGGTGGGTTCCGCTGATTCTAGACTGCATGCTGTTATTCGAAGATTGTTTACACTATGAGATCTTCCACAACTGTTTCTTCCACAGTAGTTCCATTTTATCATTGGTTTTAATAAATTTGCACCCAAAGGATAATGCACATGGCTGGTGCGTCCTTTCTTTCTTTTTTCTCATTGTCTGTTAGGATTCCCCATCCTTGAGGGCAGCAAGGCCTGTGACTATACACTACTTGCCTCGTTATCCACTTGTGCGCAGGAGCGTTTTTTCTTCATTATCAGTTATGTGCATCCACATGCAGGCAGTCACATTCATTTTAATTGGGATGCAGTGGCTGCATGGGCAAAGCCGCTGCTCCCAATGAGACATTTATGTGGGCGTGAGTGCACAACCCCAAACGCAGACAGTTTGAGTTCAGGGACATGCACCCAGACCCACACTGATGTTGTATTGGGAGCAGTGGCTGTGCCTGTACAGTTGCTACATCCCAATTGACATCAAAGAGACTGCCAAACACGGCCTCGCAGGGTAGCATACACTGTAGTATGTCCTGTGTGAACGAGGTCTTAGTATGTTTTTTTTTACAATTTTATTGGTAACATTTTATACATTTTTTGGGGGTGGGGGGCTTTGATGAGATATCTGGGGTCTAAACAGACTCCTGGTGTCTTTTTTTTGAGACAGAGAAAGAGACTAAAGACCCAGTCCTCAGTCCCTTTCTCTGAAGCCTCAGTTGCACTATATATGAATGAATAGAAGTCTCTGCATAGAGGTTCCTATTTATTCATAAACTGAAGCCTAGTAAATACAGTTTACTATGCTACAATAAAGAATAAACACAGGAAAGATTGGTACCGACCACTCATTATGTTCATTCAGGAAAGGAAGGGGCTAATAAACATACTGACAGCTATCTCCTTCCCCAGCAGCTGAAGTTGACGGGAGGGGACGAGGAAAAGCCGGCCAGCAGCACTGCCGGGAGGGGTTTCAGGAAATAAGTGAGGGGGGATCACTATGGGGGGAGGATCAGAATGATGAGGGACATGCATTATGATTTTTTAATTCTCTGTGGCTCCCCTGAAGCATCTAAAGCCAGTTAGGAGAGCAGAGGAGGGAAGGGAGCTGCAGGGAAACCACAGCCACAGATGATCCAGATTCTGAGTGCACTAGTTTTAGCAAATCAACCCCAATGTCAGCATACAATGTCCCACTGGGGGGAGATTACTCCATCCACCTCATTTGTTTGGGTGGAGAAATCTGTTACTTTCTTTTTGTTCAGCACACTGGCTGAACAAAAATAAACTAAAAGTGCATGGCCAGCTTAAAACCTAGTACAAACGATCAGAAAATCGGATGAACAATAAAATTTGTGTAGCAAAGGTACGATAATCTGATCGTTAGTACACAGCTTTCGAGAGCCGATCACAACAGTTCATCAGAATTTATCCAAAGAGACAAACAAGAAAATTCACTGAACTCCAGCAGAGCCTTTTGTCACCATTATCATAGCATCCTTTGTCTGTCCCAGCACTGACTATTGCTCTTCAGCCAAGGAAAGGACAGCCCACACTGATTACAAAGTATAAAGCATTATAGGAAGCTCTGAGGAATTGCTGTATAGGGCTTTGGGGGATGGATTTGGAGAGACAATTCTGTTCTGTGGGGGGGGGGGCAATCTTTGGCTTGCACAATACTCACTTCCGGAGCCCTACATTATATATACTTTGTTGTACATTTCATACTCAAAACCAGTGCAATCTGCATGTTGGCTGCATATGACATATTTCTGATGACTGCATTCTTTATGCTACATTTTACATTACATGCTTCTGACCAAAGTGTTTTTCGTTGCCAAGTAGTCACTGGCTATTTTTTAAGGTAGGCTGAAAAGCATGTCTGTAAGAAAATGATGTATGCAGGGTATGGCACACACCCTAGGAAATATTTGAAGGGCGTGCCATGCAGTAGGAATGGTCAGAGTTGGCATTGGAGGTGAGGCATGGGTGTGGTTACACATGGTGTGGATAATATTTAAGAGCAAGCATGTTTAAGAGGATTTTGTTTGTTAGTGGTGAAGTACATATACGTGGGCGTTTTCATTTTTATTTTTTTGTTTTATTCACTTTTTTGAATTTATATGGAGACTCTGTTACATATTTGATGGACTTTTGAATTTACATACATGTATTTATTTTTATAGTTAATTGTAAGTGTGGCGCTGAATCACTTTTATTTTTGAGTATTTTAGCACATTTGAGTGAGTGGTACACTCTCAAATTTTAGCAGCAGCACTTTTTTTGTTTTGTTACATAAATTTTTCACATAGGTGTGCACAAAATATATATTTTTTGCTTTATTTAATACAGAGGGTTAATTATTGTGCAGTGCTGAAGGGTCATTATGGTGCTGTGCCGGGGATGAATTACTGTGCCATTCTGGGGGTTCATTAATGTGCTGGGGATTTTTGCTGGTCTTGACACCTGTTGGGGAATAATTGCTGGCCGTTATATCATTGCTGGTCCTGGCACTTACTGGGAGTTACTGTTGCTGGCTCTTACATTTGCTGGGGATTATTATTGATGGCCCTTAAACTTGCTGGGAGTTATCATTGCTGGCTCCAATTGGGATTATTTTGCTGCCATATCTCCTCGGTGTACCCTCAGGAACTATTTTATCTATGAAAAGGGGGAAAGGTTGTACACTAAAAGCCATACATGGTAAAGAAACACTCACATTTGACCATGTCCACTTTTGTCAGCATCCACTTTTTGGCCCTTCACAGTGTATGGTGATGCACATAATTAGTTCCCTGTCTTATACTCTCAGCGCCAACAGAAAACGCCCCAAAATGGTCTTGACCATCCCTGGGGATTGGTGCACACATTCGCAGGACCAGTCACCACTCCCTGGGTCCATGAAAGTACATCAACACACATAAACTGCATTGACAGAGATGAAAAATGTAATGACATTCACAGAAACACAGTGTGAGCATTGTTAAGGTAACTGGCCAGTGCCTGGAGCGACTGCACTGTCACACAGACTGCAGAGGTTGATTGGATTGCATGTACAGCATGCTGGGTTGATGAAACAACCACTCTCTGTTAATAATATGTATTACTTTCAGTATGATGCTGTCTTGATTTTTTTTCGTAGACCTCTGACAGGGCACAATTTCGGTACTTGCTATAGGTGCTATTTTCTGCATATATGCCTCCCTTTAGATCCTCAAAAAATATGTTATAACTTGCTGGATCTGATTTATTCTTTTTTTTCACAATCAAGTTTTATTGATGAATGAAAGCAATATACATCAATATTCATTGTTCAAAATACAAATGTGAACAATAAGAGAAATGAACTAGTATAGCAGTGTCCTTTGGTGTAAAACAGCATTATGAAATCAAAACAAAGACATTGTCCATCCACTGTAGACATCAAAGTAATAAAATTACAATTGTAAAGTGTAAGTTAAGAAACATAGATTAAATAATTAGTATGTATAGAAAATGGGTGGTAAAATAAGACATAAAAAATTGGGTTTGGCTATTCTACAGTGCCTTGAAAAAGTATTCATACTCCTTGAAATTTTCCACATTTTGTCATGTTACAACCAAAAATGTAAATGTATTTTATTTGGGATTTTATGTGATAGACCAACACAAAGCAGCACATAATTGTGAAGTGGAAGAAAAATGATAAATGTTTTTCAAAATCTTTTACAAATAAATATCTGAAACATGTGGCGTGCATTTGTATTAAGCCCCTTTTACTCTGATACCCCTAGCTAAAACCCAGTGAAACCAATTGCCTTCAGAAGTCACCTAATTAGTAGATGGAGTCCACCTGTGTGTGTAATTTAATCTCAGCTGTTCTGTGAAGCCCTCAGAGGTTTGTTAAAGAACCTTAGTGAACAGACAGCATCATAAAGGCCAAGGAACACACCAGACAGGTCAGGGATAAAGTTGTGGAGAGGTTTAAAACAGGGTTAGGTTATAAGAAAAATCCCAAACTTTGAACATCTCAAAGAGCACTGTTCAATCGATCATCCGAAAATGGAAAGCGCATAGCCCAACTGCAGACCTACTAAGACATGGTTGTCCACTCAAACTGACAGGCCAGGCAAGGAGCGCATTAATTAGAGAAGCAGCCAAGAGGCCATGGTAACTCTGGAGGAGCCGCAGAGATCCACAGCTCAGGTGGGAGAATCTGTCCACAGGACATCTAATAGTCATGCACTCCACAAATTTGGCCTTTACAAGAAGAAACAATTATTGAAAGAAAGCTATCAGAAGTCCCGTTTGCAGTTTGCGAGAAGCCATGTAGGGGACACAGCAAACATGTGGAAGAAGGTGCTCTGGTCAGATGAGACCAAAATGTAACTTTTTGGCCTAAAAGCAAAACACTATGTGTGGCGAAAAACTAACACTGCACATCACCCTGAACACACCACCCCCACTGTGAAACATGGTGGTGGCAATATCATATTTTGAGGATGCTTTTCTTCAGCAGGGACAGGAAAGTTGGTCAGAGTTGATGGGAAGATGGATGGAGCCAAATATAAGGCAATCTTAGAAGAAAACCTGTTATGGGCTGTACACACGATAGGATTTTCCGACAACAAATTTTCGATGTGAGCTTGTTGTCGGAAATTCCGACCGTGTGTATGCTCCATCGGACATTTGCTGTCGGAATTTCTGACAACAATTTTGTCAGATTTTGTCAAATTTTCCGACAAGAAGACTTGTTGTCGGAAATTCCGAGCGTGTGTACACAATTCTGACGCACAAAATCCACGCATGCTCGGAATCAAGCAGAAGAGCCGCACTGGCTATTGAACTTCATTTTTCTCGGCTCGTTGTATATAATGTATGTCACCGCATTCTTGACGTTCGGAATTTCCAACAACATTTGTGTGACCGTGTGTATGCAAGACAAGTTTGAGACAACATTCATGGAAAAAAGCCCACAGTTTTGTTGTCGGAATGTCCGATCGTGTGTACATAGCATTAGAGTCTGCAAAGGACTTGAGACTGGGGCGGAGGTTCACCTTCCAGCAGGACAACGACCCTAAACATACAGCCAGAGCTACAATGGAATAGTTTAGATCAAAGCATATTCATGTGTTAGAATGGCCCAGTCAAAGTCCAGACCTAAATCCAATTGAGAATCTGTGGCAAAACTTGAAAATTGCTGTTCACAGATGCTCTCCAACCAATCAGACAGAGCTTGGGCTATTTTGCAAAGAAGAATGGGCAAATATGTCATTCTCTCGATGTACAAAGCTGGTAGAGACATACCCAAAAAGACTTGTAGCTGTAATTGCAGCAAAAGATGGTTCTACAAAGTATTAACTAAGGGGGGCTAAATACAAATGCATGCCACACTTTCACATATTTATTTGTAAAAAATTGTGAGGACCATTTATCATTTTACTTCCATTTCACAATTATGTGCACTTTGTGTTGGTCTAACACATAAAATCCCAATAAAATATCTTTATGTTTTCGGCTGCAACATGAAAAAATGTGGAAAGTTTCAAGGCGTGTGAATACTTTTTCAAGGCACTGTAAGTTGAAGGTATTAACGGCAATTTTTTGTTTTATGTTAGGTCTATAAGGCCAGTACTTATAGAAGAATGGCATAAGTGAAGTTTGAATTGATGAGTTAGTGATTAGTCAAGTAAATTATTTAAATGATTCAAGTACAAGTGAGTATTTTAAATTCTTCAGAATAAGAGAAAGTGTTCCATGTTCTCCATGGTTTGTGGAAGTGAGTAGTCGATTCTTTTTGCATGGCGATAGTTTCTTCCATATTGTAAATGTTATGAACAGTCAGTAACCATTCCTCAATGGTTGGCACACAGGAATAAGTGACTTTACTGCATTTACTGCAGTAAAATACTGCACCTGTAGTTCCATCTTATCCTCCCTGGGATCTGATGTGCCGCACTTTGCCAGCTAAAAACGGACTCTCTGTGACCTGTAGTCCCACCTCTCCAGCCCAGAGATGCACCCAAACTCAACGTACAGGAAACTGCATGCTGGGTTCAATTCTAATATATGTTTGTGATATGCATTACCCATTTGTTAATATGGTGTTGTTTGTTAACCCATTTGTTAACATGGATTTCTTGCATGCGTATATTCAGAGATCATTTATGAGTGAAAATACAAGCTTTCAGACATTGATCATCAAAGGTTTGTATTTGTAAGTCTGTTTCCCATGTCTTTTTGAACTTGTCATTATTTTCATTGGCAGATTGTGGGAGCCATGCGTATGACAGGGATATGACCTTGCAAACGGGTTTCCTTTTGAAACATATTTTTTCAAAGTTTGTAAGCGATCAGGATAAAAGATCCTTGTGTTTACTGTTTTTTTTTTATAAAATCATGCAGTTGGATATAGAACCTACAGTAGTTAAGAGGTGTATTGTCATATTCTGCTTGTAAGTTTTCACAAGGTTTCATTACTCCCTTGTGAAAGCTTGTTAAAGCAGTGTTCAGCAAGTAGAGGTGTTTCTTTTTCTTTTTTTGGGGACTGCTCTATTTTGAAGCCCAGGAGAAAATTTGGATTATGTGCTATTGGTAATAAGGGGCTAGGTGTTGTGAAAAGCTAGTGGCTGATTGAAATTTTATGGAATACTTCAAGTGTGGTGTTGATTAGCGGATGTTGTTTGACTGATAGAGGGTAGTTGGAGGGTCGAATCCAGGGTAGGTATTGTAGTGGTAGTGAGACCCAAGAACGTTTGGAATGGCAATTCCAGTCTATTATTCTGAGTAGGTGAGTTGTATAATAGTATTTTTTTAAGTCAGGAAGACCCATTCCTCCTTTTAATTTAGGTTGTGTTAGTAAGTTAAGTTTGATGCAGGGATTTTTATATGCCCATTTTATATGAACAAAATTATGTTGCATGACATGTCCTAAGTATTCAGACCCTTTGCTGTGACACTCATATATTTAACTCAGGTGCTGTCCATTTCTTCTGATCATCCTTGAGATGGTTCTACACCTTCATTTGAGTCCAGCTGTGTTTGATTATACTGATTGGACTCGATTAGGAAAACCACACACCTGTCTATATAAGACCTTACAGCTCACAGTGCATGTCAGAGCAAATGAGAATCATGAGGTCAAAGGAACTGCCTGAAGAGCTCAGAGACAGAATTGTGGCAAGGCACAGATCTGGCCAAGGTTACAAAAACATTTCTGCTGCACTTAAGGTTCCTAAGAGCACAGTGGCCTCCATAATCCTTAAATGGAAGACGTTTGGGACGACCAGAACCCTTCCTAGAGCTGGCCATCCGGCCAAACTGAGCTATCAGGGGAGAAGAGCCTTGGTGAGAGAGGTAAAGAAGAACCCAAAAATCACTGTGGCTGAGCTCCAGAGATGCGGTCGGGAGATGGAAGAAAGTTGTAGAAAGTCAACCATCACTGCAGCCCTCCACCAGTCGGGGCTTTATGGCAGAGTGGCCTGATGGAAGCCTCTCCTCAGTGCAAGACACATGAAAGCCCGCATGGAGTTTGCTAAAAAACACCTGAAGGACTCCAAGATGGTGAGAAATAAGATTCTTTGGTCTGATGAGACCAAGATAGAACTTTTTGGCCTTAATTCTAAGCGGTATGTGTGGAGAAAACCAGGCACCTCTCATCACCTGTCCAATACAGTCCCAACAGTGAAGCATGGTAGTGGCAGCATCATGCTGTGGGGGTGTTTTCAGCTGCAGGGACAGGACGACTGGTTGCAATAGAGGGAAAGATGAATGCGGCCAAGTACAGGGATATCCTGGACGAAAACCTTCTCCAGAGTTCTCAGGACCTCAGACTGGGCCGAATGTTTACCTTCCAACAAGACAATGACCCTAAGCACACAGCTAAAATAACGTGGCTTCACAGCAACACCGTGACTGTTCTTGAATGGCCCAGCCAGAGCATTGACTTAAACCCAATTGAGCATCTCTGGAGAGACCTAAAAATGGCAGTCCACCAACGTTTATCATCCAACCTGACAGAACTGGAGAGGATCTGCAAGGAGGAATGGCAGAGGATCCCCAAAACCAGGTGTGAAAAACTTATTGCATCTTTCTCAAAAAGACTCATGGCTGTATTAGATCAAAAGGGTGCTTCTACTAAATACTGAGCAAAGGGTCTGAATACTTAGGACCATGTGATATTTCAGTTTTTCTTTTTTAATTAATCTGCAAAAATGTCAACAATTCTGTGTTTTTCTGTCAATATGGGGTGCTGTGTGTACATTTTTAAGGGGGTCTGAATACTTTCCGTCCCCACTGTATATATATATATATATATATATAATTAATTTACTAAGCTATAATGTAGGAATAGATGTAAAAGAAGCTGCAACTGGGCCCTGTTTCCAGGGGAACTGTAGGGCTTACCTAGCCATATAGATTTTTTTTTAATTGACTTTGAACAAGTGTCAGCTAAACTTATTAAATTTGCCCACTAGGACAAGTTACATATACAGCTCACTTGTGATAGGGATTATGGTTGAAGATATCAGCCAAACACCGATACCATTTTTTTCTACAGGTGGCCGGCTTTCTCATGAAACCAGCTGTCCCCTCCCACCGCTTGCCGGTGTTTCTCTGGACATCCCCTCCTTTCTCTGGCTTACCATTTCAGCTATTTCACCCCAGAAATGATCCGGCAGTGCGGTCAGCTGCTCCCATGGGCGATCAAAGAGTTAACACTTTTTGATTGACTTCATGGCCCTGGAGGACCAGAGCGACATCACTTCCGATCCAGGCTACAAGAAATGTGTTTTTTTTTTTAAAGAGAAAGTTCGACATTTTTTATTTTTGAATCTTTTACTTTTAAAGGTAAAGAAGATATTTTTGACCCCAGATCTCTCCATAAGGAGGACCTATTATCCTTATTTTTATTACAATGGTTGTTTACATTCCTTGTAATAGGAATAAAAATGATCAAAAATTCAAGGGACAGTGTAAAAATAAAAAAATAAAAAGTAAAATAAATAATAATAATAAAAAAATTTTAAAAAATTTTAAAAATGTAAAGCGCTCCCATCCCTCCGTGCTCGTGCACAGAAGCGAAAACATACGGAAGTAATGCACGCATATGTAAATGGTATTTGAACCACACATATGAGGTATCGTCGTGATTTTTAGAACATCGTCTATGGAGATTTCTAATTACCATAATCTAATTTGTTGCCATTCCACGAGCGTGCACAATTTTAAAGCATGACATGTTAGGGTATCTACAGTCAGGTCCATAAATATTGGGTCACCAACACAATTCTAATCTTTTTGGCTCTATACACCACCACAATGGATTTGAAATGAAACGAACAAGATGTGCTTTAACTGCAGACTTTCAGCTTTAATTTGAGGGTATTTACATCCAAATCAGGTGAATGGTGTAGGAATTACAACAGTTTGTATATGTGCCTCCCACTTTTTAAGGGACCAAACGTAATGGGACAGATTAACAATCATCCATTAAACTTTCACTTTTTAATACTTGGTTGCAAATCCTTTGCAGTCAATTACAACCTGAAGTCTGGAACGCATAGACATCACCAGACGCTGGGCTTCAGCCCTGGTGATGCTCTGCCAGGCCTCTACTGCAACTGTCTTCAGTTCCTGCTTGTTCTTAGGGCATTTCCCCTTCAGTTTTGTCTTCAGCAAGTGAAATGCATGCTCAATCGGATTCAGGTCAGGTGATTGACTTGGCCATTGCATAACATTCCACTTCTTTCCCTTAAAAAACTCTTTGGTTGCTTTCGCAGTATGCTTCGGGTCATTGTCCATCTGCACTGTGAAGCGCCGTCCAATGAGTTCTGAAGCATTTTGCTGAATATGAGCAGATAATATTGCCTGAAACACTTCAGAATTCATCCTGCTGCTTTTGTCAGCAGTCACATCATCAATAAATACAAGAGAACCAGTTCCATTGGCAGCCATACATGCCCACGCCATGACACTACCACCACCATGCTTCACTGATGAGGTGGTATGCTTTGGATCATGAGCAGTTCCTTTCCTTCTTAATACTCTTCTCTTCCCATCACTCTGGTACAAGTTGATCTTGGTCTCGTCTGTCCATGGGATGTTGTTCCAGAACTGTGAAGGCTTTTTAAGATCTGGTTTGGCAAACTCTAATCTGGCCTTCCTGTTCTTGAGGCGCACCAATGGTTTACATCTTGTGGTGAAACCTCTGTATTCACTTTGGTGAAGTCTTGTCTTGATTTTTGACTTTATCACACATACACCTACCTCCTAGAGAGTGTTCTTAATCTGGCCAACTGTTGTGAAGGGTGTTTTCTTCACCAAGGAAAGAATTCTTCGGTTATCCACCACAGTTGTTTTCTGTGGTCTTCCAGGTCTTTTGGTGTTGTTGAGCTCACCAGTGCGTTCTTTCTTTTTAAGGATGTTCTAAACAGCTGATTTGGCCACACCTAATGTCTTTGCTATCTCTCTGATGGGTTTGTTTTGTTTTTCAGCCTAATGATGGCTTGATTCACTGATAGTGACAGCTCTTTGGATCTCATATTGAGAGTTGACAGCAACAGATTCCAAATGCAAATAACACACTTGAAATAAACTCTGGACCTTTTATCTGCTCCTTGTAAATGGGATAATGAGGGAATAACACACACCTGGCCATGGAACAGCTGAGCAGCCAATTCTCCCATTACTTTTGGTCCCTTGAAAAGTGGGAGGCACATATACAAACTGTTGTAATTCCTACACCGTTCACCTGATTTGGATGTAAATATCCTCAAATTAAAGCTGAAAGTCGGCAGTTAAAGCACATGTTGTTCGTTTCATTTCAAATCCATTGTGGTGGTGTATAGAGCCATAAAGATTAGAATTGTGTCGATTTCCCAATATTTATGGACCTGACTGTATTTACTTGGCGTATATATATATTATTGAATATAATAGTATGAATATAAATTCATACAAAAAATTAGGGTAACTATTGTGTTTTGTTTGTTTTTTTATTCACTAAAGGTTTCACTTTAAGGTCATTGCAGATGACAGGAAGAACTTTTTGCATCTGAAAGAAAGCAGGTTTAACCTTCACAGACAGAAAGGCTTCTTTAAAGCAAGAACTGTGAAATGTGGAATATGTAAGTAAAGCTGGATGGCTTTCTAAATGCACACAATCTAACTGACTATTCACATTTTAAATTATTAACTAAAAGATTGTTTACCCTGGGAATATTGTATTGCCTTAGGGAGTCAGGAAGGAATCTTTTTCCCTGCTGGAGCAAATTGGAGCGTGCTTTGTAAGGGTTTTATGAATTTTATGAATCAATGCAAATCATTCTATGATTGGACGAGGTGGAGAGGTAGGGTGGCGATGTCCCTCTCTCCCCTCTTCCAATCAGAAAACACTTTACATTCTTTTAGAAAGTGTAAAGATTTTTTTTGGCCCTTGTGCTGAGTGGACAACCTCATGTGTTCAGCATACATTGGTTCAGTCACTCAGTAGGGAAGCTGGAAGCAAGTATAGATCACTGAAGTAGCGATTTCTAGCTTCCAGGGGCGTCGGCCAGGTATGACATATACTATATACCATACCTATATGTAGCACTACCCCCGTAGGGGTTGTTGATGTCCAGGTCTCCACTGTTGCACAGCCAGTCACATAGGATTTCATTCATTCAATCAAACACAGAAGATCAGTCCTTGGCTTGTTTTTGTTTTATTAGGAGATGATAACTTGGATTGGGTAGGGAATTATGGCATGCCCAACTTGAAAATGTCCAGAACACAGAACAACTAGGGGACAATTTCTTCCCTATTTACAAAGAAATCCTCTTTTTCCTTCCTCCTGCACAAACTTGGTTCACTGCAGCACCTACTGACAACTCCGGGTGAAAATAACAGGCACATTGTTAATTCAGCAATAGCCCATTACAGGCTAGGAACTTCCCATCCTTTTTTGGTAAAATAGCACATGTGGAGACAATGTGTGGCTAACAATCAGACCCCAGGGCTGGTGGGACACCTGGATTATCATTAAGGAGGTGAACTGGATTGATCCCATGCATGAGAAGAAACTGTACGTGAATAGCCAGAACTGAAATTTGAATTTCTCTCTCCTTTTTCTCCTGATGAAGCTGGATATGTGAAACATGTTGAGAAAGGGGACATCTGTGAAAATTTATTGAATGGAACCCCAGGAATAATTGAGACATGTTGTATACAAAGGAAAAGGCTATTTTACATATGCCTAACATTTGAAGTATGAGCCCCCTGTCCTGGAATCTTGATTCACATCTTTCCTGAGGAATCAGAGTGGTGTTCATAGAGGGTAAACATGTGCAGAACGAAAAAATTAGTTTTGTATGCATTTTTGTTATTTACATAAATTCATTCAGTTAAATTAGTTTCATTAGTTTTCAGGATTCGTTTCGTTTATTCGTTTTCGAATCGATTCGAAAAGTTTTCGAATCAATTTCGAATAGTTTTTGAATTCGAAAAGTTTTCAAATTCGAAAAGTTTTCGAATCAATTTCGAATAGCTTTTCGAATTTGAAAACTATTCGAAAACGATTCGAATTAGAATTTTGTCCTAATTTGAATTTTGTTATTTTGGATTCACTTAAATTCAGTACTATTCTAATACGAAAATGCGTCTGAATTTTAATTCAGAACAAAATGAACCACACAGGTCTAGTAGAGGGAGCCTGGTGATTCTTCCACCTTGCCTGGGTTTTATCTATGCGTTTATGACCCTCTATAATCTGGGGGTCAACACAGTCTGGTAAGCAGGATTGCCCTTTCAATCACAGCGGTGGCGAGTGCATCTATTTTCTATACACTTCAGTTGGTGCAGGTACTATTTCACCATCTTTATCCTCTATAGTTGGCGGACTTTATATGATTTGTCTTTTTGGACATTTGTCTATTATTTATTGGTGCTGCACCCTTTGTGTCTTATACATGTAGAGTGAACAGCATCTCTCATAACCTTCTACTTCCCTGTGACTACTGATCCCAGTTCCACTGCTTGCAGAAATACTAGTGCGCCTGGCTGCCACCAGCCCACCTGGCTGCTTGCTTCTCCCAGTCCTCCTGACTGACACACATGTGGAGACTTCCCAGGACAAGGTTAGATGAAGACTTGGCACAACACTGTCTTCAAGAGAGCACTGCTGCAGCTGGCAGTCTCTCCCCTTCTCTGTCCCTGCACCGTGCTGATCTACTCACTGTCTCTGCTTGCTTATGCCACTGCCTCTCAGGCTTCAATCTCTCCAGCTGAATCCTGTGGTTGAATCCTTCCAGGCAAGCCTCCTGAGCTCTATCCAGAGGTAAAACCCCTCCCCGGCAGGGCTCCCTCAAGGGCCACCGATAGCCTCTCCTCAGTACTGCTTCTCCATCTTCTACCTGAACTCCCTGCTGCTATGGCCCATGTCTATTTAATCCCCTGCCAGGTCCACTCCTGGGGATTGGCTAAGGGCCCATAAATATTTAAGGCAGCTCCTCCTCACCTCCACCCACTAGTTCCAGAACATTCTCCAATATTCTAGAAACAGGGGGAGGCATCAGAGAGCTGCCAGGATGAGTCATTCAGCCCTGGCCTCTAGTAACCCTCACCCAGATTTAATGACTCAGGTCTAACCCATGGCCAGCTATGTTTTTCCTGCTCCCGCTACTAGTAGCACACACTAGGGGATGCTACATTTATATTAGCTGAACCAATGCAACTATGTATAAAATATCCATACCTAGAACTCCTCTTTAAACAATTTTATCATGCTATGATGATGTAACTTAAACATTGCAATAGATTGTCAGTTAGCTTGCTAACAAAGAATCAAACAGTTTTGTCATACTATTGTGATGTATTGGTATGAGCCTTAAAACTTGCAATAGATTGCAAGCTTCTTTATCAAGCACACAGTTTTACTAATATCCACAAACAGCGTTTCAAAACAATGTTTATACTTTTATCTGACTCAATGCTGCAACAGATTGTCAGCTTTTCTAGCAAATAGCAAACACACTATATTACTGTAAACTACTATTTTCCCATCAGGAGCCACACTAAGTAGAAAAAAACAATAACTTTACTTCTCCACTCAACACTTTTAAAGGCAGCCTACACTAGTGTGTTTGGTTTATTTATGGATTATTTGCATATATGTTTTACTCCTGATTATTCATTGCTAGAGGAGGCAGTGAAATTTCACAACATATGAACATATATCATTACAAAATGGCATTAATCAAAATGATGCAAGTGGTTTCTTATCCATGACATCCACCTACAGCGAAATTACCAGATTTGTGAAGAACTCACGTAGATCATTTTGCTCGACTGCAGAGTGTAGGCCAGCCATAAAGGAGAAGTTTTTTTGCCCCCCCCCCCCCCCCCCAAAAGAAAAAAAATGAAAAATCCCAAAATGTCTTTATGGCGAAATGCCTGTGAAAAAAAATTCAATTATCATTTATGTAAATCAACTGAAAAGGAAATGTAACATTATTTGCTCATCACGAATCATCATTATCTCATAACAGTCACAGATGGTTCACTCTAATTGCCTGTACTCATTACTACTAGCTGCTACTAATTCTTATTTTCACTTATTGCCAAAGTGTCATCTCACTATTTAACAGCATCGTCTATTTTTTCAAACTCTGATGTTAGAACCTATGGTTGGAATCTTCATCCAAACTTCCCCAATTCCTATTGGTTAGGATCAACTGTTTTCCAATTGTCTACACCCTATTGTTGCTGCACCCTCCTTTCTTTCCACCAAAAAATTAGGTCCTACTTTCCATCCTTCTTGGTTCAGCTAGTAGAACAAAGTAATTTTACTCTCTACTGCCAACCTGGGCTTGATTAACCTCATTAATTTTAACAACAACAAAATAACCAAAAATCTGATAAATCACCAGTCAGTATTCCTGATCACCGCCACACCAGTCATATGATGACACTGTGTACTGCACAGGTGACTGTATTTTAAAAAAAATAAAAAAAAAATTTAATTTAATTTCTTAATTTTTCCAAAAAATTGTGTCAAAAAATTACAACTTAAAAAGCTCATCATGCCTCTTACTAAATACCCCAGACTGTCTATTTTCCAAAAAGGGGTCATCTGGGGGGTATTTGTACTGTCCTGGCATTTTAAGGGCCTTAAGAAATGATATGGGCCATCAGTACATCAGAACTGATACATTTTCAAATATATATACCATAGTTTGAAGGAGCTATAACTTTTACACAAACCAATGAATATACACTTATCTGGATTTTGTTTTA
The DNA here is from genome assembly GCA_037952925.1 of Lithobates clamitans. NCBI lineage: Eukaryota > Metazoa > Chordata > Amphibia > Anura > Ranidae > Lithobates > Lithobates clamitans. The sequence continues at coordinate 3,161,195 of JBBGZY010000400.1, read as the reverse complement.
CAAAAGACATGCAGCAGAATACATTTTGGCCTAATTTTATGAAGACATTTTATTCTATTGGGTATGTTTTATAACGGAAAGTAGAAAATATAATTGTTTTCCAAATCTTCAGTCTTTTCCCATATATATAGCAAAAAATAAAAGCCCAGTGGTGATCAAATACCACCAAAAAAAGCTCTATTTGTGTAAAAAAAATGTATATTCATTTCTTTTCCATATACTATTGCATGACCACGCAATTGCCAATTAGCACTGGCACAGTGCTGAATAGCAAAAAATGGTCTGGTCATAATGGGGGTAAAACCTTCTGGGTGTCAAATGGTAGTAAATATCGAATTCAGTGTGAATTTTTTACCTTAGTGTCTATTTTTTTTGCATAGTCCTTAGAGTCTATTATTTTAGTGCAGTCTAAGAGGCAAGAATAAAGAAAAAAAGATTTTATAAGCAGTGATGGGGAGAAATATACTTCTATTACTTCCGCCGGCATCACACATACAGTATATGCTCACAGTAATCAATCAGTAAAACTCATCCTTGTACTCTCTTTCTCCTCTAAATGGAGAAAAAGATGCAATGGGGTTGATTTACCAAAACGGGATAGTGCAAAATCTGGTGCAGCTGAGAACAAGCCAGAGGACAAGAATGTAAACAAAAAAAGTCTGTGTGTAAAAAATAAATAAATAAATAAATAAGATAGATAAGCTAGATCAGGGCTTGATTTATTATTTTGGGACAGTTTTCCTTTGAAATAAAAAAATCATGTTATTATTCCCATTTACCACCAAATGAAGGCAGAATTTATCCTGAAAAAACAGTATAATTTACACTAAGTAGTTGCAATGATATGTACAATTTTACTAACACAATTCAAAGTTGCAAAACTGCATTCAGGTATTAGTATTTTTTTTACCTTAAGGCCTTAAGGGGTTAAATGATTCTGCAGGGATGCCACCTATGTTTGTTATTTATTGTTCTTAAAGATGTTACAATGACTACAGAACATCTCTCCCTATAATACGTAAAAGAGAGGGTAATCTATAGCCCTAAAACACTTGCTGGCCTAGGCAAATGACGCCGTTCCTCCATAGATACAGTATGGTGAGTGAGCATTGTCACACTAGGACAGGAAGTGTATTACTGGTAAGATAACCAGGTGAGAATAAAGGGGAAAAAGGTCTGAAAAAAATGAATCCGGCCACCAAATCTAAGATTGTGCAAGCTGCCATGTATTGCATTTTTGTATTTGAGCTTAGATACATTTGAATTGTCATAATCACACAGGCCATCTGTGCCTAAGAGTAAATTTGGCTATACAAGCACACCTTTCTGGTAGGCAGAAAAGACATACGGTATAAATGACAGGAAATGCATTATAATGCACATGAATACACCATTATAGGCATGTACTTATCTCGCATACATTGGGATAAAAATCTGACTAGTAATGCATAAAGATAAGCCTGTCAAACAATGCATCAACATCCTAATATGCCCATCAGAAAATCTACTAAGATATGCACTGCAAATCCCCAGGGCATCAGGATATAGATCTGCCTGGCAGGTAATCAATATAAATACCTGAGTATCAGGAATAGCAGTATAATTCTCATCTAATTAGCTGATGTCCAATGTTGTATACACATGGCAAATTGACTGTTACCTTTTGGTATTCAAAGATTTTGCAAGCTGTTTCACCACTGTTAGATGCTTATTGTTTCTCAAGCGTTTACCTGTGCAGCCTGCTTATAACTAGTGCTCTTCAAACCATTGACACTACTTTCTAATAAACAGTTTTTTTTAAGTATAATTAAAACCTTGTACAAAAATAAATGTGGTTAAAAGCAGAAAAGTAATTCTAGAGGATTGTTTACATTTTTATTTTGAAAAATATATAGAAACATAGTTAAAAGATAAGTTCAACCTTTAAAAAAAATAATAAACAAACTTTTTTTGTAGGTAAAAAAATTTTTTTTTCTAAGAAGCCTGCAGAACATTGCACCCACGATCAGCAGATCACAAGAGCAATCTCAGTCTTCTGCAGACTCTCAGCATAGCTGTTTGCTCGTACCTTCTATGGGCAGGCAGTTACCTGAGAGCAGGAAGATCAATGGACTACGAGAGCACACACCATTGAGGCTGAAAGTGTTTGTAGGCATTTATACATTAACAGCAAACTGCGAGTGAATGACGTGGCCATGTGGGCAGAGCCCTGCATGGCCTCACTGTTTCAAATTGTGACAGTGTGTGCAGGGAGAGGATCCCCTGCCTGCTGTCACAGGGAGGGTGGACCGGGGGGGGTGGAGGCTGCATATGCTGGAACATGTTCCATCCTAAAATCAGTTAACATGTTTCAAAGGTGAACTTATCCTTTATTATGATTAATAGGGTTGAGAAAGACACATCTATATCCAGTTAAATCCAAGTGTGTGTGTGTGTGTGTGTGTGTGTGTTGAGGCGCCAAGAATTTCCATACCCTTGTATATTGTGTTAACTAAGGAAAAAAACTACTCAGCTCCTAGCTATAATAGTAAAGAACCCCTTTTTCGCTGTTTAAAGCCAAGTAAACACTTTCGGTATACATGTACAGCTGTATGTTCAACAGAATTTGGTCTGATGATCACCTTCTGCCGAACGGTCTTGTTGGAAAACCAGCATTTAATCGGTGCTTGCAGTGAATAGTTGAATAAAAAATAACTGAATGTGTATACCCAACTTAGGGTTAAACCCTTTGCCTCCAGTCTTGAATTGTGGCCATTGGCAAACTATCGTCTTTAGGGGCCTTAGAGTAAACAGTTTTCTTACCATTTCTATTGATACATTCGTACATTGTCATTTCATGTCCCATGTACTCCCTAAGGTAAATTTGTGCAAGTTTTTTAATCTTTCCTCATAACTGAGGTCCACCAGTTCCCTTATAAAATTTGTTGCTGAACTCTTTCTGGTTCAAGAATATCCTTCCTGTGGATTGCTAACCAAAACTGAACTGCTTACTCAACAGGCTAAATCAATGTTTTGTAAAAAAGTAGCATTATTGATTTATATAGGTGTAAATATATTTATATAGATGTTTTCATGCATGTATCCTGCTATTTGTGTTAGCTGCAGCTTGTCATTACATGCTGTTTCCAAGTCTATGATCTACAAGTACCCCCAAATCTTTTTTAATCGTGGGTTCCCCCATCAGAGCTCCACCTAATAAACATTTTTTGCACCAAAATACATCATTGTATATGTTTAACTTTTTTAAATATTGCACCTCATTTACCATGTAGCTGCAGCTGTTTACACTGTTTACTACCTTAGACCATTTAGAGACTGAACCATTTATCATTATTATCTGGACACATTCCTATAACCCAGGGGTGTCCAAACTTTTTTCAAAGAGGGCCAGGTTTGATGAAGTGAACATGCGTGAGGGCCGACCAATTTGCCTGACATTCTTTGAACTATTAAAATTAAATGCAAATTAACTAATACACTGTCCAACAATAATTCTCTTGCCTTTGTGGCTGTGTGTGGTGAAGAGTCTAAGGATGAGCTTGGGTGTGTTATTTGGATATACCGTGTTTAATTGCGTATAACATGCACAGGCGTATAACACACACCTTCTTTTTAAGAGGGAAGTTTCAGGAAAAAACTTACATTTTAAATAAAGAACTGTGAAGCAAAATAAGAGTCAGTGCCCTTGAATGCAGCCTTATCAGTGCCCATCTGCAGCCTCACCATTGCCATGAATGCAGCCTCACCATTGCCATGAATTCAGCCTCACAAGTGCCATGAATGCAGCCTCACAATTGCCATGAATGCAGCCTCACCATTGCTATGAATGCAGCCTCACCATTGACATGAATGCAGCCTCTGAATGCAGCCCCCTCATTGCCATCAGTGCAGCCTAATCGGTGCCCATCTGCAGCCTCAGAGGGGACAGAGAGGGGTCGGGACAAGCGCGTAAACAGGAGATTCTCCTGTATGTAATCTGTAATCTGACGGCACTCGTCCCACCCCCTCCCTGTCCCCTCCAAGTCTGCCAAAACAATAAATATGGTATATATCGTCTGTGGCCCCCCAACGAATGCCCAAGCGCCGCACGGCATTTGGGGATTTGTTGGGGTCCACAAAAGATATATATATCCAAATTACCAGTGGGGCCGCATTAAACTGGGATGCGGCCCATAATTGGCCCATGGGCCGGACTTTAGACATGCCTGCTGTAACCAGTTTTTATCCACTCTGAAAGAAAAACTATGCCTAATGTTTAATCACTTGTGCAATAAAAAACAATAAATGATAACATTTTGATAAAAAATAAGTGAGGAATGAGAGAGGCTGATCCCCTTGAGAATGTTTGTTTAGATAAAATATACATTAGGGTGGGGCAGAGCCCGTGCTGACGTCACCTACGCTCGCTGGAGCTAGCAGCAGCAGCGTTTCATATTGTCTTTGCGCAATCAATTGGATGCTTTGTGAATAGCTCTTTATAGTTATATACTCAATAAATACCAGTGGTACTGTGCCATTGGAGGCTGTATGTTTTTCTCGCTGGGCTTGATTGCGAAGCGAGAGAGTTAGACCCCATACACACTATACAATTTTCTGCAGATTTTTCTGTTCAGATTTACCAAAAACATATAATATGAGGTCAAACCTTAAGAGTTTCCATTTGTAAAATCTAATAGTGTGCATGGGGCCTTAGATCATAGTTGAGTCTTCAGTGGAGGTGCCACACAGTTCTTAGGATTGATGATCCATTACCTAAGGTCCACGCAGCTTCATGCTCTGTCAGACCTCCTATAATTTGGGGTCTTTCCATTTGTTAAGAGGTTGTGTGTGCTAAGGTGGAGGGTTCACCGATGACACTTTACTGTATCACCTACTGAGGAATGATGTATGTAGTTTTACGGCCATAGTTTTATGGCCGTTTAAATCATTCACTTTGTCACTTGTGAATATCTGCTGTGTGATTTTGGTGTCATTCATTGCGATTTAAATACAACGCAACAGCATTGATGTATACAGTTTTTATCCATGTTAACAAGTTGGTCTATAAAGTAGGGTCTTTCATGAAACCAAGCTGGTTGTTATTTAGGAAACCATTGTCACAAACAATTTCTTAAATATAGCCTTTTTTCATATCCTCAAACAATTTATATATTTTTAACGTTAAGATGACTGGTCTATAGTTTTCTGGTATACGTTGCACATCTCAACCCTTTTTGAATATCTGTAACACATTTTTGTCCATACCAATTATTTGGAACCAAACTTGTGAATTTGGAAATGGATTACTGCACAACCTGGAAGAAACACAGAAAGCACACCAAGATTCAAGCAAGAATGCACATCTCTTGTATTTAGACAATACTTGCTTATCCTGTAGTTTAGCTTTATATTTTTCTAATCTGTTTTGAATCCATATTTCATAATTTTTTGAAGAGAAGAATGTATTTCATACATCTTTTTCCCCCTGTATTTTTTGAGAAACTTCCCTTGCTCATTTTGTAGGGGGGTTACATGTTCTGTTGTTTTTTATTGATATATTCAAAGAGTGTTTTTGCTTTTTTTTTTTTTTTTTTTACTTACTGTGGCAATACGTTTTTCCCAATCTATTTTAGTTGCCCTGAACATTCTCTTACACCTCTTATAACTCAAAAATGCTGAAGGCGACTCTTCCATTTTGTATCTTTGAAAGGCCAATTTTTCTCAAGCATTAATTTTTTAACACTTGAATTTAGCTACATACATTTAACATGTGTTCTTTATATGTATTACCTGATCGCTGGTGAATGCCATTGTTCAATATGTCTTTAAAGTAATTCAACTTGGCTTCTGTGGTCTTTGGCAAAAATATTTGGTCCTGCTTAGTAGCTTACTTAGCTTATTGAAATCAATTTTTAAATTTCATGGGAGTTCTTTTCATAACAACATGCCTTCCCTTCTTCTAATTTATGGCAAACATAATGACACTATGATCACTGTTACCCAAGTTGTCTAATTTGGACATCTGTAATGAGCTATGTGTTTTTTTACATTAAGACCCCTTTCACACTAAGGCGGTTTTCAGGTGCTTTAGTGCTAGGAATAGTGCCTGTAAAGTGCCTGAAAACCGCATCACATTCATTTCAGTGTGACTTTTCACACTGGGGCGGTGCTCTTAAGGGACGTTAGGAAAAGTCATGCAAGCAGCATCTTTTGGGAAGTTTGGGAGCGCTGTATATAGGGTTTCAAAAATTCCCTGCCCATTGAAATGAAAAGCACTTCTGAAGCGCTGCAACACAGGCCTTTTTAACCCCTCCTTTGGGGTTTAAAAGCACCCCGCTAGTGGCCGAAAAGGGTAGAACAGGGTAGAACAGACAGAGTATGAACAGTGATCTGTCATCTCCCCTGCACAGTCCAATCCCCCCTTCAGTTAGAACACATGCTAAGACACACTTAACCCCTCTAGTGGTTAAGCCCTTCACTGCTAGTGACATTTGCACAGTAATCAATGCAATTTTATAGCATTGATAGCTGTAAAAATGCCAATGGTCCCAAAAATATGTCAAAATTGTCTGACGTGTCTGCCATGTCACAGTCCCAATAAAAATCGCAGATCGCCGCCATTACTAGTAAAAAAAAAAATTAATAATAAAAAAGCCATAAAACTATCCCCTATTTTGTAGTCGCTATAACTTTTGCGCAAACCACTGAATATACGCTTATTGCGATTTTTTTTTACCAAAAATATGTAGAAAAATACATATCAGCATAAACTGAGGAAAAAAATGTTTTTTATATATATATTTTTGGGGGATATTTATTATAGCAAAAAGTAAAAATATTGCATTTTTTTCAAAATTGTCGCTCTTTTTTTGCTTATAGCGCAAAAAATAAAAACCGCAGAGGTGATCAAATACCACCAAAAGAAAGCTCTATTTGTGGGGAAAAATAGACGTCAATTTTGTTTGGGTGCAACGTCACACGACCGCGCAATTGTCAGTTAAATAGACACAGTGCCGAATCGCAAAAAGTGCTCTGGTAAGGAAGGAGTAAAATCTTCCGGGGCTGAAGTGGTTAAATGTGCAGTTTCATTTGTCCAATCGAAATTAGGATAATAGAAGGCTCCTGTATAAATAACATTGTACTGTTTCCCATCCATTTGGATTTGTGAAAGGACCTGAATCTCTTCCTCATTCTTTATATTTTTGGGCCTATAACATACCCTTAAAATTAATTTATTATATGTTGCACCCATATAAAGCTCCAGCCATAAAGACTGTACACTGTCACAACTCTATTTAGTGATACCTCCCACAATCAATGGTGGCCCTGCACAGGTACCGCCCCCCCCCTTCCATGCGCCCGGCCCCTTTCAGGACGCCAGATGCATGGATTCCTATAGTGGGGAGGGAGGGGGCGTTACTTTTTGAAGCACCTGATTAGAGCAAGAGGCACTAATAGGCTTCAAATTAGGGTGGGCTCAGGGCGCAGAGAGTGCGCCCTGATCCCACACAATTATGTGATGATAGCAAATGTATTTTAGCTATTTTCACACTAACGTTCCTCCCCGCCAATCAGGAGGCTGATTGGCCAAAGCGCCAGGTCACCCTATTGATGCCTGCCGCTTAGGAAGAGGAGTGGGGGACACACACGCTGGAGCGGAGGTCGCTGACGCTCTGGTGCACTTGGAGAGGAGCCTGGCGGTAAGTGACAGGGGGTCTGTCAGAGTCGTGTGAGGGGGGGTTGCTGCCAGAGCCATGAGCCCCACGAGTGGGGGGGTCAAAGGGCACAATGGCTGCATATGCTGGGCACAGTGGCTGCATATGATGGGCACAGTGACTGTATTTGGTGGGCACAGTGGCTGCATATGCTGGGCACAGTGGCTGCATATGATGGGCACAGTGACTATATTTGGTGGGTACAGTGGCTGCACATGATGGGCACAGTGACTGTATTTGGTGGGCACAGTGGCTGCATATGCTGGGTACAGTGGCTACATATGATGGGCACAGGGGTTGTATTTGATGGCAAAGTGACTGTATTTAATGGGCACAGTGGCTGTATTTGATTGGCACAGTGGCTGCATATGATAGGCACAGTGGCTGTATTTGATGGCACAGTGGCTGCATTTGATGGGCACAGTGGCTGTATTTGATGGGCACAGTGGCTGTATTTGATGGGCACAGTGGCTGCATTTGATGGGCACAGTGGCTGCATATGATGGGCACAGTGGCTTTATTTTATGGGCACAGTGGCTGCATATGATGGGCACAGTGGCTGCATTTGATGGCACAGTGGCTGCATTTGCTGGGCACAGTGGCTAAAATTGATGGCACAGTGGCTGCACTTGATGGGTAAAGTGGCTGAATTTGATAGGCATGGTGATGCTGCAATTGATGTTCTTTTTTAAAGTATTTTTCAGAATTTTTCAGTTTGTTTGCGCCCCCCTCAACTTTTGAGCACCAGCCGCCACTGCCCACAATCACTTTCAGATCTCTCCTAACATTGATTCTACTATCTCTGTCCCTCCTAAACAGGGTATACCCTTGAATATTTGCAGCTCAGTCAACTGAATTCTCCAACCAATACACCTTCTAATTTAAAATCATCATTGAATAACTTAAGGCCTAGCTCTTCCATTGTGTTTTTAGCATTTTTGTAGATACTCCTTAATTTTGTACTACCATTTCATATTTTATTATTGATCACTGTTGAATTGTAATTAGATTCTGCTAGACTTTTTGCATTGGACTTAGATAATCTAATTTCCCTATGTTATGATGTGTACATTGCTCAGTCGCCTTTTCCTAACAACTTGTTTGTGTGTGTGCCTGTACACATTAGCATTCAGTAAGATGCAAGAACACTTCTGTATTGCATTTGCAAGTTCCAAAAAGTGATGGGTGATGCTGAAGGAGCTCATCACTAGCAGAAGGCAGCTAAGGTTAGACTTGTCAAGGCACTGTTTGTTGTCACATCATATTACAGTCAGCAGTGGAGTAAAACAGATGAGCGACATCACTTCTCCTGTACATTTTACATAGAAAGGCAATATTGCCATTATGAAATAGAAAGTAGATTGGCCACAAATGTAAAGACCTTCTAATACAGAAAGCAAGTCTGCATATAAATAAATGGGAGTAGAAGATTTATTACAACTGAAGGTACAATATAATATATATGTTTTACTGTTTGGATTTTGTTATAATGTAAAGCCAACCTAATGAGTTTCAAATGCACTGTACAGGCTCATGCACACTGCAGCTCAAAGGAGCTCAAAGAAGTGGCTCCTACAGGCTTTTGAGCTCTTTTGCGCTCTTAGATTTTTCTGCCTAGAAACTCCCCTCCATGTTAGCCAATGTATGCATGCAAATTATAAAGATAAAATCGAACATTAGACCCACTTTCCAGGATATGGAATTATAACATTTATTATTTGTCACCGATTCGCCTTGTGGACGGGATACCTCCAAGGCTATGAGAGATCAATGCATGAACAATGATGAGACATAGAGATGTCTTCAAAAAAATAGCAATTATGAGGATTACCAGCGGTGTATCAAAAATTGGAAAAACTTTGTTGAAAAGTTAGCAATAGGGTTAGTCCACTGTAGGTTGAATTACACCATTATATTGGAGACTTTCCCCCAGTATACCCTAATTAAAAAAAACATACAAAAACAATTGACAAAGTTGTCACAATATGGTGCCAAACTCAGGGCCCCCCATACACACACACGCATTGCTAACTTAACAAGAACTGCAACTGCTCGGATGACTAGTCCAATGTACACTCTACACCTGGCATGTCCATTAATAGGGCTTGTGCGAGAGTTGTGTAGATTAATTAGGCGGACAGGTATATAAGTCACTCAAGATGATATAGCACACTAAGGTAGGGAATCCTAGACTGGTTATGCAGATTGCATATGTCAGCGTGTAGCCCATAGACTAAGCTCTAGATTTACCAATATCCGTGCAATAAGGGAGAGAAAATCTCTCAGTTTGCATAGGATAGTTCAATCCAGTCATGTATGAAGGTGGCCATCAGTATGATATACTCAATATGCCCTAGGGAACTTCACAGGCCAGCATTACAAGGGTATGACATATCACTGGAAGCTCGACTCAGGGGTATGTCAAGGACAAAAAAGGGGGGGCTTGCCTGAGTGCTCTAACCACTCCACGGTATTGACTTAGATAAATATGATGTATAAACAGTCTTCCTTTATGGGTGCTGTGATCAGCATATAGGTGAATCCTTCATGCGTCCTTGTGTTGTTGCCTTGGCTCTATGTCAAGTGGTAGCTAGACGCTAAACTTCTAGTTGGACATCAAGTCAGGAGACCCGTAAGTGAGTGTGCTGTAGACTCGCCCAGTCAGTCCATACGGAAGAGGCGGCCCAATGTTACGCACACCTGTTGGAATGCATGGTGGGGCACAGGGTAGAGATGGCACTGCCAACCAGTTTTGCACATGTGACCGTGCGTTTCGTCAGGACGTATGACGTTCAGTATCCACGTCTTTTTAAAGGGCAAATACCCAATTATCATAAATTACATCAAAACTTCATTTTAGGGCCATCTTGTGGTGACAGATCATATTGTAGTACTTAAAACACAGGGGGAGAAAGGAAGGAAGGAATGTATATAACAAACTCAATATATTTATATATACAAATAAATACAAATTGTGTATCTACACAGGATAAGGTCATGAGTCCAAGGTATTAGAATAAGCATAGTGATGTTGATTTTTAAAGTTTATACTTAAACATAGCCATATCATCAATGCTCCTAATTTAAAGGGGTTGTAAACCCTCGTGTTTTTTCACCTTAATGCATCCTTTTAACTTCAAAACGAAGAACCGCTTAACTTTCAGACCGGTTGGTTGCCCACCATGGCATTCTAAAAAGTGTTGTGCTACGGGGGTATCTTCTTTTTGCTTAATGCTTTTTAGGTGTTTACCGAATCTGACCCGAAGCTGACGTTTGGTTTTACCTACATAAAGATTTTTGCATGGGCATTCCAAAATATAGAGAACCCGCATTCTAGCAGAGTTAATAAACTGTTTGATCTCATACTCATTTCGTCTTTCAGAGTTGGTGAAGACCCTCGAACATTCAACATAGCTACACATCCCACAATGCAATGTATGTATGCACACTAGGGCTTTTTCAGTGGTTTTCAAGCATATGCTCTTTCAGGCAGAAAAAATACCTCACCAAACTCACGTTGTTGAGAGGAGCTAGTGCCCCAAAGAGCTCAAAAACACGTGAAAATGCACAAAAATGTTTGTTCCAGCCTTTTGTTTTGTTTATACAGTGGTTAAGAAAATACAATCTAGGAGGGTTTATGAAAAAAAAAAAAGCCTATGCTCAAAAAAGAGCATGAAAGAGCTTGAAAGAGCTTAATAAAAACGCAAGAAAGAGCACAAAAACGAACAAGCTTCTTCAAGCTTTTATAGGCAGAAATAAAAGCTCAAACACCTGTAAAAAGCAGCTTTATTTTAAGTTGTAGTGTGCATAAGCCCTTGACCTCCCTGGCGGTATGATTATTTCGGATTTTAGGTGCTGAAAGCGGTACAATTATTTTGCATGGAAATTTGGCATTTTATATTGTAGGCCTGTAATTCTTAACAATAACACACTTAAATCTATCCAAACAAGAGTCTAGTAGATATCCCGGGTATGATAAAGTTTGAAACACAAAAACATAAATTATAATATAATAAATAAAAATAAATAATTTAAAAAAATAAAAATAAATAGTAATAAAATAAATTTCCCCATGATTCACTATCGCTCAATTCTGCAAGTGTTCTAATTTACTATCGCTGTTTTCTAGCTGGTCTAAAGCCATTTTTGACGTAAAGGGACACTTTTTGGTTTCTATGGACAATCTCCAGTTTGCAGGCAGAAAGAACAGTATATATCACATAAAACTGCATGCAGGGCATGGGCCAAAGCACTGGGGACAAAAGGGATGTGAAATCATTTCATACAGTACTGTAATCTGTAAGATTACAGTACTGTATGTGTTATGATTTTGACATTTTTTTAAATTTGCCGCTAGGCTCTGCCCCCGTGCATTGCGACGCTCGCAGGGAACGGACCCTGGCAAGGAGAGGCTTCGGACGAGGACAGAGCCCACGGACACTGCGTGGGACATCGCAGGATCCCGGGGACAAGGTAAGTAAAGGCACACCAGGATCCTGTGATGTAATCCCGAGTGTGGCTCGGGGTTACCGCTAATGGTGCTGATTTTTAACCCCGAGCCACACTCGGGAAAACCGCCAGGGAGGCTACAGTAGATCAACACTGCTGAAATTGTTGTGCTTTTTAAACCAGCTTCCAAACTTTTGGCAAAGCATGTAATTAGACACAACCATAGCTACATACATTACAAGAGATTTGTATTCATTGGCAAAGAAAATTAAAAAAAAGTTTAGGACATTAAGAATTGCACACATTAACAAGATAATTTGTAGTCCTGACATTACAGAGAAAAAGTATAATTTTCTCGATTGAGGTCATGCTGGTGTGAAGTCTTTTCTTTAAAAGAACTGTCTGTTCCCCTCCTCATTTGTGTTTAGGAACAGGTGTCAAAACCATAATCCTAAAGTTTATCTATACTGAGAAACATAAGTGTAATGTATTTACCCATTCATAGATGTGATGGTGATTAGTTTCCAACCTAAAATCTCTTTATTTTCACTTGATGATTCTGGAAATAACACACTTCTTGTCCTACAGTGTCAATGCTCACTCACTGTGTTGTATCTATGGAGAAGTAGTGTGGACATCCTGGGCTGATCCTGATTTGGAGTGTGAGCTTATCTTCCTCTTGTCTTCATTAGTACATAGGAAAGAGGGGTTCTGTAGTTCACAAAAGATAGCCTGGAAAGCTAATAACATTGTTTGATGTCTCAGTTCAGTACACAGGAAATTACAACTATATTGATTTCTATCAGAATCTATTTTTACTTTAATTACCACATCTAAAGACTTGAACAATACAATATATTACATTTTTGTTCTTGAGTTTAGATATACTTCTAATCCAAATGTTTCAAAATGTTGGGAAACTGTTAACACCAAATGTCTTTGTCTGATAATAAAACAATATTGGGCATTGTGCTTTTTGATCTATTATGTGGTCTCCCTATGTAGAGCAACCAAACAGAACAAATTAAAACAAAGTTTGATCTGTCACTTGTCTTCTTACAGAGTTTATGATCAATTATAGGAATAGTAACCCAATTTCCTGTAATGATTACAGATAGGGATGGGCAGAACAACCCTCTGTTCGGTTCACACCAGAACTTTCGAACATCGGGAAAGTTTGGAATTGAATAACAAACCCCATTGAAGTCTATGGGATCCGAATGTGAAAAATCAAAAGTGCCCATTTTAAAGGGTTATATGCAAGTAATTGGGCATACAATGGTCATGGGGGTCCAAGTACTGCCCTGGGGGACATGTATCAATGAAAAAAAGTTTGAAAAAAATTAATTTTTAAATGAGCAGTGATTTATTGATGCTTAAAGTGAAATTCTAAAAATTAAAAAAATTCCTTTCAATATAGTGCCTGGGGGGTCCCCCTAGTCCACCTCTAAGGCTGGATTCACACCTATGCATTTTTAGTGCTTTTTGCATTTTGCAGATTTGCACTACAGTCCATTTAACATGGTTTCCTATGGGTCAAGTTGTAGTTAAAATCTGCAAAATGCAAAAAGCACTGAAAATGCATAGGTGTGAATCCAGCCTAAAGTGGCATATCTGTATTGAAGTGTATAGAAGCTGCTGCAGCAATAATTGCGTTTATAAAGCCCCAAAAATGACATTTTCCCTGCAAGTTTCTTTATTTTGTAAGCAATGGCTTGGAGAGTAACGCAATTAAATATATGGCATTAAACTTGCAGTAATGCAATGAAATATATGGTGTTAAACTTGCAGTAAGGCACAGAACTATATGACGTTAAACTTGCAGTAACGCAATGAAATATATGGCGTTAAACTTGCAGTAACGCAATGAAATATACAGCGTTAAACTTGCAGTAATGCACCGAACTATATGGCGTTAAACTTGCAGTAACGCAATGAAATATATGGCATTAAACTTGCAGTAATGCACAGAACTATATGGCGTTAAACTTGCAATAACGCAATGAAATATATGGTGTTAAACTTGCAGTGACACAATGAAATATATGGCATTAAACTTGTAGTAATGCAATGAAATATACTGCGTTAAACTTGTAGTAAAGCACAGAATGATATGGCGTTAAATTTTCAGTAACACACAGAACTAAACGGCATTAAACTTACAGTAATGCACAGAATTATATGCCATTAAACTTGCAGTAACGCACACAGCTATATGGCGTTAAACTTGCAGTAACGCACAGAATGATGTGACGTTAAACTTGCAGTAACACACAGAACTAAATGGCATTAAACTTACAGTAATGCACAGAACTATATGCCATTAAACTTGCAGTAACGCACACAGCTATATGCCATTAACCTTGCAGTAATGCACACAGCTATATGGCGTTAACTTTGCAGTAACGCAATTAAATATATGGCGTTAAACTTGCAGTAACTCAATAAAATATACTGTTTTAAACGGTCACTACACTCACACTGACTGAACTATCCCTACATTCACAATAATGTAAAGATGAATGGTCACACTACACTCACAATGACTGAACTATCCCTACATTCACACTAATGTAAAGATGAATGGTCACACTACACTCACACTGAACTATTCCTAGATGCACACTAAACTTATATTCTACACTGACAATAGAATCAGAATAGAACACTATAGCACACTTACTGTCTAATAGCACTGAACAGAGCCCTGATCTATCTCGTTCAACGCCGCTATCACACTACAAATGGCAGCTATGAAAGAATACTTTTATAGTGTGGGGCGGGAATAAGAGCAATGAGCCATGATTGGATACAGTCATCATGACAGCATCCAATCATGGCTCTGACAGTGCTCTGTGCCCTGTTTGGGTGAAGCTTTCATTGCTTCAGTCAATCAGGGCTTTCAATGCACTGTGCAGCTGTGCAGTGCATTGTGGTCATCGGACGGGCCGAACAAACGGTCGAACGACCCTATAATTTGGTTGTTAAGAGAACTTCCGAACAGCCAATATTTGGCCCAAACTCATACTCGGGCCGAACTGTTCGCCCACCCTTAATTACAGGAAAATAATTTCAATGCCACAAAATAAAGAAGTGGACTGTATTCCCCAACCTCAACCCATTTCTTTCTGGAACAATTTTATTTTAAATTAATTTATAGTATATAAGAACATTAGACATTTGGGCTGGTCTCCTGGCAGTATGACTTCGTATGTTCATTCTTCACCTGTCTGTTGATGGATGAAAAATGGACAGTAATGAATTCCTGTGGGCAAACGAATGTAAATGGATGTCATCTGTTTACATCAGTTATTTGTCCACTTTCGTTCAGGTCTGTTTCTTTAAATGGAACAAGTCTGCATTTATGAAAAACTGATGTGAATGTAATCTGTTTTTTATTAGAAAAAATGTGACTAAACAGATGACCCCAGTGTGAAAGGGGCCTTAGGCACCAGATTGTTAAAGTTGTTAAAGCGGTTGTATACCCGCACTGAAAATTTTTTATTTTTGTTTTAAAACAAAAGAACCTGTAAGGCAAAGGCATAATGAGCTAGTATGCACCGCATACTAGCTCATAAAGAAATATTTACCTTAGAAGGAGGCCTCAGCTGAGGGAGCCGACATGTTCCCTCTGCGTTTCTGCCAGGTTCGCAGCTCCGGCACTGTGAGTGGCCGGAGCCGTGAATACGTCTCTCCCGCACGTGCGCGCAGGATTCTTCTTCCCAGCAAGGTCTGGCAGCGTCTGCCGGACCTTCAGCCGGGCCTTCAAAGCGTATACACCGCTGACGTCAGCGGCTGCATGCAAAGTAAATATCTACTAAACCGTACAGGTATAGGAGATATTTATTTTACGAACAGGTAAGCCTTATTATAGGCTTACCTGTAGGTAAAAATAACAAAAAAGGGTATACAACTGCTTTAACTGACATTTTGACAGGAAATATGACATACAATAATGAAGTAAACGTACCTTTACTCAGAGCTATCAATAAGGGCTGTATTATCTACAACTGCAAGCTGTAATCTTCCCACGCACTGACCTTTTATCCTTATTGGGGGTAATGTTGCCTACTTTGCTAATGGACAGTATTTATATGATTTACAAAGGTCAACCCTGTTTGATTTAAAGGCCTTTCAAAATTCTGGTGGTTGGACAATGTTGTCAATTTTGTGGGTGAACAGTGGTTTACATGATTAATAGTCAATTCTATTTGATTTACTGTGCCTAATGTCTTGAAGATTAAGTTTGTTGGTTATGGTTTATGAGTCAATAATAGTTCAAATTAAAGTTTGATTTAAATCACAATAAATAGCAAAAACTTTTTTACATTCATATGCCTAGTGTTTTAATATTTTTATTTGTTGTTTATACTGTGCATTTTGGGGTGGGTGTGTAGCATTCTACGCAAAGAAAAAGATCCTAGATTTTGTCCCAATCCTGATCTAGCATAAATCACAGGTTTATAACTATAATTAGAGCCAGAGTCCTTCTGGCAACTTCCAAAAACTATGAAAAACAACAGACTAGACTTTGTTAGCAAGGCAACAAAGAACAAACCTTCCTAATACAGAAATTTACACAGGTCTTGCAGGCTTCAGGGTTATGTAACAATTCCAAGGGCAGAACTGTATCAAGTAGAAAAGACCAGATGGTAACTGAATTATGAGATACCACATAACAGATAAGATGAAAGATGGTTTTATTAAAGCCCAACTCCATCCAAAAGTTTAATTTAGGTTGAGTAACATTAACATTAAGTAAAAAATGTTTAGGTAGCAGTATGGCCTCTCAAACCCCCCCCCCCCATATACTTACCTCAGTCCTCACTCAATTCAGTGCTGTGTCCATCTGTAGCAGTTCTCTCCTCTTACTTCCTGGTTTCACATGCTTTGTTGAGGCAGCGGGAGCCAATGGCTCCTGCTGCTGTCAGTCAAATCCTGTGATGAGGGTGCGGTGGGTGGGGCTGAGCTGTGTGTGTATATGGAAGCATACAGGGCATCTTGGGAGTGAGCCCACAGGTGTGCCCCTATAGACAGTGGCAAGGGACCTAAGAAGAGGAGATTCGGGATGCTCTGTGTAATTCCATTGCAGAGAGCAGGTAAAAATAAACCTATTTGTTATTTGAAAAAAAAATAGAGTTTACAATCACTTTAAGGTAATAAAGGGAAAGTTGAGCTACACAACAAGGAAATTAGGCTATATATTAGGTAGTAAGAAACATTGGGGCCAAAGCACAGCACAGTAGCTGACAAAATGTTGAAGTGCCTGGTTGAGTGGAAGTCAAGAATACATTTTTCCTAGAAACCAGATACAAGTAAAACAGAATTATAGTTCTCTGATGGTGAAGTGATACTTGCAAGTGGCATCTAAAAAAGCCAGTTGATCAATAGCATGACACCATCAGGTGATAAAGACAGAATCCTTAAATTTTATCTGATCATACATTACTTTGAAAAACAATTCATATCCCTTGAAGATTTCCACATTTTGTATATGTGTAAATGTATTTTCTTGGGTTTTTATGTGACAGGCCAACACAAAGTGGCACATAGTTGTGAAGTGAAAGCAGTCAATACTTTGTAGAACCACCTTTCACTGCAATTACAACTGCAAGTCTTTTGGGTATATCTCTACTAGATTTGCACATCTAGAGAGTGACATGTTTGCCCTTTCTTCTTTGCAAAATAGCTCAAGCTCTGTCAGATCCCTGAAAAGTAATTTTCAAGTCTTGCCACAGATTCTCAATTGGATTTACGTCTGGACTTTGACTTGGCCATTCTAACACATGAATATGCTTTGTTTTAAACCATTCTATTGTAGCTCTGGCTGTATGTTTAAGGTTGTTGTTCTGCTTGAAGATGAACATCCGCCCCAGTCTCAAGTCTTTTGCAGACTCTTAACAGGTTTTCTTCCAAGATTGCCTTGTATTTGGCTCCATCCATCTTTCCATCAACTCTGACCAGCTTCCCTGTCCCTGCTGAAGAAATGCATCCTCACAACATGATGCTGCCACCTCCAAGTTTCACAGTGGGGATGGTGTGTTCACAGTGATGTGCAGTGTTAGTATTCCGCCACACATAGTGTTTTGCTTTTAGGCCAAAATGTAAAATTTTGGTCTAATCTGAGCAGAGCACCTTCTTCGACATGTTTGCTGTGTCCCCCACATGGCTTCTCGCAAAATGTAAATGGGACTTCTTCCACTCAGGTGTAAGATTACACTCAGTTCTCTGCTTTGTGCTGTGTAGTTTGTGACATCAGATCCCTGCCCCCTGCTTTCTGGAAGCTGAAAAATACAGTCTGATCTGTGTACTTTAGAGGACTCTGAAAGGTTGCAGCTAAAGAAGTTCAGCTTGTGTGGGAGGATTTGCTTCATGATTGTTTATCATCCATAACATGTCATTTCAGTCGATCATGGTTTTGTGACATCCTCCTAAATCTTGATCAATAGGGATTACATAATACTTTAGGAAAGGAAAAGAGAGGTGTTAAGAACTTATGAGCAGTGAGTTTTGCACCACGTGGCCTCAGTCAAGATGAAGAACCCTATTTCTGTAACTTAAAAGTTACAAATCATTGGGTTAATGTCTCAAGTGATGTGAAATCTTTATGATGATTGTATTCATTGAATACAATTCATTTCAGTTAATTAAGTGTAGCACCCTGATGTTTAGGCAGGGTTGCTATCAAATTTAGTTGCCAGGCGATAGTTGCCTTGGCCAATTGTTAGGAGATCAATTTATTCCTCTCTAAATCTGGACTTGTTGCACCCTTTCTCTTCTGTCACTAGGTGGCACTATGCTAATGACATTAAATAAGACAGGGGCTTTGCAAGCTCAGACATGAATGGATGGGCTGTCTCAGCCAATGGGCATGGATTTTCTTTGGTCCCTTGACCTGCTGGGAGAGCCTATTTATTTGGGTGGAGTCAGGTGATCGGGGTTCTGTGCCACCTGGACAGCTGTCTGGGTGGACGTCTGTTGTGCTGCTCTGGGCTGCTAGGCCAGAAGCCTGAAGCCTATCCCGGGGACATTTGGCTGCTAGGCTTCCTGGGGGCCTTTCTAGGAGGGGGAGAGCAGCGTAGGGTTGGGACTGCTGCCTTGTAGTCCAACCAGAAGTAGTGGTTCAGCTGGGAACCAGCTGTGGTCGGAGGTAGAAGGGGAAGCTGTCGCCACTAAGGGAACATCCACCTTGTTACCGCAGACCACTGTGAGTAAGTTGAAGCCAGTACCAGAGCAGTCTTCTCACCAGCCAGGGGACGGTGAAGAAGTGAGAAAACTTCAGCGAGTGTCAAGCCAGGGACACAGCAGGACAGCAGAAGTGACGCTTGCGGAGCATCAGTGGGTGCCAAGCCAGGGACCTAGCGGGTCAGCAGGGGTGATGCTTGAAGAGTATGTGTGAGTGCCAAGCCAGGGACCCAGCAGGGAAGCGGGGGTGACGCTTGAGGAAGATACCGAGTGCTAAAAGTGGACAGCTCAGGGGATCCAGTGGCTATTGGATCCGAAGTCTAGTGGAAGACTTGGAGTTCGTTGAGTGAAGACCCACAGTGAGTGACTGTGGAGTTAGCGGAGAACTGTTTGTGTTGCCAATAGTTGAATACAACTACCATTACCGTAACTGCTACAAGATCGTTGCCATAGAAGACATACCTATACAGAAGTGGTGTCCGACTGGAGGCCTGTAGACTTCCTATAGAAGTCTCGGAGTCTGCCAATTATCATTGCATCTACTTTTGCAGCCTCAAATCTGACGGACTTTAGATTTGAAACATGCTTCAAATCTTTACGTCGTAACTACGCCGGACCCAGAAATCCGCTCGTCTGTATGCTAGTCCGACGGACAAAAAAACGACGCATGCTCATAAGCAAAAACTAAACGGAAGCACTCGGTCTAGTAAAACTAGTGTTCGTATTGTAGGTAGCACATTTCTCACGCTGCAAAATCTGTGATCGTTGAATGCAGCGCATTAATGTCTTCTTTAATAATGCTATAAGAACGAAGATGTTTTGCTGTTCATATTCAAACAGAGTTCTCCCAAACTGATTTCTGGATTCTTTTTCTCTTTGATCTCATGAATGATATAGTATTCTTTTTAAAAACAATGTCTCCATACTAATAATAATTTTTACACTTTTTTTTTTGGTGGAGTCATCTTTTATTTTCGATTTTCTCCGGATGTTTATTTTATGATTGTTGGCGAACTTATTTTATCTTTATCTAGCTTTTTTTTGGGAGTTTTTTTGTGTTTGTAAAGTTACCACAAAGAACCATTTTATTTTTTTATTTTTTTAGTTTTTAGTTTTGTATTTCTTAAATTGAACAGAAATACATTTTGCTTTCATTTTTGTTTGTTTTTAATGTTGTTTGTTTTTAACTTACCACAAAGAACCATTTTTTTGTTTATTGTGATTTTTTATTTTGTATAAAAAGTTAACACAAAGAACCGTTTTTGGTTATGTATCAATTTTTTTTTTAAGTTACCACTAGAACATTATTAATGTTTTTTTTGTGTGTTTTTGCAACCTCAAGGAGATTGTTGTCCCTTGTTAATTTGAGATTGTGTACAAATCAATGATTTAAAATAAAACACATAAAGTCTTTTCATAAACTCAAATATCCATTTATTCATGATCTAAATAAAATAAAGAGGAAGTCAACGCTGGAAAAAGTCTGTGGACAAGAAAATTGGGATCTTGAGGAGTCCATATAAGAGGGAGCACAATCTGGTCCAGGAATCCCAGAGATCAACAGCAGCAGCAGATGCTATAGATGTCCCCAGACTGTGGTACTACAACAGCCTGCGTCTTCTGTCAGACCAGACTGAACCCAGGTCATCACTTTCTTCTCTTCCCTGCAGCCTTTCCTCCACGCTGCCCTGCACCCTTCCCTGCAGCCTTCTTTGGAGGCTGTGGCTCTGGTGTTTGAGTTGTGGCAGGAGGAGGAGGAGGAGGAGAGGGGCTGCCTCATGTAATTGTGTGTTGCTGGTTAGCGTGCCCTGCAGCCCCTTGTGTATTGTTTCCCCAAACAGTCTCTCACAAATGAGGCGTTGGCCCC